>OX383977.1:14249200-16649200 GCA_947532105.1 Athrips mouffetella
ACTTGTGTATAAAGCTATCCCTGTCTAACGTAATTGTGGGTTTGTTAAACATTTTCTTCCACTAAAATTTTTTCGCGTTTAGAGGTGATAAGTATATTTTCTCTCGGGCAACGTGCTGAGCCTGCAGGATCAACCAATGCATGAAGAAATAGGTAAATCGGTCAGAAGTGCGCAGTGATGAAGGGGAAACAGTCCAGACAACTTGACAAGTTTGTACGCGCAACAAACTTAACGTGCAAGTGCGACACCGCTAGTGTACCGGATTCGCGCTCGAATTATGCCTTACAGCGTAGAAACTACGGTTTGTTTTGGTTTGGCTTGTATGGTGACTTACGACCTTATGAAATTACCTTTCAGTTGGCATATAAACCATGTGGTAGAAAGTTGAGGTAGACCCTGCAGTGACACGTGGTATTAGCCTATCGATTTGAGTAAATCAGTGCCCGTCAGGGGGTAAAGGCCAATGTAAAAAGATCTGGTAAGGTGGAGTTTGCAAATTCGCAACTGTCTATTTAATTACGTGGCTTTTTGTATGGAGGGTCTTCATAGGTGTTAACGTAGAAAATTATACTATGACTGAATTTGCCGGCACTTATTACCTCGATCTTTATGTTTGGCTATAGACTACACAAATACGAAAAATCTTTACACAAATTTTCAACCAGGCAAGTGTTTCTGTCCAAGAGGAAGCCCGTACATTTTAGGCTCAAAGTTCATTTTGGGCTCAAAGTTCATTTTGGGCTCAAAGTTAGGTTGCATGGCCTTCTTCCTTCCCTTGCCGGTGCGATTCCTGGTCATGTGCATGTGAACCAGTTTCACGTGGTTGTGCAAACTGCCGCTGTGTGCGAATTGAGCGGCGCACTGGCTGCATTGGAAGGGCTTTTCGCCGGTGTGCGTGCGAAGATGAGCTTCTAGAGATTTCTTTTCCTGCAAATATTAAGACATTAATTTATATTCATATTATTTATTCCTTAACAAATACATTTGTGTTGGAAATTAACTTATGTCTAAACAATTCAACAAAATTTCTAAGTTATTTAAATTGAGAAATTAAACCATGTCAAAAGTAAAATAATAAAATAAGAATTAAAAAATAAGAAGAAAATGAATTAATAATTAAATGTCAAATATACAAATCCAGTCAATAACTTAAGTACCTATTCTACCTACTTTGTCATTTTCGAATTCCTGAATAGTAGCATTTCTCTAACAATAGTTGCTTAGAGATAGAGAGAGAGGCGGTTCTTAAAAATTTTGTGGTCAAATCAAATCATTTTCAATTCAATTGGGAGAAAGTTGTACAACCTAATCGCTTGATATCTTGCACAATGAGTAACAATCCTAAATTGTGGAGAAATAACGCTCTTAATATCCTTCCTACGAGTCTCTAGGCGTGTGTGTCTGCTCATGTGTTTCATAGATATGCAGGTGTCTGATAAGACCTGACAAAAGAACCAAAATATATAAACAGGGAACTGTCAGTATTTTTAGGTTTTTGAAATGTTCCCTGCACGATTCCCATTGGGGAATACGCACAATAGTTCTTATTGCACGTTTCTGCAAAAAGAACGATTTATTAATTTACCTAGTCGAATAATTGTATGTATGTATGTACATATTCTTTATTGCATCACAAATAAAAGGAAACAAATTACTAACAAAAATAGAATGCAAAGGCGGACTTATCCCTAAATGGAATTTCTTCCAGCCAACCAGCATAAATTACAGAGAAGCGCTTGCAAATACAAGGTCATTTTAAAACATTAAATTCAAGTGTTTCAAATTTATCTCTTTCTTGCAGTGGACATTTCATAGGAAGTTATGATGATGATTCAAGTTGAATCAATCAACTTTTACGATAGGGTCCAATCTGATATAGCAAAAAAAACAATATAAATTATAGGAATGCAAGTGAGATAGAAATAATTGGGAGACAATTCACACAAAGTCATCTGATCCCAAACTAGGCAAAGCCTGTACTGTGGATACCATAGACTAATATACATCTATAAATAGATAAATAACACCCAGACACCGAGCAAACATTTGTGTTTCTCACACAGATATTAGCCCTGGATAGTTATTATGACCTAGGCAACCGCTAAGAACTGATTTTTGAAGGGGTGAAACGGGGGTTCAAAATTTGTATGGAGAAATTTTTCGTTTTATGTAATAATACTGAGTTCTATGCGGACGAAGTCGCGGGCACCAGCTAGGAATTGAATTTTTGGTTAGTATGGTCACAGAATAAAGTAATAGTTCTATCATACAGAACGGACACACTCCACCCCGCACACCGCGCGCACCCGCCCGCGAGATTCTCGTGGTGCTTCTGAGGGTCTTTGGTACTGAATATGCGAGCCTACGCGACCTTCCAATTTCAAATTCGCGCTCACTGTATGTAGTGATATTAGTTTACAATATTCACTTGGTTCATCTTTGTACACCGCCACCGCATTATTGTAACTTTATTTTTCCTTGCACCCAAAGGTTGCCTGGAAGAAATTGCTTTTTAGCAATAAGGCCGCCTTATTGTGCTCCAATTTTATGTCCACATATGTTTTTTGTACTGTTTGTTATCTGTGTGCAATAAAAGAGTATTGTATTGTAGTGTCCGGGTTGAGGTTCAATCACAGGTTTTCGTTCTTCCTGCTAACTTTCACGCCAAGATTCTTACCTGGAAAAGTTTGTGGCACAGTGAACAGGAATGAGTCTTGGGCGGGATGTAGCCCTCGTGTTCCTTGCGAATGTGAAGGTCGAGTCTAGTCTTGCCCGCGTACGTCTGTATGAAGCAAATTGAACGATTTAATCATAAATTTTTCCTTATAAATATCTTGCGGGTTGTAAGATTGATGATGAACCTCACAAACCCTGGTGTTAGATGTGTAGAGCCGCCTAGCTAACATGTAAGGTGGAAAAAAATCCAGACCATAGGATTGCTTCATTTTCCTAGTTTGTCAAATTCGTTGTCGAATGGAGCAATCCTATTGGTTAGAATTTTCCAGCTCACGGCTTAGCTCCCTCGCACAGCACTTGTGCAAAGGTATCTTTTAACTACTACATTCGTAAGTAGTAACCGGGACCAACGGCTTAGGGTCTTTTTCCACAGCGGCGACATTTGGGTCTGCGCACACCGAAAGGTAGAGCAGACAAGAGCAGGTTTTGATAACATTGCAAAATGGACTTTATGACTTAAGAAATAAATGCAAAATTGCCTAAGAGGCACGAAAACTTCTCGCGGCTCTGTCTCTCAGGCAATTTTGTATTTTATGTTTTAGATATAAAGTCCATTTTGCTGCTATTGTCTGCTCTGCCTATTGGTGTGCGCGGGCCCTTTGTCGAATGCATGCAAGCTACAAATATCGTTTACATTTTAGGTCGGTCCACGTAATCGACATGCAAGCGTATAAAAAAATAGTATTCTTCCAGGCAAACAGTCCTGATATAATAGGTCAATGGTAGGATGTAATTTCAAGCAAGTGATTAATATCGAGAGATATATGTCAAGCGCAAAAGCCAGCAGTGACGAAATACGTTCTTTGACAGAGGCCATGGTAGAGCGTATAAACTCAACCTTAAGTCTTGTCTCCCACTGGGGTGACAAAAATCTGGTGAGTTTCAACGCCACCAAAACGCAGGCGTGTCTGTTCACCGCCAAAAGGAGTCCGTTCAATCTGGCTCCTACTTTTCGAGGTACAACTGTACCAGTTACCGACAGCCTCGAGCTACTTGGCATGAAGCTGTGTGCAAACCTGAACTTCGGCGCTAACATTGAGTCAAAAGCCCAAACTGCGGCAAAAAATCTGGGCATCCTCAATAAGGTTAAGCGTTACTTCACTCCTGGACAGCTTCTAGTTTTATATAAAGCCCAAGTCCGATCGTGCATGGAGAATGGCTGTCACCTTTGGGATGGCTCAGCCGCACTTGACTCGATAGATCGCAGAGCCAAGAAGCTCGTTGGTGAAAACCAAGTTTCACAGTCTGGCCCACCGTCGCAAAGTTGCATGTCTGTCGGTCTTCTACAGATTGCACTTCGGAGAGTGTGCTCTAGAGCTCCACGAGCTTATTCCACCATCTCCCTTCTACCATCGGGAGTCCAGACGCACCGCAGGATATCACCCATACTTGGTTGATATTCCGCACATTC
This sequence comes from Athrips mouffetella, assembly GCA_947532105.1. Classification (NCBI taxonomy): domain Eukaryota; kingdom Metazoa; phylum Arthropoda; class Insecta; order Lepidoptera; family Gelechiidae; genus Athrips; species Athrips mouffetella. The sequence goes on from OX383977.1 coordinate 14,253,348, forward strand.
GCACAAAGCGCTTTGAAACATCTTTTATAATGCGCACGGCTAAAGAGTGGAATTCTCTGGCTGCGTCTGTGTTCCCGAGTTCATATAACCTGAATCTATTCAAGTCGCGAGTGAATAGGCTTCTTCTGGGTAAGCTCGTTCCATCGTCGACCTCATCTCTGTCTTTAAGACTAGATCGAGGTCAAGAGTAAGCCCATTTTCAATTAAAAAAAAAAAATAAATAAATAAATAAATAAAATATTTATTTGAGCCAGTTACACAATTGGAGTTTTAACATAAAGGAACTTAAAAGGCTAATTAATTTACTAATTGAACGGCGGTCCCCTGAAACTCAAACTAGGTTAAAACCTGTGTGATGAGTGTCAGTGGTCTGTCGTCTCTATTACTAATGATTGCTTGCCAAAAACAATGAACAGAAGTTATTATGTAACTAGGAATCATTTATGTAAGTAAGTAAGTATATAATGTGGGTTTTGTGTCTATATTGTGATGAGTGTATGTGTGTTTGTGGTGTGTGTATGAGATGTGTAGCGGTATATGTGTAAGTGCTTGCAAGAAGGAGTAAAATTAGGTTAGTAGGTATAATTTAGGTTAAGATGGATTCTGTCTGATCATAATCTAAAGATAGTAACCACTTTTTAATTTTATTTTTACAATCATACTTATTTAGTGAGCTAATATGTAGGTTTTCATTGATAGCATTGTAGATGCTTGCACTACGATGTCTGAATTGCTTTCTCGCAAAAGTAGTTTTACAAACTATTTTCGGGCATGGAGGTATAGGTCTTCTCCGGGTGGTTTTATCGGCACTATTTGGTAAGGGGACGGATCTATGTTTACGGAGGGTGGAACGTAATATGTATAATTGCCTTACTGTTAGAAAGGACAATTCACTATATAATTGCTTCGTCGGGAATCTGTACGGCTTGCGGAACAGAACCTTGAGGATGGCCCTTTGTGATCTCTCAAGATCAATAAATTTTGATTTAGACGCACCACCCCATGAAGATATAGCATAAGATAGGATAGATTCAGCGAGTGCTGTATAAACTATTCTTAAAGTTTCTTTGTCGGCAGAGTTTCTTAATTTCTTAAAAATAAATATTAGCTTCCTAGTCCGTGACATAAGAGAACTTAAGTGTTCGTACCAGTTGAGACACTGGTCCAAAAGAACTCCAAGGTACTTTATAGATGGGGATCGTATGAGAGGCAAACAAGAGCACGGAGTAGATAAGGGTGAACATGTATGAGCAAGAAATGTAATGTCAGGAGGCTGATCACATGGTCTTATAGTGAAAGTTAGGAACTTTGTCTTATTGATGTTTAAAGTTAAAAGGTTATTGGAGAGCCAGTTCATAGCTTGCCTGAAGGCAGTTTCTGCGTGCGACACAGTTTCTGTCCAAGTTTCCCCGTACACAATAATGGCTGTATCGTCAGCATACGCAAACAAACAGCTGTTAGGCGAGGTCAATTTGCATAACTCATTCACGTAAATAAGAAAGAGTGTGGGTCCGAGGATGCTCCCCTGCGGTACACCACAGGTTATCGCGAGCTCATCGCTATGATAAGAGTCAATTTTAACTATTTGGGTCCTATCCGATAAATAGTCGGTTAAGAGATTTAAAGTCATCCCCCTAACACCAACACTTTCAAGCTTTTTCAACAAGAGTGGGATAGAGACGGTGTCAAATGCCTTAGACAAGTCCAGAAAGATACCAAGACACTTTGCTCTTTCATCAATTTTCTGGACGATCACTTCTGTCAGGTCTATTATGGCATCTTCTGTAGATAGACCCTTACGAAATCCATATTGATTTTTTGACAGAATTTCATGAGCTTCCAGAAAACTGACCAGAGCCGAGTTCAGTACTCTCTCCAAAATTTTAGAAAGAGAAGGTAGGACAGATATCGGTCTATAGTTGCTGACGACGTCTCTATCTCCACTCTTGTGAATTGGGTGCACAACCGCTTTTTTTAAGGCAGTCGGAAATTTACCTGTCCTAATGGCTAGATTACAAATGTACGTGATAATCGGTGTTAGGATATGACTAGCAGATTTTAATAGTTTTGATGATATCTTATCCCAGCCAAGAGCCGCGTCACTATTTAGGGTAAGAATAATCACACGAACGTCATCTTCCGTAACTTCATGAAAAGATAATGAATTAGGTGGCGATTGAGTAATGTTAGGTCTAAGTTGAATAGAAGGAACAATATCTTTTGCAAATTTTTCTCCAATAGTGGCAAAATACCTATTTACCTCGTTAACTGATTGTTTGGTGCTATGACATGAGTTCAGTAATTCTATAGGGGGAACGGGAGTTTGAGTAGTATCAGTTACTTTTTTAATGACTTTCCACGTTTTCTTTGGGTTATTTCGGGCTTTATCAAATTCAGATTTCTCAAATTCGATCTTCAGTTTTCTTAAAAGATTATTACAGAAGTTTCGATAACGTTTGTATGTTATTTTAAGTACTACATCATCTGGATCATGTCTTAGTTTTCTGTGCATGTTATCTCGATTTCGGATACATCGTAGTAATCCTAACGTTATCCAAGGCTTAATGATCCGTTGCCGACAGGGTACTCGTACATTGATTGAATGTGCGGCAATAATTGAGGTGATGATAGTGATAAGACTATCAGTGACTTGATTGACATCATTCATGGTATATAATTTTGAAAAGTCAGTATTTTGTAAATGTTGAAGAATGTCGGGATAGTTTGAACGTGTTATTAGGCGATTATGTTGCTTTTTAATAGTGTTTAGATTAAGACAGACAATTATCGGGGAGTGATCTGTTATAGTTGCGTCCAAAACAATTGTGGTAGCTTGATAGGTTGTTCGTAAGAATGCGTGGTCGATACAGTTATCGCCTCGGGTAGGAAAAAGGTATGCCGGCAAAAGTCCATAAAAAGACATAAGATTAAGATAGTCGTTTGCTCGTTGGTCAGTGAAACAAAACTTAATATCGATATTGATGTCACCAATCAAAATAAGATTTTTGAAAGATGACAAAGTAGGAAGTGTCAAATTAAGGCTGTCTAGGAACTTGTCTATGCTTTTAAACGAGGGAGATCTGTATAGAGCTAGTATGACAGTTTTACGGTCAAGTTTACAAATAAGACACTCAGACTCTTCAACGATCGGTTCATAGACGGAATAATTTTTAAGAGAATTTTTAATGTATATAATAATGCCCGCATTCTGATTACAATTTCTTGAAGTGGAAAACCTATTATAACCTTCAATTGACGGTAATGTGAACGCTTTTGATAGCCAACATTCTGTTAATATAATTATATCGCACGTAATTTTAAGCGAGCAGAGTAGAACTCTAAACTGATCGAAGTTTTTGGTTATACTTCTTATGTTCATATGCATGATGGAAAGTCTATTACCTCTAAAATCATTTAAGTAGTTGTGGCAATCATCTGCTGTAGACATAAAAGCCTTGGACACGTTAAGATTATCTAGTTCGGGAATAATTTCCTCTATGTTAGCCATTGGAAAAAGAAATTACATTCGTTATATGTTGGCCCAAAATAAGTATGTTGCAAGATGAGTTGACACAGCGACGTAGTACTCTAAAGTTATTGATTAGCAGGTATTTTTTGCAAGGTGAAATTATTATAGTGTTTTCCTTGTATATGATTTGATTGGCCGAAATTTTGTTGGTAAGTTTAGTGTTAAGATTGTAGTGTAGTGATGGTGTGTAATTTTGTGTGTTTTGCGTGAACGAGATTTTGTAGGTAAGTTTTGTGTAGTGTAGCAATAGTGCGTAATTTTGTGTGAAGATAATAGAGAATAAGTAGTCAGTTGACAATTTACTTAACATATTAAAAGTAAGTTTACAAAATTGTGAAATAAAAACAACAAGAAGCATGCAATTTATAAGTACACAATTATTAAGTTGATATAGTCATTGTTGTTTACGTAGTTCTTTTAGACAATTTTCAGACTGAATAATAATTTGTTTCGATCCAGGCTCTTTACGAAGAAAGATATTACCATTAGTAGACCAGCAATATGTATATTTAAATTCTTTGGCAAACTCTCTTGCCATGAAAAAGAGCTTTTTGTTACTGGCTGTGAGATATTCTGCGACGTATACTGGCTCGCGGGTTCCTTGGAGACCAATAACTTGAGTGTTGAGCTTGTCCGAACTTTGTTGCTTCTTGTTAAATTCTCTAACGGATGTCAGGAAGCAATTTTTTGTTTGAACTTGGGTAAATTCAGCTACGATCGGCTTATTTGAGCCAGGCTTACCCGGCAGACGGCGAATGTCTCTGATTTCCGATGAAGTGAAATTGCAATTGATTGTGCGACCAATTTTAGATATGACGTCTACAAGATCAGAGTGGGTTTCTTTATCTTTAAGCGGTACATTTCTCACTTCAATACTGGAGTTTCGTGAGCTCAGTTGAAGATCTTTTATCTTTATTTCTAAATTTTTTGTGTATTCATTTAATTCTGAGCGTTCTTTTTCTAAAATTTCCATCTTCTTTTTCATGATTTCAAATTCTTCGTTGATAAATGACACAAATTTTCCAATTTCTGCATTTGTTTTCTGGGTTTCAGCATTTTGAGTTTTTAATTGGGCAATTTCACAAGTCATTTTCTTGAGAGTTTCATTTTGAGTGTCGAAAATGGCTTTAAACTGGGCAGATTGACTTTCCTGTAAGTTACGTATCATTTCCATCATATCTGCATTTAGTTGACGTCTAAAGCTGGCAAAATCGTTACCAGAGTCGTTGTGCAAATCGTTGTCAGAACGATTGCGTCGACCTCTTGGGATATTATTTACATTATCAAAGGTAGGTCCCGGAGTGGTTGTCGGTATGACTGGTGCCGCTTGTGCAGGGTCCGATCCTGAGGTTAGAACACCAGGAGTAGATGGTGGTGAGCGCTGAACCGACATTATGATATGAACAGCAGAGATTTTTTTTTTTTTTTACGTTACGTCGCGCGAGCAGCTTAGAGATAATGCCGTCGTAAGTGAAGCAGGTGAGGCGGGGGGCAGTGAAGGCGCGCACTGACCTACCGGTGAGGTGACTAATCGGCAAGTGCAACAATGTTGCGTTCACGCTCGGCGCTCGGTTCAGCCGCGGTGATATCTGTACGCACGAACACAACTGCCGTTTGCACGGTGATTAATTTGAGGTAGGTCAGGAACGGCCGGTAAAAATTTATAACTTTTGCATAAATAATTGCTATATCTCGACAGCGAGAGTTTGAAATCACAAATTGTTTTAAGAAGTTTGATCTGTAATTTTAGCACTTTATTTAAACACTAAATACACACTTTGTTATTTGTATTTTACAACTTTATGAACCAAAAATAGTCGGAGATAACCAAACGCACGTCTGTTCTAGCGGGTAGCGAGACGACGACCCAAACGACAAAAAAAAATATCGCTAGAGTGATTATTGTCGCTAGGTGATGTCATGCGCCATACGTGGACACACTTTCGTTTGTTTATACGCAGCCTGCATTCAAGATACAAGCAAGTGATAAATATCGCTATCGTGCGGCGTATGTGGACAGTGACCCTTACACGTTGAATATTTCGACATAATATGTTCCTCGAGAAAAGTTGTTTCTACACGTCAGAGTTGTCAAATTTTAGAAGGTAACTCAGAACAAAACTGGATAACTTTCCCAATATTTAGGGCGCTGGCTGCCATTTCGGTAAATTATTTAAAGTGCCCAGAATGTACGTCTACGGATTGTACGCACGGCAGCACGCACGGAGAAACAAAACAAGTGTAAGCTGAACCAGCGCAACCAAAGACCCCGCTCAAGGTCAAAGTGTTTCCATTGACGTGTGACCGTGTGTTCAACCGCGGAATACGAATACAGACATCTGGCTTCGGATTCCAAGATTTTACGATCCAAGGGCGTACGTTCTTGTCTGGGCATTACGAGCTCGTACAAGTAATGTCCGGCCGCGAATTGCACGGCCACGGAATTTGGATCCATTTTACAGTCAAGTGCATAAATATGTTTCTTGAAATTCATTGCAATTACATGTATTTATGTAAAGATTCACGAATTATGTCACACTTTTCTCATCGTTATTATGTCTTCGTTTTTGTTGCAAAAATATCTAAATAACTAAGTGAGCATTAATATGTCCATAAAAGGTTTGTATTGCTCGTTATAAAACAAATTGTCCTTTATAGTATACATATTATTGATCAGTTTTCGCAGACATATTTATATCAGTTAGATTGGATGCTATAATAATAAACATTCAATGATACATACTTTTAAAACGATAGTTTAGATACATATTTATGCACTTGACTGTACATTATTTCGGGGGCGGTCATTCCTGGCCGTACAATACTGGGCCTGCCTTTTTTGTATCGGACCAATAATGAGCGGCCACGGAAAACGTGCACAAGCAGAGTAATTCTGTCACAATAGTCCGCTTCTATCACTCGCCGGCCACTGCCGGGGCACCAGAACACTTACTGTCTTCTTAATGGCATATTTTGACATTAATAAGACAGCTAAGCGCGTTGCTCACTTTGAGAACTAAGATTATATGTCTCATGTGCCTGTAATTTCGCTGGCTCTCTTGCCCTTCAAACCGGAACACAGCAGTGCAAACACTGCTGCTTCACGGCAGAAAAAAGCAAGGAGGTGGTACTTCCCCAGACGGACTTTCCACAAAAGCCCTACCACCTTCAAGAGAGTTGTATAGAAAAGCAAAAAGATCTCGTTTTTCGGCCCACGTTTCTGTCGGAACATTGTCCAGATTAGTGTTTATTAGTATAATACCTTTTCACAAGTTGGACACTTGAACGTCTTGATGTGCAGATGGACGCCGTTGACGTGGCGCTCCACGTCGCGCCGGTTGAGGAAGCGACGCACGCAGTACGGACACTCGAAACTGGACAAATAGTACATTTTACAACAAGTGCACAACACGAACCATTTTTCCGAGACTTTTAGCAACCCGAGCCGAAGGCAAGGGCTGATAGTAATGTCGAGGATAAATTGGTTTTGTGGACGAGTTATAAACTCTGATTTTCACTTTAATTGCGAGGAAAAAAAACGTAAAAGTACTCTCTAAATGTAACTGAAGAATGAGTTGTTCTGCTTTAGTGAAGAATATGTTGTTGGGGGGGTGCAGCAGGTCCGCGCGCAGGGCGTACACCACCGCGATTACTTTTTTGCCCTAGTGCACAAAATTCGACTTTGTGCAGCCTATATCCTGCACAAATAAGCACTTTCAGAGCATGAGAAGTGAAAACAATATTTCTATACTGGGTGCAAGGGACAGCCTTCTGAATACTAAAGGGGGATGATCAGTCAACGCAACTGAACAACATTCAGTAAACAAAACTTTACGAAAATGAAAAAAAAAATCGGCTTCTCCATACAAACTTTAAAATTTTGTATGGAGACGCGGATATTTTTTTTACTTTCCTGAAAGTTCTATTCACTGAAAGTTGTTCAGTTACGTTGACTGATCATGCCTTTTCAGTATTAGCCAACCTGTCCCTAACACCCGTTATACATATACAACAAGTAATCCTAAATACGCAAAACCTCTCGGGTGACAGTTCCTCTCATGTAACAGAACAACTTAACTATTTTAAAAATGAAATCGATTCTCCATGCAAAAAATCTGATCCGATCAATTTTAATATTTTTTAATTTCTAAAAGTTTTATCTCCACCAAATTTGCTACTGCTCTTTCTTTCCTTGATAGGCTTCTCTTTTTCGAGTGATTCAGCGCTCTTTCTCATCAGTTTGTTGGGAAAAATAGTGGTCGGTCTACGAAAGATAATACCGCAAATCGATGTACGGGATTGCCGTTTGGTACGCGAGTATATTATTTGTAAGCAAATAAAATATTATTTGAATGCAATTGTATGAGATATAACGCACCGCGGCAGCGGCACTGCGCGACAAAGTTGACCAACTCACCAACTTTGCCGCGCCGCGCCGTGGCGCGTCGCGTAGTTGCTGCCGCTAGTGCGGTATAGCAAACGACGCGACACTGCACGCCATTCAAGTCATAACGTCTTTGGTGCGTAAAACGTGAAAATGGTATTAGACGAAGATCAGTTAATTATTCTGGTCAGTCAATATCCAGAGATATATGACCTACAAAAATCTCAGATTCGTCCATCTTGCTAAGCAGTTATATATATATATATATATTCTTTATTGTGCACAATAAAACAAAACAGTAGTGATAGAAGAGGTTCACAATGGCGAGCGACTACCGAGCACGACTGACGAGCAAATTTTGCTGCGGAGTGTTGCAACAGTGCGGTTTATCTATAATTGTCAAGACGCGTCGCGTCGCTTCGCTGCCGCGTAGTTACGCCTAGTGCGGTACTACCTTTAGACATGAGTATATTACGAGACATTTGGCGTATGTTCTACAAAAACTTACTAAGCCGTCTCCTGCCTGGACGAGCCCAAACTTGGTATGTTTTGAAAATATTTCTAAGGTTTTTACAAAACAGGTGGCCGAAAAATAATTGTATAGTATATTTTTGGAACCGGCATAAGAAGCACTTTCATTTGATATCACAAAAATTATGTTTCTGAAGAAAAAAATTTCAAATCCCATACAAAAAATTTATGACGTCATAGCTGTTCCCACCCGTGGAATATTTTTAAGAGCTGCCGCTCAAAATGATTGTTGTAACCTAAAGTAGCCGCGTACCAAACGGCAATCCCGTACATCGATTTGCGGCTATCTATCAATATTAGCTTTGTACATTGTCCACTAAAAGAACATTTCACACAGACAGATAGTTTTGATTTATATGAGTTTGAAATTGGCACTCGTGATAAGAGAAAACACATCAAGTGTATATATAAATTTACGATGGTGGCTGTAACGTTTTTTGCCTTCGTAAAGACAGAAAGACAAAGAACTGACAAGTTCAGGTTAAGTCTTTGACGTGTTGTATTCTTTTTTCTAAGGCATTTATTTTAATTTAGTACAATTGCTTATAATAACATATTCATAAATTCTTACCGTAAGTGTTCATAGCTGAGATGAGCGCCGGTGCGAGTCAAATGCACCTTCAATTTGAACTTGGATGCGAAACTCCTGAAACAATGCCATTTAAAATGAAATGTCGCCAGACAAACCAACTCTTGATACATTCGGCGAACTCAGTGGTTAGACAAACCAACTCTTGATACATACTCAGTGGTTAAAGTTTAAATCTTCGTACAAATCAGTCTCTCTCAATTCTCTGCCTGTGTCCGTGTTCCCGAGTTCATATAACCCGAATCTATTCAAGTCGTGATTGAATATGCTTTTTTCTGGGAAAGCTCTCCCCATCCATCGTCGATCTCATCTCTGTCCTCAGGGTTAGATCGAGGTCAAAGAGTATTGATATTAAGATAAACTCAAAAAGTTTTACATATAACCTAATCCAATGTAGATTGATTCTTTTGACACATGTAAAAATTTAAGTCCACCAATAAATTTAAATCAACTGGAGAAGTATTGATTGACCACCACTGTAGGTATATAGTCATATGAAACTATCCTGACATAATACGCTGTTTTGGTAAGGCCCCCAAAAAAAAACCTTGATGTTAATAAAATTAATAAAGTCATACTTATCGCACTGCGCGCAGTAAAACTTTTTGCTGGGCTCGTTGGAGCAATGTGGCTAGTCAAAGGCGCCGTCAAATTGAAAACGTATAAATAGGGCTAAAGAAGACGCCTGTACATATAGTGAATAATATCATACTTATCGCACTGCGCGCAGTAAAACTTCTTGCTGGGCTCGTTGGAGCAATGTGGCTAGTCAAAGGCGCCGTGAAATTGAAAACGTATAAATAGGGCTAAAGAAGACGCCTGTACATATAGTGAATAATATCATACTTATCGCACTGCGCGCAGTAAAACTTTTTGCTGGGCTCGTTGGAGCAATGTGGCTAGTCAAAGGCGCCGTCAAATTGAAAACGTATAAATAGGGCTAAAGAAGACGCCTGTACATATAGTGAATAATATCATACTTATCGCAATGCGCTCAGTAAAACTTCTTGCTGGGCTCGTTGGAGCAATGTGGCTAGTCAAAGGCGCCGTGAAATTGAAAACGTATAAATAGGGCTAAAGAAGACGCCTGTACATATAGTGAATAATATCATACTTATCGCACTGCGCGCAGTAAAACTTCTTGCTGGGCTCGTCGCAGCAGTGTGCCTTGAGTGCTCCCTTGCTGACGAACACGCGACCGCACGAGTTGCAAGCCGGCTTCTTCACGTCCGCTGATACTTGCTCTGCGTGGTTACTGTAGCAACACAATTAAATGTTTACTTCTAACGTGAAACAGGGTACCTAGACAAGTGGCTTTCTATAATCGAAAAGGCCAATAAAAAAATATGGGATTGACATTGACATTTCGACATCCGTCTGTTGGTATGTCTGTCTGTTCGCGGCTTAGCTCAGAGAAGACTAGAAGGTAGTAATTTGGTATGAGTATACTTATTAGTCAAACCGATAAAGTGGTGATATAAAATATTAACAAAATTTTTTTTGGGTCTAACTCCTCTACCCGATAGTGTGGAGTGTCGTTTGATAGGAGTTTTAAAAACAATGTAAGTATTCTAAGAACGTTTCTTGATTTAAGGATCCGTATGTAAAATGCTTTTTTTTTATGTCGCAAGTGGACAAACGAGCAGGTGGGCCACAAAAGCGCAATTTTTTGTTAGAGCCAAGTATCGGGTTTAGATTACCACTGGTACATTATAGGTTAGCGGGATCGGTTATGTTGGGTTATTTATCTTGTGACCACAACACACGAGTTGAGCGAGCGAAGCGAGCGTGTCGCCGGAGCGGCCGACGACTGTCGGAAACGAATTACGCGTCGTTATGTAAAATGCCGAGGCATTATGTAAAATGACGAATTTAGAAATTTCCCAAGGCATTATGTGAAGCTGCGAATTATACAATTTGCCTGTGACATATATTAAGTGTTATAAAAATGATATAACAACCCTGAAGTATGTGAATCTGACCACGAAACTGAACAACTTTTATAAGTTAAAAACAAAATTCAACTTCCCACCATACAAGCACTTACATAACATCAGTATACGAAGTAAAAACAAAACATCGAATTTCTGCCTAAATCTTCCTTGGCGAAAGTTGTTCAGTCTAATGGATGCAAAATGCGGTTTGAAGGAACATAGTACGCACGGCAACAATCATGTAGAAACAAAACCAGTATAAGCTGAGCCAGCGCTACGCTACAAACTGTCTCCACCGAGGACCGGCCGTGTGGACTTTTCCTAAAACCTTTATTTGTCAAAAGTACTTACGTAATCAAGTGTGCCAACAGCGCACTCTTATCATTGTACTTCCTCTCGCATAATTCGCATTTAACTTTCTCCCGGTTCAAATGGGTCACTTGTTTGTGTCTGTGCAGGGACGTCTTGTTGCTGAAAATTTAAAAGGGAATTAAGTTACTTCACCTTCTTTTCTATCTTCTATGTACATCTTATTACCGGTTTCACAATAATAGTAGATTAGTAGCCAAGGGCTCGCTGCGCTCGTGCGCCTAAATATCTCGGGCTGCAATTGATGCTTACACCCGAGCTAAATACTCTGCTTTACATCTCGATTGTGAGGTAAGTAGGTCCTTATTACCCCCAAATGGGGCTTGTAGGTACTTACCGCCCTAGGGCTTTTCTAGCTACATTATTACCCTAGAGCGCTAATTGGTCACCTACAAGTCCCATTTGGGGGTAATAAGAACCTACTTACCGAATATGAGAGATGTAAAACATTCTTATTCACCGTCTTTTTTGCCCCCTCCCGAGAGCCACCTTTTTGTACAAATGGCAGAATCATTTTCACGTCGATACGTCTACACAAGGTGGACCGACGATCTGGTGGCGGTCGCGGGAAGCCGCTGGATGCGAGCAGCGCAGGACCGGTCGTCATGGAGATCTTTAGGGGAGGCCTATATCCAGCAGTGGACGTTTTTCGGATGATGTGATGATGATGGATACGTCTAAGCTTTCGTTTGGAGGTCATTTCGTGCAAATAAGACATAGGCCCTCTGGCGGTAATAATTGGTACTAGATCGAGCTTTGTATGGGTCAGTGGGTGAGGGGAGGGGTGAAGGTAGGGGTCATAGGGGAGAGGGTGAGAGATGGGGGTTGAGAGGAGAGGCGGGAGGGGGAAGCGGGGTGAGTGGAAGTGGGTGGGAGTTTGACGTGCTCTTGACTGTATCTACCTATATGTGCATAGACAACTCCACGTAAAACTTACGGCCGTATAAAGGATACAGTACAGCTAACCAGGGAGTTTTGGCACCTACATTCAGGCATGGAAGTGGGCACGACAAGTATGTTGTAAACACCTTTTGTCATACCAATTATTCAGCACACTGTATCAATATCCAACTTAAGGTAAAACTAAGTTAGACGGGGATATGTTCTGTTCCTTTCGGTGACAAGCTCGGCCAAAGTCAGTTGCGTCATTTGTCTAAGAAAACAGCAGATTACAAACTTACATAACAAAGCCTTCCACCTGTTACGATCTTAGCATACTTACTTCCCTCCCTTCCTCTACTTTCATCAACCTTTTCATACCCGCTAGTCTTTTTATGGTACTTTTAACCTGGCCTTTATTTAGAACGTCCTGAATTTGGTATTGGAACGCTTGCCGAGGCCTTCCACTTCCAACGAATCCATTCACTCTCGCCTGGTGGATCTCTCTACATGACCAAAACATCTCAACATTCATTTTTCAATCCACGGCATTAATCGATGGTGGAATGGGTCGATCGATAGTTTCTACCTGACCAGACCAGCCGATCAACTATGATCGACATTGATCGATGTCGTCGATCGATTGGTTGGTCTGGTAACACCCTTACGCTACAACATTCTCTCTCTTATCACTACACAAATTCTAATCCTGTCACTCATTTTCACAACAATCATACTCCTCAACGCTCTCATTTCTACAGCATTAATTCTACTTTCATGATTCTTCTGCCATACCCAGCTGTGCCAGTGTTACCGTGCCTTTCATCGGTGTTACCATGCCATAAAGTCCAGTGTTTCTACTGACGTGCTGTTGGGCGTACCAAAACGCCCCTGCGAAGAGCAGAATAACATAAGAATATTTGATTTAAGAAGATACTTACGAATAAGCCTTCCCACAGTACTCGCAGTGGAAGACCTTGCTACCTCCGCAGTGTTTCATCATGAAGTGGGATTTTATTATGATCCGAGACTTCCGCACCACGTCACACTTGGTGCACTTGAAACGTCTGTCGGATGTTAAAAAAAATTAAGAAAGAGCTAACTTTGGAATCACAGAAATATATCAGCAATTGAAAACCACGTGAACCACGTAAGGGGGCGTCCATTAATTACGTGAGGCGATTTTGGCGATTTTTTGACCCCCTCACCCCTCTTAGTGAGATGTCGTGAGATTTGGCACCTCCCTCTTCCCATAGTCTCACGTGAGATTTTTACCCACTTTTATCTATCTGTACTACTACTATGAGGAGTTCGCATAACGGAGATAATATTGTGTAGGATGTTGCTATATTTTAGTAGAAGTTTTTGTTGCTGAATGTAACCCAGTTTGCTTGCAATTTTACCCTTTTTTTTGCTAAAAAAATTACATGATATTTTCCGCGACCCTCCCTCTCGTGAGATTAGGCTCGACCCTTCCCCCCTAAACGCCTCACGTAATAAATGAACGCGTTTTGCGAGACCCATGTAAAAATTCCTGTAAAAGTTCTTGAAATAAAGATTTTTAACTATCTAATTTTAGTAATTCTGTTGTTTAGATATTGAAAATGTATAAAACAAGTTTCATTTGCACTTTCATACTCCCATCGAAAATTTTGCTGTGATCTTGAAAGGACACTTCCATACTCATGTATACTCGTACGTCGCAGGTAATCTGTCAGAGCCCGTAAACTAGGCAAATTATAATTAACGGCTAATTTGTAAATGGTATCATGGCATCCCATGACACGTCCACTGCAGGACAGGTGCTCCATCCAAAACTTCAGCAAAATGCGTGGTTCTTGGGGGAGGGGATACACCGTAGTCACCACGTTTGTAAGCTTTGCGGTTGGCGAACTCTGTTGTTAGTGACCGCAATGTGTAAGTTAGAAGGATACACAGAAAGATGCTGCTGCCCATCCTCCGGTTTAAAAGCCCTTAGTCGCGTCTTACGACACCCACGGGTAGAGATGGGTTCGTACTGCTCTTCGCCGGCACCACACGGTCGTGTCTAACCTATTAGGATCAGAAGACTTTTGTGAATTGTCCCCCAATATTTAAGAAAAAATACTCTACTTACTTGACATGTCGCGAATAGTGCGAGGCTAACTGCTCAGCAGTCGCCATAAACTGATGACAGATGTCACATTCATGGCTGCCATTTGCCTGCGATTGAATTATGTCAAATTCTTATCTATCGTAAAATATTATCCTGACTTAGTTAAGTTTAATATAAGGAGAAGGTTAGAAACTAAATTAATGTTTTTAAATGCAAGGACTGCATTAGTGCACAAAAGCGTGTTCTGTAGGATTCCCCATATTTTTAATAAGTTACCTAAATCAATGAGAGAATGTAACAATATAAATACTTTTAAAAATAAATTGCGTGACATACTAGTAAAGAAATGTTATTATAAGCTTGAAGAATATTTAAATGATGATAAGATTGAATGATAAAGACATGAATTATTCAATTTCATATTTTATAATCACTGTATTGACATTTTTAATTATGACTTGTAGACATTAATTTTAGTAATTAAGGTATAACATTGTATTGTATGCCTGTATGGCGGGACATAGCTGAACTAATTCTATTCTATTGCGACATCTTACATACCTGTGCTCCACAATAAATTTCATTTCATTTCTTAAATATGTAGGCGTAAAACTGATACAGAAAGCATATCTAAAAGTAAAGCTCCTTTAAATATATTGCTGTCACTGTCTTTGCCAACAAAACAGAAATGGGCGGTGGTGACCACTTACCACCAGGTGGCCCACCTGCTCGTTTGCTCACTTGTGTCATAAAAAAATCAAACATTTACCGCAAAACAAGGAGCTTTAACTTTAAAGACTCTTTCTTCAATTGGCGGATATAGTTAGAGACAGATACAGGGTGTTATAAAAAGTATTGCAATCCTTTAAACCACTTGGCCTCCAGAGGTACACCAGTTATGCCACCCAAGTCTTTGCCACCACTGCAATATCACTGATTTACTTAAAGTTACGTCACCTGGGTGGTGATGTGATGAAATTTGAAGCAATTAATTAATTTATAAAATTCAGCATATTCCATCTGAAATTGGCTTCCATTTCATCGAGCTAACACTTAGGGCTGACAATTATAGTGTTTTAACATCCTTATAATCCTATCTAAATTCTGTAAAAAGAAACAATTGAATCCTTAAATTATACCAAGTGAACTCTTGTATGGCAGCTGTTTCGGGCAGCTACCACTTCTTTCTTTCTTTCATTGATTAAATATTAAAATACCGATGACAAAAAGTGAAACAAAAATTTTAATCGGCTTAGAAATACGGCCGATATAAGCTTTCAAACTATTAATTACGCGCCTATTAGACAGAGAGATCCGACATGAATAGTGACGTGACATTTCACTACGGCCATATAAACTCCGTGTTAAATTTCGTTTTGCTAGAAAGAGACAAAAACAAATCTTCGCTGGCTTATATCTTTTTCAATTTCATAGTTATTCGAAAAATTGTTTTACTTAACTGTTTATTACATGAATGGGGATAATTTTTTTAAATATAAAAAATCATGCATGTTCCCTATTACCTTTTTTTCACTTGTTGGATAATCTACTAATAGTTATGAGTCTTGTATATACCATTACCTGTACTATTTTTACTTGAAAACAAATCTTAAAGAAAGTTATGTTATTAGATAATTAATACGTCAACAATTGTTATATTTTTAGTAAAAACTATTTTTGTCAAAAATTTGTAAACATCACAATCAATAGTATGTAGAAAGGTAAATTACAAACATACCAAAAAGGTGATTATTACTTTTTTTTTTTATTTATTAAGGGAAACATACAGTCATTAACAAATCTTGAAATAATAGTAAGATAAACAAAAAGACCTAGAGTTCCACAAACTAAAATATAAAGGTAATTAATAACAATTGAGGACGAGACTTAGCTAATATATCCTTATATAGTTATAGTGATAGTTTGTTAATTACTTTGTAAAAGAAACTATTAAATATGTTCCTTCATAATAACATAAAATATGTAGGTAACAATCTAGAAAAAAATTATTTTTAGTTGAAAAAATACTGTGAAATAACAATGAAAGTCTCAAATAATGACAATATTGTTTAGAATATAAGTACTTAATTTAAGACCGTCTGTTGTCATAATAAAAAAAAAGAAAAAAAAATTTCACTATACAACTAACATTTTCTCCATCATAAGGTGCGCTTAGAGCGTGGTGACGAAAATGGAACTTTCCTAGTTTGTCACCACGCAGGTGACGTAACACTGAATAAATCTGTGACATTCGATCGGTTGCAAAGATTTAGGTAGCATAACTGGAATACCGCGGCCGCCGGCTAATGGGGCCATTATAAACTTATCGCATATTCAAACAAAATCACTTTTGCAAGACAGACTTCAGTTGATACTTAAGGAGGTGTAAGTTGAAAATGTTGATTCCAAAAATTGCAGTGCCCTTCCAGGGTCCATATTGTACATACATACATACATAACATCACGCCTCTTTCCCGTTGGGGTAGGCAGAGACCACAGTCCTCCACCTGCTACGATCTTGACATACTTCCCTTGCTTCCTGTACTTTCATCAATCCTTTCATACATGCTCGTCGGTTTAGGGTACTTTTAACCTGGCCTTTATTCAGAACGTCCTGAATTTGGTCCTGGTACGTTCGCCTAGGCCATCCCCTTCCAACGTTTCCATTCACTCTCGCCTGGTAGATCTCTTTCGTCAATCTTCGTTCATTCATCCTCTCTACATGACCAAACCATCTCAGCATCCCTTTCTCGATTTTGGTCACTACGTCTTCTTTTACGCCACAACGTTCTCTTATCACACTATTTCTAATCCTGTCACTCAATTTAACACCAATCATACTCCTTAGCGCTCTCATTTCCACTGCATTAATTCTACTTTCATGCTTCTTCTGCCATACCCAGCTTTCACTGCCATACATCAGTGTTGGTACCAAAACTCCCCCATGAACAGCCAAACGAGCCTTGTGAGACACCTTCTGACTCCTCATATATTGTGTTCTGTATAATTGTTATTTTCCATCTATTGTACCATATGGAAGCAATAAATAATTGAAATTGAAATTAAGTCATTCTTTTGCCTTGGACACTTACCGGATTATGCAACTCCATGTGTTTTTCGAGGCTGCTTTTGACGACAAACCACTTGATGCAGTTGGTACATTTGTGTAAAGCCTCCACATACCGCGGGTCCTTGGCTAGTTCCACACGCTCTTCTTCAAGTTTCGCCTTCGTTATTGTTATACATTTTATTATATTCAGACCTGAAACACAACATGCATTTTTTGACACAAACATACATGAATTTGTTGTAGCTTGTGCTTTTCTTTTTAACATAGGCCTCCGCCAAAGATTGGCACAAAAAACTGTGGTATACTTTTGTGTACTTGTTTAAACTAAAGTACCTGGGCGACCGAGCTAGGCTCTGTATGATTAAAATATCATCGGGTGAGCAAGCTATGCTACTCAACAACAGATGGCGATGTAAGTTTCTTGAACGCACTAAAATGCGCTAAGAAATATTAAAAAAGACGGTGAAAACGAATTTTCCCAGAGTATACAGGGTCGATTTTTTTAATGCCACCTGGATGGAGGGAAAGTACTCTTCTCAGGTGTGGAATCCTGTTAATGCGGTATATGTTGACAGACTGGAAAATGTTCAAAAGAAGTTTATCCGCTATCTCTGCTATCGAACTAAAACCCCATATTCTTCTAAGCAATATTCGTCAGTATGTAAGAAGCACCACTTTCTCACATTGGAGGCTAGACGTGTAATTGCTAATATGGTGTTTCTTATAAAAATATTCACGAATGCGTTCGATTGTCTGGAGTTAGTATCATTGTTTGTAAATAATAGAGATAGCAAATAATGTCCCTTCGAGGAATTTGCGATCTTTTCCGCCCATCAATATTGATACACATAAGACAAACTATAGGAAAAACACGTACATAGTGCGAGCGAGCAGGCGTTTTAATGTGCTAAGTACGGAACATGACCTTGATCTTTTCAATACATCCTATTCCGTGGCAAGACGTCGGCTGACAGCTTCCTTCAGCAATTATTCCTAAACTTTAATAAGTTTTGTAGCAGATGTTCTCTTAACTGGCATCTTAATCTTGTAAGACTGTACTTATTGTAACTAGATAGTAAGTTTTAAGTGTAAGTGTAGGCATACTACTTGTTTTTTGTTGTATTTTTTTTTTATTGATTTTAAGAGTGTTTTTAATATTTTTTTTACTTTTTTTTTGTAACAATACTACACAGTCTCTTTTTTCGACGAGGTCGCGGAAACGTTTGTTTTGTTGTTTACATTATTTTCTACAAGCGAAAACTTGTCATTGGTTATCTACTCAACGAAGACCAAACACTGCCAAATAGGGGAAATAATTCGTGTAGAAGCGATTTTTGGCATAGTTGTAGGGGATGGTGTCTAAAGCAACATACTCAAAGTACTGAAGGATGGGGGCGTTAAGGTCCCCCTTTAAAGTTTTTCTTATATATCTCGTAAACGGTGGCTCATAGCAAAAAAAAATCTATTACTCAAGCAATCTACATAAAACTCTCTACAAAAAGGTCCTATATACTTTTTCACTGGGATCAATATTTAATGAGATGTAGAGGAAAGAAGATGGACAATCTATACATATAAAAGAAGAAGGTGACTGACTCATTTACTGACACATCAACGCACAGCCCAAACTGCTGGATCTAGAGATCCCAAAATTGCCATGTAGGTTTCTTATGAGGTCTAGGGGTGCACTAAGAAAGGGTTTTACAAAATTCCACCCCTAAGAGGGTAAAATAGGGGATGAAAGTTTGTATGAAAGTCCGTCAGTTTTGAAGTTAGGATCTTCAAAATTTGTATTTCGGCTGATGACTAAAAATTAAGTTTTACGTATCTAAGGGTTTTTGAAAATTCTACACCCTAAGGGATGAAAAGTGGGATGAAGTTGAAAATGCTTCATTTTCAAAGTAAAATTCACAATTTTTTTTATTTAGGCATTAGGGTTGCAATTCTGTGGAACGTACATCTACCCTAAATTCCACCCTAAATTTAACCCCTAAAAGAGGGAAATGGGGTGAAAAAGTGTAAAAACCAACATGGGTATCGTTTGTATGGTTTATCGGGTCGCTGATTACGAAAACTAAAACAATTTTGAAATCCAACATGGAATTTTGTAAAACCCTTTCTTAGTGAGTCAGTCACCTTCTTCTTTTATATGTAAAGATTGTCCATCTTCTTTCCTCCACATCTCACTAAATATTGATCCCAGTGAAAAAGTACATAGGACTTTTTTGTAGAGAATTTTATGTAGATTGCTTGAGTAAAAGTATTTTTTTTTGCTATGAGCCACCGTTTACGAGATATATAAGAAAAACTTTAAAAGGGGACCTTAACGCCCCCCCCCCACCCCTTAGCTACACCCCCACCCTTCAGTACTTTGATTATGTTGCTTCAGACACCTTCCCCTACAATTATGCCAAAAATCGCTTCTACACGAATTATTTCCCTTATGTTTGCTTCTTTAAGCAAGCTATGGCTGCCAGTTTCTTTATTACTGTTTTTTTAGATTTGTTAGTTTATAGCTGGTAGTTTTCCGAATAAAATAATAAGACCTAGCTAGATCGAGTTTTTGCCCCCAAAACCCCTGTATATTAAATTTCATCGAAATCGTTAGAGCCGTTTTCGAGAAACCGATTACTTATTATTACTTATTTTTATATATATTTATATAAATATATACAATATATACAAATATTGCTCGTTTAATAGTATAGGATAACATTTCTACCAGCCAATTAAAATTCAGAATGAGCAAAAAGTTACATTAAATAGCTAACAAAATACCTACTCTTTTTAATTTGGTGTAAACTACCATAACAAAATAGTATGGGTACATAAAAGGAGTATAAAATCTTGATATGATTAGAAACATGCATTTGTAACTCATAAACTTTACATGTACTTATTATTGTGAGTTCTGTTTAAATTGGTAGTGGACAATAATTTTTTTGTTTCTATGCATGTCTATTGAGCTTTTTTATTAATTGTCACACTTGATATTATAGTAAATATTTATATATACCTCTAAGTGATGTACTACTGGTCCCTTTCTTTTTATTCCTTTCCCTCTTGGCTTTCTTATTCAAAAGTTGTTGTTGTTGCTGTAGAAAAATGTAATCATCTTCATCTTCAGTGACATCACTTGATACAACCTCGTCATAACCCTCTAGTTCATCCACTTGGTTTGATTTTTCCGGTTCTTCAACCAACTCCTTTTTAATCTGTTTTATAGATACACCTAAAATAAAAAGATATATTATTTTTGTGAGTTTAAATTGGTACTTACTTTCTATTTGTGCTATTGCGTTTGTGATAGATGAAGTAAGGTAAATAGGTCGGTTACACACTCGTCGAGTGACGTGGGAAATGGCGAGGGAAGGAGGAAGCATCGTCATGCCCATCGCTCCCTGTTGTGTCGTTTTTTTGGGCGCGAGTCAAAGGACCGGCAATATGAGCGCGAGTAGCCGACCACATACTCGCGCGATTATCGCGTGGACGATTAAAAATAATGAATTATTTATACTTAATGTGATAAATAGAGTCATCCATCATTTCCTTTGGCATGATGTAATAGGTATTGAAATTGAGTATAAATTCTAAACTATGCTATGGCATGGACTTTTATAAAGAACTATTAACAGAAATTGTGACTTGGAAGGAATCACCTACACCTTACCTGGTACATATTCAAGCTCAACCTCCAATTTGGTAGTTCTCAAGTCATCGTCTCTGCCACTCAGTGAAATAATGTCTTCTGGAGTAGGCAGGAATGGTTTCAAATTCACCAATGGATTGATGTTACTTTGAATATTATCAAGCTCATGGTCTGTAAACTGAATAAAGAACAAATAAAATTGAACAAAGCAAATTACAAAATAAAGGGCACACAAACAAACAATGCACAATATGATTTTTTATTGCTGATCGCAGTGGTGGTAGTTAAAAATACCTGTTTAAAAACCAGGTCACCAGGTCTCAACTACTCTTCTCAAATACAGTTAAGTAAACAATTTAAAATGTATTACAAATAACATATAACTAGCTGGGTCCACTTGCGCTCCGATTAGGAGCAGCAGGATTGCTATCCAGATTCGCCGTCGTTGTAGACGCGCATCGCGCGATCTGTGCAACAGGCACTTTGTGGAGCAACAAATTTGAGCACTAGCAGTTTATTAGCTGGTTTCACACCAAATGTTCCAGTGAGTGCAGTAGAGTGACTATTGTTATCCATAGAGTGCTGATCTAAATTTCAAGCATCCAGTGTAGACCCATCTAAGAAAGTAATAAACTGCACTAAGAAATAAAATTATAAGAAATTATAATTCCTTGTTTCCTTTTACGGCTCCTGCTTTATTGCCTTATATCTTTTATTGTTAATACTTTACCAAAATCCACAATTTTGTGTAACTCAAGTTGTAGAGCTTACAAATAAACTTTCAACCCTTATTTCACCCCTTTGGGGACTAAGTTTGCAAAATCCTCTATGTGCTAACCTAACTTATATATAAGAAACCTTTGTATGAAATTCAAAGAGATCTTCGTATGAGACCAAAGGGTTTGTTTGGATGGTGCCTAAATATGCCAGTCAGTTTATATAAAAAATAAAGAAGATACAAATAAGAGAGCAAGAGTATACAAGTGATAAAACTATAGTTGTGCTGTATTTATACTTACATTCTGAAAGTTTTGAAACAAAAGCTGGTTATTATGAACATTGTTCATAAAAAGTTCAGTCTGTTGAGCGACCCGCTTGCAAATGTAACACAGGATAAGTTGATTCATCTGAAACAATACATCTATAAAATGAACTACAATAGACATACATACTATGTGTACAAGTAAAGCATACAATGGGAAACCTCCATGACATTTTCTAAATCTCAGTCTAATCTCTACATCACCCTAAGGTAGACTGGCAGACAATGCCTTTAGGCACTAAGGGCTTTCCTGCAGTCAACTAGCGCCCCCAGTAGTTAAAAAAAATATTACTCGCAAAATACAAAACATATCGAAATTCTGTGTTACAAAATTTAAAGGTACCCTAGTTTATTTAGAACCTATCAATCCTGAAAAATGTAGTTCACTGTAGTTACAGATACAAAAACTGCTAAAAGTGGCCATTTTTCATACTTTTTGTATCTGTATCTACAGTGAACTATATTTTTCAGGATTAATGGGTTCTAAATAAACTAGGCCCCGTGTGGTGCCGGCAAAGAATAGTACCAACCCTTACATACCCGTGGGTGTCGTAAGAGGCGACTAAGGGTTATAAACTGGAGGATGGGCAGCAGCATCCTCCTATCTAACATCTTACTTACTGCGGTCACCTACAACCGCGGTCCGTGGTGCCAGCCGTAACGCTAACAAGCGAGGTGACTATGGTACTTCCCCTCTACATTTTTCCAGCAAAAGCTAGAATTCTAGAGGGAGCTCCCTGTCCTGTAGTGGATGTTTCATGGGATGTTATGATGAAATAAACTAGGGTACCTTTACTTCAATTTTCCTCTTAAGTCAACCAATGTAAATATATTTTGTGTACAAGATTATATAAATAGACCTTTTATTTCTAGCATACATACCACTTGCATGTTTGCTAGAAAGAGATGTAGATTGCACTTTTTATGTGAATAGATGGTAGGTACTTCTGACCATATCCTAATAAAAATAAATTGCCACATATATGACAGAGATTATTTTTATGTTGTGTTTGTAATTTTAAGGACAATGTTTGTATGGACGAAAATTTGGAAAAATTTACAAAATCTGAATAAAATCGCATACATAAAATTCTCTGGTTTTTTTGGACTACCCGAACAGCTACCCGTGCAAAGCCAGGGTGGGCCGCTAGTCTAAATATATAAAAGAGCTTGTAATATAAAAATACAGTCAAGTGTACTTGAGCCTTACTTTCACAATGGTAAAGAGTGCTTAGTGGTACAAAGTCCAATGGTTGACATGTACTTGACTGTACTTTAAAAGTTATTGGATTCTGAATCAATTTGAACAAGTAAGGACCTATTTAACGCATAGAGCTTTTTCTTATGTGCTTTGCTACTTTTACAATGAGTTATTACCTGAAATACACTTTTCAATGCTCCATTTTGTACATAGTATGTTTGAAGATGTTTCTCGTCGTTTTTCGACATACAACTGTAACAGCGAGGTAAATAAGATAAATTTGTATCTTCCGACATATTTCCAGGTAGTTTATTTGCGAAATATCCACGAAAACAAGAAAATACAAATCAACGAAAAAACACGATTGACAGTACGTGCACTTGAAAGAGAGAGAAAGTATGACAGCTACACTCTTCTTTCTACCAGTTTACTTTTTTATTGAACTTGGAAACTAGTTTTTGAATACAAAATACCACACGACCAACGAACAAACGAGAAGATTTGGTTCGATCGATCGATGTTGTCACATCATGTGAGGTTATGAATGATTTGTAGTCTGTGCCTGAATTGAAAAAAAAAAAGCATTCAAACACTACGGATTGTTTCTTGAATTCAACGCACACATCACATTCTCTGAATATAGTCGGTTCATTTCTATATGCGTGCATTCGTCGAATACAGTTTTAAACCAGACTAGAGCGCGCTTATGTCAATGTCACTGAGAAAAAATAAAATTTTGATTTTGTTTTGCGTTTTAAGAAATTATTGAGAGATAATGATTATTCGATAAGATAATTAAATCTAAAAACCCCAAAAAAGTTGAAAAAAATCTCTCGAAAACGAGATTGATGACAAATGTCTTATGAATTTGACGTTTCGCACTCGCTGCACTACCTCCAGTACGGATTAAAACCTGCTCATGAGCTTTGTGTGCGGTTTTAGCGCGCTAATAGTCGGTTCAAAACTTGCTCGTATTCACTCGTGTAAGCGACGTGACGTCATCAGTGACGTCACTTTAGCGCGCTATCATTGCATACGAAAATGAGGTAGTGCAGCGTGTGCGAAACGTCAAATTCATAAGACATTTGTCATCAATCTCGTTTTCGAGAGATTTTATTCAACATTTTTTGGGGTTTTAGATTAAATTATCTTATCGAATAATCATTATCTCTCAATAATTTCTGAAAACGCAAAACAAAATCAAAATTTTAATTTTTCTCAGTGACATTGACATAAGCGCGCTCTAGTCTGGTTTAAAACTGTATTCGATGATATTCGACGAATGCACGCATATAGAAATAAACCGACTATATTCAGTGAATGTGATGTGTGCGTTGATTTCAAGAAACAATCCGTAGTGCTCCAGTACGGATTAAAACCTGCTCATGAGCTTTGTGTGCGGTTTTAGCGCGCTAATAGTCAGTTCAAAACTTGCTCGTATTCACTCGTTTAAGCGACGTGACGTCATCAGTGACGTCACTTTAGCGCGCTATCATTGCATACGAAAATGAGGTAGTGCAGCGTGTGCGAAACGTCAAACTCATAAGACATTTGTCATCAATCTCGTTTTCGAGAGATTTTTTTCAACTTTTTTTGGGGTTAAGTTAAGTTAAGTTAAGTGTGTGGTTTCCGCACTTAATCCTATAAGGACCATTGTGCGTGGGCCTATGTGGCCATCAAGTTAGCCACCCTAACTGTTGCCAGAACTCAGTCAGTTTGTCCAGTCTGTTGGGTATTTGATCAAGGGTTATGTCTGTTCCAAGTGTGTTTTCTCTGATGCTATTAATTACTTTGCATTCTAGGATGACGTGTTCAATGGTTTCGTCCGTTTCCATGCATGCCCTACATAGAGGGCTGTCTGTTATACCTATAGTGTGGTAGTGTTTATTCAGAGCAATGTGCCCTGTTATTGTGCCTACTACATTGCGGAGCTTAGTCCTGTTCATCTGTAGTAGTCGTCTTGTTAAGCGTGTGTTAGTTGATGTTATAATTTTTTTGGATTGTTTGCATGTTGCAATGTCATTCCATTGTTTGTCTGCTTCAATTCGTGTTTTTTCTCGTATCCATGTCCGAAGCTGGTTGAAAGGTAGCGGCAGCATTGGTTCTGGTCCTTCATAGATCTCGTTGGATCCGCCCCTTGCCAATTGATCTGCCGCATCATTTCCCAGAGAACCACTATGTCCTTTTATCCATTGTAATGTTATGTTGTTCTTTTGTGATGACTTCTGTAATTCTTCATGGTATTGTAATATTAGTCCTGAGGTTGTGTAGCTACCTCTCAGCGTTTGGAGTACCGATGCGCTGTCCGAGACTATACGAATGCTTGTATTAGTGATGTTCCTTGCTGTTATTGCTTGTGCAGCTTGTATAATGCCGACACATTCGGCTTGATATACCGTGTTATATTGTCCTAGGGCACTTGATATTTCTATGTTAAGATCTTGTGAGTATGTGCCTGCACCTGTGCCCAGTTTTGTTTTTGACCCATCAGTGTATATGCGCAGTTCGTTAATACCTGAGTAGTCATGTGTCTCTTCTTGCAGGTTTATGTTATATGTTTTGTTGAAGGTGTTTTGTTTAGGTATCCTGTCACATGGTGCCGCTAAAAGCGGCTGGTGGCTTAAGGCCTTGTCTTTTATTTTTGTGTGGTGAATTCTGGAGTCTGTGCTTAGTGTCCCTGACAGTCCCAGTCTGAGTGATGCTAGAGTTGCCTCCTGTTGTATGTATAGGTGTAGTGGTGGCAGGTCTAGCATCACCTGCAGAGCGGCTGTTGGTGTGGTACGCATTGCACCCGTGATGCAGATGCAAGCAAGTCTCTGTAGTTTTTCTAGGTCCGCTTGAGCGGTACTTAGGGTCGTCCTGGGCCACCATACCAGCACGCCGTATGTGGTTATCGGTCTTACTACTGTTGCGTACAGCCAGTACGCAATTTTAGGTGTGAGACCCCAATTCTGTCCTAGGAGTCTCTTACATTGAAACATGGCTATACTGGCTTTTTTAATTGTGTTGTCTAGGTGTTTTTGCCAAGTTAATTTGTTGTCTAGGGTTATTCCAAGGTATTTAACCTCGGTTGAGAGGGTTAGTTCTGTTCTGAAAAATTTTGGCATTTCCATTGCTGGGAGTTTCCTTTTCTTCGTGAAAAGGACCATTTCGGTTTTGGTAGGGTTTACGGAAAGATTATGTTTATCGCACCATTTCTCTACTATCTTTAGTGCTTGTCCCATGAGGTTGCATAAGGTGTTTTCTTGGTTGCCGTTGATTAGGATAGTGATATCATCAGCATATCCTACTGTGAAGTAGCCATTATCGTTTAGTTGTGTGAGGAGGCTGTCTATTACAAGATTCCATAGTAGCGGAGACAGTACTCCCCCTTGTGGACATCCTCTCGCTACTACGGCTCTTGTTTTGTCGTTCAATGTTACCTGTATTGCCCTTTGTTCTAGCATGTTGCATATCCAATCTTTGAGGGTTGTTTCCACCCCGTGGGTTTCTAATGCAGTTCTCATGCTGTGGAACGTTGTCTTGTCGAAGGCTCCTTCTATGTCTATGAATATGCCTAGTGTTGATAGTTTGTGTTGTATCGCACACTCTTTTTTTGGGGTTTTAGATTAAATTATCTTATCGAATAATCATTATCTCTCAATAATTTCTTAAAACGCAATACAAAATCAAACTTTTAATTTTTCTCAGTGACATTGACATAAGCGCGCTCTAGTCTGGTTTAAAACTGTATTCGATGATATTCGACGAATGCACGCATATAGAAATAAACCGACTATATTCAGTGAATGTGATGTGTGCGTTGATTTCAAGAAACAATCCGTAGTGCTCATTTTCGTATGCAATGATAGCGCGCTAAAGTGACGTCACTGATGACGTCACGTCGCTTAAACGAGTGAATACGAGCAAGTTTTGAACCGACTATTAGCGCGCTAAAACCGCACACAAAGCTCATGAGCAGGTTTTAATCCGTACTGAAAATATTTCATTACCACGTGCGGTGTGTTTGTTTGTTGAAAATTTTCATGTCCTGTGAAAATGGGCAAATTCAGATCGAAACTAAAGGGTAAATCCAAAGGTAAACGATGGCAGAAGGGCCAGTCATCGAATTCGAACCCGAAACTACAAAAGTACCGGGATATGGCAAAATCACGGTTTTTTCAAGAGAATTTGGGTATGTTTTTGTACTTTTTACATTATATTTTTAGTAAAAAAAATTGTATCCCCCTTTTTGATCTCATGTCTGTAACTGTGTGGAATTTGTAAAACATATTATTACTTAAAACATCTATAATTGACAACATATTTATAACCTTTTCAACATCAAAATTATTCCCTTTTTTATATGTACACTATCATCCTTTCTTGCGTATACACTAACAACGAACTGCAAAATTCCAGGAAACACAGGCCTAACCCAGCAAGCAGTGTCAAAACATGAAGCAATGATGACTTATGGACATAAAACCAGAAAATCAAAGTCGGAACCAGAAAACGAACTGGCAATTGCTAAGGAGTTTGAAAACATGTCAGTGAAGACTGGAGATGAAGAATCAGAGACTGAATACTCTGGGTCTATGAGATCTGGAACTTTTAAAACCTTCCAAACTTTTGCTTCGGACTGGAGTCAATGTTCTAATGTTAGTTTTAGCAAGTAAGTATTGTAAAAATACCTTGTAACACCTGGAAGTCAAACTCTGAACCTTCGGTGCAACAGGCAGTTATGTCACACAGGACTCCAAGAACGCCTAATGCAAAAACAGTACAAAAAAAATTGTTTAAAACAGAGACTAGAAAGCAGAAATATGACTTGGGCTTTCTTTATCAACTTGCAAATTTAAACAAAGAAATGCAATAGATAGACGAATGTAGGATGTAGGTAGCTAATGAAATATTGCAAAATTATTATTACGGATTAGATGGGCTGTGCCATCACAGGCATATTTTTCTTTTAAGGGATTAAAATAAAGCTGCATGTACTAGACTAACAACTGAAATAAATTATTTTAAAAGGATTTTAAGATTACAAAAAGTATTATGGTCTTTTTAAGTGGTGATGCAGCATATTGATTTGAATAAAAAAAATTGGAAAAGAAAAAAAATTTGCAAAATTTTTTTTTTTTTTTTATATCTTTTCAATCACATCAAATTAAGGAAGATCTTCAGAAATGATTTTGTGTGATGAGATGTTTTGGTTAGTGATGACTTATTACTTTCCAGATTACTAAGCAGGTTTGACTCCAATAATGCAGTTCACAAAGAGATGTTGGCAGTGCTAGCAGCGGTCACCGAGGTTATCAAAGAACAGGGTGGCAAAGAAACCACTACTGAATATTTTGCTGCTTTGGTGAGATGACAAGAAAATATCTTTGCTGTTTTCATTTTTGATATAAAATCCATATTGCTATAATTTCATTCTACAGCAAAAAAAAAAATCACTTACTAGTGCGCCACACCCGATGCAATGTCTCATCATAATATTGAATTAAATGTCCACTGCTGAAAAGAGATGATGAAAAAATGTGTGGTATATCTCTTGCCCGTACCATAGTCACTGACCACTTTTTTTATAGTTGATGGGCTTAGTCTTGACCTCAATCTAAAAAACTTGCCCACAAGAAGCCTATTCACTTGCGACTTGAATAGATTCAGCTTATTTAAACTCAGGCAAAGAAACCACTTGTTAGTATTACAGCTGGCACAAAGTAATGCGGTGGTTGTTGACCTCAGTATGATATGCAGAATATCGCTACTGCCCATCCTCTGGTTCAATAACTTCTCGTACCACATGGAACACACTGATAAAGACATGTTAGAATCCCAAAGAATATTGAACAAATATTAGAATATTATTTATCAAACAATCTAGAAGTTTAAAAGACAATGTATATTCAAATTAATCACACCAGTTAAAGAAGAGCTCTTTAAAATGGTGTTGGAAGAAATGTTCAATTAAAAACAAAATATTGACAAGATAAAAGTACTAATAAAATTCACTCATCTATTATGGTGTCCAAAAACTTTGTTACATCACTGCCTAACTTATTTTTGCAGATGGAGACCCTCAAAGCGTCCGACGATGAGCAGAGCATTGTGCCAGCTCTGTCCCTCCTCTCGATGGGCATAAAATCAGTGCCGCAAGCCGTCTTACGGAAACAGTTCTCGGATTCAGCCACCATATTCGCAGAGGTGTTGGAAAAAAATGCTCAGGTATGCAATTGTAACAGCATAGTTTTTGGTATCTAAATAATTCCAACGGGTTAACTGTTATCCGCTATTCAAATTCACAGTTGAATGAACAATAAAACCTTTCTTAAATCTAATTAAAAAAGACCATAAGTCCCACAACCTACTTAGGGATACTAACGCATCAGACGGGAATCTCCTTTATGTCAAAACTCGCTTTAAGAATGCCTTCCAAGGAGGTTTGATGCCCTCATCAAATCATTTTGACAACTCGGTTTTTTTATTTGTTCTGATTTGGAATCTTAATTCCCTAGTTTGGCTACATTTATTTTTTGGATATGATACTAGACTTTTACGTTACAAATATTTTTCTTTTACTTTTCTTAGTTTTAAAGCAATAAAAGACATCAGATGTAGATATAGTTTTATTTATTCAAAGCAAATTCTATACATAATATTTATTGAAAGTCATGGCATGCGGAATGTAATGCAAGTAAAAATCCATGAGAAAAATGGGAAGCTTAGTAAACAAACATTTACAACAAACCAAATAAACATCTAGACAAGACGTTTCTTCAATCTCATGATGTACACGTGCGTAGGTAACAACAATATTTTCACCGGAATCTCGTTTCACATTAAACTATTCAGAAATATGCACAATTTTACCACTATATTATAACTGACTGAAGGTTCCGACTTTTCTTGATTACAAATTCTTGACAATTGATGCTTTACCAACAATTCCTTCTTCTTGCTTCTTCACAACAAAAAACTTGGCGCACATTACGTCGTTTTGAGATTTTGTGTTTTAAAACAAAGATATTATGGTTTTTAACTCGTTTTATTAGGGGGCACGGCAGTGCCCCCACCAAGTCGAGAAAAAAAAAGCGGCACGGCAGTACCATCCTTTTCTCGAAGCAGTTCAGGCCATTTTCGACCCCCCTATAACTTCGTTATAGATAAAACTAGAAGCCTGAATTTTCAGTAACCAAGCAGGCATTGTATAAACACGGTATATTTCAAATTTCATGCAATTTGTACCAGTAGTTTAAGAGTTATAACTACCCAAAGTTTCTTAATTCTGTCACTGACTGACCGATCATCAAAACTCTAAGGCACTTCTAGCAGACATAGAAGCTTCAAATTTAGAATAGGGTTATTGTTTACTGGTATAAATCAAGGAAAAACTATAATATTATTAAATTTTCGTTCAGTTTTCTAGTTTCACCAACTACAAAAATAACTTTGTATTCCCATATAAATATATAGGATTACAAAGTTACATTTGCAACAAATAAAGTTCTGGCCATTTTCGACCTTCGTTATGGATAAAACTAGAAGCCTGAATTTTCAGTAACCAAGCAGGCATTGTATAAACACGGTATATTTTAAATTTCATGCAATTTGTACCAGTAGTTTAAGAATTATAACTACTCAAAGTTTCTTAATTTTGTCACTGACTGACTGACCGATCATCAAAACTCTAAGGCACTTCTAGCAGACATAGAAGCTTCAAATTTAGAATAGGGTTATGTTTACTGGTATAAATCAAGGAAAAACTATAATATTTTTAAATTTTCGTCCAGTTTTCTAGTTTCACCAACTACATAAATAACTTTGTATTCCCATATAAATATATAGGATTACAAAGTTACATTTGCAGTAAATAAAGCAGTGTACCTGTATATGTATAATATAATGGAATTATAGGTGAAGATAGGTACCTAGATATAATTATGTTCAAAAGTAACTTGTTAAATGGTCAACGGAATGAAAAAGCAAGAATGGGACATGTCTTATGAAGTTGTACCAAAATCCCGCAATGTACCTATTAAGTAGACTAAATTATCCTAAATTTCCATGAAAGAAAGAACACTTATAACCATAACCGCGGCCGTCACGGAAAGGCAGCCACTTTCTTCCAGGCAACCTTTGGGTTTTACTGCGATATCGCAGGCATACACACAAACCTCGTTTCATTTTACTTACGAAAATTGTGTCAGTTAGTATGGGTATAAAAATGTCAATAAATTCAAGTTAATCCGTTGTTTGCCCGTGTGGTGCAGGCAAAGAATAGTACAAACCCATCTCTACCCATGGGTGTCGTAAGACACAACTAAAGGTTAATGAACCTGAGGATAGGCAGCATCATTCTTCTGTGTATCGTATTATCATATCATCTTACATTCTGCGGTCACCAGCAACCGCGGTCCATGGTGCCAGCCGTAACAAGCGTGGTGACTATGGTACTTCCCCTTTACATTGTTTCAGCAAAAGTTGGAATTTTGAATCGAGTTCCCCGTCCTGTAGTGGACGTTTCATGGGATGTTATGATGAATCCTTTGTTAAGCTTGATGTTACAATTAATTTTCTGTTTGGTACATTGACAGTATTTATAGTGAATGAGAGAGATAACAATTTTGATAAGGATTAACTTTAACAGATGTTTGACGAGTGCGGCCCTAAATACTCAGAATAATGACCTCCTTGCTTCGCTCGGTCTAAATATTACTAACTAATTATAAAAAAGATATATTTTTAAAATAAAGAAAGCGGCGCGCGCAGAGGTGAATGTTCCCGAGCGAGTGACAGCCGCGCTCATAGGCGCGAGCGTCCTCTTGCTGTTCGGATGTGCCTAGAAATCTTACCTATAAATTTGCGATTTTCGTTCATACTTTCAATGGCTATATTAGTTTGATGACTGAAAGGTTTACTCATTGGTTTACTGATTGTTTGGGTAATTTTAAAATATATTAGTACGTTTTAAATACTAGTAGTAGTAGTAGTAGTAGTCTTGTAGTTTTCGGGGATCTCTTACAGCTTCCGCCGGTAAGAGAAAAGTCACCTTTTGAAAAACTATCAACTGCTGAAACTAACAAGTTGTTAGGTTCCCTCAGTATGCCGAATCTGTGGATTGAACTGTTCATATACGATGAACATGCGACAGGTCAATGATTCTGACTTTGTTGAAACGCTAAATAGAATAAGATTAGGTATGACTACACAAAAAGACCGCCACCTACTATCGGCTAGATTAATAACTCTCACATCCGATTCAACTGAAAATAGATTAATTGAAATAATTGAACACCTCTCGAAATCTCCTGATGATACCGTTTGCTTATTACCAACAAAAGACATGTGTCAACAATTAAATACTGCAATGCTTAGATCTCTCCCACATCCTGAAATAAAACTTACAGCTGTAGATAGCATAGATTGCCCCAGATACCTAACAAAAAGAGCTCGTGAATGCATAAAAAAATAAAACGACGATGCTTCTATGACTGCGGGCCTGGAAGAGAATATAATTATAAAAATAGGATCAAAAGTCATGTTAAGGAGAAATATTGACGTGAGTCTTGGTTTAGTTAATGGTTCTATCGGTATAGCGCAAAGAGTAAAGGTTGATCCGGAAAATACAAAAATAATTAAGAAAATATAACATTTAATAAAGAACATGTTTACGAGCTTGGTCCGGTCAAAACTAAATTTGAAATTATTAACAGAGCTTATGTTCATCGCGAACAGTTTCCCATATGTATAGCCTATGCTATAACAATACACAAAAGTCAGGGCCTGTCTAAATAATGCACTGATGGATATCGGTTCTGCAGTATTCACATCCGGTCAAGCTTATGTGGCACTTTCGAGAGTAACAAGTCTGGGCGGCTTACATCTAATTAATGTCGACTTTCAAAGTATTAAAGCGCAGGAATCCTCTATTTGTGAATACAATAGACTAAGAAGCATTTACCGTCATGACTTGTCAACAATTGTTACATCAAAGCTTCTAAGAAATAGCCATAGAGACAGGGAGTGGGCTTTGAGGAAAACTGTAGCTTAAGCTCAAGAAGTAGTACCGGAAAAGAAAAAGAGGAAGACTACCTACAAAAATAAGATAAGCGCATAAGACAGACAGCCTACCTAAACCTACTCTAGGTTTTAAGAAAATCGGTTGTTGGTATTTAAGGAGTAGAAGGTACCGGAGAGAAAAAAGAAATAGGACTATCTACAAAAAGAAATGAGATGCCATCAAAAACATAACTTGTAAAAAAAAACCAAGTCTCGCAACTCAGTTCTTCTACCGTAAAAAGTTGAGAGATCCATGTAATACCAAGTCCGTTAATTTATTCAGTCCCTACTTAAGAATCCTTCTGTCTTAAGTTATTACGTAATTAGCTAACCTAACAACATCTTATAGTGACCATATCAATATCAAAAATCTTTTATGTTTTTAATAAATAGATTGACTTGGCCATCGCATGAGATTAAATTAGATTGTTTAGTGCGATTGCCAAGTCAATCTATTTATTAAAAACATAAAAGATTTTTGATATTGATATGGTCACTATAAGATGTTGTTAGGTTAGCTAATTACGTAATAACTTAAGACAGAAGGATTCTTAAGTAGGGACTGAATAAATTAACGGACTTGGTATTACATGGATCTCTCAACTTTTTACGGTAGAAGAACTGAGTTGCGAGACTTGGTTTTTTTTTACAAGTTATGTTTTTGATGGCATTACTTTAATTCACAACCAAATGCACTTTTACTTAGCGACAAAAGCAGACATTTTTACTCATCTCTACAGGATTCTTTCACAGGCTTCTTTAATTTTTACTTTTTAAAATAAGGAGGGAAAGTACTGTCAATTTAAGTAATAAAGGGTCTTTTGTCTATTCCTCTAGTTTAAATCCATAGACTATATGGCGAGTTTTTCATGTATGAAGATTATCGCCCGTGATAAGTCCTTACAAGCTCAGTCTACAGGTTATGAGTGAGTGAATGATAATGTCATAGATTTATGTGTTTTTCTTTTCAGTTAAAAATCTGATTATATCGTATTTTCAGAGCGAGAACGGTACATTACTGAGGAGCGCATTGGGTTGTCTATCGATTTTACTCCGAGCGCAAGAGTACGCCGCGTGGGGTGACTCCTCGACTATGAGGATATTTGATTCCGTTCTAGCATTCTCCTTGCATTCGAAGCCAAAGGTTTGTTAAAACATTGAAGCATCCATAACATTTTTTGAAAATACCTGGGCGGCCAAGCTCTGCTGGTAACTAGCATCAAAAATTCAAAAATGTTTTTGTGCCATCTAGTGTGAAGTAGAAAAACTACAGCGAATTAATCTAACAACAGATGGCGCTGTAGGGTTTCTGAATCGCGTTATAGTTTAAAATAAAACGAGAAAGCATTTTCAGAGACATGAGACCTAGCTAGATTGACTTTTCGCCCCCGAAAACCCCGTAAAGTAAATTTAATTGAAGTCATAAGAGCAGTTTTAAAGAAACCGATTATTTATTACCGATTTACTTCCTTTATTATAAGTACAGTCAACTCTCGATATACCTGACCCCCTTGTACAATTAACTCTCGATTTACCTGACCCCCTTGTATGTGCAATTTATTACTAAGTTCCATACAAGGGAGGTCAGGTAAGTAGAGAGTTGAGTGTACATTAGAAAGAGATAACTGTACACACAAAGAACAAATGGGGATCCGAACTATAAAAACGAAAACTTAATATGATTATTTATTTGAATTGTAATTTCCTTTTTATGATAACAGGTGCGCAAAGCAGCTCAGCATGCAGTAACGTCTATATTACGGGGCAGTTGTTTCATGTTACCTAGTGAAGATACTAAAATTAAGGTCAGTTTTATTTTTTTTCATACCATTTTAATTTTTCTTATTGTAGAGGCACTATCTACTGTTGTAGTTGTTAATGAGCCTTTTCAGAGGTCTTTGACATCATGCTTTGTGAGGTCGGTCATTGATCTAACAACCCACACGACATGGGGATGATTAATTTTGATAACATTCTCTGCTTCCTTTCCAAAATTAAATTATTTGTTCGCCTTAGATTTAGTCCGTGTGGTGCCGGCAAAGAATAGTACCTGCGTTGCTCTTATCGGTAGATTCCCTCAACAATTATACACCAGCTTCGAATTAAACGAATATCAAGTTTATTAACCAGAAAACATTGAGAACACCGCTGAAAAGAATAAAACACACAAGGCTACACCAGCCGATCAACACGCAAAACAATTAGTAAAACTAGAACGCTATATAGAGAAACGCGAGTACAATTCAAACGTGTTTCCACGTTCGTAAACAG
Source organism: Athrips mouffetella (assembly GCA_947532105.1). Taxonomy (NCBI): domain Eukaryota; kingdom Metazoa; phylum Arthropoda; class Insecta; order Lepidoptera; family Gelechiidae; genus Athrips; species Athrips mouffetella. The sequence continues at coordinate 14,288,935 of OX383977.1, forward strand.
AAAAAGAATGAATCGTGGCGTGTTCGAAGAAGGGAGTTCAAAAGTTTTTTTATATTTGTGGATCATATGTCCTTTCGACAAAAAATCAGCGCGGAGAATGTATAGCAGAAGCGATGCATCATTACAGTACCAACCCATCTCTACCCGTGAGTGTCACTTTGCCGGAACTCTGTTGCCTAGGCGGCCGAAACGGCACCACACGGAACAAGCTTCATTATTTTGACTATAATGCTGTAAGCATTACTCCGTTACCGTCAATGGTTACTAAAGACCATGCTAAAGATTACTAAATGGTCATGTAAAGAGGATGAATGAAAGAAGATTGACGAAAGAGATCTACAAGGCGAGAGTGAATGGAAACGTTGGTAGGGGAAGGCCTCGGCGAACGTACCAGGACCAAGTTCAGGACGTTCTGAATAAAGGCCAAGTTAATAGTACCCTAAACCGACGAGCATGTATGAAAGGATTGATGAAAGTACAGGAAGCAAGGGAAGTATGTCAAGATCGTAGCAGATGGAGGACTGCGGTCTCTGCCTACCCCGACGGGAAAGAGGCGTGATATTTATTTATTTATTTATTTACAGTTTGTTGTATGTATGTTGAAAATATCACATTTGCTTTAGGTCCCTAAACTGCACCCAGCGTCTAACCGCGTGGCCGAGTACTGCCTGTCGCAGATCAAGGCGGAAGCTTTGTTATCAGGACACAGACCGGTGCTACACACGCTCACTATGCTCCGAGATGTCCTGCCGGTCTTTGGGAAGGACTATATCAAAGTACGTATTACATACATATATGGGGGACAATTCACATAGTAATCTGATCCCAAACTAGGCAAAGCTTGTACTATGGGCACCAAAGGCTGATAGACGCCCATAAATAGATAAATAACACCCAGACACAGAACAAACACTCGTGTTTTTCTCTTTTTCTAGCAAATGTATTTGAAGTATGTTAGAGAGACTTGAATGTCCATTTAGACTGATAGTTCCTAGAAAAAATGTTGAACTCTTTAGCCATTCGCAAGCACGCTCTACTTATACATTGAACCTCTGTGTAAACAGCATTGGGTCAAAAGTAAATCTGTGCTAAATTCAAAGAGATTCCAAGTACTAAGTACTTCTAAGAGCTCAGTCTAAATGGGCCTCCATCTCTTTCTAGAATACTGCTGGCACGGTTGCTAGGTAGCGATGGAGGCACATCACTTAGATTTATTTTTCAGGGACGGAAATGTTCCTTCACGTGAACCCTCTAGTTGTATGTAAAAATATATTTCTTTCTTATGTTAAAGTAAACAAAAGAGCAGGTCAAGTAAAGTGGTCACCACCAACCGTAGTACCCACTGTCTTTTAAGTAGCAAATTTATCACTTATAGCATAGCAAAGTGCATTGCCCTTCCCACTCTGACAACTAAGATGGTATGTCTCAAGTGCTGGTAATGTCATTGACTCTCTTACCCTTCGATCCTAAACACAGCAGTGCAAACACTGCTGCTTTACGGCAGAAATAGGCAAGGGGTGGTACTTTTCCAGACAGATTTTGCACAAAAGCCCTAGTCACACGAAATCCCTTTGGTTAGATTTTCTTTGTCCAAGATTATTATAATGTGTAACAGTGATAAAACATTGTTCTTCCCCAGTCAATCTGCGAAGCGATCCTGTCCCTAATGACGCACAACAACGTATACATTAAAACGTGCTGCCTTCACACCCTACACGCGTTATTCTCTGCTCCTCGAGACACGTGCAACTTATCAGCCAGTCTCGCAGTTCAGCTGATGAGGGCCCTCATGGCGGCCAGGCCTCCAGCCAGCGATACGGGACAGGTGCTCGCTTGGGGCGCCGTGATGCAGCAAGCTGCCACCAGTGTTGCCAAGTTAGTACAGAGTGTGACCAGTTATTCTGCCTATCTAGAGACACATGCAACTTATCAGCGAGTATTGCAGTTCAGTTGATGAGAGCTCTAATGGCGGCCGGGCCTCGAGCTAGTGATACGGGACAGGTGCTCGCTTGGGGTGCCGTGATGCAACAAGCTGCCGCCAGTGTTGCCAAGTTAGTACAGAGTGTGACCAGTTATTTTCCCTATCTAAAGACACATGCAACTTATCAGCGAGTCTTGCAGTTCAGTTGATGAGAGCTCTAGTGGCGGCCGGGCCTCGAGCCAGTGATATGGGGCAGGTGCTCGCTTGGGGCGCCGCACAGTCTTTTAGAAATGCTTGGGTGCGGACATTTTTAGCTGATACCGTACATCGATGTAGTAAGTCATAATACATCAAATTGTAGAAGAAACCCTATTTCAATTATTAGTAGTTTTCGAGAAAAAAAATTTTAAAGTAGCTAATTCGAAGGGGGTCTTTAATAAGTTTTTTTTTTACATAGTTATAATTAAAAGCAACGATTAATAACCGCATTATAAAGCTTAAAATTATACGTCATTCAAGATTTACAACGGGTAAGAATTCTAAGTGGGTACAAAAATATTAGCAAAAACGCCAATTTCAGTTATAATTTTTTTATGTTTTTTCGGCAGGGTTTCCGCGCAAGTTTTTTTTCAAACGGAATGCTTGTCCTTCTGTTCTATCTGTATAAAAAAAACAGCGTCCTATTTCACTGCATCACGAAATTATTCACAAATGAAAAAATTCTCATCGCCGCGCCTGTATTATTACAGTACTGTGGGATAATTTGTTTTTAAAAATCATGTTTATGACTATAATTTGCAGGACGTTACATAGTATGTTTTGTACCAAAACATCTTGGTTTGGTATTTCGTGTGGTTTTAAAAATATGCCTCTTTTCTTTGATAGAGATTAGAACATTTTTGTGATATTGTGAAATATTATGTGCTAGCAGTGTCTTCGAGAGGGGAGCACAAAAAATACATAACGGTAAGATTATTAATATTACTAGGTACTGCACGTAGTTTAGGGTAATGATATCAAACAAGCCGAGAAAGGGATAGTGTCCTTTCTAACACGATACACTATCTTTATGGGCGATCCACATGGTTCATCACTATTCATCTTGGTTCATCATGTCAGATCAGGAGTTATGGCTCTGCCCATCCGATTAGGAATACGGGCGTGATTATATGTTAGTATATATGAAATAACGTCCTGCAAGTTATAGTCGCAATATGATTTTTAAAAGCAAATTATCCAACAGTACTGTAATAATACAGCCGCGGCGATTAGAAATTTTTCAGTTGTGAATAATTTCGTGATGCAGTGAAATAGGACGCTGATTTTTTTTAAACAGATAGAACAGAAGGTCAAGCATCCCGTTTGAAAAAAAATTTGCGCGGAAACCCTGCCGAAAAAAAATGATAACTGAATTTAGCGTTTTTGCTAATATTTTTGCACCCACTTATAATTCTTACCCGTTGTAAAGCTTGAATGACGTATAATTTTAAGTTTTATAATGAGGTTATTATTGGTTGCTTTTGATTATAATATGTCAAAAAAAAATAAAAAAAATAATTAAAGACCCCCTTCGAATTAGCAACTTTAACAATTTTTTTCTCGAAAACTACTAATAATTGAAATAGGGTTCCTTCTACAATTTGATGTATTATGACTTACTACATCGATGTACGGTATCAGCTAAAAATGTCCGCACCCAAGCATTTCTAAAAGACTGTGCGCCGTGATGCAACAAGCTGCCACCAGTGTTGCCAAGTTAGTGCTGTTTAAAGATTCACTGTTAGCACGACAGACGACTACAGTTGAAATAATATATCTAGATTAGAATTAAAGCAGGACTGAGTTATGTGCGAGGGCAGGACGGAATTATATTTGTCTCTGTTGCTCATCGCTCAGTCCTGCTATCATTCCAATCAAGCTTCATTATTCGGACTGCACCTGAGTAGTAACCGTAAAGAGCGAAATTCCCAATCTATTTTACTAGCAGAAATTCTGCCACCCGCTTACTAATTGCAGTGGCTGACTTGGTAACATATAAATTAGTACTCCAAATTTGAGGAGGCCTGTTGCCAAGTTAGTACAGAGTGTGACCAGCAGTGAGGCTCTGTTAAGGCTGTAATGGCGGTCAGACCTCCGCTATCAGTGTTGCCAAGTTTGTACAGAGTGTGACCAGCTGTGAGGCTCAGTTAGGGCCCTAATGACGGCCAAGCCTTCCGCTATCACTGTTGCCAAGTTCGTACAGAGTGTGACCAGCAGTGAGGCTCAGTTAGGGCTGTAATGGTGGCCAGGCCTCCCGCTATCAGTGTTGCCAAGTTTGTACAGAGTGTGACCAGCTGTGAGGATCAGGGCTGTAATGGCGGCCAGGCCTCCTGCTATCAGTTTTGCCAAGTTTGTACAGAGTGTGACCAGCTGTGAGGATCAGAGCTGTAATGGCGGCCAGGCCTCCCGCTATCAGTGTTGCTAAGTTTGTACAGAGTGTGACCAGCTGTGAGGCTCAGTTAGGGCTGTAACGGCGGCCCGGCCTCCTGGCATCAGTGTTGCCAAGTTAGTGCATTGGCAAATAAGGGATTTTGAACTAGAGAATGGGCAGCAGCGCCTTTTTGTGTATTGTACCATCTTACATACTGCGATCACCAACCGGTCCATGGTGCCTACCGCAACGTTAACAAGCGTGGTGACTGTGGTACTTGTCTTCAAAAATGTACCACGTGCTCTTGCTGGAAATCTTCTGGGAGCTCCCTGTTCTGCGATGGACGTTTCATGGGATGCTATGATGATGAAGACCACAAATATTTGTTTGTAAATTGTATTTCTGTTGCCACAGCTTGGATCTGAACCTGTGTATGCCCAATCTGCCTCCGTTTGTGAACGTGTGCGTGACGGAACTTTGGTTGTCAGACGTTCCCGACATCAACTCTGCTGCCACTAATGCTCTGAAGGTAAGATTATAATAATTCTCATTTTTCTGTTACAAGTACAGCCAGTTGCATCTCTTTCCATCTTTAAAGTTAAAGCTCCTTTAAAGCTATTGCTATCACTGTCTTTGACAGAAAAATAGAAAGTGACAGCAGTAGATTTATCAGAGCTTTAACTTTAGAGAATCTTTGTGCGACTGTCTGTTACTCGCATATTTTTTTTATAGTTACACATCTGCGTGAAGCCAAAAAGGAAGTTTAATAATTTAATAGGTCTTTACCTATGAAATCGCCGAAATTTTCTTCATGAGATTATAATTCTTATAATTCTAATGCTATTTTTTTCATTTGTCTTATATTTGAAAGTTGACTTCAAGGTTATCAATTTACGCATCAAATAAAGTTTTTAATATTAGTTTGATATATAAAATTAAAGGTTCGAAAATTGTTCGTCTTAAATGTCGTCTGATTTCATCATTAGATTTGCTATATTTTTTTACACAATATTTTATGAAAATTATATTTAAGCATCTGTTAGCTTAATGTCTTCCCAATAAGTCCTAAAAAAAATTAAAAAATTGTATTTGTAATTCCTGACAAAAATGCAAAAATGTTAGTACTGAAAATTGAGATTACCTAGAATTCGCCATATAAAACGGCAATTTCATAGGTAAAGACCTATTATTAGGCAACCTATGTATGTGAGCAAATATCGTATGTACCACTACTACAATTATTCAACATGTCAATTTGGATATTTCTAGCAAAAATGTGGATATTTCTGGCTGGTACTATATAATACTCGTAGTCCAAAGAATTTTCTGTATGTTTATTATTATTAAGTACTTCCAAAGTTTTAAAGATTTAAGTAAAGAAAAAGTAATTTCCTAAAGGTGATTGAATTAAATAATTTCTTATTTTAATAAAAATAATAATGTTTGTTTTTTTAGAACATACTTTAGAATATACATAAAAAAAATAACCTGGTGACGCTCTCGTGAAAGCTAAAATAAAGAGTCTTACTTTTGCTACACACATTTCAATAATAAATATAGAAGAAATCGCACAAAGTTACAGGTGCACATTATGGATATTATCACAATATGGGTATTAGCCTATCACATCCCAGACACTATTAGAACAAGCACGAAGCCACTACCTGTCAAAATTCAAACTTGACAAAAGCGTAGGGTCGCACATTCTACGTGCACGTAGTACTACTGCACACCAGTGGTGCCAGATTAGGCGAAATGTCGCCATTTAGGCTACCTCAAGGGGTCTCATGGCGACCATAATATAAGGTTGTTTAGAGTACAAAAAAAATGCGTCAGATCGATGTGTGGAGCTCATTTTTTAGATTCATGCCGTCCTCTTTTTAAAAAAATTCAAGATATTGCCGTTGCCTTGCATATATATTAAAGCTGCAGCAATATTCGTTAAACAAAATCCACAACTATTCCCTACACGACAACAGGTTAGCAACAGACAACTAAGGAAACATGTTGGTATTCAAAAACAAAATCAACCATGCAGATTGGCATCTTTACAAAGAAATAGTTTCTTCATGGCAATTAAAATATTTAATAATTTACCTAGTGATATAAGGATGCTGCCTCTTGTCAAATTCAAAGAAAAGCTACATTTTTGGCTGTTAGACAAATGTTTTTACGCGGTCCGGGAATTCGTACAGTAATTCTGATGTTCGTTCGTACTTCAGCTGATCATTATTAATTTAATACTATCCTAATATAATTATTGTTATAATTGAAATTGTATGCTTGTGTGTGTATTAAGTCTTTAGTAATAGTGTTGTAAACTTGTAATTGATTTAAATTAATGTTGACTTTAAAATTTGCATGCTGTTGAAGGCAGATTTTCGCAGTACTTAAAATAAATCTTATCGTAACATCTAATTATACCGACCGGAAATCAGTGCAAATAAATTATTTGATTGATTTGATTTGATAAAATCTGATCGGCTACCAGTAGCCATTTAGGCTACCAAGGAAAAACCGAACGGGCGATTTAGGCTACTTTAGGATTACTTCAAAATTAACAGCAGGGAAGTTGCTTGCCGTTGTTATTTTGCTATATTTTATGTGTCAGAAAGATGTGACAGCTAGTACAGAACTTGGATAGTTTATTATTAACATGCCTCTATGAAGAAGCTTGAGTTATTTTTAATTTAAATGTTTTGTTTTAAAGGATTTTATTGATTTATTTTTCAAGATTTTATCTTTATTTTGGGCTACATTTAGGCTACTTGGCTCAAAATATTGGGCGAATTAGGCTATTTCACTGAAAAATTACTTTAGGCGAATTAGGCTACTCAGCAGTCAAAATTTGGCGAATTGAGTTGGCTAAGATCTGGCAACCCTGCTGCACACGGCGCGGAACCGCGCGGGGTGTGAGGTATGGATTCCGCGGGGAGCGGAGAGTGTCTGTTCTGTACGATTATTACTATTACTTTCTTCTGTGCCCGTAAGTTCATCGCACGAATGTTTGCCAAGAGCGGGGATGGAATCATCAATCATCATATCGTGTGGGTTGCAAGGTCGATGACCGACCTCACAAATTTTCAATATAGTAGTTTAGAAAAGTTCCGTAAGTAGACTAAGTATCGCATGTTGCCATAACCCCCATGGACGTGTACCTTACGACGTTTTTCAATTCAATCGTGAGAAAAACTACTCATACAAATTGTGTTTTTGCATCGAAACTCATTCAAATTCAATTTAACCTCACTGATCCCATCATACACAAAATTCGCAATAATCTATGCAATCAAAAAGAGGGTTTCGAATTTTTACAGTCGTATAATATGGCCTTGAACCCCGGCCGCCATTGACCGACTCAAATCGGTCGGATGTTGCCACGTGACCAAGATTTACAAAAATTTTGAACTTTGGCGCGTCATCCGTCCGATTGCTGCCAACTTTAATCTATGGTTTATACGTCATTCGAAAGGTTATTTAAATAGGTCATTACTCCCTATACACACCAAACCAAAATAAACCATAGCTTCGACGCAATAAGGCATAATATCGAGCGCGGGAACTCGATCCTCTTGTGTATCCTTCGGGATACACCGGGGCTCTACAGGTAGGGCGCGTACTTGTCACTAAATGTACCAACTTTTTAGTGTGTAGAAAACTTTGATATAAAATCTGCTTTACCTATACCAGTGGTCAATGACCAGTGGTTATTATAACTTCAATCAATTTTGTAAATAAGTTGCTTATTTTTATTAAAATTTCCTTAAATTATTTAACACTTACGCATTTTCCCAGGCGATTCTTCTTGACTGCGTGAAGCTAGCGATCGAATCAGACGAATTGTTCCTCAAGCACAAAGGGCACGTCGAGTCCATTATCAAAACTATCGGTACCGGACTGGACAACCCCTTCAACCAAGCTATCAAACACGTCATTCTCACCATCGCCGTGTGTTTTGAGGTGTAGTTTTATTGTGCAGTATAATTTATTGTTTCTCAAGCACAAAGGCCACGTCGAGTCCACCATCAAAACTATCGGTACCGGACTGGACAACCCCTTCATCAAGCGATCCAACACGTCATACATACACTCGCCGTGTGTTTTGAGGTATGTTATTTATTATAGTGTATAATTGTTCTCAAGCAAAAATGGCAGGGTCGAGTCCATCATCAAAACTATCGGTACCGAACTGGACAACCCCTTCCACCAAGCGATCAAACACGTCATACTCACCATCGCCGTGTGTTTTGAGGTATGTTATTTATTATAGTGTATAATTGTTCCTCAAGCACAAAATGCACGGTCGAGTCCATCATCAAAACTATCGGTACCGAACTGGACAACCCCTTCAACCAAGCGATCAAACACGTCATACTCACCATCGCCTTGTGTTTTGAAGTATGTTATTATTATTTATTATAATAGTATAATTGTTCTCAAACACAAAGGGCACGTCGAGTCCATCGTTAAAACTATCGGTACCGTATTGGACAACTTAAAACAGTGAACGTAAATACATAAATTACATTCACCTTGATCATAAACTTGTAACATTACATCCTTGCAAGCTTGTTCGCTTGCTCCCTATTTAAAAACAAAATGAATGCAAATATAGGCATTACATTAAAAACATTACTTTACTATAAACTAGTTAAATTCTCTATAAACTTGTCAACTTATACTATCATACATCTTAGATCTTGAATGATCGAAAATATTTCATTTCTATTCCTCTACTATTAAACGAGCAATATTTGTAATCGGTTTATCGAAAACAGCTCTAACGAGTTCGATGAAATTTACTATACGGGGGTTGTAGGGGGTGAAAAACCGATCTAGCTAGTGTGGCAAAATTCGTTTATTCCGTTTTTTTTAATATTTCTTGAAACTTGCGCGTTTCAGTAGCCCTACAGCGCCATCTGTTAGTGGGCTTTGGTAAAAATTATACAGAGCAAAGCTCGGTCGGGCGATATTTCTTAATAAAATGGTAATAATAATGATAATGTGCTTTTTAATATGTTTTTCTTTTTTAGGAATAAATGCTTTGTATTTGATAAACAACTTAACATCACGTATTTACAAACTTGTCATCTCTTCTCTCTAGATCGGCAACGAAAGGTTAATATACATTCTCGGCCCTCTCCTCAAGAAACTCAATGAACGCAAAGAGAGCCACAACTTCCACAACCACAAAGAAGCCGAGTATGCCACCGGGTGCGCCATTAGGAGCTTAGGACCGGAGTTTGTGTTGAAGAATATACCGTTGAGAGATGGGCCGGAGGTTATTAATTTGGATAGGTAAGTGGAAAAGAAAATAACAGCCATTTACTTCATTTAATTACATTTTAGGCCAAAATATCGGTGGAGAGATGACCTAGACGCTTTCGAAGAGCAGTGGTCATTAGGGAGGAGTGTAAACGCAAGGAAGAAGCCGTTGCCCAGTAGTAGAACGGCACAGGCTAATAAAAAAGAACTACATACAAAGCCTTCGTGATTTAGTGGTTACAGCAGCGTTCGGTCCTCGATCAGAAGGTCCTGGGTTTGAATCGCGACGAGGAAACTGTAAAGCTTAAATCAATTAGGGAGACTTGGCCAGTACGGTTAGGAGATTGCAGGATGAATCACCGGTAAATAAAGTAAAATGATACTGTGCTTCAGAAGGTTAGTTAAGCTGTTGGTGACTGTCTGTTTTTGGAAGTAGTTGTAAATGAGCGATATCAGAGGCGTTTAGCGGCTCAACAACTCTTGACATGGTTTGGTTACAACCAACGCGATATGATGATGACTATTTATTTTTCAATACGATCGCTCAATACTTCATTGCCACCATTATGGACAAATTATGAAGCTTTTTGGTTGGGCACTACATTGTTTACAGAACACACTTGTAAAGAAAATCTATAATTTTATTTTGTTTGTGTTTTAACTTTTTTTAGGAGTTGGTTATTACCCGTTTTAAAAGAAAAGATAACAAATTCGAACTTGAAATACTTCGCGACTGAGATTTTGGAGATGGCAACATTCTGCAGGAAGAAATCCAGGGAACTGAATGCGGCTAAAGATATTGCCGGCTCTCATACATATGAGCTGCTTTGTAACCAGTTGTGGGCGCTTTTGCCCAGTTTCTGCAATACCCCGAAAGATATTAAGGAGAATTTCAAGGCTTTGGCTAGGGTTTTAGGTAAGTTTTTCTTGTTACCTGACCTTAGAAAGCAAAATATCTTTTGTCGCAAGTAAAGTTTACTTCGATAGCGACAGCAAAAGTCATTAATTTTAGTATTATACACAATATTTTTAGCATCATAATAAAAATAAAGATTTTATATACAGGTTTGCTTCCTAATTCCTAATCAACTGCGTTCTTTTGAGTATGTTACTTGGACCACAAAATTGAACAATTCTCCCTGAGGAACATATGAAATAAAAAAACCGGTCAAGTGCGAGTCGGACTCGCGCGCCGAGGGTTCCGATATACCTATAGTATTTTTGGAAGCAATAAAGTCCATTTTCAGGACCGCAAAACTAAATTTGTTTGTAAAGGTTTTTTGCAGATTTCTGAAAAACTGTGCAACTTAGAAAGATCGTTTTATTTTTGCTGTAAAGTTTACATAAACCTCTGTCAACTGTAATTAATTCAGATTTTCCCTTACTCAAACTTCGGAGATAAGGGGGGGGGAATGGTATTTTTTTTGACATTTTTCATCATAACTTGAAAACTAAGAAACTTAAAAAAATACAAAAATATATTTTAAAATGTACAAGTAAAGCCCTTTCATATGATACCCCACTCGACCTAGTAGCGACAATTTGAAATTTGGCCCCCCCTATTTTGGCCCCCTTTACATTAATAATCATACTTTTTTCAAAAAATTTTCATGTGCAATTAAGTTGGGCAACTATATTCTAAAACTATTCCAAATTTCAGCTCGATAGCGTAAGTGGTTGCTGAGATATAGAGGTGTGACAGACAGACGGACAGACAGACAGACAGACAGAGCGGCACCATAAGGGTTCCTTTTTTTTACCATTTTGGTATCGGAACCCTAAAAATGCGCAGTGCTATCAGCTGATGTACTTAGTTTTTTTATTCCGATCTATCTTCCTTGGGGAAAGTTATTTAATTAATTTTGGACAATAACAGCTTATGCTTAATTTGTAAACAATTGCGGGATACATAATTCTGTAAGCCAACTAATTTGCAACGATTGTGACTTAGCCAGTATTTAAATTATATTAAAGGCAAAAGGGGAGCTCAGTTAACATCACTTCTTAGTATGTTGAATAAGTATATGAAATTATACTAGGTTGATCAATAAATTCTTGAAAGAGGATACTTATAAAAGCGTTACATGCATGCGATCTATTTTGTTCGAATCTTAAATTCATCAGTAGCCAAAGCCAAAAAAAAAAAGAAAAAAAAACTATTACCAATAATATTTTTTGAACTTCTTATATGGCGGTAATTCGATTCGTACACAAAATGGAAAAGCTCGAACTTCGTGCGGTTATTAAATATTTCTGCCTGAAAATTTTTTCTACCAAATGTGTTTTTGAAGAATTGCAGGCTACTTTGGCAGACAATGCTCCGTCTTATTCGACAGTAGCATACTGGTGCGCCGAATTTAAACGTGGCAGAACCGCCTGCAATGACGATGCTCGCTCCGGGCGGCCAACAACGGCCGCTACGCAAGAAAATGTTGATAAAATCGAAGAAATCGTTTTGAAAGATCGACGTGTGACCATTCGTTATTTAGCTGAGGTTCTAAAGCTTTCGTTTGGGACAATTCAGTCTATATTAACTCATAGCTTAAATTTCAAAAAGGTGGCCGCGCGCTGGGTTCCCCGAATGTTAACAGACGCCCAGAAGAAGACAAGAGTTGACATTTCAAAGCAAAATTTAGCTATCATTGAAGAGAATCCAGATTCTTTTTGTGCTCGTTTCGTAACCGTTGATGAAACATGGGTACACCATTTTGACCCGGAAACGAAAAGCCAAAGCAAGGTGTGGAAAAGACCGTCTTCTCCGCCAGCCAAGAGAATCAAGGTGTCTGCGTCCGCAGGAAAGATAATGGCCTCGATCTTCTGGGATGCGGAAGGTATAATAATGATCGACTATTTAAGGAAAGGAGAGACAATTACTGCAGAGTATTACGCATCATTAATCAAAAAACTACGTGAAGAAATAAAGAATAAACGTCGAGGAAAATTGCGTGCTGGAGTGCTTTTTCATCACGATAATGCCCCTGCCCATAGATCTGATGTGGCAGGCGCTGCCATCCAAGCGGCTGGATTCCAGTTGATGCAGCACCCACCATATTCTCCGGACTTAGCGCCGAGTGATTTCCACCTTTTTTCTCACCTGAAAAAGCAATTGCGTGGTACAAAATTTGATGGTGACGATGAGGTGATCTATGCTGTAGAGGCCTTTTTCGAGTCCCAGGATCAAGCCTTTTTTTCTAAGGGAATAAACCAGCTTGCAAAACGCTACTCAAGATGTATTAGCTTAAAAGGTGATTACGTTGAAAAATAAATAAAATTTACATATACTTTTCCTAGAGTTTCATTGCGTTTTCAAGAATTTATTGATCAACCTAGTAATAGATAAATAAATAAGTAGACGAGAATGTGTCTGTGAAATTGAATACATTTTCATACATACGAGTAACATGGTGATGTTTAATGGGAGAAGTTTTTTAGCTTAATTGGAAGATTGACACCTTTTATATTGCGCGTTCTACTAATCTGTTACTAAACAATTCTCGTACAGGAAATGTCCTAAAAGACAACCCAGAGTTTCGCCTGTCCGTAATGCAAGCCCTACGCAAGCTGATCACGTGTTCTATGGACAATGAGGATGACAAGCAAGAGTTGGCGCGTTTCGCTAAGAACTACCTGCCGATATTGTTGAATGTATACATGTCGCCCGTCAAAGGTAGTACGGCGGAGGGGCAAAGATTGGCGGCTCTAGAAACTATACAGGTAAGGTTGAGATTTGGATAAATTATTCATCGTTTTTAATTTGGCAACCTCTACCCAATTTCGGGAACATTCCTGCCAATGTCGAGTGTTGTAAAGGGTGTTTTTTTTAGAGGTTTAAACTTTAAAATGAAATAAAGCACGTAAAAATGAATTTCAGTATTATAAAATTAGTTTTTCTTAAAAGATATTCTTATGCCATTAGTGTTTAAAAATGATTTCGGGCATATGGGCACCACGGCTGGCTCGAATGAAGCGTAAACGAGAACTCCAATTTTCGACCACTTTTTCAAGCAACTGCGGCCGTATATCGGCAATAACGCGGCGAATATTGGCTTCCAACTGGTCCAACGTCTGAGGTTTATCTGCGTAGATGCGTGACTTCACATATTCCCAAAGAAAGTAAAGTAAGTAAGTAAAGTAATAAACCAAAAATGTGCCTCATCGCTGAATAAAATTTTGCCTTGAAAAAGTGGGTCAAGCTGAATTTTGTTTTCGGCCCATTCTCCGAACGTACGGCGCACATTATGGTCCCGCGGTTTCAACTCTTGCACAAGTTGGATCTTGTAAGCACGCAAGCCAAGATATTTCCGCAAAATCGTCCACAAAGTGGATGGGCACAGCTCTATTCGGGTCTTCTTCAACACTACGCTCCACAGCAGCAATAACTTCTTCTGTGCGCACTGTATGGCGTCTTTGTGGATGCGTATTATCAACTAGAGTATGCGTGGTACGAAAACGATCCATGGTATTCGAAATAACTTGCTCGGATGGACGAATATGTCGACTGTAAAATGGACGTAGCGCACGGTAAGTTTGGCGAGCTGAACTATGATTTTGAAAATAAATTTGCACAATTTGCAAGCGTTGTTCTGAAGTAAGTTTATTCATTCTGAAATGGCAAATCATACTGACCACAAATATACCGCCAACTGTCAAATTGACAATCACGAGAACAAGTGTCGCCAGTTTAAAAATCAAACCACTAAAAAAACACCCTTTATAAGTAGGTACTCGTACTTCAACTTTTAGATTATATCATTAACACTAATCACACGGGTATCAGCTAGTAAAATTATAGTAACTTGAACTTAAAATTATGGCGCGACCACAAGTGTCAAGTGAAAGATTTACGGATCCCTCGTAAAGTGGTACTCGTATTCTATAAATTATCTGAATCCTATATCGTTCAAGGCACGTCCCCAAGATACTCAACTTTCCGCTTTTTTATGGTGTACAGCAATTTTCTGGTCTTTCTAACGCGCTGTAAGACCCCGTTATTCGTGATCTTTGGCATCCAACTGCTACGAAGCATGCGCCGGTAGCGCCACATCTCGAATGCTCTTCAGGTATCTTCTTTGAGCGTTCACGTTTCGCAGCCGTATAGGAAAACTGGCCACACGTAGCAAAGGAGGAACCTGGTCGGAAGCTTGACACCGATATTCCGACACCACAATCTGAGTGCGGCAGTAAATAATATATTATTAGAAAGGCTGATAGATGGTTCTGACCAGGTCTCCGAAGAGAACACTGCTCTCTCGCCAGGCAGAAGATCGAAGCCGGTGGAAGCAATTAATAAAACAGCATAAATCGAGGTCACGATCCTCTGCAGTGAGGGACCGACTGGAAGAGATAGAGAGAAAGGCTGTATGTAGAACATTTTTAAATAAATAACATAGGGTAGTGTTATGATTTAACCAGTTGTAATTTTTTCCAGATATACCTAGCAATAACCGACCAATCTTTACGAGAAGAACTATTCAAAAACAGTCTACAGCAACTAGAAACATCCGTCGACAACCATTTCCAAAGGGAATCTATTCTTGACATCGTTCGAGTTCTAGTCCTATATCAAAGTACGGAGCAGATCACGAATCTCTTCGACAAGTGGGTGATACCTCTGTGTGAGACCGTTCTAGAAGATCCTAGGGCGTTTAGAAAGGCGCAGAAGCAGAAGAAAGAAGCTGAGGCTATGGAAGAAGATGGTAAGTTTTGAAGAAATATCATTCAGTTAGGTTTTACACAGCAGAAATTTAGTATAATAACAGGTCGGTTGGTGCAAAGATAGCATGTGTAGATAGGGTTTCACCGACAGCTCCAATAACAAATGTGAGTGTGGTACCTCCAAACAATGGAACACCTAACCTCCTGTCCCGCATGTCCCGATACATGTTCGCGTGATGACCTTTTTAAGGCCACAAATGACGCAGTAAATGTGGCAACGTTCTGGGCTACTAATATTTAAATATTTGTAAATGATCGACACGCTAAGAAGAAGAAGGCTTAGCCTAGTTTGGGATCAGATGATCTCGTGTAAAATGTCCCCCATTATAGGCTTCCATGGCTGCAATCACTAAACCGACTCCATTAACTATTCAACATTTTCAGCATCAGGTGAGACAAAAAACACCGAACTCCGCTATAAAGAAAAGGCCAAACTACTAGAAATGGAACACAAGAAGGCTTATAGAATACTAGAAGAGGTGTTCAAGTGTGATAAGGATGCGTGCAAACAGTTCCTAACCGCTAACTATAAGAAGATAAAGAAGTTGCTGATGACGTCACTGAATAAGGTCGCCGACAGTAGTAAGGCTGCCAGGTTAAGGTAAGTTATAGCTGGTAATGAAAGTTAAGCCAGGCCTGTCTCACTCCGCGTCTAGGCATCAGTTAAGTACGGTACGGTTATCGCG
The DNA here is from genome assembly GCA_947532105.1 of Athrips mouffetella. Lineage (NCBI taxonomy): Eukaryota > Metazoa > Arthropoda > Insecta > Lepidoptera > Gelechiidae > Athrips > Athrips mouffetella. Next base: position 14,304,932 of record OX383977.1, read on the forward strand.
CTTTCGGCATTTACATGTACGATACGTTTCGCGCACTTTGTGTCAACTTACGTTCATAAAACAATTATTATTTATGTTCCAAGTCTGGGAAATTTGTACATAATTATAAAGAGGAAGAGAAGTAAATGTTGTGTAATATGGATGCATGAACTTGAAAAAAAAAATCGAATTGTAATTTTTAAAGATACCAACTGAATGTAATAAGTGTTTTTATTAGCAAATAGGTATCGTTTATGAAACTTAATTTATTCTATAACCCTATTATTCTGAGGGATTTACCATAGTCACCACGCTTGTAAGCGGTCACCAACAACAGCGGCCGCCAGCCGCAGACACAAGTATAATGTTATTATAGCTAGCTGTACCATACATTATGTGACAAGCTTTATGTATTAAAAAGCAGGTTTACTGCTTCTTCTTTGCGTATCGATGGCGTCATTATTTTTAGCTGCTATATTTTTTTGCCCAGAATTTGACCACATGAACTGCATTTCGTGTGGCATCCATTACCATTACACCCTTTCTGCGTGCAGGTGGAAGGGTGCAGGTAATGTAGGTAGTTCTATAAAGTTGATGTAGGTAGGCACATATTTGCATGTTATCAATTGAATAATAAAATCAGTCTTGGCTCATCTGTCTGGTTTCCTTAACGCACCTCATTTGACATGGAGCAATCGGCAGTATTTTTAAAGGATTACGTTGTGACATAGTTTGTATTACATCGCACGTGCAGACCGGTTTAGGATCCTTTGAGAAACCCCACCTGGACATGTTGTCTTCACTGCAGCCAACCTTAGTCCGAAGTCTATTTAGAGACTTACAGGTCAGCCATGGCAAATTATGTCCAGGCGAAATACTCTCTGAAGGCGGAACAAAAGGGGAAGGAAGGGATACTCTTTCACGCCGCACTGCAGCGAGCCTTTGAAGGGTCGGGGGTAAAAAGCTTGGAGGGCTATGGAGACACCTGACGAAATTTTTGCTCCTTTTAGCCTTTGTGGCACTTGTTTGCTACTGCTGGACAGCAAGCTCCCCCAGAATTTATTTATTATGATCTCACCGCGCTCATAATATTATGATCTCACCGCGCTCATGCTTGTTAGGGTTGCAACTGGGATAGTGAATCCCAGTAATTGGTGACCGCAATATGTTGGTAGATACGCATATCTAACGATTCGAGATGGCTTAGTCGCCTTTTACGACACCCAAAGAAAAGATAGTAGGGCTGCTCTTACCTAACCCCAAATAAACTTTTCAGATGCATAGAACACCTAATAAACATTACGCCGTACCTAAACGCGGAAAGCAAACTACTGAAGAGTGCGATCGCAGAGTCCGTGATATGTACTCGAGACATCAACTCCAAGTGTCGCCAGTGTGCCTTCAACCTTATTAACAGCGTCGGGAATGTGCTCAAGAGTCAGGAAGGCGGTAAGTAATAAATATACGAAAAAAGTAGAAGATTATATTTACAAACTCCTAAATAGTAGCGCAGAGTCCGTGATATGCACTCGAGACATCAACTCCAAGTGTCGCCAGTGTGCCTTCACCCTTATTAACAGCGTCGGGAATGTGCTCAAGAGTCAGGAAGGCGGTAAGTAATAAATAGACGAAAATAAGTAGAATATTATATTTACAACTACTAAATAGTGCGATCGCAGAGTCCGTGATATGCACTCGAGACATCAACTCCAAGTGTCGCCAGTGTGCCTTCACCCTTATTAACAGCGTCGGGAATGTGCTCAAGAGTCAGGAAGGCGGTAAGTAATAAATAGACGAAAATAAGTAGAATATTATATTTACAACTACTAAATAGTACGATCGCAGAGTCCGTGATATGCACCCGAGACATTAACTCCAAGTGTCGCCAGTGTGCCTTCAACCTTATTAACAGCGTCGGGAATGTGCTCAAGAGTCAGGAAGGCGGTAAGTAATAAATATACGAAAAAAGTAGAAGATTATATTTACAAACTCCTAAAGAGTAGCGCAGAGTCTGTGATATGCACTCGAGACATCAACTCCAAGTGTCGCCAGTGTGCCTTCACCCTTATTAACAGCGTCGGGAATGTGCTCAAGAGTCAGGAAGGCGGTAAGTAATAAATAGACGAAAATAAGTAGAATATTATATTTACAACTACTAAATAGTGCGATCGCAGAGTCCGTGATATGCACTCGAGACATCAACTCCAACTGTCGCCAGTGTGTCTTCACCCTTAATAACTGGAACGTGCCCAAGAGTCAGGAAGGAGTTGAGTAAATGAATTATTATTTTCGGGTCGATATCAAAAAGATTAATCGTTGAGATTTGCTTTAAAAAGGTCCCTCTGAGGGTTGGAAACTGGACAGATAGGGTACGATAGCAATGATTTAGAGACTGCGAAACGTCGCATCTCACTTTTCGTAAACAGAAATGGAATGTTTTCCTTAAACCTTTCAGGGCCCGACGGTATTCAGTGACTTCCATTTGTCCAAGGAAGGTCGTGTTATACAAAATACAAATAAAAAAGCAATGGCAGAAAAAACATTTATATTGGTCTAATGTCATTCACTACTTTCAGATATTGCCTAATAAATATATCAATTTCCGATGAACGATTCACCTTCAATGAACGATTCACCTTCAATGAACGATGAATTATGGTCCCCAGGTATGCAAGCGTTCGTCACAATGATACTCTCCGGCCTGTCCGCCCCCTTACCACGTATAGTGAGCGCCACGTTACGGGCGGTCGCTTCGGCTCTGTTCAACTTCTCCGAAGAAATGGGACTCGAAACTGTGCAGGAGTTACTTGAGAAGGTCAGTTTAGATCACTAAAAATTACTTTTTCATCACATTTGCTCGCAATGAGTCGTAATCTATACACGTATTGCGGTCGGAAAGTTTTAAAAGGCGCCCTAGGGCTTTATTATCTGTCATCTTGACTTTTCGTTGACATTCTGTGACTGCTGGCTGTCAGAAGACGTTTCGTTCCGAAATGAGACTTTGATGCAAAGAGGTTCTAAGCAAAGGTTTTTAATAATCTTTAGCCTTTAATTTATCTTGTTTTTAAACGGTTCTTAAAACAAGAAATTAATTTAAAATTAATTAACTACAATTAGTTTTCACATTTTACAATAGTTTTTATAAAAGTTTAATTTTTTTGCAATTTTTGTAGGATGCATGCGTTTTTTTTACCTTTCACAAATTATAAGTTATGAAATAAAACATGCGTGTGATAAATAGCGCTATGATATTGTTTTCCTAGACGTGAACAGTTTTAGCGCAGCATGTGACTATAAATATTATAAAGAATTAAATTTCTGCGGGATTTTCCTACTTGAATAAATATTCTAAGATTACTTGTTTGTTATATTCCTTGCAAATGTGATGAAAAACATTGTGTGTAGCACGAGTGGAAGTGCAATTTCGACGCTCGGGGCATTAAAGCACTCGCTGCCGTTCGTTGCTTACTTTCCGCCCTAGATACACAATGTACTATTGTAATAAACGTTTTTACTCTCTCTCTAAATGGAGACAAAATTGTCATCATCATAACAAACAGCCTAATGATAAAGTCTTTCCGTAATAGCTCTAAGAAAATTAACGTACGTTGCAGTAAGGTCCATATTATTTTTAATGTCAAATTTTCAGTTTTCTGCACGAAATTTTTAATTTGTACAAGATCTTTTTTTTTCAGGTCGCAGAGCAAATGTTATCAAATAACAGAGAAATTGTCGCTGCAGCTTTAAGCTTTCTAAAGGTAAGATAAATTATGACGAATTTACTAAAGTAAGACATTTGGAGAAAATAAGGTGGCCTCAGTTGCTAGGAGATCGTTTCCTTGCTACACCGCCCATTCCCGCCAACGTCTGAATACCTCGTCCCTGCCAATGTAAGTCACCAAGCTGAGCCCAGCGTACGAACTTGGTTTACCATGTATCCATATTCCTTCCTGAGGAGTTTTCATTCATCGCCTACCTAACCTAGGGGATTTGACGAGGACACTGGTTTTTACACTGCCATCTGTCCTCTACAACCCAGAGGGAAAACCAGAATTTTAAAGTGTATAAAGCTAGACCCCAAAGAAGAGTAAACAATAAAACTTTAGTGATCCCTAAATTTAATAACTATTTTGGTCAAAGGTGCAGAAAATATGTTATACCTAAACTATTAAATGATATACCTAAAGATGTTAAAGACTGAAACAAAGGGTTTATTTAAAAATAAAGTCTTAAAATACGTAATGGAAAATATAAATAAAAAAAATTGTTAGTAAATTAAGGCTTATGATTAGTTAGTAAGATTTAAAATTTTGAATTTATTTGTTTTGGATTAATTTGTTTAAATTTTAATAACTATTATTTTATTTTGATTTAAAGGAGCTTACACTTTTGCCGACAAACTTTAAAAAAGTTTGGCAAAATGTAATTATGTATATGTAATTGCTAAAATATCAAATAAAACTATTTTTCATTTTCATTTCATTAAAAAACCAGACCCAATCCTAGATTAGGCTTTGCCAGGTTAGGGGCCAACCTGGCGGTCAGCTTTCGCCACCAAATGGCCTCTGACTTGGCTTAACGACTACTATCATTGCAGTAGCCGGGACCAACGGCTTAACGTGCCTTACGAAGCACGAAAACGCTCTAGCTGTTGTACCACTAGCGGTCACGAGGGTCTTTTGTACTGAATATGCGGGGCTACGCGACCTTCCAAATTCAAATTTCAAATTCGCGCTCGATGTATTTAGTAGACTAGGATGAATTTAAAAATTTGGCTCTCCTTCTTAGGGTCAGAACTTAAATGGGACCAGATCTGACAATCAAGTTTTTGTGGGGTTTTGAACACCGCAAAATTCAAAAATCAATGTTGTCAAGCCGAAATCCTACTAGTTCAAAAAATTCAAACAATAACCTAGGCAAAATTACGGTAAGAGGTTTCTTGTTTTAAAGGTGTTCTTTAGGTCCCCCTGAACTTATCTAGAAAATTTTCCGTTGATTCCATGTAAGCTCCCCCCTCCTCACCCTCAAACAGGTCCCTGATTTTAGCTTTTTATTTATCTCAGAAACGGTTTAAGGTAAATCAAATTTGCTAACGTAAATATAATCGATATAAAATTACCTGGCTGATACCGGTTTTATTTCAATGTGACCATAGTATCTGAAATATAGGGTTAAGTTTGCACTAACAACTAGTTACCTCTTAGCAAGCTGCTGGTAAAAGTTGTCTAAATGTAAAGTAGGATATCGAAAATTTTGGTTTTAAACATCACAGTATTCAAAAATGCTGTCAGTTCAAAATCGGAGAATTTTCTAGATATGTTCAGGGGGACCTAAATAACACTTTTAAAACAAGAAACCTCTTACTGTAATTTAGCCTAGGTTATTGTTTGACTTTTTTGAAATAGTAGGATTTTGGCATGACAACATTGATTCCTGGATTCTGTGATGTCCAAAACCCCATAAAACCTTTGTTGTCAAAAATGGTCCCGTTTTAGTTCTGAGAAAATTTCATTATCATTTATTTCCTACTCTATAGTGTCCGAGGTGTGGTACGGTCAACCGCTTGTCGGTAGAAACTTTTTCAACTCTATCACCACGCCATAAGGTCTAAAAGTGTTTCTACTTATGTGCGGCCGTGTGTACTACAAAGAAAATGGTTATGGTGCATCCGGCAAGGTCTTGCTATGCAACCCGCGACGATACAATAAACTAAATGAATGACCCAATGTGTAAACTTATATATACATCACAATTTGATCATCAACATCATGTCGTGTGGGTTGCAAGGTCGATGACCGACCTCGTGTGTTTAAACTTAGAGTTATTGGTCCGCCAAAGGCCCCTGACATAGCTAATTTACAACTACTTCTGTTGATAGTAGCCGGGACCAGCGGCTTAACGTGTCTTCCACAACACGGAACCCTCTTTTCGGACTATCAGTTGATTCATCCTGCAATATCTTAACCAAACTGGGGAAGTCGCACAAAGTGACTTTTGTTTGACAGGGTCTCCACCGGGAATCGAACCCAGAACCTTCGGATCCGGAGCCGATATAAAATTCAATAAAAAAGCCAGATAATTGCAGCATAGTCTGAAGTAGTATTAGTGCTGCAAGGTTAAAATTTTCTTATTTGCACTCAATAAAAACCATAAACCTTTCTCTAGGTATACACAAAAGTCCTACCAACAGACGTCCTAGCAGGCTCTCTACCAATAATCTTTAAAACGCTATCAACAATGTCTGAGGATTGCAAGCGCCACTCCCGATTGGAAATAGGGTACTTCCTCACCAGGATGATGAGGAAATACGGAGCGGAGACCGTGGAGAAACTCATTCCGCCGACAGATGAGGTCATGCTGAAGAGGCTGAGGAATCTGAGGAAGATAGAGAATAGGAAGAAGAGAATGAAGGACGGACAGAGGTGAGTATTTTTATATTTTGTTAATTTAACCTAGTTTCAGATTAAATATTTTTTATTTTGTGAGAAATATAAGTCGATATATTTACAGGAAATAACGAACAGTTTAAAAAAAACTGGGAACGATAAGTCAGTTATAAATTAACCATTTTTAGGGTTCCGTACCTCAAAAGAAAAAAACGGAACCCTTATAGGATCACTTTTTGTCCGTCTGTCTGTCAAGACCCTTTATCTCACGAACGGATAAAGGTATCAGGTTGAAATTAATACCATATATTAGGATCCATGAACCACACAAGATCTGAAAATTTCAATTTTTTACAACGACGCAATCAAAAGATATGGCATTTTATGTCCTCATCTCCATACATTTATTCAAAAATGCAAAACCTACAGGGTACTTCCCGTTGACCTAAAATTATGAAATTTGGCAAGAAGCTAGGTCTCATATTACAAGTAATGGGAAAAGTCTGAAATCAATAAATATTACAACTTTTCTCACAACTAATGGTAACCAATTGTGGTGAGCTCCCGTTTCAAGAACATTCATCTAAGAGAGGGGTCAAGTTGGATGGTCGCTTAGGCGATTTTTGTTTTAGTTCTATTTAAAAACGGGAACACTTACAAACTTGAAAATTGGTATGTTTATAGTGCATAAGCTATAAAATAACAACAAATAATAAAATTTGGTCAAGCGCGTGTCGGACTCAAAAAATCTAGCACATTAACTTACTGAAATTTCAACTAATACAATTATGTTTATGTGGTGGTACGGAACTCTAGGTGCGCGAGTCCGACTCGCACTTGGCCGGTTTTTTTTAGGGTTTGGAACCAAAATGTTAATAACGGAACCCTTATGGTGCGACTTCGTCTGTCTGTCACACCTGTATATCTCAGCATCCACTCTAAATGCTATCGACTTGAAATTTGGAATGGTTTCAGAATGTGATTGCTAAACTTTATTGAAAACGAAAGAATTAAAAAAAATATTATTGTTAAAGGGGGGGGGGACAAAATTTTCAATTTAAATCGGCGCGTGAGTCCGACTCGCGCTTGACCGGTTTTCTTATATCACCAGCAAGAAAAAAAAATGGCCTCTATACAAACTGTCCAATCAAGTAAAAATTCCACGCCAACGTAGTCGTGGAAGAAAAATCAATTTCATTCATTTATTTATTTATAATCTTACAATTATAAGTCAGTAGGTATTACAATATACTTAGTCAATAACTAACTTAAAGCAATAAAGCAATAACTAACTAACTAACTAACTTAAAGCAATAACTAACTTAAAGCAAGTCAAGGTATTTTTATCTGTACATAAATTAATACTCATAGGTAATTTAAGCATACATCACGGTAACAAAGTGCGCATGATATAACTAAAACTAATAGCCTGGGTCAGCAAGTCCATGGATCATGAAGAAACTCCTCAATCGTATAAAAGGCTTTAGTGACGAGTAACCGTTTTAAACCAGCAATAAATTTACCGAGTGTTTCAGATTCTATTATTTCTTTCGGTATCCTGTTGTATAATTTAACACCCATTACATGCACAAATTTGGCTGATTTTTCAAGTCTGTGAGAAGGTATAGCAATATTATTGCGCCCCCTGACATTAACTCGTTGGGAGTCACCCCTCGTAGGGAACTGTCCAAGGTTGCACCGAACAAATTTTGCGACCTCAAGTATGTACGCGCAAGGAAGGGTAAGTATTTTATGCACCCTGGACAGTTCCCTCGCATGGCAATCCCACTTTACTCCAGCCAGGACACGAATAGCTCTTTTCTGAACTCTGAAGGCTCTGAGCCTGTCAGCCGCAGTGCACCATAAACATACACCATAGGTTAGCACAGAGTGAAAATACCCAAAATAAGCTTTCCGGATATTTGAGGTGCTTATGCTGTGCTTGAGTCTTCCAAGTGCGTAGCAAGCTGAGGAAAGCTTACCTACAAGCGTCTCGATGTGTGGGGTCCACGTGAGTCCGGAGTCTACGACGAATCCTAAATACCGTACCTGATCAACCTGTGGTACAGTCGAACCGTTGCAAGAAATATTTAAATTATGGGGGCGCTTGCCTCTGAGGCCAAAGTGTATGATATTAGTCTTTTCTACATTGAGTGTCATTCCGTTTGCCCGAAACCATGTGTGAACGTCATTCATTGTGGTTTGAAGTTTAGACTTTAATAAACTATGCGAGCTTGCTGAGACAATGACACACCCGTCATCAGCAAACATTACTACCTCAGCATCCGACACAGCTGATGTCAAATCATTCATGAGGATTATAAACAAGTTGTTACCCATTACGGAGCCCTGTGGTACTGAATTGTCTCCAATCAGCTCTGACTCTGACCGAGCCTCCTTGACAGCAGTCAACTGTTGCCGCTCCTTCAAGAAGGAAGCAATAGTGCTGTGAAACGAGCCGGTGATTCCATATTTCTCAAGCTTCTTCAGGAGCAGGGTGTGATTGACGAGCTCGAAGGCACGCGACAGGTCACAGAATATCGCTGCAACCTGTCGCCCACCCTCGAGGTGATGAAGCACCCTGGTGACTAAATCGCGTGCCGCATCAACCGTGCTGCGACCACGTTGATACGCGTACTGCTGTGGGTTGAGAAAGCCATTTAAGCTTATGAACCTCATTAGTCGTGTACTCATTAAACTTTCAAACACTTTTGATAATATGGGGATTATAGATATAGGTCTATAGTTTTTTAGAGCATCCATTTCACCTTTGCCTTTATAAATTGGCTGTACTTTAACAATCTTAAGACAACTAGGATATTTGCCCCTATGGACACATTCGTTAAATAATAAGCATAACGACTCAATGAAGCCAGGTGTGAATAATGATAAGAGTGATGATGGCATGTCATTTATGTCTTTTGAATTTTTAACTTTAATTTTTCGAATTACTTTAATCATTTCATATAAATGTACATCATTAAAAATGAAATTAGAAACAGGGTGGTTTGCAAGGTAGTCGTCCAAGAAACACATTGCGGTGGGAATGTCAGGCATGACACTTGAGTTTGAGCACGCATCTATATAGTGGCGGTTAAGACGCCGCGCGGTGTCAGTGGCACGCGCTGTCGACGATAACCCACCGTCAGCGTGCGCCACTAAAATGTCAAGCCCGTTACACTTTTTGTCACGACAAGTCTCCTTGGCTATCACGGCCCACACTGCTTTGCAAATGTTGTCGCTCTTTTCGATTTCACTATTAATGTGTTGCCCTCGTACAGACCACAATTTAGCAAAGTACTCAGTCTCTACCAACAAAAGTGAGTTCTGCAAAGATACATCTTGAGGAGTTTTAGCTAGTGCACTCTTGTTTTAGTGCAGTTTGTACCGCAATTGCTCCACGTCGTTGGTGACCCAGGCTTTAACATTGTCTCGGACAGGGTAGGAATAAAAAAATAGTTCCGTTGTCTATATTTTTTTTAGGATATCCATATTTTTACATATTTCTCAATATTTTTCTTTTAAATATCAACCTAGCGGTCTGTCGTCACAATTTCAGAGTTTCTCGTTTATTTAAAATTCATCGTATAAATGCGAATACCGATACAAACTCATGTAACTTTTCAGAAACGAAGACAACTCCGATTCAGATCTAGACGTGAAAGGCACATCCAAGTCTTTAGAAGATATCCTCAAAGACTCAGACTCCGAGATGGAATATCTCGATGAAGAGGATCCGAGACCCAAAGCCAAGAAGAAGAAGACGCAAGCGTGGATCCAGGACGATCCGGAGAATATTGTTGACTTGGCTGATGTGTCTGCTGCTAGGAAGATCACAGGTATTTTTGGAGATATGTTCTCCCTTCAGGACTTACCCTTGTCGCTGTTCACTTATATCGGCTGAGAACGCACTCGCATTTCTCACCCGGAACACGTCCGCTCTCCTCGCCCACTGTATGACGACTGACTCACTCACCCCTGTGGCGCGTGCGCATGAGACGACAGACATCCATCCTTCTTTTGCACATACACTACAGCCGGCCCAGCGGGCTTAGCACGCTGCCTGAGAGAAAACATATCTCGGGGAAATGCCACTTTATTTGAGGAATGATGTCATCTAATCTATCACCTCTAAACGCGAAGAAATGTCAGTGGAAGAAAATATTTAGCAAACCCACAAATAATGTTTTTGATATTTTAGACAGAGATAGCTTTATACACGAATACATGAAGCCATCCTTGTCCTTCAAAATGTGTTGCACTGTAGCACGCTGCAGCTGTCAGTTTATCTAGGCCCGTAGATTAAAGAACCAGTGTTGCCAATTTACTAACTTTAAACATGGTCACGTTTTTTTTGACAGCTGTGCATTTTGAAAGACAATGACGACTACATGTATTCGTGTATAAAGCTGTCTCTGTCTAAAATATCAAAAACGTAATTTGTAAGTTTTCTAAACATTTTCTTCCACTGAAATTTCTTCGCGTTTAGAGATGATAAATTAGATAACATCATTCCTCAAATATTCTCAGTGATATATTTTCTCTCGGGCAACGTGCTGAGCCTGCTGGTATTATAACAGAAGATTTCGAATTCTTCTTCTGTGTTCATAAGGCCTCGTCAACCATTTCTTTTTTTTCGATCGCCGAAGTAAACAACATGCATCGGGAACTGGATGGATAACGACTATTGATGTAACAACTAGAGCGTTTTATATTTGTAATCGCGTTCTCGAAAACGGCGGCTCGGCGGCTCTAACAATTTCGATGAAATTCACAATTTCCGGATCGAAAACTTCGCATGTCTAAGAAAATTCGTCTTCAATTTTAGTATTACTTCGGAAAAAAATATTACGCGTTTCAGGAAACCTAACAGTGCCATCTGTCGGCCCGCTTTGTTGACATCATATAGCATCATCATAGCATCACTGAGGACGGTACACTTTGACTGCGATATATTTTCGGGTGGTCAAAATTTGAACAATTTTTTTTTTATAGTGAATTGGCATCCCAAAATGTCACTTTCGCAAAAGGTCACGTTCGCAAAATGTCACGTTTTTTGGGACTTAGATTTTTTTAAAATTATTTTTTGATTTGGGACTTACAAATTTTTTGATTTTTTTTTGTATGGATTTGGGACTTTTAGGACATTTCAGTGTTTCTACCGACTTGCAACCGTGTTTCTCCAAGTACAAGTATCTTCAAGTTTTCTGTATATCAACTTACTTTTGTATAGTAGAAATGACCTTAGGCATAATGTCACGTTCGCAGAATGTCACGATTAGGTGTGACATTGTGCTAACGTGACATTTTGCGAAGGTGACACTTTGCCATGGTAAACCCTAGTGTGACATTTTGCGAACGTGACATTATGCGCCGGGAGGAATTGGCAATGAGGTTGTGCAAAACCTTCACGACTAGCAACGCTGACAATGTCCAGATATTGTGGTCATACTGTAAGATTCTACCCGCCCTCCACTAGCACCCTATCAGTTAAAAATTAAATAAAATATTACTTGTTGAATACGCAACAGTGGCATAAATAACCAATTCCCACAGCAACGGACCCTAAACAAAAGAAGAAGTCAGTGGAGGTGAAGGAGAAGAAAAAAGATGGCGGTTTCAAGACCGCTCCGGACGGCCGGCTGATCATCACCGATGATGCCTTCGATGATGATGAGGATAAAGAGTTGAAACCTAGCGGGGATATCGACACTGATACTGATGATACAGGTAATCTTTCTTTTCTTTTGAAAAATTAAATGTATCAAAAAAATCAATCCAACTCTTTACCCACACAATAATCTTGTATGAGAATATGGGCAACTTGTTTTTTCAATTTATTGTTTCTAATGTTCTATAGCTATAAAAGGAGGGGGAGACCTTTAACCAGCAGTGGGACGATACAGGCTAGGTATAATAATAATAGCTAACACTTTTAGTAATTTATAATAAAGTTTTTGTTGTCGATTGCGATGCCGTAGACACGATTCTGAAAATTTCTAAGGGCTCAGTAGACGGAAATAAAAAGTCCGCCAGTGTTGCAAAAGTTATCCTTTTTTATCCGAATAAAATTGTAACTGTTTAGCTTGTCGAAATTAAACAACGTTTGGAACCGAATAACTATTATGAATAACCTTCCGAATCAAACAACTTTTAGATCTGTCTACCTACAGTGTCTACCTTCCGAACTAAGTTTAACTAGACATATTATCGATATGTTTTGCACCACTTTGCGGACTTTTTGTTCTCGTCTGCCGACCCACTGAATGTTCTTCGTAACCTTTGTCTCAATTTTAAATAACTAATTGCGCCAGATGACGAAGGCAAAGAGAGCAAACCATCAAAACTGGTCAAGCCTGGTACAAAGCGGCGATACGATGACATACTAAGTATCAAGTCTGGTCGATCCGGCACCAGCCGTGCCTCCACTGTCACAGTTCGCTCCAAGTATAAAGCTGGCGGGAAGGGCATTCACAGGTAACTTTATTCCAATTAAAAACCTCTCGGAGGATAGTTCTACCCATGTAACTCAACAACATTTGGAAATTAAAAAAAGGTATCTATACAAATTGACCCAATCAGATTTTCATTTTGAATGAAGATACGATTTTTATTTCCAAAAGTTGTTCAGTTCCATGGGTGTAAGGGATGGTGTACCGAAAACTAAAAGGTCGTGCTCAGTCAACGAAACTGAACAACTTTCCCAAAGAAACATATGTTGGGAAATTTTAAAAAATTATGACTTTATACAAATTGGCCACTCTGGTCGAACAGTTTGTATGGAGAAGTCAATTTTTTTTTTCATTTCCCAAAATATGTTTCTTTGGGAAAGTTGTTCAGTTTCGTTGACTGAGCACGCCCATTCAGTTTTCGATACACCCTTTACAAGGGTGAAAAAAAATGCAAGCACTTCTTTATCATACCATAAAAAAAATATGGGTCTTCGACCATTAAGTACTTTGACCTACGTTCCTTCCTTTGGGCAAGTTGCTCAGTTTTATGGTCTAAGCAACAGGCTAAAATAGTGCTTACTAAAAGATCTCAACAAAAAAGATAAATCAAAAAACGTCATTTTTGCCATACAAACCTTACGTCGAAATTAGTAGATTTGTATGAGTCTAGCTGTTGCCCGCGGCTTCGCTCGCGTGGATTTCGTATTTATGTTGTTACCGGTTTTCCGAAGTAATGAGATATTTTCCCGTCATTTCGGGGTAATTTTAAACTAAGGAAAAACGGGACTAACCCTGCGCAAATCAATGAGTACAATTCAAGATCCAGCTAAATTTTATATAATATACAGACGATACTCATAAATTCCTCAGAACAGAGGAACTTAGCAGCATTATTATGCCTTAAAGTTGCCACTTAACCTAACAAATGTAGTGAGAGATATGAGAGACTCCTTTACGTTATATTTTAAAACAGAGCCAACTCGCAAAAGTAATTGAGAAAAACTAAAACCCTCTCCCCGTTCCTCTCTCTCCCTCTATCTCCCTCTCCCCCTCCCCCTCACTCTGTATCCCCCTCCCCCTCCTACCTCTCCCCCTCCCCCTTCTCCCGCTCCTTTCCCCTCCATCTCCCCATTTCCCTCCCTCTCCCCATTTTCCCTTCCCCTCCTTCTCCCCCTCCATCTACCTCTACTCTACCTCTTCCTCTACCGCTTCTTCTGCCTCTACCCCTACCTCTCTCTCCCCCTCCCTCTCTCTCTTCCTCTACCTCGCCCCTCCCTCTTTCCCCCCTCACCCCTCCCTCTTCCCCCCTCACCCTCCCTCTCCCCCTCCCTCTCTCCCCCATCCCTCACCCCCTCTACCTCCCTCCCCCTTCGCCCTCCCTCTAACTCTCCCTCTCGCACTCTCTCAGATTGATTTTAGACATTTCAAACCTATCGCACCCCAACCCCATCCCTAGGGGATTATGGTATTTCACGTCCACCACGTTGGATTTCAAAATTATTGTAATTTTCGTAATCAGCGACCCGATAAACCATACAAACGACACCCATATTGATTTTTAGACATTTCAACTCTATCGCACACCAACCCCATCCCCAAGGGATTATGGTATGCCACGTCCACCACGATGGATTTCAAAATTGATGTAGTTTTTGTAATCAGCGACCCGATAAACCATACAAACGACACCCATATTGATTTTCAAACATTTCAACCCTTTCGCACTTCAACCCCATCTCTAGGGGATGATGGTATTTCACGTCCACCACGTTGGATTTCAAAATTGTTGTAGTTTTCGTAATCAGCGACCCGATAAACCATACAAACGATACCCATATTGGTTTTTAGACTTTTCACCCCATTTCCCTCTTTTAGGGGTTGAATTTTGGGTGAAATTTCAATAACAGTGATGTACATTCCACAGAATTACAACCCTAATGCCTAAACAATAAATTTTGTGGTTTTTACTTTGAAAATGAAGGATTTTCAACTTCATCCCCCTTTTCACCCCTTAGGGTGTAGGATTTTCAAAAACCCTGAGACACGTCAAACTTAGTTTTTAGTCGTCAACCTAAATACAAATTTTAAAGATCCTAACTTCAAAACTGACGGACTTTCATACAAACTTTCATCCCCTATTTCACCCCCTTAGGGGATGAATTTTGGAAAATTCTAAAACACGTACTTTTTTATTTTTTACCAAAAGCTTAAATACAAATTTCTATAATTCTACCTTTAAAACTGAAAGACTTATAGACCAACATACGGAAAAAATCATCCCCTTTTTCACCCCCTTGAAGGATGATTTTTAAGAAATGCTTAAACACGTGTTTCTTTTTTTTTATCAGAAGCTTAAATTCAAATTTGTGTGAATCTAGCTCAAGAAACAAAGGACTTTCATACAAACTTTCATCCCTTATTTCACCCCCTTGGGAGATGAATTTTCCAAAATCCTTTCTTAGTGGGTGGTTTTGACGCACATAGAACCTGTGTACAAAATTTCAGATCTGTATCTATAGCGGTTACGGCCCGGCGTTGATGAATCAGTGAGTCAGTCAGGACATGCTCTTTTATATATTTAGATGAGCAAAATTTCTTCTCGTTTTACCACCACTATCTTTTTGAAAAAGCTGTTCAGTGTGTTATGCTGACCGTCCTTATAATCAAAACAACAATTTAGATCTATTACTTACAAAAAATATTCACCTTACTTTTTCTACAGGCCTTTGGGCTCAGCAGCGTCGGTAGCATCTGGCGCTGGCACCGATTATCGCTCCAAGAAAGCCAAGGGAGACATCAAGAAGAAAGGAAAACATGATCCCTACGCGTACTTGCCGCTATCTAGGAAAAACCTTAACAAGAGGTAAGATATCATAAATCTACACCAGGTCGAACTCGTCACTTTAATCCGATAACTTCGTGCGCATTCCTGCGGTTTCAAATTCATAATTATTTATTTTTATTATTTATAATTGATCATCTTCACATGCAGAATACAGTGCAAATGGCTGACCTCGATCTATCTCTTTCGGATTTTGCAATGGCAGCGTGACAGAAACTGCAAGACGATCTTAAGCTCTCTGTCATTGATGTAGTCACGTGGGTTGATAGACGTCAGCGGGGGCGGGCGGTGTAGCGGGGAGAGGGATCTCGTGTTACTGACGTCACGCAAACATACATTACTCCCCCCCCCCCCCCCCCTCCCGAACGTGCCAGCCCGCAGGAGGGTTGCGCGCGAAGTGTTCGGACTATAGGTCAATAATTTTTGAAAGTTTTAGGGTGTTTGAGCAGTTTGTTTGAAGTATAAGGGCGCTTTTCCAATCACGCGGATTTGCGTACTGGTACGCATGTGTAATATCCGTGTTCATACATTCTTCTCCCGTCTTGCGTTCCATCCGCTTGTGTGATGCGGATGCAAGTATGAAATGATCAAATGCGTACCAGATTACTAGAGAATTGCCCTTAAGCCTTCCGTTAAAACTTGTGGCAAGCCGCGTGATAAGCACTTCAATGAACAGGATGGAAACGCGTTCTAGAAGAAGTGACTAAACTTACCAACTGCCCAGATAGCATTTTTTGGTAGCCGTTACGAAACTAGTCGACACTGAAAAGAGGACACCAGTAACATTTTTGGTCGCTGCTACGACTTTGTTTCGGTCGCTGCGACTAAAGTGGAGCACTTCTCGACGCGGTAACATTTGGTTTTTAAGTTACGACGCTGTATGGTAACATTGCGCCGACTATTTCAGAAATCATTCGTTCATTCGACAATTCTTTTCATTCTTTGTAACCTAAAAGAAACAAGTAAAATGTCAAAGAAAACTCTGTGCAATATGAAGACAAATTGAAAGGTTCGCCATAATTATTTGGACAGCGTAAATTTATTATTGAAATTAATTAGTTTTAAATGTGTTGTGATATTGTGATATTAGTGGGAAAAGAAATTTGTCGTATTATTTAACAAGATACATTGAAAATCATCGATGGGCCATCATATAATTGCAATTTAACCAGTTTATTGAAATGTTTACATGGTGTTTACTACAAGTTATGTTCATTTTCTGGACTCCAGACCTATTAGTTTAATTCAACTGTACACTTTTATGCTAACAATATGAGATTTAATCAAAAATAAACCATAAACTTACAAAAACATTTGTTTTTATACTAAATTTCGTATTTGGTAAAAAAGTTACGATACTGCGTCGACTTGCAGACACAAAGTTACTGAATTTATAATATGGTGTCTCTTACTTTATTCCTTCCAGCGGTTCTGAAACTGTTGACAATGCCATTCTCAATTGCCCTTACTAAAAAGGGTTCGTCTCAATTGATATTCTTGGTACCCAGTACATGGGTCGAAAATTCTATTTTGCACTGTCCACGAAAAAAAAAATATTGATCTGGAACAGTTGAGAAGAGACGAGTTTAGCGTCCCTTCTTCGAACTGGAGAAGAATGAAATGCAAGATTTTAAATACAAGGCATAGCGAAAATTCGGCACCACTTGATTCAGGATTATTTATTTGATTTACAGTACTGCAGCAACAGCACGGTATAGTCCCGAATTATTTGTATTATTGCTGCTGAAGACCGTGCATTTGATATATTACATACATAACATCACGCCTCTTTCCCGTCGGGGTAGGCAGAGACCACAGTCCTCCACCTGCTACGATCTTGACATACTTCCCTTGCTTCCTGTACTTTCATCAATCCTTTCATACATGCTCGTCGGTTTAGGGTACTTTTAACCTGGCCTTTATTCAGAACGTCCTGAATTTGGTCCTGGTACGTTCGCCTAGACCTTCCCCTTCCAACGTTTCCATTCACTCTCGCCTGGTAGATCTCTTTCGTCCGTTTTCGTTCATTCATCATCTCTACATGACCAAACCATCTCAGCATCGCTTTCTCGATTTTGGTCACTACATCTTCTTTTACGCCACACCGTTCTCTTATCACACTATTTCTAATCCTGTCACTCAATTTAATACCAATCATACTCCTTAGCGCTCTCATTTCCACTGCATTAATTCTACTTTCATGCATCTTCTGCCATACCCAGCTTTCACTGCCATACATCAGTGTTGGTACTAAAACACCCCTATGAACAGCCAAACGAGCCTTGTGAGACACCTTCTGACTCCTCACAAAGGCGTGCAGGGCACCATTCACCATGTTTCCAGCATTCACTCTTTTTTCAATATCACTTACACACTTTCCATCTCTCATAAACTTTGAGCCCAGATACACAAACTCCTTCACTTGTTCGACTTGTTCACCACCTATTAATATAGTACACTCTGTCATACATTCTTCTCTTTCAAGTACCATTACTTTCGTCTTGCTTACATTTACTTTCATTCCTTTCCTGTCCAAAGCCACATTTATCATTGTTACCATCTCCTTCAACTCGTCAGCAGATGAAGCAAGTACAACTTGGTCATCAGCGTAGAGAAGACATTTGATGAGTAACTCATTCATTCTCAGTCCACACATACTCTCTTTCAGATCAATCAAACAGTTATCCATGAACAGGTTAAACAGCCAAGGTGACGCTACACATCCCTGCCTAACACCTTTTTCGATGCTAAACCATTCAGTGTGCGCCCCGTTTATTCTGACACAAGCACTGGAATCCTCATAGAGAGATTTCAGTGCTTGAATCAGATGACCGTTTACCCCATACATAGACAATGCTGACCACAATTCATTCCTCACCACTCGGTCATAGGCCTTTTCCAAATCCACGAACGCGCAGTAGATTTTTTGGTTTTTAGCCAAAAACTTTACAGCTATGCACCGCAAGGAAAAGACCTGATCTGTACGTACATCCCATTCCCTTTCTAAATCCCGCTTATACATCCCATATTTTTTCGTCAGTATCTTTCATCACTCTTTCAATCAAAACCTTTGCATACAGTTTGCCGACGATACTAAGAAGGCTTATACCGCGGTAATTTTTGCAGTCCTGTTGTGACCCTTTTCCCTTGTACAGCGGCACAATCACAGCCTTGCTTCAGTCGCCTGGTACTTGGCTGTTCGTCCAACACAGGTTGAAAAGGCTGTACAACTGACTAGCCACAATGCCTCGCCCAGCCTTCAACATCTCGACCGACACTCTATCATAACCAGCTGCTTTACCTGATTTCATACTATTCATTGCTTTCATAATCTTATCCATACTTATCTCACTTACATAATTATCATCTTTATTCTCATCTTCATTCTCATTCATTTCCACAGAAGACCTCGGTACGCTGGCTTCTGCTTTTTCTCTCTCAAACAGACTTTCAAAATATTCCTTCCACCTCCTCAGCACAGATTCTTCACCTTTTATAATACTTCCATCCTGGCTTCTGATTTTACTCAGCTCCGTGTTCCAAACTTTCCTCGGGCTGTCCGTATGGATTTCCAGAAAAACTTTTGGTTGGACTGGAAATCTTCAGTAAGCCTTTTGTCAAACTCATCCTTACACTCCTCTTTCTTTCTCTCAACAACTTCCTTAACAATACCTTTCGCTCTTTTATATACCTTTCTTGCTACACTAACGTCATCACTTGTTGCCTTCTGCATTCTTTGGTTAGCTTTTACGGCTAACCAATCTGACCATGCTTTCTTCTTCTCACAAACAGCTGCCTGTACACTTTTATCCATCCACATATTCTTCTTTTTTCCACCCTTTCTCCTTTTTGATTACCTGCAATTTATTGATATAGGTTTTTTATCCAAACTATACGTAAATATTTAAATACCTACATTTACACCCCAAAAAAAAAATACCTACGTGTAGACTATAAATATCCTCAAATAAAAAAATAACTACTAGACAATTTTAATTAATTATGTTCTAAGAACAAAAAGATGATCTACGTATATTATGAATGAATGAATTAAGCAATTACTTACTTGGAACTTCATTTTGTCGTACTAATAAATCGTTGATTTTTCTGTAGTAAGTCGATGTGGTACGGACATAACGTTTTTTCGGCTGATTACTCATGTTTAGTTGGCATTCTATTCAGAAATATTTGAGAACCAGGTGCAGCTGGTTGACATTTTTATGCTAATTTTGGTAAAATTTTGTTTTGGAACTATTACGTAACATTACGAAACTTTGTGTACATGAATATTATTCCAGTAACAACGTTGCCACACCGTTACAACACAGTTAATCTTTGATCCTTCGCTTGTTGAAAACTTAACGCAATGTGTATAAAATAAAGTCGAAACAAATCCGTACATATCGTGTTAACTCATCGACTATAAAGAGTAACTGAAACACTTACCGGTCAAACTGTGTTAACACTGTTACAACACATGTAAACCAAACTGAAGTCGTCACAAATGCACACATATTTTGTCGACACTACGACTACAAAGAGTTACTGAAACACGTTCCGGTCAAACTGTGTAAACACTGATACCACACATGTAAACCGAAACGCACACAGTCGCATTGTTTCGAAACAATAACGGAACTTTGACAATTTGTTACTGACTCAAATATTTTGCGACCAAAAAATGCTATCTGGGTGGCCCATCTGCTGGTTTGCTCAATTCGATGCTTGGTAACGCAATTCTTTTTTTATCTGCAGGACGAAGGCGACTAACTCGAAACAATTCAAGGGCATAGTCAAGTCAAAAACTAAAGGAGGAGGGGTCAAGTCTAAGACGAAGAAGAAATAATTATACCGGACATGCGAATCGATTTACAATCAAAGCGAGCAGGAGAACAGTCAACAGCACGTCAGTGGAAACATTTGCAACTCTATTACCATGCCATCAGGTCTAAAGTTTTTATACTGACGTGCTGTTGGGTGTACCTAAAAACATCTCAAAAATACATTTGCGTATTTATTTTTGATTAACTTAGTTTTTATGGAGCATACATTACTAACTGGTGAAAATAATCTCAAGACGCACGCTTGGTTGGATGAGTCTATGTAGGCCGCGTTCCAAAACGGATAATAAATACCCTTTGACAGCAGTAATTAGCTATCCTGCAGTCAGATTTCACACCGTTTTGAAACGCGCATTTAGTTGCCTACAAGAGGATATTTTGTTTAACAGGCACTTGAAATAAGTTGTTGTAAAGTATAAGGTATCAGTTATGTATGTTACTTTCTTGTTCTTAACTAATAAATGAGAATTATAATCATTTTGTTATTGTTTGACACTTAAGTAATCAAAGAATTATAACAAAAAGTAATTTTTGGATTGTAGTTTCTTGGTTATTTCGCTTACGGGAGAGAAACATATTAGCACCACTTACTAAACCAAGGAAGGAACTGGCGGAAAGGTAAAAAGCTCCTGCAGTTCGGCATATAGCAATAACTTGACCAGTGTGCGAAAAACTTTCTTCGATGGTATGCCACCTTCCATTGACGAAAGTTGACCTGATTTCGAAACAATTTATTTTTAAACTGTAGCAGTACTTTACATGTTATGCATTTTTATGTGACTTATGAGATTCTCACATTAATAAAGTTTTGGAAAATTAAATGACTTTCATTTCTTCAGATTTTTAGGTCACCGAGAGCAGTACAGTCAAGACCATATCAAGCTTATAATTTTGGACTTTATTGCAAGGGTACATGTACTACTCGTATAATTAACTTTTTATTTAAGACCTTACAGCAATAAAATCAAAGAAAATAGAGCGCGCTATTGTTTAGCTTTGATTGCTCTTGACTGTGAAGTAAAAATTCCGTTTCCTGTGTTTCATAAAGCAGGATAATTATTTAAGACAAAAACAGTGCAATAAAAATACGAAAGGATATGATAAGGTACAGTCAAGAGTACATTAAGCTTTAGACTTGGACTATGTAGTTCTTATTTAGTAAAAGCTTTATTTGCGCTATGTCAAGTTTGACCTGCTTTTGACTGGGTATTCCCTGGTTCTTTTCTTTTTTGTATTAGAAAAATTTGTTCAGGTTGAACGAAGACTGATGAAAGAGATCCACCAGGCGAGAGTGAATGGAAACGTTGGAAGGGGAAGGCCTAGGCGAACGTACCAGGACCAAATTCAGGACGTTCTATATAAAGGCCAGGTTAAAAGTACCCTAAACCGACGAGCATGTATGAAAGGATTGATGAAAGTACAGGAAGCAAGGAAGTATGTCAAGATCGTAGCAGGTGGAGGACTGTGGTCTCTGCGTACCCCGACGGGAAAGAGGCGTGATGTTATGTATGTATGTTCAGGTTTATGGGAAAATCCACATAGTTCAGTCAGTATTCTTAACCATTAATTGAACCTCGTACATTTTAATTAGCGTTACACTATGTTGTTTCACAAGTCATGGGAATGAGTTCACTTGATTCGCGTGCTTGCTGCTTAACGGCGGACTGCGAACAATGCGTTTATTCCCTGAATCAAACAAGTAAAACAATACATTTATTATTGAGGTATTTGCCTTTATTTTGAAAAGGAGGCGATTTACTATTTATGGATAGACTTATTTCAATAGTATTTATATTTTTACATGGAAATTTTCATCACATTATACCATTACTTTATATCCTAGGCCATTCAGTTATTAATTCAGTATCAACAATGAGTAATATGTCATTTCGAAAAAATACAACCATTCTGTATAATCTATTTTAATTTTTCATTGACACATACCGACGCGATTGGACGCCGATGAACGATTTAAAAAATCTTATAAATAATATACAAAATAATACAAACATTAGTTCGCTTCTCGACGAGAAAAAATAAAAATGAGATTTAACATTATCGTAAATTTCATTCTGGAAAAAATTCGTGATTAATTTATATTTTACATAGTGAGTCCGATCCGATTTACAGAAAATAAATATACAATTAAAATGTGACTACACAACCAATGATTGCTTATAAGTTTGCTCAGCATTTCTCGTCCGCAAGCAGCGGGTCGAGCGCGAAGTTGAGATCGAGCATCGGCGCGGGCCGCTTGCTCGAGCCGGGCGTCTTCAGCCCGCCCGCGGGGCCCGGGCCGCGCTTGAGGGAAGCTGTCCCGCCCCCCGCGGACACGTGACCGTTCAGCGCGTGCGGACCGAACAGCTCGCTCAGCGTCTGCTGCACGTCTTTACTCCCGCTCGTGCCACTACACGTCACTATTAGTTTACGCACTTCGGGCTTATTCGTTTTACTAGCGTTCATATGTACAGTTTTCGATAACGACAACGCGTTTTGTCCATAGTAATACGTATTGGTGCCGCCGGTCGCTTTGCACTGCGACCGCGACAGCGACGACTTGATGTTACTCCGCACGGTCGCGAACCGCTTGCCGAGCGTCACGGCGCCGCCCGCGTGCGACGCGTTGAACGTGCACAGCGCGAGCGGGCGCGGACACGACGCGTACCAGCACACGTCCGCGGGGACCAGCGGCGGCGGACACGCGTCCGCGGGCGGGTCGTCCAGCCGCGCGGGCAGGGCGGGCGCGGGCGGGAGTGGGGGCGGCGGGGACGCTATGCTCAGGATGGGCACGTCGGGGGGCAGCTCGGCATCGTCCGGCAGCAGCAGGTCGGCGGGCAGCGGCTGGCTCAGCAGCGAGGTGATGCCGGAGGTGTCGGGCAGCGCCCCGTGCCCACCCTCCTCCACGCTGAGCAGGCTCGCGTAGATGTCGTTCACCTGCTGCTCGGCGGTCAGCCCGTTGAACGCGCCCAGCTCTAGGGACGTATTGACTAGCAGCGGCGGGAGGGGGTGCGGCGCGGCGGGCGGCGGCGGGAGGGTGTGTGCGTGTGCGTGGGTGTGTGTGTGGGTGGCGGCGTCGCGCGCGGCGCGGTGCTCCTGCAGCAGCGTGTCGAAGGGCTTGGCGCGGCCCTCCACCGTGCGCCGCAGCGACAGCGCGTGCGCCTTGCACGTCAGCGAGCGCGTGCACGGCTTAGGGTTCTCAGCGGTCACCACGCCGCAGTGTTTATTCGGATCGTATTCTCGTAAATTAAACTTCGTTTTACTCGTTTTCGACCTCGATTGTGACTTAGTTGTAGGTGTACTCGGTGTGACCGGCCCGCTCGGGACCGGCTTTAAAGCTTGTGTGTTTACATTGAGGACATTCGCATCTATCACAGATGATAACATTGGAGATGAATTAGGTGCAAACTGTAAATTTGATAGATCCGTTTCTGGTAACGTATATGCAGATAACGATGTTGTATCTACAGATGCATATAGATCTTGTGAATGGCTATCGGTGGTCTGTGGAAAGTTAATCTCTTGCATGTTGCCTATATCTCTTATGATATTTTTCCAATCTGCAGCATTTGTGATGTCGTCTGCACTCTGTATACCTTCAGAGTTCATTATTGCGAAAATGTCATCAGTAATATTCTCACCCAGGGGCAGGTCATCTGTGTCCTGTATACTGACGACAGGGAGCTCCCCACTCTCTACGCACACCTGCACCTCCCCAGTAACAGCGGCCGAGGTGCTGGCCTCTTCCAGGTACAATTCAGGTTGCGGTAACACTATCCTTGAGATGGGAGCAGTGGCAGTGTGAACTGGGGAAGTCTCCATCTTAACTGGGAGTAAGTCTAAGGGGAGGGGAACAGGTGGAACATCCTTTTTATGCCGACTTCGGCTTGGAATTTTGAGTTTAACATTACGGGGTGGTGGTGGCAGTATAGGTTCTGTGTCCGTGTGAGACTCTAGTAAATGTCTGTAAGCAGCACTGCACTTCACTACAACACCACACATGTGGCACACGGCCGCGTTTAAGTTGTCCATTTGCGGAAAGAGGCCATGCAGGCTCATGGTGTCGAGCTTGAGGCGGTTCTGCCCCTGGCGGCGGGCGCGCGGCCGCTCGGGCTTGCAGGCCGGCTGAGGCCGCGACGCGCCGCCCTTGCCGTCGCCCGGCGCCGCCACCTCTTCGTCCCGTCGCGGCGACAGGTGCCCGATCTCGTTCACCCACTGATCCCATGGCTTTTCGTTACACTTCACGGGACTCACAATTTTAGCAGCGAACGGAAAATCGCCGGACATATTTCAGCGTTCACTGTCCGCCTAACCGAGAAACTCATGTGATGTCTCCTCACGGCGCTTCAGCCCCAGCCATCGCAGCCTAGTTCCTGATAGGTTATTATCCCATTCTGCCCCGAGGAGGTCGCCCGTCCGGCGTGCCGCCAAGCTCACATCCTCGCTGGTTCCTTCACACCATTATGTACACTCGCCAAACCGAATACTGTTGTGATTGTTTTAGCTTTTATATATACAGGGACAGATGATCTTTTCACTGACAGCTGATTATGCAGATTGTAAGATTTTCTCGAGCACGGTACACATCCATCTGTCGAACAATAGTTTTCACGTCACTTCTCAGGATTCGATTGATAGAAACTCCTATTTATTCAGTTTTATTTTATTAATATTGGTCTCACTAGACACGAATAAAAAGTCTAAAATTCTGTTTGGTTGTAATTTTATGGAAAGCATCAACACTTTTTCGGAGTATTTGTAAAGAACGAATCGCTCTATGGTCATTCATGAGTGACGTTCATGACGTTGACATGACATCTAACTGCCATAAACAAACGAAGTATTACTTTTCTTTCGTCCTCATTTTCAAACTTGTGACACAAAACGCAACGAAAGAAAAAAAACATCAACCGTGTATCCAAGGTGTATCGTTATTAAAAAAAATCGGCAGATGGCCTAGTTACCAATGCCGTAATAAATTGAAAAAAAAAAATATTAAAAAAACTGTCATGCAACAAATGCATGTCAGTACCAGTGACTTATATACTCTTTGGTCAGAGTTTTTGGCGGGAACTCGACATGGGCGTTTGCCTGCTTAATTGAAATTTTGGTTTTTTGTGCATTTAGTGATTTAGTGGATAATAAAGATAGTGTGTTATGCAGTAAATTTACTACGGAGTGCGCAGCTGATGAAGATTTCAAGTGATCTCGTGTTTAAGCCCCGTTTGTGTTGTCCCAAAAAGTCACGAACATTTTCCTTCGTAAAGTTCACTATCGCTTTACGAGGGGAGCAAAAAGAAAGACAGATTATACATCAGACATGGCTGTATGGGCTTTGTACTCTTTGCCTTTCCGAAAGGAAGAATGAAACCAAAAAAAAAAAAAAACTCTTTGGTCAGTACAAGTCTGTCAGTTACATTACAAATGTCAAAAAATTGCAAAATTCATTATAAAATGAAAAATATGAACTTATAGCTAGCACAATAATTTTACAATAAATTCTAATATGCGGCAATGTCGAACACCTGTCGCTACCTAAAAACTGGGTACCTTTAGAATTAATTATGATTTTACAGAGCTTGATTAGATCCGTTGTGTTCGGCATTCCCATAGGTGTTACGTTTCTGGACACTGTCGGCTACGTGGCGAAGGTCGAAGGTATTTCCATGCAGCCAGTTCTCAACCCAGAGTCCAACGACAGTGATTACGTGTTTTTGTCAAGATGGTCTGTCAGAGAGTACAAATTGAACAGAGGAGACGTGATATCCCTGGTTTCCCCGAAAGATCCCAATCAAAAGATTATCAAGCGTGTTGTGGCGTTGCAGGGTGATGTTGTGAGCACTATGGGGTATAAAAACCAGTATGTGAGAGTCCCAGAAGGCCACTGTTGGGTAGAAGGAGACCATACCGGACATACCTTGGACAGTAACACATTTGGCCCTGTTTCTTTAGGATTAGTAAATGCACGAGCCCTGTGCATCGTCTGGCCACCCAAACGATGGCAGAACCTAGAAACCAAGTTGCCTGAAAGCAGAAAGCCTGTTAGTGCATCGTCATCTGCCATATTTTAGCTCAAAATCCTAGAATTTCAAATGATAATATTGAATAATTTAGGAATAGTCTAAGTCTAATTGTAGAAGAAAATCTGTATAAGTGTTCCTTATCAGTTTTAGTACCTATGTATGAATACTTAGATGATTTTCATGTAAATAGAGCATATATGCTAAATTATATCTGATTTCTATAGATCTCTTAACTAGTCTGTATAATTTTTAGACTGACAACCTTTTACTGTAATTATTCATATAGTCCGTGGCGCAGCTGATGCGGACTTAATGCACTGAACTAAAAAAAATTGTTGTGCAGGGAGGGCATGCAAATTGTGATTGGCTCCCCACCTATCACCAATGCCCAAGAAATACCTGTTGGCTTCAGATTTTCGCAATGTGGGGTATACTTTTTGATATTGCTATGAAAGCCCAACCAGTGGTCATCATCATAAGTTGGTAATTGGGTTGTAACATTGATGGATAAACATATAGTGTAAGCAACGAAGCAGTAGACCCCAACATAAATTTCTCAGGCAGATTTCGTTTGACAGGATGATAAAGAATCATTAATTAAATGTAAATTGTAACATATTTTGTATGGAAAAATTAAAAGTACCAATTTTTTATAGAAGGTTTGTCTCATGTAGTGTAATACCCCAGCAAAGTTTCATCGACTGAGGATTTAATGCTTCTTCATACAACGATCCGCTTTGTTGCCTAGACTAATATGTTTTTTACAGTATCCAGTCTTCAAACATTGATTATATCCTTTTTTTTTGTAATGGCTTTCACATCTCATAAGGAGGGAGATGTTGTACTGTTTCATCCTAATCAATTAATAAATTATATAAAAGTCTAGTTTCTTTTCAAATCCATGACACATTTCCAACACCATAAACTGTTTTAAAAAAATGTACTTGTTACTGTTGGGAGGGTAAAATAAATATTTTAAAAAATATCGTTTTTAATTTTTATAAAATAACCACAGGTTACTTTAATACAATTTATTTATTTTTTTAACATTATCACAGTAGGTTAAACAAAATAAGTTAAAATTAATCTGCCAATAGTCCATTACTTTCTAAAATCCCCACAATTTTATCATAAGAAATGCCTTGTCTTATAATTTTGTAGTAACCAGATTTAGACAAGTCAATGACGGTAGACCCAGTCCTATTTTGGTCAAGCCCTTGGCTCAAGATGCCTCCATCAAATACTGCTCCTAAGTGAACAAATAAGTGCTCAAACTCTTTGACAGAAAGTGTTGACGGCTCATTACTAAAATTAGCACTAGTTAGAGCAAGAGGCATATCAAAAATATTTGTAACTTTATTAATGAAGTCATGATTAGGAATCCGAATGCCAATTTTAGTTGTCATTGGATTCAAGAATGGATTGTCAAGGTTTTTGGTCCTCTCAAGAACTATAGTCACTGGTCCTGGAAGTAAACTTTCTAATAAATTATCATTAAGGTGATCTGCTTCACCCCACTTTCTTAGATCATTGATATAAGTTACGCATATAGCTACAGGTTTAGCTGAATCTCTTCCTTTTATAGTATATAGTTTTTGTACAGCATCAGGGCAATTTGCACTGCAAGCTAAACCATATATTGTGTCTGTAGGAACAGCTATGACTTGCCCTTTAGCTAGCAGCTCTGCTGCTTTTGTAAAGGATACCTCATCCGAACATTTTATGACTGGAGCCATTTTTTCTATTTTCATTTTTGGTGTTGCTGCTTTGTTTCTAACTAAATAACTACGCAATATAAGATTTTTGAGTATGTTCATACTCATTCACAACTTTTTTTAGCAAGAGCTAATTATTTCAAAAGTTAGTTTTTTAATCCCTCCAGTTGTGTGCACACTTGTGGTTACAACATCGATAGAAAGTGGTCATAGGCTCGTCGGCAGATCGGGTCTGCAGTTGCATGAAGAATGCTCTACCATGGCTGCACTTCGGGCATACAGCATCCGTGGAGTCAACGTTCTCCCAGGCGGCAGCTCCGCCCATAATATAGTCAAGTTCCTGAAATATGCAGTAATTGTTTTAGTTAACGAAAGGCTGATGCAATAAAAAAAAATAGAATTTAACTGAAACTTGCAGAAACTAACCTTCAACTTAGGGAAAGAGCGTGACGACACTTTCTTCTTGATATTGTAGACGTAAGGACAAGTGTTACAAGCGTATCGTAATGCGGCTTCAGGTCCTTCTTCCACCATGAGCATATTAGAACACGTCGGGCAAAACAACATGTTCTGGTTTTTTGGTATCTTCTACCATCGATGCATGATTTTTCTACATCGAATAATAA
The DNA here is from genome assembly GCA_947532105.1 of Athrips mouffetella. Classification (NCBI taxonomy): domain Eukaryota; kingdom Metazoa; phylum Arthropoda; class Insecta; order Lepidoptera; family Gelechiidae; genus Athrips; species Athrips mouffetella. Next base: position 14,333,793 of record OX383977.1, read on the forward strand.
AATGATTACTTATTTAATAACGTAATAAGTCTTATTATGTTAATTATGTACGTAAAAACTTAATAAACACGATAACATTAGAATTCGGAGGTTAGTGAGACAAGAGCTGCGTTCCGAATCAATGATAATATCGATTATATCGCTCACAGCGCGCTAAAAGGCGTCCGGAATCACTTTTGTTTTGACAGCGCTGTGAGCGATAACAGCGATATTATCGTTGATTCGGAACGCAGCTAAGTAATCTGTGGTCAGATATGCCAAAAACAAACGTCACATCAAGAGTGTCAATGAACGAACGAATGATTCTATGCTTGTGTGGTGCTGTCTGTGTTATTTTGTGTTGTCATTTATTACAGGTGGTAACCCAAAGTAACTAAAATCATTTTTGGCCCTACATATTTTCACCGGTCAATCTCTCCATGACAGTGTTTTTCCTTTAACTTGAGATTGGCAGGAATGGTTGTTCCCCCTTACAACGACCGATTGCCAAATTTTTTTAAAAAGTGAAGTGAATGATTTCAGTCAGTGTTACTAGAACGAAAAAATTTTAGGTTTGTACAGACTAGCTGATTCAATGACTCAAACGCAGTGAAATGATTCAAAATCAGAATCACCTACGGCGGCGGCGGTGTGCAATGCGCCACTCTATGTATGTATAAGTTTATTTTCAAATAGCAACACAGGTAGTGGCATGTCATCACGCTATGGAAACGTCAGTGTAAAGTCAGTGGATGTTATTTAACTCCATTCAATTTTAGTTTATATGACTTAGCGATTAAGTCTAAAATCGGCTGCTCAAATTTTTAGTACCACATTTGGCAATACCACGGCGCTAGTGTTCACCAAAGAGAGTTTAATAAAAATGTTGACGTAAGAAAAACGCTCATCTTTCAAAAAAAACGCCCTATCGTTTTTCTTACTTCAATGATTTGCCGCATGACATGACACTACCACGTCTGGAATGACATCTTGCATTTCGCGCTTGTTTATTAACCCCCGACGCAATCAGAGGAGTGTTATAAGTTTAACATGTGTATATATGTCTATATTTGTGCGACATCATAGGTACTTTTTCATTTAAACGGGATGGATTTTATTCAATGAAAATCTGTATAGCTGTTTTGAAGTTATGAGCTCTTTTCCGATTAAATCTTCAAAAAATATATATTTGCGAATGTTTAGATGCCGTACGCTGCCTAAATTATGATAGACTAGCAGTTGCCCGCGACTTTGTCCGCGAGGGATTCTTTCTACCATCCATCCTTCCGTCTATCTGTCGTCCGTCCGTCCAACCATCTGTCCAACCGTCCGTCAAACCATCCCTGTCCCTGCCCCTCTCCCCCTCCCTTTTCCTCTCCCTACCCCTATTCCTATCCCTTACTCTATACCTACTCCTAACGCCATCTTAACCGCTATCCCTATCTTCATATAAACATAGAAACGACACCCATATTAATTTTTACACATTTCAACCCTATCACACCCCAATTTCACGTTCACCACGTTGGATTTCAAAGTTGTTGTAGTTTTTGTAATTAGCGAGCCGATAAACCATACAAATGACACCCATATTGATTTTTAGACATTTCAACCCTATCGCACCCCAACCCCATCCCCAGAGAATGATGGTATATCACGTCCTCCACGTTGGATTTCAAAATTGTAGTTTTTGTAATCAGCGACCCGATAAACCATACAAACGATACCCATATTGGTTTTTAGACTTTTTCACCCCATTTCCCTCTTTCAGGGGTTGAATTTGGGGTGAAATTTCAATAACAGCGATGTACGTTCCACAGAATTACAACCCTAATGCCTGAATAATAAATTTAGTGGAATTTACTTTGAAAATGAACTTATAGACCAACATACGGGAAAAAAATCATCCCCTTTTTCACCCCCTTGAAGGGTGATTTTTAAATAATGCTTAAACACGTGTTTTTTATTTTTTACCAAAAGCATAAAGTCAAATTTGTGGGAATCTAACTCAAGAAACAAAGGATTTTCATACAAACTTTCATTCCTTATTTCACCACCTTAGGTGATGAATTTTGAAAAATTCTTAAACACGTTCTTTTTTATTTTTTACCAAGAGTTCAAAACCACATTTCTATAATTCTACCTTTAAAAATGAAAGACTTATAGACCACCATACGGAAAAAAATCATCCCCTTTTTCACCCTTCTAAGGGTGATTTTTAAGAAATGCTTAAACACATGTTTCTTTATTTTTTACCAACAGCTTAAATTCAAGTTTGTGTAAATCTAGCTTAAGAAACAAAGGACTTTCATACAAATTTTCATACCTTATTTCACCCCCTTGGGAGATGAATTTTCCAAAATCATTTATTAGTGGGTAGTTTTGAGGTGCATAGAACCTGTGTACAAAATTTCAGATCTGTATCTATAGCGGTTTCGGCTCGGCGTTGATGAATCAGTCAGTCAGTCAGGACAAGCTCTTTTATGTATTTAGAAGATTATAGTAGGAAGGATAGGATACTGTGGTGTACAGCAGACAGTGCTAGTGTCCAGCTTGGACAATGGCTGTCAACGCATCAACAACGTCCGAGACGATGACGATTCAGTCAGTCTCTGTTTAGTTGGGCCGTGCTACGGGACACACGTCTAAATAAATTAAGAGTTATTAGTTGTGGCATTGATTTGTTACTTCAACTATCAATATACGACACCATCTGAAAGTCATGGTGTAGTTTCTTACAAGACCCTGTTGTTGACGAGTCCCCACTTTTGGAAAAAACGGCTCCTTCTCAGGAACAACCCCTTTTGCGGTGGTCGACCAGGACAAGACAGCCACCTGGGTACCTTAGGGACTTTGTATGTGAGATTAAGGGGGGGATTATGACATGATTATGTCAGGTTGTCAGTACGTAGTAGAATTTTACGCTGAATAAAGCCAAGATATTCTGGTTATTTCTCTTATTTATTACAGAATTTGCAGCCTACTACGCACCAAAGTTTTGCAACACCAAAGAAATAGTGGTATAACATAGGTACCTACCTATTCTATACCGCTTATCGTTCCTTTCCTATATCTGCATCCCTTTTTGTTAATTGTGCATGCTGGATGGTGCGTACTAGTCTAAGAGTTAACTATGATGTTATACTTGTTGGCGTATGTTTCACCTTCGGCGGTTGTTTTAAATTTTAAATTTATTTTTTTGTCCGTTATCTATCTCACTTATCAGTTATCAGATAATAAGTATTTTGGTTTTGATTTATTTGTAAATAATGAGCGAAACTAAACTGTGTGTGTAAAATGGGTGTCTTTAAGTGTTGGGTTCCTAGCTGTGAAACCAAAAGTAATATCAATTACTTAGTAAAGCAGTTTGTGCGAAACATTTCGAGCGAAAAATTTTATGAACATGGGCCACCATGCCACTAAATTGGCTTATTGCGCAGCCAACTTTGTTTACAGTGGCAGATATTTGCAGTGGATTTCCAAAATGTCCAAGTAAGTACCTAGTTTCCTGTCTTTAATAAACTGTTTTGGCCAAAGTTTTTATACGATCATCTAATAAATTGCGGGAGCAGAGTATTTAAAACATAGCAGAAAATAAGGATGTGCTACTATAAATTTGTATTATTTATCGACTATCGATGTTTTAAAAAATACGTTTATAATTCATTGATACATCATACAACATCATCATCATACAACATCCACATGAGGCGAAATTATTGGTTGGTAATGTTATGACATATAATGTGCCACTTCATTTTGAAGACTAAGTACATACCAATTTTAGATGGGTCGTTTGTCAGCATTTGAAGATGGCAGTCATGTACATGTTGTAATTTTTATTCTTGCTGTTTATTTAAGAGTTTAATATCAAATTTTGCTAGGATATTATCCAGACTTTTATAGTGAACGTTACAGGGAAGATTGAAACACATTCATTTTACTGAGAGTTTCGAATGGTGAAAAGCGGCTGTCATTTTGACTTCAATAACTTTCTCTATCAATTATCAAAGTCCTTATAGTACACAAGACTTTGTCTTTGTGGTGTGAATTCCTGTGTAAATTTTCCACTAGAAATTGGCGACATCGCCATAATTTTGTAAAAATTATTTACTTTGACATTGGTGAAATTGGACTTATAATAAGATGTGACCGCTAATAAATAAATATAATAATACTAATTTTAATACTTTATCATTTCAGGTGATGAACTGTACAATGTTTGTGAAATACCATATATCATACTTGGATAAAAGAACGCACAGATGATACACTGAGACAAGAGCTCCACCCGAACGAGGTTGTCGATGCAGCTACTTTTACATACGTATGTGTTAACGTACATATGAATATGATCATGTAATAAATTATATATGAGAAGGTAAATACTTAATAAACAAAGCATCAATTAATTCATAGTTTCATTTCACGTTTACCAGGAATAGGTATGGTATGTTTATCGATGGTTGTAGTACATCACTAGCAACAATGAGAAAGATAGCACCATATATTCGTCTCTTTCTATGAACACACTAGCGATGCCTTATTCCCTTACATAAACTAAAATTAGCATCCACGGCCGTGATTGGCCCGATTCCTATCTGTACTCTGTACATTAACTTACTAATCTGGGCATGTCATGTCGACTGCTGTGCGGTTGTGTTATTAGAAGTTATTTTTGGGTGTGTTTACTGCGGAAAATTGTTAGTGTTTAAATAATTTGTGTGTTGCTAAAGTTTTCGTGCTCGCTAAATGTTCCAAGTTTAGAAAACTGTGATAATGTTAAGTGTAGTGCTAAACAAATTTTGGAGCGAAGATGTTTGGTTGCCGCCGAATACAACTTGGGAGGACTTGGCACCAGGGCCTGATAAAGATGTGGTTTATAACGACCACAGACACTTGTTGTTCCCTTTACCGATGGCTGTAGTCCTCATATTCATCAGGATGTTTTTAGAAGCGTAAGTAACCTACATAAAAGTTTGTACACTTCTAACATAGCTGTATGCCGTTCGGTGATTTATTTTGCGGCTCATTGGTGCCGTAGCTAATGATTCACATATTTCGCCAATGAGAACTAGGTACTCGCCTCGCCTCTGAAAGTCATAATTGATATTCATGATTTCTTCTACAACGATAAGTACCTACACAAAGAGTTCTGAAACTTTGTCTATCATTTAAAACTATTCAGTATTATTTTAAATATCTTCTTTCAAAAGCCTCACATAGAAAAAATAATTAAATTTTACCCAAAATTAATTAAGAGGTTTTAACAATTGTGTGTATTCTAAAACCTTTTAAGTGCTTGTTCTTTGAATTTCAGAAATTATATCAAAACGAATTTTTAGGCAATTTTCAAAATATAGAAACAAAATTCTCTTGCCCACAATAAAAGTTTAATAGTATAGGATTTGTAATCGGTTTCTTGAAAATGGCTCTAACAATTTCAATACAGGGGTTTTCGGGGGCGAAAATTCGTTTTCACTGTGTTTTAGACAGAAACCTACACCGCCATCTGTTGGCACATTGCATAACTTGCTGACCCGATGATATTTTAATGTTGAGGTGGCTATTAAAGAGCGAAGCTCGGTCGACCAGGTACTTTAATAAAATCCTGCTACTATAATAATTGCTAAACAATTTACAAACAGAATGGAACATACAAAAGAAAATTCACAAAGTATTCATAGAAGTAATTACTAAGGTTTAACTTAGATTTAAACCTTAGTAATTTTTAGATTGCTCCCGCTTACCACCTTAGGGAAATGGCTGAAAACCAGCGCTTTACGGGTCCTCGGCCTCATCACAGCATAAAGCTGAGCCACCTCCTTTTTGTAATTTTAGCTCTAAATGTATATGTGAGTGGTTGATCAAAAAGGAACCTCAGGAAAAATAATTTGATTTCGAGTAAATTGCGTTTGAAGTTTCGTGTAGAGGCAGTTTTGCTGCCAAAGGCAAACTGCCTCAGCTCACAAAAACATTCATAAAAATAACTCTACGGCACCTAAAAATATTATAGTTAGACCAAAACAAAGCTAAAAGACCACAGATAAAAAAAAAACAGTTTCCAATCCCTCCAGGTCCCTTTTTGGTCAACCACTCACATATTTTTTAAATCTTAATTGTACTATTGATATGGCAAATAAATATCTTTTTATCTTTATCTAGATTAGTAAAATTTTCCATGAAATTGTGTTGTATCAGGAACTAAAGCATCTGGTGGAGAGAATTGACTGAAAGTTAAATAGGAGAAAAAATTGGAAAATTTTTTTTTCAGGTACTGGTTTGCACCATTTGGGAAGTCACTAGGTATTAAAAATACTAGGTCAAAAAAAGCCCCCAGCAATCCCAAGTTGGAGGCTGCATATCAAACTTCACAAAAACTTAAACATAAGCAGGTAAGCTCTTTTTTTTTCAATAAAATTCAGCTTGATTTTTTAGCTCTAATGCTGAGGATTATGTTCTGCGCATGGGTGAAATGCATAGAGAGAGATAATGAATGATTGATTTGCATGCCTTCCCCCATCTGGCCAGCTCACACCTGCAACTAATTTTTTGAGTTTTGCGCATTAATGGTCAGCATTGGAAATACATAAATCTATCTGTAGAATCACTGATATCAGATATGTTACTGAATAACTTGAATTTGACTTTTTATGCTAAACCTTAAAGTCGTAAATAAAAAAATCAAAACTTTAGAAATAAGTTTTAGAGTTAAATAAATTTGTACTGACAAAGTTTGAAAAGTTATACAAAATATTGAAATAGATTTAGAAAACAAAATAAAATTCTTACATACTTTTTTTTTACCAACAAAATAACCACATTTAATAGGGAACATACACAAATTTTTTATATTTAAGAAATTCATTCTCATTCATGTAATAAACAGTCTTGTAAAACTATTCTTCGAATAACTATAATATTAAAAAAGATATAAGCCATCGACGATTTGTGTCTGTCTCTTTCTAGCAAAACGAAATTTAATATGGAGTTTATATGGCCGTAGTGAATTGTGACGTCACTATTCATGTCGGATCTCTCTGTCTAATTAGTAGTTTTAAATGCTTATATCGGCCGTATTTCTTAGCTGATTTAAATTTAAATTTCACTTTTTGTCATCTCTACTACGGTATTTTCATATTTTGTTAATAAATGCGACTAAAAAAATTTATGCATGTTCCCATTACAAGAGCCATTTGCTTTACTTACAATCACCAAATGACACCCAATAACTCTTAAATTACTTTACAACTAGTATATGCATAGTCTAGTGCAAATGACTGTCTGTATGTTTGTCTTTGGTTAATTACAATGATAACTTTAACAATGTGGCAAGCAATTTGGTACAAGGTTTCAAATAAGGAACTAAGATCAGTATTCCTACAACTTCTTTTTATTCTTACACAACTTATTTCAAATTGAAATGAACAACAATGGCAGTGTACTCATAAAAAAGTACACTGATAATGTTTTAACTAAACCAAATCCAGTCTCTATGAAAGAAAAGAACATAGTTATAGAGTTTTTGGATTATTATTATTTGTTGTAGATACACAGCTTCATGTGCTAGGTAAATTATATAAATATTCAGCATATGGGTTTATACAGGCTGGCCCATTGGTAGACGTCCAAAAGAAAAATTTGGATGCGTCATGCTAAGGAGTATCCAAATCACCCTTATGTATGTTCCGCGATTATTTGTAGTTTTCGAGTTATAAATTTTTTTTTTTTTAATTTTATGCCTAAGGAAATTAAAAAATTAATATTTTTTTTTTACTGAACATTTTTCAATTTTCTTTTTGTGTCATAATTGCCTTGAACGTTACTTTCATACAAAAGTAATGAACCTCCTTACATTCCCACTTGTTACTCAAAAAGTATGGTAAATAAAATTTTCGAACAATGTAATGGACGGATTAAAATTTTGATCATGACTTTAAAAATACAAAAAGGATGTTCCATAGATTGTGGCTGGTTTCAAAAACTTTTCAGGTCTCTAGGCTACTCAAAACATAAAAAAAAATTGTGTTTAATGAAGCATTTTTCGCTGAAATTGGCGTTTAAGAGTTGAGAGGGAAAAAACCATGAATGTTATTTTAGGCTCCAAATAAATAATTTACCTATTTTGGTGATTCCTATTGCAAATTATGATGGTGGTAGGGCTTCTGTACAAAGTCCGTTTGGAAAAGTACTGCCTTTTTCCTGTTTCTATCGTAAAGCAGCAGTGTTTGCACTATTGTGTTTCAGTAGAAATTTAAGAGAACTGGTAAAATTTCAGGCACATGAGCGATTCTATTTTATTTCTTAAGGTGGGCCTTCAGAATTGATTTGGTGGTTGTTTTTTCCGTATGAATGACTACTTAATAGGGTATTTTAAAATTATTAGTATTTTACGCTGAAATTGGCGTTCAAACCGTGTTAGAGAAAAATATGAATCTTAATTTAGGTTCAAATAATTATTTTTTTAATTTTAAATTCGAAAACTACAAATAATCGCGGAACTTACATGGGGGTGATTTGGATACCCCTTTTTTATGTTACAAGTGAGCAAACGAGCAGATGGGCCACCTGATGGTAAGTGGTCACCACCGCCCATAGCACCCACTGTCTTATTAATGGCATATTTTGACACTAACAAGACAGCAAAGCGCGTTGCTCACTGTGAGAAATAAGATGGTATGTCTCATGTGCCGAATATTTAGCATGACGCATCAAAATTTTTCTTTTGGACGTCTATCCGTCTTTTGTATCGTCTTTTGGCCACCCTGTATACATATATTAGGTATAAAAATGCACGACATGTGTTGTATCATGGACGAACAATCGTCCATGGATGTATTTAATTTTAGTTAAGTTTTCATAAAAGAAATGTAAAGTGACCGTACAGATGGCGTTAATTACAGCTCTTTGAAAGTGTACACCCAAAATCATGTTAGTGGAAATACTTTGGAGTTTCAAATGTTTCTACTTACGTGCAGTTGATCGTATCTTTATGCGATACACGCCGTTATTACCGCTGTAGTCCGATCCCTTATAGTCTTATATCGTCAAGTTCATCAAATTGCACCAAATTTTTTCCAGTTACTAGTTAGATACATAGCTCTTAATTTTTGATAGGAGCCAATTCTTGAATTTTCTATGGAATTTTTTTGAAATTCAAGAATTGATATTGATAAGAGCCAATTCTTGAATTTTCTATGGAAATTTTTTGAACTTCAAGAATTGGCTCCTATCAAAAATTGAGAGCTACTCGTATGTACCTAACTAGTACCTGGAAAAAATTTGGTGAAATTGTAAGGCGTGTCTACGTGAAACAGCTAACTGACTGTACTACCGGGGCTGTTTATTAATTATGTAAGACGATTTGAGAGGGAGTCCAAACAAGTCATGTTTGGTTCTAAAATGAATGGGGATAGAGAGATAAGCCCGCCTTTGCAAATTTCCTGTGATATGTAAATTTCTATTTGTTAATTGTGCAATAAAGAATATATATGTCTAGGTCTGCTATTGCTTATTGTAGAATTTATGAAAGAGCTTGATGTTTTTGAAAAATCATTTAACAGTAATCTTCAATTACACGACATACACATTTGTAAGCACAATACACTCGCAAACTATCGTTTTACATACAGAAAGTCAAAAATATCCACATTTGTAACACTTTTTACAAAACCAAAGTCAGAAAATTGCTTGAACCCCGTAAGTATACGTAAATGCGTTATTTTTATATTGTGCATTAAAATCATTTTGCAGCTATAATATATCCCAAACTGAAAGTATGAAGTAGGGAAATATATAATTTAGGTGTTCGTGCCTTCGCTTGAACCATATTTGAGATTACACTCCCGTATCTCAGCCCGTTTCACTCAGATTTCATATCTTGCAGCGCCCTCTGGCGACTATTTTGGTTACTAAGGTCCCCTCCCCACGCCCGTCACAAGCGCCCGTCTGTTCTTTGATCAGTACGCTTTTGTATCTCAGCCGAGTAACACGTGCCTAGTGAATTTTTATTTTTATTTATTTTTTAGTTTTTCTGTTGTGAATTCCGCTCGGACTCTTAGCCCAGCGACGAGACGCAGCTGCCTCTATTAGGCACCGTCATTACCGAAGTCATTGTAAAATGATTTTTCGTGCAGCACTGTAAATTCCGCTCGGACTTTTGGGTCCAGTGACGAGACGCAGCTGCCTCTCTAGGCACCGTCATAACCGTCGTCTCATTGACCGACGTATGTTGCCACATACGGCTGCCTCCCTTAAGCACCGTTATTGTAAATGCCATGCTTTCGTGATACGACGGGTGTCGCTTCACGAGACAACGTGTCGCTTCACAAGACGACGTGTCGCCTCACGAGACGTCATGTCGCCTCACGAGACGTCGTATGTCGCCTCACTCATCGACGTCGTCTCACGAGACGACGCGTGTCGCTTCATTGGCCTGCGTCGTTTAACGAGACGACGCGGGTCCGGCGTCGTCTCACGAGACGACGCGTGTTGGCTCATGACACGGCAAGGAACAGTGGCCAGTTTTGAAACTAATCTTACAAGCCGATCATCATCATTGCCCTAGCTTTGTTCTAGGCGACCTATCCTAGGGGATTTGACTAGAGCACTGGTATTCTCAAAGAGCGACTGCTATCAGACCTCTGCAACCCAGAGGGAAGGTAAACCAAATCAAAACCTAGACTAGGTTGTATAAGGCTAATGGCCAGCCTGGATGTCAGAGCCCCAATCCGTCAAATGGCCTCTGACTTGGCTAAATTACTATCATTGACAGGCCGGGATCAACGGCTTAACGCGCCACCCAAAGCACGGAAACGCTCTAGTTGTTGTGCCATAATAGTCTAGCTATAGCGATCTCCCGTCCGGGTTCTGACCATGGCCCACATTGCTTAACTTTCTTGATCAGAAAGAAAGAGTAACTACCACTCGACCACGAGCGATTCTCTTACACGTTAATTACAGAACATGGCAAGTACTTCCACAGTAATTATGGACGGTCTGCAGTCTAAGTGATCAATCAATGATCTTTGTCGCCTAACACAAAAACTTGTTGTCAGCTAATGGTCATCCTTTCATTTTGAGATTTATAATCAAAACAGACCAGGGCAAGCTAGCTTATCTCCGCTAGAAGCTATTCTCTCTTCAAACAAAATCATTTGTTTTGATGACTTGGACTTGTGAGAGGTCAGTTTACCCGGTGTTCTTAAAATTGAGAGAACTTTATGTAGTTAATAGCATCAGACGTTACCTTGCGAAATTCCATTATTACAATTTATGGAAAATATGTAGCAACCTCCAAAATAGATGCCATGCACTCACTTTTTACCGCTTGCTTGTCCGCAAATAAATGTGTAGGCAACAAACAAACAACAACACGACAAGGGAGGTAATTTATTATTAAAAAGTCACTTCGTAACCTCAAAATTAAGAAGATATTTTGTTGCCTCAAAGGACGTTGTATCCAGAGTAGCACAGTGTGGCGCTTCAAAGCCGACACGGTTCATACTTAAACCACACACTTCTTATCCATATGAGAGACGAAAAACAAAATATTCTTAGCCACTTGCGCCGAAGTAATTGTAACGTATCCTCCCTTCATTCCTTTGTTCTTACAGACAAGCGAAAATTGAATGTCTTATACGTGGCTTACAGAACGATTCCTCGACAAGTTGGGACATAAGTACTAGTAAGAAAATATGAATTTCCTTATCCCCCCACAAAATTATATCTTTGCTTGAATGGTCATAATGATCGATGTTAATAGTTTGTGAATAATAATAACACAGCACACCTACCTTGGGAAGTACGTTCCCACTTTCTTCTGGTAGATAGAATGAGAGGGGGGGGGGGGCAATAAAAACTACCAGTCCAACAAGGACAGCCTCACTTTCAGCGAGGGGAAGAAACGGTTTCACCTATCTGCTCCCCGTCTAAGTGAATTTCTGTAAAGTGAAACTTACAATTTTATTCACAGCTGCAGCCTGATGACAATAGCTACACAAAATACTTATTCATTATTCACGTCAAATTTATTTCAAAACTACTTCTAAACGTTTCTTTCTTTATTGTCCACAAATGCTTACATACAAACAAAGAGTAAGAGGTTATTACAGCGCGTTCAGGAAAAGTCTGTCTAAGACGGTTATTTTCTGCGTATGGGTGACAGGCGGAGAGTCAATGAACGATCCGCTCGCCCCTGGGGGGAGCCGCGCTCACCCCCGTGACTCTTGACTTCTGCCTATTAACGGTCACAGACGGAGTTATTTTGCATGCAGTATACAAAGACGAGTTTAGCTAATAAATCTGAGTTCCTGCCAGCTTTCCTAAGCTTGCTTGTTGCGTGATAGCCAGTAAGCGTATCAACACTTTCTAGTCAAAGCAGGACAACCCTGAAATCAAAAGATTTTGGCCTCTTAGATGATTAAGTCTCCACTAACCAAGAAGACAACTGCGACCTTCCGAAGCACAAAAAACGCTATAGCCACCGCAGTTAACCATACCCAGAACTTATGTTGCGTAACTTTCTTTATTTGTAAGGAAAATTCATCTAAGCTATAACCGTTTCTGTGAATATGATGTTATTATTCACGAGTCGCAAGATTAAATAATATTGCACTTAAAGACTAAGACAAGTACACGCAACTTTAGCTTCTCATGTCAAAAAGCTTCTTAACCATCGTTTTGTGCTTACAAAAACAGTATTAAATTATCCGATGCCAGGATCTAGTAGGTACTTTCTTCACCAAATTTTGGGCATTTGACGAAGGCTTTTTCCAGCAAGTAAATAATGAACATACAACTAAAATGTGTTGTTCTTTCGAGCCGATTCTGGCGTGATATATTTAGGCATACTTTATTGAGCAAACAAAATACTCCACCACACATGACAGGCAGCCAGAACATTGGTGGTATTGTAAAGGTCATTGTGTAAGAAAAAGTAGGTAACTTTCGCCAATATAGACCTTTTGGACCTTATTAACAAAGCTACAGGCTTTAGATAGGTAACCAACATGTTTACAGCTGGATTTGTGATACCCTTAATTGCATATTACCTATAGTAATGTTTATTTTGTTCCGGGTCTTAGCCCGATAATAGTTATTAGGCAAAATAAATTACCTTATTATTTCCGACGTTTCGGCTGCGTTGCAACAGCCGTGGTCACGGGTAGACTGAAGAGAGGTGAACTACGTAGATATTATTGTGAGGGTAAACTAAAATTGTTTTTGTCTCGCACAGGAAAAGTGCAAAAGTCTAAAACAAACCTTACCTATAGTAAGCTAAGCGTCAAATCATTGCTATTGAGTAAGCAGATGCAATCAAGTAGGCAGCAGTAACTATTTACTTCTTGCTTGTATGAGTTTTCAGATCCAAAAGATGATGTCGTAGATCGAGGATCTCTTGCAGATGCCTCAGTCAACCTTACCCAGACTTATGTATTTGCTAACATTAATCAATAGCTATATTTCCCAGATCATGCTCACATCCTAAGTGCAACCGTACAAAGGGGAAACACCCATGCTAATAATAATATCAGGACTATCTGATAGCTATCACGACTTGCTAAATGTATTTAAATTGGGCCTGTTACAATTGACAAATTATTGTTAAATCTGCAATAATGTTCATATTTAATTTAAACTTTGCTTCGGTTGCTCTGGAGTTTAGTTGTTCTGTAGTTTTGTAGTTCAGTAGCCTCAAAAATGCACTTTTTCAGTTTGATTGTTTTTCCGCTGTAAAGTAAAAAGATTTCTTGAACAGTCCAAAAAATTCTTTATTCCGCTACAGAATTAGTTTCGAAAAACAAGTTTTGATCGGTTTGCTTTGTTATAACAGCAACAGCTTGTTCTGATGAACTTGTGGTAAGATCAAGGATACCCGTATTTTGTTGGTATCCCAAAAATCACAATACTCTACTTCCAACTTGTATGCACCAACAATGAAGACTTCGACACCTTTTGCATTAAGGCCTTTGTTGTAAATTTTAAAAAACCATAATAGTTTAACATAAATAACTTTTCACTATATTTTTATAGTGGTTTGATGGTTTTTACTAAAATCCTTGTTACCTTATTCTAGAATACTTTTGTAAGTACAATGACATAGTAAAGTAGTAGTTTTTGATCCCCAACTATCTCAACTCGCGACGAATCTTCTTTGCTCTTTTAGCATGATAAGACTATTAAAACAAGAAGTCACTTTGGTAAATTGAAATTGTTTTGTTGTTATATTCTGCATATGGACTAGACCAGCCAGTTTTCAACATCGCTATAACACCTGGTTGCCTCGCCACAGAATTGGTTGTAACCTTACAAAATAAAAATTCAATATCCAAATAATTAAAATAAATTCGAATTGATCGATCGATCATTTTGTTCAGCCGTTTTGTTCCTTCTCCTATTAACATGAGATCAACACGAAATCACTTGTGATTTTTATTCATTTTGTAAGTGGACCTCACCTTGTTTATACTCAGTATTTGCTGAGTACCCAGAAGAGCGTCATTTTACAGGTTTTTTTTTTGGAAGGGAGAATTAGTTATTGAATTAGACAATTAGAATATTCACACGGCTCCCACTGCAGACTACTTCAATTTATGGATATAGACCCAAATTTTTATTTAATAATAATCTGACGCATACCGTCTAGAGCACTTACCACCGCAAACAAGTCGGATGCTCAGACTGGTTGTAATCTGCAAGCGATACCTAAGTAACTCTTAAAAGTTGTGAGTCCAAAAGTTTAATTTTCCAAAAAAAAAAAAATAAACAATCAAAGAGCTGTCGTAAGAGAAATTACATATACTGCATATTTACATACTAAGCTGTAATATACTATTTTTCAATCACTCATTGTAGGTAATAAGATAAAAGAGCCCTACTCATCGTCGCAAAGCGTCTGGTGTAGTGACTGATTACTGAACGCAGGAAAAACTTTGAGCATTGATGAGAGTTTCAACTCCTTCCAAGAAAGATTTGACAGGTCAACAGATTTATTTGTTAGCATCATCTCGAATTGCCTGCAGTTTTTCAATATCTGCTGTTTGTAGTTTTACAATTATTTGAAATTATCTATACAATTTATTATTATTAGTATTAAAAATTAAAAATAAAGTATTGCTACCGTGTGCATTGTGCAACGCTAGAAAATCTAAACAAGAAAATGAAATATTTAGATTTTCTTTTACTAATTTGTTTCGTGAGTCCCATTTATTATGAAGAAAGTTTCGACAAGACTGTTTGATTAAATTTAAAAATACTAATTTAAAATTCTTAAATTAACTCTGTTATAAATTACGCATTAAAGACAAATTTTACTAAATGAGACAGGTCACAGTACGCCCGCCAAAGCGCCGTCAGAAGTTAAACACGTCTCAAATATGGTTCAAGCGAAGGCACGAACACCTAAATAGAACCGTTTTTCCCCCGAAGGGTAAAAAACGGATATTTAGGTTTCTGCCGAAGCTTGAACCATACCTGAAGGCCTTGCCGGCTTAATTTAAACGTACTGATCAAAGAACAGACGGGCGCTTGTGACGGGCGTGGGGAGGGGACCTTAGTAACCAAAATAGTCGCCAGAGGGCGCTGCAAGATATGAAATCTGAGTGAAACGGGCTGAGATACGGGAGTGTAATCTCAAATATGGTTCAAGCTTCGGCAGAAACCTAAATATCCGTTTTTTACCCTTCGGGGGAAAAACGGTTCTATTTTATTCTTTAGAGATCATGCTATGCTAGATGTAAACCGTAAAGTGAATTACAGGAGATGACGACAACGTTTAGAATGACAATCTAAAACTTATTAAAAATTATTAAAATGTACCTCTTGACCTAGATGCTTCTGTTTATGTTAAAGGTTTTTGTTTGTGCATGCTCTGTGGTTTCAAACGTGTTCCTCGTGTGATCGTAGTGAAACCTCTTCTTGCCGTCAAGTGGTTTGTTTACTAAATGTTACGTCGGCTCTTGGAATTCGCGTTAAGGTGGTAGCTGTGCAAAGGTGGCGCCACTTTAAAAAATAAATTGATTGTGTTGCTAATACAAGTACTTTGGTATGCGACCATGTAAAGTCCAGTCTTATCCAAACTATGCAATGGTAGATACTATGCTTACGTCTAAGCATAATTGATATAGTGTGTTATAAAAATACAAGATGTAATAGGATATAAAGAGCCTGAAGGATGTGGATCTACCCACGAAAATAGAACCGTTTTTCCCCCGAAGGGTAAAAAACGGATATTTAGGTTTCTGCCGAAGCTTGAACCATATTTGAGATTACACTCCCGTATCTCAGCCCGTTTCACTCAGATTTCATATCTTGCAGCGCCCTCTGGCGACTATTTTGGTTACTAAGGTCCCCTCCCCACGCCCGTCACAAGCGCCCGTCTGTTCTTTGATCAGTACCTTTAAATTAAGCCGGCAAGGCCTCCAGGTATGGTTCAAGCTTCGGCAGAAACCTAAATATCCGTTTTTTACCCTTCGGGGGAAAAACGGTTCTATTTAGGTGTTCGTGCCTTCGCTTGAACCATATTTGAGACGTGTTTAACTTCTGACGGCGCTTTGGCGGGCGTACTGTGACCTGTCTCATTTAGTAAAATTTGTCTTTAATGCGTAATTTATAACAGAGTTAATTTAAGAATTTTAAATTAGTATTTTTAAATTTAATCAAACAGTCTTGTCGAAACTTTCTTCATAATAAATGGGACTCACGAAACAAATTAGTAAAAGAAAATCTAAATATTTCATTTTCTTGTTTAGGTAGCAATACTTTATTTTTAATTTTAATACTAATAATAATAAATTGTATAGATAATTTCGAATAATTGTAAGATTACAAACAGCAAATATTGAAAAACTGCAGGCAATTCGAGATGATGCTAACAAATAAATCTGTTGACCTGTCAAATCTTTCTTGGAAGGAGTTGAAACTCTCATCAATGCTCAAAGTTTTTCCTGCGTTCAGTAATCAGTCACTACACCAGACGCTTTGCGACGATTAGTAGGGCTCGTTTATCTTATTACCTACAATGAGTGATTGAAAAATAGTATATTACAGCTTAGTATCTTAGTAGATTGTTTATTTTTTGGAAAATTAAACTTTTGGACTCACAACTTGTAAGAGTTACTTAGGTATCGCTTGCAGATTACAACCAGTCTGAGCATCCGACTTGTTTGCGGTGGTAAGTGCTCTAGACGGTATGCGTCAGATTATTTTTAAATAAAAATTTGGGTCTATGTCCATAAATTGAAGCAGTCTGCAGTGGGAGCCGTGTGAATATTCTAATTCAACAACTAATTCTCCCTTCCAAAAAAAAAAAAAAAACCTGTAAAATGACGCTCTTCTGGGTACTCAGCAAATACTGAGTATAAACAAGGTGAGGTCCACTTACAAAATGAATGAAAATCACAAGTGATTTCGTGTTCATCTCATGTTAATATGAGAAGGAACAAAACGGCTGAACAAAATGATCGATCGATCAATTCGATTTATTTTAATTATTTGGATTTTGAATTTTTATTTTGTAAGGTTACAAGTTACAACCAATTCTGTGGCGAGGCAACCAGGTGTTATAGCGATGTTGAAAACTGGCTGGTCTAGTCCATATGCAGAATATAACAACAAAACAATTTCAATTTACCGAAGTGACTTCTTGTTTTAATAGTCTTATCATGCTAAAAGAGCAAAGAAGATTCGTCGAGAGTTGAGATAGTTAGGGATCAAAAACTACTACTTTACTATGTCATTGTACTCACAAAAGTATTCTAGAATGCTTAAAGGTAACAAGGATTTTTGTAAAAACCATCAAACCACTATAAAAATATAGTGAAAAGTTATTTATGTTAAACTATTATGGTTTTTTTTTTAAATTTACAACAAAGGCCTTAATGCAAAAGGTGTCGAAGTCTTCATTGTTGGTGCATACAAGTTGGAAGTAGAGCATTGTGATTTTTGGGATACCAACAAAATACGGGTATCCTTGATCTTACCACAAGTTCATCAGAACAAGCTGTTGCTGTTATAAGAAAGCAAACCGATCAAAAATTGTTTTTCGAAACTAAAGAATAAAGAAATAAAGAATTTTTTTTTTTTTTTGGACTGTTCAAGAAATCTTTTTACTTTACAGCGGAAAAACAATCAAACTGAAAAAGTGCATTTTTGAGGCTACTGAACTACAAAACTACAGAACAACTAAACTCCAGAGCAACCGAAGCAAAGTTAAAATTAAATATGAACATTATTGCAGATTTAACAATAATTTGTCAATTCTAACAGGCCGAATTCAAATACTTTTAGCGAGTCGTGATAGCTATCAGATAGTCCTGATATTATTATTAGCATGGGTGTTTCCCCTTTGTACGGTTGCACTTCGGATGTGAGCATCATCTGGGAAATATAGCTATTGATTAATGTTAGCAAATACATAAGTCTGGGTAAGGTTGACTGAGGCATCTGCAAGAGATCCTCGATCTACGACATCATCTTTTGGATCTGAAAACTCATACAAGCAAGAAGTAAATAGTTACTGCTGCCTACTTGATTGCATCTGCTTACTCAATAGCAATGATTTGACGCTTAGCTTACTATAGGTAAGCTTTGTTTTAGACTTTTGCACTTTTCCTGTGCGAGACAATAACAATTTTAGTTTACCCTCACAATAATATCTACGTAGTTCACCTCTCTTCAGTCTACCCGTGACCACGGCTGTTGCAACGCAGCCGAAACGTCGGAAATAATAAGGTAATTTATTTTGCCTAATAACTATTATCGGGCTAAGACCCGGAACAAAATAAACATTACTATAGGTAATATGCAATTAAGGGTATTACAAATCCAGCTGTAAACATGTTGGTTACCTATCTAAAGCCTGTAGCTTTGTTAATAAGGTCCAAAAGGTCTATATTGGCGAAAGTTACCTACTTTTTCTTACACGATGACCTTTACAATACCACCAATGTGCTGGCTGCCTGTCATGTGTGGTGGAGTATTTTGTTTGCTCAATAAAGTATGCCTAAACATATCATGCCAGAATCGGCTCGAAAGAACAACACATTTTAGTTGTATGTTCATTATTTACTTGCTGGAAAAAGCCTTCGTCAAATGCCCAAAATTTGGTGAAGAAAGTACCTACTAGATCCTGGCATCGGATAATTTAATACTGTTTTTGTAAGCACAAAACGATGGTTAAGAAGCTTTTTGACAAGAGAAGCTAAAGTTGCGTGTACTTGTCTTAGTCTTTAAGTGCAATATTATTTAATCTTGCGACTCGTGAATAATAGCATCATATTCACAGAAACGGTTATAGCTTAGATGAATTTTCCTTACAAATAAAGAAAGTTACGCAACATAAGTTCTGGGTATGGTTAACTGCGGTGGCTATAGCGTTTTTTGTGCTTCGGAAGGTTGCAGTTGTCTTCTTGGTTAGTGGATACTTAATCATCTCAGAGGCCAAAATCTTTTGATTTCAGGGTTGTCCTGCTTTGACTAGAAAGTGTTGATACGCTTACTGGCTATCACGCAACAAGCAAGCTTAGGAAAGCTGGCAGGAACTCAGATTTATTAGCTAAACTCGTCTTTGTATACTGCGTGCAAAATAACTCCGTCTGTGACCGTTAATGGGCAGAAGTCAAGAGTCGCGGGGGTGAGCGCGGCTCCCCCCAGGGGCGAGCGGATCGTTCATTGACTCTCCGCCTGTCACCCATACGCAGAAAATAACCGTCATAGACAGACTTTTCCTGAACGCGCTGTAATAACCTCTTACTCTTTGTTTGTATGTAAGCGTTTGTGGACAATAAAGAAAGAAACGTTTAGAAGTGGTTTTAAAATAAATTTGACGTGAATAATGAATAAGTATTTTGTGTAGCTATTGTCATCAGGCTGCAGCTGTGAATAAAATTGTAAGTTTCACTTTACAGAAATTCACTTAGACGGGGAGCAGATAGGTGAAACAGTTTCTTCCCCTCGCTGAAAGTGAGGCTGTCCTTGTTGGACTGGTAGTTTTTATTGCCCCCCCCCCCCTCTCATTCTATCTACCAGAAGAAAGTGGGAACGTACTTCCCAAGGTAGGTGTGCTGTGTTATTATTATTCACAAACTATTAACATCAATCATTATGACCATGCAAGCAAAGATATAATTTTGTGGGGGGATAAGGAAATTCATATTTTCTTATTAGTACTTATGTCCCAACTTGTCGAGGAATCGTTCTGTGAGCCACGTATAAGACATTCAATTTTCGCTTGTCTGTAAGAAAAAAGGAATGAAGGGAGGATACGTTACAATTAATTCGGCGCAAGTGGCTAAGAATATTTTGTTTTTCGTCTCTCATATGGATAAAAAGTGTGTGGTTTAAGTATGAACCGTGTCGGCTTTGAAGCGCCACACTGTGCTACTCTGGATACAACGTCCTTTGAGGCAACAAAATATCTTCTTAATTTTGAGGTTACGAAGTGACTTTTTAATAATAAATTACCTCCCTTGTCGTGTTGTTGTTTGTTTGTTGCCTACACATTTATTTGCGGACAAGCAAGCGGTAAAAAGTGAGTGCATGGCATCTATTTTGGAGGTTGCTACATATTTTCCATAAATTGTAATAATGGAATTTCGCAAGGTAACGTCTGATCCTATTAACTACATAAAGTTCTCTCAATTTTAAGAACACCGGGTAATCTGACCTCTCACAAGTCCAAGTCATCAAAACAAATGATTTTGTTTGAAGAGAGAATAGCTTCTAGCGGAGATAAGCTAGCTTGCCCTGGTCTGTTTTGATTATAAATCTCAAAATGAAAGGATGACCATTAGCTGACAACAAGTTTTTGTGTTAGGCGACAAAGATCATTGATTGAGGCAACATGCATAGGCCACTTAGACTGCAGACCCTCCATAATTACTGTGGAAGTACTTGCCATGTTCTGTAATTAACGTGTAAGAGAATCGCTCGTGGTCGAGTGGTAGTTACTCTTTCTTTCTGATCAAGAAAGTTAAGCAATGTGGGCCGTGGTCAGAACCCGGATGGGAGATCCCTATAGCTAGACAATAATGGCACAACAACTAGAGTGTTTCCGTGCTTTGGGTGGCGCGTTAAGCCGTTGATCCCGGCCTGTCAATGATAGTAATTAAGCCAAGTCAGAGGCCATTTGACGGCTTGGGGCTCTGACATCCAGGCTGGCCACTAGCCTTATAAAACCTTGTCTAGATTTTGATTTGGTTTACCTTCCCTCTGGGTTGCAGAGGTCTGATAGCAGTCGCTCTTTGAGAATACCAGTGCTTTTGTCAAATGCCCTGGGATGGGTCGCCTAGAACAAAGCTAGGGCAATGATGATGATCGGCTTGTAAGATTAGTTTCAAAACTGGCCACTGTTCCTTGTCGTGTCATGAGCCAACACGCGTCGTCTCGTGAGACAACGCCGGACCCGCGTCGTCTCGTGAAACGACGCAGGCCAATGAAGCGACACGCGTCGTCCCGTGAGACGACCTCGATGAGTGGGGCGACATACGACGTCTCGTGAGGCGACATGACGTCTCGTGAGGCGACACGTCCTCTTGTGAAGCGACACGTTGTCTCGTGAAGCGACACCCGTCGTATCACGAAAGCATGGCATTTAAAATAACGGTGCTTAAGGGAGGCAGCCGTATGTGGCAACATATGTCGGTCAATGAGACGACGGTTATGACGGTGCCTAGAGAGGCAGCTGCGTCTCGTCACTGGACCCAAAAGTCCGAGCGGAATTTACAGTGCTGCACGAAAAATCATTTTACAATGACTTCGGTAATGACGGTGCCTAATAGAGGCAGCTGCGTCTCGTCGCTGGGCTAAGAGTCCGAGCGGAATTCACAACAGAAAAACTTAATAAAAAAAATTTCACTAGGCACGTGTTACTCGGCTGAGATACAAAAACGTACTGATCAAAGAACAGACGGGCGCTTGTGACGGGCGTGGGGAGGGGACCTTAGTAACCAAAATAGTCGCCAGAGGGCGCTGCAAGATATGAAATCTGAGTGAAACGGGCTGAGATACGGGAGTGTAATCTCAAATATGGTTCAAGCGAAGGCACGAACACCTAAATAAACACCTTTTCCAAGGAAAATAGTTCGAATACAAATAAAATTTTGGACCCTATCGGCGAATGCAGATATCTGTGGGAAGTCAATTTTTTTTTTCTAATTTCGACTTACGACGTCAGGGTTAGCTGAGCCCACAGCCCACTGAGCCCGCGGGTTCAGTTGATTACTGTCTGTTTTTTTCATGGCCGACTCGACCCACCAGGATCGTCACTCAGCCCGCGGGACAAATTGACAACTCAACCGCGCCCGCGGGCTCAGTGGGTTGAGGGCTCAGTTTACTCTGAAACCCGGCTTATGTTT
Organism: Athrips mouffetella; assembly: GCA_947532105.1. NCBI lineage: Eukaryota > Metazoa > Arthropoda > Insecta > Lepidoptera > Gelechiidae > Athrips > Athrips mouffetella. The sequence goes on from OX383977.1 coordinate 14,356,127, forward strand.
CATGGGGAAAGTTGTTATGGTCAGATTAACAATCTTCAGTGTTGTCATACCCTTTACATCTCAAAACGTAATATTTATGAATGATTTTGTATTTGCGACCTGAATTAATTATTTTCGGCGTCACTTTTAGAATGCTGCAGTTTACCATCTAAGCTTGTGTTCTCTCTAACTGTGCTTCGTTTGTTTTCAGTTTTTAAGCCAGGACCAGGTAAATGGTGCACGGTAAATTTACACGTAGCACAAGTAGAATAGCATAAAGTCATTTAGCTAAAGAGAGAAAAAGTAAGATTTAAGAAACTTACTAGGACGCGGAGCCTCACTTGAAAACGGCCGATTTGGCAGCTTTTTTCGTAATTATCAGGATAAGGTTTGCATGGAAAGAAGGAAAAAAAATGGGGTATAACTGAAAGTGCTCTATGTATAGGATTTTTGCTTGGAAGAGATAGGGATTTTTGTATGAACTCGAAATTCTCTCCAAACTTTGTGTTTTCCGTGCAAAGCCGAGGCGGGTTGCTAGTATTTAAAAAAATAAATAAAGAAAAGACATTATAGAATGAAGAGAAATATGCAAATGAGAAACAAGTCGCTTGAGGAAGCCATAGCTTAGTTAGAAGAGCGTTGGTACGGTACGCCGAAAGTTGCTGGTTCAGTACCGGCTCGCGTCAAATTATTCTTCTTTTTATTTATTTACATATGATCTACTTTTTGCTCATTTGTAATATTGGAAAAAAAATAGTTCAATATTATAACAAAAATAAACTGCATCAGCTGTGCTCGGATTTATACTCGTACAAGGTGTAACAGAAAGGGTATACCAACCCTTAAGGATGTGAATCTGTTCACGAAACTGAACAAATTCACCCAAGGAACACAGCACAGGTCTAAATTCGAAATAATTTGTACTCCCATACAAAATGCACTATCAGTAGATACAGGCTCTACTTTGGCGCTGCCCGCCGCGATACTTATGAGGGGATTTACCATAGTCACCACGCTTGTAAGCGTTGCGGCTGGCGACCGCTGTTGTTGGTGACCGCAGTATGTAAGATAGTACGGTACACAGAAATATGCTGCTGCCCATCCTCCGGTTAGTAAGCCCTTAGTCGCCTCTTACGACACCTACGGGTTGGTACTATTCTTTGCCGGCACCACACGGACCTAAGTTGCGAAAGTATGGTGTGACCAAAATTATCTCTCGTTTTTCGACGCATGTCTCTTTGGTAAAGTTGTTTGTAATCACGAGTATTTCCATGCATATCTATTGCTATTAGAACTAATTAAAATCTCAACCTATGGAGAAAATCATGCAAGGTTTATTGCGGATGAGAAATTCAAGTTTACCTATTTGCCAGATCTTTTGTTTACTATTTAGGTATTGAACGGGGTTTACACTTTTATCCTGTACTTACCTTTTTGGCCAAAACAAGTAAGTTTTTGCTTACTTTTTCTCTCTTACTTTTAAATGAGCTTAATGGAGTGATCACACCTAGCTGGATTCAAATACTAATTCGGCATACATTGCTGGGAGGCTTGGTTATGTTAATTGCAATATCCTTACTTCAACGAGCAATGTATGCCGAATTAGTCTTTGAATTCAGCTAGGTGTCCCTCCTGGACAGCTTCTAGTTTTATATAAAGCCCAAGTCCGATCGTGCATGGAGAATTGCTGTCACCTTTGGGATGGCTCAGCCAAATACCAACTAGCCGCACTTGACTCGATAGATCGCAGAGCCAAGAAGCTCGTTGGTGATGAGATGCTGGTGAAAACCAAGTTTCACAGTCTGACCCACCGTCGCAAAGTTGCATGTCTGTCGGTTTTCTACAGATTGTACTTCGGAGAGTGTGCTCTAGAGCTCCACGAGCTTATTCCACCATCTCCCTTCTACCATCGGGAGTCCAGACGCACCGCAGGATATCACCCATACTTGGTTGATATTCCGCACATTCGCACAAAGCGCTTTGAAACATCTTTTATAATGCGCACGGCTAAAGAGTGGAATTCTCTGCCTGCGTCTGTGTTCCCGAGTTCATATAACCCGAATCTATTCAAGTCGCGAGTGAATAGGCTTCTTCTGGGCAAGCTCGCTCCATCGTAGACCTCATCTCTGTCTTCAAGACTAGCTCGAGGTCAAGAGTAAGCCCATTTTCTATAAAAAAAAAAAAAAAAGGTGTGATGATCCCTCCTTTAGTTAGTTGCACTGACTGAGGGTATGGTAGGAATGACGTAAGGTGTTTTCTTGTCTTTTTTATGTGCGCACGGCAGCAAGTGGTAGCAAAACCAGTATAAGCTGAACCAGTGCTACGTTACAAACTCCCGAAACCGGACAACCAATCTTGGCCAAAGTGTTACCACCAACGTGCGCCCGTGTGTACGTACCTAGGAAGTCGTATTTTTTTCGAGTAGTGAGGTTTTCTTCCGGACAGGTGTTGCCATCGAGAGCAAAATCACTTTAAAAAATATCTAAGTTTTAGATTCACTTTATTAAAAAAATATTAATAAACCTTTTCCTCTTTCGTCTAAACTCTGTAAGGTAGAGAAAATTAAACCAGTCAGGTAACTAAAACATCTGTGTATTATCTCGTATTTTAAAAACCCAGCCTAACAATTAGTTTTTTATCGCAACTACTGTTTTAGATAGCATGAGACAGGGAATCAATATTCGCTTCAATGTCAAACTAATATTGATGTTGTCTTGTTGCTGTGACTAAAGGCCAAAGTGCAAATGAGACAGGGAGAGTTTCACTACAATTTTGTTTTGAAATAAAATTAATAATTTTTCGTTAAGACGCTCTAAGCCCTGCCTGAGTGCGCTCAATGGATTTTCAAATTTTTATATTCAGAGTAGAGTTGGAACATTAAATAAGACCTGCTTAGCTTAGTACCTCTTTGAAATCGTTCTTGTTCCTCTTCTTAAATAGCCCCTGACTGTCCTACAGCCGCATTCCAATAAAAAAGCGGTCAAGTGCGAGTCGGACTCGCGCGTCGAGGGTTCTGATATATCTATAGCAGTTTTAGAAGTTATAAAGTTTATTTTTAGGAACGCAAAACTACGTTTTTTTGTAAAGGTTTTTTGCACTCGAAAACTGAGTCGGAAGAAAATTCAAAAATATAGTAATTTGGAATGTACACGTAAAAAAAGCCCTTTCTATGATACCCACTCGACCTAGTAACGATAATTAAAAAATTTGAACCCTTTGTGCCCCCTTTTAAAATAATAATTATCTATTAATTCTTTTGTTTGCAATATAATTGGGCTAGCATATTCTATAACTATTCCAAATTTCAAGACGATAGCGTGAGTAGTGGCTGAGATAAACAGGCGTGACAGACAGACAGACGAAGTCGCACCATAGGCGTTCCGTTTTTACCTCAGAACAAAGACCTCCTTGCTTCGGTTTTTACCCACAGTTATAAATCTGTGTTTTTACCCACACTCCTTTATAAATCTGTGTTTTGACCCACGTTTTTCTTCTTTTTTTTCCCACCATGGCGCCAATCTGTTTGTGAAGCGATGTAGTTTAGCTGACGTCATTAAGAGATTTTAATATCCAACAATGAATAAACTATTTTGAGTTTTTATGAGTTTTTTACCATTTTGGTTCTGTACCCTAAAAAAGTTACTTCCCTACAAGATAAACTCTGTATCGTATGATTACCGCACAACCCGCTATCTCGCGCAAAGGAGCCAATATCCGAAAACATAACTCGCTCATGAATCTGATATCCGCGCTGGCCAGAAATCGAACCTGGAATCCTCATTTTCTCTCCTGACTGTCACTCACCGCGATTATAAACTTTTAAGGCAACGCGATGTTATTTTATTTACACCAACTATTTGAGAATTAAATTACCGCTGTCCGGGATAATGACCGGAACGAGGTGTCTTCGAAAGCTCAGAATATCAGGCTGGCAGTCTTAGGATAATATTTTGCTTCAGCGAAGTTATTTTAAATTAAATTGTGGTTTTGTTAGCGTGTTTCAGCTAATGCATAAACTACTGCATAGTCAGGCCCTAGAGACAAGTTGCTTTCTATTATCGTAAACGCTTGTAGAATAGAATTATTATGTATGGAATTGGCATTAGCTGTTACGCAACATTTCGTTAGCTAATTGTCAATACTATACATTTTTATTCTATTTTAATAGCGTTTACGACAGTAGGAAACCTCTTGTTTACGGCCTCAGAACACCAAAGTATAATTGTAATAATCCCGCCTGTTACCCAGAGGGGTAGGCAGAGACCGCATCATTCCATTTGCTGACATGCCAATCTAGTTTATCTGATCTTGATTCACTTCTGCTTTATCCACTCTCATGCATTACTCCTTTATTTCATGCATGCTCGTCGGATAAGGGCACTCTTGTGCTCGCCCTCTGTAAAATCAGACTATTAAAGTTGACTCTTCTGTAGAAAGATGATCTGAGGAGCTCTTAAACAAGCTTGAGCGTCTCCAAAACTTGTGCATTCGATTCATATTCGGTTTGCGCAAGTATGACCACGTGTCTCATTTCCGTTCGCAGCTCAAGTGGCTCCCGATCCGTTTCCGCAGGAATACTCATATCCTTTCGCTTCTTTATAATATCCTGAATAATCCCAATTCCCCTCCATATCTCCGCGAGCGTTTTGAATTTTCGCGTCCTCAAGAGGAGCCCTGTCGCCGCAGCGTCAGATTCAACCTCCCTATCCCCTCCCGCCACTCCGATTTCTACTCCTACTCTTTCACTGTTCATGCGGCCAGGCTGTGGAACTCCCTCCCTCACACTATACGTGACAGTCCTACTATCGCTGTCTTCAAGAAGCGAGTTAAGGAGCATTATCTTTCTTTGTCTAAGTGATCCATATAGTGTATCTATGTATTTATGTATATATATAATATATATTTATATATGTATATTTATATATGTATACTTGTGTATTTATATAGTTTAAGTATAATGTTAAGGTTTAGTTTTTGTGCACGTCCTATCTGCCTCTTCCAGTCAAATCACGCTTCTGTAGGTCTGCTGGAAGAAATAAGCAGCGCCTGTTGTGTCCTTTTTCTTAATTTTAATTTTCTTAATGTATTTTCATGTGTACAATAAACTGTAAATAAAAATAATAAATAAATAAAATGATTCTGTAATAAGTAGTGAGATGTATGGTGCTCTGATATTCCAGCGCTATACAAACAAATTGTACAAAGCCGACTTTAAAAGTAAGCCGGGCTGCAGTTGTCTGGCTGTTTCGTTTACGCATCAGAAACGTTAGCAGACTTGCTCTATTTACATTGTATTCTGCATGTTATTAAGTTCAATAAGTATTCTGTGAAGAATCTCTTTCAAATAAATGAATCTGAACGTCTTGAATTTGATCGCGGTACGTTTCTTTCCTCTTCCAACTTCATTCATTGATCTAGTTTATAATCACCTTGGAATGTATCAGTTAGCGAACTCTCGCAAAGAGCATTTGTTGGCAAAACGCACCAAAAAACTGATCAAAAGGTCCTTGTGTCTGTTTGAGGATTTCTTAATTTCTCGTACAATGGTGGTTTTTGTTGGAATTGGAAGCTAGAGGTCGTCGAATTGTAGGGTTGCCATACGTCTGAAATATTCCGGAGATAACGTGTCTTGAATTTTTAAGCGGTCTGTCCGCAATGCGGGTGGATGTATTTTAAAGTGATCGGGTTCTTACAAAATAAGCAAAAAGAGTCAAAGAGTCCCCCACGAAAAGTGTTTTAACGAACCTAAAACAGAGTATTTCTCGTTTTAACGAGATCTAAGCAGTTTGTTAGGAAATCGGTGATAAGTTTTATAGAAATAAACCAATAAATATTTATTTCTTTATGACTAATACCCACACACACCGCTTGACACTACTGATGTCCGGTATTTTGTACAAATTTTAATTTTTTTTTGGTAACCCTATTAAATGCAGCCTTCAAAGTTGACTAAGTAGGAGTACAAATGGGGCGGAACGTGACTTGATTGTAAATCTAACGCCTACTGTTATAATACAGGGTCGCTCATTTCTCTGATACGTATGCTGTGCTTGCTGACCAGTTATACAAATTGTAAGCTTCTACTCAACTTTTGCCTGTTTGAGTTTATTTTTGACCTCATGCATGAGACACAAACATTTACTTTTAGTAAACACTAACACTTTACTATCAAGACAAGACTTCTCTTCAACTTTTTAAGTTATATTCAATGCAATATGTATTTTTCTCAGAATAAAATGAATTGAATTGAACCACATGAGGTACAAGTTTGTAACCATACGAGTAATACGCGTACAGAAAAGACTTGCATATGACCAATTTTTAATGTAATTCCATTATTTGAATGGGGCATCCTTAATTTATACGGAAATTATATTTAACTTGGCATAGTAGCTTAACTGATATAGCTATCAAGATTGAGCTCAAGCCCCCCCACCAATAAAAAACCACATAAAAAATCTTGATGGCGCCACTTGCTTAATCTATCCTTAGGTCCTAAGAACCAATCTTGTAAAAGGAACCCTTGGTACCCACGAAACCATAAAACACCATATCAATGAAAAAACAAACATCATGAAATCATTATTAAACATAGAAGATCACAATTTTAATTTTAAACAGAAACCACGAATAAATACAAACCACGGATCTCAGTTATTTTCTTAAAACCTTAGAAACACATTGCACGAGGGCGGCGGCGGTGTCAGCTGGTAAACTGGTAGTACCCAGAGTAACCAACACTATTACGGAGACAGAACACTAAGTAAACGGTTACCATACTTATTAAGCAGCTTACCGGAGGACATACGCCTCGAGCTAAATCATAATAAATTCAAAAATAATTTAAAAACGTATTTGTTAAATACACTCCCCTAAAATAATTCAACTTTGTAATCTTTATGACTAAAAGAGACTCTTTCCTGCAGACAAACTGTCAGAACAGTTTGTATGTATAGCCTAAGCTCAATAAAAAAAAAAAAATATACACCTTTAGACCTTTTCCGATAATAAAATCAGTAAGGTTGCTGACTCCGCCCTTTCGAAGGCCGTTCACATCCATCACTGACGAATCGATATACTTATTCATATTCAGGTTTACAAGTTTCTTCGTGATATATGGTAATAAATAACTTTATGGAGTTTTTAATAGTTTCTATTTCTATCGATCAATATTCACTTACGTGGGGGACATTCCACTAATCAACTAGGTCCAAACCCAAAGCAAAGCCTGTACTGATGATATCAGAGATATTATATAAATAGAAAAATAACAACCAGTACAAACACTTATGTTCATCACACAAATGTTTGTCCCGGGCAGAGATCGAACCCGCAACCTACGAGTCAGAAGATTGAGACTAACATTTCTTTTTTAGGGTTCCGTACCTCAGAATAAAAAAAAGCGGTACCCTTAAAGGATCTCTTTGTTGTCCGTTTGTCTGTCATGACCCTTTTTCTTACGAACTGGTACGGGTATCGAGTTGAAATTAATATCAAATATTAAAGTGTATCGTTCGTGTAGTACCGACAAAGTACCAACCCATCTCTGCTCGTGGGTGTCGTAAGAGGCGACTAAAGGCTTATGAACCGGAGGATGGGGAGCAGCAGTTTCTGTGTATAATACCATCTTACATACTGCGGTCACCAACAACAGCGATCGCCAGCCGCAACGCTTACAAGCGTGGTGACTATGGTAAATCCCCTAATAGTACCACGAGAATATAGAATAAAGTACCACGAATCATTGCTGGAGCTCTGGGAGGGAGGGAGTATAATCTACTCTTTTATGGGCAATAATTTTTGTTCGCTTTGAATGTCACGTAAAAATTTCCCTTTCAGATTTTCAGGCTTGTCTGATTTGACTAAAGCCCCCGGTTTTCTTGTCTGGTCAGAGCTTTTATATCATTCATTACTCATCAGCACCCATCTTTTGTTTTTTTGTCCTTTTTCGTTTCCAGACAATGGCCTCTTGAACACCGGGCTCCGTTCTGGCATTCTCACATAGTTTTTCGTGATCCTCTCATAAAGCCTCATCTACTGAGACATCTCTTTGTCGCTCTGAGGAATGCTTCTGTGGTCCTAAAGAATGCTCCTGAAAAAAATTTGCATTAGAGTTTTTTTTAGGGTCGCCCGTATAACTCCAAATAAAATGCCCTGACTACTTGTCCAGCTTATTGAAGGAAACACGAAAAACGGATGATATCCAAAACCTCTTACTTACCTATACAATCGATAAGTGGTTTGTACATAGTTTACATTCTATTTTTATAATATTTTAATGACTTTTCTAATAAATAATTTATAGCATTTCACAAATTTAACCTTTGTGTATTGCATTATCCTGCCGTTACTGCGCCTCATAAAAATATTTTTATAAGGCCGCATTATCTACAGTCTATAAAAAACTTCTTACTATCTATATTGGCGCTTGTTATTATAATAATGATAGGTATATTATTGACCACAAACTATGTAGTCGACAGTCATTAACACAACTTTGTTTAATAGGATAGGTAGTACAGCCAAAAACACATCAAGCTTAACGCTTGCAGCGCGAAGGGCACCTATTGACAAGCAAAGCTACCTTCCTTCGGAAAATGTGTTCAGCCGTTGGTTCTGACTAACATATTAGATTTGGCAGGTACTTTCAGAAAATGTCGTGGGTGCTCGTGCTAGTGCCCACTTGATGATGACTCTTTTGTATAAACTTTTCTTGAAATCCGCACAAAATTTCCAAGGAATAGAGACCCTCAGCACCCACAGAATCGGCTTCCCTGTCTTCTTCTTCGTGACAATGATATGATCAAACACTAAGTAAATATTCACCTCCCAAAATTTCGCTACTGCTATGGCGTTATCTGATGCTTCACACAGATCTTCGTTAGTACAGGTTAGTTTACTATTATTTAATCTGTGGTACAGGTGGACGGACACCATGATTCAGCGATTTCCGTGCTTTAGAAAGCACGTCTACACCATGGTTGACTCATTAAGGATTTCATAACGTAAGAATACCAACATAACTTGCCTTTGTAAAACTGTTCTCGCATACAGCAATAGGCCGGAGCAGGCGCATAAACAACTTTGTAAAACAAACTTATTGTTGTCCCTGCTTACCTTAGCACGTTGTTGTAAGCGAGGCTAGTTCTACAACGGAAAATTGGGTTCGTTACAACATCCTTAAAAAATTTAACTACCTATGCCTTCACTGTCTATTCGTCTATATGCTCAAGTACGATAGTCCGTAAATACATACGCGCTAGAATCACACTGCAAGTGTCAAGCTTGACCCCCTCTTGACTGTACACCTATCTGACATGAGAGCAGCCAATGATCTTATATATAGAGCAGCAACCAACACCGCACCACAGAACATAACCAAGGAATGCGGCAAGTATCTACCACATAGTAACCCACACTGTTTGGTAACCTATATATTGATAGGCGTTAATTGAACGCTCAATGGACGTTGATTGTTCTACTGTGATACAGGCTAGGTGGTTATTATACAGAATTCAATTACTTGTCATTACTACTCTGCATTCAGCTCAACTGCGCCACCTGGCAGGTTCGGTACGGTTGGAGAGAAATGTGAAATGTACATGAATGAAACCTGTTTTTAGTAATTGAAGTTATAAAGAACCAAAAATCATCATCATTATAATATCCCATGAAACGTCCACTACAGGACAGGGAGCTCCATCCAGCATTCTAGCTTTTGCTGGAAAAATGTAGAGGGGAAGTACCATAGTCACCTCGCTTGTTAGCGTTACGGCTGGCACCATGGACCGCGGTTGCAGGTGACCGCAGTAAGTAAGATGTTACATACAAAGGAGGATGCTGCTGGCCATCCTCCAGTTTATAACCCTTAGTCGCCTCTTACGACACCCACGGGTATGTAAGGGTTGGTACTATTCTTTGCCAAAAATACCAAAAATATTGTATAACAATTCCTAAGAACAAGTTATCATTGTCAAGCCGTGTCGAAATGCCCATTATGAAGTTTGGGGGTATTATGATATGATAAAGAATAAAAATAGCTCAGGGTGAAATGAGAGGGCACTTCGAAAGGGATGAGTCAAAGCAAGGTTAGTTACCTGAGCAGATGTATTCGTTACGAGCAGTGCAGCTGGTAGAGGACTCGGCACCAATGGGTTCTCACAGGCTCCATCTAAAATGTTTATACAACAATGCCATCTCCATCTCTTATACATCAATCCTAAGGGGGAAGGGTCGTACCGTGGTACGACGCTTCTCCCTTTTCTCGGATCGAAACCAATATTGTTACACAAGCAGAGATGAGAAGTTAGCAAATAGTCAAATCATGATAAATACAATATGTGATGTATGGTGTAATACTGCCTCGTGTTTAACCTTGTTCAGAGTATTCGTGTAAGATGATGATATGTGACTACATAGAAGTATTCGCCGGTGCCTCTTAGTGTATATCTAAGTCCACCTGAATGATTCTCTCCTCCCTACCAATTAAGTAAGTCTACGTTCGGTAATGGTAGTAACCGATGACGAAGTTGGACATCCATGGGCGTCAATCCTGGATTCCTTAGGTTGCCGTTACCCCGACCACGGACCTCATGTCCCGGCCAGACGTAAAGACACTATATTATTATTATTATTAGTATAGGACTTTCGTGAAGCCTTCATATAAACAGCGCGTCCACACTGGACTGCATATCTCTCAATCAAATATAAGCTAGCAATAATGAAATAAACTCACAGGGAGTTTCGAGCTCGTATCAAATAAATAGTGGGTAATTCCACAAATCTTATTATCTCAGGCCTGAGAGACGCATATCATTATATTAACATATTATCCTATCAAATCGATAGTGTGTCTTCCGTAACCTCATGTACTGGTCTAGGTTCGTATTCAAGATAGTTTAAATGGAGTCAAACATGATGATGTCTGGTGTAGGTGGGTAAGTAAGGCACATGGTAAAATACATAACGCGACAAATTGAGAATTGTTAGAACCAACATACAAAAAATGGAGATGACTTAACTTCATTACTTCGGCCGTCCTCAGGAACTGGCTTGCTCCTTCACTAATTGTTACTGGAACTTCTTTGCCGGTTTGCTGGGAGAATGTAGTCGTCTGACGCTAGCTCGCATAATGGATGCATGAAGCAGGGCGGAAATCACTATCTCTATCTTTAAGTTGGCTGTTATGTACTTCCGGTGTTACCCGTTGCAAATTGACTATTTACATTTTGTACAAATGCAGTTCGCGAACGCTCGTCGCGACACTGCCGGGGCGACTAGAATAAGGTCAACAAACTTCGAGTCCACTGCCTTATTTTCTCTAAGGCCTTGGTGGCTGCTGCTCGCCGTTGCTTCTGATCAACTTCTTCATTTCCATTTTCAATATCTACTTCTTGTTCTAATTCACTGTCTGTTACATTCTCTTTCATGTGTAAATCGCTTATATTGTCAGGAATTTCCATTGTATCAGGAGTTGTGTCTTCTTCTATGGTTTCAATATCCATTAATTCTTCTTCTAGAGTTTGTAAGGGTTTTTTTTGTTCACTTAATGGTTGAATGACTGTGTCTTCTATGTTAACTTCGGCTTCGTCTTCAACTTCAAGAGGATATAGATGTGTTATGGATCGGGTGAATTCTTTGTTATCTACTTTGACTTTAGCCGTTCTAGTCTCACCATCATTGCTAGGGATTAATGTAGTGATTCTTCCAACCTTCCACGTCTCTCGGTTTTTTATGTCATCTTTGATCTGTACGACGTCTCCAACCTTGGGAATTCTGGTGGATTTGACCCTAGGTTCCCTATGTGAATGTTGGTACCTTTCTCTTAAGCTACTTAGATATTGCCCTAGGAACATTCTTTTAAATTCCCCCAGTATTCGTTGTCCTCGTTTCCAGCTGTCGATAAGATTTTCTTTGGTAATGGTTCCTCCGGGAATAGCATGTTGAAGAGATGGGGTAATCAAGATGTTCTTTCCAAATGTTAGAAAATCTGAGGGTTTCAAGACGTATTCGATGTCAGATCCTACATAGGTTAGGGGTCTGGTATTGACTACTGCTTCAATCTCTTTGATAATGGTGTTTAATTGAGAAGTTGACAATAGATGTTTTTCGATGGACCTTTTTAGGCAGTTTTTTACGATGCCGATTAGTCTTTCATAAAATCCACCATTCCATGGTGTTAATTCAGGTATGAATTTCCATCTTATCTTGTTATCTATACAATATGGGTTCGTCAATACCTCTGCGGTTAATTTAAATTGAGATGCATTATCTGTTAAGATTGTTTCAGGTATTCCTCTGGATGAGATGAATCTCCTCAGGGAGAGAAGACATTCCTCTGCTGTCAAATTCTTGACTACTTCCATGTGAATAGCTCTAACGGCTAAGCATGTGTACAAACATATCCATACTTTCTCTTCTCTACCTTCGTCATTCACAAACATTGGTCCGAAATAATCCATGCCTGTATAGGTGAAAGGTGCGCTGTAATTCGCTCGTTCTTTAGGTAAAGCTGGTGTCGGTGGAAGACGGTATGGACCTCCTCCGTGTTTGACGCATCGCGGACATTTCTTTATTATCCTCTGGACTTTTGCTTTTCCTTGGGGTATCCAATAGTTTTGACGGATTATACTAAGAGTATGTGAAGCTCCCACGTGATGGTTTTTTCCATGTACTTCTCTTATTAGTTCATCTGTAAACTCGCTGTCTCTAGGGATGAGGATAGGATGTTTTAAATCATAAGGGCATGTAGTATTCATTAAACGTCCCTTGCATCTGAGTAGACCGTCGATGTCACGAAAGAGTCCTAAATTTCTTGTTAGGTGTGTTTCTTTACCTTCTATTTCTTCTGGAAAGTATGATTGTTGCAAGCTTTGTAGTTGACTTATGAGATCCTTCGGGAGAACCTCCCCGGCGAAAAGGGATGACGTCGTCGGTAGCTCTGTTTCTAGAAGAAATTGAGGGCCAGTTAACCATTTGGTTTTTTCCTCTTTTGTGCTTTCTGGTCTTGTTGCTACATCTGCAGGATTTAATGCTGATGATATGTGTTTCATCGTGAGTTCTTTGTTCTTTTTTATTTCTTCTACTCTTCTTGAAACAAAGGGCGGTAATAGTTTCTTGGAGTTGCACCATTCTATTGCTATTTGGCTATCTGTCCATAGCGTCTGTTTTATTATCGCTGGTTGCAAGAATTTTAAAGTGTATTGGATGAGTCTGCAACCTATCAAAATGCCGAGAAGTTCTAATCTCGGAATTGTCAGTTTGTCTTTATCCTTTATCGGAACGAGTTTTGATTTGCCTATAATAAAACTTATCTCTTTTCCATTGGTTAAGTATACAACTGCAGCATAGGCTTTGAGGGATGCATCCGTAAAGCAATGTAGATGATAGTCATTTCGTTGGGGATTCTCGAAATAACGTCTTGGTATTATTAGTTTCTCTATGTCGATGAGATCTTTAGTAATCGTTTCCCATTTGTTTGTTATTTCTTGAGGTAGTGTTGTGTCCCAAGCAGCTTTTATCATACATGTTTCTTGTAGGAGTAATTTAGCAGATAACAATGATGGGATTGTGAATCCACAAGGATCATACACTGATGCTATAATTTGTAGCATCTCTCTTTTGGTTTTGGGTTGTATGTTCGGCATTTTAAATCTTAGTTGTAAACTGTCTTCTTTAATATTCCAGTTAAGTCCTAATACTTTTACGGTATCTTCTCGATAACTATCGGGAATTTTTTCCATCAGATGTTTAGAGTTTGAACTCCATTCTCGTAGATTCATAGACATTTCTTTGAATACTCTTTTGGCTGTTTGATATAGTTCAATTGCTTCATGATCTGTTTCTACTCCAGTGACTAGATTATCTACATATATGTCACTAGCTATTTTGTTGACTTCTTTCTTGTTTGATTTCTTCAGATGATGTTTAATGGTAGCGTTGAGTAGAAATGGACTGGATATCACTCCAAATGGCATTCTTTGGAATCGTAAGTGTAGGAGATTATCTTCTGTTATTGGCTTATTTATATCTTTGACCCATAAGAATCTGGTAACATCACGATCTTGGTCATGAAGGCCAATTTGAAGAAATGCCTTTTCTACGTCGGCGCATATGCCTATGTTGTGATATCGGAACTTCAGTAGCAGGCCAGTGAGTTCTTCTAACATGATTGGTCCACGGAATAAGCATTCGTTCAGGGATTTGTTGTTTCCTGTCTTCGATGACCCATCGTATACAATTCGGAGTTGTTTATTCTGGCACTTGACTCCGTGATGAGGCAAATAATGTGTAATATGATTAGACGTATCTCTCCTTTGCTGAGCAGGTACTTCCTCGATAATTTCCTTTTGTATTTGTTCTCTAATCATCTGGTCGTATTGTTGTAGTGTAGAAGTGTCAAGGCGTTTCAGGAGACTAGATAGACGTCCGAATGCTAATCCCTGATTTTGGTTAAGAGCTGGTGGATATTCGATCCATGGCCATGATACATAGTATCGATTCGCGATTAATTTTGTAGTATCATTGAAGTGTTTTAGTGCTTCTTCTTGACGGTCTTCTTTAGGTGAGTCCGTTATTCCGATCGATTCAAGGCTCCATAGGTCCTTAACGTTATAGTCATTTATAGGTAGATCCGGTTGGTTGAGATTAACTTCTAAGTTCGTTTGGAAGTATGTGATCATGGTTAAGTTATTTGTTGGATTTGATTCAGTTTTCCCACTCAAAATCCAACCTAAATCGGATTTAATCAAATATAGATTTTGTTCAATCTTTATCTTTTCCGTAGAGATTAGAGTGAAATAGTAATCATTTCCGACAAGAATATCTACTTGATCTTGAAGTGATCCATCATCAGCTAAGTCAGATTTGAACATCTTTTCAACTTTTATATTAGGGTATGGTACACTATTTGTTATTTTCGGAACGACGTTGGCTTCCATGGTCATGAATTGACCGGTTTTCAATAAAACTTGAATTTGCACAAGTGGGCTTTCAATTACTTGCGGTGTTTCAGCTCCGAATGTAAATATAGTTAGTTTGGTGTCTTCTTTCACTTCTAGGTGCAAGTCTTCGGCTACTCTTTTCGTGATGTACGTCCTCTGACTTCCAGAATCTAGGAGGATGCGATAGGTTGAATGACGTTTGCTGTTTTTGTTCTTCTTGATCTTAGCGATAGCTGTTTGTAGGATGGTTGCATTTCTTTCGTTGATGTGAAACGTTTTAGACTGAGTTTCTCTTTTTACACCTCGTGTAGGACATAATGCTCTGTTATGTTTCCCATAAATTTTACAGTGATAACAATTGGTTTTCTTTCGGCATTGAGTAACGGTATGACCCAATCTGAGGCATGAAAAACATCTATTGATCAAACGTGATTGTCTTTGAGTGATTGTCTTATATTTTTCACAATTTTCGTTGAAGTGATTACCATTGCAAAAGATGCATTGAACTAATTTTCTTCTTTTAGGCTCGGGTCCTTCTTTATTCTCCCTTTCAGTGGTTTTTTGGGTTCCATTGGCATTTTCGTATCTCCTTTTTTGCGATCCTTGGTTAAAGTGATTTCTCCTGTAGTCATTAGCTTGTCCTGGATTAAAGGAGAATCGTCCTGTCAGTCTAGCTGCCCCTGGTTGGAATGAGAACCGTCTATTGTTGTTTGAAGATTCGTGATTAAAGAAGGCTCTTCTATTATCATGTGAAGTTCGCTGGTTGTGGAAGATTGGTTGATTCTCACAGGATTGTCCTTGATTAGAAAAGAATTGTCCTGTATTGTTAGTTATTCTTCGATATCTGTAGGGGTTTGGATTGAAATTAAATAGTCCTTTCCTATTTCCAGTGGATTGCTGTGGTTGATTGCGTTCTTCCTTGGATGCAGTGTTACTCTGTTTATTGCTGACATGAAGTGCTTCTGTTGTGTAATTTCCATTCTGGTTGTTCTGGTTTTTATGCGTAGCTCGGTTGGCTTCTTCCCTAGCTGAAATGATGTTTTGCAACTCCTTTCGAATGTCATCGACAGTATTTTCCCTGATTTTCATCTTCATTTCATAGACTAAGTCCTCGGGAAATTTTTCTAATATGAGAAAACGAAGGTAGCTGTGTGTGGTATCTTCTCCTAAAGAGGCCAATATTCTCAAATGGCGGTCTATATCATCGAGGGCTCGACGGCACGTAGTAATATCCTTTCCTGCTGGTGGTATTTTATTGAGTGCAGAATAATGGGCGTCGATTAATTTACTAAGGCTTCCATAACGTTCTTTTAAGGAAGATATGGCTATATCATAATTGGCGTTGGTTGATTCTAATCCTTCTATTACTTGAAGTGCTGTACCTTGAAGAACAGTCTTGAGGTATAAGAGTTTGTTAACATTAGACAGATTTCTGTTGTGAACATTGGATTCAAATTGGTCCCAGAATTGGTACCATTGCAGGATGTTTCCATCAAAGGTGGGTAGAGACAGTTTGGGTAATTTTCCAGATACTACTTTGTCATCTTCCTTGCTCATGGTGGGTCTCTTAATCTTAAACTTCGCTTCACAGAGTACTTCTTCTGCTTCTAGTTGAATTGCAGAAATTTCCGAAACTTCATCAGGATCAGGGTTATTCACATATTTGAAATAATTGTTAAGATCTTCTTTCAATTTCCCCAGATAACTCTCTAGTTTAGCAGTAGAAGTCTCGTATTCTAATAAATTGTCTTCGGATGGACCTCGAAATTTGTCGACCAAATCAGATTTTAGTTCGTTTATTTTAATTACAGTTAAGTGCAGAACTCGCAAGAGGCATTCCTCCATCTTGGGGTGTCCTGTAAAGATGCAAAAAATTCCTAAATGAATATGAAATCAACCAACTGACATTGATGGTTTATCATGAAAATGTCAGCAAGTTGGTCCAAACATTCATTTATATTCAGCATCCTTGATGATACAAAGGTTGTGTAGGTAATTGTTTAGATTATCTAGACTAATAAAGGGAATTAAATGTTTGAATCGCTATTCAAAAGAAATTTTTCAAATATAGTTAGGTATGAGTAACCACTTCATAATGTTGTTCCGCTTCGCTATATATATCCTAGTTAAGAAAAAAAAATAAAAGGGGGATGAGTGAAATAAAGGAAAACAGGGTTTTTTATTATTCAACACATTCAAGAAAAGAAAATTTTTTCAGAAGGATAATTGACCTGGCAACACTGTACTAAAGGTCCTTCAACTTTATTTCAGTACATATGTAACTCCGAATATTATTTCACAATTTTTATTTAATGATACTTGTATTATTTTAGATGTTGGTGCGCGTAGACCGGAGGCAGGAGTGTTGTGTTGGATCTGCTTCGCTAAATCTTCATGAAATGAGAGTCCTCCGTCCACTTCACTGATGTTCGATAGGGTGCGGTGACAAATATAGTCGAGTGGTACATGTGGTGTTTCAAGACCGTACCTTGCAGGGTTGCGCATCACTGGGTTGAGCATTTTTCGAGATGCGTGTGGATGCGTTGCGTTATACTGGGTTGAACATTTCTCGTTTGCACATTAATAGGTAAAACATTACAAAATGATACATTCATAATCACAATTTACTAACAAAAACATAATCTTCATGTAATCAGATCACTAAGAATTTAGTATTGTGAACTGAATCACATTCATTTTTTATTTACACAGCACTAAGTATTTGATACACTGACCACTGCACAAGTTTACCACCTCTACTCGTCACTAATTTAAAAGAAACTTTTCAAATCATGAGTGTATAGGTCAAGTAAAATAAATAGACCTACATTGGTATAATAGTATAAATTGGTATAATGATGTGTATCACCGCACAACAAAAAAAAATAAAAGGAAAAGTTTGCTTCACAGGAAAATGTTTCAAACTGTATTTATAAATTGTTTCACCTGCACCTGAATTTATTTTGTTTTATTTGGTATTATTACCCTTTATAAAGAACAACATTATGAAGCTAGAAAATTGAAGTAAAAGTTTAAAATAATTTTATAAGAGTAGATGACAAACAATTAAAATTTAATTGTAATGTGATCGCTTTCTTCACTCGCATTGTAAATTATACAAGAGTAAAGTACAATATATTTTTGTATTATAATTCTGATTCAAAGATAAATTATGATTTGAGATAAGGTTAATTACAATACAAGGTTGGAAATGTTTGTTGTTTAATTGGTTTTGTTGGTAAATTAATGTTTTTTAATGTTTATTTGTTGGTCATTTCACAAAAATCACTAAAGGTTAGTTTACTATTATTTAATTTGTGGCTAAAGGGTCACCTAGCAATAGGATATTGATAAGGTTAGGCTTTTAAATAAAAACAAATAGTTATTATGTGGCAGTTGTCTCTCTTGCTCTGCCCGAGTAAAACTTTAGCTCATGAAGATCCTTTTGTCTTGCCATCTATGAGCGTCCGATGAATTGAGTTTTTCTAGTGTAAATGGGAGTAGAACAATATTAATCAGATGAAAGTTTGCTTTCCTAGTTTTAAAGAGAGAAAAGGAATGAGAGAAAGCAAGAAAGAAATTTGAAATTAACTATTGAAGAAGTTCTCTGATAATAGTATTCTTTCTGCTGGCTCTATGGACTTTTATTTCAAAATTTTACTGAGAATTTTCTTGTCAAACTGATCATATCAAATTGTAAATTCAAAGACCTATTATCTATTGGTTTCAAAGGGAAGTTGTTGAAGAAAGTGATGACTGTGTCTCCATAGGTGTATGGTGAAATTATGATTAAGTTTTCTGCTCCCTTTCCTTGTTGTTGGGGGAAAGTAGAACCAAATAAGTAACTAGTCGGTATAGAGATCTCTTTTCTTAGATAATTCATAGGAAGGCAAGAGAGACTGTGCCGTTTTCTAACAGAGAGAGTACTTCAATGCTTGATATTTGTCTATCCGGTATTTGGGCACGGAAAGTGTTCAACAAGTGTTCACCGAGGTTTGTATAGATGGGAAAGTTGTAAACCTCTTTGTTGTGATTCATAACGCACGTCCCTGACGTTTTTACTTCTTAATAGTCTCATTTTTGTACTCCACCTTTTAACTAACTAAATAGAACGAATAAAGTTGTTGTACATACCAAATAGGTTTACACCGCTATCTAAATGGATCAATTACACTTTCACACACCACCGAATGAATGCACCGAATGTTTTTAATTACTAGGAGAAGAGTTTTCTAGTTTTTTCAGTAATCTTTAGTATAAATTACAACTCACGACGCCATTTGTGGAAAAAAGGGTACTGCCAACATGACGACACGAATGACAGCCAAACTTCATTATTTTACTTGTGATCCGTCTTGCCTTGCAATAAGGTTCACAGGTATAAGAAATGGCGGGAACTACTATCACTGCGTGTATGATTGAGTATCTTATTCGCGATAATATTAAGAATTATTGATTTGTTGCTAAGAAATTTCACGAAAAATTAATTTTCCTTCTTTTACAGGTTTTGTTCACTAGTTATCTGATAAAATGGAC
The DNA here is from genome assembly GCA_947532105.1 of Athrips mouffetella. Lineage (NCBI taxonomy): Eukaryota > Metazoa > Arthropoda > Insecta > Lepidoptera > Gelechiidae > Athrips > Athrips mouffetella. The sequence continues at coordinate 14,375,584 of OX383977.1, forward strand.
TTCCTTTGAAAACAAGCTATGCACGACATGTACTTATTACCGGCTTGCGAATTATTGCAAATGGCGGCTGGAGTCCTTTCACCCCGACCGCGCACCATTTCCTAAATTATGTTATCACATTAATTTGGAAGCGGTTTTTTGATGAATTTGACACGATATTGGTTTAAAAATAATCATTTAGTCCTTCGGGAGGATAGATCACGTACCATCTAGCAATAATATGGATGTGTCTTCATCTCATTGAGAATAAAAGTGTATCTTAACGCCATCTATCTTTGAATGTTTGAATATGCGCTTTCTTAGGTTATGTACCAGAAAGAAAAGTTTGATAGCTATCTGTTTGAATAACATTCTAGGATTCTTTTTAAATATCGAACAGGTTAATTTGAATATAAATTTGTAGATAAGACTGTAATCATGATGTGGTTTTAATATTCCATTGTTTTTCAACTTCCTTTCAAAGCAAAAAGGAAACGAAACATACTTATAAAACGTTGCTTGTTTCTATGATGAATATTAACTACACAGCCAAAGTAGGGTGTGCTGACTAGTTTGTTGATGCAATAAATGATGATAAATTTCATTTCTTTGGTGTTGTCTTGTAAATAGTATTTCTGTTCTGTATGATTTATGTGTTTTAAGTAGAATGATGAATATCACGTTTAAATAAATAGATAACATTTATGAACACCCATCGATGCCCATCCTGTACCCAACTTTACTTTGCTCTGCTGAAAGTCTAGATCATTTCTCAGCTATCTTCACCATGTCGAAATGCCCATTATGAAGTTTGGGGGTATTATGATATGATAAAGAATAAAAATAGCTCAGGGTGAAATGAGAGGGCACTTCGAAAGGGATGAGTCAAAGCAAGGTTAGTTACCTGAGCAGATGTATTCGTTACGAGCAGTGCAGCTGGTAGAGGACTCGGCACCAATGGGTTCTCACAGGCTCCATCTAAAATGTTTATACAACAATGCCATCTCCATCTCTTATACATCAATCCTAAGGGGGAAGGGTCGTACCGTGGTACGACGCTTCTCCCTTTTCTCGGATCGAAACCAATATTGTTACACAAGCAGAGATGAGAAGTTAGCAAATAGTCAAATCATGATAAATACAATATGTGATGTATGGTGTAATACTGCCTCGTGTTTAACCTTGTTCAGAGTATTCGTGTAAGATGATGATATGTGACTACATAGAAGTATTCGCCGGTGCCTCTTAGTGTATATCTAAGTCCACCTGAATGATTCTCTCCTCCCTACCAATTAAGTAAGTCTACGTTCGGTAATGGTAGTAACCGATGACGAAGTTGGACATCCATGGGCGTCAATCCTGGATTCCTTAGGTTGCCGTTACCCCGACCACGGACCTCATGTCCCGGCCAGACGTAAGGACACTATATTATTATTATTATTAGTATAGGACTTTCGTGAAGCCTTCATATAAACAGCGCGTCCACACTGGACTGCATATCTCTCAATCAAATATAAGCTAGCAATAATGAAATAAACTCACAGGGAGTTTCGAGCTCGTATCAAATAAATAGTGGGTAATTCCACAAATCTTATTATCTCAGGCCTGAGAGACGCATATCATTATATTAACATATTATCCTATCAAATCGATAGTGTGTCTTCCGTAACCTCATGTACTGGTCTAGGTTCGTATTCAAGATAGTTTAAATGGAGTCAAACATGATGATGTCTGGTGTAGGTGGGTAAGTAAGGCACATGGTAAAATACATAACGCGACAAATTGAGAATTGTTAGAACCAACATACAAAAAATGGAGATGACTTAACTTCATTACTTCGGCCGTCCTCAGGAACTGGCTTGCTCCTTCACTAATTGTTACTGGAACTTCTTTGCCGGTTTGCTGGGAGAATGTAGTCGTCTGACGCTAGCTCGCATAATGGATGCATGAAGCAGGGCGGAAATCACTATCTCTATCTTTAAGTTGGCTGTTATGTACTTCCGGTGTTACCCGTTGCAAATTGACTATTTACATTTTGTACAAATGCAGTTCGCGAACGCTCGTCGCGACAAGCCGTAAGTAGCGTAACAGTGGTTCTGCTTATGCTGGTTTTGCTGCCATAATAATATGTACAATGACGTGGTTTATTTAAGGGGAAGTTTCTTAGTCACGCCGCCGAGTTTGCAATCCCAGTGTGCGTAATATTATATATTCTTTGGTGCTGGTAAGATTGGCAGAAGGACGGTAGTGCGCTTCCTTGAATTTTAGGTTTCATGCTGAATTTCGGATGCGTCAATTTGTAACTTCTTTAAAATTTGTGAGATTCATCACTCACTTATACTGTACGGCGTAGAAGACAGTGAAACGATTTTGATCTAGCAAAGGATGAGTTTACTTACTTACCTTGGTTGCTTGTTAAGAAATCGTAAAATCTTTATTATATGTGTCGTGTATACTTCCGGGACATGAGTACGGTTCTTGTAATGACGAGCAATTATTTGAATAGCGACTGACTTCTGAGTGGTGTGACTGGGAGTGCGCGCCCCCACAGCGCGCCCCTCCCCTGCTTCCATTTTTGGATCAGTCTACGTGCGGCAGCCGAGGTCCTGACTGGTGCTTGTGCTGGACATTAAATCATAGTCCGGGGGTCCAATATGAGCCATCAGGAGAAATACGCAAGTCTGACTACAGTGAGACGCGATGTGGCTAAGATAATGAGTGATTGTAGTCGAAGAGTGAGCATTTACAGCTATTTAGGACTATCGCCAATGTCAAATCACGACATCAGAAGTGGAAGTGAAATCTAATGCCCACGATAGTCTCGGACAAGAAGGAAATACCGAGGTGATAACAGTTTTTCCATTTCTTACTGAAGGCTATAGTTATTTAGCACAGAAGCTTATAACCCAGGCGAGCACTAAAAAGGTTTTTTTTTTATTCAAGCCCCTTATGAATCCACATAAATCCACGCGGCTGAAATCGCAGGCAACAGCTAGTCTACCTAAAAACTATTCAAACGAAAGAGAGAGTTCTTCTCAGTATTCGCTCTGCTGAGAATCCGTTTCGTGGCGGGAAACCATCAGCGACCGAAGGCAGGCAGGCGGGCGGTCGTAAAACATATCGTAACTTTTGTGCTCAAAGTGACATGTTCCGACAAAATCAATAAATGTATTACATTTTCTAATACCCTATTCAAAGCGTTTTGCCAGTGTTTTTATACGTGTCCGTTATGGATAGGGTACACGAAACGTTCCTGTAACAAGTTACGCGTACAATATAACGACGCTCGCTATTGCAGCGCAAAGAGCATGTTTGCGGAAGCGAGAGTCCCGGACTTTTATGCGATCCTCCGCTCACGTATTGCATGTTTCTGGCAAAGACTACGCACTAGTAATAACGCAATACTAGCCGCTGTTAATGAAGATACACTTAATGTGTTTATAAAGCATTGGACAGCGGTGCACCGGAGCCCGAATAGCAAGTAATTTTATTGTGTTATGTTGCTTTTTTACTTTTTATTTATTTTTTGTATATTGTGTATGGGTGTATGCCTGATAATAAATAATATAAAAAAAAAATACATCGTCTCCACGCAGAACTAATGAGCTTTTCTTGGCGAGCGAGTAGCTTCCGTTTTTCCCAATTCCCTGTTTTGAGTTAGATTTTTCCATTTACGGATTAGTTATTAGGAGTGTAAGACTTAAATGGGATGTTATGATGATGGCACTAAATTAAGGGTTTTTAAAAAAAAAAACATTTTTTTTATTGGTGGACAGAATAAGAGGCTGGATCGACGGGAGCAAAATGTTCAATCAAAATAGTTTGGGTAACCGATGCCATACCGATGCTCAGTAAAATTTAATTAGGTCCGTTATTTCGATTGCTGCTTAGGCGTCCGTTCGATTGTACAGTCAACGACAGGTCAAGCTTGACGCTAGTCCATACATCTATTGAAACAAGAACGGTACAAAGGCCAAAGTGTCAAGCTTGATGTGCTCTTGACTGTACATACGTCCAGCTTGTGTCGCCACTTCTTTTGAGACAAAGAAACAAAAAATTGCACCTCGTATTGTATAAGTTTATCCTAAGTAAGTACCTTCATAACATCCCATGAAAAAAAAATGTCCACAAGACAGGGAGCTCCCTCCAAAATTCTAGCTTTTGCTGGAAAAATGTGGAGGGGAAGTGCCATAGTTACCTCGCTTGTCAGCGTTACGCCTGACACCATGGACCGCGGTTGTAGGTGACCGCAGTAAGTAAGATGGTATGATACACAGGAGGATGTTGCTGCCCATTCTCCAGTTTATAACCCTTATTCGCCTCTTACGACACCCACGGGTATGTACGCCATACGGGACTGTAAGTACCTTAAAGTTGCAAAACTAAAATAGGTCTTGGAGTCTTGGACTCACTTATATTGTTTGACCCAGTTTGCAAGTAAACGGCCAGGAGGCTTTATACGCCACTGGAGTAATGTGATGAATAAATTAGCAAGGTCGAGGTTCTGAAGTCATTTGATCGGAAATCGGAACAAGCCGATTGAATTCGGTTGTGGGCACGCACTTGTTGAAAATTTTATTACGATTCTTTGGGCGGAAAGTAGGGCGGTCTATTACGATAAAATTATTAGGGAACAGCAAAAAGAAATGTTTTGTCTTAAATATTGTAATTTTTCATATATTTTTGATAAAATATAACAGTGAAATGGTTTCAAGTGGAAATAATAATCATTTGAGATTTTTTCTCTTTAGTTATTCGTTGGTGATTGATGAAATGCTAGTGAAAACCAAGTCACCGGCGCAAAGTTGCATGTCTGTCGGTCTTCTACAGATTGTACTTCGGGTAGTGTGCCCAAGAGCTCCATCTCCATGAGCTTATTCCGCCATCCCCCTTCTACCATCGGGAATCCAGATGCAGCGCAGGATATCACCCATACTTGCTTGATATTCCACACATCCCCATTTCCGTTTTGAAACATCCTTTATAATGCGCACGGTTAAGGAGTGGAATTCTCTGCCTGCGTCTGTGTTCCCGAGCTCTTATAACCCATATCTATTTAGGTCGCGAGTGAATAGGTTTCTTCTAGGCAAGCTCGTTCCATCGTCGACCTCATCTCTGTCCTCAGCGCTAGATCGAGGTCAAGAGTAAGGTCATACACATAAAAAAAAAATACTAAATTAAAATTTGAACCGGACCATATTATTTGTCAAATCTTGTATGTAGATTACATGTTTTTTCCTGTTAAGAAAAATGACATATTATAATGTCTCGAAAAGGGGTAAGTACTTTGCGATTTTTTTCTATCTAGCCAACTTTGTCTATCATGTTATTGGATTACCTACAACCCTATTATGTATCCCCTAATACCACATGTTTTTCTTAGATTTTAATTATATTGTTTATTATTTCAATAATTGGTTCGAAAATAATTAAAGTCTGGATTATTCGAACTGACAGCACCATAAATGCAACCAGAATTTTCCTCCTTGCATGCAGATGAAGGGACAAAGAGCCTTTTTAGAGTGACGTCAGCGTAAAATCGCAATCCTGTTGACCCAAATATCGCCTCGCGTGAGGGATATCGTGACTCACGCTTGGCCGTAATTATTTATTTACTTCCAACTTTGTCACAGCACAGAGAACTGTCGTCTGTCCAAAATAGACCAAGGTGTTCAACAATAATAGGATATTGAACGACAGAATCCAAATTAATGTTACTATTCTGTTCGTTCTGGACGTTCTGAATAAAGGCCAGGTTAAAAGTACCCTAAACCGACGAGCATGTATGAAAGAATTGATGAAAGTTCAGGAAGCAAGGAAAGTATGTCAAGATCGTAGCAGGTGGAGAACTGTGGTCACTGCCTACCCCGACGGGAACAAGGCGTGATATTATGTATGTATGTATTTGGAGGCATTTAAAGATATTATTTTGAATTTGCCCCCGTGTGGTGCCGGCAAAGAATAGTACCAACCCATACATACCCGTGGGTGTCGTAAGAGGCGACTAAGGGTTAACTGGAGGATGGGCAGCAGCATCCTCCTTTATATCTTACATCTTAATTACTGCGGTCACCTACAACCGCAGTCCATGGTGCCAGCCGTAACGCTAACAAGCGAGGTGACTATGGTACTTCCCCTCCACATTTGTCCAGCAAATGCTAGAATTCTGGAGGGAGTTCCCTGTCCTGTAGTGGACGTTTCATGGGATGTTATGATGATGATGATGATTTTGAATTTATTTGTGATAGAGTTTCTACTCTTCTTCTTCTTAGTCGCTCCCTCAGTTCTGAGGATCGTGACCCACAATGACAGGTGTCGTCTTGGCTAAAATTGTTGATCGCCAGGTACTTCTGTCTTGACTCTACTGGGTTGTTTTTGGACTCCTGGCCAAATTTTTGTATAATCCGTTTCATGAGTCAATGCTAACGCTTACCAACACATTTTGAAGCCATGACTCTTAAACCATAGTATATTTGAAGGAAAAATTAACATTGTTGTACAAATTTGTTTTTTCTGACTGCTTTAGCTGATTACTATTGATATAGCTTCAAAATGTGTTGGTAATCGTTGGCATTGACTCGTGAAACGGATTATATGTCACTCAGAACATGAAACTGTACGACTTTCCCACAAAATTTAATAAAAATTCAGTCCTCCCATAAAATTCCATTATTTCCGGCGCTTTGTAATATAAAAATGCAAAAAATCTCTTTTTTTTCTTATTTATTTTTTCTGTGTGTTCAGGTTTGAGTCCTATGTCCAAAAACAAAGGATATTGCTAACACTCTGTTCGGGACTTTTAACATATAACAAAAAATTAAAATAATAACTTGTCTAAAGCAAAACGAAATTAGAAAATCAGATTTATTTATTATGTTTGATCATCAGAACACAACAGATAAATAAGAAATATAATAAACAGAGATTTACAATGGGTAGGTAGATATACACACAGGTAGGTAGTCTTTCGTTTTTTTTAAACAATACTTTACTTACAGTGTCCTAGAAAAGAAACTGACCTACAGAGAGAAATAGTTATTTGTTATGCAAGGCAGCAAAAGCGTTATTTGGCGTGAGTGCCTTGTATTGAAACCTGAGCAAGCGAAGGATTCTAGAATTGAACCACCACCGAAGCGAGTGGTTCAAAAGAAGAATCCTGAGCGTAGTGAAGGTTTCAAGGCACGAAACGCAAAATAACTTTGCTGCCGAGCGAAACACAAAATTTTTCACCTCACTAAAGCGAGGAAGCAGCCAGTACCGCAGCGTGGAGGTCTGCCATACTGCATCACGTTCGAATTTCAAAAACCTTTTGCCCGCTAGCGGCCAAAAATCGCTTTTGGCCGCAGAAAAACCTTTTGCCCGCTAGGGGCCAAAAATCGCTTTTGGCCGCAGAATTTAACCGACAAAACAAATGTTTCCGAGCTTTGGAGGTGAAAAAAATATTGACCTCTCGACTCTTGACTAATGTAAAACCAACACATTTTGTACAAGAACTTACTTTTGTTTTAGAATTTAGCCCTATATTCCTTGGGCAGATTAAGGCTGATACTCCCTGAATGACCTTCGTTACCACTTTTTACATTAAATATGGCATTTATCTTAGCAGAAACAAATCGTAGTAATAAACAAGATATGAGAAGTGATGAGGTCAAGATATAATTTTAATTTAATTAGTATAACTGAAGAAAAAAAATTCTAAAATGACCATTACTTTGTAATTTTTTTTCCCATTTGTAACCATTTTACTGCTTCATTTTTAGGGTTCCGTACCTCAAAAGAAAAAAACGGAACCCTTATAGGATCACTTTGTTGTCCGTCTGTCTGTCTGTCTGTCTGTCTGTCTGTCTGTGTCAAGACCCTTTATCTCACGAACGGGTAAACGTATCAAGTTGAAATTAATACCATATATTAGGGTCCATGAACCACACAAGATCTGAAAATTTAAATTTTTTACAACGACGCAATCAAAAGATATGGAAGTTTATGTCCTCATCTCCATACATTTATGCAAAAATGCAAAACCTACAGGGTACTTCCCGTTGACCTAAAATTATGAAATTTGGCAAGAAGCTAGGTCTCACAGTACAAATAAAGGGAAAAGTCTGAAATCATTAAATATTACAACTTTACTCACAACTAATGGCAACCAATTGTGGTGAGCTCCCGTTTCAAGAACATTCATATAAGAGAGGGGTCAAGTTGGATGGTCGCGAAGGCGATTTTTGTTTTAGTTCTATTTTAAAAACGGGAACACTTACAAACTTGAAAATTGGTATGTTTATAGTGCATAAGCTATAAAATAACAACAAATAATAAAATGTGGTCAATCGCGTGTCGGACTCAAAAAAAGTAACACATTAACTTACTGAAATTTCAACTAATACAATTATGATTATGTGTTGGTACGGAACCCTCGGTGCGCGAGTCCGACTCGCACTTGGCCGGTTTTTTATCTATACATATATTAAAAGAGTAGAAACCGTGTGTCTGTACTTTTGATGAATTTATCAAAAAGTTAGTGTGGGCGATAAGAAAAGACTAATAGAACACAAATAATATTTATTTTGAATTTTTTGTCTGTCTGTCTTTCTGTCTGTCTGTCTGTATGTACTCGATAAACTCCGAAGCTACTGCACGGATTTTCACGCGGTTTTCGCAGGTAGATAAAGCTTACCTCTGAGCAACATATAGGCTATGTTTCATTTAAATCAGTTCACTCAATCAAAAGCTACACTAATGTAAATTATCAAACTGCCTGTGCGCCAATAACTCACAAACTACTAAACCGATTCAAACGGGGTTTTCAATTACGAGTTTGGCTAACTTTCTTGCAACATAAAAGTTAAGTTTCATTGCAAACGGTTCACTCAGGCAGAAGGTACGTGAAGTTTCATGTTAAGCTTAATTTAATTGCAAACGGTTCACTCAGACAGAAGGTACGCAAAATTTAAAGCGGCAGTGCAAGTAACTCACAAACTACTGAACTGATTGTAACAGGGTTTTCAAAAACGTTTTTACCTTTCTTTTGTGCAGTGTAGGTATACATATTAGCTTAGTTTCATTGCAAACGGTTCACTCAGACAAGGTATTCAAGCGGCAGCGCTTATAACTCACAAACCACTTAACCGATTTAATCGGGGTTTCCAATGACCCGTTGGGCTACTAAAAGCATAGTTTCATTGCAAACGGTTCACTCAGACAGAAAAGCGGTGGCACCAACGGATTTAAACGGAGTTTTCAACAACGTGTTTAACTTACTTGTGTGCAACATACTAGCTCAGTTTCATTGCAAACGGTTGACTCAGACAAAAGGTAAGCGAAGTTTCAAGCGACGGCGCCAATAACTCACAAACTACTGAAACGATTCTAAAGTGGTTTTCAATGACGCGTTAGGCTTCTTTTCGTGCAACGAAAAGCTTAGTTTCATTGCAAACGGTTCATTCAAATAGAAAATACGCAAAGTTTCAATCGGTAGCACCAGTAACTCATAAACTACTGGAACGATCCAAATGGGGTTTTCAATAACGTATTTGTGTTACTTCCGTACAACATACAAATTTTGTTTTATTGCGATCGGTTCACTCAAACAGAAAATATGTGAATATAAATTTTCGAGTGGCGAAGCCTAGCTGAAATGAAACAAAACTTAGAAAAATGCAAGGAAGTAAGTCAAATACGTTATTTTCGTTTGAATCGGTCCAGTTCCGTTTGATACGTTGTTTGTGTGTAAGTTGTGGGCATAGATGGATTAGTAAAATTTAGGTTAAGTATTATAGTAAAAATAATAATGAAAAAATTCCCAGGAGTTTCAATATAGCGTAGCATAGCAAAAAGTATGAAAGTTTTGAAAACTTAGACAAAACAGGTACTTAGAAATAATATACTTATATATAAATAAAGATTGTTTTTTAGAAATCGTGTTTGTATAGAATTAAATTCCTACTGTATTGTATGGAGAATGTGAAACAAGGCAAGTTGGACTTTGTACCGCTCGACCTTTTTAGTAGCTACAGAAGCTAAAGTAACCGAGCCTCAGATTTACTTAGTTTTGTATAAGAAATAAAAAAACTCGTATCACTTTTCGTCCGCATGGAATTTGACTATAATTTTACACATACGAGGATAGTGGGCGAACTAACAGTTCACACGTAAACAAGACGGGTTTACATACATACATACATAACATCACGCCTCTTTCCCGTTGGGGTAGGCAGAGACCACAGTCCTCCACCTGCTACGATCTTGACATACTTCCCTTGCTTCCTGTACTTTCATCAATCCTTTCATACATGCTCGTCGGTTTAGGGTACTTTTAACCTGGCCTTTATTCAGAACGTCCTGAATTTGGTCCTGGTACGTTCGCCTAGGCCTTCCCCTTCCAACGTTTCCATTCACTCTCGCCTGGTAGATCTCTTTCGTCAATCTTCGTTCATTCATCCTCTCTACATGACCAAACCATCTCAGCATCCCTTTCTATATTTTGGTCACTACGTCTTCTTTTACGCCGCACCGTTCTCTTATCACACAATTTCTAATCCTGTCACTCAATTTAACACCAATCATACTCCTTAGCGCTCTCATTTCCACTGCATTAATTCTACTTTCATGCTTCTTCTGCCATACCCAGCTTTCACTGCCATACATCAGTGTTGGTACCAAAACTCCCCCATGAACAGCCAAACGAGCCTTGTGAGACACCTTCTGACTCCTCATAAAGGCGTGCAGGGCACCATTCACCATGTTTCCAGCATTCACTCTTCTTTCAATATCACTTTCACACTTTCCATCTCTCGTAAACTTTGAGCCCAGATACACAAACTCCTTCACTTGTTCGACTTGTTCTCCATCTATTAATATAGTACACTCTGTCATACATTCTTCTCTTTCAAGTACCATTACTTTAGTCTTGCTTACATTTACTTTCATTCTTTTCCTGTCCAAAGCCACATTCATCATTGTTACCATCTCCTGCAACTCGTCAGCAGATGACGCAAGTACAACTTGGTCATCAGCGTAGAGAAGACATTTGATGAGTAACTCATTCATTCTCAGTCCACACATACTCTCTTTCAGATCAATCAAACAATTATCCATGAACAGGTTAAACAGCCAAGGTGACACTACACATCCCTGCCTAACACCTTTTTCGATGCTAAACCATTCAGTGTACGCCCCGTTTATTCTGACACAAGCACTGGAATCCTCATAGAGAGATTTCAGTGCTTGAATCAGATGACCGTTTACCCCATACATAGACAATGCTGACCACAATTCATTCCTCACCACTCGGTCATAGGCCTTTTCCAAATCCACGAACGCGCAGTAGACTTTTTGGTTTTTAGCCAAAAACTTTTCAGCTATGCACCGCAAGGAAAAGACCTGATCTGTACATCCCATTCCCTTTCTAAATCCCGCTTGTACATCCCATATTTTATCGTCAGTATCTTTCATCACTCTTTCAATCAAAACCTTTGCATACAGTTTGCCGACGACACTGAGAAGGCTTATCCCGCGATAATTTTTGCAGTCCTGTTGTGACCCTTTTCCCTTGTACAGCGGCACAATCACAGCCTTGCACCAGTCACCTGGTACTTGGCCGTTCGTCCAACACAAGTTGAAAAGGCGGTACAACTGACTAGCCACAATGCCTCGCCCAGCCTTCAACATCTCGACCGACACTCTATCATACCCAGCTGCTTTACCTGATTTCATACTTTTCATCGCTTTCATAATCTCATCCATACTTATCTCACTTACACAATTCTCCTCTTCATTCTCATTCATTTCCACAGAAGACCTAGGTTCGCTGGCCTCTGCTTTTTCTCTCTCAAACAGATTTCAAAATATTCCTTCCACCTCCTCAGAACACATTCTTCACCTTTTATAATACTTCCATCCTGACGGGTTTAATTAAAAAAAAATGTGCTATCTGTACCTATTCTGTATAGGTAATGTTGTAAAAGCGAAAATTGCTCTGTCTATCTGTCTGTTATGCTTATACGACTAATCCAATGAACCGATTTTGAAAGAACTTGGTAAAAAAATAGTTTGAACAGGCAAAAGTCATTAGCTCCGTTTTTCAGAACCCCACGCGGACGGAGTCGCGGGCAACAGCTAGTCAAAAATATATGAAAAATTTCTATGTTTTAGACAAAACAATGGTACCTATTTAATGATGTAGTGGTCGTTTTACTTTTTTTATATTTGTGAAATAACAAAATACATTTCTCTCTTTATTGTTAATTTCGGGGTCACCGTTGGTCGTAACAGCCACGTGTTGCAAGCCACGCTTATGTGAACGTTATTTACGTGTAAATAAACTTTATATTTCCAATCACTAGCGTGTAGCCGCTAACTTAAGGGTAGTATGAGCCTTAATGTCCTACTGACACCAATTTCTAGGAAACTGCATAAAAGACATGTATGATTTCAATTTTTTTATTTCAATAAAATGCGGTGTAGCGGAAAACTCGTCCCTTTAATGTTTCCTGTTATGGAACAGGATAAAAATCCTTATAGTATGTCCTTTAATCATTAGAATGTTGTTTTAAATAAAGACTCCGTTCCCCTATTACAATACAAATACCAATTTATGTATGTATCTCTACGTTAATTAAAACTGGGCCCATTGACAAGTGGCTTTCCGGGGATTATTCCAACGCTTACTAAAGGAGTGATCACACCTAGCTGAATTCAAAGACTAATTCGGCATACAGTGCTGGGAGGCTTGGTTATGTTAATTGCAATATCCTTACTTCAACGAGCAATGTATGCCGAATTAGTCTTTGAATCCAGCTAGGTATGATCACTCCTTTACCTTACTAACACATTTTGCAGCCATAAAACCAGTGTATATTTGACGGAAAGAATAACATTGTTTTACATTCTCGTTTTTTTCTGACGGCTTTAGCCGATGGCTTTTGCAATAGCTGCAAAATGTGTTGGTAAGCGTTGGAAGAAACGAAAAGAAATTATTACAGGCTGGCCACACTGGTCTTGCAACGTCCGTCGGACATGTTAACTATGTTTTAATTACCCATGACATCACCAGCTTATCTTTCAGCATCAGAGCATAGGCTTCACATGCGCATAGGTTTCATCCAACCGTCCAATAAGTAATTGCCATAGCCACACACAAGCCTTAAACTACAGGATATGATGTGTGACCTAAAAACAATGGTCATCTTGATAACTTGATAAGGCTAGCTTATCTGGCTTATGGCGGAACATCTGATACTCGTATCCTTATCGTTGCTCAAAGTATGGCACTTGGTTGTTTAGACATGCTCACATCTATAGTAATTTATAATCCGCCTAATGAAGAGTTAAAAGATTAGTGTTGGATGAAGAGCGGCTTTGAATTTAGGCACTATTATATTCTTTCAAGTTTAGTTTTTAGGGTTCCGATACCAAAATGGTAAAAAAAGGAACCCTTATGGTGCCGCTCTGTCTGTCTGTCTGTCTGTCTGTCCGTCTGTCTGTCACACCTCTATATCTCAGCAACCACTTACGCTATCGAGCTGAAATTTGGAATAGTTTTAGAATATAGTTGCCCAACTTAATTGCACATGAAATTTTTTTGAAAAAAGTATGATTATTAATGTAAAGGGGGCCAAAATAGGGGGGGCCAAATTTCAAATTGTCGCTACTAGGTCGAGTGGGGTATCATATGAAAGGGCTTTACTTGTACATTTTAAAATATATTTTTGTATTTTTTTAAGTTTCTTAGTTTTCAAGTTATGATGAAAAATGCCAAAAAAAATACCATTCCCCCCCCCTTATCTCCGAAGTTTGAGTAAGGGAAAATCTGAATTAATTACAGTTGACAGAGGTTTATGTAAACTTTACAGCAAAAATAAAACGATCTTTCTAAGTTGCACAGTTTTTCAGAAATCTGCAAAAAACCTTTACAAACAAATTTAGTTTTGCGGTCCTGAAAATGGACTTTATTGCTTCCAAAAATACTATAGGTATATCGGAACCCTCGGCGCGCGAGTCCGACTCGCACTTGACCGGTTTTTTTAATCCTATTCTCTATCTGTCTTATAGAGTTAATGCTGCCGTACTCCGAAGTGAAACTACGATAATATCGCGCAGATAATTAAATTAGTCTATGGTTCGGCCTTTGACAAAGAAATTCCCATACAAAGTAAATTTCCGGACGTAATTATTGTTGTCAATCTGATAATATCGGAGCTCCGATAAAATTTCGGAGTACGCACCCTGATTACCAGATTAATTGCAGAATGAATCACCTGATTGTTTAAAAACTAAGATGATTACTTCGCAGGGTACGTTCCGACGTTGGTCCCGGGTACTACTCGTATCAACAGAAGAAGTCGAGTTCGAATTAATTAGTTATGTCAGACCTTTAGCAGCTCAATAACTCTGACATAGGTTTTGTAAGGTCGATCTATGTTTTACCCAAAGATTTCGGACCTCCTTGCTTCGCTCGGAATAGATACCTTGCTAATTTATTTTACTAAGGGATGACATCTGCCAACATGTCCCAAATTTTTATGTCAAATCATCGATGATCCCTAGGAAATATTCAAAATAACCCGTCAAATCCATAGAACGACGCCTTCACTGCCTTGTGACGAATTATTTCTTTAATCCTCCTTCTAATTACCTTTATTTTTCTGTGGTTTTACCTACACAATGTAATGATAATAACCTGCTGCATGTGGGTATGTATTGGTATAGGTACATGTATTTTGATACAATATATAGATATTTTGACGAATAAAATCGCTAATAATTGTAATTATCCCTAGCTAGGTGACTCATATAAAACCAGAGACCTTGTGAAATCCATTGGCTTAGGTATCCGGCTCCATTATCCACACAGATTAAACCTGGGACAATGATATGCGACCTAAAATGAAAACTGTTTCGCCTAAACAAATTTTCTTCAAACATGAGGTGACGTTGATTTCAACGTAAAATCAGAGTACTTTTCTGGAGTAACCCACTTTAGTCGCATCCGGCTTTGGAATCGACCAACTGATTACAAAATCTTTCTATTTTATCTATGATTCACCAAAGAATTTATGAATGTATTTCTTTGCATGTTATCTAAAATTATTTCGTTAGCGTACGTATAAGTAAGAGCATTTTAAAAATATCATGAATGTTTTCATTGGATCGCGCAATGATACTGTTCGAAGTTATCCTGATTTTGAACAAATATCGATTCGTATCGTATTTTTATAACAAATCCAACAAATACGTGGAAAGTAAATTTATATGGAAATGTTTCTTTTGTGAATAAAATAAACAATTTATTCTATGTCTAACATTTCTTCAAAATTTTTAACTCTTAATTTATATTGATTATTAATTGCATTACCTGGCGCTAAGGTTGTCAAGCAGCAACGCAGCTAGTATCACGGTCACGTTTACGCCTAGTACGGTTTAAGGAGAGCTTTTTGACTAGATGTCCAGGAAAGGTACATGGGTACATGAAAAGGTACATAAGTACCCACATTGTTTTCGGCATTAAATTTTATTATAAATGAAATTGGTATGTTAGCTACTAATTTGTATTATGTACGACTTAATTATGTAATTGACATTTACCATCAACTTTTTAATTTACTTTTAATTGCTCTTGCCTGATAAGAGTAGGCAAAGACTATACATACGGCCTTTGATTCTGATATGATTATGCATATCTACAATAAAATACAGAAGTCCGTAGTTAGCAGAAAAATTACGTGTATCGTTTTATTTACATGACAATCAACAAAACGTTGCTATGAATAATTTACATCATAAATCTATACTAAAAGAAGGCTTTGAAGAGTTGATACAAATCTCCTTAATAGATTCTTGTAGCACCGGCTCGGGATATGAAATCGAAGCTCCACTTCTCCGTTTCCATTAGCAAACCGATTTCCACCTCGAAACACAGCTTGTATTGTAACAGTCCATCTGCACACCACGAGTACATAAATATTAATAGCCACGCTAACTGTATTGCTATACTAGTTAGCGCTGCGTACAGGGTCTTAGGAATTCATAAGAGAATGAAATTGAACAAGTTTTGGAGCTACCACTATTACTCATCCTCAAGCAAGACTTGTATAACCTTAATATTGTAGAGACCTGGAGACTTCAAACACGGATTACTTATCCCAATCGAGCCGCTGCAATTTTTTTGATTTGTTGTAGGTAGCGTATAGGACTTTGAAAGGTATTTCCGAACTTTGTGTAAAGCCTTTCTACGCCTAATTTTTGCACGGCTGTGTTCCGCTTCGAAGGAAAGGCATGAGTTTAATTCTTTTAGATCTCAGGATGAGTAGTGTCATAGCACATCACTAGATCTTTGAATGTAATAATAGTAGGTAAAGTAGTCTTTATGTCACTTGTCTTAGGTAGCATGTAAGTAATGTAATGTATCCCACACTGAAATAAATACTTAGTCCGAAAGACTAAAGACGCAATCAATGAGGCATCGTTTTTGGAAAGTTTTTCTAACTTATCGACGTCGTTTGCTGGCACATTATTCTTCCTCACATTCTGTATATTACTAGCACTATACTCACCTCACCAGACAATATGTACAGTCAAGTGCAATTTTGTTCCCTCTTAGGCCGAGATTCTATGTCAAAACAAGCGTTAGCGCGCTTTTGCTAGGTCTGTGGTCGAAACTAAGCGTCAGGTTATTTTCAAAAGTATCAAAATTATTTATAACTTTGACATTTGTAAGACCTAGCTCATACTTAGTTTCTACTTTGAATCTCAGCCTTTTCGATCCAATATATGAGCGAAATTAAAACTGCTTGACGTGCACTTGATTGTACAAGACTTCACAGTACAATGCGCGCACGCACCTTTAGCAGATAGATGGTAATTCATAGAGCAATATTTGCTCATTATGCGAGTGAAATAATTGCATGTGTGTGTTTGTAGTTTACTGTAACGATTGTTTAGAAAACTCATAGCTACAGCTGTTCGAAGTAAAACGAAAGCATGAAACTGAACACCTTTCCTTTTTAGGGTTCCGTACCCAAGCGTGCCAACGAGACCCTATTACTAAGCCTATGTCGTCTGTCTGTCATGTCTGTCCTTTATCTATTTATTTATCTCCTTTATCTTTTGAACCGTAGGGGGACCTATATGGTTCAAAAACAGACAGAATAGGTATGTGGCAGATTACCTTACAAATAATAAAAACAATGAAAAGTCCGCATACAAGTAAAAAAAAACATCAAGAAAAAGATGTTTAATTTAATTTCATGCACAAAGTGGCACCCGGAAGTATCTTAAATTAAACCGACTTCTTGTTTCTTAATCTATAGTAACGTTATCTATGCTGTAAAAAGGCATTTGATAGCTGAATAAAAAAATATTTCCAGTCATTAGCTAGTTTCTATCTACCATATAGCAAAGAAATATATTTTATAGTTAATAATATTTTATATAGAAGAAAACCGTTAAATACATTGTACATATCCAAAGATTTCGGACCTCCTTGCTTCGCTCGTAATAGATACCTTGCTAATTAATTTTACTATGGGATGACATCTGCCAACATGTCCCAAATTTTTATGTCAAATCATCAATGATCACTAGGAAATATTCAAAATGAACCGTCAAATCCATAGAACGACGCCTTCACTACCTTGTGACACATTATTTCTTTAATCCTCCTTCTAATTACCCTTATTTTTCTGTGTACATATCAGTACCAAGTAACGATTTTCGAAACATTGTATTTTGTGGATTTCCTCTAACACAGATACTGAAATAGTTTCCTCATTTAGGTAGGTATTTGCTAAATAAAAAATATACTAGTTATCCCGGAAAATTTATGCAAAAACAACATTTTTTATTTAATATGTAGGTACAGAAAAAAATTATCAAATTCTAATGAAGTGGTAGTATTGCGGCCGCTTAGTATTTCTACGTGGACACGCCTTATAAATGCACCAATTTTTTCCAGTTACTAGTTAGGTACATAGCTCTCAATTTTTGATAGGAGCCAATTCCATTAAAAACCAAGAATTTGCTCCTACCTAAAATTGAGAGCTATGAACCTAACTAGTACCTAACTAAGTACATAGCTCTCAATATTTGATAGGAGCCAATTCCATTAATAACCAAGAATTGGCTCCTATCTAAAATTGAGAGCTATGAACCTAACTAGTACCTGGAAAAAATTGGTGCATTTATAGGGCGTGTCCACGTAAAGGCGATATAAGACGTTAAGCGACTGGAATATAGAGGTTTGATAAAAATATTTCGGCTTTTGCGGCCCACTGACCAATGAATTCTTACAAAAAGTAGGACAAATAAATAACTAGATGTCTCAATCCACACAAGGTTCAATCTGATTCCAAAGCCTTACATGTTTTTCAAAATTTCGAAGTTATTTCGATTTGTCATCAAATCGCCCAATGTTTGCAATATTATTTGTACGGCGGCCATTCTCCATCTCCTGCTTCGGCGGGCAATTAAACAACTTTTTTAGCAAGAAGGTACAGGTATATCTGTATCATGAATACTTTATAGGTGCATCCATCCATGCCCTTATATTAAATGAAACCCATACATAGAGGAAATACCAATATCTATATAGAGCAAAGGTTATTATAAAATATCAGATTATCTAGAAGAGAAAAATCCATGGGATTAGGCTGCGGTTCTAACAGGCTAATTCAAAATTCAAATTGACTTATGTTTATTGTATCAACCCTCTATCCTCTATCCTATCATTCAAACATATTTAAAGAGCGCGTGGGTTTTTATTGTCGCTTCTTTTTTTCCCACCATGGCGCCAATTTGTTTGTGAAGCGATGTAGTTTAGCTGACGTCATTAAGAGATTTTAATGTCCAACAATGAATAAAAACTGAGTTTGAGTTTAATATCAAGTTCAACTCAAACAAACTCCACATATTCTGAATGGGCGGTACTGGGCGCGGATCGAACTCGATATACCAATTAAACATTCTGTATTATATAGCATTTCCACTTATCTAATCAAAAAATATGTATAACAAAGTTTCACGGAAGTAATTGTTACTGCAGCGACAGAACGATCCCCTAGAGATAAGATAAATCTAAGATAAAATCAATGGATCAAATATCATTTTTTTATTTTATGTATGAAGCAAAAGTCAATTTTGTAGCGAGAGTAAATAAAGGATCGTGTTAGCGGTGCTGGAAAGAGGGAGGTAGAGTTGCGTACGAAAAATGACCTTCTTATTTTAACACGTACTTTTTTTGAATACACTTGTCTTTTTCGTGAATAACATTACAAACATACAGCGTGCAAATAACATGCACCTCAGTCTTACTCTATAGAAAGGGTATAACAACATAAAAGGACGTGAATCTGCCCATGAAACCCAATAACTTTAGGTGACCTTTTGATTTGCATGGGTCTAAGGGCGCCATCGTGCTATAAGATAAGTAGAATAGCGCATAAAGTTCTATAATTTTATTCTTGCAACTTTTTATTTTTCACGACATTTTTATGCACAGTAGAACATTAAACTCATAAATGTCACTTTCTTAAGGGTCAAAACACAAAACTGCGATGTGAATTCGTAAGATTCGCAGCGTTTTTGCGTATCGCTGGTAGAATTGGACGATGATCATGCGAGCTACCAGCAATATGGCGCATTTTTGGGTTTCAGCCCTTATAAGAATAAAGTATCTTGATTAGAATGACAGGCAGCAGGATAGAGCTAAGCGTAACTGCAGGGCGGAATGACGGATCGATACGTGTCTCTGTCGCTCCAATATCTTACGCATCGCTCCGTCCTGCTCTCACACTGCTGTAATTCTAAACAAGCTACATTATTTCGACTATAGTGAGACAAAATTGTCAGTAAGCATTCATTTAAATAGGATATCTTATTGCGTTTGTTTCCAGTTATGCGCTCTAGCGAAGCAGCTGGACCTGACGGAGCGACAAGTAGAGCGATGGTGGCGCCTCCGCCGGAGCCAAGACAAACCTTCCACGCTGGTGAAGTTCTGCGAGAACATGTGGCGCTGCACCTTCTACCTTTACAACTTCTCCTACGGCGCGTTCATCCTCTGGGACAAGATCTGGCTGTGGGATATCGATTATTGTTATATTGGGTATCCACATCAGGTGAGTTGTTCTCTTAGGGTAAAGACATAATGGACAAGGCAACGAGTACGAGCAAATGTCAGTTTACTATTATCACTGTCATTTCGGGTGTCATTTCATTTGCTATCTTATGTACTCGTACATAAAGAGAACTTAGAACTATTATTTGCAGTTCTCCTAATGATGTTACACAATGGGTAAGGTCCACTTCAGTGTAAATACAGAGTTGATAAGAATGTATTCGAGTAATTTAATTTTTGACAATTTGTTTGCTATCTTTTGGGAGATAAGTGAAAGTGCATGTTGAAATAATGCAGCTTGAGCATACTTTATTCTTTGTCTAAGCCTAATACCTAGTATAATTTTCCAGGGTGTAACATATGACATATGGTGGTACTACATGGTGTCTTCAGCATTCTACTGGTCGCTCACCATGTCTCAGTTCTGGGATGTGAAGCGTAAAGACTTCTGGCAGATGTTCGTGCACCATATCGCCACCATAGCCCTGCTTTCGTTCAGCTGGGTCTGCAATCTCCATCGGATCGGCACTCTAGTGCTGCTTTTACACGATTGTGCTGATATATTTTTAGAAGTAAGTTTTATGTAATACATGATTTGTCATTTATTATTCAATTCTTTATTCATATTAGGAGTAGGATGTGAAATACATAGTGTAGGACGGTGTACCGAAAACTGCAAGGGCGTACTTAGTCAACGTAACTGAACAAGAAAAAAAAACTGATCAGTTTGTATTATTTGCTAGGTTATGTACTATAAACATTAGGGCTTTACCCATTTTCACGCGTGTAAGTGTTCCCGTTTTTACGATAGCGCTAAAACGAAAATCGAGTATAAATCGCCTAAAAACACGTTTTTCGTAGGGGAGCCCCCCTTAATTTTTTTATTTTTAGTATTTGTTATTATAGCGGCAAAAACCTATTGCCGTTCAAGCCCGCTGACAGACAGACATCGGAGGCATATTAATAGGGTCCCGTCTTCACCCTTTGGGTACGGAACCCTAAAAATTTACCTCTCCATACAAACTGGTCGATCCAAGTGAGCAATTTGTATAGAGGGGTCAAGAATTAGTTTAAGTCATAGCGGTAATAACTATGTATCTCACGCTCACATACTTCGTCTATATTGAGTGAGCGAGTTGCATAAAAGAATTCGCCCCTAATATACTTGAGCAGTGGATATTATGAATTACCTTTCATTGTCGAAATCCAGATACAAAATCTTATCAATTTAAAAAAGTTAGTAGTTTGTTCTCTACAAGTTAACACAGATTATTCTGTGTTTACTAATTTGTAAAATATTTTTATCATCATAAAAAACCACTGCTGGACCCAAATATTCATATTGAATTCCCTGCTATATGTGGTATCCTTTGAAGGGATTTAATACAGTAATAGTCACCACGATTGTTAGCGTGGCGTCTGGTACAACGGACCGCGGTCAATGAAATACGGTAGGGTACTATACGCAAAACAACGCTGCTCTGCCATCTTCCGGATCAAGAACCCTTATCCGCCTTTTTCTACACCCACGGCTGGGCAAGGACCTCTCTCTCTCTTCCCTCCATTGGTTCCTATCCTAAGCCTTCTGTTGTCAAGTCTTGCAAAAAGCGTCGAGTTCATGGCGCCATCGGCGCCTTGGTCGGCCTCGACGCCTTTTGTCGCTGTGTGGCTGCCAGGTGGTAATAATAATAATAAATAATAATAGCATTGTGTTTTTTCCCTAGGCGGCGAAAGCAACGAAATATGCGAGCTACCAACGAGTTTGTGACTGGTTGTTCGCTGTGTTCACGGTACTGTGGATTGTCACTCGACTCGGATTCTATCCGTTCTACATTATATGGAGGTAATATATGTCATAAATAAGCAAATTAATAGGTGTTTTTAACACAAGGCTGCAAAGTTGTTATATGGTGCGAGTGCTTGTATTAAAAATTGAGCAATAGAAGCCTGTGTTCAACGTACGAGACGCAGAATACTTTGCTGCCGAGCGAAACACACAATTTTCGCCTCGTTACAGGGAACTAGAAAATCTATCTTTCCGTCCTTTGCTATACTTTCTGCACTCTGTTCTTCTTCTTTAGATTTAAAATTTTAGCTCATAGAAGAGAAAATACACAGATTTGCTAAGGGCTCAAAATTTCTAGCTTTTAACCATTCTAACATTATAATTTATTGTATTCCAGCACATCAATCCGCGCGCCAATGCTGCTGCCGATGTTCCCAGCATATTACATCTTCAACTCCTTACTGTGCCTACTTCTAGTCCTACATTTAGTCTGGACCTGGCTTATACTACAGGTTGCATACAAAGCTATCAACTGTGGGCAGGTGAGCAGAATAACTTTGTTTTCCTTGTTATAATCGACGTCCAAAGCTTGGGTTTAATTGTGAAATAGACTTTACTCGTCGCTTACGAAAGAAAACTAACTGCCGTACTCAGAGACATAACTTAAAGTTAATCTTTTATTAAGTCTCCTGCTGTCACTTTCCTTGACTATGAAATCTAAAAGGATAGCATGATACTTTATGGAAGATTAACTTTTGAGTGACGTCTCTGAGTCTAAATATAGACTTGACGTCCTCTTAGCTGCAGGAATATTTGGGTTATGGACAGAGGAGGCTCGTGACATTTTTTTATGGGTGTGCACAAAAAAATAAAATAAATAAATTGACTTACCTACCATTTATTGATGAACTATTTTTTATGGCTTTATTGTTACATATTATGCGCGCCAGCGCCAGCTTCAAATACTAGACACGGGAAACAAAACAATTTATTTACAACCTCACATCCAAGGTGTTTTTAAATATTGTTCTTCAAGATTAAAAGTTAATTTTTTTGTACTACACTTTTGAACTAGCGCGATTTCAGATCGTGACGGCCCCTTTTCATTGAGTTCAAGTCGTATTTGTAGTCTTTTTCGCATTTTTAATGTAAACGGCACTATATTCGTCAATTTTTACAGTAATTAGGCACGTACACTATTTAAAAACAGTTAATTCTAAATTTTCAAGCAAAATTGCGAACAGTAACTGAAAGCTGTATACGAAAAGTTTGTTTACGTATGATCGGCAACAGCGCCTTGTCACCGAAATGCATGCGTATCGCGAACTGGCAACGTTGCACTGAGCAGCGCTCCTGATGAGGCTAATTTCTCATATAAAATCGTTTGTTTCACGCGCTCGAGCGTGTTGATGTTTCTCTTTCACACTCATTGAATTCTGTATTAGGAATTGTACTGAATATTTTTTCATAGGAGCACAATCCTTGGCGCTCCACTTGGTACAACTTGACTACGTAAATTGTTGCGTAATTATTTCTTAGGCTATTTTAAATGTATACAACGTATAGGGTTATGAAAATAGGTATTTAATCGTATGTAACTTAACTAGGTAGGTAATACATCCTTAGTTTGAGTTTTGTGAAAGAGGGAGTGCACTGCACCAGTGCTCTTTAGGACGAGCCGCCTCTGGTTATGGAAACTAAAAGTAAATGTTTGATCGTTATAGATGGAGGGAGATATAAGAAGTTCTAGTTCAGACCTGAGTGATAGCTCGCATCAGTCTAACCACAGCACGCCGAGTCGCACCAACAATAAGAAGTAAGTTCGATAAACATATCAGACAGGTAAAAACCAAAATTGTACAGGGTCACAGAGGCCAAAAAGCTTGGACGCCTGTTGCACTATGTGTCTATAAACTTAAAGCTTCTATACAACGTGTTAATGGAATAAGCGAAACCCTCATACACCCCAACTGATTTTTATTAAAATAAATCCATTCCCGTAAAAAATCTTAATAATAGTTTTTTTTCTAGATATTGTTATTTTAAAGTTTCATCATTGTTCTAGTTTCTTCGTTGTTCTAGTCCGCCAACTTCCCTCCCCTCCTCACCGCTCATGAACCGCGCGCCTCGCGCCGTCCGCGCGCGTATCCACAGAAATATTTGGAATAGAAGCGACAAAAATTTAAATAATAAAAATAAAAAAAAATTACCCCTATCAAAAACCCGTGAAATTGATTCTACTCTCGATTCTGAACAAACTGTTTTCTCAGTTTCGCATATTCCGTTAACACGTTGTATATTTTTTTTATTAACCCTTTCTGTACCGTTGATCTAAAGGAGCTTTAACTTTAAAAACCATCTGTGTTTTTATTATTATTTTATGTATTAATGTAACAAGTGAGCAAACGAGCAGGGCCACCTGGTGGTAAGTGGTCACCACCGCCCATAGCACCCACTGTCTTATTAGTTATTAGTGACACAGTTTGACACTAACAAAACAGTAAAGCGCGTTGCCCACCCTGAGCACTAAAATTGTAAGTCTTTTATGCCGGTAATTTCACTAGCCCCCTAACCCTTCTAACCGAAAGAAAGCAGTGCAAACACTGCTGCTTTACGGCAGAAATAGGCAAGGGGGTTGTACTTCCCCAGACGGACTTGCACAAAAGCCCTACCACCTGCATACTTCCTCCTGCATGTCATAAATTAGACAAGTAAACATTTTTTGGCTTCAGCTAAAGCATAAAAAGCAGTGTAAGTCCGCTTGCATAAACAACTTCAAGAGTCATCATCATCATCATAACATCCCATGAAACGTCCACTACAGGACAGGGAGCTCCCTCTAGAATTCAAGCTTTTGCTGGAAAAATGTAGAGGGGAAGTACCATTGTCACTTCGCTTGTTGGCGTTACGGCTGGCACCATGGACCGCGGTTGTAGGTGACCGCAGTAAGTAAGATGTTAGATACAAAGGAGGATGCTGCTGCCCATCCTCCAGTTTTTAACCCTTAGTCGCCTCTTACGACACCCACGGGTATGTAAGGCTTGGTACTATTCTTTGCCGGCACCACACGAGACACTTCAAGAGTATGAGAAGTGAAAGATAAGTTTATGACTAAAAATTGCCTTCAATCATATGTGTCGCAGGTATATTGTCAGGGCCGTGATATTATAATTTCACTGAAAATTGACAATCGGTTCCATTTCTTACAATTAAACTAGTGTTATTGTAATTTTACTGGGCCTATTTTTTAAATAAAGATTGTTAATATTCTTCGTATAAAGAGGAAGAAGAGGATAAGGTTTAGAGATAAGGGGATAAGGTTATGTTAGGTTTGAGGTTAGCTTACAATTATAATATCACGGTACTGACAATACAAGGTGTAACAGAAAGGGTATATCAACTCTAAAGGGAGTGGATCTGCCCATGAAACTGAACAACTTTCTCTAACGAACATAGGTCGAAATACGAAACAAAATTTACTTCCCATACAAAATGTACTATCAGCTGATTCAGTTTCTATGGGAGGTAAATTTATTTTTCTTATTTCGAGGGAAAGTTGTTCAGTTTCATGGGCAGGTTTACATTCTTCAGGGTTGCTATACTCTTTTGTTACACCCTGTATACCTGTGACATATCTACGGCTACGAGCTTCCAGTATGCATCTAAATATCTAATTTCCTTGTTTCAGAGATACATAGGGACCGGCTTTCTTTAACAACGCAACGCTCGGCTATGGCCGGTACACACATGATCTTCACTATATAAACATAGTACACACACGGTTGTATTGTATCGTAGTTACGCAGGCGTTAGGCCTTGCCTTTAAAGTGCAAGTGAGACAGCGACTTACGAGAGAGAAAGAGACAGATGTGGTTATTTACGCTTCTCACGTCGTGTCTTGAATATACAAGGTTTTTTTTATTCCCATAACTTAGGGACATCATTGTTCAGTCAACGAATTTTTGTCAGTATTTATTATGTTTAATTTCACTGACTGAGCCTTTAAATTATCGGAATTAAAAAAGAAAAGCAGCTTGTATAGTATAGGTAGAAACGTCACACAGCGACATTTGAGACGAAAAACAGGTTTGTATATCAGGTATAGTACAGGTATGTATGTATATCTGTATGTACCGTACAGTCAGAGAAAGAAATGGTTGAGCAGGTTGAAGTCCTTTAAATAAAAAAAAAACAATTTTATTTGCTATAAATAATGACTTGAATTTGATGTTTGGCAATTTGGATTTTCTGTTGACGAACCTCGTTTTTAGGGTTCCGTACCTCAAAAGAAAAAAACGGAACCCTTATAGGATCACTTTGTTGTCCGTCTGTCTGTCTGTCAAGACCCTTTATCTCACGAACGGGTAAAGGTATCAAGTTGAAATTAATCTATATATATAAAAGAAGAAGGTGACTGACTGACTGACTGACTGACATATCAACGCAAACCACTGGGTCTAGAGATTCCAAATTCGGCATGTAGGTTCCTTATGAGGCCTAGGGGTGCACTAAGAAAGGGTTTCACAAAATTCCACCCAAAATAGGGGATGAAAGTTTGTATGAAAGTCCGTCAGTTTTGAAGTTAGGATCTTAAAAATTTGTATTTAGGCTGACGACTAAAAATTAATATTAACGTGTCTCAGGGTTTTTGAAAATTCGACACCCTTAAGGGTGAAAAGGGGGATGAAGTTGAAAATTCTTTATTTTTAAAGTAAAATCCACATAATTTACTATTTAGGCATTAATGATGTAATTCTATGCAACGTTCATCACTGTCATTGAAATTAAACCCCAAATTCAACCCCTAAAAAAGGGAAATGGGGTGAAAAAGTCTAAAAACCAATATGGGTATCGTTTGTATGGTTTATCGGGTCGCTGATTACGAAAACTACAACAATTTTGAAATCCAACGTGGTGGACGTTAAATACCATCATTCCCTTGGGATGGGGTTGGGGTGCGATAGGGTTGAAATGTGAATATGGGTGTCGTTTGTATGGTTTATCGGGTCGCTGATTACGAAAGCTACAACAGCTTTGAAATCCAACGTGGTGAACGTGAAATACCATCATCCCCTGGGGATGGGGTTGGGGTGCGATAGGTTTGAAATGTCTTAAAAATAAATATGGGTGTCGT
Source organism: Athrips mouffetella (assembly GCA_947532105.1). Lineage (NCBI taxonomy): Eukaryota > Metazoa > Arthropoda > Insecta > Lepidoptera > Gelechiidae > Athrips > Athrips mouffetella. Next base: position 14,402,590 of record OX383977.1, read on the forward strand.
TTCTATGTTAGGTATAGCGGTTAAATTGGCGTTAGGGGTAGGGATAGGGGCAGGGATAGGGAGAAGGAGAAGGAGGGGAAGGGGGAGAGGGAGGGAGCGAGGGAGGGGGGGGTAAGGGAGAGGAGAGGGAGGGGCAGGGGGAAAGGGGGGAGGGGGAGAGACAGAGTGACGGGAAGGGGGAGAGGAAGGGGGGAGTGGGAGAGAGAGGGAGTGGGTTCCAGTTTTTCTCAATTACTTCTGCGAATTGGCTCTGTTTTGAAATATTACATAAAGGTGTCTCTCATCTCTCTCTTTACATTTGTTAGGATACTGCTGCTAAGTTCCTCTGTTTTGAGTAATTTATAAGTAACGTCTGTATATTGCATAAAATTCAGCTGGATCTTGAATTATACTCATTGATTTGCGCAGGGTTAGTCCTGTTTTTTCTTAGTTTAAAATTACCCCGAAATGACGGGAAAATATCTCATTGCTTCGGAAAACCGGTAACAACATAAATACGAAATCCACGCGAGCGAAGCCGCGGGCACCAGCTAGTGCCATATATTAGGGTCCATGAACCACACAAGACCTGAAAATTTCAATTTTTCACAACGACGCAATCAAAAGATATGGCAGTTTATGTACTCATCTCCATACATTTATGAAAAACGCAAAACCTACAGGGTACTTCCCGTTGACCTAAAATTATGAAATTTGGCAAGAAGCTAGGTCTCACAGTACAAATAATGGGAAAAGTCTGAAATCATTAAATATTACAACTTTCCTCACAACTAATGGCAACCAATTGTGGTGAGCTCCCGTTTCAAGAACATTCTTATAAGAGGGGTCAAGTTGGATGGTCGCGAAGGCGATTTTTGTTTTAGTTCTATTTTAAAAACGGGAACACTTACAAACTTGAAAATTGGTATGTTTATAGTTCATAAGCTATAAAATAACAACAAATTATAAAATTTGGTCAAGCGCGTGTCGGACTCAAAAAGTCTAGCACATTAACTTACTGAAATTTCAAGTAATACAATTATGATCATGTGGTGGTACGGAAGTTTACGGAACCCTCAGTGCGCGAGTCCGACTCGCACTTGGCCGGTTTTTCGTCTAAGTTCTTACTTCATGTTTATATGTCCTACTATTTGAGGCTTCAGATTATATTCTACTGCCTAACACGTGTATCAGTTTTATGCTAAGCTATTGAGTATCAACCTGCTCAACAATTATTTTCTTTCACTGTACATTCTCGCAGCAACTGAAAAGTGCTATCTGTCTCGCTTACACACATGGAGGATAGCGGAAATCTGTGTGCGTGTGTGTTCGTCTCTAATCTCGCTGCTCGACCTATATCTGGAACCAATATACCTCAAAAGTGGCCTAGCGCTTTTGCGTTTTCTAAGCCTATATCACTGTTAAAAATCTTAAGCTAATAATCTTAAATAATGAACAAAATATTAAGCCACAGAGTAATATTTACTAGATTATTTAGCTTTTTATCAAAATAATTCTTATAGAGTTTTTGGTTTTGTACAAAGTGTACAAACCCACTTTTACATAAATAATACAGTTCAAAGAGCTTTGTTAAGTTTTGATAAAAGAATATTTACTTACTTTACTAAGGCACATTTTCCATTTAATAAAATTATCTTTCTTTAAGGGAAATCTTTGGTGCAACTACTCCTGTAAGACGTATACCATGCGGCACGGAAGTCCAACAGAGACGGTTATCTAAAGGGTATAGCTGCGCATGAGTGCCGCTCGGGAAACCAATCCACGATTCCCATGCCTGCCCCGCCCCGCGATAAGTTGGACTTACGTCCCGCTTTGTATGGTTTGCTTATTCGGTGCATATGTGCCTACCGAATGTGGTCGTTTAACAACCAAAACTATTAATTTACTTACGTATTTGAAAAAAAATTTTCATTCAGCCTTTGTTTAGGTATATTTGGTTGATACGCAAACTTGTTATTTTAGTTTCTTTCTTTAACTTTTAAGAAATAAGTATAAAAAAGAGAAATAATTAAGTCCAAAGATTAGTTAAAATAAGTTAAAAATTATCATATTCGTCAGGATGCATATTTAAATAAACAAAGGCATTTATGCATGACTAAATTAGTGAAAAACGCATTTAAAAGAACTCTTTTAACAATTGCTTGTTTAGGCAAGTAATTAAAATTACAAAAAAAAATATCGGCTTAAGAAAAAGAGACATAAAACCCCAATTGATTGTGAAATACGTTTGCTGTGAATTGAATGCCTTATGTCTTGAAAATATTAGTTATTGGGACCAGTATAGAGACGTAAGCACTTATTCTTCATGTCTATCCGTGCTATGTGAAAAGCAGAAAATAAGAAAATATTTGCAAAATCCCAACTTTTCATCGATAAGTGCTGATTCGCAATACCTATTTAAAAGTATTTAAGTCTAAGTTACACCGGCGTGTATAGACATAATAAAAACATGAAAATTATATGATAAATGTGAAGCGCATAGGTACTAAAAATCAAAACCAAGTTAGCCTCAATCACAACGTTCACAGCGTTCGGCACTTTCTTTAAGTTGTGGTCTTCAAGAAAATTTTGTCTTATTCGGATTCTCAAATGGAATTGCAAAATATCTTATCTAGGCGGAGAGCGGGCAGTTGGCAAACCTACCTCATCGCATACCAAAAAGCAACCTATCTAGGCTGGAGCACTTTGAAAAGGCTAGTCTTAAAAACCAGGGTTTCCTGGGCCTATGATTCATGATTGGCTAGTGCCTAAATGCTTCTATACTGTCAATGAGTATTTAAATTGTAAATTTTAATAATTTATTATTTATTTTAATTGAAATTTGATTTGGATTTGGAATTTTAATTTAAAATATGATTTTGATTTGGAATTTAATTTATTTTAAAATTTTAATTGTGTATCTTGTCTTTTAAGTATTTACATGCCTTCTAGTGGCGAAATGTGAAGTGCATTTATAATTTTTAAGATCATTATTACCATGTTTCATGTAAATAAAGTATCATTCATTCATATGTACTTACTTCTTACTTGGTGCACAATTTGGTAAAAATATACACAGTTTTTTGTTGACAGTACAAAACGTGGCAGGTTGCGCCTAGCCAACCGTGTCTTTTAGAGTCACCCATTTATTGTGCTCCAGCCTAGATAGTAGATAGGTTACTTTTTGGTATACAATGAAGTAGGGTTGCCCACCGCCAGCTCTTAATCTAATAGTTCTACTGTACCAAATTTAAACTTTTATCCAACCACGTAAAGGCCAGTTGAAACTTTGGCCATTTTCAGTTAAACAGTGTTTAATTTACTTAGTACCTACTAAAATAGTTTATTAGAAGGTAGGCACAAAAACGCCAATAAAATATTGCAAATCAACACTTATGAATGCAGGAAAGTTAAGGATATTTACGAATATATCCTTATATATCCAAAGTTCAGGCAATCTCTGTCAGATTTCGTTGGATAAAAAAAGATGAAGCTATTGAATCTACCTGCAAAATTTTGTTCAAGTTTTTGTTTTAAATATTTATAAGTCATTATTTTTGAGATTCAAAGTATTTTTACGTATCGTTCTTATCGAAATTACGTTTCGAAATTATTTTATATCATTCCTTAGGTTTTTAAAATCAAGAAGTCACAAAATTCTGTTTATTAATTTTTTATAAGTATCTTTTAATAATTTGGCACAAATTCACGAGATTTAAATTTAAGGATATATTTCTTAACCTATTTATAAGATAAATAGCAACCGAACTAAAATAATAAGTCGATCCACTTATGACACCTTACGAATATTCTGCATAATTATTATAGTTGCTTAAAGTAGATAGAAAATGATATTATTTATTAATTAGTGCCTACAGTGTTGATGCTACACTTTGCTAAAATTATACTAATTATATTATTTATAGATCGGTTAGGTCAATGATGTTAATGTATAAACTCTGGGTTACCCTATCTATGACCAGCGGCTAAGATATAAAAAAAATTTAACACTCCAATATCGATATAAAATCTCACTAGAAAAATCTATTAAAAAAAAACCTTTACTGCAATACAATATCTACGAAAACAACGGTTAGGGCCTGTCCGCACAACGAATTTTTTCCCGCACTTCTGTAACACATTTAATCCTATAGGAGTATCCGCACTGCGGGAAAAAAGATCGCGATTTTTTCTATGTCTATGTTGTTTCTATGAATAAATATCGCGTAAATATCGAATAAATTCGCTGTGCGGACAGGCCCTTACTTCATTGGCATAACTATTGTAATTTTTCAAGGTTTCAATTTGGTAAAATAAAATTACCTTATACTTAAGGTTCTTACGGTCTGGCCACGTCCTTGCTGTAGTAGCTGTTTAAAAGGCGACAGACTTTTCAAAACACTGCCTACACACCATTGTGTGCTTTTGTGATATTTAGAACTAAACACTACAAACATTCAGTGTATTGAAAACTCGTCTATGTTTTAGCGGAGGGCTTCATGGGGTTAACAATATTTATTACTATTAGGAAGATTTAAATATATCAAAATGGTTGGTTGGTATGGTTATGGTTGGTCCTTTCGGTGCGTGCAGTATGTTTTGTGGTATGGTAAAATATTTTACTATTTATAGATTAAATACATAGTTTAATTACAAAAATCCATATCATTGAACATAATGTACCTTAATAATATAATGTATATTTTAAATAGATTTAAGTTATAATTATTGTTGTTAATTTATCAAAGTGTTTTGGCTTAAAACTGCATTCAAGTAAACGCACACCACGTTCACCTACTCGCATCGCATTTATACGAAATGCGTTGGGGCTATTATTTTGTGCACGGGTGTACGTTTAATTTAGAGCCCGCGCGCAGAGGCGATGCGACGTCTTCGCGACAAAAAGCTATGTCTCCGTCGAGTTGCTGTCGGCGGAAATTTAGCAGCAACTTTTCTGAAATCCTAACGTCATTTATATAGAGCACGTTTTGCAATAATTTTTGACCTAGCCTGTCTGCAATATGACAGTCAAAATTGTCTGCCAACAGTAATTTTGTCGGCGGCGACGACCGGGAGACCAGGCCTGTTTTTTCCGCCGCCGCCGTCCCGTAGATATGCCTGCGACAAAATTGTTACATAATGTAGTCTATGTATACGAATTAACTAGGATTTTATAACATTTACCGACTAAATTTTTTTTTTCTGTTGCTCTGTGCGCGGGCTCTTGGACGGTATCGAAAGGTGTACTTACCTATTATGTTAAAACCAAGGTGCTGCAGTATCTACCTACTTTTGTGGTGGTATCGTTACATTATGACTTTGGTCACAAATAATTTTTTTTATTGATAATTTCATAATTTTTATATTTATTGCAATTTTGAACTAAATACTTATCATTTAGCGGAGTCGAAAATACGCCCAAAGATACTTATTATTTAGATATAAGAAGGTATTTTTATGTACAGGTGTCTTTACTAGTAATACTGGAAAGCTAAGAGGCTTCGTTCTAATAGAACCCGGTCAGCGATTATCGAGCCAAATAACGGTGCGATCATCACAATTTTGCGCCGATTCAGATTTCATTCTTTACAGAATACATTCTAATTTAGTGTTATCACATGCAGAATACAATGCAAATAGAACGTTTAAGAAACGGCGAGGAACCACTTCAGATCAGCCTACTTTAAGGCCGGTATTTCACTGGGACACCACGGTGGCGCGACTGGTTGCGCCACTGGTGTCCGTAACTAGACACCAGTAAAGACACACCCTGCGGCCACAGTAATAAGGGCTATATTTCAATGGGAGTGGTAGCGCGACCAGCATCCGAACTGGTTGCGCCGCCAAATTGGTTGCGCAACCAAACGGACACCAGGTGAGTTACTCTCTATAGAGCTGTATACATTTTGTTGGTAGCGGCGACTGGTTGCGCTGCCATGGTGTCCCAGTGAAATACCGGCCTTAGACCCCGTTCAGATGGTGTTGTACTAAAGTCAAAACTCCATATTGTACTTAGTTATATAATGATTTGAGACATTGTTGTGACCAAAAATAATTATTTTTAAGGCTGTCCAGTATTTGAAAAAAAAAAGTTCTTAGGTATTTGTTATTTGATTATGTATAATTTGATATTTAAGCATCGCGTTGATATCATCACATTGGAATTCCATGAAAACTATTCCACTTTAGCCATATCTTACTAATTTTAACTTCTTTCTCCTAACATGGAGGTAATCGAAGAAATTGTTCCTTTTATAAAATTTGTTTAAGAGGCTACCTCCCGTCCACTAGCGCCCCCATCAGTTAAAACATGTAACTCGCTACATACAAAACTTATCGAAAATCCGGAAAGACAGATTGAAGTAAAGGTACCCTAGTTTGTTTAAAACCTATATATTAGGTCTTTACCTATGAAATTGCCGAAATTTTCTTACAGATTAATGAGATCATAATTCCTATAATTCTAATGCAATTTTTTTAATTTGTCTTATATTTTAAAGTTGACTTCAAGGTTATCAATTTACGCGTAAAATAAAGTTCTTATTTTCAGTTTGATATATAAAATTAAAGGTTCGAAAATTGTTCGTCTTAAATGTCGTCCGATTTCATCATTAGATTAGTTATATTTTTTTTACAGATAATATTTTGCGAAAATTAATTTTAAGCTTCTTCCAATATTGCTTAAAAAATTAAAAATAATTGGATTTATAATTCCTAAGAAAAATGCAAAAATGTTAGTACTGAAAATTGAGTTTACCTAAAATTCGCCATACAAAACGGCAATTTCATAGGTAAAGACCTATTATTCTGAAAAAATTAGTTTACTGTAGTTACAGATACAAAAAGTGCGAAAAACGGCCACTTTTAGCAGTTTTTGTATCTGTAACTATGTACAGTGAACTTTATTTTACAGAATACATAGTTTCTAAATAAACAAACGTATCTTTACTTCAATCTGTCTTTCCAGATTTTCAATAAGTTTTGTATTTAGCGAGTAATATTTTTTAACTGAAGAGGGCGCTAGTGGACGGGAGGTAGCCTTTTAAATTGTTGTTCTAGTAATTTTGATAGTTTTAATTAGCACTTGCTAGCATGTTCCTATAGAAATCTCAAATATATTGGGATATTTTTCACACAAAATTTCTTTTAAATAAAATGCTGTACCTACGTACATTGAGTAAATATCATAATACTATCTATCATTAGAATAGTTTCGTGCCTTTACTGTATTGATATTTTCACTGAAGTAAGAACTATTACTTAATAAATAAATACAGTCTGTCAAAAAAGTCATGAAACAGATCTAAAATTATTTTTAATGGCAACACTAAATTTCTTTATACAAGATTGAGTGAATGTTGTCATATAAAATCTGTTTTGGCATAGAAAGTGGCGCCCCTATTATTTTCTCAACTTTTTTGACAGACTTGTTCCATGACAAGTCTCAGCTTTTGCTGGTACAGTCAAGAGAACGTCGAGCTTTACATTTTTAGCATAACTATAGGCCCTGATACCTGATAAAATAATATAGCTTGATTATAATGACATCAGAATATAGAGCTGTGCGCGAGAGCAGAACGAAGCGATACGTGTCTCTGTCGCACCAATAACTTATGCATCGCTCCGTCCTGCTCTCACTCTAATTAAACTACATTATTTTAACTGTAATAAGGGGGCGTTTCAAAACGGTGAGAAATTACCCTGACAGCACGATAGCTTTATATGACGTCCATATAAGTCAAGGATGTTTAAGTAACAGCACTTTCTGCTAAGGATGGACAAGCGTATCCCTTTCTTGCGAGGGACCTCCATACTAAATCGTATGGATTTTTATGAAATCCTAAAAACGTAAAATTTTTATCGTTCTCTCTAAGAAATATGTGACATGGGACTAATAAAATAAACGTTACAACCACAGTTTTTCTGGTGAAAACACTTTCACTTTCGCAAACAAAGTTTATTACTAAAACATTAGATTTTTAAAGATTTCTTGATTTTTGTAATGAGTTTTTTGACCGACTAGTATAGGCGACTGGGATACGCTTTACACTTTACTAGCTCATAAAGAATATGTACATAACGGACTCTATAGTTTTTTTACTCTTGAGATATATGTGGTCGAGACAGACTACTATAATAGCAAATGGTAATTATTACCTGTTTTGGAACCCGGCCTAGATGAGAATAAAAACACCAACAACAAATTCCAAATTCCTTGCTTAGGGCAACGGTAATATTAGTACACACGGCCGCACATCAGTAGAAACACTTTTGGACCTTATGGCGTGGTAATAGAGTTGAAAAAGTTTCTACCGACAAGCGGTTGACCGTACATTGAAGAGAAAGGGATCGATTCCTAACGAGGGCCTCATGCCTCAATACACCCGAGTTGGGAACGAACTTTCTTTCGAGTGATGCATAGTGCTTTATACTTCACCTACGAGTATACATAAGGAAAAAACGATACAAAATTGAAAAAAAAATTTGAAAATTCAGAATTTCTTTCTCTTCTAATATTCACATCTCTTTACGAGTATTTCGCCAATGTCAAAAAGTTTTTCATTGATATTTGTTTTTTAATTTCGGAAAAGGGCAAGTGCACTATTTGGCTTTCGGCATTATGATATTAAAAGAAGGCCGTCGACCGAAAAAACAAAATACCGGCAAGTGCGAGTCGGAGTCGCGCACTGAGGGTTCCGTACCACCACATAATCATAATTGCATTAGTTGAAATTTCAGTAAGTTAATGGGCTAGATTTTTTTAGTCCGATACGCGCTTGACCAAATTTTATTACTTGTTGTTATTTTATAGCTTATGCACTATAAACATACCAATTTTCAAGTTTGTAAGTGTTCCCGTTTTTAAAATAGAACTAAAACAAAAATCGCCTCAGCGACCATCCAACTTGACCCCTCTCCTATATGAATGTTCTTGAAACGGGAGCTCACCACAATTGGTTACCATTGGTTGTGAGAAAAGTTGTAATATTTAATGATTTCAGACTTTTCCCAGTAATTGTACTGTGAGACCTAGCTTCTTGCCAAATTTCACTGTAGGTTTTGCTTTTTTGCATAAATATATGGAAATGAGGACATAAAATGCCATATCTTTTGATTGCGTCGTTGTAAAAAATTGAAATTTTCAGATCTTGTGTGGTTCATGGATCCTAATATATGGTATTAATTTCAACCTGATACCTTTACCCGTTCGTGAGATAAAGGGTCTTGACAGACAGACAGACGGACAACAAAGTGATCCTATAAGGGTTCCGTTTTGTTTCTTTTGAGGTACGGAACCCTAAAAACACAGCACGTTAGAAATCTCGCAGTAGGTGAGCATTATATGTTCCTTGTTAGAAATGGATTTTCATCAAGGAATTTGGAATTTGTTGTTGGTGTTTTCATACATCCATCCATTTCGATAGCAATGACGTACATTCTTCCTCATTTTTAAAAAGGACTTGGTACTTTCTTAGCAGGTGAAGTATAATAGTATTATAATCGTTCTCGCTGTATACATGTCGCGGACATTGCAAAGTAAGAAGTATCAAGGTTGACATGCTCTCGACTGTAAACTTTGAAATAGAACAATTTTTTTCGGACAAGAAAAACTATTTTTGTAATTTAAAACTTTACGTTTGTTGATTTTTTGTAAGATATTTACGACACCTTATAATGTTGTTTCTGCATTTAGTAAGAAGGCTTTTACTTAATTTGCGTTTTATATTCATTCGTACGGTATACAACGTGAATTTGTATTCGTTTTAATCCTGAAGCCCAGTGAACTCATGAAAACAAGCAACTTTACCGAAGAAAAATTTTTTTTACTCGTTTTTCACCTTCCCATAAAAAATGAGTCGATCACGTAATCACTACTATGGGGAGACGAAAAAATTTTTTCTCTTTGCTTGTTTTCATGAGTAGAATCACTTGACTTAGGGATTAAAATGAATGAAAATTCGCGCTGTATTGAAAAACCATGAGACCAAACTATATTAATTAACGTTGTTTTGCTAAATTGTGTTATTCATATTGTATGTAGTGAATACAAAGAAAGATAATAAACAGTACATACTTTATTATTACCGCTATTTTTTATTACCTAACTAAATAAGCCAAATAAATACCTACTAAGTAATCCACTAAATAGAGAATAAAAGAGAAGGGTTACCTTATAAACGGTTCGGTAAATCTACATTTTTGATATGTTTTCTAAGCTGGTAAGTGTTTAAAATGCCAAATGCACAATCCCCTTTCGCGCCCGCCGACATGTTAAAAAGCAAAAAAAACCGGTCAAGTGCGAGTCGGACTCGCGCGCCGAGGGTTCCGATATACCTATAGTATTTTTGGAAGCAATAAAGTCCATTTTCAGGACCGCAAAACTAAATTTGTTTGTAAAGGTTTTTTGCAGATTTCTGAAAAACTGTGCAACTTAGAAAGATCGTTTTATTTTTGCTGTAAAGTTTATATAAACTTCTGTCAACTGTAATTAATTCAGATTTTTCCTTACTCAAACTTCGGAGATAAGGGGGGGGGAATGGTATTTTTCTTGACATTTTTCATCATAACTTTAAAACTAAGAAATTTAAAAAAATACAAAAATATATTTTAAAATGTACAAGTAAAGCCCTTTCATATGATACCCCACTCGACCTAGTAGCGACAATTTGAAATTTGGCCCCCCCTATTTTGGCCCCCTTTATATTAATAATCATACTTTTTCAAAATTTTTTCTTGTGCAATTAAGTTGGGCAACTATATTCTAAAACTATTCCAAATTTCAGGTTGATAGCATAAGTGGTTGCTGAGATATAGAGGTGTGACAGACAGACGGACAGACAGACAGACAGAGCGGCACCATAAGGGTTCCTTTTTTTACCATTTTGGTATCGGAACCCTAAAAAGGCACTTTGTTCAGATTTTTCGCTTATATCTGCGTTTAGGTGCATTTTCGCTAAAAAAGTGTTCCGCACAATGTTGTAGAGAATTAAATTTCCTATAAATTACGTTTTATATTTGGTTCCTAGGACTAATAGTTACGGAGATATGCGCTTTTTAAAACCATTTAAAAAAAATCTCATTTATTCATCCCTAATAATTTATTCTGATACTTCTTTTCCGAAAATAGGCCATACCTGAATTACAGCGTTCTAAAGTTAAAAGTTTGAGAAATTTCCGGAAAGTGAAGTTTTTTTTTAAAGTGCATATCTCCGTAACTATCAGTCCTAGAAACCACATTTAAAACTTAAACTATAGGAAATTTAATTCTCTACAACTAACCTTTCTCTTTTTTTAAGTGGATTAAAGGAGATTTACTGAACGCCATTTTCAGAATACATAGATAAATCATTTATTAAGGTACCCTTTTTTTATTTTTCATAAATATCTCGAAAACTAAGGCACATAGCTGAAAATTTCTAGGCACGAAATTAATTTATATTAAATTCTCTATAAAAATGTGTGTTTTTCGCTGGAATCAATACCTATTTCAAGATGTCTTGATCTAACTGCATCAAAGAATATGTCTTGACTGATTCATCACCGCCGACTCGGCGGCGCCGAGCCGTAACCGCTATAGCTTTAAATGTGAAATTTTGAACAAAGGTTTCTTGCCCGTAAAAATCACTCACTTAAAAAGTATTTGCAAAAATTCATATCATAAGGGTGTGAAATAAGGGATGAAAGAATGTATGAAAATCGTACAGTTTTGACATGAGAGGGATAAAAATTTAGTATAATCCAGTGAAAAAAAAGAAATGTTTCAGCATTTTACAAAATTATGAAATTTGTACCTATGACAATCCAAATTTCTAAAAATCCGTATTTTTATGTATCTTGCTTCAAAAGCGGAAGACTTATCCTACAACAATCATCCCTCATTTCACCCTCTTGGGAGATGAATTCCCTAAAATACTGAAACTCGTGTTTTCTTGTTGTTTTTAGGGTTCCGTACCTCAAAAGAAAAAAACGGAACCCTAATATGATCACTTTGTTGTCCGTCTGTCTGTCAAGACCCTTTATCTCACGAACGGGTAAAGGTATCAAGTTGAAATTCATACCATATATTAGGATCCATGAACCACACAAGATCTGAAAATTTTTTACAACGACGCAATCAAAAGATATGGCATTTTATGTCCTCATCTCCACACACCTAAACTTGTAATGATGTGTTCAAAGCGTGATGAATTATTCGATATTTGGCGTAAAGACCAGAATAATTCACAAAAAAGATTGAACTACAATAAATATAGAAATAAAACAAATAAATATACCCAATTACTGAGAAATAACAATATTAAAAAAGAGATTTGCACAAACTTTAATAATCCTATTAAATTGTGGCAGTTAGTAAACACACTAACTGGTAGAATTATGAAGTGCATTGATGATATGCTACAAAAAGTTTTTCAATTAGATCAAATAATTTTAGCAAATAATTTCGGAACGGAGCTTGAAAAAAATGTGAAAACAGTTTGTGTGTCTTGTGATGAACCTCTCTTAGATCCCAGTACCTACGAACTTACCCCAGATAGGACAATAAGATGTAAAAAAGCAACTGAAATCGAAGTCAATAAAATTATACAATTATTAAATGATAAGAAAAGTCCCGGTGATGATGGTATTCGTGTATGTGATTTGAAAAAATATGCAAAGTTTTTTGTGCCGTTACTTACTCACTTAATTAATCAATGCCTTAAGACATCTATATACCCTGATATATTGAAAATAGGTTTAATTCGACCGATTTATAAAAAAGGTAAACATAATGATTATAACAACTATCGCCCTATAACTATCCTTTCGTGTGTCGACAAAGTAATTGAAAGATACATTAGCAACCAACTGAATAAATTTATCACTACTAACAATATTATTAACTCAACTCAATACGGTTTCCAGAAAAAAAAAAGCACAACACAATTATTAAGGTTATTTACTGATGAAATCAATAAACAATTAAATAATAAAAATCACGTTCTAGTAATTTTTATTGATTTTAGTAAAGCCTTTGATGTATTAAATTTTAAAACTTTATTTAACAAACTATCGAGATGTGGTATACAGGGACCATTATTAGAACTTTTAAAAAATTATCACACCAACCGTTACACCACGGTCAAAATCTGTAATCAAACTGGAACTCTGATGGCAACCGATAAGGGCACGGCCCAAGGCTCGATTTTAGGACCTACTGAATATTTGTTATATGTTAATGATATGGCTAATATTATAACGAAAGGTTCCATATACCAGTTTGCGGACGATACTTGCCTGGTAGTTTCTAACCGTAACATAAGTGAAGCACAATCTGATATGCAGCACTGTTATGATATGTTGTGTAAATGGGCGCACGATGTCGGTCTAGTGGTGAACGCACAAAAAACTAAACTTATCCATATACATTCATCACATAACAAAGCCGATACTACACCAACTATCGTGTCTCATAACCACCAATGTCTCCATACAGCATTAACGCAATGTAATTGCTCAAAAATAGACAATGTAAAGAGCCATACTTATATTGGTCTTGTGATTGATGATCGATTCTGCTGGGGTCCACATAAAGATCACGTTTGCGCGAAACTTCGGTCGATATTAAGTAAACTAACGGTATTAAAATATAAGCTACCCTACCGAACGCTTCGATTACTTTACATGGCATTAGCGGACTCTGTCATCAGCGGACTCTGTCATCAGTTATGGGCTAAGTAGTTACGGCGGCACATTTGCAACGTACATACTCGACATATATAGACTACAGCGCAAAATTTTGAAACTTATTGTACCTAAATATATAAAGAGAAAATTCAAAGATAATGACCAGGGTTTGTTCAATTATTGCCAAGTCATTAATGTTTATGATAAAATAAAATTCAATATACTAACGGAAAAAGACTGTAAAGAATATATGACGCAGAATGAACGGTTTCCAAATTTAAGGAAATATGAAACTAATAAATATGTATTACCAAAAATTAATAACTTCTATGGAACTAGAATGCTAAGTCACCAAATTCCTACTTTCGTAAACGAACTTCCACAAGACATAAAAGAATTGTTTGAAGATTCAAAAAGTTATAAATATAAGCTAAAGAAACATTATTTGTCCAACCAGTCAGGATGTAAACAGATATCTAGAAATACTTAATTAATATTATTAGAATATGCCTTACTAATATTAGAAAATTGAATAGGAATTGCTAAGTATTTTTGCCAGTGTATAATCGACTCCCTTAGCACAGATAAACCATAGTGGTTTTCGTGCGAGCGAAATGTAAAAATAAATATCATTATAATGTGTAATAAATAAATTAAAAAAAAAAAAAAAAACATTTATGCAAAAAAGCAAAACCTACAGGATACTTCCCGTTGACCTAAAATTATGAAATTTGGCAAGAAGCTAGGTCTCACAGTACAAATAATGGGAAAAGTCTGAAATCATTAAATATTACAACTTTTCTCACAACTAATAGTAACCAATTGTGGTGAGCTCCCGTTTCAAGAACATTCATATAAGAGAGGGGTCAAGTTGGATGGTCGCGGAGGCGATTTTTGTTTTAGTTCTATTTTGAAAACGGGAACACTTACAAACTTGAAAATTGGTATGTTTATAGTGCATAAGCTATAAAATAACAACAAATAATAAAATTTGGTCAAGCGCGTGTCGTACTCAAAAAATCTAGCACATTAACTTACTGAAATTTTGATTATGTGGTTGTACGGATCCCTCGGTGCGCGAGTCCGACTCGCACTTGGCCGGTTTTTTACTTACTCTATTCGAATCTTCATGCATACAAAGTGTCATACCTCATTTCACCCCCTTGGTTGATGATTTTGCAAAAATGCTGGAACAAGTGTTTCCTGAAGTCAGGGGGTACACATCTCAACTACCCTCTCCTTGGGAGTTGTTGTATTGTATACGGGTACGCGACCCCGGCTCCCCGAGCTATTACTAACTCATCCTGATCCTTCCGAGAAAGTAATATCCTTTTACCTTATTCCTTTCCTACACCAAGTATTCCTGTCCCAACTAACCTATCCCTCCCGTTCCTTTTATCCCTGTCCATTCCGCCAATCTAAGGTTGACCGCGCCGATGGATGCGTGGCTAGAGGCGAGTCTAGTCGAAAGCGGTCACAGGCCCTGGGCCCAGGCGAACCCAGAACTAGGCTAGCCTTGTCCTGGCATGCGGGCTCTGCCAGGATGGACCGTAATCCCTTGCTACTCGTGGGAACGCAATGTTTTTTAATAAAAATATAAACTTAAAAGGCGGCGGTGTGGTTCGCAACCCATCACGTCACGTTCCTCCCGGGGGCGAAAAGCGGGCTACGGAGAGCCGCTTTGCTACGATGAATGTCAGAGGTGGAATGAATGGCAAAATAGATGAAGTATGTCAGATGATGGATGAAAGGCGTATAGACGTTCTCTGTGTGAATGAGACTAAACGGAAAGGTTGTGACACCACAGAACACGGCCCTTACACAGCGTACTGGTCTGGTGTTCCCAGTACCAGCAGAGGCTGTCAGGGAGTCGGTGTCATACTTTCCGGAAGAATGGTAGAGTGCGTGAAAGAAGTCGAGTGTGTGAGCCCAAGACTCATCTGGGTCAGACTGAAAGTCGGACTGACCCGAATTTTTGTTCTAGGTGCATATGCACCAACGAATATTGGTTCGCGAAAGTCCCTGAAAGCCCAGAAAGAAACAGATGAGTTTTGGGAAAATATGAGAGATACGTTAGAGAAATGTGATCAGAATGAACGAGTTATCATGCTAGGTGATTTTAATGGATGGGTAGGAAGAAAGCGTGACGGTTATGAAAGAGTTGTTGGTAAGTTTGGTGATGAACGTGTGAATGATAATGGAATAAGTTTGCTTGAGATATGTTTGGAATGGAGTCTTTTTGTGGCAAACACTATGTTTGACCACAAAAGGATCCATATGTATACAAGAGAGGAGGGTGATGCGAGAAGTATGATCGATTTTGTAGTTGTGGATGAAAGATTGAGAAAAAGAGTTCTGGACGCTCGCGCATATCGTGGAGCCGCCATCGACACAGACCACCACCTGGTTGTGACCCGAATTGGTGGTCTATTTAACCGGTGGCGGCATAGACCACAAGAGCAGACGAGCGTTCTAGAACGTATCAAAGTAGAGAGATTGCAAGAGGAGGATGTCAGAAAAGAATACTTGAAAGAATTGAGTGAAAGATTTGAGAACCTGGATGAAGTAAATGATATTGAATGTTTGTGGAATGAATTTAAAGATGGAGTAGTAAGTATAGCTGTCAATGTTTGTGGGGTGTCAAAAAGAAGAAAGGGTGGAAAGAAGAAGAATATGTGGATGGATAAAAGTGTACAGGCAGCTGTTTGTGAGAAGAAGAAAGCATGGTCAGATTGGTTAGCAGCAAAAGCTAACCAAAGAATGCAGAGGGCAACAAGTGATGACGTGAGTGTAGCAAGAAAGGTATATAAAAGAGCGAAAGGTATTGTTAAGGAAGTCGTTGAGAGAAAGAAAGAGGAGTGTAAGGATGAGTTTGACAGAAGGCTTACTGAAGATTTCCAGTCCAACCAAAAGTTTTTCTGAAAATCCATACGGACAGCCCGAGGAAAGTTTGGAACATCGGAGCTGAGTAAAATCAGAAGCCAGGATGGAAGTATTATAAAAGGTGAAGAATGTGTTCTGAGGAGGTGGAAGGAATATTTTGAAAGTCTGTTTGAGAGAGAAAAAGCAGAGGCCAGCGAACCTAGGTCTTCTGTGGAAATGAATGAGAATGAAGAGGAGAATTGTGTAAGTGAGATAAGTATGGATGAGATTATGAAAGCGATGAAAAGTATGAAATCAGGTAAAGCAGCTGGGTATGATAGAGTGTCGGTCGAGATGTTGAAGGCTGGGCGAGGCATTGTGGCTAGTCAGTTGTACCGCCTTTTCAACTTGTGTTGGACGAACGGCCAAGTACCAGGTGACTGGTGCAAGGCTGTGATTGTGCCGCTGTACAAGGGAAAAGGGTCACAACAGGACTGCAAAAATTATCGCGGGATAAGCCTTCTTAGTGTCGTCGGCAAACTGTATGCAAAGGTTTTGATTGAAAGAGTGATGAAAGATACTGACGATAAAATATGGGATGTACAAGCGGGATTTAGAAAGGGAATGGGATGTACAGATCAGGTCTTTTCCTTGCGGTGCATAGCTGAAAAGTTTTTGGCTAAAAACCAAAAAGTCTACTGCGCGTTCGTGGATTTGGAAAAGGCCTATGACCGAGTGGTGAGGAATGAATTGTGGTCAGCATTGTCTATGTGTGGGGTAAACGGTCATCTGATTCAAGCACTGAAATCTCTCTATGAGGATTCCAGTGCTTGTGTCAGAATAAACGGGGCGTACACTGAATGGTTTAGCATCGAAAAAGGTGTTAGGCAGGGATGTGTAGCGTCACCTTGGCTGTTTAACCTGTTCATGGATAATTGTTTGATTGATCTGAAAGAGAGTATGTGTGGACTGAGAATAAATGAGTTACTCATCAAATGTCTTCTCTACGCTGATGACCAAGTTGTACTTGCGTCATCTGCTGACGAGTTGCAGGAGATGGTAACAATGATGAATGTGGCTTTGGACAGGAAAGGAATGAAAGTAAATGTAAGCAAGACTAAAATAATGGTACTTGAAAGAGAGGAATGTATGACAGAGTGTACTATATTAATAGATGGTGAACAAGTCGAACAAGTGAAGGAGTTTGTGTATCTGGGCTCAAAGTTTACGAGAGATGGAAAGTGTGAAAGTGATATTGAAAGAAGAGTGAATGCTGGAAACATGGTGAATGGTGCCCTGCACGCCTTTATGAGGAGTCAGAAGGTGTCTCACAAGGCTCGTTTGGCTGTTCATAGGGGAGTTTTGGTACCAACACTGATGTATGGCAGTGAAAGCTGGGTATGGCAGAAGAAGCATGAAAGTAAAATTAATGCAGTGGAAATGAGAGCGCTAAGGAGTATGATTGGTGTTAAATTGAGTGACAGGATTAGAAATAGTGTGATAAGAGAACGGTGTGGCGTAAAAGAAGACGTAGTGACCAAAATCGAGAAAGGGATGCTGAGATGGTTTGGTCATGTAGAGAGGATGAATGAACGAAGATTGACGAAAGAGATCTACCAGGCGAGAGTGAATGGAAACGTTGGAAGGGGAAGGCCTAGGCGAACGTACCAGGACCAAATTCAGGACGTTCTGAATAAAGGCCAGGTTAAAAGTACCCTAAACCGACGAGCATGTATGAAAGGATTGATGAAAGTACAGGAAGCAAGGGAAGTATGTCAAGATCGTAGCAGGTGGAGGACTGTGGTCTCTGCCTACCCCAACGGGAAAGAGGCGTGATGTTATGTATGTAAGTATTTCCTTTTTTCTTTTAATTACGAGTATAGCTTAAATCCAAGTTTTTATGCATGCCCTGTCTAAACTGTAGGATTTTAATACAAACTTTCATCCTTTGTTTCACACCCTTCGCAGATGAAATTTGAAAAATCCTTTGTACGTGAGTATTTGTGATTGTGAAAGTAAAAAGGTACAACTTTCGGAATATGGAGTTTTTGATAGCTCCTAGAACTAGATATCTGAAGAAAAAATAATCGGTTCTCTAGGCGCAACCATTAATATTTATAATTTTTTGAATCTGAAACTCTCATAATGTAAAGAGTTGCTAAAATGGCATTTAAAGTTTATGGTCTTGAAAAATATACTTCTACTGCGAAGTTACAAAGTCATTGATACCAAGCTAATCTGCAAACATCCAAGATTAATAATAAATGTCATTTTTCTCCGCAGCATAAGATTTTGAGGGAAGAACACGCATTAGAAAAGGCAAAAATTATCAAAGCTACTGATGAACTATCAGAAAATACGACGTGAAACACTAATCATTATGGTTATGTGTGTTTAGGTATTTGAAGAGGAATAAAATAAAATAAAACTTCGCATTGAAAATTGATCTATTATTTCAAAAATAAACTGGAAAAGGCAGGAACAAATAATAAATTAGTCTAGGAGCATATTAAAAAAAACCGGCCAAGTGCGAGTCGGACTCGCTCCCTTAGGGTTCCGTACCTATCTACCATATGATATACTAAAAGCTTTTGCTCGTCGATTTTAAAAACTTGACCCCTCTTTTATAGAAAAGTTCTTGAAACGGGAGCTCACCTTAATTGGTTACTATTAGTTGTGATAAAAATTGAAATATTTAGTGATTTTAGACTTTTTTCTTTATTTGTACTGTGAGACCTAGCTTCATGCCAAATTTCATAATTTTAGGTCAACGGGAAGTACCCTATAGGTTTTGCTTTTTTGCATAAATGTATGGAGATGAAGACATAAAAAGCCATATCTTTTGATCGCGTCGTTGTAAAAAATTGAAATTTTTAGATCTTGTGTGGTTTATGGACCTTAATATTCGTTATCAATTTCAACCTGATACCTCTTCTCGTTCGTGAGATAAAGGGTCTTGACAGATAGACAGACGGACAACAAAGTGATCCTATAAGGGTTCCGTTTTTTTATTTTGAGGTACGGAACCCTAAAAATGTAACTTTTTTTTCAAAACAACACGAAACATCTACATGATTACTACAAGCATTTCAATCTCTATTGTCGTCAGTAAACAGTGCAAATGACTTTAAAACGTCAATTTAGGAATAAATCTTGCACAAAAAATCCAACACCACTCACCTTTAACTCCCAGCACTTCATTAAGCTATAGGTACTTTAAAGTCTTTTATACTGTTAGACATTGATGAGAATGAAGTTGAAAAAATATAATCACCAAAAATGAGCACCATTTTTTTTATGTTTTGGATAGCTTAGAGATCTGCAAAGTTTTTAAAAACAACCTCTGTATTTTTAAATTGATGATCGAAATATTTCGAATATTTTATTTACCTACTCAATAAGCAGAAATGTTATAGCCCGGCCAGACACTCGTCGAGTGGCGTGGGAAGTAGCGAGGGAAGGAGGCAGAGACGTAGTGTGGCCGCGTTACTCGTGTGAAGAACGGGTGGGTCGTGGTGAAGGAGGGACGTAATAAAATGTTCATTGGCACACAGTTCTATTTTAATGAGTATCACAATAATTCACACAATTTACAACAATCTATGGTATAATCGAATCCTTACGTTCTACCCGTGCCGATGCTCGGAATTAACTGAAGCGCCGCCCCAGACAAGGGTCCGGTCGCAAGTATCATAAAAAAACCGGCCAAGTGCGAGTCGGACTAGCGCACCGAGGGTTCCGTACCACCACATAATCATAATTGTATTAGTTGAAATTTCAGGAAGTTAATGTGCTAGATTTTTTGAGTCCGACACGCGCTTGACCAAATTTTATTATTTGTTGTTATTTTATAGCTTATGCACTATAAACATACCAATTTTCAAGTTTGTAAGTGTTCCTTTTTTAAAAATAGAACTCAAACAAAAATCGCCTCCCCGACCATTCAACTTGACCCCTCTCTTATATGAATGTTCTTGAAACGGGAGCTCACCCCAATTGGTTACAATTAGTTGTGAGAAAAGTTGTAATATTTAATGATTTCAGACTTTTCCCTGAGACCTAGCTTCTTGCCAAATTTCATAATTTTAGGTCAACGGGAAGTACCCTGTAGGTTTTGCTTTTTTGCATATAGGTATGGAGATGAGGACATAAAATGCCATATCTTTTGATTGCGACGTTGTAAAAAATTTAAATTTTCAGATCTTGTGTGGTTCATAGACCCTAATATATGGTATCAATTTCAACCTGAAACCTCTACCCGTTCGTGAGATAAAGGGTCTTGACAGACAGACAGACAGACGGACAACAAAGTGATGATGAAATGACCATTATACAAGTATAGTTTTATTAGTCTGGAATTAACAAATTAAATTCCTTAATTCTATAACACTCGGTATTTATTTATTTTATTTATATACTTTATATATATTTATAACAACCGCAGTCTACTTTCGTAACTAGGCTTACTCCCGGCAGATTTGTAAGCGGCTGGCTTACTATTGTAACATCCTACTACCATGTTTTAAGCGAATAAATGTTTCTATTCTATTCTACAATCATGTCTATCCCATCGAATTATATGTCTACAACTTCCGCCCTGCTTTTACGATATAAGTCGTCAATAAATATCGTAAAATCTATACTCCCTAGAGATCGCATTTCGCTCCTCCGAAACCCGGCACGACTGCCGCGGAGGGTAGCTTGGTCAAAGGTAGTGCATGTACAAAGTCTAAGGTATTTAATTATATTAATCTTTCTGCTGGTGCTGAAATATGCAACTAGAGATTGATTATCTATGCTAGCTAGTTTCATATACAGACTTAGGGGGAGACTGAAGCGAAGTGAAATTGATGGACTGTACCTCTGGACGCGGTCTCGTAAACGTTGGTTGAGGACGCCCACACAGCTCCTTGCTGTGTCCGGGTTGCCGGCAGGATTCACACCATTGAGTCCAGCGGTCCTGGGCGCGATGACTAGGCTTGCGGCATTTGAAGCACGTCCTCGGCAGTAGTGATCGAACATGGCGTAGGGTGTTACGTCGTATTGGCTTACTCCTGGTGACGATAATATCTGAAGCTGCTCTTGCTACATTAGTCCTTTCCGTCTTGACAGTGCGATAATTTTATAAGTATGAAATAAACCCGTAGGAAACGAAACGCGTCTGACAATTAAAAGCCTTAGCGTTCGCCCTCAAGTGTTCTGGTAGCCCTCGGATGAGGCAGGACAATGCCTTGACTCCGCCTAACTGACATCGCTTGATGAGACAGACTTAGCTTCTGGTGGTAATAGTTTGTCATCGTTTCATCATCTCGCTTTTTCCTGTATAACATTTCTTCTAGTAGGTCGACGTACTCATGGGCCCTTAGAAACGCTGCGCTAAGTTACACTTTACATTCGGTTTAGGTCAGGTTGTAATCATAGATCTTGTCCTTTTTCTCGCAGTCTAAAGTTCACCAAGCTGATAAATTTTTCTAACCCAACTTTGCACATTGCTCGCTTTAACGTCTGGGTCAAACAGCGGGAGGGCATCTAGTTGAGATATGCGGAGGCGTATTGGAGCCTTGTTATCGGACCCCGTTGTAATATATGTGGACGTGGCCGGCGTCTCTTCACTGTCGCCGCATTCTTTCTTTGGCTGATCTGCTCTCTTCCCCAGGCCGTGGTAGTACGGGCCCAGCATCGTCTTAAGTTCCTCCTCTCATCCCACTTCTGAGTGTGAAGAACTGGTGGGTCGTGGTGAAGGAGGGACGTAATAAAATGTTCATTGACACACAGTTCTATTTTAATGAGTATCACAATAATTCACACAATTTACAATAATCTACGGTATAATCGAATCCTTACGTTCTACCCGTGCCGATGCTCGGAATTAACTGAAGCGCCGCCCCAGACAAGGGTCCGGTCGCAAGTATCATAAAAAACCGGCCAAGTGCGAGTCGGACTCGCGCACCGAGGGTTCCGTACCACTACATAAACATAATTGTATTAGTTGAAATTTCAGTAAGTTAATGTGCTAGATTTTTTGAGTCCGACACGCGCTTGACCAAATTTTATTATTTGTTGTTATTTCATAGCTTATGCACTATAAACATACCAATTTTCAAGTTTGTAAGTGTTCCCGTTTTTAAAATAGAATTAAAACAAAAATCGCCTCAGCGACCATCCAACTTGACCCCTCTCTTATATGAAAGTTCTTGAAACGGGAGCTCACCACAATTGGTTACCATTAGATGGGAGAAAAGTTGAAATATTTAATGATTTCAGACTTTTTCCATTGTTTGTACTGTGAGACCTAGCTTCTTGCCAAATTTCATAATTTTAGGTCAACGGGAAGTACCCTGTAGGTTTTGCATTTTTGAATAAATGTATGGAGATGAGGACATAAAATGCCATATCTTTTGATTGCGTCGTTGTAAAAAATTGAAATTTTCAGATCTTGTGTGGTTCATGGATCCTAATATATGGTATTAGTTTCAATCTGATACATTTACCCGTTCGTGAGATAAAGGGTCTTGACAGACAGACGGACAACAAAGTGATCCTATAAGGGTTCCGTTTTTTTCTTTTGAGGTACGGAACCCTAAAAAGGGACAAGAGTGTCATAAACCACGGCACGCGCTACGGTAAGAAATGACCATTATACAAGTATAGTTTTATTAGTCTGGAATTAACAAATTAAATTCCTTAATTCTATAACACTCGTCATGCCGCACGTAGTGCTCCTCGTCATGCTCATCGATCCCTTGATTGTCGGTTTTTCGGGCGCGAGTCAAAGGACCGGCAATATGAGCGCGAGTAGGCAGCCATACACTGCCCGCGGACGCAGTCTGCATCGAGCGCTCGCCGTAGGTGAGTATTATACTCGTATGTTCCTTGATCGAGCGGTGGTCACGGAAGCACGTCGATTTCACGCGTCAAATCTTGTCGCTGAAGAATGGTCTAATGAAAAAACGTTAACATTCCGTTCCGTACCTATCCACTATATTATATGCTTTTGCCCTTTGAAATTTTGCGGATGATTTACAATAATTAATAATCTATTCTTATTTCGATAAATAGATGTCATACATCAACTCCTTTATTTTAACCGTAATATTTATTTAAAACTCCTTTAAAAAAAACGGTCAAGTGCGAGTTGGACTCGCGCGCCGAAGGTTCCGATATACCTACTTTTTGTAGTTTTGGAAGCAAAAAAGTCCATTTTTAGGACCGCAAAACTAAATTTCTTTGTAAAGTTTATTTGCAGATTTCTAAAACACTGTGCAACATAAAAAAAAAACGTTTTATTTTTGCTGTAATGTTTACATAAACTTCTGTCAACTCAGATTCAGATTCTAATTCAGATTTTTCCTTTCACAAACTTCGGAGATAGTAAGGGGGGGGAATGGTATTTTTTTGACATTTTTCATCATAAATTGAAAACTAAGAGACGTAAAAAAATACAAAATATATTTTAGAATTTACAAGTAAATCTCTTTCATATCTTTCAATCGTCGCTACTAGGTCAAGTGGGGGACTCGACCTAGTAGCGACAATTTGAAATTTGGCCCCCCCTATTTTGGCCCCCTTTACATTAATAATCATAATTTTTTCAAAATTCTTTCATGTGCAATTAAGTTGGGCAACCATATTCTAAAACTATTCCAAATTTCAAGTCGTTCATGAGTGATTGCTGAGATATAGAGGTGTGACAGACAGACAGACAGACAAAGTCGCACCATAAGGGTTCCTTTTTTTACCCTTTTGGTATCGGAACCCTAATATTAAAAAGAGCAATATTTAGCAATCAAGCGCTAGGACCTCGCGTTATGAAATACTTACTCGACAGTCGAAACCCGCTTTGCGGTAAAACACACTTGGCCGGTTTTTTATACCGCTTCCGTCTAGTTCAGCGGGCGATCGTCATTGCGTTTTGGAATCGTATTGAAGTTGAACAGGGAAATTTGTGCCAACATGTTGCGAGTGATATTGGACAAATTTTGGGATGAACACGTTTGGTTGCCGCCAAACATAACGTGGGCCGATTTAGCTCCTGGTCCCGATAGGAAAGTGGTGTACACTGATTATTGGCATGTTTGGTACCCGCTACCGTTAGCATTAATTTTCATCACCATCCGTTACGTGTTAGAGAAGTAAGTACATAGAAACCTATTTTTCAACACATTTGCTCATAAAACAGCGTTGCACTGTATTAAGGTCCATAATCCAGCTTATCAAACTAAAATTCTGAAACTGAAAATCATTTCCACAAATAAGTTCTTTGGCTAAGTATTTACAAAAAGAAAAACTAAATATTATATCTCCTTTAAAAATGCGGAGGCGAAGTCGGGAACACAGGCACAGGCAGAGACTTCCACTCTTTTACAGTGCGCATTATAGAAGATGTTTCAAAGCACTTTGTGCGAATGTGTGGAATATCAACCAAGTGTGGGTGATATCCTGCGGTGCGTCTGGACTCCCGATGATAAAAGGGGGATGGTGGAATGAGCTCATGGAGCTATCTTTCTGTGTATCGAAACCGTCTTACATACTGCGGTCACCAACAACAGCGGTTGCTAGCCGCAACGCTTACTTGCCTGGTGACTACGGTAAATCCCCTCCTAAGTATATCATAACTTACCGGAAGACATTAAGGCACTTATTGATAATCCGAAACATAATAATACTACGCTAAAAGAAGCTTTAAAAACTTATTTAACAAGCTTGAGTCTTGAAGAGTTTGACTCTCTGTGGAGAAATGTAGACATTTAAAAGAATTTATCAATTTATAATATATATACTTTATATTTTAAAGTACCTATTCGGGTTATATATAGAAAATATACAACTTATGTCCTTCTTGTATGTATATAATTATATATATTTTGTATTTATACCTACATATTTATATATTCAAAACCTAGAAATAAATGCATGATTTTGTAAAATTAATATGAATGTTTTTTATAATATTGGTCCGCGGATGACGCTATATTTGTCATTTTTAGGGTTCCGTACCTCAAAAGAAAAAAACGGAACCCTTATAGGATCACTTTGTTGTCCGTCTGTCTGTCAAGACCCTTTATCTCACGAACGGGTAAAGGTATCAGGTTGAAATTAATACCATATATTAGAATCAATGAACCACACAAGATCTGAAAATTTCGATTTTTTACAACGACGCAATCAAAAGATATGGCATTTTATGTCCTCATCTCCATACATTTATTCAAAAATGCAAAACCTACAGGGTACTTCCCGTTGACCTAAAATTATGAAATTTGGCAAGAAGCTGGGTCTCACAGTACAAATAATGGGAAAAGTCTGAAATCATTAAATATTACAACTTTTCTCACAACTAATGGTAACCAATTGTGGTGAGCTCCCGTTTCAAGAACATTCATATAAGAGAGGGGTCAAGTTGGATGGTCGTTGAGGCGATTTTTGTTTTAGTTCTATTTTAAAAGCGGGAGCACTTACAAACTTGAAAATTGGTATGTTTATAGTGCATAAGCTATAAAATAACAAAAAACCGGCCAAGTGCGAGTCGGACTCGCGCACTGAGGGTTCCGTACCACCACATAAACATAATTGTATTAGTTGAAATTTCAGTAAGTTAATGTGCTAGATTTTTTGAGTCCGACACGCGCTTGACCAAATTTTATTATTTGTTATTATTTTATAGCCTATGCCCTATAAACATACCAATTTTCAAGTTTGTAAGTGTTCCCGTTTTTAAATAGAACTAAAACAAAAATCGCCTCAGCAACCATCCAACTTGACCCCTCTCTTATATGAATGTTCTTGAAACGGGAGCTCACCACAATTGGTTACCATTAGTTGTGAGAAAAGTTGTAATATTTAATGATTTCAGACTTTTCCCATTATTTGTACCGTGAGACCTAGCTTCTTGCCAAATTTCATATTTTTAGGTCACCGGGAAGTACCCTGTAGGTTTTTCATTGATAAAACCTATACCTATAATTGAAGATAACATGTTCATCTTACGTTTTGTTACAGTTGATTGCTGACGTAGGTACATCTCAAAAGGTGTACAATAAAACCATAGTATAAAACTAAATTACCTGCTTAGCACATCAAGCTTGACAGTTTAAGCCACGATCACACCTACCTAAATTCCAAGGCTTAATTCGGCATACATTGCTGGGAGGCTTGGTTATGTTAATTGCAATATCCTTACTTCAACGAGCAATGTACGCTGAATTAGTCTTTGAATACAGCTAGGTGTGATCATGGCTACGTACGGTCGGTCAACGTATGGTCAACCGCTTGTCGGTAGAAACTTTTTCAACTCTATTACCACGCCGTAAGGTCCAAAAGTGTTTCTACCGATGTGCGGCCGTGTGTACGTACGGTCAACCGCACGTCGGTAGAAACTTTTTCAACTCTATTACCATGCCATAAGGTGCAAAAGTGTTTCTCCTGATGTGCTGTTAAGTGTACCTAAGACCAACCTCAGCTCACGCTATAGGTTGGAATAGGTACAGCGCGTTCAGAACAAGTCTTTATTTTCCGCGCATGGGTGACAGGCGGAGAGCCAATGAGCGATTCGCTCGCCCCCTGGGGGGAGCCGTGCTCACCCCCGCGACTAATTTTTTGACTTCTGCGCATTAACGGTCACAGACAAAGTTATTTTGCACGCAGTATACCTACCTACCAGCTATATTAAACGGTATAGATGGCGTATCCTACCTCCATCCTAACCCAATTTACGCTTATGTTGCATATTTCTAATTCTCAAAGCAATTCGTGATATAATTTATTTATTATAAGCAGGAAAATTTTTTTGAGTACCTATAGCATACAATCAAACGGATCTAATTATTTTTTACCTGTGTCGTCCTAGTGGCAATCCTAGCGGCCATAATTGGTATTATCTTGAGCTTTGGATGTCTCAGAGGAAGTTAGGTTAAAAAGTCTGTACCGTGTACCTAAAGATGGCGCTGATATCAGATTATGGTTCCACACTTTGTCACGTATTAAATAAACTTTGTTTAGTAAGTATAATTATATTATAAAAGTAAAAAAAACATTAACTATTTTCTTATCTTTATTTTATTTAAATATTGACGGCGAAACCTGTAAGGTAAGCGTCTAAAAATATCAAAAACATTTCAAAAGTAAAAAAGCAAAAATTTTTAAAAATTTAATAAGCAACACCACCACCGTCCAGGCACAGTATGACCCATACTACCCAGTACTACCTACCATAATTATTATATACTAAAAGCTTTTGCTCTTTGACTTTAAAAACTCAATGACCATCCAACTTGACCCCCCTCTTATATGAATGTTCTTGAAACGGGAGCTCACCACAATTGGTTACCATTAGTTGTGAGAAAAGTTGTAATATTTAATGATTTCAGACTTTTCCCATTATTTGTACTGTAAGACCTAGCTTCTTGCCAAATTTCATAATTTTAGGTCAACGGGAACTACCCTGTAGGTTTTGCATTTTTGAATAAATGTATGGAGATGAGAACATAAAATGCCATATCTTTTTATTGCGTCGTTGTAAAAAATTGAAATTTTCAGACCTTGTGTGGTCCATGGATCCTAATATATGGTATTAATTTCAACCTGATACCTTTACCCGTTCGTGAGATAAAGGGTCTTGACAGACAGACAGACAGACAGACAGACAGACAGACAGACAGACAGACAGACGGACAACAAAGTGATCCTATAAGGGTTCCGTTTTTTTCTTTTGAGGTACGGAACCCTAAAAATAATAAAATTTGGTCAAGCGCGTGTCGGACTCAAAAAATATAGCACATTAACTTACTGAAATTTCAATTAATTCAATTATGATTATGTGGTGGTACGGAACCCTCGGTGCGCGAGTCCGACTCGCACTTGGCCGGTTTTTTGAAGAAGTAGTTAGCCCTAGCACAGACCTCGGTCTATTTGGGCTGCTACGGTCTGTAGGCTACAAAGTCTTTCACCAGCTTCTGCATTATTTGTCTATTATTTATCTTGTATGCTTTGTGGTTTACGAATATAGTCCATTGTAATTATTTGGCTAATAAAATTAATAATAATAAAGTACCCCGTGTTTTTGCTAGAGTTCTGGAGTCCTGAGTCACTGTCCTGCAGCGGACGTTTCAAGGAATGTTAAGATGATTCATTTAGTAACAAGTCCTAATAAATATTTGTTATTTTTAGATATGTGTTTGCACCATTTGGTAAAAGTCTTGGCATAAAAGATACACGGCCAAGAAAAGCAGCGGCTAACCCTGGACTAGAGGCTGCTTACAAAGTTAATCCTAAATTGAAACAGGTAACTTTTCTCTTTTTTTCTACATTGCTATAGTTTTTTTTTCACATGAAAGAGCTACCTACATGTGACAGCAGAAGCCGACTGGTACGAGTACTTACTCTTTCTTAATGATTAGGAAAGTCAAAGTCTTCAGTCGTTTCTATCGCACAACTGAAGCATTTGCCTTGGTAGGTTATTGGTAGCTGAGTAATACATATAACTAGTAGTTGTTGTATACGTCGTAAGCCATCGTTAAATTGGGCCGATCGAGATATGCCTGGGCACATCACGATACGCCGGCATTTCTTGATTTGCCTATCTAATTCCCGCCATATCGTTCAAAGCATAACGTTTGACGATTTGCCCGGCCATGCTTGGGCAAATCGATTCTGTAGGGTGACCAAAGTACAAGCAAATAAAATGAAGTTTAGATAATAATAATTTTACTAAGTAGATAATAAAACCTAACCTAACACACAGCTAACAAAATGAAGTTTAAATAATTATTATTTTACTAGATAATAAATCTAACACACAGCTGACAGCTTAGACTATATAATACTAACCAGAGCGCATACAGCGCCACAAGCGTCGCAAAACGGAACTACATTACGATGCGCCCAGCCATATCTCGATGTGGCCAAGTGACTAGTAGGGCAAATCGACAAATAGATTGCTCTCATCGATCTGCCCAATAATTTTATTGTAAGTATATTTTGTTTCGATTACAATATATATATAGGTGTCACAAGAGTTGATTTGTTCGTCCATGTATTAGCTGCAAAAACAAATAAGTTCTGGGATTCCTGAGTTTGAAGGTGAGTCGGCGATGCATGTTGTTTTGACGGCGGCTACTAAGCTGGGTGCAAAACTAGATGAACGAGACGTAAGTAGTTAGTGCTATGAGAGTTGGACCCAAGCGTAACCCTGACCAATACCTAGAATCAGAGCACCCGTCTCGACCGAGGCCCATTGTGGTGCGTCTTACTCGGCGCGCGCTTCGAGATGACCTCATTAGATGTTCGCGCCTTCGACGTAATGCTACTACGGAAGGACTTGGTCTTCCCAAACACTCCCCGAAGCAGTTTTATGTTAATGAGCGACTTACGAAGACTAACCGAGTACTGTTTGCTAAAACCCGCGAAGCTGCCGAAACTGGACACTGGAAATTCGTCTGGACGAAAAACGGTCGCGTTTTGGCAAGAAAATCGGATGCTAAGGGATCGCCTGTACATGTGCTTCGCTCTGAAAAGGACATACCAAAAATTTTTGGCAGTGATAGTGAATCAAATACCAAATAGGACTTTTGTCGATTTAGTTCTTCGTAGTATATTTTCAATTTGTTTTCTTAAGTGCAGTTACAGTATAATTCATGTTAGCAGAAGCTTGAAGAAGTTTAGTATTATAGTATTTTCGATCTTTTCCCCCCTTAACATAAAAGGCATTCCCTCGAATTTTTGCATTTTATCTATAATTTCACGTGAAGTGTATGATTTTTTACTATTTGAAGTCGTTTGTTGTCCAATTTATGTACTTAACTATGTAGTATATTATGAATTATTTAAATGATCAAGCGATACAATTTTAAGTTAGGTCTTTATAATGCTGGCTCATTAAGTAACAAAAAAAAGACGAGTTCCAAGCTATGCTACTTCGTGAGCTACATCACATTCCCGAACTTGGTGGCCATGCGGTGGTTTTTGCGATTTTCAAAGTCAAAAGAAAAAAGTCACCTCCCCATATTGTTGAGTACAGACCCCTAAAAGACATCAATATGTAAATTTTTAATAGTGTATTAGAGAGCATTGATTGGAATAAAATAATTTATACTGATAATGTGAACGATATGCTTACTCTTCTTAATGAATCTATCGTTAACCTTTTTGACATTTTTGCCCCGGAAAAATGTGTAACAATTACGGAACGCATGTTGCCTTGGCTTACCAGTAATGTCCGATACTTGATGAAACTGCGTGATGATGCACATGCTGACGCTAAAATAACGGATAATGACCAAACTAAGGAGTATTATAAATCTCTTAAACATCTTGTTATAACAAATACTTTTGCTGAAAAAACTGCATACTTTAATCATAAAATTAACTGTAATCTAAATAATGATAAATTACTTTGGAAAAACTTAAAGTCTACTATTTTACCCAGTTTTAAAACCTCCTCTGAGCTACCTAGTTTTTTTGACAACCCAGACGCTATTAACAAGTACTTCCTTACAGTGCCGGGAAAAATCCTCGCTGATATCTCTAAAATGACGTATTTTGAGTATCATCGACATAGTGATGCTACTTTTAGTATCAAACCAGTACATGAATATGTAGTTGCCAAGGTCATTCTTGGTATTACTTCTAACGCGAAAGGCGTAGACAATATTTCTAGAGACATGATTTTACACACACTTCCTCAAACTCTTCCCGTAATTACTGCAATTGTCAACAAGTCCATTCTTACTAGTACCTTTCCTGACCTGTGGAAATTTGCACTCGTCCGACCCTTGCCGAAAAAAAATAATGCTTCTGAGCTAAAAGATTTGCGTCCTATAAGTATTTTACCGTTTCTATCAAAAATATTAGAAAAAATCGTGTATGATCAAGTAAAAGCTTATTGCGAGTCACATAGCATTCTTCCCGAATTTCAATCTGGTTTTAGAAAAAAACGTAGTACTGCCACTGCTTTACTTGACGTTGTGGATAACCTTCTAAAACATACAGATTCAGGCAAAGGATCTATATTAGCTTTGCTTGACTTTTCGCGGGCTTTTGATGCGATCAATTCCTCTCTTCTTCTTTCTAAGTTATCATTTTATGGGTTCAAATGTTCTACTCTTCGTTGGTTCAGTAGTTATCTGAGTGGTCGCTATCAAAAAGTTATCATCCGAAAACCCAACGGTAAATATCTATCATCCGCACCTTTACCAGTTGATCGAGGTGTTCCACAGGGCTCCATATTGGGGCCTCTTCTTTTTATAATTTATAGTGCAGACATAGTTCAATGTCTTCAAAACTGCCAATACCATATTTATGCTGACGATATTCAACTGTACGTTCCAGTTGACCTCAATTTCATTAATGCTGCCGTTGGTGAGTTAAATGAAGATCTGGATAGAGTTTTTAGATGGTCCGAGGATAATTGTCTTGTTTTAAATGCTTCAAAATCGAAGTGCATGATAGTAGGATCGAAGCAACAAGTTATTAGAATTGAAACCCAAAGACCACTTGTCAAAATAATGGGTGAGCCTCTAGAGTTTGTTAAGGAAGCTCGAAATTTGGGTTTGAATTTCGATGCTCAGCTACGTTTCGAAAATCATGTCGTTGACTTAGTACGGAATTGTTTCTATAGGCTTAAAGTCTTGTATCAAATAAGACCGTTCATTAGTACAGATTTAAGAATTAAACTTTGTGAAACTTTAGTGTTATCGAAACTCAATTACTGTTTAACAGTTTATGGACCTTGTCTTTACAATAAAACTCAAAAGCTAATTCAAAGGGTTCAAAATGCTTGTGCAAGATACTGCTTTCCCATTCCTCCCCGCACTCATGTAACTCCTTTCCTAAATAAGGCAAGTCTACTAATAGGCCAGAGAAATTAGTATTTGACCTGGAAGTAATTAAGTATGGCTGTTTTTTCTTGGATTCTTGTTAAACAACTAATCTCTCCTATAAATGTGTAATTATTAAAATCGTATGACCTCCGGAACATATTTAAATTTAATAGTTTTAAATTAAATTAAAAAATTTCCTACACAAAAATGCTAATGCATTCAATCGATTAGCATTGTTAATAGAACTTTAATTCTAAGTAGTTTACCTAAAAATTAAAAAGTTTTCCCATTGGAATTGCTGAAATTCGGAGTTTCAGTAACGTAATAAGTTAACTCGAAATTGCACTTATAGGATAATATGTAATGGAAGTAAGTTTAATGTTTTACTTCTTAAATATTATTTTAAATACATTTTATACAAAATTAAAATGTCAACTGTAATGATAAACTCTATTTCTAAATTTTTCGGTTTTATATATCAAGAATAAATGAAAATGAGAAATTATATTTTTAATTATACAAATTACACAAAAACACATACTTCTGTAAAAAAATTAAAAAGAAATACTTACAGGATATTATAATATGAGGCATCGGTCACTCTTCGCATACAATACTATCCTCTACCCGCGCAGCATTAGAGTCTAAAGCGGTAGAACGGCTCGTGCGCAACGCAATGTAGCAAATCTACAAATTAGTGGTACAGCCAAAATAGCAAGTCCTAGTGTCATTTTTCCGTTTTAGAATATTTGTACCAATACCTATTGTAGGCTTTGGATGACTTATTATTTCTACTGTACCTACCTATCCATTATTACTGTCCATAAAACTGCGTCGATGCCTAAACTAACGTTTCACCTATCAGTTAAGATACTTTTAATTTCAACTTGTAAGTGTTATCTTTTAAATAAAAATAATATACTTACAGGTTGTTAGAGACAGCCTTCCGAATACTGAAAGGGCATGATCAGTCAACGTAACTGAACAACTTTCAGCGAATAAAACTTTCAGGAAATGAAAAAAAAATATCATCCTCTCCATACAAGCAACTTTATTCATTCACTTCATTTCCTGAAAGTTTTATTCGCTGAAAGTTGTTCATTACGTTGATCATGCCCTTTCCGTACCTATTCGGAAGGCTGTCCCTTACACCCTGCAAGTAATTATCAGTACCTTCTGTTTAGGAGTCGTTCGTCAAATCGCTAACGTAAAACTCGCAAGATGTAAGCAAGTACGTCAATCAAAAATTTAGTTCGTCTCACAGTCCCCCAGTCCCGAAGACACCCGTCCCGCTGGTACCCGAATTAAAATTTTATTTATAAAGCCGATTAAAAGTTAATTTTGCTTAGGGCTCCCGCACACGACCGAGAATCGGTGGGCGATTATCGGCCAGGACAAGGACGGAAGATTTAGGTGATAACACGTCAGAGCGGGATGTCGACAAAAAATCGGTCACCGATTCTCGGTCGTGTGCGGGATCCCTTAGAAGTACCGTCAGCTGGAAAAGTTTTATTCCAAATACTTCGCTGAGTATTTTTGGCAGGCGGTAGGGCTTTTGTGCAAAGTCCTTCTGGGAAATTACCACCCCCTTGCCTTTTTCTGCCGTAAAGCAGCAGTGGTACTGCTATGTTACGGTTTGAAGAGTAAGGGAGCCAGTGAAATTACTGGCACATGAGATATACCATCTTAGTTCTCAGGGTGGGTAACGTGCTTTGCTGTCTTGTTAGTGTCATATTATTTCACTAATAAGACAGTGGGTGTCATGGGCGTTGGTGAACACTTACCAACAGGAAGCCCACCTGCTCGTTTACCAACTTGGGATATCAAAAAACTGAACATGAAAGATTGGTTGCTTCACTTAACGATTTATTTATTTTTGTTTGAGACAACATCAGCACTTATTATATAAAATTTTTACATGATCTTATTACATCATAAGTCAATAATAGCTGTCCATGGTATTATTACTTATGTTAAGAACAGATTGAAAGAAGAAATAACTGGATATATGCGTTTTGCTCTCTCCATCCTATTCGCCATAATGAAACGAGTGATTTTGATGTTGTTATACGAGGGCGGGATGATACCTCGCCTAGGAAAGGATTACAAAGTTTAACGTTACGAAGAGGTTTTTATTTTTCGACATTGTCTCCTTTAAGCTATACGCACTTAGTCCACCTTCGCTTTAAAGCAGTTATAAATCTATACATATAATAAAAAATCGTAAAGGCAAAAAAAGTCTGTAAATTGAACATATTGAGAAAAATACCAACCAGGGTGACTTAAAATGATTAACTGAACATTTTCGTATAGTTTTAAAAATTTTTGTTTGTTTATGTTTATTTTGTTTCGGGTCTTAGCGCGATTAGTCTACCCGTGACCACGGCTGTTGCAACGCAGCCGAAACGTCGGGAATAATAAGGTAATTTATTTTGCCTAATAACTATTATCGCGCTAAGACCCGAAACAAAATAAACATGATTGAAAAGTGCGAAAGTCTAAAACAAACCTTTTGTTTGTTTGTTTGTCTGTCTGTTTGACCGAGCATCACGCAAAAACTACTGAACGGATTTTGACAAAACTTTAAATATTGATAGTGTATGTCCCAGAATAACATCATATAAAAAAAAACTCGAAAAATTGTCGAGAAATAGTAAACCACAAAAAAAAACTTCGGCATAGTACAAAGTCAGTACATTTCAGAAGTCAACTTTGATTGTGGATTTTATCCGGAACTGATAACAATACACTGTAGGTTTATACTTTGTGTTCAAGTCTTTGGTCCAAATACAAATATCGAGAATCCATTTTTGATTTGTTTTTTTTTTTAAGGGAAGCACGTTTCATGGTTTATTTGCTCATCATTTTGTTACTATGGTTACCAATGGTTACTTAAAACAAGTTGGCTATGAAATGGCTATGAATAATAA
Organism: Athrips mouffetella; assembly: GCA_947532105.1. Classification (NCBI taxonomy): domain Eukaryota; kingdom Metazoa; phylum Arthropoda; class Insecta; order Lepidoptera; family Gelechiidae; genus Athrips; species Athrips mouffetella. The sequence goes on from OX383977.1 coordinate 14,437,841, forward strand.
TACTTATGTGATTATAAAAATTCTTATGAAAACTGGCAATGTCCACTGCTTTATGTACTCCATTGAATGGCAAAAGCATGGCCTGCCACACTCACATAACCTTTTGTGGCTTTAAGATAAGATCAGGCCCAACGATCTTAACGAAGTGATTAGTGCAGAGCTTCTGTACCCAGAATAATATTAAGGCTCATATGATTCACGGGCCCTGCGGTATCGTGAATCTAAATTCACCATGTATGAAAAACGGGCGTTGCTTAAAAAGATTTTCGAAAGTATTCGTCAGTGAAACAGTCACTGGTGAGAATGGATATCCCAGTTATCGGCGCCGGTCGCCCAGGTAGGTGAACTGAGCACTGAGATGAACTCGCGTGGCCAATAGGGAACATGCACGAATTTTTTTTTTATAAGAAATTTATTCTCTTCATGTAATAAACAGACTTGTAAAACTATTTTTCGAATAACTATAATATTAAAAAAGATATAAGCCATCGAAGATTTGTTTCTGTCCCTTTCTAGCAAAACGAAATTTAATATGGAGATTATAGAGCTGTAGTGAATTGTGACGTCACTATTCATGTCGGATCTCTCTGTCTAATTAGTAGTTTTAAATGCTTATATCGGCCGTATTTCTTAGCCGATTTAAATTTTAATTTCACTTTTTGTCATCTCTAGTACGGTATTTTCATATTTTATTAATAAATGCGACTAATAAAATTTATGCACGTTCCCTATTGTTGTTGATAACAGATGAGTAGTTTCGTACTCACTAGTGCATTCTTGGGCTTTTGAGACACACATCAAAGTTGAGTCATGTGCAAGCGTCGCCTCTATCAAATACATTCGTAAATATGTCAATACTGCACGCAAAAAGGACCAAATTAAAGCGGAAACAGGATCCCTATAACTGGATATGTCAATGAGGAAAGTGACCAAGCCACGCATACAGAGCGAAAATCGAGACGAAGTAACATCCTATCAGTTTGGTTGGTATATAAGTACCTGTGAAGCAGTTTCAGGTACAAAGTGATAGCCCAGGCTCCATACATTTATGAAACATCACCTTTCATTCTGATTATTTTTAAGTTAAATTACTTTCGTCACCCGCGTATTTCTCATATCTAGAACCAAATTAGTATTAAGTCTCGACAGCTACTGAAAATACAAGTCAAATGTGAGTCGGACTCGGGCCCGAGGGTGCAAGGGTTTAATATGTTTATAGGCAATAAAGTTCATTATGATGAGTGTTTAGCAGATTTCAAAAAACTGCTACTTAGAGTGATCGTTTTAGTTTTCCTGTAATATTTACATAACCTCTATCTACTATACTTAATTAAAATTTCTCCTTTTGCAAAATTCGGAGATAAGAAGGGGGGGGGGGGTGGGATGCTACTTTTATACATATGTTAAATAAGAATTTATTTTGGTATGTACCGGTAACACCCTTTAATACCCCACTCGACTCGAATTTTGCCCACCCTATTTAGGCCCCTTTTACAATAATAATATGTTTTTAATAAAGTTGGGCAAACATATTCTAAAACTATTCCTTTCAAGTCATAGCGTGGTTGCTAATAAACAGGTGTGACAGACAGACAGACAGACGAAGTTGCACCATAAGGGTTCGGTGTTTATCATTTTGGTTCGGTGCCCTAAAAGTTCATTTTCTTACCTTGAAACACTTTTTATGCCGACGGTACTAGTTGAAAACTATAAAACGATAACAATGTAAAATGTAATCAAATTTATGGAATTCGGGTGCCAGCGGGACTGGGGGACTGCGGAAATAATCCAAAATTTACATTAAGCCACGATCACACCTAGCTGAATTCAAAGACTAATTCGGCATACATTGCTCGTTGATGTAAGGATATTGCAATTAACATAACCAAGCCTCTCAGCAATGTATGCCAAATTAGTCTTTGAATTAAGCTGGTGTGATCGTGGTCACAAGTTTAGTTTTTAAGTAGGTAGTAATTATGAACGTTTTATCTAAGGTACCTAGTTAGAAAGAAAAATTTAATAGTCCCATACCACAGATTAGTCTATAGTACCGACAGTTTAACAACGCGAAGATGTCTACAACGCAGGTAGGTATACCCGCTAGCGCAAACTTGCAAATTAAAAAAATAGAATAGGTACATTCGGTCGGCGGCGTTTTGGCTCCGTGGCGGCTGCCGTCTCCCCTTACCTCGATTTCTCCGCCGCGTTCGCCCACCACCGCGGTACGCTAGAGCATTCTTACCTATTTTTACGTAAGTAATATAATAATTATATATTTTTCCAACATTCCCAATCTGCGACGTCAAACATTCGAATGTAGGCTAATCAGTAGACCTAAGATATGATTAATTAAAAAGAAATACGCCCATTAGCATTTATAGCTGATTAGATAAATGCATATATATCATAGGGGGCTTTTCCCTACAACTTACATTTTTAATTATTGTGAAACCTAATAATGCATTTCATCAGGAGTCATAAATCATTTTAAAATTGGCATAAATATTTATAGCTCCTTAGAAAAATAATAATATATATATTTATAAATTTAAATTATAAAGCAAAATTATAAAGTGTTTAATAATGATGCCAAATATTGTTATCTAATATTTACAATTATTATAAATAAGAATTTGCCCATAAGTATTTTTGGCTCGTATAATACGAATTTTTTTGTTCAAAATGTATTTTTCGTCATCTTCCCTATACATTTATTTTTTAATACTATTTTTCATATATGTATTTAAACTTAATTTTGACAATAATAATAAAAAAGTAACCTTTATATTTACTTCAAACCCACTCATATAAAAGTTTCTAAATACCCTGGACTATAAGGATGCAGGAGCGGCTTACACTTTTTTATGCGTGTCAATTACATGACATTCTTAAATTTAATGAGCCACAATACCTGTATAAGAAGCTATCTTGGAGATATTCTGGTAGCAGGTACACTGGACGATCCTGCTCTGTAGCCTTAAATATACCAAGTCATCGAACTGCTGTTTTTCGGGGTGGCTTCAGCTACCGAGCCTCAAAATGTTGGAATAATATTCCTCCCCCAATTCGTGGAATAGTATGCAAATTTAATTTTAAAAATAAATATCGTGAGTTTTTAATTTCCATTCAGAAAAGCAAATTATGAACTTATTCGTGGCTGAAGTTTTACTCACACATATTCTTGTTTTACTTATATACATGTAAATATTTATATATGTTATATTATACATTTATTTATTGTTATTTTGTACATGTTAATATATTTTATTTATTTTGTTTATTTATATCATGCCTTTTATGTTCTTATGTTCTTTTCATCGATTGTATATTGTCATATTTCGTCACTTTGTGTGTTTTGTTTATCTTTTTTGAGCTTAATACAGTTTCTGCTTCCATCCGAATGTAATTTTTATATGAGGTTTTTGTGCGCAGCTCCTGGTGCTGACTGAAAATCAGTGTTGCTATTTCATGCTAGTAACAAAATGCTGAGTTTAGCACCTTTTTCTTTGCACAGTTCAAAATGTTTAATAATATCTGTACTTTCTGCTGAAATGTTATTGTAAGTTTACAGGTCTTACTCTAAAGTACTTTTTTTTCTACATTTTGTGCTATGTGGTGAAATAAACGTTTTCTATTCTATTCTATTCTATTCTTAATAATACCATAAATAAATATAAATATAAAAAAAAAAAAAAACAACAGCGTCTCAAATTTTTAAACTCGAAATAATATGTAGACAAAGATAAGGAATTAAAAGCTAAAAAAAAGAGATTAAGTATTTGTAAGGAAACTTTTGTTTGCTGAAAATTGGTTATTCAAGACGTAAATACGTCATCATTGTTTAGCCAATCAAAAATAAAAGAAATTTTTTATACTTGTTGCATCACTTATATGAGAAAAGCTACGCATGTGAACCATGTGATTGGGGGAGTCTAGATGCGATAGCACAGTGGTCAGTGCATTGGATCGTGCTGCTTCTGGTGTCTGGTGTATGTAAATACAAAAAATACTAGTTGGTTCGGTCCAAAGGTGCGGGTTCAATTCCTGCTCGGGTCTTGAAAGACTTTTCATATCCATAAAGGTTTATATGCGCATGTGTTGATTTGGCCACAAGTCGAAAGACACCACAATAGCCCATGGGTCGAAAAACACCACCATATTCTATGGGTCGAAAGACGCCACAAGGGTCGAAAGACGCCACAAAAATCTATGGGTCGAAAGACGCCACAATAATCCGTGGATCGAAAAAAAAACCACAATAATCTATGGGTCAAAAGACGCCACAAGGGTCGAAAGACGCCACAATAATCTTTGGGTCGAGAGACGCCACAATAATCGATGGGTTGAAAGACGCCACAATTACCCATGGGTCGAAAAATGCACAAATGTGTACGCATGGATCAAACGACACCATAAATGTTCCATGGGTCGAAAGATGCCATAAATCTTCCAGAGTTGAAAGACATTATAAATACCATAAATTTCTATGGGTCGTTTGATGCCATTAATGCCATGGCAAACCAACACATGTCTACTCGTTAAATTTAAAGAAAACAAATTGGGCTCTAAAACTACACACACACATGGTGACAGTCAAGTTACTTATGAACCAAGACTAAACAAATGTTTTGTCATACTCGAGTTTAAATAGCATTTAAAAAAAAAACCGGTCAAGTGCGAGTCGGACTCGCGCGCCGAGGGTTCCGATATACCTATAGTATTTTTGGAAGCAATAAAGTCCATTTTCAGGACCGCAAAACTAAATTTGTTTGTAAAGGTTTTTTGCAGATTTCTGAAAAACTGTGCAACTTAGAAAGATCGTTTTATTTTTGCTGTAAAGTTTATATAAACTTCTGTCAACTGTAATTAATTCAGATTTTTCCTTACTCAAACTTCGGAGATAAGGGGGGGGGAATGGTATTTTTCTTGACATTTTTCATCATAACTTTAAAACTAAGAAATTTAAAAAAATACAAAAATATATTTTAAAATGTACAAGTAAAGCCCTTTCATATGATACCCCACTCGACCTAGTAGCGACAATTTGAAATTTGGCCCCCCCTATTTTGGCCCCCTTTATATTAATAATCATACTTTTTTCAAAATTTTTTCTTGTGCAATTAAGTTGGGCAACTATATTCTAAAACTATTCCAAATTTCAGGTTGATAGCATAAGTGGTTGCTGAGATATAGAGGTGTGACAGACAGACGGACAGACAGACAGACAGAGCGGCACCATAAGGGTTCCTTTTTTTTACCATTTTGGTATCGGAACCCTAAAAAACGCCAAAAGCATCATGATCACGTTGATAACTAACTGTGGAATTGCAAAATATTGATTGATTTTAAGACATGAAAAATATCGGGTTATTAATCAAATAAAAAAAATAAATTTGGAACAATTACTTGTAAATTGTTTGGATAAATTTTCAAGCATGGTCAAATCCAAATATATTTGGAACGAATAACCTAACATAACATCTCACTCCCTGACTTTTGATGAAAGCGTTCTTTTGATAAATACGTGCAAATACCAAGTATCGCAAGCGCGAAATTTCACCTTATAAGAATAAAGATGCTGCAATATTGTCCACAGATGCAGTCTTCGGAGGAGGAAATGGATTGGTTCTGCTTAAAGAAACGCACACTATGACTTTAGTCTGTAGGGACCAGAACTCCAATTTATGAAACTGGACCTCGCAGTTGTATAAGAGAAACAAAATTCACTAAGAAAAATGGAGGAAAGTGGACAGTATCTAGAAGATGACGAAACTTAATTACCTTAATTAATGAAGTTGTAAATTTTAACAATGATATTATGTGATCTAAATCGGTTCAATGTTAGACCAATAGTGCTCTGATATTCTAGCACGACACAGGAAACCCATTGTATAATGCCGACTCTTAAAGTAGGCCGTGTTGCAGTGGTTTCTTGCCGTTTCTTTTACGCTGCCATAGCACGATCCGAAACGGAAGTCGAGTCGCTCTATTTGGATTGTATTCTGCATGTTATGATGACCATTAAGTATTATGTAAAGAATGATATAAAAGTTATTTCAAATCATATATAAAGGAAGAGATGTGACGTACACAATAAATGTGGGTATTTGGATACAACTTCACTTGACACCCGGCCGGCGAGCGGAGAGGTTGTCTCTGTGTCCCACGTACCAATATCAGCTACTTTTACTAGATGCATCCCGATTAATAACAAGATGTCCTTTGGGACATAACAGTCAGTAAGATTCCATATTAAATAGGATATATTATATTGCGTTTCCAGTCATGCGTTCTAGCGAAGCAGCTGGATCTTACTGAGCGTCAAGTAGAGCGATGGTGGCGCCTCCGCCGGAGCCAGGACAAACCTTCCACGCTGGTGAAGTTCTGCGAGTGCATGTGGCGCTGCACCTTCTACCTTTACAACTTCTCCTACGGCACGTTCATCCTCTGGGACAAGATCTGGCTGTGGGATATCGATTATTGTTATATTGGGTATCCACATCAGGTGAGTTGTTCTCATAGGGTAAATAAAATACATTATGCACAAGATAACAAGTAAGAGGAAATTCGGTCAGGGACTTGTCGACTTTATGTACTTTATGTACTCTCTTCCTCCGTTCCTGCTCCGTTCGGTGCCGGCCTAGAGTAGTATAGCACCGACCCATCTCTTCCCGTGGGTGTCGTAGTAAGAGACGACTAAGGGAAAGAAATCCAAAGGAAGAGCAGCAGCGTCCTGTGTATTATCCCATCACACTGCGGGCGCCAACCCATCTGCCAAGCGTGGCGACTATGGTAAAACCCCCTAAAAAAGAAACATACCCAGTGCGAGTCGGACTCGCGCACCGAGGGTTCCGAACAAACCTGTAGGTATATAAGTAAAAGTTATAGTATTTTTATTGCTTAATTTAATGAAAGTTCACGTTGAAATTATGCAGTTTGAACATGCATACTTTATTCTTTGTAATTTTCCAGGGCGTAACATATGACATATGGTGGTACTACATGGTGTCTTCAGCATTCTACTGGTCGCTCACCATGTCTCAGTTCTGGGATGTGAAGCGTAAAGACTTCTGGCAGATTTTCGTGCACCATATCGCCACCATAGCTCTGCTTTCGTTCAGCTGGGTCTGCAATCTCCATCGGATTGGCACTCTAGTGATTCTTTCACACGAGTGTAATGAAATATTATTAGAAGTAAGTTTTTATGTGTTACATGATTATTCATTATTTATTTATATTAGGAGTAGGAAGAATATTAGTGTAGGACGGTCCACCGAAAATGAAAGGGCGTGCTTAGTCAACGAAACTGAACAATAAAAAAAAAGTTGGCCTCTCCATAAAAACTGGTCGATCCAAGTGATCAATTTGTATGCAGGGGTCAAGTCATGAGCCTCTCGGCGCATAAAGTCACAGAAGCGGGAGCGCGGAGCGCGGTATACCTAGAGATGAAAGAGACTAAGTCCTTTAAGGCCTATAAAAAAGAATAGACTAATTTTTAACGCCTTACGACTAGATTAGTCTCGTAACCCTTTAGTCCTTAGTCATAAGACTACAAACTGACGACTAATTTCAGCCGTAGTGTTTAACCTTATAACGTAAAAGGCTTATAAGACTAAAAAGACTAAAAGCGCCTTATCACCTTAGGCTGGGTGCGAGCGCGAGTGGTTCGAGTTCGAGATGCGTGTCACATAGGAAATCAAACGTTTTGATAACTTACGAGTAAAATAAAATCGGAAAGCAGCAACATTGTTAATACTTTTTTAAATTATGATTGTCTATAGGTTTCTTAGTAATTTATAATGTACAAAATTTTACGGAGACAGATCAATACAACTTAATTAAATATAAAAATATAACTAAAGTAGGTGTTATTTTTATTAATGACACATTCTATGTGGAACAGTTTTTAAATCTGGCAATTTGGTATTTTTAGTGCGGTAAAAGAGTTCCACTCGGTAATCGCAAAGAATTGCAGCAGGACGGATTATCTTGCTTTCTAATTATTGTGATAGTGTAGTGGGATAAGCGTTATAATGTGTGATTTGGATTGACGGCGTGATTTTATGTATGTATGTAGTCCTTTAACAAAACAACTACACTCGTTTTAGTGTTTTAGTTTTTTAAAACAACTATAGTCGTTTAAGTCGTTGTCTTTTAATACAACGACTAAGTCATATTAGTAAAAAGTCGAACCTATAGTCTTTATTTTAGAGCCGAGTCCTGTGAGATGGAGGTTAGTCATTTTTATAGGCCTTAAAAGACTTTAGGCTCTTTCATCGTAGACACCGTATACCTGAGCAGTGGATATTATCAATTACCCTTCACTGTCGAAATCCAGATACAAAATCTTATCAATTTATAATATAAAAAAAAAAATAGTGTGTTCTTTACAAGTTAACACAGAGTGTTCTGTCATTACTATTATGTGAAATATTTGTATCATCATAAAAACCACTGCTGGACCTAAAGCTTCCCATTAAATACCCTGCAATGTGTGGTATCCTTTGAGGGGATTTGATACAGGGTGTTACATAAAAGGGTACACCAACCCTGAAGCATGTGAAACTGCCCATGAAATTGAACAACTTTTTCTAAGGAACATAGATCGAAATAGGACAGAAAAAATAGGTCAAAATTTTTTTTTTACTTATTTCGACCCATGTTCCTTCGAGAAAGTTGTTCAGTTTAATGGTCAGAATCACATCCTTCAGGATTGATATACCCTATCTGTTACACCTTGTATAGTCAGTAATAGTCACCACGATTGTTAACGTGGCGGCTGGTACACACGGCCGCACGTCAGTAGAATCACTTTTGGACCTTACGGCGTGGTAATAGAGTTGAAAAGGTTTCTACCGACGTGCGGTTGACCGTACAACGGACCGCGGTCAATGAAGTATGGTACGATACTAAACGCAAAAGAACGCTGCTACCTACCTATCTACTCATCCTCCGGATCAAGATCTCTTAGTCGCCTTTTGCGACACCCACGGCAAGAGACGGGGTGGTGTTACTCTTAGCTGGCATGGCATCACACGGAAACAAGTATCTGCCTAACTTTTATATTAGATCACAGAATGTGTAATAGTACTTAAACAATTAGATAGGCTGGCTTTTAAGGCTTTTGTGAGGCCAATTATTGAAATAATCTTATCTTACCTTCTTCCCTCCATTAGTCCCTATCCTTCTGTTGCCAAGTCTTTCAAAAGCCATCGACGCCTTGGTCGGCGCCTTCTGGCGCTTTGTGGCTGCCAGATGGTAATAATAATAAATAATAATAGCATTATAATAACTATAAGTAGCATTGTTTTTTTTCCTAGGCGGCGAAAGCAATGAAATATGCGAATTACCAACGAGTTTGTGACTGGTTGTTCGCTGTGTTCACGGTACTGTGGATTGTCACTCGACTTGGATTCTATCCCTTCTACATTATATGGAGGTAATAAATAAGCAAAATAATAATGGTTTCTTACAAAAGGCTGCAAAGTTGTTATTTGGCACGAGTGCTTGTATTGAAAACCGAGCAAGCGGATACTCGTGGTTCAAAAATAGAATCCTGTGCTTAGCGAGAGTTAGCACTAGACGCAGAATACTTTGCTGCCCGCCAAACACGCAATTTTTACGCCCGTTGCTAATCTCTCCTTTAGACTCAAAAGTCTAGCTTATAAAAGACATATAACATACACACATACATATACACAGATATGTTAAGATACTAAATAAGAAAACTACAGTGCACATTCCTGTTTTTAATGATTCTTATTTCTAACACTGTAAATTATTATATTCCAGCACGTCAATCCGCGCGCCAATGCTGATGCCGATGTTCCCAGCATTTTACATCCTCAACTCCTTACTGTGCCTACTTCTAGTCCTACATTTAGTCTGGACCTGGCTTATACTACAGGTTGCATACAAAGCTATCAACTGTGGACAGGTAAGCAGAATAACTTTGTTTCCCTTATGATAATTGAAATCCAATAGCACTACTAAATGCTTAAAAGTAATTGCTGAAATAAGAACAAAAAGTTGAAACAGTCATTGTAGCTGAATTCGGTTTGATAAATATCATAAATGGCATTTGATTTCGTGACATTAACAAATTGATCAATGTAATTTGTTATTAAAAATACAAGTTCCAAAGTAACTGTACAGTTTATAAATAAAGCTAGCCCTCCATTAAAGGTAGCAATCCATTATTCAATACGTTCTGTACGTAATGTGTTGGATATGTACCTAGGCAGATAAAAATGGTTTACATAAAGTAACGCTTACTATTTTGAGGGTAAAATGGTTAGGCAACCTTGCTCCGAACAGCCATTGCGACTTGTTAAAATCTATTATAGCCATTATGTCCCTTTTATAGCCCTTTTTGCTGAATCTCCGGCCACACCGACATGCGACACTACCGACAGCCTCAAAGAAGCTGATGACCAGAGTCCCGGCATTCTTATGGTGCAATTTACTATGTTTCATATACCAGAGTTCACGAAAGAGTCATGTGTTTAGTAAACAAAATCATAACTTCAAATTCATGAAAAATGTGCTGAAAATGTAGATATTTCTGTATGTAAAATAAAACAATAGACTAAGCGTTTTTCTGTGTGTGTATTGTGGTTACAAATGAATTTAAGAAAAATCTTTTCTAAGATAAAAGAAAATGATTGTTTACAAAATACCTGACTCTTTCGTGAACTCCGTTATAAAGTAACTATTAGACCAATTCAAAGTATCGACTTTTGACCTCTTCTTAGCTGCAGAAATATCCGGGTTATGGAAACTAAAAGTACCTAAATGTTTTATCGTTATAGATGGAGGGAGATATAAGAAGTTCTAGTTCAGAGCTGAGTGATACGAGTAGCTCGCATCAGTCTAACCACAGCACGCCGACTCGCACCAACAACAACAACAACAAGAAGTAAGTGCGATAAACATATTAGACACAGGTGAAAACCAAAATTGTACAGGGTCACAGGAGCCAAGCAGCTGGGACGCCTGTCGCTCTAATTAAAGCTTCTCTATTTTTTTTTCTGAATACTTTCTCTTTCGTTGAGAAAGAAAATGTCAGCAATAGATCTAAGATTTAACTTTAAAGATTATCTGCATTATTACGAGTATTATTATTTTATGTTACTAGTGAGCAAACGAGCAGGTGGGCCACCTGGTGGTAAGTGGTCACCGCCGCCCATAGCACCCACTATCTTATTAGTGACACAGTTTGACACTAACAAAACAGGAAAGAGCGTTGCCCACCGTGAGAACTCAGATGTCTCATGTAGCGGTAATTTCACTAATCCGTCGAACCGAAAGAAAGCATTGCAAACTCTGCTGCTTTACGGAAGAAATAGGCAAGGGGGTGGTACCTACTTCCCCAGACGGACATTGCACAAAAGACCTACCTTCAAAAATAAAAGAAGTGGTGAAACAAGCTGGACGTAAGTACAATCGAACGGACGTGTGTTGCAGCAATCGAATTAATGGACTTAATTTAATTTTCTGGGCATCATCGTTCACTCGGCAAGTCCATTTGGGACTTGCCCAAAAGCCCTTCCAGCTGCATGCTTCCTGCTGCATCTCATAAGTTTGACAAGTATAGCGCATTCAAAACAAATCTGTCTATGACGGTTATTTTCTGCACATGGGTGACAGACGGAGAGCCAATGAACGATTCGCTCGCCTCTCCCCACCTGCCGCGCTCACCCCCGCGACTAATTTTTTGACTTCTGTGCATTAACGGTCACAGACAGAGTTACTTTGTACGCCGCCGTATAAACACTTTTTTAAAGCATAAAAAAGCAATTTAAGTCCGCTTGCATAAACAACTTAAAAAGTAGGTATGATAGATAAGTGAAAGATAAATTGTATCACAGGAAAAATTGCTTTCAACCATATCTGTCAGAGACGTGATATTAAATGACAATCGGTTCTATTTCTTACATTTAAACTAGTGTTATTGTAATTTCACGGGGCCTATTTTTATGAATTTTAACTTGAAAATAATAATTTATTGATAAAATTTATAATAAAATAATAATTATGTTATTATTATAATTCCGTACACTTTAGATAAGATTATGTACAAAGTTTGAGGTTAGCTTACAATTTATCGTGCAATTACGATATTACGGATCTGACAGACAATATCTACGGCTACGTGCTTCCCAAGGAGGTTTTAATCCACGCTACGCTTAGCGTGGATTAAAACCTCCTTGGTGCTTCCAATATGTGTCTAAATATCTAATTTCCTTGTTTCAGAGATACATAGGGACCGGCTTTCCTTTTATTACAACGGTCGACTATTGCCGGTACACTCATGATCTTCAGCGAGAATCAACTGATCCTACAGTCAAACTGTCTGTACAGTTTTGTGGGACTTTCTATAGTTTTTTGTAAAAATAAATTTGAAAGTAGAATTTTGGACTTAGGCCTATCAGATCACACTGCACAATATATAAAGTACCCCGTAAAAAAGACATGTTCTTTAAAGTATTGGCAAGTAAATAAAAGAGACTACTCTAAAGAAAACTTAGAAAAGTTTTTAGAATGCGTAGCTTCGTTAAAATTTGCAGATGTTTACGATACAAAGGATCCCAATCTTGCGTACAATGCTTTTATAGATAGCTTTAAGCTTTTCTACGACCTTTGTTTTCCTATCTTACGAATCAGGATTAAAATAACAAAACATGCAAAATGGCTTACAAAACGAATAAAAATTGCTAGTAAAAGAAAAAGAGACCTCTTATGGAAGTGTAGGATAGATCCAAATGAAACAAATAAAAAATTACTGAAAAATCATACTATGAAACTTAAAAATATTTTAAAACTTACGCAAAAAACTCAGAACAATAACTACATAAACACTGCTAAAAATAAATCCAAGGCAACATGGAAAATTATCAACAAATCGAAACATAATTTACCCAAGGAAACAGTTAGTCAAATAAAACAGAACGGAAGTATTATTACAGAACCAACTAAAATAGCCACAATTTTCAATGATTATTTTGTTGATCAGATTTCAACCAAACCAAACAGAAATTCTAACACAACTTTGCCCATTACAAAAACTACTAACTCCATATTTATTTGTCCTGTTTCTCCACACGAAATTCTAAATATAATAAAAGGTTTAAAGAATAAAAACAGCGTTGGTTTTGACGATATTTCTGTTAAGGTACTAAAATTTGTAGCAAACGTAGTAGCTGAACCACTCTGTCATATAGTTAATCAGAGCATATCTAACGGAATATACCCTGATAAACTAAAACCTATCATCATTAAGCCATTATTTAAGAAACATGATCGAGAGAATGTTGCAAATTACAGGCCAATAGCTCTCATGTCAGTTATTTCAAAGGTCTTTGAAAAAGTAATCCATAATTCAATTTATTCATATATTGATAAATACAACATACTAGCACCAGAACAAAAAGGATTTCGCAAAAAATACAACGTCAACATGGCTATTCACGAGTTCCTGAATAATTTAATACCTAACATTGATAAAAAAGAACCATTTGATCAGATTCAGATTCAGATAATTTTATTCAATGTAGATTCTTTACAGAATACTTATTGAATGTCATGCAGAATACAATGCAAATAGAGCGAGTCTACGCCGTTTCGGATCGTGCTATGGCAGCGTAAAAGAAACGGCAAGAAACCACTGCAGCACGGCCTACTTTAAGAGTCGGCTTTTTACAATGTGTTTCTTGTGTTTCGTTGGAATATCAGAGCACCATACCTCTTTGTCATTCATATAGTCATCCAATCTGTAGTAAGCTTTTTTACATAACGTTTGCTTTACACATTCTTTAAACTTTCTCTCAGGTAACTGCACTATATTGTCAGGTATTTTGTTGTAGTATCGTATACACAGACCAACGAAAGATGTATTGACTTTAGTTAATCTAGTATATGGTTGATCAATTTTATGCTTATTTCTAGTATTAAAATTATGCCTGTCACAAATTTTAGGTAATTGATGAATGTTCTTTCTAGCATACATTATATTTTCATAGATATACTGGCATGGCACTGTCATAATGTTGATTTCCTTAAACAGTTCTCTTAGGGAATCACGAGTCTTCAGGCAATAAATTGCTCTTATAGCCCTTTTTTGTAAAACGAATATTGAATGTATATCAGCTGCTCGGCCCCAAAGCAGTATGCCATAAGACATAATGCTATGGAAGTAGCTAAAGTAAACCAGCCTTGCAGTAGCTACATCAGTAAGTTGTCTGATTTTTCTAACAGCATATGCAGCCGAGCTCAATCGACCAGAAAGAGCCGTGATATGAGGGCCCCATTGAAGTTTAGAGTCTAGTGTTAACCCTAAGAAAACTGTACTATTTACAAAATCTAATGGTTCATTATTCAAGACTATGTTATGTGAAGTAGACCTTACATTTGGTAGTGCAAATTTAATACATTTAGTTTTTTTGGCGTTTAGGACTAGATTGTTAACAGTAAACCATGCATGAATCTGTCGAAGTGCATCATTGACTTCGTTATAATTTTGTGATTTCCTACTTACATTGAATATTAATGAAGTATCATCAGCAAATAACACAATCTTTGACAGATTCTTCACCACAGAAGGAAGGTCATTAATATAAATAAGGAATAAAAATGGCCCTAATATGGACCCTTGAGGTACGCCAATTTTGACAACAGCATTTAAGATAGCATTTTGATTCACGATTTTGGTCAGCTCATAAAGGGCATATGCGGATTTACTTAATTTTTGGCATAACTCTTCCGTGTGGGTTTTCCAAGTCAGATTATGATCAATAGTCAGCCCTAAAAAATTTGTGTTCTCTACTTTTTTCACTTCTGTATCCAAATAGTCTATTTTGATATTATCGTTGTTTGGTTTACGTATATGGAAATGCATAGCTTTGGTTTTATCTAAATTTACTGACAGATTATTAGAGTTAAGGTATTCAATTACTTTGCTTAATGTGTTGTTTATGTCATTTTCATAGTTTGTAGACTTGTTAAATTTTATTATAGCTGTGCTGTCGTCTGCAAAAAGAATCATGGGATGAGGTACGTTTTGAGGTAAGTCGTTAATGTACAGGAGGAATAATAACGGGCCTAGCACGCTGCCTTGCGGGACTCCAAATGTAGTAGATCTTTCGGTAGATACATATGTAGTCTCAATTTTCGAGGTCATACAAATTCTTGAGATGTGTGTATATTGCGTTCTATTGCTTAAATAAGACTGAATTAAATCTAA
This sequence comes from Athrips mouffetella, assembly GCA_947532105.1. Taxonomy (NCBI): domain Eukaryota; kingdom Metazoa; phylum Arthropoda; class Insecta; order Lepidoptera; family Gelechiidae; genus Athrips; species Athrips mouffetella. Next base: position 14,453,082 of record OX383977.1, read on the forward strand.
CGCGTTGCCCCGAATGCCATAGGCATACAATTTATTGAGTAATATACAATGGTCTACATGATGAAATGAAAATGACATAAACAACACATTAAGCAAAGTAATTGAATACCTTAACTCTAATAATCTGTCAGTAAATTTAGATAAAACCAAAGCTATGCATTTCCATATACGTAAACCAAACAACGATAATATCAAAATAGACTATTTGGATACAGAAGTGAAAAAAGTAGAGAACACAAATTTTTTAGGGCTGACTATTGATCATAATCTGACTTGGAAAACCCACACGGAAGAGTTATGCCAAAAATTAAGTAAATCCGCATATGCCCTTTATGAGCTGACCAAAATCGTGAATCAAAATGCTATCTTAAATGCGTTTCATAGTTTAGTAATGTCACAACTCCGTTACGGCATCATATTTTGGGGTAACTGCACTGAAAAGGAAACTGTTTTTAAAGCTCAAAAGCGATGCATCAGGAGTATGTGTGGTTTAAAAAGAACTGACAGTTGCCAACCATACTTCAAATCTTTAGAAATACTAACACTACCCTTGTTGTACATATTTGAATTGTCCTTGTTTGTTAAAAATAATGAAGCTCTGTTTATAAAAACGTTCCAATTTGAAAAACATGATAGAACCCTAAGATACAGAGATAGGCTGTGTGTGCGTGCAGCAAACACGACCTTTATGCACAGCAGTATCCTTTGCATGGCACCAAAGGTTTACAACCACTTGCCCAATTACATAAGGAACTTGGAACTTCCTCATTTTAAAAGCCAATTACATGGATTTCTTGTAAATAAATCATATTATAAAATTATGGACTTTTTGAATGAAAATTTTAAAAATTAGTTTATAAAGTACCTAGTAAGTGTTAAATTATTGTATAGTTTTGGTTTGTATTTAAGGTTTATAGTACGCATTAAGAGATATGTAAGGTATAGACCCGTAAGTTTTTATTTTGTTTAGTTGGTTTCCTTAGTTTATTTTGAGTTTATTATTTTTAAGATCCTCAAAAAATTTGTACACCTCTTATGGTAGATTGCAGAGAACAATGTCCTTTTTGTAACACCTTGTAAACACCTGCTTTCACAAATAAATATTATTCTATTCTATTCTATTCTATTCTATTCTATTCTATTCTATTCTATTCTATTCTATTCTATTCCTATTCTATTCTATTCTATTCTATTCTATTCTATTCTATTCTATTCTATTCTATTCTATTCTATTCTATTCTATTCTATTCTATTCTATTCTATTCTATTCTATTCTATTCTATTCTATTCTATTCTATTCTATTCTATTCTATTCTATTCTATTCTATTCTATTCTATTCTATTCTATTCTATTCTATTCTATTCTATTCTATTCTATTCTATTCTATTCTATTCTATTCTATTCTATTCTATTCTATTCTATTCTATTCTATTCTATTCTATTCTATTCTATTCTATTCTATTCTATTCTATTCTATTCTATTCTATTCTATTCTATTCTATTCTATTCTATTCTATTCTATTCTATTCTATTCTATTCTATTCTATTCTATTCTATTCTATTCTATTCTATTCTATTCTATTCTATTCTATTCTATTCTATTCTATTCTATTCTATTCTATTCTATTCTATTCTATTCTATTCTATTCTATTCTATTCTATTCTATTCTATTCTATTCTATTCTATTCTATTCTATTCTATTCTATTCTATTCTATTCTATTCTATTCTATTCTATTCTATTCTATTCTATTCTATTCTATTCTATTCTATTCTATTCTATTCTATTCTATTCTATTCTATTCTATTCTATTCTATTCTATTCTATTCTATTCTATTCTATTCTATTCTATTCTATTCTATTCTATTCTATTCTATTCTATTCTATTCTATTCTATTCTATTCTATTCTATTCTATTCTATTCTATTCTATTCTATTCTATTCTATTCTATTCTATTCTATTCTATTCTATTCTATTCTATTCTATTCTATTCTATTCTATTCTATTCTATTCTATTCTATTCTATTCTATTCTATTCTATTCTATTCTATTCTATTCTATTCTATTCTATTCTATTCTATTCTATTCTATTCTATTCTATTCTATTCTATTCTATTCTATTCTATTCTATTCTATTCTATTCTATTCTATTCTATTCTATTCTATTCTATTCTATTCTATTCTATTCTATTCTATTCTATTCTATTCTATTCTATTCTATTCTATTCTATTCTATTCTATTCTATTCTATTCTATTCTATTCTATTCTATTCTATTCTATTCTATTCTATTCTATTCTATTCTATTCTATTCTATTCTATTCTATTCTATTCTATTCTATTCTATTCTATTCTATTCTATTCTATTCTATTCTATTCTATTCTATTCTATTCTATTCTATTCTATTCTATTCTATTCTATTCTATTCTATTCTATTCTATTCTATTCTATTCTATTCTATTCTATTCTATTCTATTCTATTCTATTCTATTCTATTCTATTCTATTCTATTCTATTCTATTCTATTCTATTCTATTCTATTCTATTCTATTCTATTCTATTCTATTCTATTCTATTCTATTCTATTCTATTCTATTCTATTCTATTCTATTCTATTCTATTCTATTCTATTCTATTCTATTCTATTCTATTCTATTCTATTCTATTCTATTCTATTCTATTCTATTCTATTCTATTCTATTCTATTCTATTCTATTCTATTCTATTCTATTCTATTCTATTCTATTCTATTCTATTCTATTCTATTCTATTCTATTTTATTCTATTCTATTCTATTTATGTTATATCTGTATTTATATGTATCTATACATATAATAAAAGAGTAGAAACCGCGTGTCTGTACTTTTGATAAATTTATAAAAAAATTAGTGTGGGCGATAAGAAACGACTAATAAATAGAACTCAAAAATATGTTTTCTGAACTTTTTGTCTGTCTGTCTGTCTGTATGTTTTCGATAAGCTCCGAAACTACTCAACGGTTTTCGCAAATAGATTAAGCTTAGCTTTGAGCAACATATAGGCTATGTTTCATTCAACTGGAATCAATTTCGGACTCCATTGCATTTAGACATGATAGTGATGTACTCATTGTAGGAGACTTTAACATTGGTCTCATCATTTGGCAGCGAAGAGCAATCGGAGAAATATACAGCTGCTTCCCCTGCCATGGTTTCATCAAACTTAGAAAAAATGTTGGCCGACTTTATGCCACTACATTGCTTTGATCAGTTTAACCTGGTGCGCAACAAAGATGGTAAAATTCTGGATCTGGTTTTAAGTAACAATCCTAATATATGCATATCAGAAGCCCCAGTGGCACTCTCTAAAATCGATCAATTTCACCCCCCAATAAGAATTGTCATAGATAACATGATTAAAACTTATATACCTAAGAAAATTGTCACAAAATACAACTTTTTTAAAGCAGATTATGTATCCATTAATAGAGAATTACTTGAAGTTAATTGGAATGAATTCTTTAGTATATATAAAAATATTGACGATATGTTAGAAAAATTCTACACAAGATTATAGACAAATATGTTCCTAAAGTACGTTCAAACAGACGAGGCCAATATCCCATTTGGTACAGCAAAAACTTGATCAAATTAATTGCAGAGAAGGAAAAATATCGAATACGATACAAAAAGTATAACAATCCCTTAGATGAATACGAGTTTTCACTGACTAGAACAAGGTGTCACTTTCAAATTGAACTTTGTTACTCAAAATATTGCGAAACTATAGAGTTCAATCACACAGAACCGTATGAAAGCCTTTTGGTCATTTATAACATCTAAACGCAAAGCTCAGGGCACAATTCCTAGCGAAATGACACTAGGCGATATTATTTACTCGGATCCTACGAGCATTTGTAATGGATTTGCTAAGCAATTCCATTCTGTGTATTCAGTATCAAGCCACACTCGCACAGATTTTTCAGCTACACTTTCAGATCCTTCGAGTCCATGTCACACATTCAACCATACATTAAACACCGTTTCCATAACACGCAAGTCAATAGAGAAGTGTCTATCTAAACTCAACAAACAAAAAGGTCCAGGTCCAGATAACATACCCCCGGTATTTCTTGCCAATTGCGGAAAAAGCCTATCCTTACCTCTAAGCATTATTTTCAACTATTCAATAGATGCTGGTACATTTCCAGAAGCTTGGAAGGCAGCAAATATAGTACCTATTCCTAAAAGCGGGAGCAAGTCGGATATTAAAAACTACCGTCCTATTTCCCTTCTGAGCTCATTTAGTAAGGTGTTTGAATCTTTGGTTTGCCCGTATATTTCTAATCACCTAAAATCAATCCTAACGCCCCATCAACATGGAAGTCTGCAAGGCAAGCTGTGTTCGCCTGTAATTGGGTGTACATCTCGGTCTACGTTTGTGCCTATTATTATAATTTAATATTAAGATGTACTTCTGTTGGCGAACCAATAAATAAATAAATAAATTGGTTCACTCAATCAGAAGCTACACTAATGTAAAGTATCAAATTGCCTGTACGATAATAACTCACAAACCGATTAAAACTGAGTTTTCAATTACGAGTTTGGCTTACTTTTGTGCAACATACAAGTTTAGTTTCATTGCAATCGGTTCACTCAGACAGAAGATACGCTAAGTTTCATGCGGCGGCGCAAATAACTCACAAACTATTGAACGGATTCAAATGGGGTTTTCAATAAACTGTCAAGCTTACTTCTTTGCAACGTATTAGCTTACTTTCATTGAAAACGGCTCACTCGGTAAAATCTCAGAGAGACACCTTTCACAAATTGTGTGATAAATTTCATACAAAAGAGCTGGCCCAGTTGGTAAAAGCACAGACACTTAAAGTTTAATTATACCGGAAATAGATATCACCAAAGTTACAAAATGTTTTGTTTGAATTTATATTACACCAGCGCGCAAGCTTACCAGTTGCTACAAAGCGCTATACAGGGTGTAAGGGACAGGTTGGCAAATACTGAAAGGGCATGATCAGTCAACGTAACTGAACAACTTTCAGCGAACAAAACTTTCAGGAAATGAAAAAAAAATCGGCCTCTCCATACAAAATTGCAAACTTGATTGGACAGTTTGTATGGAGAAGCCGATTTTTTTTTTCATTTCCTGAAAGTTTTGTTCGCTGAAAGTTGTTCAGTTACGTTGACTGATCATGCCCTTTCAGTATTTGCCAACCTGTCTCTTACACCCTGTATGTCTTCCAAGTCCAAGAACATTAAATAAACATGGAATACCGATCACAACTGAAATAAATGACAGACTTTTCTCGATACTTAAAACAAAAGTTGATGCCATGACGGAAATGGAAAAAAACTGCTCAGTTGTCATTGATCCTATGAGTTTAAAGACTAATTTATTTTATAATTTGAAGTATGATAAAATAATTGGCTTTCATGAGGGAGTACAGTCACCAGAACCAGCAAAAAATTCTTTAGGTGTGATGGTGCGTGGGATATTTATCAACTGGAAACATCCCGTGGGATTTTCGTTGCTCTCTGAATGTAGAAATTATGGCGAGATAGCTAAGTGAATTGACAAGCTCTTGGAAAAATTATTTGAGATAGGACTAAACATTAGAACGTTTGTGTCCGACATGGGATCAGACGCAGCGAAAAATAGGGGTGTCACCACCGATCAGCCTTCTTTCTTTGTAATCAACAGAAAAATATTCTATATCTTTGATGCTCCCCATCTCATAAAACTGGTTCGCAATAATTTGATGTCCTATGACTTTCATTTCCAGGATCGTGTGGCAAAATATGAGCACATCATAAAATTTTATGAAAATGATAAACAAAAAAGTTTCAAACTAGCACACAAATTGACGAACAGTCACATACACCCAACAAATTTTGAAAAAATGAAAGTTTGCTATGCTACCCAACTATTGAGTAATTCTGTTGCTGCTGGTATATCAACTTACGTAGATTTCAATGTTATTCATGAATCTGGCCGGGACACAGCAGAACTAATAAAAATTATGAACAACGTGTTTGACTCGTTAAACTCCTCAAACCTAAAAGACAACTACGAATATAGAAGAGCGTTTTGTGGCAAAGCATCACAAAAAGCTTTCTTCGATGACATGTTGACTTTTTTTCAACAACTGAAATTAATTAATCCGAAAACAGGAAAGGACGTTACAGCAAATGTGAAGTTTATAAAGGGGTTCCAAATATCAATTACATCAATTTTCAAGATTTGCAGGCAGAAGGGTGCACGTTCCTAATGACAAGAAGGCTGAATCAAGATGTACTGGAAAAAATTTTCGGACAAATACGAACCAAAAATGGACAGGCTACTGAACCCACTCGCAGACAATTTACGTCTGTTTTTCAAAAACTATTCTTCACGAACCTTATAAAGCCCCCAAAGGCGGGCAACTGTGCCGATGATCTAGGAAAACTGCTCCTTGAATCTAGCGAGGTACGTGTTTTGAACGAAACTACATCCCATGATGACGATGAGGCAAGAGAATCCCACGCTACTAACACTGAAGAAGTAAATATTGAAATTCTGAGCGCCGAATATAACGAAATGGACATTCCTGAGAAAAACCTTTTTTATGTTTGTGGCTATCTTCTTAAGAAATGCACCGAACATCACAATAACTGCCAAACAATCTCCAGGTTGCCCTGGAGGGTGGAATTGTTATTGGTGTATAGCGCATATAGCGTGGGGGAGAGGCAGCTGCCCTGGGGTTACACCTGCGGCGATGGCCTTCTCGTCCGAGTACTCCTGTTTGACAGCTACTCGGAAGCTGCGGCCCTCGAGAAAAGAATCCACCAGCTTGATCAGGGCTGGTCGCATGTCGGTGGCATGGAGTTTACAGATCAGGCCTGAATGCCATAGACGGTCGAAGGCTAGCTTTGTCTGCATGTTAACGTTACCAGATAACATAATAAATAACGTTACGTAACGTTAATTTTATAAAGATACTTTGGTAACGGTATAAATTTTAACGTTATTGGGTACATTAACATTATTATAACGTTAACTTATAACGTTAATTTTATCGTTAATTTTAACAATTTTTATCGTTAATTTAATAAAGCTCACTTTGATAGCAAATCTATTCGTTTTATAGAAAAAAAACACCTTGTTTCATTCTGGAGGCCGTTTCGTCATCGTAATTAAAAATATGACCTTAATATCTAATTTAAGTAGTACTAAAGGTATATTAAGTAGTCTACAGACATGCAGTACCTTTTGATAGAAAAACAATAAACCACATTTTATAATGCAGGAAAACTAGGTACATATTAAATTAATAGATATGTCCTACCTGCGGCGAGAAGTTGTCGCTTGTGCTGCGCAATTTCATTAATGTCATTTTGGTTAAGATAGAAACCTTCCAGAACATAAGCTTGAATCTCAAAATGTTGAATTCTTTAAATGTTGAATTTAAACAAATAATCGGACAATATTCCTTTCCGATTTATTGATAAAGTGGTTAGTGGTTTTCTTTTTCTTTTGGATTATCTCCAATTATTTCGCTTTCTTCCATATTGCTTTATTAAGGCCAACTGCCGCGTGAAGGGTGGTTGATGCATCATCATCATCCGCGCCTCACTGATCATCCGCACATAACCCATCATACACTCATCATCACTCATCCACTCATCAACTATCATCCGCGCATCACTTATCATCCGAAAATCACTCATCATCTGCTCATCATTCACCCACTCATCCATGCATCACTCATCATCCACTTATCATCATTCATCCACAGATCAACTATCATCCGCGCATCACTCATCATCATTGATCCACTCAACAACTATCATCCGCGCATCACTTATCATCCGCTCATCATCATTCATCCACTGATCAACTATCATCCACGCATCACTTATCATCCGAAAATCACTCATCATCCGCTCATCATCATCATTCATCCACTCATCCACGCATCACTCATCATCCGCTCATTATCATTCATCCACTGATCAACTATCATCCGCGCGTCACTTATCATCCGAAAATCCCTCATCATCCGCTCATCATCATTCATCCACTCATTAACTATCATCCGCGCATCACTCATCATCCACTTATAATCATTCATTCACTCATCAACTATCATCCGCGCCTCACTGATCATCCGCACATAACCCATCATACACTCATCATCACTCATCCACTCATCAACTATCATCCGCGCATCACTTATCATCCGAAAATCACTCATCATCCGCTCATCATTCACCCACTCATCCATGCATCACTCATCATCCACTTATCATCATTCATCCACAGATCAACTATCATCCGCGCATCACTCATCATCCGCTCATCATCATTCATCCACTGATCAACTATCATCCGCGCATCACTTATAATCCGAAAATCACTCATCATCCGCTTATCATCATCATTCATCCACTCATCCACGCATCACTCATCATCCGCTCATCATCATTCGTCCACTAATCAACTATCATCCGCACATCACTTATCATCTGAAAATCACTCATCATCCGCTCATCATCATCATTCATCCACTCATTAACTATCATCCGCGCATCACTCATCACCACTTATCATCATTCATCCACTGATCAACTATCATCCGCACATCACTCATCATCACTCATCCACTCATCAACTATCATCCGCGCATCACTTATCATTTGAAAATCACTCATCATCCGCTCATCATCATCATTCCTCCACTCATCCACGCATCACTCATCATGCGCTCATCATCATTCATCCACTGATCAACTATCATCCGCACATTACTCATCATCATTCATCCAGTCATCAACTATCATCCTGCCTATGTTTGGCGCCTATTGCTTCTTTTAAAAAAGTAATCCATTTAAATCCGTGCCATCGTTGTACATTTCGTTGTTTTTGTGATCGAAAGATCAAAGGACACATACTAACGATCAAAAGGCAGTCTTATTTCGGAAAGCCATGCCATGGAAATCCAGACCTGACGAAATAATGTAGCAAACAGCACGTTCAAGTTTCCGATCATCGACCTTAAACAGCTATACCTATTCCAACCACTGCCGATTACCCATCATCTACCGATCACCCATCATCTAACATTGACTCGTCTTCCGCCGGTCACCCATCAATATCATCCACCGGTCACCCATCATCGTCCGGACATCAATCACGTACCGAAAATCTATCACTGACTCGACTCATTGACTCACTTCCACTAGTACTTACTTTGAGTTGAGTCAATGTGTTCAAGTCAATGATATGAGTTGAGTCAGTGAAACCAGTTAATTCAGTGAATTGAAAAGTGACTTGACTCAATGAATTGATTCAAGGAGTTGTCAGTGAAATGAGTCAAGTCAGTGATTTGAGTCAGTGTCTGTGAGTTGAATCAATGACATTAGTTGACTTAGTGAAATAAAACAATGAGTGGAGTCAAGAGTTGAGACAGTGAGTCAAATGAGTCATTGACTGAACTCACTGAGTCAACTTACTCGTCAAGTCGCTTACTCAGCTTACTGACTCAATATTGACTCGTCTCACTGACTCTTACTGACTCCACTCAGTGAATCAACTCACTGTCTCGACTCATTGACTCACCTCTACTAGTACTTCATCTCGACCTAAAGAATGCAACACTACGAGTTGGTGCGCTTGACAGTACTGCGGCGTTTGAGGCAGACGCCGAGGGTATGAAAGAAGCGCGTACGATACGCTTCACGTTGCGCCGGTCATACAAACACGAATGCCCGACGTCGAACGCTCGCGTTTTGAGAGACGCGTCCCGCCGTATGATACGCCGCACGGTGCGGTGTTCATAGAAACACGAACATAAGGCGTCGAACGCGCGCGTATACTCTTTACGCGGCGGTCGGCCTTAGCAAAGCAATATGGAAGAAAGCGAAAAAATTAGAGATATTAAAAAAATAAAACCACTAACAACTTGGTCAATAAATCGGAAAGGAACATTATGTTCCGGAAGGGATTGAAACAATACCTATACAATGGGAAACACTATAACTTTAATCTATTTTGGCTATATCGCACAGCCAACTGTAATTGATTACTTACGTACGAGATGGTACGAGACGCCGAAATGCACTCACGACGCACGTACAGTGTACATTTCAGGCAAAGATTGTTTTTCCTCTGAGTACTTATCGCGCAAGCGGCAAGACCCAGGGGTGGAGCATAACGTTAAAAATTAACGATACTTTTTTTTAACGTTACCTCAATTTAACGTTAAAAATACCGTTAAAATATATTAACATTATTTTAACGGTATTTTTTATAACGTTACTTTTCTGAGCAGCTGGTAACGTTACCAAATTTTTAACGTTAAAGCAAGCCCTGCGAGAGTGTAATGGCAATGCGCACTTGCGTCTTATGACGTTTCTCAACACATTTACGAGTAAAAATTTGCTAACCTAATGTCCACCACACGTCCAACGGAACAATTTGTCGGCTGCATATCATCCTTCAAGGGGGGATCTATTATTTTTAAAGGTAGAGATATGAAAATTTGGATTTGACCTCTCGGTAAAAAAAAAAGTACGTGTTTAAGCATTTTGCTAAATTCATCCCCTAAGGGGGTGAAATGAAGAAAAATTATTGGTATGAAAGTCCTTTGTTTCTGTTAGATGTAAATTTGAATTCAAAACAAAGGACTTTCATACAAAATATTTTTTCTTAATTTCGTTTAAATTAGTTAAAAATTCCATCCTTCCCATAGAGTGGTGTACATATTTATAATTTTTCATAAGATAGGTATTATTTTTCAATCTTTGATGGACTAACAAACCAAAACTTATCTAAAATAAAAATTATCAGATGTGAATGAAAAGTAAGTAGTAGAAAAGCATTTTAGCTGCTGCTTCTTTATCCATTTAAACAACGCAATGGATCCTTATGCTGTTTTATAACCATCACAAAAAATAAAGTTGCGAAAAATCACTTACATTACCACCCGTGCGAAACTGGGGCGGGCCGCTAGTATATCCTGTACTATTAAACGAGTAATATTTGTATATAAATATATATAAATGTAATCGGTTTTTCGAAAACGGCTCTAACGATTTCGATGAAATTTACCATGCGGGGGTTTTGGGGGCAAAAAATCGATCTAGCTAGGTCTCATGTCTGGGAAAACTCGTTTTACCCGTGTTTTTGAGCATTTTGTAAATTCTGCGTTTTAGACAGAAACTTACTGCGCCATCTGTTGGCGAGTAGCATAGCTTGCTCACCCGATGATATTTTCATTTTCAGGTTTAGGCGGCTATTATAGAGCGAAGCTCGATCGCCCAGGTAGGTACTATATAGGTACTTATATTTGTAATCAGTTTCTCGAAAACGGCTCTAACGATTTCGATGAAATTTGCCCTACGGGAGTTTTCGTAGGCGAAAAATCGATCTAGCTAGGTCTCATATCTGGGTAAAATTCGTTTTACCCGGTTTTTAAGCATTATTTATTTATGTTCCTGATACCTACAGTTTCTGTTTATTTTATTACTTTTCGCTATGACTGATTACTCTACCAAATTTCACTACTAAAAATTGCAAATTTTAAGGAGTAATACTAATTATTAAGGCTTAAAGAAATTTCTTAACTTATAAATAATTTTGAAGATTACTAGTTTAATTCAATTTAACACCTTAATATAAAAAATGGTTTTAAAAATAAATTTCACTACAAAAATTTGGTATAGTAAGCATGTTGATCACTGCAGCTGTTTCCATGAACGAGAGAGGCTTTTGGAGTGAATTTCACCCAAATTTTTCTGCATAAATACAGAACTACAGTTTTTTGCAGTATGTACGCATTCGTAACAATTTCATTACTAAATTTTGGTATAGGATCATGTTGATCACTGCAGCCGTTTACGCGTACGAAGGTGAGGCTGCTGGGGTTAACGTCACGCCAGAAACCTCACCAATGCCTATTTATTTCTTTGTTAGTACATCATAACATCCCATGAAATGTTCACTACAGGACAGGGAGCTCCCTCTAGAATTCTAGCTTTTGCTGGAAAAATGTGGAGGGGAAGTACCATCACCTCGCTTGTTAGCGTTACGGCTGGCACCATGGACCGCGGTTGTAAGATGTTAGATACAAAGGAGGATGCTGCAGCCCATCCTCCAGTTTACAACCCTTAGTCGCCTCTTACGACACCCCGGGTATGTAAGGGTTGGAACTATTCTTTGCCGGCACCACACGGGGTCTGAAAGTACAGAGGTAACAAATTATAAGGGTTGGAACATGGTTGGAACTATTCTTTTCCGGCACCACACGGGGTCTGAAAGTACAGAGGTAACAAATTATCCAGTATGTACGATCTATGGCATGGTTGGAATCAAGAAGTTCGATGGTTTTTCTTGGTGAGGCTTCATGGCTGGGGTGACGTTCACGAAGGCCTGACCCTGACCTTTCTCAGGTTTTGTTTTTGATGAATTTGTCACTAATGGAAATGAGAGTTGAGTTGGCACACATTTTTAAGGGATTAGCTCAGGCTTTGTTAAAGAAAATGAATTTGTGAGCGGGCAAAATTGGGAAAAAAAATGTGCGGTCACTGGCGGTCAGTCAGACAGACAATTAATTTTTCAAGAAGTTAGCTCTTAACCACTTGTACATATTGAATGTCCGTCACGCCTAATACAGTTCTTGCAAATCACGAGTGGCGGTTGGCCCTTGTTTGTGTTTAGACGTGTACATGCAGTGTGTTAATGTGTGCGAGCGGGGCGTAAGCGGGCACGCATACTGTTACACCATGCATGTACACGTCTAAACACAACCAAGGGCCGACCGCGCTCGCGATTTGCAAGAGCTTGTACCAGTAACTTCTTCGTCCCGTCCCGCGCGCGGTTCTTTTTTGCATTCTGTCCGTCTTTGTACCACGTAGAGGTGGGTCGTTTTCGTTTTTCGGAATACCGAAACTAGCTATCGTTATAGTAGCCGATAGCGGCTTTTGAAACTATTTATTTTAATAACTATTTATTTTTGAATATCGCTTGACGTTCGGAAAACGAGTATCAGAATAACCGAAATGCGTGTTGGTTATTTTTATAAAATACGTGATTTAGTTTGATTAGGAAAATTTTTGGATTTTTGACTGTAGATTTAAACAAATATCGAAATCAAATTAACTTCGCGCTGTAATCAAGCTTCGTTCGTTCACGCGTTGAGTCGCGCGATCTCAATGGTTTTCGGTTTTCAGAAATAACTAGTTTCGCTCGATAGATAGTTTTCGCAATAGCCAATAACGTAATGAAGCTATTGCACCAATAAATAGTTATCAAAACTATTTACGTTATTTAACGCCCACCTCTAGTACCACGCGAGTTGTAGAACACTCACGCGTCGCTCCGCATCCTTCGCTCGACTTCGAGTAGACAAACGAGATGTTCTGGTCAATGATAAACTTGAAAAATATGTGAACATCTTGGCATCGAAATATCTCCTCGACGAACAAGAAAGATAAAAAATATGGCCGGCGAGAACGCTGCTGATGCTGGTTTAACTTATGAAAATCGGTTAAAGCAAGAAATGTTTGAATCGGTGGATAGAATCATACTAGAAATCAAGACCAGATTTCAGCAACTGCACGAGCTGGATGTCAAGTACTCTTTTCTCTCCCCAACTAACTTACTGAACCCAGAATACAAGTGTAATTTCGGAGAAGAGCACATTGATATCAATGCGGATGAGATAGAAATTGAAAGGGAGAGGTTACGCAATTTCGTTGCTTTGACTGATGCTAAAATTCAAGACAACGCCAAAAAAGGATCGCTCGAGCTTTTAGAATTTATTCAGAAATGCAACTATGGTATTTGCGTACCTAATATTGTATTTTTTCTCACAACACCAACATAATTTTTTTTAAGACGTCAAAAGGGCGGCAAATTATAACTCCGCCGCCCCGGGCGACAGTGACCCACGCTACACCACTGTATACGCTTAAAACCTACATTTATAAATTATATATTTCGTCTCGACGAAATATATAATTTATAAATGCCTTTTTGCCTTGGCCTTTTTGTAATCTCGATTTCCGAACGTATTCATTTGCTGTCAAACTAATTTGACAAGCTTTTTTTGGTAGACCAATTTGCATCACGACAATGTGCAACACATAACAAGCATCGAATAATAAGCAGCAGATATTTGGCGTCACGTGTAGCCAAATATCAGATGCACAATATTTGTCGCGTACTATTCTGCTGCGCATTATCCATGCGCTTCAATAATTGGCAGCATATTGTATGCATCATATATCATGCAACAAATAAAAAGCAGCAGATATTTGGCGTCTCGCAGAAAAAATCAAGACAGGAATTAACGAGCGCACAATTAAAAAGCGCCAAATAAATTGCAGCAAATATTTGGCGTCTGGTCATGGAGGTCATGACCTCTGGTTCTAGCTAGAGTGGTGTCTTTTCAAACCTCGATTACACCATGTAGATATCGATTTATTCAGTATATTCTGTGCATGCTCTGTCCCCAGAGAATATTATAAATATAATCTGTGGACTGAATGAAGGACAACAAACAAACGACTGACTGTCATTTCCAAGGAGGTTTTAGTAGCAGCTCTTGCTGCTAAGGAGGGAGCCATAAGCGTAGCACTTTCTTGCGAGGGACCTCCATACTAAAATGTATGGAATTTTTTTCAAATCCTAAAAAAGTAAAATTTTTATCTTTCTCTGAGAAATATGTGACATGGACATGGGACTAATAAATGTTACTACCACAGTTTTTCTGGTGAAAACACTTACCATTCAGGAAAAAAATGGTGTTAAAAATCACGCATAAAATGGCTATTACGGATTATTTACGCTTCCGTTCTTAGTATTAATGATCAATTCACAAGTAAAGAACAATATATTTTCACTTCCATAAACAAAGTTTATACTAAAACATTAGATTTTTAAAGATATCTTGATTTTTGTAAAACTTAACTGAGTTTTTTGACCGACTAGCATGGGCGACAGTGAGACGCTTCATGCTTTACTAGCTCATACAGAATATGCATATGGCGGACTCTATAGTTTTTTACTCTGAGGTCATTTCATTATGGAATCCATTATGGATGTTTGTTTTATATCCTGAATATCCTGATTGATTTTGTTTCTGGACGTTTTTAGCATTTTAGAATTGCTAGATAACCCAAGATTATTACTGGAAAGGAAGTTCAACCTATAGCCTAGCTAGTGATTTAGTGTTTATACCAGTTTCAACAGAGAGTAGTATGTTTCTTGGTTTCAACCGGCTAGTCCCAGATTAGTAAGTTAATGTAGTCAACAAAACGCAGCCACGCAAGACTGTTCGTCAAACAAGTGAAAGACATGAGGGAAAGGTGGGAGGACCTGCTGGCCAAAGAGTATATAAGTCACTAGCGTTTTTTGGCTAGACAAACCACCACCGACTATGTTGACCTACAGCCGCCTGCTCGCTGGTCGCTCACCGGGCCTCTCCTCACGGAGTCTCACCCGGGGGGCTGGCACCGCGGAGGGCGGCTCTCCAACTCCAGTCAACACACACCTACCAACCACTCCTGACCTGCCACACTACATCCCCATCATCTCCCTTACCGCACCACTTCCATCTACAAGTTCGCCAATAGCCGCCCGCTCGCTGGTCGCTCACCGGGCCTCTCCTCATGGAGTCTCACCCGGGGGGCTGGCACCGCGGAGGGCGGATCTCCAATGACCGGCCTGTAGCCACAGGCCGCGCCTGATACCTCCTCAGGGAGTCACAGTAGCTCCACGAGGATTCCCCGCCAAAGGAGCAATCCCGGGGCGAGAGAAGACTTCACGGCTAGACAATAGAAATAGACTAACATTATGACGCAGCTAAGCTTTTATGACTGGCAAAAATTATCCTGAAAGTGATCACAAATGTTTTTTACACAAAGGCAAGGATGTTATTAAGCAGAGTGGCGGCAGTTGAAATAAAATGAAGCAAAAGTAAACCATAATAATGGCTAAAGTGTAGGTACAATATGGACTGTTGAATTGAAAGCTGGTTTTTTTTTTGGAGGAAAGGTCTTGCCATACCTAGCCTACGTGCAAATTTTGAAGCTGCAGAAATTTCTAGTTTTTTTTAGAAAATAAATATTAAAACGTAAATTTCAATGTTTTTTTAGTTAACATAACGCTCTAAAAGAAACGAGCTTTCAATTCGACATGGTCCACATTGTACAATTTGAACACTTGAAAACCATGTGTAGACAGATTTTAATTTAGGACTTCCAAACTGTAATTGGCTCCACCATAATTGGCTCCTCAGAAACCGAAATATCCGTGCTCTTGTCGAAAATTGAGTGCATCAGCCGGGAGTATGGGCTCTGCATCAACAGGAGCAAAACCAAACTGATGTTTGTCGACCGAAACGATACCATGGTTCGTACCAACGAGCTAAATGACCTCGACATAGTGCAGAAATTTGTTTATTTAGGCTCTCAAATAAGCAACGATGGTGACTGCGATCAGGAGGTTATCAGAAGATCCCAGATGTCGAAAGCCGCTGTAAAGAGACTCGAGAAAATATGGAAGAATAGAGGTATCAACCGCAAAACAAAGATCAGGCTAATGCGCACACTCATATTTTCCATCTTTTTATACGCGTCCGAAACCTGAATATTTAAAGCTCGAACCTTAAGAAGAATAGACGCATTCGAAATGTGGTGCTGGCGCAGAATGCTCCGAATATCCTGGACCGAGCGGCGCACAAATGAATCTATCCTTAAGGAGTTGAAAATTAGGACCAGGCTCTCCACCATCTGTAAGCAACGAGTCCTAAAATTCTTCGGCCACATGGTCAGAAGAGGTTCAGATAACCTGGAAAGGCTTATCGTCTCTGGCCGAATGGAGGGTAAACGGGGCAGAGGACGTATGCCAATGCGATGGGCCGACGCTATAAAAGAAGATACTGGAGCGACACTGCAGGCCAACATTCACCGTGCTCAAGATAGGACGATCTGGAGAGGTGTGGCGGCACAAGTAGCAGCCCACGATTGTCACGTCCCTCAGTCATGAGGATACGACTAAGAAGAAGAAACTGTTGTGGATGTAAAATACCTACCTACACATTTAAATCTAGCAATATGATTTTCTACCTATATATATATATATATATATATAACAAAACTCGTTAAAATGAAAAGCCAGCATCAAATTGGTACCTAACAAAATTCATTTAACTAGGTACTTTCAATAGGTAGAGTACCTTTTGATTTAAATTTTTATAGGTACATACATACAAATGAATATTTTGAAAAATCAAATAAGTACCTATGCAACTAATATTTAGTTATTATTTTATCAAATTATTATTATTAATTTTATCAAAGTAAATTTTATTGATTTAATTTTTAACTAGTTTTATTTATTACCTATTTATTTCTGAGAAAAGGCCTCCATAATCTTGTACAAATCACAAGTCTAGTCCATTTCTCACCTGCAATTGCTTCATGATTTAAGTACTTAGTTGGACTCAGTCCGACCATACAGCGTTTACCAGACTTTTTTATTCACCAGAAAAAAATTAAGGGATGATTTGGCCCATGACACTAAACAACTTTTCCTAACCAAGCCAAGGAACATAGTAGGTAAGTAACATAGGACATAGTAGTAAGTATAGGTACCTAGATAAATACTTCATTCTGCAGTCCACTGGAAATTAATACAGGGTGACTTTGAAGACATTCGACAAATTTTAAGGGAAAGATCTGTCATTAGATTAATTTTGTATAGGTCTAAGGAAAATAGGAGTTGTCGAAAAATATCTTTTTTTATTAAGTGGAACGGAACATAGGTAGGGTGAGGTGGTCGACATTGAACCAGGGGTACAAGATGAATCATAACGATATTGGCTCCCCAGTCGTCGGTGGCACGCTACGTTCTGTCTGTTCTGTACTACATACATACGGGTCAAAATCATAACCCTCCTTTTTTTCGTAGTCAGGTAAAAAAGAACAAGAGAGTTAAAAAAAAATTGTCCAAAAACTAGAACCCGACTACTGGCAAATCTTGTTTTAAAAAGTATGAAACGAAAAATATTGTCATAAATATGGTATCTATTTGAGCAACTGGATGCGAGCAGCGCATCGGTCGTCATGGAGATCTTTAGGGGAGGCCTATGTCCAGTAGTGGACGTCTTTCGGCTGATATGATGATGATGGTATTTGAAGCATGTGCGAGTTTGACTCTGGCGGTTATTTTTGCGCATTTTTTTTACGTTAAAAGTGAGCAAACGAGCAGGCGGGCCACCTGATGGTAAGTGGTCATCACCGCCCATAGCACCCACTGGGTTATTAGTGGCATATTTTGAAAGGTCCACTACACTACTCGCGAAGTCGATCGAAGTTAATCGAATAGGATAGTGTAGTGAGGCACTTCGCGTCGCTTCGTGCAACTTCGCCTCGCCTCGGGTTACTTCCGATCGTTGTCGGTTTTTGGGCCCGAGTCAAAGGACTCGAAGCGTTTCAAAGTTCGAACACGAAGCGTCTTCCCACACTACTCGGCTTACTTCAGTACACTACACGTCGAGACGTCGTCTACACTGATAGTGCGTGCGTGATAAAGAGTACGGTCAAAAAGGCTTAGCGTGCTTGCCTTGGCTCTGATAATGAGATTTTATACAAAAAATGTAATTTAAAAAAAAATTAATCCCACTTCAAAATAAATAGGAAAAAAAAAGGAACCGATTTTGATCAATAATACCCAAGTACCTAGGGGACTGAGCTTCGCTCAACATTAAATATCATCAGATGAGCAAGCATTCTACCCGCCAACAGATGGAGCTGTAGGTTTTTGTCTAAAACGCAAATGCTTAAAAACACGGGGAAAAAGAATTTTCCCAGACATGAGATCTAGCTAGATCGATTTTTTGCCCCAAAAAACCCCCGTATGGAAAATTTCATACAGCAAAGCACGTTACCCTTCCAACCGAAACACAACAGTGGCAACACTGCTGCTTCACGGTAGATATAGGCTGTGTTCCAAATTGTACAAACGCTGCTAAAAGCGTATACAGTACTGACGGACGGTCCAAATTGATTTTGCACGCTCACAAAGCTATCACTGCTTTAATGGCTCTAGTCAATTTGGAATGGATTAAGCGCGCTCACGTGTTCATCTGTCAAAATGTCAGTTTCGTTTTTATTTTCTTTAACAAAGCCTAAGCTAATCGCTGAAAAATGTGCGCCAAATCCACTCTCATTTCCATTAGAGACAAACTCATTAAAATCAAAACTTAAAAGACATCAGCTGGCTGCAAATGTGTGGGATTTTATGTGTCAAATCGATTTTGACATTAGCGCTTTCACTGCTCCACCTATTTGACTAAAGCACTGATAGCAGAAACGATGACGTCATCAATGACGTAAGGCGGTGAACGAGCGGGTGCTTTAGAGCACGCTTTTGGTCAATTTGGACCGACTTAAGCGCGCTCACAGTGCTCTAAAGCAGTCTGTTAGTGCAATATGGAACGCACAGTTAGGCAGCACAGCGCATAGCATCTGATTGCTATTGCTATTTTTATTATTAGAAATTTTCGGCTATAATTACTTAGCTGTGATAGTTTTACTTTTAATTTCATCATATAGGTACCTATACTGCTACTATGATTTTTTTTCACATTTACAATAACAACAGTTTAGCCGGCAGGAGGGGGACACTCGACTTCAACTAAAAATTGCACTTTCAAGCTTAATATTTTGCACGGATGCCTAAATCGAAAGATTATGTTTGCAGACTTACATTATTTTTTAAAGACCTATCCTATGACACGTCCTCGTAGATTTCACCCCCACTTTACTTGTAGGGTCATCATCATAACATCCCATGAAATGTCCACTACAGGACAGGGACAGGCACTCCAGAATTCTAGCTTTTGCTGGAAAAATGTAGAGGGGAAGTACCATAGTCACCTCGCTTGTTAGCGTTACGGCTGGCACCATGGCCGGCGGTTGTTGGTGACCGCAGTAAGTACGAGTAAAATGTAAGATACAAAGGAGGATGCTGCTGCCCATCCTCCAGTTTATAACCCTTAGTCGCCTCTTACGACACCCACGGGTATGTTTGGGTTGGTACTATTCTTTGCCGGCACCACACGGGACTTGTAGGGTAGGTAACCTGAAATAATATTTTTAAATATTTTATTTTGCCAACTTTTCGACGTGGATGAAATGTATATCCGTACTAAATTTCGTCTCTGAGCTAAGCCGCGGACAGAGAGACATGGACATGACGAATCATAAAAACCGGTCAAATACGAGTTGGATTCGTGTGTCGAGGGTTCCGATATACCTATAGTGGGTAAGTGAAAATGAAAAAAACCGGCCAAGTGCGAGTCGGACTCGCGCACTGAGGGTTCCGTACCACCACGTTGAAATTTCAGTAAGTTAATGTGCTAGATTTTTTGAGTCCGACACGCGCTTGACCAAATTTTATTATTTGTTGTTATTTTATAGCCTATGCCCTATAAACATACCAATTTTCAAGTTTGTAAGTGTTCCCGTTTTTAAATAGAACTAAAACAAAAATCGCCTCAGCAACCATCCAACTTGACCCCTCTCTTATATGAATGTTCTTGAAACGGGAGCTCACCACAATTGGTTACTATTAGTTGTGAGAAAAGTTGTAATATTTAATGATTTTAGACTTTTCCCATTATTTGTACTGTGAGACCTAGCTTCTTGCCAAATTTCATAATTTTAGGTCAACGGGAAGTACCCTGTAGGTTTTTCATTTTTGAATAAATGTATGGAGATGAGGACATAAAATGCCATATCTTTTGATTGCGTCGTTGTAAAAAATTGAAATTTTCAGATCTTGTGTGGTTCATGGATCCTAATATATGGTATTAATTTCAACCTGATACCTTTACCCGTTCGTGAGATAAAGGGTCTTGACAGACAGACAGACAGACGGACAACAAAGTGATCCTATAAGGGTTCCGTTTTTTTCTTTTGAGGTACGGAACCCTAAAAATGAAATTTATTAAACTCAAAAGGGTTATTTACGGTATTTCTAGTCCTTAGACTAGGATTCCCTGTATCGCAATTACTTATATAATACAGTCTATTTTAGGAGCGCAGGGGTGGACTGCGTGGCTAAAACTACTGATTGTACTGTGTACGTACTAGCTAGAAAACACTCCGAAATACTATTTACCGACATAATCTGTAGCAAAATGGCTGGCCCTTCGTCGGTCAATTCATTTTATATTAAAAGATACGTAGCAGTTACATTATGGAAGGCATAGTCTAAGGATAAAAAAATTACGTTGTGTTTTAGAAACGCGCGTCGACAGTGTGTTTTTAGGGTTCCGTACCTCAAAAGAAAAAACGGAACCCTTATAGGATCACTTTGTTGTCCGTCTGACTGTCTGTCTGTCTATCTGTCTGTCTGTCTCTCTGTCTGTCCGTCTCTCAAGACCCTTTATATCACGAACAGGTAGAGGTATCAGGTTGAAATTAGTACCATATATTAGGATCCATGAACCACACAAGATCTGAAAATTTCAATTTTTTACAACGACGCAATCAAAAGATATGGCATTTTATATCCTCATCTCCATACATTTATGCAAAATCGCAAAACCTACAGGGTACTTCCCGTTGACCTAAAATGATGAAATTTGGCAAGAAGCTAGGTGTCATAGTACAAATAAAGGGAAAAGTCTGAAATCATTAAATATTACAACTTTTCTCACAACTAATGGTAACCAATTGTGGGGATCTCCCGTTTCAAGAACATTCATATAAGAGAGGGGTCAAGTTGGATGGTCGCGGAGACGATTTTTGTTTTAGTTCTATTTTAAAAACGAGAACACTTACAAACTTGAAAATAAAATAACAACAAATAATAAAATTTGGTCAAGCGCGTGTCGGACTCAAAAAATCTAGTACATTAACTTACTGAAATTTCAACTAATACAATTATGATTATGTGGTGGTACGAAACCCTCGGTGCGCGAGTCCGACTCGCACTTGGCCGGTTTTTTTTTCATCGCGCGTCTACAGCGCGTTATCAGCGTGTTTTTCTTTTCTATTTAAATTTTTTGCTAATTTATTGTAGGTTTTGTTTTGTCATATTTTCCTAGACTTATATGGGAGAAGATATAAGTTATTTTAATAACCACTTCAAGAGTTATCTTCTGGTGTCTTTGCATAAATCCTGTAACACTATCTCTACTTTCTATCAATTATCAATAAACTTTCACGGGCACGGAATACTTACTTACCTCCTCTTCCTTACTCCGTGACTTACCTACTTGCAGATGGAGGGGCGGGCATACGCGGGCAGAGCTTTTTGTCTTGACAGCCCGTCAGTGTGGCCGGTACTGCAATTATTTCCGTATTATTAATAGGACCAAATTCAGGACGTTCTGAATAAAGGCCAGGTTAAAAGTACCCTAAACCGACGAGTATGTATGAAAGGATTGATGAAAGTACAGGAAGCAAGGGAAGTATGTCAAGATCGTAGCAGGTGGAGAACTGTGGTCTCTGCCTACCCCGACGGGAACAAGGCGTGATATTATGTATGTATTAATAGTCCGTTTCTATGCGCGTATTTTCCAAAATCTTTGGTTCGGAATCAAACTTAATATCATAATTTGAAAAATTATGAGTTTGAATTTTATTCTGATAAAAACTATAATTTTCGCAATACCAGCCACACTGGAGGACAATGTCCGTGACTGACTGTCCGTTTTTTTCTTTTGAGGTACGGAACCCTAAAAATAGAACTTAAGGTTACAAATTTAAGCGGCGACCACTCGATGATTATTTTTGGTCACAATAAATACACCTGCAGTCTGCACACGTCTCGCCACTTCTGCCGCTAGCAGACAAAGACAACTCGGGCGACGTAGCGGGAGGGGTACAGACTCTGTGCTGAATTAGTGTTGCTTTGCGATCAAATCGAAAGTATTTAAGGTGACAGGTGATGCAGAAATTATTCCTTACAAAAACTTTTTCTCTTCTGTTTTTCAAATTTCTCGATTTAGGAGTCACAGGTTTACAGAGACTGTAGCCTGGTCATTCATTAACAAAGTGTTTCATTGCTTTTTGTTTATCTATAATGTATAATATTTTACGTATAAAAACTCTCATACACTTGTTCTTTGGACACGCAGGTTAATTAGAAAATGAAGTTACAAACTTAATTCGATTCTCCATCTTTCTAAGGGTGTCAAAACGATTGGCCTTGATGCAGCTAATGTACTTTGAAAGAGTTGCGTTGCTCTAAACCGAAAAATAAAATTGCCACAGCTTAAGAAAGTCTGGCAGGTTAAAACGGCAATTTTTTGAAAACTACCCAAGGAGCATCCTCTACAATACAATACAAAAAATATTGGCGGACATCCACACCCCTGCGTTTTTGAGGAATTAAGTTTTAACTGTTTTGAAATTTGACAATGAAACTTACACCTGGAAGACTAAGACTATCTGATTAAATACAATGTATAAAACCCAAAGATTTTGGAAACTACGCCAGGAGGCGTTTATAGATATGCCATATATGCGATAATAGCCCTGCGTCGTAAAGTTACAGCGCTTCAAAATGCAAAATTTCAATTTTTCACTTTCGTTGTATGACAGCTACCCTCAAAATGAGAGGCAGCATGAAACCACAGAACCGTTGTTTGTTTTTTTTTTGTATGTTTTTTTTTATAGGAACGTATAAAGTGGGTTAAAATATGAAGATTTGTGTAAAAAAAATTACCTTTACATTAAAAAAATGACCTTGACCTTGAAAATAATCTTAAATGACCTTGAATCTGAAAAATTGCATCACCATCAGAAAGCTGTGAAAAAATACATGTATTCACCAAAAATCTTGACATTGATATCTGAAAAAATTAAAAAGTTACAGTTAATCAACCAAATTCTGCTCATTACTATTATAGGTTCCTAAGGCACTTTTCCGTCAATTTCAATGTTTTACAAAATTTCAGAAAAACGCTTAAATCTCCGAAACCGCTAGAGATACGTCAAAAATAACATCATTTTCGAACTTTTAGTCTCGTATAGAGACTAGAAATTTGTGCCACACTAATGTATTTTTGCTTTTCCCCCTCCCGCCCCCCGTTACCAAGTTAGAAAATAGACCAAATAACGGACAAAAATATTTAAAAAACTATAATTGCAACGTATAGAATGGGTCAAAATATGAAGATTTATGTAAAAAAAAGTTACCTTTTCATACAAAAAAATGACCTTGACCTTGAAAATAATCTTAAATGACCTTAAATCTGAAAAATTGCATCACCATCAATAACATCATTTTCGAACTTTTAGTCTCCTATGGAGACTAGAAATTTGTGCTACACAAATGTATTTTTGCTTTTCCCCCTCCCGCCCCCCATTACAAAGTTAGAAAATAGACAAAATAATGGACAAAAATATTTAAAAAACTATAATTGGAACGTATAGAATGGGTCAAAATATGAAGATTTGTGTAAAAAAAAGTTACCTTTTCATACAAAAAAATGACCTTGACCTTGAAATCAATCTTAAATGACCTTGAATCTGAAAAATTGCATCACCATCAGAAAGCTGAGAAAAAATACATATATTCACCAAAAATCTTGACATCGATATCTGGAAAAATGAAAAAGTTACAGTTGATCAACCAAATTCTGCTCATTACTATTATTGGTTCCTAAGGCATTTTTCCGTCAATTTCAATGTTTTACAAAAATTTCAGAAAAACGCTTAAATCTCAGAAATCGCTAGAGATACGTCAAAAATAACATCATTTTCGAACTTTTAGTCTCCTATGGAGACTAGAAATTTGTGCTACACTAATGTATTTTTGCTTTTCCCCCTCCCGCCCCCCGTTACCAAGTTATAAAATAGACAAAATAATGGACAAAAATATTAAAAAAAACTATAATTGGAACGTATAGAATGGGTCAAAATATGAAGATTTGTGTAAAAAAAAGTTACCTTTACATACAAAAAAATGACCTTGACCTTAAAAATAATCTTAAATGACCTTGAATCTGAAAAATTGCAGCACCATCAGAAAGCTGAGAAAAAATACATATATTCACCAAAAATCTTGACATCGATATCTGGAAAAATGAAAAAGTTACAGTTGATCAACCAAATTCTGCTCATTACTATTATTGGTTCCTAAGGCATTTTTCCGTCAATTTCAATGTTTTACAAAAATTTCAGAAAAACGCTTAAATCTCAGAAACCGCTAGAGATACGTCAAAAATAACATCATTTTCGAACTTTTAGTCTCCTATGGAGACTAGAAATTTGTGCTACACTAATGTATTTTTGCTTTTTCCCCTCCCGCCCCCCGTTACCAAGTTAGAAAATAGACAAAATAATGAACAAAAATATTTAAAAAAACTATAATTGGAACGTATAGAATGGGTCAAAATATGAAGATTTGTGTAAAAAAAAAGTTACCTTTTCATACAAAAAAATGACCTTGACCTTGAAAATAATCTTAAATGACCTTGAATCTGAAAAATTGCATCACCATCAGAAAGCTGAAAAAAAATACATACATACACCAAAAATCTTGATATCGATATCTGGAAAAATGAAAAAGTTACAGTTGATCAACCAAATTCTGCTCATTACTATTATAGCTTCCTAAGGCACTTTTCCGTCAATTTCAATGTTTTATAAAATTTCAGAAAAACGCTTAAATCTCCGAAACCGCTAGAGATACGTCAAAAATAACATCATTTTCGAACTTTTAGTCTCCTATGGAGACTAGAAATTTGTGCTACACTAATGTATTTTCGCTTTTCCCCCTCCCGCCCCCCGTTACCAAGTTAGAAAATAGACAAAATAATGGACAAAAACATTAAAAAAACTATAATTGGAACGTATAGAATGAGTCAAAAGATGAAGATTTGTGTAAAAAAAGTTACCCTTTCATACAAAAAAAATTACCTTGACCTTGAAAATAGTCTTGAATGACCTTGAATCTGAAAAATTGCATCACCATCAGAAAGCTGAGAAAAATACATGTATTCACCAAAAATCTTGACATCGATATCTGGAAAAATGAAAAAGTTACAGTTGATCAACCAAATTCTGCTCATTACTATTATAGGTTCCTAAGGCACTTTTCCGTCAATTTCAATGTTTTATAAAATTTCAGAAAAACGCTTAAATCTCCGAAACCGCTAGAGATACGTCAAAAATAACATCATTTTCGAACTTTTAGTCTCCTATGGAGACTAGAAATTTGTGCTACACTAATGTATTTTTGCTTTTCCCCCTCCCGCCCCCCGTTACCAAGTTAGAAAATAGACAAAATAATGGACAAAAATATTTAAAAAATTATAATTGGAACGTATAGAATGGGTCAAAATATGAAGATTTGTGTAAAAAAAAGTTACCTTTTCATACAAAAAAATGACCTTGACCTTGAAAATAATCTTAAATTACCTTGAATCTGAAAAATTACATCACCATCAGAAAGCTGAAAAAAAATACATATATACACCAAAAATCTTGACACCGACCGACCGACCGACGGACGGACATTTTTGGGAGACTTGTTTTTTATAATAAATAAGTGATATAGAACACATTTTTCACTTCTTTAGCAACACTTCAAAAGGAGAGGGCGCCACCTCAACGTAAACATAACTGGTCCGTGGTTAATATTTATTTAAATTACTAAAAGTGTAGTTTTTAGTGTTGTGTCCATATAATTAGACTGGTAGTCTTTTAAATCACATGCACAAGCGTTTGTGTTGTAATCGGATAAACTTAAAAGGACATTTTAAAGAAAATATTCTGTCGTTGAAAAGTGCTAATTTAACTATAAAAACCTTGATAAAACTTAGTAAGATGATTTATGCAAATTACCGGGAGTGTTGTGTCGATAAATAGTGCCAATAATTTGTGTTTAACAACCATCTTTCAATTGAAAACTGCGAAATAATAAATTTTGTGTTCGTTGGTAGATTCAAAAACGAGTGTATAGATGTAAACAATCAATGAGCTGTCAAAAATTTCACTACTAACGCCATCTACTCGAAAGTGCTGGAATTTTCTTAGAGAGACATCTACTGTGCAGTAGCTGAACTACTATAGCAGAACGGATGCTTTAGCTAGATCTAAGAACTCACGTAACGGTAGTAGTACACCGAATTGACAACAGAGGGCGGGAGTTGTTCGTCAAGAACCAATAAGTCCTAAATTTATATATTACATGTATAATACTGAAAATTTTACAATATGTCAAAAAATACAACTTCATCTAAAAAATCACCACTGCTGGTCATTGATCCCTTCTGCACGAAATGCAATAAAAAAATTCCTGTAAAAAGAATCCTAAAATGTTCAAATTGTAGCCAAAATTACTGTCAAAACTGTACAAATACGGAGAAGTTATTCTACTTACTAAAAAACAGGCAAAACTGGAATTGCATCGATTGCCAGAAGAAAACACAGATGAATAATCTATCTTTTTCTAAAGTGACTAACCGAAAAAAACGGAATAAACCTAAAAATGAAACTTGTAAGCAAACATTACAAGAGAATTTAAACTCACCACAGACTGCAACAGAAGATTGTTCAGAGCATAAGAGTTATGGGAACAACAGCCAAGTTTTTAATGACTCTAATTCAGCGGCGCTGCCAGTGCTGCCACCACTGACAACGTCCGCCTCAAATAGCACCGTACTTGACATAAACAAAAGTTCAATCCGAGCTAACTGTGCCGATTTATCTGCAATCTCCTTCAATGAACTAAAACAGAGTGAGGAAGTGATGATAAACGTGCCAACCAAAAATTCCTTCAGTTCATTGCCTTTAGAAGACTCACCGCAAGAAGTGAATGAATCCTCCGAATTGTCTCGACATACAGACCGAAGTTCGAGCCCTCTACCTATATCTACAAATAGACGACAGTCACACATATTTCATCAAAGCTTACCCGATGCCTTGGTAGATATTGAGCAAATAAATGAGTTAAAAGAAAAGGTCAGGCAACTAGAAATTGAGTTAGAAAAAGCAAACGACCTGATCGAGGATTTGAGCTTAGAAAATCTCTCACTGACCAGGAAATGTGATCGCTACGCGGGAATTATACAAAACTACAAATCAGTTGGTGTAGGCAAAATAACTCCAAATACATTTATCTCCCCTAAATACAGAAACGCCAAACATGTTTTAACTAACCTTCAACCAAGTTTATTGCAGAATAGTGACGACCTAGAGCTGCATAATACCAACGATCAGCATCACAGTTTTAATCCGACACCAAACCATATGCCCACTTCTTCACCTAAGGTACAATTCGAATGCAAAGACACATCCGTCGCATTATCTCCGCTACGGGCGAAAAGTGCAGCAATATCTGTACCACGGGCGAAAAGCACAGCTTTATCTCCGCCACGGGCGACAAGCGCAGCAAGGACTCATCAGCAGAACAACAAAAGGAACATGTTGAAGCATAGAGTAGTCATTTATTCGGGAGAAAAAGGAAGAAATATGAGAAAATTTTTACAACATCTATTAGGCGAAAAATACAGTGTCACTTCAATGCTTAAGCCATATGCTTCTTTTGATAAAATATTAGAAAGTAGTAGTACCGACTGTAAAAGCTTCACAAAAAATGATTTCATAGTTATTTTGCCTGGTGCAAATGACAAGAATCCGTCTGAGTTTAGAGAATCATTACTACATCATGTTTGTGCTCTGTCAAATACGAATGTAATAATTGGAGAGGTCTTTGAAAATATTAACGGTCTCGCAACACGTTTAAATAGAACAGTGAAGCTCGAATGTAAGAACATAAATCACATGAGCATTTTTGAAGTGTTTGAATCATTTTACAGTGCACAAAAATTAAGTAATTTAGAAACGAGTAAATCTATCTGGAGAGCCATTATGTACGTACAGCTCTGTAATGCGTCCACTGTAAAATGTTTTCGTCCCTCAAAATAAGTTTAGAACTAGCCTTGAAAACGATACTTTAAGCGAAAACATTGATATAATTCGTGAAAATAATGTAGTTCAAGAGACAAACGTAAGCAATGTAAATACTGTAAACAGTGACGTAGATGAACCTAGGTATAATAATAATAATAGATCTCATTTAACTAGTCTTAATATATTTCATCAAAATGTATGTGGTATAAACACAAAAACTCAGGAATTGGAACTGTATATAGAAAGTAATATAAATATTTTTGACTACGTATGTTGTACGGAACATTTTTTAAACAAGGACTCTGTTGGAGTTTTATCTATGAATAATTACCAGTTAGCTTCATATAATGTTCGAGATAAAATGAAAAGAGGTGGCAGCCTTATTATGGCTCTATCTGAGCGTAAATGTACAAGACTGGAAATCTGTGACAAGCTTTACAAGCGAGAATGTTTTGAAATTTGTGGTGTGAAAGATTGCTTAACAAATGTAAATATCTGTTGTTGCTACAGAAACACGAGCAATTCTAACTTTGAGCATGGTAATTTTAAAACTTTTGTTGAAAGGTTAGAGAAACTTTTAGAGCATTTCTTCAGCAAAAAATGCATTGTATGTGGTGATTTTAATATAGATTTTTTAAAAGCTAGTAACGAAAGGGATGAACTTTTGACTCTTCTAAAGTGTTATAATTATAGGCATTTAATACAAGCAGGAACTTATCAGTGTCCCAGAAACGACTCAGTAACTTGTTTGGACAACTTTTTTACCAACATACCGGACGATAACATTATAAATGCACAAATTGACTTTAACGGATTGGCAGATGGACACGCTGCAATTACCGCGAAGGCTGCTTTTAATGACCCTTGCCATCGGAATGAGCAATGGCACTTTTCTGAAGCCAGATCGCACAGTAAAAAGAGTAATATTTATTTCCGCGAGCAAGTCATGCAAGAAAACTGGTTCATTATGGGAATTAATCAGTATTTAAAACGTTTTAGTGAAATTTACAAATCAAGTTTTAGAAAGTATAAGAAGAAAGTTAATAATAAGAAATTAAGAAAATTAAAGTGGGTGACAAAAGGTATTAAAACTGCAAGTACTATGAAGCGGGTTCTGGGAAACAAAAATAGCACTCATCCTAGTATTACTGTTTATCGGAATAAATATATAAACATATACCGTAGGATAATTAGGCAAGCTAGGAAAATAACGGTTCAGTCTGATATAGAGAATGCAAGTTACTCTCCTCAAGGTATCTGGCAAGTTGTAAATAAATACAGAAATAAATCAAAACTACCAAATGCAAGAGAAAATATTTTACTAAAAGTGAATAATATTATCACTCAAGACCCTGCTCATATAGCAGATACTTTTGCTAAACATTTTAGTTGTCATAGTAATGAAATTAGGGACACAAGTTTAGCAGACCAATTATTGCGGGAATGTTCAGACAGGGTTAGCAGTAATATGACATTCCGGAGGACAAACTCTAGGGAAATCATCAAAATCGTTAAGCATATGCAACTAAAAAAGTCTTGTGGTTACGATGAAATCTGCATTAAAGTAATTAAAGACAATATTGATATACTTGCGGAACCTCTCGCATACTTTATCAATAATTGTATAGAACAAGGCACTTTCCCTGACCAACTCAAAATTGCACGCATAGTCCCAGTATATAAGAAAAAAGATGCAACCGATCCACGTAATTATAGACCGATTTCCCTGCTGCCGGTATTATCCAAAATTTACGAAAAAGTCATAAAACAAAGGCTCATTACACATTTAGCTAAAAATAAAATCATAAATACTAGGCAGTTTGGTTATCAGAGAGGTGTAGGTACATGTGACGCGATAGATGCTCTGGTTACGGATATTATTCATGGAATTGACAGAAAAAAAAAGGTTGCAGCTTTGTTTCTCGATTTGAGCTCTGCCTTTGATACTGTTGACCACAGTATCTTGTTAAATAAGTTAGAGCATTACGGTGTGCGGAACAAATCTCTTGACATACTTACATCTTATTTAAGCAATAGGAAGCAATACGTGGAAATAATTTCTTTACAGCAAGATATAGAGAAAAAAGTGTCGTCGAGATTCACTTCACTATCGCGTGGGGTTCCACAGGGGTCGATACTGGGACCAGTTCTCTTTATCATCGTCACCAACGACCTTATACAAAGCTTGATAAACAAAGTATCCGATGCGAAGTTGGTGGTTTTCGCTGACGACACGTATGCTGTCATTTGTGCTGATTCTATAACTCAGCTTAATTTTAAGGTCAATGAGTCACTGATAGCCTTCTGCACATGGTTTGATGCAAATAACCTTCGACTGAACCCTGATAAAACTAATATTGATCTTTTTAAAACGACAGTCAGAAACTCAGATACTTTAGACATCGCGTTCAAAGATCATAAATTGAACACGACAGATAATGTTAAGTTTTTAGGTGTTTTTATAGACTCGTTGTTAAACTGGAAGAATGAAGTGAATCGTGTCGAAGGTAAAATTAGTTCCGCTTGTTACGCCTTACGAACTCTCAGAGATGAGCTTACTGAAAAGCAACTACTAATCGTATATTATGCCTTAGTAGAGTCTCATCTAAGGTATAGCATTTTACTATGGGGAAATAGTTACAAATACAATATTCATAAAGCATTTGTAATACAAAAAAGAGCCATTCGAACCATTGTCAGAATACCCCAATGGGAATCTTGCAGACCTCATTTCATTAGGTTAGGCATACTAACGGCTCCTTCTCTCTATATATTTGTGATGCTCATAAACTTTAAAAGAAAGCTCTTAGGTGAAGAGACTGAAGAAGATAGGGTCTCTAGGATTGGTACTCGCAGACGAGATGTGGCACGTACAGCGCCGCCTCCACGTCTTGACGTAGTGCGCCACGGTGCACGCTACAATGAGGTGCGTCTATTTAACGCGCTGCCGGTAGAGTTGAAGGGTGATCTTTCGTTACTCAGCTTCAAATCAAAACTAAGGGCGCTCTTGCTGAAGGAGTGTTTTTACGAATTAGACGAATTTCTTAGGTATAAGCATAATTGACGTTAATTATTATTATTATTTTTTTTTCGTAATGATGACATTTTGGTTTTATTTGTTTGACAATTTTAGATTATTTCAATGTTATTATGTATTTTGTTTGAACTTGGAAATAGTCGTTGATTGAATTTAGTTATTATTATTATAATTGTATTATTTTCGAACACAAATGTTATTTTGTAACCGAATAAACTAAACTGAAAACTGAAACAAAATCTATTCGACTCGGTCTGGATCATCAACAGACGATATTCTCGTTTTTTTCTTTTTTTTTCGATATTTTCATATTTTTCCAGCAACTTCGATTTCTGTATCGGACGTCTTCACGTTGGCTCTGACGGAAAGGAACTAGTTAAGTATAATAGCCAACGTGTGTACGCCTCACCAATTTTACGGTACAACGTTGGTACCAGCGTTGGGACCAACGTGTGGAGCCGGCGTTAGAAAAAAGTTGACGTATTAGACGACTTGACCGGTATTGGACGACATGGCGGCTAATTCCGGTCAGTATAGGAGGCATTACCGGTCAAACACTCAACAAAAACCGGTCAAGTGCGAGTCGGACTCGCGCGCCGAGTGTACCGATATACCTTTGGTACTTTTGGAAGCAATAAAGTCCATTTTTAGGGTTCCGTACCTCAAAAGAAAAAACCGGTCAAGTGCGAGTCGGACTCGCGCGCCGAGGGTTCCGATATACCTATAGTATTTTTGGAAGCAATAAAGTCCATTTTCAGGACCGCAAAACTAAATTTGTTTGTAAAGGTTTTTTGCAGATTTCTGAAAAACTGTGCAACTTAGAAAGATCGTTTTATTTTTGCTGTAAAGTTTATATAAACTTCTGTCAACTGTAATTAATTCAGATTTTTCCTTACTCAAACTTCGGAGATAAGGGGGGGGGAATGGTATTTTTCTTGACATTTTTCATCATAACTTTAAAACTAAGAAATTTAAAAAAATACAAAAATATATTTTAAAATGTACAAGTAAAGCCCTTTCATATGATACCCCACTCGACCTAGTAGCGACAATTTGAAATTTGGCCCCCCCTATTTTGGCCCCCTTTATATTAATAATCATACTTTTTTCAAAATTTTTTCTTGTGCAATTAAGTTGGGCAACTATATTCTAAAACTATTCCAAATTTCAGGTTGATAGCATAAGTGGTTGCTGAGATATAGAGGTGTGACAGACAGACGGACAGACAGACAGACAGACAGACAGAGCGGCACCATAAGGGTTCCTTTTTTTTACCATTTTGGTATCGGAACCCTAAAAAACGGAACCCTTTTAGGATCACTTTGTTGTCCGTCTGTCTGTCAAGACCCTTTATCTCCCTAACGGAAAAAGGTATCAGGTTGAAATTAATATCATATATTAGGATCCATGAACCACACAAGATCTAAAAATTTCAATTTATTACAACGACGCAATCAAAAGATATGGCATTTTATGTCCTCATCTCCATACATTTATGCAAATAAGCAAAACCTACAGGGTACTTACCGTTGACCTAAAATTATGAAATTTGGCAAGAAGCTAGGTCTCACAGTACAAATAATGGGAAAAGTATGAAATCATTAAATATTACAGCTTTTCTCACAACTAAAGGTAACCAACTGAGGTGAGCTCCCGTTTCAAGAACATTCATATAAGAGAGGGGTCAAGTTGAATGGTCGTGGAGGCGATTTTTGTTTTAGTTCTATTTTAAAAACGGGAACACTTACAAACTTGAAAATTGATATGTTTTAGTGCATAAGCTACAAAATAACAAAAAATAATAAAATTTGGTCAAGTGCGTGTCGGACTCAAAAAATCTAGCACATTAACTTACTGAAATTTGAACGAATACAATTATGATTATGTGGTACGGAACCCTCGGTGCGCGAGTCCGACTCGTACTTGGCCGGTTTTTTTAAGACCGCAAAACTAAATTTGTTTGTAAAGGATTTTTGCAGATTTCTATTAAACTGTGCAATTTAGAATGATCGTTTTATTTTTGCTGTAATGATTACATAAATTTCTATCGACTGTAATTAATTCAGATTTTTCCTACCACAAACTTCGGAGATAAGGGGGGGAATGGTATTTTTTTTGAAAATTTTCATCATAACTTGAAAATTAAGAGTTGCAAGTAAAGTCCTTTCATATGATACCCCTCTCAACCTAGTAGCAAAAATTTGAACTTTGCCCCCCCGTATTTGGGCACCCTTTACATCAATAATCATAATTTTTTTTTAATTCTTTCATGTGCAATTTAG
This sequence comes from Athrips mouffetella, assembly GCA_947532105.1. Lineage (NCBI taxonomy): Eukaryota > Metazoa > Arthropoda > Insecta > Lepidoptera > Gelechiidae > Athrips > Athrips mouffetella. The sequence continues at coordinate 14,487,325 of OX383977.1, forward strand.
TGGGGCAACCATATTCTAAAACTATTCCAAATTTCAAGTCGATAGCGTGAGTGGTTGCCGAGATATACAGGTGTGACAGACAGACAGACAAAGGGTTCCTTTTTTTTACCATTTTGGTATGGGAACCCTAAAAACGATGTATGATAAGAGACTTCGGAAAAAATTGAATTTCTAGTATCTAATGAACGCGCTTTGTCGTATCCTCATGACTGAGGGACGTGACGTGCGGTTTACAATGACCCATGATAAAATATTTCTTAGCTAGATTTAGCTACTTTTTTAAAGTAATTTGTTTAGTCACTAACTTAATTTCTGCTGCAATAAAATCCTTATTTGTTCAGCTGAATAAAATTGAGTTCTTTGTGTTCTTCAAAATTAATCAATTTATTTCAAAATTACCCATAGTGAACATTATTTAAAACCTGCCACAAATGGGTCACACAGTAGGGAATATTGCTCGGAATCTCGGAAAGCTCTCTTTCTTTCCTATTAGCTGCAGCCTGCAACCCAGCGGCGCGGCAGCCCTCTTTTCAACGTTTTCAACGAACAAGAAAAAAAAATTACAGACTAGGCAGTACAGTCTTGTACATTAGCCTCTTCCAGAAAGCACAAGTAAAAAAAACGTATTCCAAAATCGATCGATTATTATTTAGTGCAGCTCTAGCATCAATAAAAAAAAATGCTTGACCTTTCTACCAAACAAGACGTGAACTATCAGGCGCAAATTATTTGAGCGCTCTAACAATTTGCGACATATATTTCGCAGCATTTATTTAGTGTTACGTGACGCCAAATATCAGATGCAATTTATTCGATGCGTTTTAACGTGACGCACGATATTTGTCGCTTATTAAAAGCTGCATTTTATACGATGCACATTGTTGGAGCGCTATAACCAAAGAAATTTGACCTCATATAGAAGTAATATATAAGAAATAATTCGTCACAAGTAGGGATGTGGGCATGCTTTCATCTATCGATAGTCGATAAGTTACACAAGGACAAATCGATGTCGAAACTTTGACCAAAAAGTTGAAGTACTAAACTTTAATAAAAGGCAAATCTGTTAAAAGCAGTGATTAAATTCATTAAAAAAAATACTTTTTGCATTTTTTACTACAGGTGATTTCTTACGTAGGTGTTTTAATATTAAAGATACCAAATTTCTTACTTACTTACTTACTAAAAGTAATGGACGGTAGCGGTGGAGGCAAGAGGGGTAGGAGGTGTAAAGGTTCTTTTTTTTTTTTTTCATGAATATCTCTAGCTTACATACAAATTATGAAGGATTTTAAAACAAACTTTTATCCCTCAATTCAATCCATTTGGGATGGTTTTGCAAAAATGCTGAAATACGGGTTTGTGTTTTTCTTCTAAGTAGCTCAAATAAATTTTCAAGCGAAATTTCGTGTATCTTATCTTGCCTTATAACGTGGAGCTGAGTTCCTTATTGGACCTTAGAGCACAAGGAGCCTGTAGTCTTCTGGTTTCGGATAAGCTTGACCCAGAATCTTCATACGCTTGTGAGCCAAAGCGTTGCATGAGCACAAGAATTGCTTGTCAGTATTGTTTGTAGCGAAAAACTTTCAAACCTTTTTTGTAGAGAATTTTATGTAGATTAATTTAGTATTTTTATTAATTTTCTTACAATTTGTTGATTCAGGATGATTCATGCTGATTGAGACATTTCAATTTGGCGAAGACACACAAAGTTATATTTGTTTGACAGTGTCCCCATCGGGAATCGAACCCAGAATGAAAACAAAACGCGTTGAATGTTGTAAAATAATAGAATTGCCGAAATTTTCTTACAGATTAATGAGATCATAATTCCTAAAATTCTAATGCTATTTTTTTCATTTGTCTTTTATTTGAAAGTTGTCTTCAAGGTTATCAATTTACGCACAAAATAAAGTTTTTATTTTTAGTTTGATATATAAAATTAAAGGTTCAAAAATTGTACGTCTTAAATGTCGTCCGATTTCATCATTAGATTTGTTATATTTTTTTACAGATAGTATTTTTTGAAAATTAAATTTAACCTTCTGTTAGCTTAATGTCTTCCCAATAATGCATAAAAAAAATATATTTTTTTTATTTATAATTCCTAAGAAAAATGCAAAAATGTTAGTACTGAAAATTGAGTTTACCTAAAATTCGCCATACAAAACGGCAATTTCATAGGTAAAGACCTAATATAATAAATGGTACAGCAGCACTGCACTTACTTTCTCGCGATATGCAATTAGAACTGTCAACCGCAAACTTAAATTTGTAATACCATACCTACACATAGTATGGAATTACAAACGTTTATTAAGGTTTTTCTGAAAAATGTTCTACCACATGAATTCGGAACTCGAATTGTGAAATATTAAAACAAACCAACTGTAAACGATTTCGAACAAATCACATGTTCAAATTTTGGTAGTACTGGAACACCTTTTATATGAATTTTCACAGATTTTTAAATTTCAAAACTGTGTTTCTTATGAATAGTTGTTCAGTTTTGTCGACTGTAAAGCTCTTTAAGTTTTTGGTACATCCTGTGTACTAAATTTTCACAAAATCCAATCAAATTGAATATCCATTCAGGTAGATAACCAAAACAAAATAAAATTATAGAAAATAATACAAACTTAATGTAGTCAATTAGGGTCAATGTAGGTACCACTAGTTGACCATTTAAGCGGTTTTATGACGAAATTCATAAAAAAACTAAATTATTAGTTCTACTTTCAGAGTCACTTCTAAAAGTTCGACTATGAATTAGTTAGGCTTGTGATATAATAAGTGTTAAGGACTTTACAAAATATGCTCTTAAAGTATTTTTTTTTTTCAAATGTTACATTGCATGACCACTTCGAATAAACATACTAAAGTACTAGCTAGACAAACCCATAACTTTATTGTAAGACGCCAACATAGTTAAATTCTATATAAAATCGCGGTATTTTTAAATTTTCTTACTTTCAGTTCAAATTTAAGTTTTGGTCAGCTATTGGTGCTTGGTCATCTAGTGGTGCACTGACCCTATGAGTAAATCACAAGTTTATGTTTTGGTAGTACAGGAACACCCCTTATATGGAATCACACCGACAAACTGATGATGGCGCAAGATACCTTGCATAGAGATGCTTAGTCAAGCAAAGTTTCATAAAAATAATTTGAACCGTTTTAAAAAAAAATCAATTCTTCATTTTTGTTGAATGACAGCTACCCTCAAAATGAGAGCCAGCAAAAAACCATTCGGAAATAAAAGTCTTAAATTAAAAATATGGTGTTAATAGGACCATTCGTTTAGCCGCTAGGCCAAAGCGTGACGGACAGACCGACCAACCGACAGACGGACATTTTTAGGGGACTTGCTTAAGTGATATAGAACACTATTTTGAGAAAGTTTGTGCAACTTTTTTCACGAATACAATACCTTTCTCGCTCAGCTCGAAAGTAAAAATACTACTATCGATAAAAAATACATCACTCATAAACTCCAACATGATCCCACAAAAAACGATAAATTACAGTAAAATACGTAACAATTTCCATATTATCTGACTGTAGAAATGATAAGTTGACATTTTTTTATGCAATATTTGTGATAATAATCCACAAACATGAAAAATACTGAATAAAACTTACAGATGAAAAGACAAAATTTCTTTGCAATTTTCGTTTTGTTGTTTTGAAGATGTACAGCCATCAACTACACACGTTATTATTAAAAAGAACAATCACTAATATGGAAAGCAACTTAAGAATAAATTCACGATATTTTCAAGACATTCACTACATGTTTTTTATAATTTACACAATGTTTACAACATATAATTTAGGAAATATTTTCAACCGTTAAAATCCTAACAAGTTACAATAATCCTATAAACTTTGTAAATGCAATGAACGCGTCGTTCATCTAATTTGGTAGGATGTGATCACTGACGACTTGACATGGCATGAGACATGCTAGCAGTTGTCATCCCATACTGAAAAAAAATAGCATGGTTTCTTCTCCGAGCGAAGCAAGGAGGTTTTTGTTCTGAGGCTATAACAACATGCATCAAATAATACGCAGCAAATAAAATGCTACGTGATAATTGACGACCAGACGCCAACTATCTGCTGCAAATTACGCGACGCGAATTATTTGCTGCTTTTTATGTGTTGCACATTAAGTGCACCCCTTTTTTTTTAATCCGCTTCCGTCAGTTCAGCGGGCGATCGTCATTGCATTTTGGATTTATTTAATTCTATTCTGAAACCAAATGACCGCGGTTTGAGTGATCGTATTGTAGTTGAACAGGGAAAGTGCCAAACATGTTGCGAGTGATATTGGACAAATTTTGGGATGAACACGTTTGGTTGCCGCCAAACACAACGTGGGCCGATTTGGCTCCTGGTCCCGATAGGAAAGTGGTGTACACTGATCATTGGCATGTTTGGTACCCGCTACCGTTAGCATTAGTCTTCATCACCATCCGTTACGTGTTAGAGAAGTAAGTACATATATTATAACCTATTTTACGTACTATCCACGCCCGAGGTTGTTCAAGTATTATTTTGCATTTGATTAGGAAGTCGCCTGATCTGTGACGATTAATGACTCATATCTGATTGTCTTTGCCAGCTCTTGGGATAGCCCATCTTAATGGTCATATCTAAGACTTTCTTTACAAAATACCACCTACCAAAATATTTTAACAAAAGCTAAATATGATGATACAATTAGTATCAAAACAGTGTATTTTAGGGACAGAAAATATTGAAAATTATATAGGATAGCGGGCGACCGGTTAGCATCGTAGCGAGTTGTTCGTCATTTTTTTTCTATTTTTAGACCAGTTTAAAGTGTTAGCTAAGTGTTCTGAAGGTGCAAATAGTAAATATTAACTATTTAAGAACTGAACTGTGAAATTACTTGACTAAGAAAGTGAATATTCTCCTAGATTTCCAAATAAACAATCAGTCATAACAAAATCTCGCAACCAGTTAGGAGTGTTTTATTAAAACGCGTAAGTGACGCATATTTCACGGCGCTTAGGCCCTTCTTCTCGCGACATCGTGCAACGCTAGCTCCGGCGCCGGTAAACAACTACTGTGTACTTGTGTGATTACCCACTAGAAACATTGTGATTCAACTTGTTTACGTTGGATTTTTGCAACATTATTGTAAGTTTTATCAATAAATTTAATAATGATGGCTTCACAATCAGAGTCAGGGTGTTGCAGTAAAAGTAATGAACAGGATAAGCACTCCATCGACTGCTCTGAATCTACTCCTGCTCGCAACACTAGAGGAAATAAAAGAATTGCCTTGAACTCGCCACCAATGTCGTCTGTAGTATCTGCAGATGACGTACGCAGTATATTTAAGGAGGAACTTAAAGCCCTCTTGCAGGAATTTAACACGAGTGTAACAAATATCGTAAACAGGGAGATAGCACCAATCAGAGAAGAGATATGCGAACTTCGCGAATCGATGAATTTTATCAACTCTGAATTTGAGACGTTCAAGTCAAGCCAGAAGTCAGCTAAAGAAGAATTGAAAAACTTAAAAGAGGAAAATCAAATACTGAAAAATACAATAATGGATCTAAACGTACGAGTCAACTACATGGAACAACACTCTCGATCGAATAACGTAGAAATACAGTGCGTACCCGAGGACAAAAACGAGAACCTGTACACTATTGTTTTGCAACTAGCTCTCACTGTGGGCTGTAATCTCACCGAGAACGGAATTTTGCATGCGACTCGTGTTGCTAAGCGCAACAAGGAAAATAACCGCTCACGGTCCATAGTAGTGCAGCTTGCATCGCCACGTCTTCGTGACCAGCTACTGGCATCCACTCTTAAATACAACAAGACTCACGCAGAAGAAAAATTGAATACGTTTCATCTCGGGTTTGGTGGAGACAAAAAACCAGTCTACGTAATTGAGCATTTGTCTCCTTTTAACAAAGAACTTCACGCAGCTGCTAGAAGCCAGGCCAAGATTAAGCAGTACAAGTTTGTGTGGGTGAGAGGAGGCAAAGTCTTTGTCCGAAAAAACGAAGAATCGGATGTCATCTACATAAAAAATGAAGATAGTCTTAAAAAAATTATATAACTTACTTTTATCTATTAAATTCTCGCATGTGATATTTTTTATTGAACTTTAAATTCGCTTCCTTCAATCTGTACTATCAGAACTGTAGGGGCCTGCGCACTAAAACTAATACTTTTTATCGTAATATCTGCTGTAGTAATTACGACGTAATCATCTTGACCGAGACTTGGTTGAACGATTCAATACTATCCAGTGAACTATTTGACAATAGGTATATAGTTCACAGACGAGACAGGGACCTAGATAAAAATGGTGGTGGTGTAGCTATTGCTGTACTTAGGCATTTGGAATCGAAACGGATCAAGGAGTGGGAGAGTAACTGCGAAGACCTTTGGGTTACATTGAGTGTACCACACGGACAATCTGTGCGACAAATAGCTTTGTGCGCAGTCTACCTCCCCCCTCCTGTGAGAAGTATCACTTTAAAAAACTTCTTGGACAACTGTAACGCTGCCTTAGAGGAAATGGAGATGGATGTGTGTATAATTGGAGACTTCAATCTAAGTGTGATTGATTGGAACTTAGTCAATAATGCAGTAAATAACAACTACACAGTATCTGCTTTATGTCAAATGTTATTAGACTTTACCTATGTTAACAAGCTTGAGCAATTAAATCTTGTACCCAATAAGTCAGGTCGCATACTAGATTTAGTGTTAACTACATTACAATCTTGTAAGGTCATAGAAAATTGTACCCCTTTAACGGTTGTAGATAACCTACACCCCCCTTTAGATATAGTTTTATTAATGTATGACAAACCGACCTTACCCTATAACAATATCCCAAGACCTAACTTTTACAAGGCAGATTATGAAGCCATTTGTCAACACCTTGAAAAAATTAATTGGGATGAATTATTTAAAGGGCTAAACGATGTTAATGATATGTTAGATATTTTTTATATGATTTTAAGAAACACAATCGAAAAGTTTGTACCTTATAAGCGTCCAAAGAAACATAAATACCCACCATGGTTTGATCGTGTATTAATAAAGATGTTGAACAACAAGAATAGACTGAGATTACGATATAATACATATACAAATCCGTTAGACAAAATTGAATTAAATATCGTTAGTACCCGTTGTGAGTCTCTAGCTAAGGATCGTTATAATAGTTATAAAAGAAAATTAGAACAAAGCCTTATTAAAAATCCAAAGCTCTTCTGGTCTCATGTGAAATCAAAACGTGGCGGCTCCAGTAACTATCCCCAAACGATGACCGATGGTTCAACTACGTCCTCGGACAGTACAAATATATGTGAAATGTTCGCATCTTATTTCTCTTCTGTATACAATGACTATGTTCCAATATATAAAGAGCACAAATCTCCATTGTTGAAGTCACTGGAGGCTAATAGTCAATGTTTAACTATACCAATAATAAGTAGAGAGTCTTTATTTCACAAACTTAAACATATTGATTGCACAAAGGGAGCTGGTCCTGATGATATACCACCCATTTTAGTTTCTTCGTGTGCTTCAGTTTTGGTTCAGCCTCTACTAGCTATTTACAATAAATCACTATGTACTGGCGTATTTCCTCGCCTGTGGAAAACAGCTAAAGTTGTGCCTATTTATAAAGCAAATGACAATGACTTAATATCTAATTACCGCCCAATATCAATTCTTTGTCATTTTGGAAAAATATTTGAATCACTAGTCTGCCCTTATATTCAACAACATTTAAAGTTGTACCTAAGTGACTCTCAGCATGGTTTTGTTGCTTCCAGATCAACTTGTACAAATTTAGTAACATTTACTGAAACCCTGATAAACGCTGTAGATTCTAACAAGCAAATAGATGTGATCTACACCGACTTCAGTAAGGCCTTCGACAAAGTTTCTCACAATATACTAATCAAAAAATTATCTGCGTACGGATTAACGGGGTCTTTGCTGGAGTGGGTGAGATCATATTTAGTAAAAAGAACATTTTATGTAGTTTTGAACGGGTTTAAGTCAACGTGTCGTCTAGTATCGTCTGGAGTCCCACAAGGATCTCACATGGGCCCTATCCTTTTTAATTATTTTATAAACGATATTCCAGAGTGTTTTCAGTTTTCTAAAGTTTTTATGTATGCTGATGACCTGAAATTTTCAAGAATAATTGAAACCGTAGAAGACTCTTTCCTTCTCCAAAGCGATCTAAATAGACTAACTCAATGGTGTACCATAAATAACATGAACCTGAACCATAATAAATGCTACTTTCTTAAATTCTCGAGGAAACATAAAATGATCAATTTTGAATACAACATTAACAATAATAAAATAAAAGAAGTTCAGACAATTAGGGATTTAGGGGTGATTTATGATACACAGTTGACGTTTAAGCCACATATGGAGTCTGTAATAAAGAAGGCATCAAAAATATTAGGGTTCGTCATAAGAAACACTAAAGAGTTTCATAATGTAAAAATGAAGATTTTGCTGTATAACACATTAGTAAGAAGCATTATGGAGTACTGCAGCGTTGTATGGAGACCGCATTATGCTGTACACACCTTGCGATTAGAATGCATACAAAAGCGTTTCTTATGGCATCTATCATTCTCGATTGGAAGAACTAAAAAGGAAAAATCTTACCATTCAAGGCTGCAGTACTTCAGGATGGATTCATTAGATAAGCGAAGAGAATTATTAGATGCTTTATTTTTGTACAAAATTGTGACAAGCCAAGTTGATTGTCCTCCACTTTTAGGTTGCATTCATTTTCGTGCCCCCGCTCGTATGCCTCGAAATGCTATAACACCACTTTGTCCCCTCCCCAGATCTACTGTATTAGGTTGTAATTCACCCGTCTTAAGGATGGTCAAGATTATAAATAGTTGTAGTGATAAAATTGATATAAACTGTGATTCTAAATGTAAATTCTATAAGTCTGTACACAATGTCATCTGCATTTAAAAACACAAATAGGTATTAAAATATAGCTACGGTTGACTGCCCGCCGGTGGTTGCGGTTTGGCCTTGAATATGCCTTATTTTCTCGCAGTAAGGTTGGTGTTCATGGTTGACTGTTTCCCCCGGCGTGCGGTTGACCGTACCTTACCTATCTTAAGAATACTTGGCCTTTTGGATTGAGAGTGTCGAATGATTTCGGTGCTGTGTATACCGTCTTCTAATGTAATTTTAAGCATGTGGTGTTTACCTGTAAGTGATTGTTACACGTATAAAGATATTTAAATACTTGTGTTAGTATGTATGAAACAGTGTAAACAATTGTTGGTAAACCTAATAAAATAAAATAAAATAAAAATAAAATTTGAAATTGTTTTATTTAATTACCAATATTGTTAAAAAAGGCTAAGCTACATAATGATATCACATTCTTGGTAGCAACATAATAATAGTAAATGTAAGTAATAATATTTATAAATAACTTAGATTTTCAAAAACAACGATTAACAAAAAGAAAAACTAAATATCATATCTCCTTAAAAAATGCCGATTGATAATGTTAGTACATGGGCGTATTTAAAAAAATGCTATAGAGCAATAAAAATAACTTTTGTACTATACCTACTGCTCAAGAAGTTTGCCCAGATTTATTATACCTACGACATGACAAAAAGAATTACATGTCCAGCCTGCAGCTTTTAAGTCCAAAATTGATGGTTATTTTACAAAACTAAAATATAATGTATTATTTTACATTGCTATAATTTAAATTTAATATGTATTCTCAAAATCAAGCCAAATACAGGTAATAATTTTCTTAGCTCATACTCAGCTCTGGGTACCTACTTGTTAATGTCTGTGAAAAGAAGCACAGCTAGCTGAGTGGGTCAATTTCCTAGATTGTAATTACTTAGCATGACTGGGCTATTCATGTAGTTAGTGACATATTCACTATCCTTTAGGTCATGGGTTCAATCCCGAGTTGGTATTACAATCCAGGTGCAATGTTTATGAATGAGGTTATTTGGGGTATTTTGATATTTGTAATCCCTCATTGGTCATACAGACACAGTAGGTTGTGCGACCCTAGCACCAGAAAAAATTTTTTCTTAAAAGTAATAGTTTTCACATTTTATATATAGTCCTCCTTGTCGTTTCCGACAACAGCAACCTCAGCTTTTTCTAATATGTGGTCTAATATGATTAGCAAATCCAAACTTAGTCTTGAATATCCGGTCACACTGGGAGCAGTAAAGTTGTCCAAAAGTATTATGGGTATAGTTGTAGGAAAGCTTTGGTCTGGTCTTGCGTATTTAGCGTTTTGCATCAAACTGTTTGATAAAATGCCAAAAATAGTCAGTATTGATTGTTTTCATAATAACGATTAAAAATAATTGTGGACCTGAATTGTAATATTCTGTGTTTAATGTCCCCATATTAATTTATTTTGCATGTCAGCTAATTGTAAGAAGTTTAGTATGTACCTGAAATAAAAACAGATTTATTTAATGTACCTTGTATAAGATTTATGTTTTTTTATTTTCTGTTGTAATTGCAAAAATACTGCAGTAACATTTTTTAATCAAACTCATAAATGCTTGGTGATAAACATTAAGGTAAATGTATTTTACTTTATATTTTTCTTCAAACAATAACAGCTTCCTGATATAAAAATGTAGTAAAATTAATGTGAAAAAAATATTTATACATTGTCACTGACTGACAGACTTATAAAGGCAAAAAGACAACTACTATCCTACTCCTACTACTATCTGTGCGTTCCAATATGCACTAACAGACTGCTTTAGAGCACTGTGAGCGCGCTTACGTCGGTCCAAATTGACCAAAAGCGTGCTCTAAAGCACTCGCTCGTTCACCGCCTTACGTCATTGATGACGTCATCGTTTCTGCTATCAGTGCTTTAGTCAAATAGGTGGAGCAGTGAAAGCGCTAATGTCAAAATCGATTTGACACATAAAATCCCACACGTTTGCAGCCAGCTGATGTTTCTCAAGTTTTGATTTTAATGAGTTTGTCTCTAATGGAAATGAGAGTGGATTTGGCGCACATTTTTCAGGGATTAGCTTAGGCTTTGTTAAAGAAAATAAAAACAAAACTGACATTTTGACAGATGAACACGTGAGCGCGCTTAAATCCATTCCAAATTGACTAGAGCCATTAAAGCAGTGATAGCTTTGTGAGCGTGCTAAATCAATTTGGACCGTCCGTGAGTACTGTATACGCTTTTAGCAGCGTTTGTACAATTTGGAACACAGCCTATTATAAACGCGAAAGTTTGTAAGTATGGATGGATGGATGTTTGTTACTCTTTCACGTAAAAACTACTGAATGGATTTAAATGAAACTTGGCACACATATAAATTAGGTACTGGAATAGCACATAGGCTACTTTTACCGCGGGAAAACACTTCATTCCCACGGGAAAACACATTCAATGTTAATGAAGAAGGTGACTGACTCTTTGACTGACATATCAACGCACAGCCTAAACCACTGGGTCTAGAAATTCCAAGTTTGGCATGTAGGTTTCTTATGAGGTCTAAGGGTTCACTAAGAAAGGGTTTTACAAAATTCCACCCCTAAGGGGGTAAAATAGGGGAATGAAAATAGTTTGTATGAAAGTCCGTCAGTTTTAAAGTTAGGATTTTCATAAAAGAAAACTCGGTTGAATAGAATAACCACTTTTTATTTCAGACGTAGAAATTTCACAATATTATAGCACTCAATGTTACTTTATTACTCGACCACTGTACAGCTCAAGACGACCGAATCGACTGCCTGCCCCATCGATTGCCCGACTCCCTTCTCCAAGCATCCCCACCAAAGGGGTCCGGATCGTAGTCGACTGTGAATGGCTCACCAACTAGCCAATAGAATTACCGCACCAATCAAAGCCGACTTCCGGTGTTGCCAGCTCAATATCGGATAAATATCATGACATCCGGTGTTGCCAGTCCAACATCGGAAAAAATCATGACATTCGGCCATCCGCGTATGTGCAACCTCCCGGTGCACATAATTTAGGCAGTCAATTCGGTGTCGGAAATATTACACAAACTTAACTTAAGACTAAAAGTGTTTGATTAGAGTTATAGATTGCATCTTGTACAAATTATGATATTGATTTATATCGATTGATTTATATTGACAAAAGTAAAACTTAAAAATGAACAAGATCTTAGTACAAGTTAATTAACAGATTTTTAGGTAGATCTACATACATTTGTTTTATTAACGTAAGTTTACACGCTGCTGTATATTTACTCTACAAAAAGTTCACAAACAAGGTATCGATTTATTAAAGTACTTATTTTGTATTTACATCGTTTACATTACCATTATCTTAAAATCATGACATTCGGTTCTGTTGTTGCAAAGTGGACAAGGGGATATATCCTTCCTCGTCGCTATCTGAAGATTCGGAACTTTCTTCCCTTAATTTTGTGGAATCATTATTTACAACACCTACATTAATCCAGGGCCTTATCCGATCATGTGCAACCACAGTCTCGAATGCTTTTTTCTTCGAAAATTCAGGGATACTACCAACTTTGTATCGGTCATTTCCGATAACCTTCAAAATCCTGTAAGGACCGATAAACCTAGACAGAAGTTTAGTACTTTTTCCGTTATTATTGAAATTAGTTCTGGTTAACTTAATTAGATCCACTTCTTTGTAGACAGCGGCAGGAGCTCGTCCAGTATCATACAGACGTTTCTGTTTTTCTTGGCTAACCTTGATATTATCGGAGACATTGTGTGTTATTGTTTGTAGGTTCTCCGGCGTGAAATCAGTATTAACATTTAGTTTATTTGCCAAACTGTCACGAAATCTGTAGCCAATCAGAGCTTCTGACGCAGTCTTTTGAGTAGAAGAATTAACACTATTATTTATGCCCCACTGAATTTGTCCTGTCAACGTGTAAAATGGTTTGATTAAAGCGTTTGGCTTGACCATTCGCCCTGGGACACGCGACAGCATTTAATATGTGTTTGATGCCGTGAAGCTCGCAAAATTTCTTAAAAGCACGTGAGGTAAAAGATGTTCCTCTATCCGATATAATTCTTGAGGGTAAACCAAAATCATAAAATATATTTTCGAGGACTTTTAACGTAGTCTTTGTTTTTGTATCTTTCACTGCCTTAACAAACACATATTTTGTAAATCCATCGACAATTCAAAAATCAAATCAAAATAAGTTTATTGGTCTCTCACTATAGATTTTATGACAAACATCTTAATTAAGCACTTAAAATAGTATTGTTTATGTAAATCTGTAATAGCGAGAGACAGGAGCCTAAACTAAGTAGACCCTGTGCTATAGGTCTCCTGGTCTCTCCCACTCGGGTAAATGATGCAGACTTAAGATTTAAGGGTAGGTAAGGTATGTAGGTTGTTTTGCCAAAAATCTACTGTTAGTGTGTCAGTGAGTGTTAGAGCGTATTTGTGCTTGTGTCTGTATGTGTAAGTGTGTGTGTGAAAATGTGTGTGTGTGTGTGTGTGTAAGTGTGGGTGTGCGTAAGTGTGTATGTTTATTAAACGAAGGTGAGTGTAAATGCGTGTGCAATAAACTTTATTTACAGCTCAAACAATATAAACTACTTTGTAACGGTAAGCAGTTTTTCAGTTTCGTCATAGTCTAAAGATAAAAGCCATTTTATAAGTATGCTTTTGCATTCTGATTTAGTCATGGGATAAATACAAAATAATTTGTTAGCCAAATTATACAAGCGCCCACTAAGGAAGGCATATGACCTTTGTGCTAAAGACGATGAGGCTCGCGGAGTATCACACACAACAAAATTACGCCGCTTATGTGCATTTTCGTGGTTGGGTGTATAAGTTAACTTACAGTGTTTGCGTAACAAAAGAGAAAGAATAAAAAGTTGCCTGACGGTTAGGACTTCGCATTCCTTATACAGCGTTTTTGTACGATACAAGCGTGGCTTGGAAAAGCAGACTTTCAAGATTAATCTCTGTGCTCTCTCCAATTCAATCATGTGAGTTTTCATTGCACCACCCCAAGATGAGGCACAGTAGGATAGAACTGACTGACACAAGGCTAAGTATACATTTGTTAAGAGCTTTTTATCAGCTATATGTCGTAATTGTCGAAACACAAAAGATAATTTGCGTATCTTTTGTGACATGTTTCTTACGTGTTCAGTAAACGTGAGATTACAGTCAATCATGACGCCAAGATACTTAATAATAGGAGTTTTTGACAATTGTCAAAATGTAAGCATTCCCTTTCACACTCCTGACAAATGGGCCAAGATGATCAATGTGAATGGTGTGAAACGGAATGTCCACCTTTTGTATGGGGTATAAATGACCTGATATTTTTGTCTCCTATCGTTGTCCTTATTAAAAGCACATTGTATACGAGTACATGACTTGACATATTTCTTAACGAATTTTCGTAGTTTAGGGAACCAGTATTGTGACTGAACTCTCTCAATTGTTTTAGTTATACCCACAGAGCAGAAACAAAGTAGAGGTGCTGTAAGGAATGTAGCCCTGATGCAATCAATGTAGTCCTGACGTCACATACTCTATAGTTCTGATACTCCACGCTAGGAGCGCTGACATCAGTACGCGACTAGTTCTCGTGAAGTGTGCACGTTACTGTTCCTCGGAGATTTTATTTTAACGTGTTTCCCAGTGCAAAATGAAGTGTTGTATCATTGGATGTAAAAGCTGTACGGATGTTCCCAATAAAATAAACGGAAACAGATTTACTTTCCACTCCTAAGTATTTTATTTGTCATTTAATTATTTTTAATGTAGAATATTCTAGAACATAGAATTTAGTATACAATCCTGCATCGCGATGGCAATTTTCTTAATGCCACCTAGTGCCAAGTAGGCGTACTTGGTAGGGACAAATTTCAGGGACGTACTCGAGAATAAAGTAAAACGGGGGGTCAAAAATTTTACGATCTTTCAACTGAGAAATCAAAGGCGTTAGAATAAAAACCGGCTAAGTGCGTATCGGGTCAAGTGCAGTATAGGGTTCCGTAGATATTTTATGATTTTTTTTTTGGCAAAGCAGGTTTTGATTAAGTACCTATGTCATAATGTTGTAACCGGTTGTAACTTTTTTGTAGACCTTTTGAAGGTGTAGGATACATTATTTTGATCTATCTCGCAGGGTTCAGCCAGCGTTTGCAATGTAAGCGCAAAAAAATTTGTTCTTTTACGACAACACATTAGAAATCTCCAAAATTATCAGTATTTCTCTACTATATTATGCATGTATTATACATAAAAACCTTTCTCTTGAATCACTATATCTATTAAAAAAACTGCATCAAAATCCGTTGCGTAGTTTTAAAGATCTAAGCATACATAGGGACAGACAGACAGACAACGGGGAGCGACCTTGTTTTATACTATGTAGTGAAAATAAAGCTTATTTATTTCATTTTGAGTCGAAAAAATTTATTAGCCATCTAGTGTTGAATAGCGGTTAACAACATAAGTACACCCCAGATTCCACATAGGTAATACATGGTATACATGAGCAGACCTGTCATGTATACCATGCATTATGCAGTCAACCGCCTTCTTGCCTTTGATCTCACACCTATTTAACAACGTCAATTTGTCATAAAAATAATCACGCAAAAGTTCATTTGGCCGTGTTGTGCGCGCCAGCATTTCCTCCAAACGCCGACCATAGTTTTGCTCGTTAGGAAAGGCCTTAGTTAACTTGGCCTGCCACTCCTCCCAACTGTAGCAAACCGTTGGGAGGGCCTCGTACCATACTTTTGACAAACCAGCCAATTTTTGTAGGGCGAAATGTATGGTCTGCCTCTGGTCCCATGCATAAATAATGGCGCACTCGTTGACCTTCCTTAACCATACGTCTATATTCTGAGCTTTACTAGATGGATCAAACTCTGGCAAGACATTGTTTAAATGACTATCAGATAGCTGCTGCTGTGGTTTAATCTGGTAATTTTTTTGGAAGGTAGCTAACAACTTAAGTACCTCATCTACGGAAAAACCTGGTGGTGTCGGTGCCGCTCGCTGCGCTGCGGCAGCCTCAGGTGGAGCAGGTGGCACCTGCTGCGCTGCAGCAGTTTCAGAAGGAGCAGGTGGTGTTTGCTGCACTGTGGCCATCTCAGGTGGAGCAGGTGGCGTCGGTGCATCGGGCGAGCACCCGACCTCATCCACGACCCAAGCCGTCGTGGAGTTATCCTGACGAACCGCAAGGGGCAAAGTCACCGAAGGTGAACGGGATCTGACCCGCTTGCACCCAGCCCGCACTCGTTCGCAGCTCCGGCGCTTTGCTCTCGGGTGTTCCATTTCCCTCAATAAACAATGAAAAATGTATTAGAGTTTTTTTTTTTTTTTTTTTTTTTTTTTTTTTTTTTTACACTTTATATCAATCATAGTGTTAGTTAAGGAATACCGTGTCAGTAGGTAGTTACTAATAACAGAATTAAATACCTAATAGCTAGTGGCAAATACCTTAAAATAAAATAAGATAACTCATTTAATATCAGGTCAGACGTTTAAGTAGAATTATTATATAAAGTACCAAAAAAAAATTAGGCATAATTATGAAATTGGGCTAGCACTATCTGGGAGTCGCCCAGATCAAGCACTAACACAACTTTTACAGTTACATTTGAACACCACTTTCTCACTCGCTTTTTTTTTATCGCAGCCACACGGACGGAGGGTAGCCCCGACCACGTGCAGGCGCAACTTCAAGTAAATTAGCGGTCCTCAAATCTTTGTGATGACTCAGTTATTA
This sequence comes from Athrips mouffetella, assembly GCA_947532105.1. NCBI lineage: Eukaryota > Metazoa > Arthropoda > Insecta > Lepidoptera > Gelechiidae > Athrips > Athrips mouffetella. Next base: position 14,504,130 of record OX383977.1, read on the forward strand.
TTATAAAATTAAAACAATCGCAAACCCAACTTATTGTTCAAATGGTTTTATAATAATCATGGTAATATTAAACGAGTATTATTCTGATGATATATTATTTGAAATAAAATAAAAAAAATCTCATAAATACCTTGTTCTTCCTTGTGGGCGTGGGTTCGAATCCCACTTCTGAGTTTTCATAAAAGAAAACTCGGTTGAATAGAATAACCACTTTTTATTTCAGACGTAGAAATTTCACAATATTATAGCACTCAATGTTACTTTATTACTCGACCACTGTACAGCTCAAGACGACCGAATCGACTGCCTGCCCCATCGATTGCCCGACTCCCTTCTCCAAGCATCCCCACCAAAGGGGTCCGGATCGTAGTCGACTGTGAATGGCTCACCAACTAGCCAATAGAATTACCGCACCAATCAAAGCCGACTTCCGGTGTTGCCAGCTCAATATCGGATAAATATCATGACATCCGGTGTTGCCAGTCCAACATCGGAAAAAATCATGACAGGATCATCAAATTTTGTATTTAGGCTGACAATTAAAAATTAATATTCACGTGTTTCAGGGTTTTTGAAAATTCGACACCCTAAAGGGTGAAAAGGGGGATGAAGTTGAAGATCCTTTATTTTTTAAGTAAAATCCACATAATTTATTATTTAGGCATTAGGGTTGTAATTCTATGCAACATTCATCACTGTTATTGAAATTCCATCCCAAATTCAACCCCTAAAAAGGGAAATGGGGTGAAAAAGTCTAAAAACCAATATGGGTATTGTTTGTATGGTTTATTGGGTCGCTGATTACGAAAACTACAATAATTTTGAAATCCAATGTAGCGGATGTGAAATACAATCAACCCCTGGGGATGGGGTTGGGGTGCGATAGGGTTCAAATGTCTAAAAGTCAATATGAGTGTCGTTTGTATGGTTTATCGGGTCGCTGATTACGAAAACTACAACAACTTTGAAATCCAACGTGACGTACGTGAAATACCATCATCCCCTGGAGATGGGGTTGGGGTGCGATAGGGTTGAAATGTCTAAGAATCAATATGGGTGTTGTTTATATGAGGATAGGGATAGCGGCTAGCATGGCGTTAGGGGTAGGGATAGGGAGGGGGGAGGGGTAGGGGTAGAGAGAGGGAAAGGGAGTGGGAGAGGGAAAGGGAAGGAGAGAAGGGGGGGAGGAGGAGAGGGATGGCGAGGAAGGGGGAAGGGGAGAGGGGCAGGGACAGGGATGGTTTGACGGACGGTTGGACAGATGGTTTAACGGATGGACGGACGACAGATAGACGGAAGGGTGAATGGATGGATGGTCAGATAGATAGAATCCCTCGCTGACGAAGTCGCGGGCAACAGCTAGTACATAAATAAAATCATACAAGTATTCATTTAGAAACAAGTCCTAATAAATATTTGTTATTTTCAGATATGTGTTTGCACCACTTGGTAAAAGTCTTGGCATTAAAGATACACGGCCAAGAAAAGCAGCGGCCAACCCTGGACTAGAGGCTGCATACAAAGTTAATCCTAAATTGAAACAGGTAACTATTCTCTTTTTTTTCTAGATTAAGAGCTACCTGCATGTGACAGCAGTCGCCGACTGGTACTTTTCTCTTTCTTAATGATTCATCATCATCATTTATTTTCAAAAACAGATAGTCTGTGTACAAAGACTTCAATTGTTTCTATTGCACTACTCGAGCATTTGCGTTGCTTGGGATGGTAGTAAACTTGTTTACTATTATCATAGAGTAATATAATACTGGGCGTAACTATTATATATTCTGTGATGGTAGGTTAAGCCATTGGCAGCTGAGTACTATCCATGCTAGTTGTTGCATTTAAGCTTAGAGGCTATTTGCTAGCTTGTTAACTCCAGAGGCAGATTGGACAATACCTGGGAAAAGGCTGATCTAGTATTGGGTCTGGTTTGCCCTATGTTGGATAGCAATTCTGGACAAATATCCACTGCTGCACAGGGAGCTTTTCAAAGATTTTTTTTTTAATTATCTGGGCACGACGTATCATAGTCACCACTCGCGTTGCGACTGGCACAATCGACTGCGGTATTTAGTGACTGCACTTCACAACTTTGACCTTAAACGAGACTCTGGTTTCTGACGTTTGTAGCAGTGCGCTGGTTCAGCATATGCTGGTTTTGTTTCTATGTGCCTGCTGCCTGCGTACAATACGCAGAAGGGCGCTGCTGCCCATCCTTCAGTTCTAGATCCCGCACCCAATGACTGGTACCGTAATAGCTGTGAAATCTAGTGCGCTCATCTTTTTTTTTATGTTACAAGTGAGCAAACAAGCGGGTGAGCCACCTGATGGTAAGTGGTCTCCACCGCCCATAGCACCCACTGTCTTATTAGTGACATACTTTGACGCTCAAAAGACAACAAAGCGCGTTGCCCACCCTGAGAACTAAGATGTTATGTCTCATGTGCCAGTAATTTCACTGGATCCCTTACCTTTCTCACCGAAACACTGCAGTGCAAACACTGCTGCATCACGGCAGAAATAGGCAAGGGGGTGGTACTTCCCCAGACGGACTATGCACAAATGCCCTACCACCTACATCATCATCAAATCTACCCTTGTACTCGTAATAGGACTTCTGCAGAAACAAAACTGAGCTGTGTTGTATTCTGGCTGGATATCAATTATTAGACCGTCTGTCCGCCGCGTCAGGCGTGATCGATCACGCGACGGTGTGGCCTGTCTCATCATCAACATGTTTAGTTATTTTTCATAATAACCAATGTATGCCATTAAATGTTCCTGAAAACCATAAAATTATTACTATTGAAAGACATTTACTAATCGAGTTTCGTAACCGCTAAATATTAGGTACTATTAAAAATTTACTATTACCATTATGACTGTCTGTTAGACGTCAATGGCTAAACAGCTGATCTGTTTTTTAATAAACTTTGGTATGAAGATATGATATTTTGAATCCTTATGAAGTTCAAATTCTATCTTAATTTCTTGCGATGAAGTAGCAGGAAACAGCTACTGCTGAATATTTATTCTAATCACAAAAATTCTATTCAAGATGGAGGTCAAGGTGATTGCTGTTATTTCAAGTTATATGTGATGTAAGCTGTGAGGATAACCGTGGGGAAATATTAGCTCTTTTCAATAAGTACCTAGGCAACCGAGCTATGCTCTGTATATTCTTCACCAAATCGTACCAACAACTACATTTAAGATTTATTTTTTATTTTTCTAGATAGTCTCTCTCTAACTGATACACTTATTCCATCGGTGCTCTAACATGTCAATAGCCTCCTGGAAAAATGTTTGTCCGACTTCTGAAAACCACTCCTCCACAGTACCTAGATGATTCACCACACCTCTTGATTGACCAAAAAAAAATTTCCACGTAAAAATTCCTTTAATTTTGGGCATAGCCTGTAGTCAATGGGGGCCAGTGTCTGGCGAATACGTTGGGTGCTCCACCAATTCAAAGCCTGCTTGGTGTATGGCAGCCGTAGCAATACAGGACTTAACTCTGCTCAACAAGATCCATTTGTATAAAAAATCAAGACTCTACCATTTACAGTAAGCTTCAACTCGATAATAGTATGGCATTTAAAAATAATTTATTTTTTATAATAACCTCTAAATGTCTATAAGCCTACAGCAAAAAGGTTTTAATAATCAAGTGACAGCAAAGAGGTCAGGGGTGTGGTGCATAGAGATCAGCCCTCGTATCTTACGTTCGAAATTGCAATAAATTACGGTTTGCGGAACGGAACCCTTATAGGATCACTTTGTTGTCCGCCTGTTTGTCTGTCTGTCAAGACCCTTTTTCTCACAAACGAGAAGACGTATCAGGTTGAAATTTATAACGAATATTAAGGTCCATGAACCACACAAGATCTGAAAATTTAAATTTTTTACAACGACGCAATCAAAAGATATGGCACTTCATGTCCTCATCTCCATACATTTATGCAAAAATGCAAAACCTACAGGGTACTTCCCGTTGACCTAAAATTATGAAATTTGGCCAGAAGCTAGGTCTCACAGTACAAATAATGGGAAAAGTATGAAATCATTAAATATTACAACTTTTCTCACAACTAATGATAACCAATTGTGGTGAGCTCCCGTTTCAAGAATATTCATATAAGAGAGGGGTCAAGTTGGATGGTCAAGGAGGCGATTTTTGTTTTAGTTCTATTTTGAAAACGGGAACACTTACAAACTTGAAAATTGGTTTGTTTATAGTGCATAAGCTATAAAATAACAACAAATAATAAAATTTGGTCAAGCGCGTGTCGGACTCAAAAAATCTAGCACATTAACTTACTGAAATTTCAACTAATACAATTATAATCATAATTGTATTAGTTGAAATTTCAGTACTGTTATTATCTCTACGTGTTGCTTCACTTGTAATATTAGCTGCTAAGAGTTGGAGACCTGATGTCCTGACATACAGGCCCTGTGTCTAGTTTAGGCATCAGTCTCCCACAATTTTGTAATGCTATACAATAATAGTCTAAGCATAAAAATTCTGTCAAATTGTGGTGCGAAAATAAAAAACTTACTTACTTACTTACTAGCACATTAACTTACTGAAATTTCAAGTAATACAATTATGATCATGTGGTGGTACGGAACCCTTGGTGCGCGAGTCCGACTCGCACTTGGCCGGTTTTTTTTCTTGTCCATTGTGTGGGATATTGTTAGATAGGTCTTTTAAAAATAAGTGAGCCTGCTTATATAATTTTTCGATTTAGGGATTCGTTGGCGAAATATTTAGCTTGAAAGCGCAAAATTTTTGTTGGAGTCAAGTGTCCCCTCCTGCCAGCTAAACGGATCTTATTGGAAATGTGAAAAAAAAATACAGTGTTAAAAGAAAAACTATCAGAGCTGAGTAGGCTTCACAATGTAGTCTGAGTAACATACTATTTGTGTTTTGACTAATAAATTGCTCTATTTTATTCAAGTAAGTACATTCACAGTAGCTTTAAGTCAGCTTTAAAGTCGTTCTCGCACAAAACTCTACGTGGGTGGAGCACTACCTAAAGTATGTGCAGACCAAGTCGCGGGCAAAAACTAGTAAAAACAGCGACGACGCTTTACGTGAGACGGGGTACTAGTATTGTACAGGGTGTAAAAAAAATACGATGATCCTTCTAAGGGGTGATTCTACATCACTAATAGATTGTTGTGAAAATACTCTTAAAAATACCTATTTAAATACATTTTTATTTTTTACATACATACATAACATCACGCCTTGTTCCCGTCGGGGTAGGCAGAGACCACAGTGCTCCACCTGCTACGATCTTGACATACTTCCCTTGCTTCCTGAACCTTCATCAATCCTTTCATACATTTATTTTTTGTGATCATGAAATTTGATTTTCCTTTAAATTACATTGGCTACAGTAGTTAATTAAAATGAATTGGTAGGTACTTTCTAGTGACTGGATATTATAACAAAAAACCGGTCAAGTGCGAGTCAGACTCGCGTGCTGAAGGTTCCGATATACCTAATGTATTTTTAGAAGCAATTAAGTAATTTAGGACCGCAAAACTAAACTGGTTTGTAAAGGTTTTTTGCGTATTTCTTAAAAGACGGTGCTAGTTAGAGAGATCGTTTTATTTTTCCTGTAATATTTACATAAACGTCTATCGACTATAATTAACTCAATTTTTTCCTTAAGCAAACTTCGAAGATAAGGGGGGGGGAATACATTTTTCATCATAACTTGAAAACTAAGAACTGTAAAAAAAAATAAAAAAATATTTTGAAATTTACAAATAAAGCCCTCTTATATGATACCCCCAATCGACCTAGTAACAACAATTTAAAATATTGACCCCCACATTTGGGCTCCCTTTATAATAATAATGTTTTTATGACTATTCCAACTTTCAAGTCGATAGCATAAGTGGTTGCTGAGATAATGAGGTGTGACAGACGGACGGACAGACAGACAAAATCGCACCATAAGGGTTCCTTTTTTACTATTTAGGTATCGTAACCCTAAAAACATCTTTGTCTGAATCACCAGCTGATCATAGAGGTCATTTAACCCTCCAGGCGCTTCACTTCTACAAATGTGAGTGTGGTACGGTCAACCGCTTGTCGGTAGAAACTTTTTCAACTCTATTACCACGCCATAAGGTCCAAAAGTGTTTCTACCGATGTGCGGCCGTTTGTACCTCCCCACAAACAATGGAACACCTAACCTCCTGTCCCGCATGTCCCGACTCTTTTTGAAGCCACAAATGACGCAGTAAGTGTGGCAACGTTCTGGGCTACAAAAATTTTAATATTTGTGACTGATCGACACGCTAAGCAGAAGACTTCTTCTTGAGCTAAAATTACTTTTTTTAAGAAAACGTATTTTTGTTTGTTTTTTATACAATCTGTTAGTGTTGCAGAATCACCCCTTAGACGGATCATCGAACTTTTGTTACACCTTTTTTTATCTGTGGCAGAGATAACATCTTATTCCCTCTCCAAAGAAAAATACAAGCAAAATCTGGGTTTAAAATATTTTCGATACAAACTTGAAGGAACGTCGTAGCTATGGAATGTGGCCTTCAGTAAAATACATACCTAGAAAAGGCATATAACTTAGCAATAACAATACATTGGGAAATATTGGTCTCCTGAATGGCCATTGTTCACTTGAATGGTAAAAATCTTCTTACTATACAGGGTGATTGAAATAAAAAAGTTTATTAAATAAATATAAGTTTTATGAAATGAAAATAATCATGAATAAGCTTGGTTATGTAGGATAAATAAAATAAACTAAATAATTTGTAGCTCACAGATAATTTACTTGTGGAATTGATACTATGTGATACCTATTAAATAATACATGTTTATATATTACTTTGTTTATCGAATCGGCAGTATGTTACAAATAATGTAGGTATGAAAGAAAAGAAATGTCATCATCATCATCATAACATCCCATAAAACGTCCACTACAGGACAGGGAGCTCCGTCCAGAATTCTAGCTTTTGCTGGAACAATGTGGAGGGGAAGTACCATAGTCACCTCGCTTGTTAGCATTACGGCTGGCACCATGGACCGCGGTTGTAGGTGACCGCAGTAAGTAAGATGTAAGATATAAAGGAGGATGCTGCTGCCCATCCTCCAGTTAACCCTTAGTCGCCTCTTACGACACCCACGGGTATGTATGGGTTGGTACTATTCTTTGCCGGCACCACACGGGGCTTTCTTTCAAGAAAAGAAATGTATAGCAAGGTATTACAAACTGTACTTTAATTTATTACTGATTCACAATAACACTAATTTGACATATTACGAGTATAAGATAGATACACAAGAGCATAAACAATAAAAACAGATTAAAATAGAGATAAACTTTAAGATTACCTACTTAATTTATGAAATTCTTTGTAACATCTGATAATATACCTAAAAAATTTTAGCACGACAAACGCTTACCTACCATTTTGCAGAACCAGACAAACTACCACGAACCAGACGAACAAGAGTATATTTGATTTGAAAAATAACATTGTTTTACAAACTTGTTTTTTCTGACAGCTTTAGCTGATTACTATTAATCATGGAGCACAATTATAGCCTTGATATAGCTGCAAAATGTGTTGGTAAGCTTTTGCCATGCTAATTTTTTTTAGGTATAGTAACTTATATCTCCTTTTCATTACCTTGATTATTTGGGTCACCTTGTATAAAACCAGCCTTATCTGACCTACCTACAAAGTAATATATTATTCACGCTTCTTGAAAGTGACAGTGATATGCTGAGATATAGGTATTTTATACTTCATCCTATTTATAGTCTTATTTTTATTTTCACTTAGGTAAGCAATAACTCAAGTAAACACTGATAAACTAATGTCCAGAAATCGATTGTTTAAAATATGTACTTATATTAAAACATCACGCAACTTTTCCGTAAGGGTAGGCGGAGACCACATCCGTCCAAGAAAAAAAAAATTAAGTTTTTCTTATTCATCATCATTATTATCATAACATCTCATGAAACGTCCACTACAGGACAAAATTCCAAATCTCTCCGAAATTCCAGCTTTTGCTGGAACATTGTGGAGGGGAAGTACCATAGTCACCACGCTTGTTAGCGTTACGGCTGGCATCGTGGACCGCGGTTGTTGGTGACCGCAGAATGTAAGATGATATGATACACAGTAGGATGCTTCTGCCCATCCTCTGGTTCATTAACCTTTAGTCGCCTCTTACGACACCCACGGGTAGAGACGGGTTGGTACTATTCTTTGTTTCATTGTAACAATAAATCAAAACAGTATTATTTGTCTAGTCTTTATGGTTGATTCCCTTTTCTTCTTTCAAATATTTCTTCTAATAAAACAGATATTCAAGAGAACCTCTTACTTGTTTCCATAAAAATATTAGTTTCAGTATACATAAGTGTAATGCATTTTACATTCACCTGAGTTTTGCTTTGTTTAAAGAAAGCTCTTTTTTCTGTCCAGCAGCGTCGGCACGATGCCCTTGATAAAAGTTATATCTAAAGTCAAATGTGCTCGTGCTCAGTGCTGCTCATACGACATTCACATTCTTCCCTCGCTTTTTTTACCATCAACCCTTTCATACACGCTCGTCGGCTTAGGATATTTTTGAGCCGGTTAACGTCTTAAATATCTGAACGTCCTGAATTTGACCTCGGAACGTTCGCCGATATCTTCCCATTCCAAAATCTACAATCTCCATTGTCTTGTTTGATCTCTTTCGTTGCTCTCCATTTACTCTGCCTATGTGATCAAACCATCGGTATTTCTTTCTCAATTTTAGCCATTACAATTTTTACGCCCGAACATTATTATCACTGTACGGTCAACCGCTTGTCGGTAGAAACTTTATCAACTCTATTACCACGCCATAAGGTCAAAAAGAGTTTCTACTGATGTGCGGCCGTGTGTACGTAAAGCTCGGTTTAGTAATTATCTGCGCTTGGGTGACAATGAACGCTTCGCACTCCTTCCCCCACCTGCCCCGCTCACCCCCGCCGCGGCTTATTTTTCGAGTTCTGCGCATTAACCGTCAGCGCCAGAGCTACATTTAGGCGGAGAGCGCACAGTTGGCAACCCTACCTCATCTCATACCAAAGAGCGACCTATCTAGGCTGCTGCATAATAAAAAGCTGAGTCTAAAAAAACAGGGTTGCCTGGTCGCAACCTGGGCACGTTTTGAACAGTCAACAAAAAACTAATAAAATATAATAAAAATGTATGGAATTGATATAAGCTGACGAACTGTTGCGTGACAGCTTATGTCAATCCCATACATTTTTATTCTGTTCTGTATGTACTTGTTGCCCCTGTGGTGCCGGAATAGTACCAACCTATCCCTACCCATGGGTGTCATAAGAGGCGACTAAGGGTTAATGAACCAGAGTATGGGCAGCAGCATCCTTCTGTGTATCGTATCATCTTACATTCTGCGGTCACCAACAACCGCGGTCACAAATTTGGTACTATGGTACACACGGCTGCACATCGGTAGAAACACTTTTGGACCTTATGGCGTGGTAATAGAGTTGAAAAAGTTTCTACCGACAAGCTGTTGACCGTACTTCCCCTGGTAGCAAAAGCTGGAGTTTTGGAGGGAGTTCCCAGTCCTTGAGTGGACGTTTTCATGAGATGTTATGATGATACTTGTCTCTAGGCCCAGTCGATGTTGTTTTTGCCTCGTCCATTTCTTCGTTCTTTACGTACACACGGCCGCACATCAGTAGAAACACTTTTGGACCTTATGGCGTGGCAATAGAGTTGAAAAAGTTTCTACCGACAAGCGGTTGACCGTACGCGTTGTTCCATCAAAAATGTGTTTAATATCACAATTAAATTCTTTGAATAATCAGTTTACGTTTTACGAGTTTTGAAAGTATTGAGTTCCATGTTAAAATCGTCCAATAAATTAGTAGAAGAAACACCCGTATACACTTAAACAACCAAATGTAATTAAAAATTCTATTTCAAATAACTGTCCTTCAGCATTTGTGTCAAGTTTAAATAGTTAATGAACATTTATGTACAGTCGTGAGCTGGTCAAGCTTAACACTTGCTCGTCTTCTTCTTCTTTCGTGTCGGCAAGAACACAGGCTAAATCTTACTTGCCCAGAAAGCGGCTACCGTGGTAGCCCTCTGGTTACCGTCAAGTAAGTCCTCACGCGAGCAGGTGGTCGGGCACGCGGGACAATTAGTGAGGTGTGCCATGGTTTGCAGGAGTTCTCCACATTCACAGCTGGCGTCTGCGCTACTTAGGAACCCCCACCGGCATAGGTTATCCTTGCTTCGGCCAACTTGGGTCCTCAGCCTATTTAGCCTACTTGCTCGTAGTGGGTTTGAAATAAGACGGCACAAAGTTCAACGTGTCAAGGTTGACGTGCTCCTGTCTGTACCTTATCACTGTTTGATAGAGTAGGCTATATGCATAATAAATAACCACCTTTGTAAATACCGTTATCGCTTTGTGAGATAAAACATTTTTTCTTAGCAACTATTGTTTGCGTACATAAAAACTGCTTTTGATAAATTTGGGTCATAACTACAATTACTTAGCAGAAAATATGTAAAGAGAGGTACAAGAAGATACCACATAATAGAGATACAGTTATACTCGTATCTAGTACGCAGGTTTTTGCTAGTTTTTTAACCAGTGAAAGGGAAAAATATTTCTAAGTCCCACAAGGCTACTTTTGTTATGACGTATAACTTTGTAACTTTTTTGTTACCTAAGGAGTTTATCCTTAATCTAGGCGAATTTTCGCCCTCCCGTGATCGACAAGTGATGATTTATCTGAGTTACACTGGCGTGCTAAGACATACTTAAATCCTAATTAAAAAGCGCGACAAAGTAAACTTGTTTTATTCTATAGTAGAATCATGAAGGTAGCTAGGCATTCAATCCGTTGCCCTAGGTAAAAATTATTATGCGGCTGCGTGATGATACACTCTTCTCTTCATCTCCCTCTATGAATATAAAATTTTGAATATAAAATTGTATTGGGATGTTATTATGTAAATTAATAGTAAGAAGTAACGAAATAATTACGGGAAAATTAAATTGACATCGTTTTATTTATTAAAGTCCAGTCAATCTACAGTTTGTATGGAGAGAATGGAATAAATGCACATTAGGAGATAATTTATTAAATTACTAGTAAATACATTCAAAAATTTTAAACCACAGTAATCCCCGATATAAAGTCGATATTCTTAAAATCAGTATAAGATGAACTCAACCTGTATAATATTTACCATGCAGCACAGGTCAGTTTATACTGGTACTTTTACAAAAAATGCGTTTCTACAAAATTGCCAGATTTAATTATTTACAGCTTCAAATAGCCTTTATTACTAATTTATTTGTGCATGTGCAATTAATTTCTCTGTGCATCTAAATGTGCATTCAATGCAACCTCATATCGTAGATTGACTGGACCATTAGAAACAGAACCGCTTTGATTGTAGAGTTTGCACGTTTATTTTCTTTAAATTCTGAAGTACAGCCGGCCAGTAACATTTTTCATACAATATTTTCGTTCGATCTCTTTTGGTCGCGCATCATGTTCCAGTGATTCATGTTTCTAATAGTTTTCCTTGACATTTCTCAACAACGTTTTTTTAAGTACCGAAGGGTGGTACGCTGATCACCGTTGGTTCTTTTTTTAAGCCTTAGTAAAATTAATGAATACTTTTTAGAAGAAAATATATTACGGACTTTGCCAGCAGCAAACAAACTGACTTAATAGTTTTCATACTGGGTGAACGAACGTTCAGTATCAGTGTTTCCATTTTCTATTTTCCTAGTGCTAATCTGTCTGTGTTTTCTAAGTGCTAATCTGTCTGTGTTTTCTAAGTGCTAATCTGTCTGTGTTTTCTAAGTGCTATCTAGTTGAACTTCCAAAAGCTGATTGTAAACATCCTATTCAAATGAGCAACTTTGTTCGCCCTTATTAACGAACGAATCGGCGTTTTTCGAATAGATGAGATGAAAAAAAAATAATTTGTGTTTCAGCTAAGTGGCCTAGCGAAACAGTTGGACCTGACTGAGCGGCAGGTAGAGCGATGGTGGCGCCTCCGCCGGAGCCAGGACAAACCGTCCACCCTGGTCAAGTTCTGCGAGAACATGTACAAAGCCACCTTCTACATACTCAACTTCAGCTTCGGTCTTTATATACTCTGGGACAAGGAGTGGCTGTGGGACATCGATTACTGCTATATCGGATATCCTCATCAGGTAGAGTAGAGGAGATATTATAGCCTCGCCTTGGCTTAAGCTCATAATAATTTCCATTAAGACGGGGTTTGATTTTTGATTATTTTTAGTTGGGTAATGTCGCTCCATGATATAATTTACACTGTGAGTATTTCGTATCCTTTTATTATAAAATTGTAAATGGTCACTATACCTACAATAAGTATGTCGCAAACTTGAAGCCAATCAGCCTATAAGTCTGTGAGTTATTTAGCCATATATCATTATGTTTTTTTTATCTAAACCAATACATGTACAGGTAAGAGGACATCAAGCTTGACACATTGGCCTTTGTACCGTTCTTATTTCAATAGACGTACGGGCTAGAGCCACGGTGCGAGTGTCAAGCTTGTACTGTCGTTGACTGTACTATCGAACCATGCACTTCTAAGTTGGTTTCCTGTAGGTAAGATAAAAAAGACGGCCTCTACAAACTGCCCAATCAAGTTTGTAATTTTGTTTGGAGGCCGATTTTTTTTTATTTCCTGAAAGTTTTATTCATTGGAATATGTTCAGTTACGTTGACTGATCATTTCCTTTCAGTTTTCGGAAAGCTGTCCCTTACACCTTTAATAAGGATTTAAAGTAAATATGAATGTAAAGTCAATACGAAAGTAGTAAAGTCGAAAGCAGGTCAAGTTTGACACTGGCAGTGCGATAATAGTTCGTACCTCTATTAAAATACGAACGCTGCAAAGTCCAATACGTTAAGCTTGACATGCTCTTGATTGTATGAGACTACTACAGGTTTGGCCTCAACGTATAAAGGCGACTGCGTCGATGCGTGCGCAAGCTGCCTCCATACAAGCATGTCCAATGACGAACGATAAGAGGATTTTATCAAATCCCGGGAGAAGATAAAATTACCAATGAAGAAACATAACTAAGTTGCAAGCAACTGTATGAGGGTAATTTGACTTATCTCGGAACGTATTTGATTGATTCGTTAAGTGTGGTTGGTAGTAAGCCTGCCTTCCAAGCCGTGGGTCGCGAGTTTCCATCCCCGTCCAGGGATTTTTAATTTCCCAAAGAAACATTTTTGGAAAAAAAAAATACCTTTCCATACAAACTGTTCGATTAGAGTGAGCAATTTGTATACAGGTCAAAATTATTTTCTATTTCCCAAAAAATTTTTCTATGAGAAAGTTGTTCAGTGTCGTTGACTGAGCGAGCACGTCCTTTTAAGGTTTCGGTATAGCGCGTTCAGGATAAGCCGGGCTCTGATGATTATTTTCTGCGCATGGGTGACAGGTGGAGAGCCAATGAACGATTCGCTCGCCTCCCCCTTCCTGCCGCGCTCACCCCCACGACTCATTTTTCGACTTCTGCGCATTAACGGTCACAGCCCGAGTCTTTTTGTATGCCGCAGCGTCCTTTTCTTTCTTTATTCATTGACTTTTTTTCCAGGGCCTTACCAATGACGTGTGGTGGTACTATATGATATCTTGGGCGTTCTACTGGTCGCTAACGATTTCCCACTTCTGGGACGTGAAGAGGAAGGACTTCTGGCAGATGTTCGTGCACCACGTGGCGACTATCGCGCTGCTGCAGTTCAGCTGGGTGTGCAACCTGCACCGCATCGGGACCCTCGTGCTTTGTTTGCACGACGCCGCTGATATATTTGTTGAGGTTCGTGTATTAAAGACAGAGGTCGGAATATACCGGTGATTCTAGGTCCGTACTTAAGTGATATGATTGGCGTCCTCTTTTTAATGACTATACTTTATTGACTTTGCAAGAAATAATTATAATAATGAATTCCTTGTTATTTTAAGATTCTAAACAAAGCCAATCCATAGTAATTCCCCCCTCCCACTGACACAATCAATTTAATAAGAGGGCCCCAATCATATCACTCGAGTACGAACCTGGAATGTCCGGCAGATTCCGACCTCTGATTATGGAGTATCTCATCTAGTATCTTAAATAAATAAATGGTACAGCCGCACTGCACTTACTTTCTCGCAATACTCAAGGAAAAACTATCAACCGCAAACTTAAATTTGTAATGCCCTACACATAGTATGGAAATACAAACTTTTATTTACGTTTTACCAAAAAAATGTTCGAATGAAATATACAGATCAATTCAGAATTCAAATTGTCAAACATTAAACAAACAAACCTCAAACGATTTCGAGTAAATCACATGTTTAACTTTTGGTAGTACTGGAACACCCTTTATATGAATTTTCAAAAATCAATAGATACTACCGTGCATGGAAATTTTTATAATTTCCCAACACATGTTCCTTATGGATTATTGTTCAGTTTAGTCTACTGAGCAAGCCCTTTCAGTTTTTGGTACACCCTGTGTACAAAATTGTATTCAAAAAATCATAAAGAATATCCAGTCAGGTAGACAACCAATCCAGGAGTAATATTATAGAAAATTTTAATAAACTCAATGGAACCAATTTTGGGTAAATCACATATTTACGATTTGGGATTTTACGACAGGAACACCCCTTATATGAAATTACACAGATCATTTGATACTGGCGCAAGATATCTTACATGGAGATGCTTGGTCATGCAAAGTTTCATCAAGATTCTATGAGCCGTTTTTGAGAAAATTACAATTTATCATTTTCGTTGTACTCGTATGACAGCTACCCTCAAAATGAGAGCCAGCCAGAAACCACTTAGAACCCTTCGATGGATTTGCATAAAACTCCTAAATTCCAAATATGGTGTCAATCGGACCATTCGTTTAGCCGCTAGGCCAAAGCGTGACGGACAGACCGACCGACCGACGGACCAACCGACCGACCGACCGACCGACGGACGGACATTTTTGGGAGACTTGTTTTTTATGATGTATAAGTGATATAGAACACATTTTTGAGAAAATTAGAAAATCTTTTTTTTTCTCGAATATAATACCTTTCTCGCTCCGCTCGAAAGTAAAAATTGGATTTCAGCCAAGCGCCCTTAACGTAGTCGTCCGTGTGATGCCGGCAAATAATAGTACCAACCCATATCTACACGTGGCTGTCGTAAGAGGCGACTAAGGGCTTATGAACCGGAGGATGGGCAGCATCATCTTTCTGTGTATCTTACCAACAAAAGCGGTCGCCAGCCGCAGCGTTTACAAGCTTGGTGACTATGGTAAATCCCCTCTAAAGTACCACGCGTTTTTTACTGAAGTTCTAGAGGGAGCTCTCTGTCCTGCAGTGGACGATTCATGGGATGTTGTGATGATGATGACCCATATAGTAGGCTTTTTTAACCGTGCAGTACGGGGAACCATCATAAAGGCTGTTTATAGGCTAGTTAAAAAGTGGCAATTCCGAACTGGGTTAATAAAAACGTGAACAATGAACATTTGATGGTCATTTTAGATGTGGCTACTACTGAAGTGGTGTTTAAAGGCATGACGACTATAAATGTGGTAACGTGGTGACTACAAGCGAGGGCGACTATTTTAACTACGCCGTTATGTCATCAATAATTACTCAAAAAGTGATCACAAAGGAGGTCGTCCATAAGAAACTCCATAAGAAAAGCTGCGACTTTGCATAATAATATCAATATTTGACCAAAGAGAGTGTCTAATTTTTACTTTGGAGCATCGCTTCTTTTGCTTCTGGTGTTGCAATTGCAAGTTTCCATGGGCACTGCCACGGCAAAAGGGAGGAAAATATACAACGTGTAATGAATGAATGAATGATAACCCGTATGTTTCTGTTGCAGTCGGTAAAGGCGGCAAAGTACGCCAACTTCCAGAAGACATGTGACGTTTTGTTCCTGTTGTTGACTCTCACATGGATCACCACTCGTGTTTTCATCTTTCCCTTCTACTTGATATGGAGGTGAGGATAGCATACATTTTTTTAAAGGATATAGTATAGAGACACTTAATTTCTTTTTTTTTTCTTTTTTTTTTTATTCAAAGAAATACACAATACTAGCTTTGGCCCGCGACTTCGTCCCATGTTTAATAAAATATATACTGTGTTTAAGTCAAACTATTAGCTATCAAACAAAACAGTTTCATCAAAATCGGTTCATTAGTTTTATGTGATTCACGAAGAAATTAATAGATAAAAAGTAGAAAAAATTGTGATTTTGATTCAGTGGCATCAAAATAGCTTAACGTGATATTTTTTTATAAATATCTTCAAGGTACAGAAAAATGGCCCCGTGTGGTGCCGGCAAAGAATAGTACCCACCCATCTCTACCCGTGGGTGCCGTTGTCTCTTTCGGGATCAGTTAGGTTGTGTTTGCTTTATCTTACGGTTTTTCCATTTCGTTAAACATTGTATTATATCTACGTTTGGGCTAGGTGTTATCTAGCCATTCAATTTAATGCCGGCAGTTAATCAACAGCCTAATCATTCAATTAACTGCCTGATTAAACCAGTAGGCTGCGACATGTGCATATGTTATTTTCCATTTTTGTATACAATCTTATTAGTGTAGGAAACGAAGCAGTTGAATCCTACATAATTCTCTCAGGCAGATTTTAT
This sequence comes from Athrips mouffetella, assembly GCA_947532105.1. Classification (NCBI taxonomy): domain Eukaryota; kingdom Metazoa; phylum Arthropoda; class Insecta; order Lepidoptera; family Gelechiidae; genus Athrips; species Athrips mouffetella. Next base: position 14,520,880 of record OX383977.1, read on the forward strand.
TTGACAGGATGATAAAGTATCATGAATTAAATGTAAATTCAAAATATCCAAAAAAGATTTAACAAAAAAATGTTTTCACACATTTTTTGTAATTTTTGTACTTGTTGAAAAATCAAAAGTACCGATTTCTTTTTTATAGAAGGTTTGTCTCATATAGTGTAATAAAGTAATACCCCAGCAAAGTTTCAGTTTTCAGTTTCAAAGCAGGGGTCTTCAAACAACGATCCGCTTCGTTTCCCAGACGATGACTTGTAACAATGGTTACGAATAATTAAACGTTCTGTAACTGTGATATAGAAACACTTGCTCGTATTATTCCAGCACATCAGTCCGCGCGCCGATGATACTGCCGATTTTCCCAGCATACTACATCTTCAACGGACTTCTGACCCTGCTTCTAATGCTTCACATCGTTTGGACGTGGCTCATTCTGCAGATCGCCTACAGAGCTCTTGTCGTTGGCAAGGTAAGATCACATATCCTCCGAAAGGCGTCAACTGTTGGACATAGGCCTTCCACCTGTAGAGCCCCGGTGTATCCCGAAGGATACAGAAGAGGATCGAGCTCCCGCGCTCGATATTCTGCCTTATTGCGTCGAGGCTATGGTTTATTTTGGTTTGGTGTGTATAGGGAATTACCTTTTGCATGACGTATAAATCATAGATTAAAGTTGGCGGCAATCGGACGGATGACGCGCCAGTTCAAAATTTTTGAAAATCCTGGTCACGTGGCAACATCCGACCGATTTGAGTCGGTCATTGGCGGCCAGGGTTCAAGGCCATATTATACGACCGTAAAAATTCGCAACCCTCTTTTTAATTGCATACATTATTGCGAATTTTTTGTATGATGGGATCAGAGAGATTAAAGTTCTCCACGGCGCGGCGATCGGCCCTGCACTGCTCGCATTCCATTGGCTTCCCGCAAGCTTGACGAAATCGTCGGTCCACCTTGTGGGAACTTTTTCACGCTCGTCTTCCGGTTCGTGGACGCCACTCTACAACGTGTAACGGAAAGGTGTGATAATACTGATGGATGTCAATCTGCCCATGAAACTGAACAACTTTTCCCAAGGAACAGGTCGAAATACGAAAAACCAAATTCATATGGTAGGTCAAAAATTGATTTTTTTCTATGACCTATTTTCCTTGGGAAAAGTTATTCAGTTTCTTTAGACATTCAAATCAAATCAAAAATCAAAAATGTGTTTATTTCTCACCACAAATCATGCATGCAATAAAAGTAACTTGAAAATTGACTTGGTATTTGTGGGAGACTGGAGCCTAAAGTAAGCAAAGGCCTGTATTTTAGGACTCCAGGTCTCCGCCCTGTATAAATGTCGAAATTCATCCGGGACATTAATGTGGATTAAAATATACTACAAAGTAGAAAAACAAAAGTATTGCAAAACTAAAACATTACAAAACTACAGTAAAACAATTTTTAGAAGATATAACATATTCAAAATTTTTCAATAAAAGAAAAGAGAGTTGTGTACAGGATACGTCAGAGAGGGAGTGTGAGTGTAGGAGAGTGTGTGAGAGTGGTGTGTAAGTGTGCGTGAAAGTGCGTGAGCACCTGCTTTATGATTGAATCTTTAGAAGATTTTCTGTCTCCTCATTACATCTTCCCGTTACAAGATGTATAAACCTTGACGCCCCATCAGCCATCGGCACTTCGAGCAATGCACCCTGCCCACTGCCATAACCGATAAAGTGCACGTTTCCAAAAAAGCTCGCGTTTTTCATCATATTTTTGGTACAAATTATTATTTTTCTCATCGATTTTTTTGTTAATCCCGGCTAATATCTTAGACAATGGTCGCTACAGATTGTGATTTTTGTGATTTACCAGATGGACGGCGATATACGCAGTTCTAGCTCTGAACTTAGCGACAGTCCGCGCAGCTCCAATCACAGCTCTCCATCCAGGCTCAAGAAAAAAAAGTGAGTACTACGTCAGTATTTTTTTATGACAAAAATATAAATGTAAAACTCCAAACATGTTACTATTCACACTACTTAATATTCTCGAATCCTAGTCTCATTCGTAAAATTTGGTTTCCTACGTATGAAGCTAAAGTGATTTTAAAAGAGCTCTGTGCATCTACCTATACAGTAGATGATTTATTTATTTATTAGGTGGTATGAAGTGAGATACAGCTCTTTTCCTAACGGCGACAGTAGAGGTGTTAAAGTTGCAGGCAAATTGTATAAATCGCTGCTTTACAAACTGCCGGCAAATTGTTAAACGGCAGCGGTTGTTTTAGTAACACATTACTAATGTGACAAATTTCACAATTTCTCGCCGTTTTACAAAATGCCTAGGCAATGTGTAAAGTGGCGAATTTTACAATTTGCCTGCGATATCAATACGGATTTACCGTCGAAACAATGTAGTTTAATTATGGTGACAGCAGTGTGGGAGCAAGACGGAGCGATGCGTAAGATATTGGAGCGACAGAGACACGTGTCACTCCTTCCTGCTCTCACGCATAGCTATGTCCTGCTGTTAGCTACATCATTTCAACTGTCGGCTGTAGAAGTAGTAATTATGTAAAAGTAGTAATTTTTCATATTTTCTAATAAAGTATAACTTATTTTCAGAGAAACATAAACAAGCTACCATTTAGCGTCAGCGTCACATTTCTCAGTCGCAAGGACTCAGACAGGTATAGCGGGCACAGGATAAGTTTGGCTCTGACGGTTATTTGCACGGGTGACAGCCAATGAACGATTCGCTCACCTCCCCCCACCTGCCGCGCTCACCGCCGCGATAAGTTTTTAGAGTTCTGCACATTAACTGTCACAGCCAGAGTTATTTTGTACGACGAATAACCAAAACACTCGCAAATATATTACATACATGCTATGTATATTTAAACATTATAATAGACATTTATAAGTTTCCACAATGATATGAAATAAATAACAACTTATTGTTCTAAGTTATTGTATTATAATAAACATAATTAATAGTAATAAACATCTATTGTATACTCGCAATGAAATGAATGTGGATTAGATAAAAAATAGTAAATTCTTTAGTTTTAAACGTGGAAGAATAATAAATAATATGGAGTGAGCATCCCCTTACAGAAATCGTAACTCGGAAAAGTATAAAACTAGGTGGCACTAACAAATAATCAGCGAAGTTCTTAGGCCGGTATTTCACTGGGACACCATGGCAGCGCAACCAGTCGCCGCTACCAACAAAATGTATACAGCTCTATAAAGAGTTACTCACCTGGTGTCCGTTTGGTTGCGCAACCAATTTGGCGGCGCAACCAGTTCGGATGCTGGTCGCGCTACCACTCCCAGTGAAATATAGCCCTTAATACTGTGGCCGCAGGTTGTGTCTTTACTGGTGTCTAGTTACGGACACCAGTGGCGCAACCAGTCGCGCAACCGTGGTGTGCCAGTGAAATACCGGCGGCCTTACGGTCTATCGACTATTCTGACAAAAAAAAACATACCAAATTGCAACGTAATCTTTTCTCTACATCGTGTAATGGAAAAGTGTGATAATACTAAAGGGTGTGATCTGCCCATGAAACTGAACAACTTTTCCCAAAGAACATGGTCATAGAACTAAATCAATTTTTGACCCTCCATAGAAACTGCATCAGCTGATAGCGCATTTTGTATGGGAGGTCGAATTTGGTTTTTCGTATTTCGACCTATGTTCCTTGGGAAAAGTTGTTCAGTTTCACACCTTTCTGTTACACGTTAAAACAGAAAGGTGTAATATAATTGTTGAAATTATTTTTAGCAGAATACTCGGTAGACCATAATTATTTTCCCGATTATATGCTAGCGCCATCTAGTTTAAGTGACTGTTATGCTTTCCCCGGTTTCGATTTCTAGTATTATTCGTCCATGGTTTTAAAAGCGCGTATTTCTCTAAAAAACGCGATAGGTGGCGCTGTTTTGTGTTACCAAGTGACTCTTATAAATTCTAAATCGCGATATGAAGATTATTCGTTGATTCTTAAATCTTTTTTAACGGCTAGCACAGCCTAAAAGTTTTAATTTGTTCTCAAAGTAGTATAGTTAGATGGTGAACGTTTTCTGCGCCAATATTCTTTGATGACTTGTAATCAGACTGAGGCTTTTTTCTATGTCTAATCTATATAATGATATCTAAATCTAATTAGCTGCATATATTTCTGGTGAAATTGAACAACTTTAGAAATATGTAGAAAAGCATCTATCGAAAACAAACTGGATCCAAACGATGTATCTAATAGAAACTGTATGATGCATACGTTAGCGCATTTTGTATGAGATTTTTTATTTTATTTGACCGTGGTTTAATAATAAGAAAAGACTGACAACCCCATAGACAATCCCCCACTAGAAAACATAGCGACATCTAGTTAAATACGTTTCCGGGTCCGAAATCTACACCCTTATTTTTATCACCCTGGATTTTTTAAGAGGAGCTTGTGTCCATAAAACGGAACAACTTTTCCCAAGGAACATAGGTCGAAATACAAAAAAATAATTTCTACATCCCATACAAACTGCGTCAGCTAACAACACATTTTATTTATTTATTTACAGTTTATTGTACACAAAAAAGAAAAAAAAATAGAAAAATTACACACATCACATTTTGTATGGGAGGTCGAATTTTTTAAAAATCGTATTTCGTCCTATGTTCCTTGGAAAAAGTTGTTCAGTTTCATGGGCAGAACCACCTCTTAAAATATCCAGGGTGATGAAAAAATAAGGCTGTAATATTATAAGGGGATGGTCAGTCTTTTGTTATTATTCGTCTATGATGTTATCTATTCCTTGGGAAAGTTTTCAGTTGCACAGTCTGGGGTCAGAATATTGGTTGGATGAATTTTCAAACTGCATCCAACCAATATTTTACTCTATTCTCAAGGGACGAAGTTTTGCATTTGCATGTTTCGAGTAGTATCGTTTCGATATATCGGACTTTGAGAATAGACACCCTGAACAGTTACTGTTTTCTTTCTACGGTTTGGTTTATTTGAACCTTTGGTTTATAATATTGGGAAGGCAATTTCTTTTCTTCATAACATCCCATGAAACGTCCACTGCAGGACAGGGAGCTCCCTCTAGATCTCCCAACAAAAACGCGTGGTACTTTGGAGGGGATTTACCATAGTCACCACGCTTGTAAGCGTTGCGGCTGGCTACCGCTGTTGTTGGTGACCGCAGTATCTAAGATGGTACGATACACAGAAATATGCTGCTAGTTTTTTTCCATGTCTTTCAAATTATTTATATGAGCTACGCTACGAATAAATAAGTCAGGAACTCTAATTCTTAACAAATTTCAAACAAAAAGTGGGCCTACGTGATTCCAAATACGAATCAATTGTTTCAAATTGAGAACGAGAGCAGCGATTGGTTCGCGCGCGTGCTGCAATGTCAGCTAGTAGTAGTTGAGCCAATGACGCGGTGGAACGACTTCTGAAATACACGACTTTCGTTGGGTCATTTTTTATTCTTTATTCTTATTATTTATTCGTAGAAGCTACGTTTGTAATCAATCACAAAGGTTTTAGACGGGTTGTAGGTATCAAGTATTTCCTCTTCGTCATATTTTTTTTTAGAAAGTTGTTCAGTTTCAAATGTATGCAGCTAGTTAGGAAATAAGTAAAAATTCTCTACGTTACACTATTCTCGGGACCACGTAGTTGGATTTTAGTGTTCACGTTTTTGCATTTTCTGTAGGAATCTTCCCCACCGCAGAATTATATACCTATCTCTTTATATGGTCGAGATGCAACTTTAATATAAGTTTACATAAACATTGGGCATATATCGCAATCGGTAGCCTACCAAAATCTTGCTGCAAACCGCTAATACAAATTTTTGATCCAATGAATTGCACATATTAAGACACACAATTTCACGAATCATTACACACAATTTCACGAATCATTTATTGTTCTCACAATGAATATAAAAATTTCAATTGGCACTGTCTATCGCATATCTGGTTTGCTTGGTTGGCGCAAATAAGCTGACAGTGGTAACTTTTTTTTTTTTCAATTCTTTAGATTGGTCTCTTTCCATGCGATGGAACTTCATTTGCTTAAATAACAAACGGCTTGAATTCTTGAACCAATTTTTTGTGCTTGTGGCAAAATTTTGATAGGTCACCCGGTGGTGATAACCAGGTTTATTTTAGGACTCCTGGCTATTAATTGTGTGTTACTCAGAGTATAAAACTGAAAAACTTTTCCAGACATGAATGATTTTTTTTTATAGTTCATTTGTATGAAACGACCGAAAACACATATCGATCAACACAGAGATAGTGTAGTATTTTGTAGTGTAGTCCAGGGTACAAGTTTTATATTTTTGTAAAAGGCAAACTCAAGCTTTTTTTTATTATTGCGTCACGATTTTTTTAACTACTTAATAAATTAAAAAATCTTTCAAAAATTCTAAAGTAAAATGCGTTTCGATCGATCAGTTCGATCTGAGTTATAGGGCTTTTATTTGTGGTAAATTGTATAGAATAGATTATATGTATGTATAATTGTATATGTTGGCAAGAGCCATTAGTGCGAGAGTCTAAAGAAATATTAGATAGAAGGCATCGTAATATTTAAATAATATGTTTTTAGAAAATCGCGCACCGAAGGTCCTGTGCGTAGGCACCCTTTGGGTAGCGAACCATAAAAATTGTAAAATACTTCTAAACTTTTGTTATTAAAACTATGCGTTTTCCACGATGCTTCTACTTATTTCTTCGGGCCGCTGTTAATGCTCCACCCTGTATACATACATGTATGATCGCTTTTACTTATTTTTTGGAACCGATTTCCGTTAATACATTTGTAGAAACGCGTTACCACAACTAAAGTCTATCTGTAAAGTAAAAATAATATTTTGAAATAAGTTTTTCAATGAGATTGTATTTTTATTAAAATTTCTTGTATGTTACATGTATGTAAACTTTGATATTGATATAGTAGGAATAGAAAAAAAAAGATATTTGATAAAACTAATAACCTAGTTGATGCGGTCATTCTGAAACTAATAATAAAATATTGTGATAAAATCACCCATTTTCTACTATTAGGGTGTGTTCTCACTCAGGCGGAGAGGAGCAGAGACGTGCAATAATCAAACTCATATACAGCGTGTAAGGGAATTGTGTGATAATACTAAAGAGGGCGTGAATCTGACCATGAAACTAAAAATTTTTTCCCAAAACTAAATATTTAAATAATTAAATTAATTATAATTCATAGAAAATACACAAAGTTTAAAATGCTGTCATTTTAATTAAGTTGTATTATTTTGACAGTTGATTAGTCTAAATAATGCACGTCTCTGCTGTGCTTAAATGGAAACGCACCTTAATTCTGCCTGTTATTAATCAAATAATTGTTTTTTAGAATGGCTCTCGTTAAAGAATTGATAAAGTCGTAATTGTTCTGGTTCGCATCGGGATGGCGCTAAGGCTCAAAGTTACCGCCGTCAGTAAAATTATAATCACTATTTTTAAATTTGTTTCTTCAAAGCTGAATTTTAAAATAAGCGTGTACACCTCTCACCACTTGGAATTCTATCTGAAAGATATACTATAGTTAGTCGGACAATGCGAGACTCTCTTGCGGGGTGAAAGACCTTGGGGGGAAGTGTTGACTAATAAAAAGAAAGGACTGGCCGACCGTCCATCCGCTTATAGTAGGAATCCTAACCTGGAAAATAATCTAATAAATAATCTGCTGGCTCAGCATGAGGCTCTATACATACGTGGGACACTCAGAAATATTTGCGACACTAAAAAAAATTGTTCTACAGGTACATATATTTTTATTAAATCTTTTCAAAGTACTCTCCACCAGCCTCTATACAAAGATTCATGCGTCTGAACCAGTTTTCAAAACACTTTTTCCAGTCCGCCGTAGACACCTCGTTTACAGCCTGCTCGAACGCAGCCAGCGCATCTTCCGGCGACGAAAATTGTATCCCCTTGAGCTGATTTTTTATTTTTGGAAATAAAAAGAAGTCACACGGTGCTAGATCAGGGCTGTAAGGAGGGTGACCCAGGAGTTTGACTGGTGTGCTGTCCAGGAAGTCCCTCGTTTTGAGCGCGGTGTGTGCAGGCGCATTGTCGTGGTGGAGCAGTAGTCCGCGGAGCCCTGTGTTTGGTCGCTTGTTGCTCACAACAGAAAAAACTTCTGGTAAACATTTGGTAGTATACCATTCGGCGTTGATGCTTCTTTGATCTCGTAAGGGAATTGAGGCCAAGTGGCCAGTCAAATTAAAAAAGCTGGCGATCAAAATCTTCCCCCCGCTTCGAGATCGCTTCACTTTGGTAGGCGTTGGTTCATTTTGAAACACCCAAACTGTCGACTGGCGCTTGGTTTCTGGATCGTATTGATAAATCCAGGACTCATCACCTGTTACGATGTCGTAAACACGCCGAGACGAGCCTGCTTCAAATTTGTTCAGCATATCACGGCACCATTCCACCCGGGCCTGCTTCTGAGCGTCGGTGAGGTAGTGCGGCACCCAGCGCGATACTATCCTCCTCACGCGAAGATGCCCGTGTAGAATCTCGTGAACGCTTCCCGATCCAATCTTTAATATGTGCTGAATCTCCTGATATGTAATTCGCCTATTATCTTGGATTAAATTTTTCACTGCTAGCACGTTTTCTTCCGTAATAGCCGTCAAAGGGCGACCGCTTCTTTCTTCATCCCCCAAGGTTGGTCGACCGCGCCTAAATTCGTTATACCAACGATACACGGTTGCCTTGGAGGGGCCTTCATCCATAAATGCCATTTGAAGTCTATCGAACGATTCATCCGGTTTCAGGCGACACTTGAAATCGTAAAAAATCATAGCTCTAAAATGTTCCCGGCGCAGATCCATTTTTCAGTAAGACACGATACTTTGAATTGGCTCGCAAAAAATGTGGAGGGAAATTTTGAAAATGGAACACACATATTTTTACTTACAAGTAATCATATTTTCGAAAAAGATTCTGACCGGCCAGTCTCCCATATATAAAAACTATTTTTCGCAATACTTTCTGAGTGGCCTGGTACATACATACATAACATCACGCCTCTTTCCCGTTGGGGTAGGCAGAGACCACAGTCCTCCACCTGCTACGATCTTGACATACTTCCCTTGCTTCCTGTACTTTCATCAATCCTTTCATACATGCTCGTCGGTTTAGGGTACTTTTAACCTGGCCTTTATTCAGAACGTCCTGAATTTGGTCCTGGTACGTTCGCCTAGGCCTTCCCCTTCCAACGTTTCCATTCACTCTCGCCTGGTAGATCTCTTTCGTCAATCTTCGTTAATTCATCCTCTCTACATGACCAAACCATCTCGGCATCCCTTTCTCGATTTTGGTCACTACGTCTTCTTTTACGCCACACCGTTCTCTTATCACACTATTTCTTATCCTGTCACTCAATTTAACACCAATCATACTCCTTAGCGCTCTCATTTCCACTGCATTAATTCTACTTTCATGCTTCTTCTGCCATACCCAGCTTTCACTGCCATACATCAGTGTTGGTACCAAAACTCCCCCATGAACAGCCAACCGAGCCTTGTGAGACACCTTCTGACTCTTCATAAAGGCGTGCAGGGCACCATTCACCATGTTTCCAGCATTCACTCTTCTTTCAATATCACTTTCACACTTTCCATCTCTCGTAAACTTTGAGCCCAGATACACAAACTCCTTCACTTGTTGAGGCTCTAGATAAAATTATATCTCGGAGAAATGTCACTTTATTTGAGGAATAAAGTCATCTTAATCAATCAGTTAGTATGTATTACTACTTCTCCCCCCGACCCGCATATCCAAAGTATTGACAAAATTGATTGTTAGAAAAAAATCAAGAAGTGACGGAGTCTAGGTTGTGTGGTCGTAAGCTCGCAGGAAAGTCGCGCAAGTATCTCTTGGACTAAGTAAGGCCATCTTAACAGACCTGTTGTGCATTACAGCTGTCAAATGTATGAAAAATTACGACATGTAAAGAAAAATTAACTCTCTGTGTTGGTGTTAAGGAAACCTCAAAACGGACTTCTTACATTGGCCTTACTTTAGTACAGCCAAGCTGTCTACCAGAGAGTACTTCTGGAGGTAGGCATTAGGGTGGTTAATTAATTTTATAACACCGGGTAGGACCAATGTAGCTTTTTCGATCTTTTCATAAAATCTTTGAAAATAATCGAAAAATTCTAAATGTGCTTATAAAATCTTTTACATGAATTTAGAAATGAGTTGTAGGTTTATTTTCGCTTGTAAGGTTGAACGCGCACTTGTCTAATAGGAAGAGCAACATCGCAATACAAAATTCCGATAAGTTCGCGTTCATCCTTATAATATGTATTTCCAGTCGAAATTATGTAGCTTCATTAGAATGACAGGGACAAAGCTATGCATAAGAGCAGAACGGAGCGACACCACGTGTCTTCCAACATCTTACGTATGACAACCCGTTTACTAAAAGAATGGATTTAGAAACCTGTTCTAAGCGGTACATTGCAATCATGAACTTTATGCTCTATACTTAAGGTTGAAATTTGTCGTCCTTGGGATCTGTAGCCAGTTTACTATTATCTAATCTGTGGTATCGCATCGTCCTGTTGTCATTCTAATCAAACTACATTATTGCGACTGTAGTAACAGAACATTTCCAAAGAGATTTTTTTGTTTTCGGTACGGGTTCTTCTTTACAACATTCTTTACCTACTTATTCCATGGAATTAATAATAGTAATTAGTTCCATGACTTATTCCAGTGTTTTTCTACTAATTATCTATGTAAGTTAGTTCATCACAAGAATAAGTTGTTTTTTTTGTATACCTACTGTGAGTGTCCGTCCTAAATAGTTCATTTTAAAACTCGCTTTTAGCCCAGTTAGTTAAAGGAAGTTTTCTTGCCTAAAAATTTGTAGGGTGATGATGATGAAGTGATGTTATATAAAAAGCGCGCCGTGCTTTTTTAATACATCAATGGATGAAGTAGATTATGATATTCTATCGAACCAACTCAGTCGTTTCTTCTCCTCACAAGAATTTACTTAAAATTGTCAAAACAATAAGATCTTTTGAAGTGAAATTTAGCCTACTTGTATTTGAATGTATACACGAGTGATTCAAAAAGATAGTGTACAATAAAAATTTAAAAGCAAAAAGAGATGATTTTATATTTGTAATTTACACACTTTGTCATCTTGCCGAATTTCACTAACGAAAAGATTATTGTCAACGTTTCCACACACCAAAATAATCTTCTTTGATTGGACTATCAAAAGGGCAGTCTCATCAACTAACTGGATTTTAGCATTCATAAAAATAGATAAACTACTTACACTAATATAACTACTTACAGTTTTATTCCAAATTAATATTTTTATTTGTTTCTTACTTTACCAATTCATGTTGTTGATTAGTATAAGCTTGTCCTACTTCCATGTATAACCCGAAAATATCGGCTATACCTTCTGATGTTCAGAGAAACAGCCTGAACAAGTACATACGTTATTAAGTAGCCTTAAACAGACGGCAGTCAGCTTTGCTTAGAGTTCCAGTCACGTGACGGCCAGTCTATCGAGCTGCTCGTAGGTTTTATCAGGGTGACCTTATTTTCCATCCCTCGGAGGGATCCTGTCTACTGGTTACCTCCTATGTACTTTATTCACCTCATATTAAAAACTAGCTCTAATGTTAAATTCGCTTGGAACTTAACATAGACCACAATAAGTTTGTGATACAATTTTTTGTCGTAATTGTTTGATTGGTAAAGTAAGAAACTTAATAACTGCTTCTCGATCTCTTCACATTAAAACATTTTCCAATTTAATTTAACATTTCTTACCTAGTTATTATTTATTCTAAGAATTTTTAGTACAAAAGAGCCACTGAGTTTTTCGTCCGATTTAGTTTGGATTATACTTAGTTGCGGGTGTTTTGTTTCATACTGGGTACAGGATCCAATTCTTGAATATCATCGTGTCAAAAAGTATCACTTTGATACACCTTTACTTTTTAAGGAATATTTTTGCGTGATAATAAAAGTTGGACTCCAGAGGGTGTCCGCCATATTATCGTAATGGTACAGTCATCGACAGGTCGAGCTTGACACTCGCAGTGTGACTAGTCCGTAAATCTATTGAAATAAGAAAGCTACAAATTCCAATGTGTCAGGCTTGATGTGCTCTAGACTGTACAGTCAACCATACATAGTAACGCTTACATCCTGTATTTTTTGTTCGGTTTATGGTTTTTGATAAATAATTATAAACAAATTATTTTATTATATGCCCGATGCATTTAGCTAGTTTGTTTTTCATATATGAGTTGCCATTACGATAAGAATAGCGGTCACCTAATTTCTAATTTAAAATAAGAAGTAAACTTACGGATACAATGACTTAACCAGAGGCGTTACCGAATCGAATCTCTCTTTTCTTCCTGTATAAAAAAAGAGAATCGATAACGATTGAGTTCGGCAGTAAGGCCTCAGGTCCTGTCTTTTTAATTGTGGTAAAACTATTTGATAGTGCGAAGAACAAAATAAAAAAACACAGTCAATTGCAAGTCTGGACCTTGTAACATGCTTATCTCAGAGAGCTTAGACACAAAAGTCGCACTGCAAATGTTAAGTCCGACATGGTCTTGACTGTATTTTTTTATTAAAGCGTATTGTCGCACGCTGTTTCATTGTTTAACTAGAAAAGGGAGATGTATTCTTACTACCTATTCGAACAGATGATTGAATGATAAAGTTCTAGAAGTCCCTGATGGTCCGGGAGCCGTCAATATTTTTCCCTTTTAGGCCAGGGAAATTATTATTTGACCTGGAAGTATTTTTTTAAGTATGGCTGTTTTTTCTCGGATTCTTGTTAAACAACTAATCTCTCCTATAAATGTATAATTATTAAAATCGTATGACCTCGGGAACATATTTTTAGGGTTCCGTACCTCAAAAGAAAAAAACGGAACCCTTATAGGATCACTTTGTTGTCCGTCTGTCTGTCTGCCTGTCTGTCTGTCTGTCTGTCAAGACCCTTTATCTCACGAACCGGTAAAGGTATCAGGTTGAAATTAATACCATATATTAGGATCCATGAACTACACAAGATCTGAAAATTTAAATTTTTTACAACGACGCAATCAAAAGATGTGGCATTTTATGTCCTCATCTCCATACATTTATGCAAAAAACCAAAACCTACAGGGTACTTCCCGTTGACCTAAAATTATGAAATTTGGCAAGAAGCTAGGTCTCACAGTACAAATAATGGGAAAAGTCTGAAATCATTAAATATTACAACTTTTCTCAAAACTAATGGTAACCAATTGTGGTGAGCTCCCGTTTCAAGAACATTCATATAAGAGAGGGGTCAAGTTGAATGGTCGCTGAGGCGATTTTTGTTTTAGTTCTATTTTATAAACGGGAACACTTACAAACTTGAAAATTGATATGTTTATAGTGCATAAGCTATAAAATATCAACAAATAATAAAATTTTGTCAAGCGCGTGTCGGACTCAAAAAATCTAGCACATTAACTTACTGAAATTTCAACTAATACAATTATGATTATGTGGTGGTACGGAACCCTCTGTGCGCGAGTCCGACTCGCACTTGGCCGGTTTTTTTATTTATACTAAAATGCTAATGCAATCAATCGATTAGCATTGTTAATAGAACTATAATCATAGGTAGATTACCTAAAAATTAAAATGTTTTCCCATTGGAATTGCTGAAATTCGGAGTTTCAGTAAGGTAATAATTTAACTCGAAATTGCACATAAAGGATGATGTGTAATGGAAGTAAGTTTAATGTTTTACTTCTTAAATATTATTTTAAATACATTTTATACAAAATTAAAATGTCAACTGTAATGATAAACTTTATTTTTGAACTTTTCGGTTTAAAATATATTTTTCGTCATCTTCCCTGTATTTTTTTTTCTTTAATACTATTTTACATTATGTATTTAAACTTAATTTTGTCAATAATAATATAAAAGTCACATTTATATTTACTTCAAACCCACTCATATAAAAGTTTCTAAATACCCTTAGAGCGGGCTCTGAAGGATATTTCGTTTGCAAAAATAGCGCACCGCGAAATTTTTTGTGATTTGTCTACCTGAGACCCTCGACTTTATAAAAAGCCATGTTGCCCCGCGGTTGAACGGTCCGTCTGTTTGTCTGTCTGTCCGATTTTTAAAGGCTTGTATCTTTTGAAGCGTAATAGCTAGCTGGTTCAAATTTTTACATAATATGTGTAATTATGGTGGACATCTTAACAAATAACAAAAACAATTAAAAGTAAAAAAATAGGGGGACCCCATACAAAAACGTGACTTTTTTGCCATTTTTTGTTTAAGCTCTATCGTTGAAGCAGTTGCAAATATTCGAGTGAAAGTTGGTGCGATTGTAGTTCATGAGCTATAGTATAACAACAAATAATCTAAACTGGTCAAGTGTGAGTTTTACTCAACAAAATTTGGCACAGTAGCAATTGTTTAGACCTACGTCCTATGGCAAATGTATTATTGTAATACACACTTGAATACTAAATTAATTGTGCGAGCACTTTATCATTTAACAAAAAGGGTTTATCAACCCTGAAAGATGTGAATATAGCCATGAAACTGATCAACTTTTCCCATAGGACATAGGTCGAAACAATTACTAGGTACTGTGCCAAATTTTGTGGAGTCCAACTCACACTTGACCAGTTTCGATTATTTATTGTTATACTATAGCTCATGCACTATAATGGTACCAACTTTCACGTGAGTATATGTTACCGTCTCAACGATAGAGCTAAAACGAAAAAACGCCAAAAAATGTATTGTATTTTTTTATGTATGGGGACACCCCGATTTTTTATGTTCTTTTTATTTGCTAAGATAGCCAATATAATAAAGCCTATTATGTGAAAGTTTGAACCAGCTAGCTATTACGGTTCAAAAGATACAAGCCTTTAAAAATCGGACAGACAGACAAACAGACGGACCGTTCAACCGCGGGGCAACATGGCTTTTTATAAAGTACAGGGTCTCAGGTAGACAAATCACAAAACAATTCGCGGTCCGCAATTTTTGCAAACGAACATCTCATTGGAGCCTGCTCTACCTGGCCTATTTGTTTTCAGTGTGGAAACGAGATATCTCAGTAGATGGAGGACAATAAGAGGATTAAGAAAAACAGTGAGCACTCCTAGATTGGAGCCCGGTGTTCAGGAAGCCTTTTCCAGATTTTCAGGCTGGTCTGTTTTAGCTAAAGCCCCTACTTTCTTGTCTGGAAAATGTTGTTTAGTAACACCATAAGCTACTCTATATGGGACATCACTTCTGTTCGCCCTGTATATCACCATTATATCCGAATAGACAAGCCCGAAAATCTGAAATAGACAATTTCTTTATGATATCATGGCGAACCAAAGTGATTGCCGGTGATAGAGTAGCTATGTTGATTGATATTAAAAAAACATTTTCCAAATTCAGGACGTTCTGAATCAAGGCCAGGTTAAAAGTACCCTAAACCGACGAGCATGTATGAAAGGATTGATGAAAGTACAGGAAGCAAGGGAAGTATGTCAAGAGCGTAGCAGGTGGAGAATTGTGGTGTCTGCCTACCCCGACTGGAACCAGGCGTGATAATAGGTCTTTACCTATGAAATTGCCGTTTTGTATGGGGAATTTTAGGTAAACTCAATTTTCAGTACTAACATTTTTGCATTTTTCTTAGGAATTATAAATCCAATTTTTTTAAGCATTATTGGGAAGACATTAAGCTAACAGAAACTTAAATTTAATTTTCGAAAACTATTATCTGTAAAAAAATATAACAAATCTAATGATGAAATCGGACGACATTTAAGACGAACAATTTTCGAACCTTTAATTTTATATATCAAACTAAAAATAAAAACTTTATTTTATGCATAAATTGATAACCTTGAAGTCAACTTTCAAATAAAAGACAATGAAAAAAATAGCATGAGAATTATACGAATTATGATCTCATTAATCTGTAAGAAAATTTCGGCAATTCCATAGGTAAAGACCTATTATTATGTATGTACGAGTAAGAAAGTCGGGGGCATTAGCTAAAGCAGACCAGCTCAAAATTTTTAAAAAGGCCCCAGGGGGATCTGGTCTGGAACATCTCACATGGTTTTTTATGATCCTCTCATTATCCTCTATCCAAACATCTCGTTTTCGCCCTGATTAAAACATTCTCGGCTCCCAGTCCATAAGTACATTTTCTTTTAGTTTCTATTGAAAACCTTGGAAGTTGAACAAAAGAAAATGGATCTAAGAAGTCTTTTAGCTTGGCTATCATTGGCATTAAAGATTCTGTCACTCATTAGTTAATTTTTATTTAAAACCCGCGGAATAGTGGCTAGTTTTGTTTCTAATGTAGTTGATAAGGTACGTGTTAAATGTTATGTACAGCGTGTTCTATTTGTGTATGTTAATGCTTTGCTGTGTAAGTTTTATTTAAATTTAGCTATATTTTATGTAAGCATATCCCGAAGTCGCTAGCTAGGCTGTGTTTTAATACATTTTAACTACAGTTGAGCTGTACAGCCGATTTTTATGAAGAATTTCATATTTTGTATTTAACAACATATAAATGATTTTCGTTTATTATGATTGCATAGTTTAAAATGCTCTCTTGTGCAAAATTTATTGGTGTAAAACATTTTAATACAATTTGTTGGTTTTAAGAAATAAAACAAGTACCGTATTATTTTATACTTTTATTTAAAGTAACCTATTTTATTACATTGATAATTCAGAATAAGCTACTTAAGTGTAGGCAACGACTCCATTTAAATAAACGTATAAATTCACACAATAATTATCATTTAATCGCCGGTGGGCACTAAAAGTTGAATTGTCACTTGAGTGTCTCTCACTATACATATAACCAAACATTAAAAACCTATATTTACAAGAATCTTAAGTTTTATTCCGATATCGACTCGTTGTCAGACTCAATGCGCGGTTTATGCTATAGAATGGTGAGACTGATCCTACGGTCGTAGATGGTGTCCATGTGTTTGGTCTTGACGGCTCTCTGCGCGTCGAAAGGGCTCCGGAACGCGACCCGCGCGTCGCCCGTCGGCTGCCCGCGCTCGTTGTATCGCCTTATCACATCGTCCTGCGTCAGCTCGAAGTCCGCAAAGAACTGCAGAATGTCGTCAACCGCAGCCCGGAACGGAACGTTCTCCAAAGAGACCACGCAGCCCGGTGCCCCAAAGTCCTCCAACGCGGTGTCCGGCTCTTCGGGAACGTCGACCGTTCGACCGTTTTCGAATCCGCCTCGACCTCTGCCAAAACCGCGACCTCTCCCGCGCTCGAACCCACCACGCCCGCCTCGCTCTCTATCTCCGAAACCCCCGCGCTCTCTATCTCCGAAACCCCCGCGCCCTCTATATCCACGACCTTCGAACCCACCCCGGTCGAAGCCCCGGCCCGAGTCGTATCCTCCACGGCCGGACTCGAACCCGACGCGACCCGAGTCGAAACCGCCCCGACCCGATTCGAAGCCGCCTCGGAATCCGCTGCGATCATATCCACCTCTGTCGAAACCGCCGCGCCCTCTATAGCCACCACGAGGCGCGAAACTACTTCTCGGAGCTTCGAAGAATGGAGGAGCGTTACCGACAGGAAGGTTACCGAGAATACCTTCTCGCAGATCGTTTTGTTTTGGACCTTCCAAGGCTTCGTCGACAACACTTCGTGTGACCAAGTCCACAGTTATACGACAGCCGTCCAGATTCTGTCCGTGTTTTGAAACAGCCATTCGGGCTTCTTGCACGGAGCGGAACTCGCAGAAGCAATCTCCGGAAGGCATGCCGTTCCCATCTAGCATTAGATGTATGCGCGCGGGTACTGCGCCTGTGTCTGACAGGAATGTGACTATAGTTCTGTCCGTTGCTTCCCGAGGCAAACCTTTCATCAACACGCAATCTAGTGGTTCGTTATCCAGGTCTGGGGTGCGGTTGTTCTGCAATGGGGCCAATTGACTAGGGAAGGTTGGGCGGTTAGCCCAGTTGGCGGCGGCAGTGCGGGGATCTACTCCTGCGGCCGGGAACCCACCGAAGGGAGCGGCGGAGGTCGCTTGGAATGGTGCAGGGAATTGCTGTCCTTGAACAAACGGAGAGCTGAAGAAACCGGGTTGTTGTACTGGGGCGCCGCCAGCTTGAGGGGTTTCAAAGGGAGGACGTCGTTGACGCGGGTCTCGCGGAATTACTGGCTCGCGCTCCTGAACGGGCTCAGGCTTAGGCGGCTCTGTTTCGCTCTGCTCCATTTCTCTCGGCTCAATTTCTCTCTGTTCCATTTCTCTCTGCTCCAATTCCCTCTCCTCAATTTCCCTCTGCTCATGGCCCTCTTTCCGTGACCCACCGCTTGAAATTCTCTCATTTTGCAAGGCCTTTTCTTTCTCATGTTCCTCATCTAGAATAGCGGTTATTGTGGGATGACGTTTACCGAATACGTACTTGTTTTTCTGGTCTATTACTCTTTTAGCGTCCTCAGGTTTTGCGAACTGTACAAATGCTACCTTTGAACGCGTTGCGCGGTCGTCATTGAGCATTATGGAGAGAAGAGAGAAATCGCTGAACGTCTTAATAATGTCGTGTTCTTTAACAAAGTGCGGTAGGTCAGCGAGTTTGATGACAGTGAACTGAGGCATCGGGATCTCTTCTGGTAGAGGTATCGTGATTTCTTCCTCGCAGTTATCATCTCGGTAAGGCAGGAATGAGTCAACGGCTGACTCGTAAGCTTCGTCCTCTAGCGCTTCGACGATTACTTCAGATCCTTTTAGTTCGTTATTTCTGCGTTGCAAAGCCAGATGCTTGGAGCGCGGATCGCAAAATCTAACGAAGATATTTCCAGTGCGGCGTCCCATGTTGTCGTTGATCATCTTTATGCCGTGTTTGTCAATCATGAAGGGGAAAAAACGTCTAACGTCCCCGTAGCTAGTATGATTGGGGGCGTTTCTGATTGCGACGCAGCAGTCTCGTTGTGGCGGTCCGTTGTCGAAGCGGGAGCGAGCATCACCGCGGCGGAAGGCTCCTCCGCCCCGCCCCATCATGCCGCCGCCGCCGCGACCTCCATGCTGAATCCTGTCACCACCGCCGTTCTGCTGATCGCCTTGAAAAGCGTTCGGGTTGCGTTTCTTACCAAGCTCCTGAAGCTTATTATACGCATCAGCTATAGTAGGATCATTGTTAAACCGATTTTGGTCGATTTGACTAATTTGATTTATAGGTAAGTTTTGCAATAAAGATAGTGAGGGTATCATGGGTGGCATATTTGGAATTTTGTTGCCGAACGGCGGAGGCGGAGGTGCAATGATAGGTTCACTTTGCTCGAATGGCTTTATAGGCTCGATCTGTGGTGACTTTCGGTCGTTGTTTCTGCGATCACGGGATCGTCTGACGGGAGATGACCTTTCCGATCTGTCTCGAGACCGACTGCGGTCTTTCCTGTCACGCTTACGGTCGCGCCTATCTCTGTCTCTGCTGCGGCTGCGGTCACGCCTGCGTCTCTCCCTAGACCGCGAGCGGTCACGGCGATCTCTCTTCCTATCCTTCCTATCACGGTCGCGTGATCGAGAGCGGGACCGAGAACGTCTCTTGTCCTTTTCTTTGCTACGCTTGCGTTCTTGTCTATCGTCGTCCTTGTCCTGTACATCTTCAGGAGTAGTGATGATGGGAGGGCTGATGATGGGAGCGGGCGGTTCGATGACGGCGGGTTGGGGTATTTCTTGTGGGTTGCCGATGCCGGGGATGCCGAAAGAGAGGCTGTTGCCGAGAGCTGACGTGAAGGGGGATAGTGCGGGAGGCGCTTGAACGACGGGGGCTGGTGGCATCGCGGGGGCGGGTGGGGGTATGACCGGGGGGGCGATGACAGGCGGGGCGGGGGCGGGCGCGGGCATGCTGAGCAAGGGCACGCTCTGCCGCGCCGCCTCGATCACCTTGTGCATCTCGGATCTCGAGCTGAGCAGCAGCTTCACCTGGATCTCCTTGATCTTGCCTCCGTCGAGCATCATCCCCTGACGCGCGTCCTCGTCCGTACTGCAACAATGGAGACAACGTTCTAAGCTACGAGTTGTACGTAATATACCTTAAAATCTAAGGTAAGTACCACTTAGATCAAGATTTTTGTAGTAGGTACCAAGCTTTACAGTGTGTTATTTTTTTAACACTAGACCATGAAACTAACCCAGTTTTATGGGAAGTTGTCTTTTTCCTTATTTCATTGGGAAAAGTTGCCACGTTTCACACATAAATCACGCCTCTTTTCTGTCGGGGTAGGCAGACACCACAGTCAGTTTCATGGTCTAATAACATGCTAAAATAGTGCATAAGTACTATTTTTTTTACTATAATTATACAAAATTTAGAAGGTTTTATATTGATAAGTTAACAAAATTGATAAGATGTCACTTTTTTCTATTATTTCCATAGAAAAAATTGGAATCTGAAGTTCTGATAATAGTCCCCTTTCAAATGTACAAAAGAATATTCCCGTGTGCTCCTTGATGATACAAGTGTGGAAATAGTCTCAATCTCTTCGTTTGATCTTGAAGAAACATTATTTTGATGGTGGACGTCCCAAAAGTTGTACGTACTAATGCTGCGGACAAAAACAAAAAAATAACGGTAACCGTTGGGAGTACGTAAAGATGTTCAATGCAAAAAATGTAGGTACATAAATTTTGTACAGGAAAGGTTATTACAACTTTTTATGTATGATCAACCGTTTTCTCATAAAAAGCACTTTTATCTTAGTAGGAAAAGAAGAAGGTGACTGACTGACTGACTGCCATATCAACGCACAGCCCAAACCGCTGGGTCTAGAGATTCCAAATTTGGCGTGTAGGTTCCTTATAAAATGTAGGGGTGCGCTACGAAAGGATTTTTGGAAATTTCACCTCTAAGGGGGTAAAAATTTGTATGAAAGTCCGTCAGTTTAGAAGTTAGGATCTTCAAATTTCGTATTTAGGCTGAATACTAAAAATAAATAACACGTGTCTCAGGGTTTTTTAAAATTTCACCTCTGAAGGGGTGAAAAGGGGAATGAAGTAGTAAAGCCTACTTTTTTAAAGTCAAACCACTGTTTATTATTTAGGCATTAGGGTTGTAATTTTACGCAACGAACATCACTGTTATTGAAAGTCTTCCCCTAAGGGGTGAAATGGGGGATGAAATTTTGTAAAAAAATCTGTCAGATTAAAAGTTATAATCTTCATATTTTGTTGTTAGGTTAACGACTATAATTTAATTTATACGTGACACAAGGTTTTTGTAATTTTCATCCCCGAAGGGGTAAAAAGGGGGGTGAAATAAAAAATCCTTGATCTCAAAATAAAAACCACTTTATTATTATTTAGGTATTAGTGATGTGCTCTTACGCAACGTACTTTACTGTCATTGGATTTTCAACCCTTGGGGTGAAAAGGGGGATGAAATTTTGTATGATACGTAGTTGTTTAATTTTTCAGTACAATTCACTAAATTCATTCATTCATGTCAGTCAAATGGACTCAGATGTACTGAAATGTGCAAGTGCGAAGGTACTACCGACCGTTGTGACAATACATGAGAGTGCGAGCTTGACGATGATGAAGATTTAGGTCTTAGTGAGATTTGCATTGAGTGACGATGATTGTAATTAAAAAAAATAATTAATTCATTAACTGTCTTTTTTTAAATAAATTTTTAACCTTATTTTCACCCCCTTGGGAGATGAGGACGAAAACTGCTATAAAATTAGTAATGTTTGTTTTCAACTATAAGCCAAATGAATAATTTTAGTGAATTTTACTTCAGAGAAGATTTTCATTTACAAAATTTCACCCCCCTTTTCACCCGAAGGTTGAAATTCCAATGTCAGTAAAGTACGTTGCGTAAGAGCACATCACTAATACCTAAATAATAATAACATACATACATACGTAACATCACGCCTTGTTCCCGTCGGGGTAGGCAGAGACCACAGTTCTCCACCTGCTACGATCTTGACATACTTCCCTTGCTTCCTGAACCTTCATCAATCCTTTCATACATGCTCGTCGGTTTAGGGTACTTTTAAACTGGCCTTTATTCAGAACGTCTTGATAATAAAGTGGTTTTTATTTTGAAATCAAGGATTTACTATTTCACCCCCCTTTTTACCCCTTCAGGGATGAAAATTTCAAAAACCCTGTGTCATGTATATATTAAATTATAGTCGTTAACCTACCAACAAAATATGAAGATTATAACTTTTAATCTGACAGATTTTTTTACAAAATTTCATCCCCCATTTCACCCCGTAGGGGTAGAATTTCAATAACAGTGATGTTCGTTGCGTAAAATTACAACCCTAATGCCTAAATAATTAACAGTGGTTTTACTTTAAAAAAGTAGGCTTTACTACTTCATTCCCCTTTTCACCCCTTCAGAGGTGAAATTTTAAAAAACCCTGAGACACGTGTTAATTAATTTTTAGTATTCAGCCTAAATACAAAATTTTAAGATCCTAACTTCTAAACTGACGGACTTTCATACAAATTTTCACCCCCTTTTAACCCCCTTGGGTGAAATTTCCAAAAATACTTTCGTAGCGCACCCCTAGATTTTATAAGGAACCTACACGCCAAATTTGGAATCTCTAGACCCAGCGGTTTGGGCTGTGCGTTGATATGGCAGTCAGTCAGTCAGTCACCTTCTTCTTTTCCTACTAAGATAAAAGTGCGTTTTATGAGAAAACGGTTGATCATACATAAAAAGTTGTAATAACCTTTCCGGTACAAAATTTATGTAGCTACATTTTTTGCATTGAACATCTTTACGTACTCCCAACGGTTACCGTTATTTTTTTGTTTTTATTTTTGTTTTTGTCCGCAGCATTAGTACGTACAACTTTTGGGACGTCCACCATCAAAATAATGTTTCTTCAAGATCAAACGAAGAGATTGAGACTACTTCCACACTTGTATCATCAAGGAGCACACGGATATACACTTGACAGGGGACTATAACATAATATAGAGTTTTCATAACAAGTTATACGAAGAATTGGGCTGTGTGAATATCTTAGTTTTAGAGATGGCGCTAGCTATGCATAAATAAGCTTCTGAACCCGCCCCTGAGCATACACGCATGTAAATATACAACCTGTATGTATGTGCGAATATGTAAGTTTTTGCGGAAAATTTAGAGATGACGCTAGGACTTTTTTATAAAAAAGAAAGAAAGAAAATAAAAGCTTTAAGCTCAAGTCACACAGAGGCGGTATGATTGCGAAAGCGGTCCGGGGCGGTTTGGCGGGAACAAAATACCGCGCCGCGACCGCTTTTCAATGTGACAGGGTGCATATGAACTCATACTTTACAAAAAATACCGGCCCCGGAACGCTCCCGCTACCGCCTCTGTGTGACGCGGGCTTTAAGGTGCGACTCTTTTCCCCCCTATGTTCTGTATACTCTTTGACCCAGGTGGTCTCGCAGGTGTACAGTTAACAATAACCCCAAAAATCTTATACACGTTAAATCAAATCAAAACGTCTTGTTCCTTCTTGGCTAACAAATATAGGGTCATACAGAAATAGTGAACATAATTTTAGCATGTTAGTTAGACCATGAAACTGAACAACTTTCCCAAAGGAACACAGGTCGAAATACGAAAAAACAAATTTGACCTCCCATAGATACAAAAAGCGCTACCAGCTGACGCAGTTTCTGTGGGTGGTCAAAATTGATTTCCGTATTTCGACCTATGTTCCTTGGGGAAAGTTGTTCAGTTTGATGTACTAAGTACCATATTCAAGTATAGTCAGGCATTACAAAATCACGTTGTATAATTTCGTATTTCAGCAGACTTCGTATTTCGTTACCGTTTTCGGAAGATGTATTTTCCATACTACCTATCTACTGCTAAGGGTCCCCGCAAACCGACCGGCAAAATGTTTGCACATGCTCGAGCGTGGTTGAGCAGCCCCGCGGCAGTTTCTAAGGGTTGGCATGCCAAACCTTGCGCCGTCTAGTGGAATTTGTATGGGACGGCCAAAAAAAATCTCACCTTACAACCTATGTTTCTTGGGGAAAGTTGTCCAGTTTCATGTCCTAAGTACGATACTCAAGTATAGTCAGATCAGACATTTTTGTTCTACGACTTTGCTAACGCACAAAATATTTTCCACTCCCCATACTAAAGTGGTCACATGACCGACCCATTTTGTATGGGAAGTTGAAATTTTTCGTGCGTCGTTAGCAGTCGTAGAAAAAAAGTTGTAGCTTTGACCTTTGTAACAAGGTGGGCATACGCATATCAGGTCCAAAAAATAACCTTAAAAACCTTAGACCATGAAACAGAGCAACTTTACCCAAGGAACACAGGTTGAAATACGAAAGAATATTCGTCTTTACCAAAAAACTGCTAGCGCGTATCGTATGGTATGTACAGTCAACGACAGGTCAAGCTTGCCACTCGCAGCACGACTAGTCCGTACGTCTATGGAAATAAGAATGGTACTAAGTCCAATGTGTCAAGCTTGATGTGCTCTTGACTGTACTTATTTTTAGTATTTCGACCTATGGTCCTCAGGGAAGTTTCAAGTTTTTTAACCTTGTGTGTACATAAATATCCCACCAAAAACATAAATGTAAAAATGTAGGCCAAGTTCTTGTACATACAAAAAGAGTTGAAATCTAAACTACAGCCAAGTTAATAATACTCAGAACCGATATTAATCATTCCAACTTGGCGGGTTTTCATCACACCAATACTTCTGAAAAGAGCAAATCTTGCGGAGGTAAGTTTTAGAGTTGGACTTTTTCCTTCATTTAAATTTCAAAACCCGCCAAGTTCGAATGATTAATATCGGTTCTGATTAATATTAACTTGGCTGTAGTTTAGATTTCAACTCTTTTTTTATGTACAAGAACTTGGCCTACATTTTTACATTTATGTTTTTGGTGGGATTTCATTTCTTTTTGCTCAGTTTGCTTTATAGTACCTATCGCCACGTTGTTCATATTTTATTATTATTATTAAAATGAAGTGTGTTTGGTCCACCAGATGTAATAATAGCTTTATGTAACAGGTAATAGTTTAAACATTTATTTTAAACTGCAATACGATACGGTGCACGACATCTTGGGATGAATGTGGCATGGGTTCTTCACCCACCAAAAGTTGGATTATCTCCATATTATTCGAGGTTCAATTCGAATCGGTAATGATAAATGATATCGAAAATGTACGAGAAATTTGATAGCGGCCCCACCTGCGTTACCGGGGTAGCCTAGCCAAATAACACGTAAACGACACACACAACATAAGCCCAAGGGCATATAAATAGTAATTGAAATGGGAGTTTTAGCCAGTATCAAAGCGCTAAACTGTTACCGCCTTCACCGCGTGGAGGTACTCCCAGTTTATGTTGATTACCAAACCAATATTTTAAGATAGATATGTTTTATAAAATCTGAATGTTCGTTCATAGTTTCTTTAAAACAAAGTTAGGTACTTGTTTTCATGCATGACTAATTCTGACCTTCTAGAAGTACTACTTTTTTAAATATTAAGTAAATTATTTTTAGTCTGACTCGCACTTGACCATTTTCTATTTTCTAAAGTTTTCCTTTACTTTTATGCTAACGACTACCCCGATGCCAAATTTCAGATTTGTTGGTCTTAGAGAAGTATGACCAACATTTTTATTCATAATAATGACTATAACCTGACTCGCACTTGACCAATTTCCAATTTTCGATGTTTTCTTTACTTTTTAGGGTTCCGTACCTCAAAAGAAAAAAACGGAACCCTTATAGGATCACTTTGTTGTCCGTCTGTCTGTCTGTCAAGACCCTTTATCTCACGAACGGGTAAAGGTATCAGTTGAAATTAATACCATATATTAGGATCCCTGAACCACACAAGATCCGAAAATTTTAATTTTTTACAACGACGCAATCAAAAGATATAGCATTTTATGTCCTCATCTCCATACATTTATTCAACAATGCAAAACCTACAGGGTACTTCCCGTTGACCTAAAATTATGAAATTTGGCAAGAAGCTAGGTCTCACAGTACAAATAATGGGAAAAGTCTGAAATCATTAAATATTACAACTTTTCTCACAACTAATGGTAACCAATTGTGGTGAGCTCCCGTTTCAAGAACATTCATATAAGAGAGGGGTCAAGTTGGATGGTCGCTGAGGCGATTTTTGTTTTAGTTCTATTTAAAAACGGGAACACTTACAAACTTGAAAATTGGTATGTTTATAGTGCATAAGCTATAAAATAACAACAAATAATAAAATTTGGTCAAGCGCGTGTCGGAATAAAAAAATCTAGCACATTAACTTACTGAAATTTCAACTAATACAATTATGTTTATGTGGTGGTAGGGAACCCTCAGTGCGCGAGTCCGACTCGCACTTGGCCGGTTTTTTTTTTAAATGTTAACGACTATCCCCATGCCAAATCTCAGATTTTTAAGTCTTAGAGAAGTATTACCAACATTCTTATTAGTGATGGGCCGACTATGGGGTTTGCCGATCAGCCGACTAGCCGACTAGTCGGTTTTGAAATTGCCGGATAGTCGGCCGACTAGTTGGCAGTGCCGATCATCCGTATTTCGTATTCGATCCCAGGTATAAACTGCAGTTTTTTTGATTCAAAAAATATATTAAAAATGGTCACAAATTGATGCAATTTGTAAGTACGAAATTGCGAAATATGTTTTCTTATTTTTGACATATGTTTTTAGGGGAAAGTTCAGTCTCGTGGTCTGAATCCGCAGCTTGAGTTTTCGAAAGATGTTTTCATACCCGTATTGAACAACTTATTCTACAACCTTGGGATATGAAAAAAAATCGAGTCTCCATACAATATTATTATCTGATCCGGCCAATTTGTATCGAGAATCACGATTTTTAAACTTTAATTTCCTTAGCCTAGGTACATACATGGGTAGAACTAAAAATGTTATGACGCCATAGCCGGATACCAGGTGGCGGAGGCAAGCCTGAGACACTCCGCACTCTGGGTATGCAACGCGGCGCTGGAAGTCGACTGGGTGAGGCAGTCGATTTTACTTTTCTTTATCTCATCTTAAGCTTATGGCGGCAAAATAGGTAAGTAAGTGTTTGCATTTTTGATTGAACAATATTACATACCTACTTGCATCTCGCTCAGTATCTCATAAAGTGACAAAATCATTGCCTTAGCCCAACTGTCCGTGATCACCCTTGATTTAAAAATGTGTCCTAAGCGGTGCACTGCAAGTATCGACTTTAAGCTTAGACCGTAAGGTTGAAGTTTGTCGGCACGCCGCCTGACAGTGTCGGATCTGTAAACGTTAGTTAACTATTATGTAATCTGTGGCGGAGGTCCACCCAAGTCTAAAATACTTACTACGACATCTACCTACTAAACATTCCTGAAAAATTAATCTACGCGACCTTTTCCACAAGATTAGTCAGGCAGGACTAGTTTAAGATTTGCTGTTGAAAATTAGCCTTTAGAAAAAAGATATAATTAAATACCTATCATTTTGAGATAGTACATTCAGCATGCAATTTAGTTTTCAATTAGAGAAAGAAATTTTAAGACCGAATTAATGTTTCTCAAGTTAATGGGAAAATCTTCCTTCAGTAAAATGTATGCCATGTCCACCCTATTGGTGAAAGAATTTTAGAAATCTGATGTATTTTCGATGATTACTTCTTACATTTAGAAGCTCCCCAGACGAGGTCAAAAAGTCCACCCGTGTTGCCTATAATATCTAGTTTAATTTTTTTTTCGTCCTCCACTTTTCTAGAGGTCTTCATTTCATTTGTTGTTTTCAATGCAATATTTTGAATTATTATCAGTCAATCAATGAATGAAAAAAATAACAATTTAGTTCAAATAATACAACGTGTAACGGAAAGGTATGCATGATATTACTGAAGGGTGTAAATCTGACCATGAAATTGTAACAAGCAACACAGGTCGAAATACGAAAAACCAAATTTGACCTCCCAAAATTCGCTATCAGCTGATGCAATTTCTATGGGGTTCAAAAATAGATTTTGTGACAATGACCTATGTTCCTTGGGAAAAGTTGTTCAGTTTCATGTGCAGATTCAGACCCTTTAGTATTATCAAACCTTTCCGTTACACGCTGTATATTGTCATGCAGTTGAGGTATAATTTTTTTTTAATGTTCATATTTAAATTATTAGTTTATATTGTTGTTTCTTGGTGTGCTCATTGCCTTATTATTAACCTGCAATGTGATCAAATGGTTTCCCTCGACACAGGCGTCAAGTGTGGGGATCTGGAAAGAACAATAACAAGGTTCCTAAACCATGAAAGGTTGCTATATACAGCAAGGGCATTCGTGCCGACCCCACCAACTATCGGCCTATCGCCATCACCTCGCCTGTTCACGTTAATTTTAGCAATGCACTTAACATCACTGTTGATGATTAGATACACTATTTAAATTTCAGTTCCCTGGCTACAATTTTAAATAGGTTTTGCCAGTATGTCGTTAAAGGTGACAATTAAAAACTGAGAAAAACTGCCAAGCTGGAGGTAGGCAACCCTATATATTCATGAACGGCACGTCTAGGGCAATCGATCTGCATCAACTTCATCGTGCCACCTGATGAGGTAATTGACCCCATTTTTAGGGCTCACAAAACATGGCTGATCTTGAAACCTGTCAGGGTTTGGGCTGGCAACCTATGCGGAGTGTTATCTCCAAATGTGTCTCTTTAGATGAGTAAACATTTTGATCTGCCACCTTATGATGTAATTTTCGATCAAAATAGCGACACGAAGACCAAAAAAAATAAAAGTTCTTCCAAGAAAAGCTATGGCAACCTACTAAAATCCAGTGTTCCTATATTACATTTGTGATCTGCCACTTTGTGAGATAGGGTTTCGTGCAACGGAGCTTAGTCGTGGCTGACCAGAAAAACTGCCAAGCTGAAGGCAGTCAACCCTATATATTCATGAACGGCACGTCTATTGCAATCGATCTGCATCAGTTTCATCGTGCCACCTGATGATTTTTGGGCTCACAAAACATGGCTGATCTTGAAACCTGCCAGGTTTTTGGCTGGCAACCTATGCAGGTTGTTATCTCCAAATGTGTCTCTTTCGATGAGTAAACGTTTCAATCTGCCACCTTATGATGTAATTTTCGAAATAGCGATACGACGACGAAAAAAAATAAAAGTTCTTCCAGGATATGCGATGGCAACCTACTAAAATCCAGTGTTCCTAAGTATCACTACATTACATTTCTGCTCTGCCACCTTGTGAGGTAGGGTTTCATGCAACGGGAGCTTGGTCTACACTTGTTAGCTATTAAGTTTCGCTAGTCGGACCACAATTTGGTCGGACTGGCGAGACTGCCAAGAGGATGCAAGGCAGACCTGTTGTTTTTTTAAAGAAATTAGCAAGGTATCTATTCCGAGCAAAACAAGGAGGTTCGAAATCTTTGTGTCTTTACTATCCTATGTATGTCATATACAAAACCTAACCTCATTTTACATTAATAGTACCTGGGCGAACGAGCATTGCCTTGTATAGTCTTAACCTAAGCCCAATAACAGAAGGCGCTGTAGGGTGTCTGAAACGCGCTTTTTTTAAAGAAATGCTAAAAATCGATTTTTCGTCCCTTAAATCCCCCGTATGGTAAATTTTATCGAAATCGGTAGAGCCGTTTTCGAGAAACAACACCTATATTTTTTTATCAACCCGGATATTTTAAGAGGTTCTAGAAGTTTTTAGGTGGTTCTTTTCATGAAACTGAACAACCTTTCCCAAGGAACATACGTCGAAATATAAAAAAAAATCGACTTTCCATAAAAACTCATCGGCTGACAGCAAATTTTGTATGGGGGAGCCGAAAATTTTTTCGTCTTTGTGTCTCGAGAAAAGTTGTTCAGTTTCATGGGCAGAATCACCTTATAAAATATCTGGGGTGATAAAAATAACGCTGTATACAACTTTGTGTCATGGGAAATTTTTCTTTCCCATGACACTACCATCCTCATCACCATCATTCCAGCCGAAAGAAATGCTAGATGCTCTTTCATAAAGATCTCCACGACGACGAACGGTCCTGCGCTGCCTGCATCCTGTGGCTTCCTAAGGCCTTGGCCTCCAACTCGTCTTTTTACATACATCATCATAAGAAACCCTTTTAAACCCAAAAAACCTCAAGCATTGTTTAAATTCAGAACGCAGTGATAAATAAGCCTTTTCAACGAATTCCTAACATAAAATACCACTATAGCACTTGCGCCAGTAGGTTAGTAAAATCTATAGTTGATATAAAGCCGCGTTGTAAAGTAAAAAGTCGGTCAAGTAAAAAACTATGCTACTTAGAGAGAGCCTGTAACATTTACACAAACCTTTATGGACTGTAACTAATTCAGATCTTTCCTTCCCAAACTTCGGGGCAACGGTATTATTTAAACTAAGAGTTGAAACAAAAAAACCGGTCAAGTGCGAGTTGGACTCGCGCGCCGAGGGTTCCGATATACCCTTAGTATTTTTGGAAGCAATAAAGTCCATTTTAAGAACCGCAAAACTAAATTTGTTTGTAAACGTTTTTCGCAGATTTCTAAAAAACTGTGCAACTTAGAAATATCGTTTTATTTTTGCTGTAACCGGTACCGGTAGCCCCACACTACTAGGGCATTAAGTATTTCTGATCGACAAACTTGCTTTTCAAATGCTTTTTATTTATTCCGGTTATTTCTTTTAAAAATATGCTTTGGAGGTCACGCCGCCGACGAAGCAAACTTTGAAAAGTCGGCGCGCCGCCGCCGCCCTAAAGCAATCGGCGCCCATATTGTTACTCGTAATATCCCGCGCTAGATGCGACAATGACTTTTGTACCTATGATACTGTAGTTTTTCTACTCATACTATAGGCGCTGTTTTTTGCTGTCGACAGTGTCATCAATGTACCAAATCCAATCCTTACGTACGGTCAAAAACCTTTGCAACTCTATTACTATGCCATAAAGTCCAAAGTGTTTCTACCGAGGTGCTGTTGGGCGTACGTAGAAAAATATCTTATTTTTGGGCTCGAATTATTCCAGGGTTTGTAGATAGCATTTTTTTTTGTATTTGTCATCAATACTAAACAATAAAATATAAGTAAACAAAAATTTTTAAAACAAGCTTTTCATAATGTTAGAAAAAGAACTACTTACAACGTTATCAGTCTCATGTTTTCAAATAAAAGCGGCTTTCATTATAAAACAGCAAGAGAAAAATAGAAAAGAGGGTATAAACCCTGAAACTGATAACGTTTTAGTTCTTTTTCTACCACTTAATAAAAACCTGTTTAAAAAAATATTAAAAAAAAAATTTCATTCAATAATTGTTGTAGTCAGCACGTAACATCAAAGTGGTGCTAGGCGGTAAACCGTCTTGTCAAAAATGTGCTAGTCCAAGGCTCTGTACAGGGGGAGCCCGGAGCCTGTACAGTACCTTGGACTAGCCTATTGAACGTTTACATAAACGATAAGCCATCCACGCCATCAAAATCAAATTAATTCATACGACCTACTGCTAACTGACAAACGATGATGCAGACGTAGGTGAACGAATAACCTCCAAAAGAAAGCTCGACCCTTAGGTACCATGCAGTGCTTTGCACGGATGGCGTCCATTTCCGCAAACCCTAAGTGCATTCCATCTGTATAAGCGCGATCCGAGGAAACTGCTATTCAAACTTTTTACTTACCATCAACCAATCCCTAACTTTTCAAGAACACATCAACTTTTTAAAAACACAACCAACCAGCAGCTTTCGAACGCAAATCAGAAACTCTTTGACCCTTCAGCGACAGTTTGGTCGGACCACTGCAAAGATTTCGGACCTCCTTGCTTTGGACCACTGAGTAAAATCACGTACACCATAGCGGAATAGACTAATGATGGAGAAACCGAGTAAAGTAGTCCCCGACCCTTTCCTCTTTCAAACCAATTTAAGAAGAACCAAAAACTATGCTCAAGTCTTAGCCACACGCGCAGCACCTAAACCAATGGTGAAATTACAGATGCCGCTATGCCGCATTTTATTTTAGATGACCAATGAGACGATTTGTTGGTGGACTGCTGGATCTCAAACATCTAGCGAGGTAGATGCTGCCATAGTGAGAAAAGGACTCGCCAATTAGCGAGCGAAGGTTCGCCGATTGCTCTGTTCCGGTCTTACATCATGTTTCGTCTCCTTCCACCTACACGCGGGAAGAATTAAGCTCGCTACACAAAACGCAGTTCATGTGACCGAATATTGGGCCAAAAAAATATGACTATTGGCAGTTTAACATAGACGTATTTTAGATTATAAATAAGGCTAGATTTCTAAAACGTAAGAATTAAAGGTAATGTCAATGATCGTTAAAATCAAGTTCTACAGATCAAACAGAAACTAATTCTTGGTATTATGTGTTATTATTGCTGCAACTATGGGTTAAGTTAAAAATCATAATAGTTTTATCCACCGCGATGACAGTCAACAGTCTCTCCAGGAGTCAACCATTTTCCTCCCTCATTCCGAAGTACCTTGTCTCATAGTGACAACAATATCTTGTCTTTGATCATCGTCATGAAACTCTCGAAATCCGCGTACTTTAAGACTGCACCCCGCGCACACTAGCGCCCTCATCAGAATTTAATTAATTTCTTTGAAATAGAGACCAAAATGAAAAATTGAAGAATGATAAAGTGTTCTTTGTCAGGATAGCGTTATTTTAAAATATTTACAATAAGCTTTATGTTATCTTGTTTATTCAAAATCCTTTGAATGGAACGCGGTGGCTACCAATTTCCGTTTTAAGGATTTTGAATAAACAAGATAACATAAATTGTAATAGTTTAAAATAACGCTATCCTGACAAAGAACACTTTGTCGGTCTTAAATTTTTCAGGTTTGTCTCCAATTCAAGGAAATTAATTAAATTCTGATTAGGGCGCTACTTTGCGCGGAATGCAGTCTATGGTATGTATAATAGGTACATATGTTTATCTTTTTTCTTTAGGTCTTAGCACGATTGGTATTTTAATAGCAAGATTTTACTTGTTTTTCTTACGTTTTGGCCCAGTTGCACCGGCGATAGACCAATCACAGCCCTAGCAAACCAGCCGAAATCTCGGAAAAAATATGTTCATTGTCTATTAAATATCAATAGACGTTTAGAAAAGTCAACTTTGTAGATTAGATAAGGCAGACTAGTAGCAGATGTTCCAAAACGCAAAGAGACGAACTGAACGAGGAAATTAAAACTAAATACCTATACGCCGAGGCACAAAAATACAGTGCTGGCAGTTACTGCGCAGAGATCAAAATTAGGTACGGGAGGGTGCGGTATACGAACGGGCGTGTTAGTCGTGCATTGGCTCTCCGGTCGTATTTGGCTCCCACACCCCTTTCACGTCCCGCGGAATTTCTGGTGTACAGTCGCGTTCACACTTATGTACACTAAGTCATAACCATTTACAAAACTATTTACGTAACTACGTAATACATATTATGATGGTTGATGGATGACGTTTGATAGCTTTGATATTAATTGCGTGCGCGACTGTACTGATCCGCAACTATCTCCTCAAAATAGCGGTAAGCGTTGTTCTTACCTGCTCAACCGACTGTACCTTCGTAGTTCTCCACCACTTCTGGAATGTTTCATAAGATGGCGCTGATCAGACTTGGGAAAAGTTTTATTTTTATGCTCCCTCCAGCTTTGAATTTGGTAAATAAGTACTAAGTTTTAAAGCTGCAATCAACTGGGTCTTTAATGTTCTCTCTTTTGACACACGCCGGACACTTCATACAACGAACACGAAACACTACTTGTCAAAATTTTAAATTGACAGATGCATACGCACGTGCACGCAGTACAACTAGACCCGGCAAAGAACCTGGGAATCGCGCGAGTCGTTGAGGGGTGAGAAGGGTGGATTCCACGGGGGGCTGAGAGTTCGTTCTGTACGATAAGTCAGTACTACGAGTATTACTTTATTCTGTGCTTTTGGTAACTGATTGTAATCCATCGTTGCTACGCCCAAGCACAAAACATGGTCCACGTAGGTACTTTCATTCAACACGACTGAATAAATAATGTTTTGTTGTTTGTTGATTCAGATTCTAAAAAGTCGTATGTACTTAAAGCCTTCACACACACTGGTCAAGACGAAAGTCTTTGACCAGTGTGTGTTGCCAGTGATGACATATGGCACCGAGACGTGGCCGCTCACGATGGGCCTCATCAGAAAGCTCAAAGTCACCCAAAGGGCTATGGACAGGGCTCTGCTCGGAGTCTCTCTGCGCGATTCAATCAGAAATGAGGAGATCCGCAGAAAAACTAAAGTAACTGACATAGCCCTGAGAATCGCTAAACTGAAGTGGCAGTGGGCAGGGCACATCGCAAGAAGAACCGATGGCCGATGGGGCGTGAGGGTTCTAGAGTGGCGACCACGTACCGGAAGACGAAGCGTTGGCAGGCCCCCCACAAGGTGGACCGACGATCTGGTCAAAATCGCGGGAAGCCGCTGGATGCGAGCAGCGCAGGACCGGTCGTCATGGAGACCTTTGGGGGAGGCCTATGTCTAGCAGTGGACGTATTTCAGCTGATATGATGATGATGACTTAAAGCCTTCGCGCATAGCGCACGTATTACCAAGTAACGAATAGTTTAATTTCTGCTGTCAAATATCCACATAATTTTTATGTTTGCTATGGATTTTGTATAATCTACTTAATCCTTAACAAAAATTACCAAAGCTGGTCAGTGCCACCTATTGAAATTGTTATGAACATAGTTCACAAACGTCATGGATAATTTCAAATCGAAACCAACTAGATGGCGCTCATTATCAGCTATGGGAAAACGTATGGTCCTTTCAGCGTTTAGTTTGGTGTCTAGCTTGGTAGCTGCAATCCACTGGATCCTGTTTTGGTAACTAATGAACACTATCGTCACCATACAATATTCTACGCATCATCACAAAACAACACATACAACTAAGATAGACAGAAATAAAGTTTTGTTGATAGTGTTTTTAATCAAATCCTTATAATCAGTTTTTCGAATCCGACCAACCAAACTGATCAAAATAAATCATAGAAGGTACAAATTATAAAACAAATTAGTTCTACTGCTGCCTGCCATCGAAGGTCTACAAAGTTTTTAAGGGGATTCCTGCTTGAAGTCAACTAGCGCCCTCATCAGTTAAAAAATATTGCTCGCTAAACACAAAATTTATTAAAAATCCAGACAAGACAGAATAAAGTAAATGTTTAAAGTTTAGAACCTATCAATTCTGAAAAATGTATTTGACTGTAGTTAAAGATACAAAAAGTGCCAAAAACGGCCACTTTTAGCAGTTTTTGTGTCTGTAACTACAGCAAACTTTATTTTACAGAGTAAATAGGTTCTACATAAACAATGGTACCTTTAGTTCAATCTGTCTTTCCGATAAGTTTTGTATTTAGCGAGTTATATTTTTTTAACTGATGGGGGAGCTAGTGGACCGTAGGTAGCCCCTTAAGCAAAAACTTTAATTTGTCTTAGTTTATTAGTTTTTGAATATTTTACTGGGCGTACTACTACTCTACCACAGCTTAATTTGGAAACGGAATTATGGGTAGAGTAGGTGACCCTACGGAGTATAGGTGTACGGTGTGGCGGTGCGGAAGGGATGGTGGAATAAGCATTGCAGATGTATAGCACTGTCAGTCTAAATCGTCACGAGTGTGGTGACTAGTTTTACTACCTCCCAGCACTGCTCTACTACCGCAGGAATCTGCTTAGTTAAGTGCTACGCTTAAACCTATAGGTACTTGTTCTCTTACAGGCTTTTCTTGCGGCTAAACAAAAATTGTTTGGATTTGTGCGCATCTTGAAGCTATTAAAGATGAGATTTCGAATACAGAAGAGCGGTTTGATTAGGTGAGAACTGAGTAGTAACAAAATTCGCTGTTAACAGCAGTTTAGATCTGTGGGTGACTTTAACACAGCCCCTTCATACGCCGATATCCGAATATTTAAAATCGTTCAATAAGCTCAATGTTTCTTACTTAGTATGTTGTGACCCTAAAGGTACGAGTAAGTCCATATAAAAACAAACGATTAAGTACCACGCTGGCGAAGCCTCAGGATTTACAGTTATTGTACGAGTAAGTATTTACACAGAACTTGTTGCTTTGTTGTTGCATAATTCTTTCAATGTACCATTTGATTTGTGTTTATCTTTTTTAGGGTTCCGTACCTCAAAATAAAAAACTGAACCCTTATAGGATCACTTTGTTGTCCGTCTGTCAAGACCCTTTTTCTCACGAACGAGAAGAGGTATCAGGTTGAAATTGATAACGAATATTAAGGTCTATAAACCACACAAGATCTGAAAATTTTAATTTTTTACAACGACGCAATCAAAAGATATGGCTTTTTATGTCCTTGTCTCCATACATTTATGCAAAAAAGCAAAACCTACAGGGTACTTAAAATTATGAAATTTGGCAAGAAGCTAGGTCTCACAGTACAAATGAAGGGAAAAGTCTAAAATCATTAAACATTTAAATTTTTCTCACAACTAATACTTAGTAACCAATTGAGGTGAGCTCCCATTTCAAGTACTTTTCTATAAAAGAGGGGTCAAGTTGGATGGTCGCGGAGTTTTTAAAATCAAAGAGCAAAAGCTTTTAAGTATATCATATGGTAGACAGGTACGGAACCCTTAGGGCGCGAGTCCGAGAAGCACTTGGTCGGTTTTTTTTGTACTTACAATTTGCTTACTCTTCACCATCTTGACCTTGATCAGGCCCTGAGGGCAAAGATGAGGTAGACGATAGAACGAGCTTTCCCTTAAGAAATTATTCACTACATAGACTAGGCTGAAATTTAAAATTTGGCTCTCCTTCTTAGGGTCAGAACTAAAACGGGACCACTTTTGACAACAAAGGTTTTATGGGGTTTTGGACATCACAGAATCCAGAAATCAATGTTGTCAAGCCGAAATCCTACTAGTTAAAAAACGTCAAAAATTACTCATTTGGACTACTATTACCAGCAGCTTGCTAATAGGTAATCAGAAGTAAGTGCAAACTTAACTCTATATGTCAGATACTATAGGTCACATTAAAGTAAAACAAGTGTCAACGGGTTGGTAATTTTATAACGATTAAAGTAACGTTAACAATTTTCATCTATCTTTAACCGTTTCTGAGATAAACGAAAAAAACTAAAATCAGGGACCTGTTTGAGGGTGGGGAGGGGGGAGCGTACATGGGATCAACGGAGAATTTTCTAGATATGTTCAGGGGGACCTAAGGAACACTTTTAAAACAAGAAACCTCCTACCGCATTTTAGCCTAGGTTATTTTTGACTTTTTTGAACTAGTAGGATTTCGGCTTGACAACATTGATTTCTGGATTCTGTGATGTCCAAAACCCTATAAAACCTTTGTTGTCAAAAGTGGTCACGTTTTAGTTCTGAGAAAATTTAATTATCACTTATCTCCTAGTCTAACACTAGCGACTTTTATGAACTCTGGAACACAGAGGCAGGCAGAGAGTTCTACTTAGCCGTGCGCATTATAAAAGAGGTTGCGAAGCGCTTTGTGCGAATATACGGAATATCGACCAAGTGAGGGTAATATCTGCGGTGCGTCTCGATTCCTGATGGTAAAAGGTGGATGGCGGAATAAGCTCATGGAGCTTATTAGCTGGATTCGCTACTGGAGCTGTTCAAAGTAACGACCTCAAATGTTCATTCATTCGTTTGAAAGACCAATAACATTATGGAAATATGGATTAAAACTTTGTTGAGTCTTAAAATGCCATCTAGATTTTTTTTATAAACTTCAAAATGTCGTTATCTTGCCCGGCGTCTGCACGAACAAGTCAGGTGATGCGTGAAATGTACTGTCTGGGGTAGAGCTGTTGACTTTCAGCCTGCCTGCATCTCGACAACATAGGACTAAGATCATTGAAAATTAATACCGAGCGTCACGATTTTTCATTATTCCTTTCACCTTGATCAATATGCTCAGACCATGCATTTTGACAAGCATCTCCCAATCTCTTTACGTGATCGTTACAATACAATCCTGTCCATCAATCTGTTAATTTGTTATCAACGTATCACGGAGTCCTGTAAGACCAAGGACCTTCTTCAGGAAGACCAGAAAGTCACGCTTCGCCGTAAGCTGGATGGCGGTAAAACTATGCTACTTATTGTTTCGTTGTACTCAGAATTGTCTTTTTAATGTGCTACTTAAGAACGGTGGACATCCTCCGCAGCAGAGCTCTAAGAGAAAGTAAAGCTGCACTCCAGCAGGACGCAGAAATAGTCGTTTCGAGAGTTCTTCTTTTTTTCGTGTTGATATGGCAGAAAGTTTGGTGGCCTCCCAAAAAAAAAGTGTTTCAAAAAGGAAAGGCCCTCCACGAGTGCAAGAAATTGGGGTAGGTGGAGATTTTTGGAAG
Organism: Athrips mouffetella; assembly: GCA_947532105.1. Lineage (NCBI taxonomy): Eukaryota > Metazoa > Arthropoda > Insecta > Lepidoptera > Gelechiidae > Athrips > Athrips mouffetella. The sequence continues at coordinate 14,559,389 of OX383977.1, forward strand.
GGTTCTTGTGTACCAGAGGATAGGTTGCAGCGTTCTTCAAAAACATACTGCAGTCACCAATCAACGCGGTCTATTGTATCAACCGTAATGCTAACAAGCTTAGTAACTAGACCAGTCTTCCAATCCATCATGATATTTCAACGTGTTAACGGAATAAGCGAATTTGTTCAGAATCGAGAGTAGAATCAATTTCACGGGTTTATGTTAGGGGTAATTTTTTTTTATTTTTGTTATTTAAATTTTTGCTGCTTCTATTCTACATATTTCTGTGGATACGCGCGCTGGCGGCGGCGCCGCACGGTAGGTATATGAGCAGTAAAGAGGGGAGGGAAGTGGGCTTGGCGTGGCGTGCGCTGTGTGCGCGGACAAGAACAACGATGAAACTAGAACCATGATGAAACTTTAAAATAACAAGACCTAGAAAAAAAATATTTTTTTAAGATTTTTTTACGGGAATGGATTTATTTTAATAAAAACCGGTCAAGTGCGAGACGGACTCGCGCGCCGAGGGTTCCGATATACTTTTTGTTTTTTGGAAGCTATAAAGTCCATTTTAAGGACCGCATAACTAAATTTGTATGTAAAGGTTATTTACAGATTTCTAAAAATCTGTGCAACTTAGAAAGATCCTTTTATTTTTGCTGTAATGTTTACAAACATTTCTGTCAACTATAATTAATTCAGATTTTTTCCTTTCACAAACTTCGGAGATAAGGGGGAATAGAATAGATTTTTTTGACATTTTTCATCATAACTTGAAAACAAAGAGACGTAAAAAATACAAAAATATATTTTAGAATGTACAAGTAAAGCCCTTTCATATGATACCCCACTCGACCTAGTAGCGACAATTTGAAATTTGGCTTTCCCTATTTAGCCCCCTTTACATTAATAATCATAATTTTTTCACAATTCTTTCATGTGCAATTAAGTTGGGCAACCATATTCTAAAACTGTTCCAAATTTCAAGTCAATAGCATTAGTGGTTGCTGATATATAGAGGTGTGACAGACAGACAAAGCGGCACCATAAGGGTTCCTTTTTTACCATTTTGGTATCGGAACCCTAAAAATCAGTTGGGGTGTATGAGGGTTTCGCTTATTCCATTAACACGTATTTTAAGGCTTTCGCTTCGTTCATGTTGTAAGATTGCGATTGAAAACTATCATACAAAAGAAGAAAATATTCTACATGTAATTAAAAAGAAAATAACGGATGCTCTAAAGCTCCACGTGTGATAATTTTATCTTTTTAAACGATGTTTTTTGCATTTTATGAAGGCTATCCTAAATTCAAGGTGTTTTAACTCTTCAGTTGCAGCCGCGAGTAGGGTTTAGTTACGGTTTTTTGTTCTTTGACTGTCAGGAAGTAGGTAGGTTCTGCAACTTTCAGTTTCGCTTGTTCATAGCGAAAATACCTATTAATATCGAAGAGCAGATTGTAAGTTGTTTTAGGCTAGCATTGTAGGATAGTGTTTTAAAACCAAAGTAAAGTAAGCGACCGCTCAGAAGTGCGGCCGTAATGTATGGTGTGCCATACGTTTCGCCCGCACTGCCGAGCTTTCGCGTATACCTCCTTGGAACACGCCCGAGATTACTCCGGATAATATAAACTTAAAGTGTCCTCCGAGTGCTGTTATTACCTACCTACAGATAAAGAACATGACCAAATAAGTATAAGACATGATAGAGATGCCGACGGTAGAAAGAAGATTAGTGACACCTAAGTTAGGTCTTGTTCAAATTTTGATGGCTGATGTTCTCAAAGCACATTGAAGTGAGTGTTGCGTGTGCGAAGTGGTATGTATGTCGCAGGCAAATCGTATAATTCGCTGTTTAGAAACGGCGGACAAATTGCAAACGCTCGGCAAATTGTAAAACAGCGCCGGCAGATTGTAAATGCGTTTAGATCACTGGTGCATTTAAGGTTCTTTAGTCAAGGTAAACCCAACCTAACCGATCCCAATTAGGAATCGGATATGTCCAGTTAGGTTATCTTACGACCACAATCACAACGCACGAGCCGAGCGAGCGCAGCGAGTATGCCGCCGAAGCGGACGGCGGTGCCAGGAACTACTTACACGCCGTTTGTAAAATGCCAAGGCATCATGTAAAAAAGACGAGGCCTTATGTAAAAATTACGCCATCCTGCATTTAAAAAACAGCAAATTATAAAGCAGAAATTTGCCTGCGACATGTAAATCATTCATCATCCTGCATTATCAGCTTGAAGAAAAGAATCGGGGTGAGAAGCGCCTGCAACCCACATCTTCATTTATATGTCAGGGCACAGGGACTCGCTAAACATCAGCGCGGAACTAAACTGTGAGCAAGCACGTATGTATTCACCAGTGGACTGACAACTGTAGGACCGTCTGCACTAAATCTAGCTTTAGGTATGTCACGTGCATCTTAATAGAAAATGCAACATTTAGAGATCCCTTTTCTTCGTGGTTAGCGAACGATTCATTCTCTATGTGTCGAGTGACTAGATATGACTTGTTCTTCGGTATATTTTAATTAAAAAGCCTCAATCTTTGGCGACTAAAATTTGGTAATTAAAATATTCATCCTTCAATGATTTTGTGAAGTGCTCTCGCACGATACACTTTTCAGAGTTAAATTAGATGTACATTATCGACTACTGCCTAGTACCCACTATTATCGATTTTTTCAAATTGTAAAATCTGCTTTTTGTATTTTTTTAGTGGGGAGCAAATCTAAAAACTAAACAACGCGACAATCGATTGTACCTCATTTGATTGGCTGAGACAACGTCAATGTTACTTTTGACGTTTTTTTAAAACCAATCAAACGATCAAGGTACAGTCGACGGTTGTGACATTTAGTTCCCAGTTTCGTCCGAAGTTCTCTGCTACGTTGGGTCTGTCCCAATATTTCCATGGAAATGTAAAATGTTCGATGAAGTTTAACGATCAGTAAAAATAATAATTGGTGGTAACATTTTCAGACGGTTTATAATTTACGTCTCGAGAATCGTGGAGATAAGCGGCCTTCGCTTGCCGATCATTGTGACATGCTGCTAGATCCATTTTCAATTAATTGCAAATGTGAAGGTTTTGTCATCTCTTTTTAGTGGGCCATCAGTGTGAGAGGATCGACCAGATTGCGTTGCCGCCTTGCCGTCCGCAGGCCGATGCTCAGGTTGCTCCAGGCGTAAGCATTAATAGATTGCTACGAGAGATGTCGTTTGTGGCAGGAGGAACACAGCCTTTCTTATGGAGTGTCGACGTGATCTGCCAAGACAGATCTGGAGTCTTAAAAATTTACTACTATTTTACCCAGGTAAAAACAACATTACGCATGTGGGAAGAGGAATAATTGTGTTCTTTCACCGACAGCCCCATCGGCTCACGCCCGCTCACGCTCAGCCTCACGGCCGCACGATCTAACGTTCTGTCCCGATAGTGTCGCTCGAGGACCTTATTATTGCCACTAAAAATTCAGTGCATTTATACAGCAAACATTTTGTTGTATAGTTAGTCATCGCGTATTATATTTTGTCAAAAGAAAAGGTTGTTAAATCGGCGAAGCGTTGGTAAGACTCCAGCCAGTCGTATTATGCAGCAGCAGGAAAGATGGTACACACGGCCGCACATCAGTAGAAACACTTTTGGACGTTATGGCGTGGTAATAGAGTTGAAAAAGTTTCTACCGACAAGCGTTGACCGTACATTCTAAGGTCGGTTCATACCGTAAATGCTCTTTACAAGAAGATTTTGTGTCTAACCGCCCTCAAACGGTATCATAGTGTCGGCGGAATAATTATTTGAGCAGAAATGGATCTCGATGTGGCTTGTTGCATGTGTATTAGACTAAACTAGGTACCTAACAGAATTAAAGAAGATTAATTACTTATCAAAAATAACAAAAAATACTACATACTACAAAGAGAGAAAAGTCGACCACCATTAGAACATACCTAACACGACAAGACCCAAAGATCAAATGCTAGGATTCTAAATAAATCAATGAAGGTAAACAGACAAGCCAAATAATTAAGCAGCTCCCTTTTTACTATTAATATGGATTCCATTAAACTCCATAAACATAAATGTCATCTGGATTCTAAAGGAATCAACAAAGATACACCTATAACAATTTATAAAAGGAACTGAAATCTATTAACATAAAATTATACCTACACGACCACGACGGTTCAAAAGTGACAAAAAAAAACTAATCAAAAAAACAAACAAACCAATTGAATCCGCTGTTAAGACCTGTTAGAACAATGAATTTTGTGACTAAACGAATTATGTAGGTACCTTTATCAATCACTTAGGAGCACATGATTTTACCGATGAAAAATCGAAGAAAGTAGACGTTCCGAATACAGGAAGCGTTAAAATAAAATAATTTTCAAAGTAGACGTACACGCTGGCAGAGTATTATTTTTTGCAACGTTTTCAGTGGATGATGCTGATCGAAATTATAAAAAAACTGAGTTTCGGAAAATTCTGACGAACGAAAGATACAACGCTTCTTGCACACACTATCTTATTTACGATTTTCTAGGTAGGAGAGAGATCGATATGCATTTGAAACTCATTATGTGTGGCTTTCCACCAGGGCTGTGCTAGGTAGCTAACCTATGGGCTGGAATATTCCAACCAATAATTTTGCTCCAGCTTAGTGCGGCGCTCGAAAATGGAGCAATCATATTAGTTCGTATTTTTCCAGCTCACAGGTTATCTAGCACAACTGTGGTGGAAAGCCACCTTAACTTTGTATGTTATGCATGTCGCAGGCAAATCGTATAATTCGCCATTTACAAACGGCGGGCCAACTGTAAATTTTTGGCAAATTAAACGGGTTTAGATCACTGGTGCATTTTAGGTCCGTTAGCCACGGTAAACCCAACCTAACCGGTCTCTAGCTGTGATCGGGTAGGTTGGGTTAGGTTATCCGACGACAACGAGCGAGCAAAGCGAGCGTGCCGCGGCAGTGGCCGGCGAGTGCCAGAAACGAATTACGCGCCGTCTTGTGAAATGCAGTGGCATTATGTAAAATACGAATAAAAAATTTTAGGCATTTTGTCGAATGCCAAGGCATATATAAAACTATATAAATATAAAACGACGAATTATATACGATTTGCCTGCGACATGCATATCATAAAAAGGCTTGGCTTGCGTGGCTTTCCACCACAGCTGTGCTACGTAGCTAGCCTGTGAGCTGGAAAAATACAAGCTAATAGGATTGCTCCATTTTCGAGCGCCGCTTTAAGCTGGAGCAATCCTATTGGTTGGAAATTTCCAGCCCACAGGATAGCTACCTAACACTGCCCTGGTGGAAAACCACCCTTATAAGATTCATCATCATCGTATCGTGTGTTTCCTAAGAGTTAGATTAAACCGATTAAGTTCAACTGACATCTATATTATTAGCTAGCCCTTTTATTTTAGTTTTTTTTTCAATTATAATAACAGAAATACGAATAAATATCGGTAAGCATAGGCAAGATGTTTGGTACACGTAAACCACAGAATAAGTTTTCTTTTAACTACGAACGACTAGTAACTCGATCAAGAAATCGCACATATAAGGCAAAAGAAAAGGTAGAAGAATCTTCAGCAACTGCCACAATTTCCGTCGAGTTGTTACAGGGAAGCGAATGCTATGCTAATCAATTTTCAAATAAATGGTACAGCAGCACTGCACTTACTTTCTCGCGATATACGAGAGTCATCATTCAGCAGTGTCCCCGCCGGTAGTCGAACCCAGAACCTCCGGATCAAGAGCCGAATGCTCTGACTACTATGTTATAAAGGCTGCGGGATAGTAATTAGTAAATAAGTACCAACTGCAAACTTAAGTTTGTAATTCCATACAAATAATATGAAAATACAAACTTACCTATACCTACTAGATTTATGTAAAAATGATTTAATGAAATATGCAGTCAGGTAGAAAACCAATTTAGAATCCAAATTGTAGAACATTAAATTAAGCTCAATGAAACCGATTTTGAGTAAATCACATTTTTAAATTTTAGTACTAAGGGAACACCCCGTATATGAATTTCTAGAGACCAATTGATACTGCCGCAAAATACCTTAAATGGAGGTGCTTGGTCATGCAAAGTTTCATTGAGACATAATGAGCTGTTTTTGCGAAAATTACAACTTTTCATTTTCGTTGTATGGCAGCTACCCTCAAAATGAGAGCCAGCAGGAAACCACGCAAAACCCTTCGATGGATTTGCATAAAACTCTTAAATTCAAAATATGGTGTCAATCGGACCATTCGTTTAGCCGCTAGACCAAAGCGTGACGGACAGACCGACCGACCGACCGACGGACGGACATTTTTGGGAGACTTGTTTTTTATGATGTATAAGTGATACAGAACACATTTTTGAGAAAATTAGAAAAACTTTTTTTTTCACGAATACAATACCTTTCTCGCTCCGCACGAAAGTAAAAAATTGCTTAAACTAAACTGGAAAAACTACACAAAAAGCGCTAATTACACTGTCTTGTAGTTTTATGGTTCAACACGAAAACAATACAAAACTTAATACGTAGGTGTTAGAAATTTAACAGTACTGACCCAAGACTATTTAAACTTAGGATTTAGTTAATCTGTCCTGTGGAGTCCAAATTCATTGCAGAAGAAGACAGGTTTTTTACGTCTAATGTTGTAGAGACAAAGATCTACAACGGGTGTTCAATAAGTAGTGAGAATGAACAGCATTTTTGATATACTCATAAGTATTGATAGTTTATTTAAATAAAAAGATGGTAACAAAAACTTCATCAAATAATCCCACGAAACGTCTACTACATGTCAGGGAGGTCCCTCCAGAATTCCAGCAAAAACGCTTGGTACTTTGAAAGGGGGTTACCATAGTAACCGCGCTTTTAAGCGTTGCGGCTGGCGACCGCTGTTTGTAAGATGATGCGATACACACAAAGATGTTGCTGCCCATCCTCCGGTTCTTAATACCTTAGTCACTCTTACGACACCTACGGGACGACACCTACAAGAACTTAGGCCATTATATTTAAAAACGTATAAATAAAGAGGTAAATTTCAACACAATCCATCAAATTTGACAATTGAGAAAAACGTTAGTTTCGATAGATGCCATTCAACAAGATGAGTTTGAACAAGTTAACCAGACTCCTTACTCACCAGATTTTACTTACAGTCCTCTAGGCACAATAACTTCCATCCGATACCCAAAATTAAATAACACAAATTGAAGTCATGGATTCCATACGGAGATTGTAGTCATACCAACATTTGGCATGGTTGCTGCGAGACCTGGAGCGTAACTTTGACCGACAACATGGGTCAGTTTAGGGGGAGTGGCTGTAGCTGGCCACAGCTTCTATGGTTTTTTGTCATCTTATTACGTCATTTTGAAAATAAATCATACGCTTTCCATGCTAAGTCAAATCGGTTTGTTTTTATTAAATATTCTTTATTTTACTAGAAATATCCCACGAACTAGTAAAAGAGAGCTTTGGTAGGACCAAACGAAAGCTTATTTTTCAAGGGGGTTCGAAGGTTTCAAGCTACGTAGAAAAGTTCATTATCAATAGTCGTTTATTTTCTGGGTCATTCTTACTACTTATTGAACGCCGTAGTACTTTAGGGTTAAGATCACGGGAAGGATCTGATTCTGTATGAGCCGACTTATTTCCACTTTTAACATGTTTACTAGAAACTTGTAGGTACATGAAGATATCAAGCATTGATTTATCGATGAACATTCATCAGTCGTTAAATAGTCAGGATGCGGTTTTGCATAATTATATTTTTTTATACTTAACAATGGACTACAAATATTAAGGATGAATGAATTCATCTTTATGAAGCTAATGATGTTCCACGTTTAAAACAGCGACAAGGATTTATTGGAAGGCGAATGAAAACGGAACTAACGCTGCTGCACAACTATTGACACTACGAGCAAAATATATAAAAGAATTTTCCTGTTACTATCATCCATGTGCTTAGTAGAGATTGCAATCCCGCGCTGTTTTCAATCCCGCGAGGTTTTTGCTAGATTTACTTCTATCCAGCGTGGAATCCCGCATAGGTCAGTTTTTTTAGAATTTAAAAAATAACTTCGTTATAGTACCTACATAAAGATCAAATATTTATAAAAATATTAAGAATCAACACCTACTGTGTACCTAATTAACTTACCTACTTATTAATAAAAAGTCCGAGCTAAATGTTAAATATCAATATTTGGCAGTGCTTTGTGGTCTTTGTTTGTACTTTATTTAACCAAAAATATGAATTCTAATCTTTATTATGATTCTGAAGTATACATGAATAATTTTAATCAAAAAGATTATCATAATTATGAATTTTAGTTTAATTAGTCTTTTTATTTTTCTTACCAAAAGATTTTTTAGTATTTCATGTGACAAATTTAAAAAACATCGAATAATAAGTGGCTTCTCTTTTGGAAATATGATCTTAAAACAATAACATCAATGCTGTGATCAAAATACATTTTTTATGGAAATACAATGTAGCCAGAGGCCTCTGCCTCCGTAGGTACTTGTTGGTCTGATAGTTAATGAATAACATCAGTTTCAAATACTGCTACTTTGGCAGATTCTTTTAATAACTTCGAAACTTTATCTATTTTCTAGTTTGTCTTTAGCGTAATCACCGTTGTCTTGCTGTTGCTGCATTTGTAGTTCCTCTTGAATGCTAATTTGAATTTCTACGATTTGTGGATTGCGGGATCGCTATTGCGGGATCCCATTTTGCAGGATTGCAATCCCTATATGTGCCTATAGATCCTTGTCCACATAGCTAGTGAGTCGATTTCAACTACTTCGAGCATAGAAATAGGAGGAACGATCGGTACAGAATACGAATTGTTGCGACGAATTTGGAAACCTATTTATAAGCTCTTTTGCAATATTTCCATACATTTAGGTATTATTCAGCCAACGATGGAAGCTAAAAATGCGGTCGCTAGATAGAACACAAAGATACAGATAAAATAATTCTACGTGTAGTTACGCCTTCGATTAATATGGGAAATTTCGAAAAACAGCCTATCCACGTTCAGCATATTTTTTGTGTAAAATTTAACCATTGGTTTTAGTGCTCCTTAGAAACGATGCAAAGTGTTTTAGTTACTTATTACCAGATTAGATATCACGATATAATTCTAATGACAGTGACTAAACTAAGTACCAGTATAATGAATACCCGTATAACCAGTTAACGTAATTAAAGAAAGCAATGTAGATCGACTTTTGTCTCCAAGCCCCAAGGGTGTGTTTTCTTGATGCTGCATTCTGGCCGGTGGAGGTTCAAGACACCATCGATTCTTTGTCGTCAGTAAAAAGTCGTCAAAGTAGGTAGAATATAAGCAAAAATTATTGGCCTTACTCAGATTCCAGCACTTATATTCAATAGTGGTTGAAACTACGAGGTAGGTAAATCTTATCGCAAAGAGCATTTTCTAGGTTGACTTTCAACGGATATAACTAGAGATCAAGACAATAATTGTTTTAAGAAGACTTACCCTACCCGTTCCTATTCCAAATTAGTTACCTATTATTTTAATCCTATAATAATATGTTTAAGGTAATTTATTGTACATAGTAAAATAATGTCGTGCAGGTAAGTAGTACAGGCATAATAAATAACGATGTTTTCTAAGTTAGAAATATTTAAAATCAAATACACTTTCCAGAAAGCATCTTGAAAAATTGCTGAAATTGGCCATAACCCGAATCTATTTAAGTCGCAAATGAATAGGCTTCTTCTGGGCAAGCTCGTTCCATCGTCGACCTCATCTCTGTCCTCAGGGCTAGATCGAGCTCAAGAGTAAGCCCATATACAGTAAAAAAAATATATTACGTTTTGTATAGTTCTTATACGATTAAAAAAAATCTTAACGATGGCAAGTAATTATGACGTCATAGTTCGAGAATTTAAATGTTCCATAATAACAGAAATTAGCGGTTTTTAAGATAGTCAGCGGCAAAACTAAATACTAAATGGTGCCAGAATCAACTGCTTGCCAAAAAGACAACCAATTGAGTGATTGATCAAGCATCATTCTCATAACTGACTCTCAGAAAAGGGATGAAGCAGAACGCTTCAAGAAAATCTGCAAAAAGAATGAACTGCATAAAAATCATAGTTCTGCAACATACTTGATAAATGGGTCTCAAGCCAAATTTTAGTATTTTATTTACAACGGAAATCTTATCAACTTTCCTTAAGAAACATGGGTCTAAAAATAAGATATTATTTTTTGCTTACCCATACAAACCTTGCGTCGGAAATAGGTAGTTTAATTTGTATAGGACAACCAAATGTTTTTAACGTTTTTTGACCCATGTCCCTTTGCAAATGTTGTTTAGTTTCATGTTATGAGCAAAATACTTAACTTTGGACAGGGGTCCAAAAATTACGCAGCAATTTGAATTGATGGACAGTTAAGAGTGTTGCTGTCTGTCCAGACGATGGTAGCACCTTTTATTTTTCAGTTTTATTTTAAAGCCTTACGTAATGTTGTAAGTTAGCAACATTAAGCTTATTTAATAGCATTTTATGCAACCATTTTCTGTGGTATATAGTCATCTGTTTGAGCATCCAAATAATTAGTAATGGTTCAAGGCATGAAAGTTTTTTTTTTTTGCAGTAAAAGTCAAGAAACTTTAATAAACAAGAATAGAAATATGATAAAAATTAAATTTGGACCAGCAGCCACACAAAGCAGCACATAAGTTTTTGGTGATGATTTATGATGACAGGGTCATTTTTACCATAAAACAAATTGGGTCTTACTACAAAAAAGTTAGACATCTGTTGAACACTTGATTAAAAAAATGCGCACAAAATAACTGGCTATGTCAGTTGATGCGCAGAAGTCAAGTCATAAGAAAATAAGTCATTTTTGATTTCTGCGCATCAATGACATAGAGTTATTTGGTACGATTTTTTTAATCAAGTGTTCAACAGATGTCTAACTTTTTTGTAGTAAGACGGATCATGTTTATTAAAGTTCTCAGACTTTACAAGTATGTACATTCACCATGAAAAGTATTAGGAGCGTATGATGACGACGATCATCAGATGTCCAGGATTAAAATAGCATCACGAAAGATGAACGGTTTAGATAGGTACTTCGGAAACGACGCAAAATGTTGATTTTCCCTATTAACATTTTTCTAGAGATTGTAGATTATATCATGCTAAGTAAGATTGTTTTGACTTTTTATAGTGATTACCGACATGTTTTGTTCTTTCAATTAAAATGGTCTTCCATAAAATGAACTTAGGATTAGTTTTACTTTGAAGTTAATTAATAAAGATCACAAAATTTCAGTATTTCTGAAAGAATATCAGTCCAAATTTTCAAATCAAGGCAACCGTAATATTTTTTACATTATTAAATGTGGTACCTAAAAACTACCTAATATTTACGGATCTACATTTACAAATCAATTTACTTGTCTAGGCACGGACAAAGTTTAGGGTAACGAATATGATTAAAAAAAGTTACTAAAAATATGCTATTCATGAAAACTGAGGATATCAGAATTTGTGTGCTACATCAACTTTTTGAGTTGATCAACAGCTTTCAAAACAAGTTTAGCAATTTTGCAGAAGTTTCCAACACTTACCAAGGGCTTCCAAACTCTTCTCTTGTGACTTTAGGCTAGCTTGAGTACCAGTGAATTACTTACATTACAGAATCAGAGGTGGCCGAGGTGTGAATTGAAAAATCGATGTCCTAAAGGGCAGGTTTGGACTCCATCCGAAATTCAGGCTATTGAGAGCTGGCTACTGCACTTCAAGAAATTCCTAGTAGACAGCTTGACAATTCTAAACCATTTTCTTCTATACTATGTTTGTGATAACTAGTTCAGTACATAACATATACATAATATACTATATTTATTGAACTACTAATTTAAGCATTTTAGTTTTTATGGATATTTTCTAGTTACAGTACGCGAATAGCAAAGGACCATTATGTCATGGAGATCTTTAGAGGTTTTCGACCGATATAATGGTGATTATAAGTAACTAAGTTTCCAGGCCTAAATATAGTTTTTCCAAGATTAGCTTGGAAAGTTCAGAATGAAAAACATTCATGCTCTTATGACATGTTTTGCAGAAGAGTGTGTATTATCCTGACTTTTGTTAGTTCTTTAACCAGTTCTCATTCTTTAATCAGCCTCAACTGACTTACTATTATAATCAGACTCAAATGGTTTAAAAAAAAGGAGATTATTTATCCCAAAAACATTTATCGTCCTATCATTTTCATCAAACTGAAAAGTGAGTTTGTATGGATGGTGATGTGTTACAGCATGATAGCTCTAAAAAAAAGCTGACTTTTGTTATTATTAACGCAACAGAATTTTAGCGTATATATGCAGGATTTTTTTTTTTAATGAGTTTTGAAAAGTTGTTGTTAGCATATAAACATAAATGTCAACTAAATTTCAAAATTCATGAAAAAAATCCAATCTATTTAAAAATACTGTATTTTTTGCAAACAAAGAGATTCCAAGTATAATACTTATACAACTAGAGAGTGCATGCGAATGGCAAAAACGTCCCTGACCACAGATTACATTGCTGCATAAATAGACCTACATCTCTTTTTAGCATACTGCTGGTACTGTTGCTAGAAAGAGATGGAGGCTCATTTACAATTTTCTTTTCAAGGACAGAAATGTTCCTTCACATGAGCCCTTTAGTTGTATGTGGACACATGCATGAAATCTCTTTGGTTACAAATAACAAAAATCTTATATACAGCACTCTCGAACACTGTTTTAATAAATCACCTCCTTTTTATAACTCATATCTAATATGTTTTATCGAAGAATACTTTCTTCTTTGATTTATAACAGTCTAAGCATTAACTTTGAGATAATTAATGAACTGGTAACAATGTGTAGGTTCAAGTCATTCATAAGTAAATTTAGTTTTAGTGGATGTAGGTGGATTCTCTTACTTTTTGGGTATAAACACAATGAGGGTGTGTTGCTGTCCATTTATTAAAAAATAGCATACCTTAATACTACTTATAACTAAATAGATATATAAATTAACTCTTAAAAATATTTTCAGTGGAATGTGTCCAAGGAAAATATCAAGAGTGGTTTTATTTATCAGAGAATGTTACGTATAGCTACCTGAACGCAATGAAAGCATCTCCGAGCTCCCCGCCTACGATGTGAACTCCACCTTCGGGAATCGAAAGACCCCGAAAGTAATTCCTAATATCCAAAGCATTGGCTGACCACGGCAGGTTCTGCAGTCGTATGATGACACTCATGATTGCTGTCGTACCTATAAAAGAATTAAAATGCCTGTCCATTTTTGATGTGTAAGTGGGAAACAAAGACGTTAATAGAAATTTTATCAACGTAATCTTAACATGACCATATAAAATCGTAAGTTATTGTTATGATTTACGTGTTACTTTATCGCAATGAAATAAAGATTCCGTTAGGTAGGTAGCTTAGGTGAGTATGAACGTAGATAGGTAGTTATGCAAATAAAGGTAGGAACCTACAGATACTGGTACAAGAAAAAGATAGATACTCAGATATTTATTTAATGGCAAAGTCGAAGTTTATCATGCACATACAGCCAGCCTTTGTCTCCTCAACCAAATAATGAGGCAATTGGTGCCAAGGTAGGCGTCATTTGCGTCATGCATGATAATCGTAAAATGACACGCTTCGTACAATCGATTACGTTCATCCCATAATAAAACTGAACGGTTTTCTAACATTTAGATCCGTATTTGATTAGTTTGTTTCATTTGGGTACTCGACAAATCTTCAACACAACGGAGAAACAGGCACAAGACATTTCCTCGTAATCGTGCCATGTCATGACAGTCACGGATAAAACTTACCCTAAATCTTATTGAACAGGACCACCAGACACAAATTTACAATGGTAAAGACATTATAACTCGCAATAGTTCACAATAAATCAGCAAGCACATACGCAAATTCAATATGTTTTCATTCCAAAACCTAAGTAGATGAGAAGACTCAACGCCGAGTAGTTTAAAATCCGAAAACCAAAATGGCGGCTTATGGCGATGCATGCAGGAAGTGACAAACAGTCGCTGTGTTCCAAATTGTACAAACGCTGCTAAAAGCGTATACAGTACTGACGGACGGTCCAAATTGATTTTGCACGCTCACAAAGCTATCACTGCTTTAATGGCTGTGCGGTCCAATTTGCGCTAACAAACTGCTTTAGAGCACTGTGAGCGCGCTTAAGTCGGTCCAAATTGACCAAAAGCGTGCTCTAAAGCACTCGCTCGTTCACCGCCTTACGTCATTGATGACGTCATCGTTTCTGCTATCAGTGCTTTAGTCAAATAGGTGGAGCAGTGAAAGCGCTAATGTCAAAATCGATTTGACACTTAAAATCCCACACATTTGCAGCCAGCTGATGTTTACAAGTTTTGATTTTAATGAGTTTGTCTCTAATGGAAATGAGAGTGGATTTGGTGCACATTTTTCAGGGATTAGCTTAGGCTTTGTTAAAGAAAATAAAAACAAAACCGAAATTTTGACAGATGAACACGTGAGTGCGCTTAAATCCATTCCAAATTGACTACAGCCATTAAAGCAGTGGTAGCGTTGTGAGCGTGCAAAATAAATTTGGACCGTCCGTCAGTACTGTATACGCTTTTAGCAGTGTTTGTACAATTTGGAACACAGCGCTAGTCAATTTGGAATGGATTTAAGCGCGCTCACGTGTTCATCTGTCAAAATGTCAGTTTCGTTTTTATTTTCTTTAACAACCTAAGCTAATCGCAGAAAAATGTGCGCCAAATCCACTCTCATTTCCATTAGAGACAAACTCATTAAAATCAAAACTTAAAAGACATCAGCTGGCTGCAAATGTGTGGGATTTTATGTGTCAAATCGATTTTGACATTAGCGCTTTCACTGCTCCACCTATTTGACTAAAGCACTGATAGCAGAAACGACGACGTCATCAATGACGTAAGGCGGTGAACGAGCGAGTGCTTTAGAGCACGCTTTTGGTCAATTTGGACCGACTTAAGCGCGCTCACAGTGCTCTAAAGCAGTCTGTTAGTGCAATATGGAACGCACAGAGTGACAAAGCGTGCAGTGAAGTGCCCGCACACAGACGGTCAATCTCAAGTCAATCTTGATCGCGATCGGTAGAGATGCCGGATGCCGTTAATTCACAATGAGCCGGTTTAAAAAAAAATAACTAGTTTAAGAGTGAGTTCCACAACAGTAATTATTACCCTTTGACAGAAGTCTGTCTCGACCACACCGATGGACGTCATATAGCGCTATCCTGCTGTCATGATTCGGAACGCAACCTAAAATTTTCTTGATAGATATCGTTGTTGTAGGAAAATTTAACTGTCAACTTATTTTTTCCTTTAAGTTGTCTGTCATCTACGTAAGTGTTGCCTAAGGAGGTTTATTTAAACGGCCCATACAAAGCCCTGCCTGCAGGGCCCTGCTTGCAGTGCGCACTGCCAATCGTACCGTGTATGGTGTTGCAGGGCCGATGTAACGGCGATTTTGTCGGCCCTGCATGCCCACACAAAGTACGATTGGCAGTGGCACTGCAAGCAGGGCCCTGCAGGCAGGGCTTTGTATGGGGCCCTTTTCTCCACGCTTCATCTTTGACATATATATTTTGGGTTCTCAAGCAACTCTCTTCAGCGCCACCTATCGACACCTTTGAATACTCAGTTGACACTTAGCTGCGAAACCGGCTCATTTACAGAAAGCTATTTTTGTGGCCATTTGTGTGAGGTAGATTTCTGCCAATTTGGCTGTTAATAAGGAGTTTTCCTTTCCAATCCGCGGCGGCAGTGGCACAATACATTTGTGCGGCGGCGGCGCGCCGGCGCAGCGCTCATATCTAAACATAAGTATTCTCGAAAATTCTACAGATACCAAAATTAGCAATGATATGCTTTTAGCAAAATTAATGACCACAATACCCAAAACTTTTAACTATTTTCAGTGAATCAGTACCAGCAGATCAAAAGACATTCGAAAACTTCACAGCGAGTTTACTCCTTGAAGTAACTCGGCTTCAGAGTAGTGACTCCACACCAAGTAGTAGTGCAGCATTCAGCGCTTACAAAATAAATAAATATCTCGAGTGCTATATTTGAAACCAACACCATAAGGCCAGATTTCGTAATAAAAAAGATAATACATTTTGTTCGATATTACATTTGGTTGAACTGTAAGAATTTGTTTGTCTCTTAGAAAATTGATAATACGGAAATAGTTAAAGCTAAAACCGGAGAAACTATAAAATTAGAATGCATTGGAGATATAAAAACAAAGACTTGCAACTCAACTAATAAACTACCTATATATGAACCAAAGTTAACTAAGTACCTGATGAGTGTGAACAAAATAACTGAAAAACGAGGTGAAGTAACATTCACAAAGGATAAGGTTATAATATAATAAAAATGAATAATGCATTTAATAACAGGATATAAACATGAGAAAGGATTATGTGAAATAAAATAACAAAACAGGGAAGAAGCTTTGTTTTCTGATACTCAAGAGGAGTTACAAATAAAATTGGGTTATGTAAATAATGAAAATATAGAAGAATTGCTACCTTTGTTGCATGGCATAAAAACAGATAAAATTGTAAACAAAATTATAAATAAAAACAGTAATGAGTGCAAGAAAAAAAAACTCATGTAAATATTATGAAACGATATTCCTTGAAAAGGAATTTGAAGTAGAGAATGATAAAAAAGATAATGAAAAAGATTTATTTGCCACAATACACTTTACAAGGTTGTATTATAAATGGTATGTCATAGTATTCAACCTTAAACAGGCATGCAAATATTTAAATGAAGTTATCTTATCTATCATCTAAATAACATAAACTTTCAATTTAAAACTCTTATAACTTAACATAAGTAAGTACTTATAGTCAAGATTTAAAAGCTAGAAATTCACTTACATTATAAAAACAACGTGCCAGTAACCAATTAGTTAAATTCTGTTTAAAGACTTTTACTTCAGCTCAATTGGTAGATTGTTATATATCTCAATACACAAATTAAATGCATTTTTCCTATACATGAAAGATCTACAAGGCGGATTATATAACAAGTCTATGTATTGTGATCTGAGCTGTCTATTTGTACAATCTTACGCAATGGAAAAATATGACTATTAAATAATCTGCATTCGCTATGGCACGTATACATTTTTTCTGTATCACGAACACTCTGTTTACCTCGACGGAATCGTATCAAGGTATCGAGAACACATAACCATAGTATGCTTTTAGGGCAGCCTCTGATGAAACAGTTTGCTGTAACCTTCTTAGAGCAAACACAAAGCGATCAATTCTTTTGCATACTAAATCAGTATGAGTTTTCCAATTGAGATGCTTGTCTAAATTTAAGCCTAAGAATTTAATATTGTCAGGTTCACTGAGGAGGTCATTATTGTAACTAATATGTAGAGATGAAGGAGCTGTCTGATACGATAAAAATTGCATTATTTTAGTCTTACTAATGTTTACCCTGAGATTATTTGTTGTCATCCAAATAATTACATTTTTGAGTGTCATCTTGGAACGAATCTTTATTATGAGATTTAATAAGGAGAGTAGTGTCATCTGCGAAAAGGAAGCATTTTTGTGGTGTTGCATCTGGAAGGTCATTTATGTATAGTAAAAATATTAGCGGATCAAGTACGCTGCCTTGCGGAACGCCAGAGCAGATTTCAAGGAACTGTGATCTGTAGCTTATTTTGGTTTGAGTTTTGGAGTCTGAACCAGATATTTTTGATATTCCGACGCATTGTTTTCTATTTTTCAAATCACTATCTATCCATAATTGCGCTTGTCCTCTAATACCATATCTTTTCAATTTAGACAGTCAAAGACTTTAGAGAAAACTGATAGTATCGACACTGGCCTATAGTTATTTAGATCGGTTTTATCTCCCTTTTAAAGAAATGGCTTAACAACTGCTATTTTTAGTTTCTCGGGGAATAACCCTTGAATAAAAGACAGATTAATGTTGTAGGTTAAGGGTTTACATATGCAAATGGCGCAACTTTTAATAATTTTGGTATGAAGTCCATCATAACCACAAGCTTTACTATTTTTTAGACCCATTATAATATTTAATGTCTCTTCTTCGTCTACTGGTTTTAAATATATAGTGAAAGGATTTGATGGTATATCAATAGCACTTTGAAAACTATTTGTGTTATTATTGCATGTTGAGTTAATAAAATAGGAATTAAGACTATTCGCCGTAAACCTTTTTTAAGATACTTTTATATGTTTTAAAGTGAGTTTTATTTTTTTTTGTTATTGGAATGGAGTTTTATAGTAAGAAACATATTTCGCTTTGTTTTAATGCATCTTTTTAAGCCCTTAGTCAACCATTTCAGTTTTGTTGGGCGATTATTCTTTTTTATTCTAATTATCGGGAAACATAAGTCATAAAACAAGGTAATGATGTCATAAAATTCATCAAAAGCTTTATTTAGCCTCTCGCAATCAAAAATATTTGAAAATGTAAACGACGATATGCACTCACAATATTTCGAAATGTTTTCTAAGCTGTAATCGCGACTATAATCGAACCATGAAACATCATTTTTTATTTTTATTGGTTACTTGAAAAGTTATAGTTTGAGCAGTTTCGTGATCTGACAAATTTAGGTAATGAATCTGAGAGTTTACTGACTTAATATTACTAGCATTCTGGTCGATGCAAGAGGTTCCCCTAGTTGGTACAAGTATGTGCGGCTCTAAGTTGTAGTTACGTAACGTGGATAATAAATCCCTTTTGTATGAAGTATCCTTCATAATGTTAATATTCCAATCTCCACATAGAATTAACTTCTTATTTTTATATTTATTGCCAAAGTAAAACAGTAGTTTATCAAGTTGATGAAGAAAAAATTCAATTAGTGATCTAGTTTGTACCGGTATTCTATAGATAGCTACAATTATAAGGTTTAAATCCATCAATATTGTTCCACAGCATTCAAAATGATTAAGAATTGATATCTCTTTGCAATATTCTAATAAATAAAATATGATAAAATAGAAGAAGATTTTCAAGAAGAGGAAAATGTACAAGGATCACAGCATAATATGGAAAAAACTACAAGTTCAAGTATTTTTGAAGATGTTGAAGAAAGTGAACAACAAACTTCTCAACAAGAAAGTACCACTAAAGAAAGTATAAAAGAAAATAAAAGTTGCAAGTCTTAGTTTTTATTTCTCCGATGCATTCTGACTTTATAGTGTCTCCGTTTTTAGCTATAACTATTTCCGAATTATCAATTTTATGACAGACAAACAAATTCTTACAATTTGTCAAATGCTTGGAAGCACCAGAATCTACTATCCAGGTGGAAGAGGTATCTTTCGAGCATGAAGCCAGGAATGTTAGATGACTAACTAGCTTATCTTTTTATTTTTATTGCGGAAAAAGCACATCTTTTCATTATGATTGTTCTTTTTGCAGATTGAACAAAATGTATTTCCTTTTTTATTACAAAATCTGGCCTTATGGTGTTGGTTGCAAATATGGCACCTGAGATCTTTATTTATTTTGTGATTGCTGAATGCTGCACTGCTACTTGGTGTGGAGCCACTACTCTGAAGCCGAGTTTCTTTAAGGAGTAAACGCGCTGTAAAGTTTTCAAATGTCTTTTGATCGGCTGGTACTGATTCAAAATCACTGATAAAATAGTTAAAAGTTTTGGGTATTGTAGGTAGTCATTAATTTTGCTAAAAGCATATCATTACTAATTTTTGTATCTGTAGAATTTGATTTGTTGGCGATGTTTTCGAGCATACTTATGTTAGTAGCCATGTCCTTTGATTCGTCAAACCTAAAATTTAAAAAGTCTTGCGTAGTAGCATATTTACGATTAACTGATTCTTCTTCGAAATATTTACTCAGGCGAGCATACATTGCTGCCGAGGTTTCGCAGTTCAGAATATGTGGAACACATTTTTTATCAATCGTGGATAACATCAGTCTTTCAGCTTTTGCATCGTTTTTCAACCAAGTTTTAATTGTTTCTGTTTTTGTAGAATTTTTATTATCAGGACATTGCGACTCACCTGTTACTGTACAACGAGAGTGACTTTAGCACTATAGTTAGCTGGCATTTCCATACGGCAAAGTTTTCTCTTCCGCATAATTTTTCATTTATCTTTATATGAGACTGTAGCCATTTTAAGTTTGTTATGTCGTTTGATGACCGGCTTTTATATGTTTTATGTTTTTACAACTTTTTATGTTTTATATAGTTTTTATGACGTTTTAGTCGTTTTTTATGTCTCCGTTTAGTTTTTTATGGCGCTCAGGCCCATAACCTATAGAATTTTATGATAATATATACTTCAAGCTTCCATATTTTATTCGTGACGGATACATTCTTTTAGGGTTGCCAATAGCAAATACAGTTTATCCAACAAACAAAACTTTTTTGAATTGTTAATAACTTTGTTTTAAAAATTGAAATGTTAGGGTTTAGAGTTAACCATTAGCAATTAAGGGGGTGTGTTGGATAAACTGGAATTGCTGTTGGCAACCCTAAAAAAATATTATTGTCACGAATAAAATATGGAAGCTTGATATATTGTTTTACATATATTTTCCATAAATTTCTTTAATTTTAGCACTCACGCTCCTTTTTTTTACATTTTCTAACAGCAAGTCTAGCTTTATTTTAACAATCCTCTTTTAATCTAAAGATCCACCACCACTCCCATCTCCCATCCACATGGGAGTAAGGACCTTTTTCTCTTTTATTTCTTCGTTATTTACATCTTTCCATGTACTATTTTTTATAACGATTGCTTTTTTCCTTCAATATTTTCCGCCTTTTTTCAATATCTTTACCAATTACATAATAAAGTATTTTTTAACATCGAAATAAGTCTCTTACCACGTCTAAGTCGTCTTTCAGAATTTCTATTTTCGTTTATACTTCCTTCAGTGGCATTATTTTCCTCTTGAACAGTTTACTGCTTATTTTCTTCATCATCTTTTAATGTAGTTAAGCTTGTATCTTGCTCAAAATAATTTAGAAATTCTTTTAAATTTTCCATTCTTTCAGACTTTTCCTGTAACACTTTTTCTTCTTCTTTTTCATGGCGGCTACTCTTAGGGCTAAGCTTTTATAATTAGTTTTGCCATTGACTCGAAAAGAAGAAGAAGATCACCTTTTTCATCTTCTTTTGCTTCCAAATTCATTTTTAGGGAATATTCTTTCCTAATATTTACATGAGTTTTCATTATTGCACTCATTACCTACTGTTTTTATTTTTTGTTTTTTTTTTATCTGTTTGTATGCCATAATTTATATGACCCATTTCCCTGTGTTTTGGTGTATAAGAAAGCAAAACTTCTTCCCTGTTGTAATTTTATTTCATATAAACCTTTCTAATTTTTATACCCTTTTATTAATGCATTATTCTTTTTTATTATAACATTATCCATCAATCTGTCAATCAGTCACAGTCAATCTTGTCGCGACATTGACGTAAGAAAAACGCTGCAGTTTCCAAAATCTTTGGGTCGCGATCAATTTGGCGGTCAAGATGCCAAGAGATGGATCCGAGAGAGATGGCCCTCCGCGGTCTCTTTCTTTCTTATAGCTGCATCTCTCTATTTTTTTTATACCCGATTGCGTGCGATGGAACTTTTCTTTTTTAAAACTAGCAATACTACATAAATTTTTGAAAAGGAGAAGAAAAAATATGAAAAAAAAAGCGCGGGAAACTTCGAAAGGGCGGTTGTTTTCTTGGGTTTTGTGAAAATTAATTTCATTTTCATAGTTAAAATAAGTAAAGACAGTCTGGTAAAGTAGTTCAACTTTGTATTTAGTGTATATATTTCTATTTGTGTATATTTTTTTCCTGTTTTATGGTAAGTTTTTGTAAATAATTGTAATATAGTTTACAACGCTTATGAACGATCCCCCCGACGCCGATCGGGGGGATGCAGGCAGGCTTTGGCCTGGCCTGAATCTCCCTGTAGGCACATCTCTCTGTGTAGTATCCAATGATGAACTCGCTAAAATGGACACTGATGGTTCAGTGTCATCTAGAGCTGATGACAGACAATCGGGATCGGGAAGGAAACGTACGCGTTACATTAAAATTTGTCGGGAATGTACTAAGCGTAGGAGAAAGAAAATAGATGGCCAGCCAGTTCTTGGTGATTATTGTAAATGTGAAAATGACAATGTAATTTTATTAAAGAAGGTTGTGCCAGAACAGGTTGAGTCGCATTCATCTGACCAGCAATCACATGATACCCAGTCCACAAACACTCAGTCACAACAGAATATTAATACAGATAAAACATCTCAAGGTTCTTCACGGTCGGAGCCTCGCCATGTGGGCCGAGCCATGTATCTCCCAACAGATAATCCCCCTTATTTAATTCACGTCCAACGTCAAGAAGATTCTCCAAACGATGGTACCATCCTGCATCCCATTTCATTTGGAAATTTCCTTAAAAAAAACAAATTTCAAAACATTATTCATGGAAGTGTAAAACGCATTGGTAGAAATAGGTGTGTGGTTGCTTTCTCTAAATGTGAAGATGCAAATGCTTTCTTACATAATGATCTCTTACAGACACATAAATTCAAGGCTTTCATTCCAACATTTAATGTCACTCGTATGGGATTAGTCCGTGGAATTCCAGCAGACTGGAGCGAAGATGAAGTTAAAGCCAATATTTCCACACCCATAGGTTGTGGAAACATATTGAAAGTCAGACGTCTAAGTTATAGAGTCAACACTAATGGCACAACTACATGGAAACCATCTCAGTCTGTAGTACTCACTGTTGATGGTCAGGTTTTACCTAAGAGGATTTTTATGTGTTACAATGCTCTACCGGTTGAGACATACATATATCCAACAATTCAGTGTTTCAATTGCTGTAAATACGGACATACCAAATCTCAATGCCGTTCTAGATTGCCAAAGTGTTATAAGTGTGGTGATGATCATGTGGGTGAATTTTGTCGCACGGAGGAAGATTCTGCACATTGTGTGATGTGTGGAGGCTTTCACTTTGCCACAAGTAAGTCTTGCCCAGAATTTGTTCGACAAAAGGAAATAAAGGTTACCATGGCTCATAGCTGTATCTCTTACATCGAAGCATGCAAGGTTCATCCGCCTGTATCAAAGTCATTTGCAGATGTTTTAACTTCTGTTCCTAGACACAATTCTGATCAAAGGCTTCATCACCAATCTAACAATTCCTCAGTTCAAACTTCTAGTCCCAACCAGTCCTATAAAAAAACTGTCTTTTTAAAACCTCGTTTACCGCCGAAATCCCAAAACGGATACGATCACGCTGCTCATAAAGCTCTTATTAGAGAATTTGAAGTTCCAGCACCTAAAAATGGTTGCGCACTTATTCCACGTGAGTCTAAATCTGATGAATCAGTTCTAGAGACCATCCTGTCTCTAATAAATTCTCTTCTTCAGTCTAATTCTTTACAACCGTCCCACGTTGCCCTAATATCTGAAAGATTGAATACTTTAAATAACAATGGATTCCAAGATAATACAATGGAATTGCAGAAGCATCATCCCAAAGAAAAGTGATTTAATTTATCTCATAAATGAATACGATCCTATAGTCATAACTTTATCTGAAACTTGGTTAAAATCTGAATATTTATTTAATGTGCCTGGATATATTTGTCTTCGTGATGACAGATTTGACGGATATGGCGGTGTTGCCATACTAGTCAAAAATTGCGTTTCGTTTTCTGTAATACAGTTTCCTGCACATATATCCAAAGATGTCATTAATGTAATTGGTGTACGAATATTTAATATTTCAATAGTTTCTATTTATCTCTCACGATGTTCTATGAGTATTCTCAGCGAAATTAATAATATATTTTCTGATGTAACTGGACCGTTTTTATTTCTTGGTGATTTTAATTGCCATCATCAAATGTGGGGCAGTGGAATCACTACTGCGGAGGGAGAGCGATTGGTTGAGGTATTGGATGAAAATAATCTGTGTATTTTGAATACAGGATTACCGACTCGCCGTACGGCCCCTGGTTTAAATGCTAGTGCAGTAGATTTGTCAATATGCTCACCTAGTTTGGCTTCCTCTTATTCTTGGTCACCACTTCTGTCGACTTTTGGTAGTGATCATTTCCCACTCATCATATCTACCCCCATTCGATGTCCGCCTTCGAGGAAACGTCAACCTAGATTAAAATATAAATTAAAGGACGTTGATTGGACCAAATTTCGAGATCTCGTAGAGAGTAAAATAATAAACCTTCCTGAAGTAATTCGAGGAGGTGAAACGGATTCCTCCATAGCTTTAGTTAAATGTTTAAATGAGGCAGCTGATATATTATTTCCTCACAAAAATAGCTCTTCCGGCAGGGTTCCTCTTCCACCTTGGTGGAATAGGCAATGTTCGGAAGCAGTATTAAGAAGAAAAAATATGGAGAGGGAATATGCGGAAAATATGACTGATGAAAATTTGGAGAGGCTCACCGATCTCATTAACAGTACACAACAGTTTCTTAGAGAAAAAAAACAGGAAGGTTGGAGAATTTTTTGTACATCTCTATCTCCAACTACATGCCCCTCCGAAGTGTGGCAAAGCATAAAACGCTTCAAATCTGCTTTCACTGACATTTCATCGCGTCTTCCAATTCCATTGCCCATTATAGATAACTTTTTAGATATATTGGCCCCTCCTTCAGTCCCTGAACGAGATGTTTTTCTTTCTTTGCCACCGTTTATTTCAAATAAAATCATATCCCCGTTATCTTCTCCATTCTCCTTATACGAACTAAAAGGAGTACTTTCATACGTAAGAGACTCATCCCCAGGCGAAGATGGTATCCCATATTCATTTCTTTCTCACCTCAGTGATGTTTCATTAATTTATTTCTTAGAAATTATAAATTCTGTGGTATTGTCTGGGGATATCCCTCCCTCCTGGAAATCTCAGGAAATTGTACCTATTAAAAAACCAAACAAACCTCATAACGAGGCTGCTTCTTTCCGGCCTATCGCGTTATCGTCGGTATTGGCAAAAATTGCAGAGCATCTTGTTAAAAACCGTCTAGAGTGGCACATAGAACACAATCATCTCTTATCTTATAACCAGTTTGGTTTCCGCAAAGCAAAATGCACCATAGACAGTATAAGTATATTAACCACAGATATCCGTCTAGCCTTTTCAAACAATGAAGAAGTGGTTGCAGCATTTTTGGATATATCTGCAGCTTATGATAATGTTGTGATACCAATACTTAAACGCAAATTGTTTGAACTGCATGTACCGGACGTTTTAATTAATTTTATTATTAACCTTTTATCAGTCCGTTCAATATCTTTAGTGGTTGACGATTCTACAAAACTCAGACGTACTGTTTATAAGGGTTTGCCACAAGGCTCTGTGCTTAGCCCGCTCCTTTATAACATTTATACTTACGATTTAGAATCATCTCTGGGATCCATAAATGTTTTACAATACGCTGATGACCTTCTGCTATATTCTATAGATAAAAATATTGGTAATGCTTGTGAAACTTTGACATCTTCTCTTAATTGTTTAAATACATGGTTAGATGACCACGGTTTAGAATTATCAGTTTCTAAGAGTCAAGTGGTAGTTTTTTCAAGAAGACGTACTATTCCCGCTATAACTGTCATGTACAATAGAATGCCACTGCCCGTCAATTCTCATGCAAAATTTTTAGGAGTAATTTTAGACAATAAACTCACTGGAATCCATCACTATGAGTATATAGTCACAAAAAGCGAACGTTTGCTCAATATTATGAGATGTCTTTCTGGGGTTTGGTGGGGAGCTCATCCTTTTTCCTTAAAGCTCTTATATAATGCCTTGATAAGGTCAGTTCTTGATTATGGCACATTTTTATTGGAGGGAGGTAGTATGTTGGGCATTAAGAAACTGGATACTATTCAATCAAAATCCCTACGAATTGTTTTGGGAGCGATGCGTTCTAGTCCAATCAATGCATTACAAGTGGAATGCTGTGAGCCCCCACTAAAATTAAGAAGACAATATTTGAGTGATCGATTTTTATTTAAATGTTTGCAATTTTCAAATCACCCACTTTATCCCAAACTTCAAGCTTTACATGAATCTATAGAAACTTCTCCATATTGGCGACATAAACCCATCCCGTGCCTTATTAACAGTTACCGAAAGTTTTTAGCTTTACAGACACGTTTACATCGTTTTCCTTCTTTATCCTTATTCAATACCAATTTCGAATCCTTGATAGCAGCACCTAATATCCGATATAATTTTGGTATAAACAAACAAGATATTGAAGGCAACATCCATTTCAATTTTAGTATTGAAGAAGAGAATTGGCTCGACTGGAACCATATATTCACAGACGCGTCTAAATCTTCCTCGAGGGACTGTGTGGGTGTAGGCATATTTCATTCCCAGTTAAAATTGATACAAAAAATCAAACTTCCACCACAGTCCTCTGTTTTCACAGGGGAATGCTTTGCTATCCTTAAGGCGGTAGAATTAGTTCTATTAATGAAACTTGATAAAACAGTAATTTTTTCTGACTCCCGAAGTGCTCTACAAACCATAGATAAATTTCCATTCAAGATGAAACCATTTTATCCCACTGTGATCGAAATACGTAGGTGCCTTAGTTTGTGTGCCTCTAAGGGGTTATCAGTGATACTTACATGGATTCCTAGCCATTGTGGTATAAAAGGAAATGAGAAAGCAGACCAACTTGCTAAAGAAGCCACAACTGACGGAGATATGGTTCCATATGAACTGTATGGGCACGATCTGATTGCGCTGCCCAGGGTTGATCTTCAGGAGACCTGGAATCATCTCTGGTCAGAGAGCGGTCAGATTAAGGGCAGATCTTACTTTAATATTCAGCCTACAATTCCCTCAAAACCTTGGTTTTTTAAAGTAAAACACAGTAAACTTGTGACATCAATAATTTCACGAATGCGTCTGGGTCATACATGCACTCGTTCTCATTTGGCGAGACTTCGTATCGTGGAATCGGATTTGTGTGAGTGTGGGTCGGATGTTGGCGATTTGGACCATTTGTTCTTCTCCTGTCCTATGTATGACCATTCTACTTTTATACAATCACTCCAATCACTTCATGTTCCCTTCCCTACCCGTATTTCCTGTATATTAATGTATCCACTTGATTTCTGCAATATATTATCATCTTTTATTTTAAGTAACAATGTAAAACTTTAAGTACTTTATTTTATATCAATTACCTGACTGTCTCCTATAAATTCCTTTCTTTTTATTTTCCGCGTTTAGTTTCCCTACCTTTAAACGTGACACTGGCACAAAGTCTGACTAGTGCCATAAGAGAAAAAAAAAAAAAAAAAAAAAAAAAAAATATTTTTAATCTGTTATCAGTTATGCTTGTGTCAGTCAGTTTTGTCACTGATTATTTTATCGAATTCGTGCAAAGATAGCTGAAAAAAGCTTTTTCTATTTATACAGAAAATTTTAAGCCCTCAGGAGTCGTTCGTTGTCTAAAGGGTGAGCATAATATGATGTTAATTGAATCACGTTCATGAAACTGCTATGCCACTATTACAAATTACAATAACGAAAATGCACTAGGCAGAATGTCACGTAAATTCACTTGCTACTTTTTGTAAAGCTGGAGGAAATTTTGAAATATTATTATATTTGCTGCATAATATCACATTTTTAGTGAAGAATAGTTGTTTCGATTTGCTATTACATTTGTAAAAATAAATGAAATTAATGTACACCTATCAATCTTGATAATAAATATTTTCTGAGTAATGGGTAAAATATACTTCTTTTGTCCATAATTCAGTGCTCCTCCTATGCTACAATCATTAAGAAAAAAAATCTTAGCAGTGTAACTTTTTGAGTACATTGACCTTATGATGCAGTCATTGACCTACAAAATATCAACAATTTGATTTTTGAAGGTCAATGCCCTAGGGTGCCATGGCCATCTTGATTTTTCTGTAATAATTTTAAGAATAATTTTTGTCCTAGAATAAATCTATAGGTACCTAATGGTAAGTTTTTTATTTTTCAGATACAACGGCTGTAAAGAAACTTCCATATAAATGTTAAGCTAAAGTTTTATGAAATAAGATGAAGTTGTTATAAAAGTAGTTTGCTCAAGTGGTAGTATTAAGCAGTACTCTCGTGAGACGAGGTGTAATACGGAGTGATGTGTGACCGTTACCCCGGATACCTGTATGGGGGTACACCTGTCAGTAGTTGGGATAGAACCTTTAACTCCATGGAAAATGTAAGTAGAATTTTATAATTTAACCTTTAAAGACGGTGCATGTTATTAACAAACATATAAATATTTTACACTCTTTTTTTCATATATGTATGTGCTTTATGTACTAGGTTATTTTTTCGGACCTGATTTGTGTATGCCTACGTTATTACAGAGGTCAAAACCAACAACTATTGGTTCTACGACTTTTATAACAATGCACAAAAAAAATTCGGTTCGGACTTTGAAAATTTTTCACAAAAAAATTTATTGTTTCGGATAGATTGAATAAAAATATTAAATTTTTATTCTTATAATTTTTTCTCTACAGCTGTTAGCTATTGAGATAATTGGTTACTTCCGAATAGGATAGGTTAGGTTCAAAAGTGGTTACAGAACCGAGTTGGCCCAACCCAATTTTATTATTAGGCCAACTGAAAGGCGGGACGACGAAGCGGGGGGACGGTGGGCTCGGGGGGCGGAGCCCCCCTCCATGAAAAAACATTCCAGACAACGACACATACGGTAGGTTTTTTTAGGTTCCCTTGTGACCCCTCGCAGCCAGAAATAGGAGACCCGAGCAGCGGGTCTCCGTCGACCTAATTTAAAGTCATAAGTAAGTTTTATAAACCATTTAGGTTCATAAAGTTCAAAGAATTTGTAATAATATTGATTTTTGACAGAATATAGCTTCATAGTAAATTCAATTCTTTTAGGTAAAATATCTCGGAATCCATTAATTTTAGAGAAAAATTGAATTGATTAAAAAATGTTTATTTTTGTTCATTTTATCCAAAACAATCATTAGAAATCATTTTTAGAAAAGTCCCAACTCCTCAGTGCCCCCTTTCGTATCCTCTGACCAAAATTTTTCGTGCGTTGTTAGGAAAGTCGTAGAACAAAAGTTGTTGCTTTTGACCTCTGTCATAACGTGGGCATACGCAAATCAGGTCCAAAAAAATAACCTTGTATATATGTTGCAGGTAAATTCTCAGAGCTAATTTAATGGTAAATTGTCAATAGGCTCCATTTCTTACAATTTGACTAGATAAATTATAATTTTACAGGGTGTTTTTTGTAATTTCACAGGTTATTAGGCTTGGTTAGGTAAGGTTAGGTTATATTTAGTTGGGTCATGTTAGGTAGGACAGGTTAGGTAAGGTTGCTTTATAGTTCACCACTTACAATTTACCCATCAAATTTTAATTTAAATTGTAACTTAACTGCTCTGACAATTAACCAGCGATATATATACAAATGCATATATATATATATATATAATTATGTCGCAGGTTAATGATTGCTTATTAAAGTGGGACTAACGTAAGAAGTCTGTTTTGACGTTTTCTTATCACTAACACACAGGGTTAATTTTTCTTTGTAGGTCGTGGTTTTTCATAAATTTGACAGCTGTCAAAATGGACCTATTATGATAGCTTTGCTTTAACAAAACTTAAAGATTTCCTTCTCCACGTGGAGAAGAGTCTCCAGAGACAGATATGAGTGGAAAAGGCTTGAGGCAGTCTTCCTACAGAGGCATTCAATGATCATTGACATTTTGTAGCATTTATTACCATACTAGTGTGTGTGCAGACAAGGTGGGGGAGGCCTTGCACAAATAGTGACCCTGTTCTACAGAAGTTTTATTGCTTTACTAATACACACTTTTATTTATAATTTTAGTGTGGAAAGGGAAATAAAGGCTATTTTTATTTTATAAAGATTTCCTAAATCACAAAAAAATGCAAACAATACTTCTATAAAATCTTACCCACCACCAAGTGTCATAAAAACATAATGGGTAAAACTGATAAGTTTATTGATAAACTGTTCAAACTTATAAAATTATAAAACGTAATTTGCCGAGATTTTGTGTCTCTCCACATACAACAAGAGGGCTTTTGTAAAGGACTATTTCCATCCCTGAAAAAATATGTAAAGATGCTTCCATCTAACTATACTTAGGTCCATTTAGATAGCAATTTCTCAGAAAATTACAGGGTCGTTTTTGCCAATCACACGCACTCTGGCTGTAAATAGTTTTTTATTCTTTTTATTTGAGATGTATACAGACATAGTTAAATTTAACATATTTATTTATTTATCTATTTAAGTACTAAAAATTAATTGTTATGTGCCAATAACAAGCTCAGCTGTGTGGTGCCAGCAAAGAATAGTACCAACCCATCTCTACCAGTGGGTATCGTAAAAGGCGATTAAGGGCTTATGAACCAGGAAATGGGCACCTCCGAATTACCATGCATTTTTGATGGAATCTGGAGTGAGGTCACTGTCCTGCAATGGACGTTTCATGGGATGTTATGATGAATAACAAGCTAACAAAACTTAAGTAACAATTCTATGTATCTATCCACCTAAAATGAAGTATTAATTAATCCAAACTCGATACAATTTAATGAGTGCATTTTTAGAGCTATCGATACATTATTGCAAAAGATATGAAATTGACTATTATGATTGACAAAATAATACTATTCCTTTTATAATGGGAATGGCCAGATGGGATACAAAACAAGGGTGGTTCTCTAAGTTTACAGTTGGGGATTTTCAACTTAAGTTTGCCTAATAAAATGAAACAAAAAAGGTCTAATTTACAGCACACCTCAAATACTACAAAACCATGATTGAATATTACTTACTTATTATTATTAACTTATTTTTGGAATTCAAGCCACATAGATTTACAGATAGGTCTAGTAGGTCATGAAACTCCAGTTTTTGTTATTTCTTTGCGGTGTGCAAGCAGATTTTTTCTTGTCCATTATTTTACTTCTTGTGTAACTTCTTTCTCATTGATTTGATTTTATTCTTAGTTATAGAATATTGTTTTTCTTGTGAACTGCCCTGGGCTTGTTCAGTAAGTTGATTTAGTTTTTTTATGATCATTATTTATTTACGAATTGGATGCTAACTAGCTTAAAAAAGGAGAAGTGCTTGCCCAGCAGTGGATTAGAAGTTAAATTATCCTATAATAGTATTTACGTTATCGAAATCTGCTCTAACGATTTCGTTAAAATTTACAATAAGGGGGTTGTTGTGGGCAAAAAATCAACCTGGCTAGGTCATAGATTCCCTAGTTTTTGAGTATTGCTTCGATAAAAACTATAGCAAGATTCAGTAAACGCTGCAGCGCCAGTTTAGATGTGTTAGTCAGACTCTTTACCAGGAGGTTTGTGTACAAAGTTCCCGGCTTTGATATTCGGTCTAGCTATAAACGGGGCAAGCCCCGTCCATCCACTGGAGTTTCCCACTGACATTGTGGTTTTGGTATTGTCATTGTAGTGCGCAACTTGCTTTTTATCGTCAGATATTTTTAAGCCGCTAAATATAATCGGAAACATTCTGATTCATAACCACCTTATTAAAACTCCCAGGAATTAGACAAAAAACAATTTGAGGGATGATAGCTGGAATCCATTATTAATGACCTCTGTAACAAACGTTTAAGGCAAGTTCCATTTACATTGGAAGTATGCCAGGTTCTTGTCGCGCCGTGCTAGATCTGAAGCCACCAGGGAGGTATTAAGGCTTGAATCTCGGGGGTCACAGGTTTTTCGGAGTAATTATTAGAATTGAATGGACATATACGTTTAACAATCCATATAGCTTTGGGAATATGGTACTTAGTCCTGCCAATTACACTGAAATGAATTATTCCTACGCCATAAGAATAAATTTTTGTATCAAACATAGATTAACTTAGTACAGTCAACGACAGGTCAAGCTTGACACTCGCAGTGCGACTGTTGCCCGTATGTCTATTGAAATAAGAACTGTACAAAGTTCAGTGTATCAAGCTTGATGTGCTCTT
Organism: Athrips mouffetella; assembly: GCA_947532105.1. NCBI lineage: Eukaryota > Metazoa > Arthropoda > Insecta > Lepidoptera > Gelechiidae > Athrips > Athrips mouffetella. The sequence continues at coordinate 14,591,563 of OX383977.1, forward strand.
GACTGTACATAGTTAAAGTTTTTAAGATTTTTTAATAACGGAATAAACCGTGAAAAGGGAAATTAGTGTCAAAATTAGTGGAAGGGGTTTCTGCAATTGTAGCCAAATATTATTATTAATTACTCAATTTTCAAAAAATCATCGCTTAGTGCCAAGGTTGCGTGTTTTGGGCGCGCTAATTATTGTTTAAAATAACTGGCCACTGACCGTGCTTACACGATACCTTACTAATACTAATATAATAACTGCGTTAAGAGTCGAGTTTTATGTAACGAACCATTTCTAATCGTTCAATCTCACTGTTCGTGTTTATTCAATGACCGTAATTTTGTCGCTGTGGTTTTTACCAAAGTAGCTGGCAAATACCCCGGTCATTCATTGCTCCCTTATAACGCCGCACAATGAATCGGTACGTCACACCATTTGGGTGGATTGTATTATCCGATCAGACCGAGTAAAATGAGCACAATAGAAATATTTATAGGTTAAGGGGCTGATAACAGCTGAGTTACCTCCCTTTCTAACTAAGGGCAGAATGCGCGTGCTAGAACGGAGCGGATTCGCGCTGTTTTAAGTTTTTCGCTCATTTTTGCATTTTTCTCAAAATCTGTACCCATAATATTAATTATCAAATAGCTATATTATTATGCATAATGTATTCAATAATGTGTAAAAGTTTTGGCATCATAGATTAATTTGTACTTAAGAAAAACGGTTTAAAAGCAAAAAGCAGAGGTAACTTTATATTTTTTTTATGGCGTACAAAATATATTTAATCGTGTTTCGGAGTCGGCCATATTCTTGGAAAGATGCTTAATTGAGCACACCTTAATTGGTTCTATTAGTTGTGAGAAAAGTTTAAATATTTAATGATTTTAGACTTTTCCCTTTATTTGTACTGTGAGACCTAGCTTCTTGCCAAATTTCATAATTTTAGGTCAACGGGAAGTACCCTGTAGGTTTTGCTTTTTTGCATAAATGTATGGAGATGAGGACATACAAAGCCATATCTTTTGATTGCGTCGTTGTAAAAAATTGAAATTTTTGGATCTTTTGTGGTTCATGGACCTTAATATTCGTTTTCAATTTCAATCTGATAACTCTTCTCGTTCGTGAGAAAAAGGGTCTTGACAGACAGACGGACAATAAAGTGATCCTATAAGGGTTCTGTTTTTTTATTTTGAGGTACGGAACCCTAAAAAAGGTAAAAGGTTTCTTTTTTAACGCTAAGGTAGTTTTGTCGTATGCGCACACGACAAAACTAGTGTGCGTATTAAGGTACGGTCAGCAACACTGAAGCGGAATACCTATCCTTACCACTGCTACATAGTAAAAGAGGTCGGTATATCTAAAGGTTTCTGCCAACCTTCTGTTGACTGTGCCTGTACCCGACCCAGTACCCTGAGACTTCCGTTTGGTATCGAACAAATCACGAGCTTTAACTGTTCAGGTCACGCGACATTTAGTTATTTAACACACTTTTTATAAGTAACAGAATGACGCATTTAATTGGTTACTAAAAGTTTTACAATTCTTTCTTTTTTAGGGTTCCGTACAATCCGTACCCGAAGGGTCCAAACGGAGCCCTGTTACTAAGCCTATGATGTCGTCTGTGTGTCTGTCCGACCTTTAAAGGGCTGTATTCCTTGAACTGTAGTAGCTATATGGTTGCAATTTTCACAGAATGTGTGTTATTGTGCCGGATTACGTAAAAAATAAAAGAACTATGAAAAGTTGAAAAACAAGGGAGTCACCGTACAAGAAACGTGTTTTTTTTTGTTTTTGCTCTACCGCAAAAACTCGAACACTTATTATAAGTGTGAAAATTGGTATGTTTAAAGTGCATAAGTTATAAAATAGCAACAAATTCAGATGTAACTGGACAATTTTCTGGTTTATCATTTTATTGTTAAACGGAATAATAAATACAAGTAAATGTCGAATGCGAGTCGGACTCGCGCGCATTTAAAACACCTCTGTGCGACTGCGCGTCCCTGACTAAGCCGGTATTTTTACCTTAGTGGTACGGAACCCTCGGTGCGCGAGTCGGTGTTTTCTAAAGCAGAGGCAAAACCTCTTACAAATGTACTCGAATGTTTGTTCAGTAGAAACTTAAAACGTGAATGAAGTCGAGTAGTTTTTCTAGGTCTTAATTTTTTGCTCAATAGAGCTGCAGAAAGCCTTTTTTTTTACTTTGTCAACAGATTTTAAAGAGGTTTTTCGCAACTGGCGGTGGAAGACAAGTTAGAGTGGTATCCCTAACTTGTCGTAATGTGTAACAAAATGAAAGCTACATTTTTAAAATCCTATTGTGATGTTATCATAAGAACAGGGACGTACTCTCTCAGTTATCTTTTTTCATTTACCATCTCTTTTTTCATCTCCCAGCGATTTCTATCATTCGTTTACCAGAACGGACATTTTATATCCGGCAATATCCTCTTATTATAAAAGAAATAAACGTTAAAAATGGTTTCAAAAAGTGTTTCTCGTTTTAATATAAAGATACTAACTTCATAACATGCCGAATACAACTGACCAGAATACCACTGACCACAGATTAGAATATGGTAAGTGTAAAGCTTTTTTTATATGGGACCATTATATGGGACTTGGGATGAAATGTAGTAACATTAGATATGATCAGGGTGTCTACTCTAAAAGTCCGATATATCGAAACGATACTACTCGAAACATGCAAATGCAAAACTTCGTCCTTTACAATAGAGTAGAATATTGGTTGGATGCAGTTTGAAAATTCATCCAACCAATAATCCACTCTATTGTAAAGGGACGAAGTTTTGCAGTTGCATGTTTTGAGTAGTATCGTTTCGATATATCGGACTTTGAGAGTAGACACCCTGAGAGATGTATCCGAGAAATAGACAAATTTTTGACGGATAGTTCGATCCAAGACTATCAGGGGCGCCAACTCTGTGGGTGCTCAGGGGCTGAAGCACACACGAGAATTGGATAGGGGGTGCGGATTTCAACAAAAGGGTCATCGAATGGGCACGAGTACCCACGAGGTTTTCTAAAAGCCGGCACTACTGAAGACTATGATTTTTTTGCTATTAAAAATATTCCAGCTCGGATACTAAATATGGTACTACATATCATCCAAATTCTCTGATAATGTAATAACCCCGTATTTCATGTTCACAAGACTAATATTTTCTGACCTCCCCAAAATCGCTGAGTTCGCGCCAGCCTACGCGTATAAAAATCGAGGGTAGCTCTAGTGCTAGGACTCAATGTGGAGAGGTGAAGGTCGACGTTTTGGAAGAATTCCATTACAGCAACTATGGCTGCTCCAGACTCCAGAGTTAACTAGGTCATGGCGCAGATTTCTCCCAAATATGTACGCTATATTAATTCTAGTCGAGAACTATGAAACTATCGGAAGTTTCATTTTGTGTGTTTCTTCAGTGAAGTGAATTTGTGCTTTGACGAGGTTGTCACTTTTATATCTTTGTTAATATATTGCAATCCGAGTTCGGGTGCTTCGCATTTTAATTAAAACTGCAAACTTTCCATTATCCTCTCGGAAATTTAATTAGTTTTATAAGCCCCTGTAAAACTCTACTAATTTCACTCAGTTTCTTTAAACACAGCTTCAAGTCAATTATGCCGAATTCTGAATCCCTACAGTGTAATCCTCTCCAACTATCCTATTAAACCAATTTTCTTCCAATCTCTCATATCGCGTCAAAAGAGTCGCCGGCGAGTTGGGCGCGAGAATCGATAGAGTTCCTATAGTAGCGCGGTTATAGGTCACGGCCGTGCTTGTCCCACTTTTTCGGGTGATTGTAAACTTTATTATGTATCAGTCAAAGACCACTTCAGTTGTAGATGCGATACGTAGCGGAGTTTGGAGAACTGTTGTGATGCTGAAGATATTTGAGAGTTTGTTGAAGTGGAGTTCTGTTGTATTTGTGTTTGCATGATGGTAATTTTACTGCTACGTTGCCGCTTCATTTTACATTTGTTTTTGTAATTTGCTTGCTATTGCTGTTCGATTTGTATTTTCTATATTTACAGTTTTTTCTGTATTTACAGTCTTTGCTTCAGCTTATATTTGATAATGTTCATTTGCATTTAAATTTCCCTTGCGGTTTATTCCGAAAGTATGTGGACGCTTTTGCATACTAAGTTAATCCTTACACTTACAAGGATGTTAAAATTATGAAGCCGACACGTCCTCGTGTGCATTTGTAGATATAGAGCTCTCAAGTCTGAAATCTGCCTAATTTAAATATTAAACCAGCTTTAAAACCACGAAGCTACTTTTTTATTCCTGTAGAGTTTATTATTAAATCGTTAGGTTCATAGATTTTTTGTGATATTTTCCGATCGGGTCTTCCTTCCCATAATCCTAGCAATTTTGTACAACAAGCTTCCGTTTTAGGCTTCGTTCACGATTTAAGTTGGTAAAAAATTGTAAAAGTCGTATTCCTGTGCTAAGTGTTTGAAAAGTTTCGCCCGTTACTTAAGTGACTTTTGGACTTATTCCCACGTTAACTGGATATTAATGTGGTAACTTTTTTTAAAATTTCAACAAACATCATCCGATCTCCGTATGCCCGCACCCTTGTGAATTTAATAATTTTCTAGCAAAATACAATGTTATATTTTTGGACCTGATATGCGTATGCCCACCTTATTAGTGAGGTCAAAAGCAACAACTTTTGTTCTACGACTTTGCTAACAACGACCAAAAAAATTTCGACTTCCCCTACAAAGTAAGGTAAGTGACCAGCACACTTAGAACAAAAGTTGTTGCTTTTGACCTCACTAAAAAGGTGGGCATACGAATATCAGATCCAAAAAAATAACCTTGTATCTTACGACAACATTTGACAGCTCAACGCTCTCCTGTCACTGTTATGTCTTCCATGTGCTAGATGGTTGCCGCTTCTTCTGCCCTACTCACAAACATGACTAAGATTTCATTAACAAGTCTCATGACAGTTCTGTAGTCAACAAGGAACCCTTATAGTTTCGTCATGTCCGTCTGTCTGTCTGCGTCTTAGCTCAAAGACCTTTATTACTAGAAAGTCGTAATTTGGTATGAGTATTCATATTAGCCTCCAAGCATGCACCTCCAAGACAAAGTCACCGACAAGGTTACCTCCTAGACTTAAAGTGGGGTTAAAAAAATTATTCTCGTTTACTCCATAGTATGGGGTGTCTTTTAAAAATAGTGCGAGTACTCTAAGAATGTTTTTTGATTTAGGGATCCGTTTAAGAAATATTTAGCTTAAAAGCGCAATTTTTTTGTTAGAGTCAAGTGTCCCTCCCCTCTACCAGCTAAACGGTTGATATGATGAAATTAAAAGGAAAACTATCACAACTAAGTAGGCTTCGCAGGTTAACGAGTTATAGTCAAAATACTGAAAATAATAGAGTTTAGGCGCTGGACCTCGCTGTTCGTTCGGAGGGAAAATGTTATGAAAAAAATCAAAACTTGCTTAACAATAATGACTCTTGAGGCAACTACGGAACCCTACACTGCGCGTGGCCCGACACGCACTTGGCCGTTTATTTTTAATTTTTAAAGATAAACTTTGAAGTCTCTGAGTACAGCAGTTTATGGGGATGGAATGTTATGATTTTCTTTCTTTAAACTTTATCTACAGCTTTTTTGTCTGTGGTTTATGCGTCGTTTTAAATTGTAATATTTATTGTTGCGATACCCTGTTATTATTATTTACTGGCTGCACGCCACTTTAACATTCCACAGTACCACTGCGGTTGCACGGCTTCCCATTTTTTCGTTAAAATAAAATATGGAAATATAATTTTACGATCTCAATTGGTGCATGCAGTTAGTTTGCGGATAGTTTCATTTGCCGTCTGGTTTTTAAAGAGCTTATCGTGTGTGTTGTAGTAAAATACTATAGTTAATCATTAAGGTAAAGGATCTAGTTTTCAAGATACAATTCGGCTATCCGAATGAAAACATTGTTGAGTTTGGTTTTTCTATGGTTGTATTGATAATCCGTCCTACATTGTAAGTGCTTAATTTAATTCTTCTCATATGTAAGGCACAATGTTTTAGGACAATATTTTTAATTTTAATATTTGTATCCAAACATCAAGTGGACATGACATGTACAAGTTTTATTGCTTTTTTAAGATCATTCTATTGGCGCGGTTGGTAGACATTCTACCTTCTTCGACTTAAGACTATATTTCGATCCGATCATGAACATTATATCTCGGTCGGTATATTAGTCCATTATTGTATTGGCGTCTGAAGTTTATAGTATAATCCATCCCACAAAAGAATTGAGGTTTTATAAACAAAATAACTCAAATTGTAATATTAATAGTGTGGATATTTTTGACTAGTTTTGTGTTAAACGAAAGTCTAAAGTGTATATCGGTGCACGTGTTGTGATTACGAACGTGTTTTGTGTAGTTTCAAAGATATCTCTTCTTAGGGTGGTTTCCCACGGTGTGTGGATTATCACGCACAGCTGACGATCACGGGCAGGCACGCACCTCGGACCGGACCGCACCGCGAGTTTGCTTGCACGCACGGTGCAAGTTATTCACGGCGAATAAGACGCATCGCTACGAGTACGGACTTGCCTGCGCTTTCAAATAGGTTTCACTCGCACCACCACGGTGCGTCGGTGCGGACACGTCCGTTTCCGTCCGCAGAAACACACACCTTGGGAAGCCACCCTTAACTATAAAATTATTGTTTACTAATAATCCTATTTTTTGAGGAATTGGTGTACATTCCTAGTTTGGGATCAGATCACCTTGTGTGAAATATCTTCCATACTTACATGTTTTTTCTTTACCTCCGAAGTAATATAGCTGTAGATTTATTAATGGTTTTCCAGCAAATCCAACACCAGTACAGTCGTCGGGTAGGAGCAACGCGTTGCTGGGGCAGCATGTCTGAGGGGGGCGGCGTGGCGGGGGCGGGGGACTCCTGCAGGACAAACCTCATCGTCAACTACCTCCCCCAGACCATGACCGAGAAGGATCTGTACGCCATGTTTATGACCATCGGCCCTATAGAGAGCTGTCGCGTTATGAAGGATTTTAAGGTGAGTGTTTAATTTCGACGTTTTCGACGTTCATTAAATTAATGATTTAATTAGCTTTTCGGTCTATTGTCTGTGTGGTACCCGCAAAGAATAGTACCAACCCATCTCTACCCGTGAGTGTCGTAAGAGGCGACTAAGGGCTTATGAACCGGAGGATAGGATGGGCAACAGATTTTTTTGTGTATCGTACCACCTTGCATACTGCGGTCACCAACAATAGCGGTCGCCAGCCGCAACGCTTACAAGTGTGGTGACTATGGTAAATCTCCTACTGCAGGGAGCTCCCTGACGTTTTATGAGATGTTATGATAACGTTATCTATACTTATTGACATTTTAAAATGGAGCTATTAGATACTGTCTATGAATGTTAAATTGGATTGGCCTGTTTACTCAGTTGACAGTGCTTAAGTTGACGATTCAGTCCTGCCCAGGACAAACATTTTGTCGCCAGCAAGACGTAAGTTTTATGTATAGGTGATTCACCCTTACGTCAAGAGGGCTAATCGCCTAAACAGAAAAGTTTATTATTTGCTCTTACTTTTATAGGTGTTTACGTTCTGTGACTTGGTGTCAGTTCATTAATGTATGTGTAAACCCGGTGTGCGGCTAAACCTAGTTGTAGACGACTAATAGTGGTTTTCCACTGCTGCGCTGCATAGCTAATCTACGAAAATGGAACAGTCTTATATTGGTTGGAATTTTCCAACTCGCCGCTAAGTTGCCTCGCACAGCATTGATGTAAAACCACCCATCATAGGACAGGCATTGCTTAGTTTATGTTCTAATTGTCATTGCTAATGCCCCTCTTAAAAAATAGGACTAAATGCCTTGAGGCCACTTTGTGGTCTTAAACTGCAGGAACAATCTGACTCAAAACTTGATAAAACGATTATTCAACAACAGAGGTCCAAATATAGAGCCTTGAGAAAGACCTACGAGTATAGCAATCTTTGTATTCCCTGTTGTAATATCTGTGTAGTTTATTTCTGGGGTTAAGTAGGTACCTTAAATCTAAACACGCTAAAAGAAGTGAAGCCCTACTTTAAGTTTATCCGTAATCCCGTTAAATAATATTCATTATGTATGTAATATGTTGTGATCGTGAAGGTCAAACGCTGTTTAAAAGTTGTATGATATGAAAAGATAAAAAGTTGCGAAGTAGCTTCTGAATTAATGCTCGAAATTTTAGTAAGCTAGTCAGACCATAAAACTAAACAACTTTCCTTAAAAAACATAGGTCGAAAAGCAAGATTTTTGTTGTTCCTTACATACCAAGCACATTTAAAATTTGATATGAGTCGGGCTGTGTGACAATCAATCTGTCCATGACGACACAAAAGAGGGCCGGGCTAATCATTTCCTCAATTGGTATACCAACCCTGAAGTATGGGAATCTGCCCACAAAACTGAACAACTTTCCCTAAGGAACATCGGTCGAAGTATGATAAAAATAATTAAGATTTTGATACAAAATGCGCTATCAGCTGCAATTCAGTTTCTATAGGTCAAAAATTTCCACCTTTTAGGGTTCCTTTAGGGTTGATATACCCTTTCTGTTACACCTTGTATACACTTTTGAAGACTAGCAACGTTTCCCGTCCCACCCGCTGCCTCGATCTTCACCCCCGCGCGGTGTCACGCCTTGTTTCCTACAACATTTGCTGGAGGCACCTCCTCCGTGGGAATATTCAATTTTTTTCTCATTTTTCGACCCATGTAACGTCTCTTCAAATGTAAATTACCTTAAATTGAATATTTGTTGTTTTCAGACTGGCTACAGCTATGGTTTCGGTTTCGTAAATTTCACCCGGGAAGAGGACGCGGCGAGAGCTATCGACACCTTCAACGGTTACCAGCTTAGAAATAAACGGTTAAAGGTAAGTTTATAGGACACTAGACAGAAGCCAACCTGAATGAAGGACCACGTTGTCCTCTGTCACGAGGTGCTCCAGAGTTTAAGAAGGATAAGAGGTCGGTGAATGACTGATAGCATTCGTTGCTCGACTTATACTCGAACGATAGAGGCATATAGGTAGGCGACTTCGATCATAACATTTTGGGAGATGCAAGAGTGCTGCTCTAAAAATTGCACCGTAAAAAAAGGGTTAGGCCTGGATCAATTCCATGCGGACGTTTGACCGTAAAATGCATATAGTCCGTTCAGACTGTAAAATCCATCTTTAAGGCGGTTGCTGGGTGGCAGCACCTTACTTTTAGAAATAAATTTATTGCGTCGCAAATACAAAACTTTTCAGTAGTATTGTTCGATTGGCGGCTATATGGGGTAGTTATATATGTTATAACCTATGACATCATAGCTTAGCTTATCATTTATAGCTTTGTATTGGTGGCAGCAGTTGTTCATATTGCAAACAATGTTGCGTAAACACTCAATGCTTTCCTATGATCCGCAATTACATGAAAATAATCGGCGAGCAAACCGTGTCTGTACGACAAACCCACACAGAACTTCGTTAGCACAACGTCATTTTCCTGTTTTGAGTAGTCATCTATATAACGATATTAATAAAAAGCTCTCAGTCTATTCACTTTCAAAGTATGAATGTAAGAAAAAGCTTACAAACTGGTTACTTACACTAAATTACGAGAAGACGGAGAAATTACTGATTTTTGACAAACCCAACTCACATTCATACACTAAATACATAGCATACACCCCACTTCACCCATACCTACTAACACTACACACACATACTTACTCCTTTTACACACCGATACACATTAGATAATAGTAATTTGATTGCTAGTTTTTATGCTCCCTTTTATGTGTTTTTCCTAATATCTTTACTTACTTTTTTGGTCAACCCTGTAAACTTATTCCCAAATAACAGTTTTTACTAGTTTGGGAATATGGTTGTCATATAATCTAGCCTAACATCGTGTACCTAACTTGTACTACTGACAAACAAAGAACCAAAGACTAGGTTCTAAGGCCTGAAACTGTCCCTATCACGATACAGATTTACTTCTAGTGTGGTAGGAGCGGAGGACAGTCATGGAACCAATGGTCATTGGGACTTTGTAATAACAACTTAGTTCCAAAAAATGTGTCAACCTAGTTTAAAAACCTGTTTCAAATGTTTAGGCTAAGTTACTGTTAAATAAATAAATAAAAAAAAATTAAAAAATAAAAAGTGCTAAAAGTGGCCGTTTTTGACAGTTTTACAATACAAAGCTATTCACGATAAGCTAAGATGTGATGTGATGCATAATAAAATATAGAACTACCCCAAATTGCCGCCAATCAAACAATCCTTATTAAATGTTTTGTATTTATGACACAATAAATTTATTTCTCAAAGTGGCAGCACTTCTGCTCAGCAACCACCTTAAGGTCTTATGCCTCTAAGTGTTTTTATTCGGTTTATGGTTCATCTCAGGCGGGGTTGGCCTGGATAATTATCGTGATAATTATCTTGATAATTATCGTTGATAATTATCATGATAATTACGTCTTGATAATTGTCGTTGATAATACAAGTAACTGTTATTGTACAAAACAGAACGAAATCTATATATATAAAAGAAGAAGGTGACTGACTGACATATCAACGCACAGCCCAAACCGCTGGGTCTAGAGATTCCAAATTTGGCATGTAGGTTCCTTATGAGGCCCAGGGGTGCACTAAGAACGGGTTTTACAAAATTCCACTCCTAAGGGGGTAAAATAGGGGATGAAAGTTTGTATGAAAGTCCGTCAGTTTTGAAGTTAGGATCTTCAAAATTTGTATTTAGGCTGAAGACTAAAAATTAATATTTACTTGTCTCTGGGTTTTTGACAATTCGACACCCTTAAGGGTGAAAAGGGGGATGAAGTTGAAAATTCTTTATTTTTAAAGTAAAATCCACATAACTTATTACATAGGCATTAATGATGTAATTCTATGCAACGTTCATCACTGTTATTGAAATTCCACCCCAAATTCAACCCCTAAAAAAGGGAAATGGGGTGAAAAAGTCTAAAAACCAAGATGAGTATCGTTTGGATGGTTTATCGGGTCGCTGATTACGAAAACTAAAACAATTTTGAAATCCAACGTGGTGGACGTTAAATACCATCATTCCCTTGGGATGGGGTTGGGGTGCGATAGGGTTGAAATGTGAATATGGGTGTCGTTTGTATGGTTTATCGGGTCGCTGATTACAAAAACTACAACAATTTTGAAATCCAACGTGGTGGACCTGAAATACCATCATCCCCCTGGGGTTGGAGTTGGGGTGCGATAGGTTTGAAATGTCTAAAAATAAATATGGGTGTCGTTTCTATGTTAGGGATAGCAGTTAAATTGGCGTTAGGGGAAGGGATAGGGGCAGGGATAGGGAGAGGCAGAGGTAGAGGTACAGGTAGAGTTAGAGGGAGAGAGAAGGGGAGAAGAAGGGGAAGAGGGAGAGACAGAGGGAGAGGGAGGGGGAGGGGGAGAAGAAGGGGGGGAGAGGAAAGAGAGGGAGAGGGTTTTAGATTTTCTCAATTACTTCTGCGAATTGGCTCTGTTTTGAAATATTATATAAAGGTGTCTCTCATATCTCTCTTTATATTTGTTAGGTTAAGTGAAAACTTTAAGGAATAATACTGTTGCTAAGTTCCTCTGTTCTGAGTAATTTATGTATGAGTAACGTCTGTATATTATATGAAATTCAGCTGGATCTTGAATTGTACTCATTGATTTGCGCTGGGTTAGTCCTGTTTTTCCTTAGTTTAAAATTACCCCGAAATGACGGGAAAATATCTTATTGCTTCGGAAAACCGGTAACAACATAAATACGAAATCCACGCGAGCGAAGCCGCGGGCAACAGCTAGTAATATATATGTGTATCCAAACGCATGTTTTTTCGTCACAATATCAAGCGTCTATCCAAACGAACGCCAAATGTCATTCATCTACAGGGGAATAAAAAAAGATAAATAATAAAAGAATAATAATAATAAAAGATTTTTGAATTTTTTTTTTTTTTGAATTCCCCTCACTGTTATTTGTTTTCGTGAACTGTAGTTTGTGCGCTGCGAAATTAAATAAAGAAAAACATTATGCCTAGAAAACTTAATCCAATATGGTCAAAGGTTGACTGCATTAAAACTAAAAATAGTGGTTTATGGGCTAGATGCAAGAAATGTAAAAAAGAAATGCAGGGAATCTTGCGATAAATGAAAATATATACGTAATTTGATTTGATAGTTAGATAACTATCAGATAATTATCGGATAATTATCAGAGAAAATAATTATCTTGATAATAGCCAACCCTGATCTCAGGAAACTTAGTTTTAAATTGCAAATTTAGATAACACTAAAATGGGGAAAGCTTTTCGTTCAAATCTTGAAAGCGACTGTATATCTACCAAAATGTATGATCGAATGTAGGTGGTGACAAAATTGATAACCATGTATGGTTGTTTGGGTCGACCGACGAACTTTTGAAGGACCGTTGTAAATAGCCAGTACAGAACTGACAAAGGGCTTTTCTTACAAAATAAGAGAGATGGAGTGAGCTTGCTTGATGGAGTAATATTACATTGGAATTATTGTTAAAATTTGCTTAAATTTATTTTTCTACTCCCATTTGTTAGTTCTCAATACAAAAATAGATATATAAAACCCAAAAGATGTCGTTTTTTTTGAAAAAATAAAAAATAAATATTAAAGTGCATTTATTTATCAAATAGCTGGCTTATCCGAATTATTTTTTCGGATTTTTATAGATATTGTTTTTGCCTAATATTCGCACATTTTGTTTGGTCAAGGTATGTATTGTAGGTCCGTCCGTCCATAGCTAGAAAAACCATAGTTTTTTTTTAAATCCGCTAATTTCATGTATTGCGCCAATGTATTGTATGGAAACTTGATATAGAATACTTAATTTTACTAAAATTGCCCGTAGCTTGTTACAAATCCACATGCGGGCCCCAAATAAATCGATAATAAATTTTCGGCCTAGGTAAGTATGTTCTACCATTTGAAGCGGTTTCGAATCGCAAGATGGTTGCAGTGAGTGAGTGCGTGTAGAGTTGCTTACTTACTTACTTTCGCTGGCTCAGGGACCCAAAGAGGATCTTGACTTCCGACACCAAAACCCGCCAGTCGGCCCTTTTCTGCACCTCCTCACGCCAATCGGGTCTTTGGAGAGCGCTCAGGTCCTTCTGAACTTCGTCACTCCAGCGGTACCTGGGACGTCCGACCGGCCTGTAGAGTTGCTGGGCTGAATTTTTTTATTATTTTATTTTCAGGTGTCATACGCGAGGCCTTCTGGTGAAGACATAAAGGATACCAATCTATACGTAACGAACCTCCCCCGGGCCATCACCGAAGACCAGATAGAGACTATATTCGGCAAGTACGGCCGGATAGTGCAGAAACACATCCTCAGGGATAAGAGCAACGGAACACCTAGGGGAGTTGCATTTGTCAGGTAAAGAAAAAAACTGGCCAAGTGCGAGTCCGACTCGCACTTGACCACTTTTTATTATTTGTTTACCCTTTGGTTACGGAACCCTAAAAAGTGTTTACTAAGCATCTTCTTCATAAAAATCTGAGAGATAACGCACAACTTAAACATCTTTCGGACGCCGAAGTCCATCATTTGTCCAGCGAATTAATTTTATTATTGTTCTCCTACGAATAAATAATAAGTCAGGAATTGTAACTGCGCTCAAAAAATTACCCAACGAAAGTCGTGTACTTCAGAAGTCGTTCCACCGCGTCATTGGCTCAACTACTACTAGCTGACATTGCAGCACGCGCGCGAACCAATCGCTGCTCTCGTTCTCAATTTGAAACAATTGATTCGTGTTTTGAATATACGTCCTTTTGGTTTCACGTAGGCCCACTTTTTGTTGAGAATTTGTTCTGAATTAGAGTTCCTGACTTATTATTTATTTGTAGTTATTCTCTAACCTAAACTCTAAAAATGGTTCCAGCTGAAAATCAGCGCCTTAGCCTTTGGCTTTGGCATGTGCTGAGCTGGAGGCCTATTTAGCTGTTTTTTTAATGTGTTTACACTTATGTTTTTGTTTTTCTTTTGCATGCTAAATAAATATTATTTCTTTCTTTCTTTCTTTCTAACCTTATTACTTTGACCATGTAAATAAAAATCTAACGGGTACCTAGACAAGTGGCTTTCTATAATCACAAACGCTAGTAGAATAGAATGAAAACGTATGTTATTATATTCTACTGGCGTTTGCGATTATAGAAAGCCACTTGTCTACTGCCCCTGGTTTTTTCCCAAGCGTTATTTGTTTATAATGCTATCTACGATGCAACATTGATCAACGTCATTTAAAGTTTCATAAGCATTTTAAGCATACGTGAGCAGGACAGAGCGATATATCTTACACATCGATCCGTTACCTACCTTATTTCTTTTAAGTTAATTGATTGCGATGTTATTATGTGTTTCGAATTATGCTAAAATAATGCCATTTTCGTTGTTTTGAGATATTCAACAGAGGCGCTTAATTCTAGTTTTTAATCCATTTTTTAGGGTTCCGTACCTCAAAAAAAAAAACGGAACCCTTATAGGATCACTTTGTTGTCCGTCTGTCTGTCTCTCAAGACCCTTTATTTCACGAACGGGTAAAGGTATCAGGTTGAAATTAATACCATATATTAGGATCCATGAACCACACAAGATCGGAAAATTTAAATTTTTTACAACGACGCGATCAAAAGATATGGCATTTTATGTCCTCATCTCCATACATTTATGCAAAAAAGCAAAACCTACACGGTACTTCCCGTTGACCTAAAATTATGAAATTTGGCAAGAAGCTAGGTCTCACAGTACAAATAATGGGAAAAGTCTAAAATCATTAAATATTACAACTTTTCTCACAACTAATGGTAACCAATTGTGGTGAGCTCCCGTTTCAAGAACATTGATATAAGAGAGGGGTCAAGTTGGATGGTGGCTGAGGCGATTTTTGTTTTAGTTCTATTTTAAAAACGGGAACACTAACAAACTTGAAAATTGGTGTGTTTATAGTGCATAAGCTATAAAATAACAAATAATAAAATTTGGTCAAGCGCGTGTCGGACTCAAAAAATCTAGCACATTAACTTACTGAAATTTCAACTAATACAATTATGATCTCGCACTTGGCCGGTTCTTTTATAATCAGTTGCCAAAAATCCAAGACGTTGCCTTGGATACAATCTTGTGCGTGCAGATTGCTTCACACTCTTTACTTATACTAACATAATTGTTTTCTCCCATTTCTAGATTCGATAAAAGAGAAGAGGCTCAAGAAGCGATAGCTGCTTTGAACAACGTGATACCAGAGGGCGGCACTGAGCCGCTAAGCGTTAAGGTAAGTGGCGCCATCTATTGGCGGCTTTTGTTATCAGCACTGCATGCTTGCAAACACGTGCAGCGAAATTCCCGCACCCCATTGTACGATCAACCGCACGTGAATGGAAACATTTGCAACTCTATTACTTTGCCACAAAGTCCAAAGTGTTTCTGCTGGCGTGCTGTTGGGTGTACAAAAGTTAATGGATCCCACCTTGAATTTTTTGCTCAATGTGTTGAATTTTACAGCCAGAATAATGTAGCTTGAGTAGAATTACAGCAGCGCAGAGACAGAGGTATGCGTGAGAACAGGATGGAGAGATACGTGTCTCCGTCGCTCCAATATCTTACGCATCGCTACGTCCTGCTCTCACTCTAATCAAGCCACATAATTTCTACTGCAGCACATTTGTTTGTTAGACCCTACGCTTTGATATGACCCGAAGTTCGTTTGAGCATAACGTTCAATTTGGATTTTCGTGACTTCCGAACTAGACAGAATTTACACTGCAGCTCTCTATTTTCTTCTCGGAGAGAAAGGAATATATACTTTTATCTACTCTCATCTCATATCGTTAATCCTCAATAATACGTTCAAAAATTGTAGGTAAACTTCTTCATAATGTCAATCTGTGTTCAGAAACACTCTTAGTAATGAAGTATTGAATTTACTAACAGTCATCGCGGGAGACCTATTAAACAATTTTTTAATTTTTATAGGGGCGACATTGACAGCTTGATGCGTTTGTAGTCTGTGGCTGTAAGGAGGTTTCATTGCAATAATGGAAAACTCAGCAAACAAAAGTTGTATTTACATATTTGTATTAGTTTTGTAATGAAAAAAGTGATAAAATCGCTTACAATTTGCCTTCGAGTGTTTTTAAAGCAGCTATAGGAACTTCGCTTAGCAGTTATCACCGGAAAAAGAGAAAAACATTAAGGCTTGTTTTTGAACACATTATTTTAGGATTCACGATATGAGAGTAGATAAAGTTGTGTATGCAACTCCACATAATTAGGTATAAAACACTCGTGTCTTCTATTTTGGAACTTGGCTCGCTACGCTCGCCTGCGTCCCATAAACCGACACTCGAGTTTTATACCCCTCATTATGTACCGTTGCATAAACTACTATAAGATATTCAACTCTGCAGATATTATGTTCCTAAAGAAGCTGCTGTAATTGCAAGTTCGACAAAAGCAGCGAAGTCAAGTTATTTTTTTATACATCAGTCGGCGTTTTCAGCACCGCTTTATTATTTTCTTCACGTTATACTCGTACAGGAACAGAATTCGCACCTTGTGTTGTCTTTGACTCGTCAATATAAATTAATTCAAAGGTCGGTTTTCTCGAGTCTTATTCTGTCAACTTTTTATTTCATATCACTTGCATGTCTTAGTTAACATATTACACTATATTTGTCGAAATTCCAAACGATTTGTTTTAAATGTTTAAATTAAGAACGCATGCACCTGATTGGTTGGGGATTGGGGGTCTAAATTGCTATTGGTGCGTTGCAGTCTTGCGGACGAAGTGCGGACGCAGCGATGGCGCGGTTTACGCCGGTCTGTTCGCGCTCCCACAGTCGCAGCAGACTTCATTCTGACACTATGGTGCGAGTCGACCAGTTTTAAGCACGCTAGATGTCGCTTTACAAAGTTTATTTCGCTGATAAAATCTTTACATAAACAGCTTGACGAATCACAGCGCGGATTGTGAAAACTAGCTGCGATTGGCTGACGTTTTGAACTGCACCAATCGTAGCGTTAGACAATCACGTCACTAAGTTCACCGTCTGCTAATCGTAGTGATTATTAATAGCTGATTGGTTTTCCTTTTCTTACATTTTTAGCGTAGATTTCTTTATAGTTTCCTTATCATTCGTTTCTGTTTCAACATTTAGTTCTTTAGAATTTTACTTAGCATCGAATCTTTTCATTTCGCTGCAGTTGTTCTGCAAAAATCAGTTTGCGTTTGTTTATGTCGTCTCAAACATTTAGTTTCGTCAGTTTTCGTTGGTTCTTTTAATTTATTTCAGGCGGCTTGAAGTTGAGAGCTAGCTTTGTCGCTCAGCTTCCTGTGTTTAGATCTTCGCGATTTATGGGACGGTATAAACGGCATTATTTACTTTTGTTATTCGATATTGATAACATATTAAACGTTAAAATTCGTTTTGCTACTCACGTTATTTGCAAACTATGATTAGGTTAAAAAAAAATAATATGCATTTATTTTTTCGAACATTTTCTGATATAATGCGAGCAAAACAATAAATCATTTTTGTGCAAACTACTTTCTTTTTCATCCGCATTTGATCGTTTCATACATGCTTCTCTTGTCTTGCGTGCCATTCGCATTCGTGACGCGGAAGCATGTATAAATGATGAAATGCGGACGGTACTCATACGTGTGTACCAGATACGCAGGCGGACGCACATCCTCGTGACTTGAGAAGCGCCACCACTGCGCCAACAGGCCAGTCAGCATAGTTGTTTTGACACAAAACTTCTGTGAATAGTCCGATGGATAACAGTTTTACTGTGATAAGCCGTTTATGACTCCCGCACATCGCAGTATCTTGTTTCTTGTGTGTATACTGAGTGTATTGTCGGTGTGCGGCGGCAGTGCGCGGAGTGGGGCCCGGAGGCTGCGCTGACGCGGTGGGCGCCGACCTCCGCCCCTCCGACGGGGCTCTGCTCGCGCTCCCACAGTCGCGGTCGGCTGCACTCTGACACCATGGTGCGGGTTCCGTTCTCATTATACTTAAAATCTTTTAAGGGTTAAGAAAAATACTTCCGTGTATTGTTTATCATCTTAGGGCATTGCATTGAGACATCACCGCTTGCTGATAAGTTCCAGATAGCCTAATATCTGCTAGTTAGTTCTGTTAGATAGTGAAAATGTTTTGTTTCACAAGCGTCTGATCGCTCTAACTGACAGATTAACACAGGTAAAAATCTGATATATTCAGCTGGCAGATTTTGTCTGTCAGCTTACTATCGGGAACTTAAGCAGCCAGCGGTGAGACGGGCCCTTAATCTTGTTTCTTATCTTCTATTAGTAAATATACAAGGTATTTTTTTTGTACTTGACATACGTTTGCCCCCACATGTTAGTACTGTTGTAGTGTACTTTACAACATCGCACAAAAAATTCGACTTCCCATACAAAGTAACGTATATGCCCAACACATTTTGTGTAGGAAGTTGAAATTTTATTGTGCGTTGTTACAAAAGTCTTTCCATAGTCTGTGATCTGTGTCTGAGATCGATCGCGTTTTGATCGTACAGGTGTAATACTACCCTAAGACAACCAGGTGTCTTTGATGGTACGAAATATTCCAGGTGGCGGAAGAGCACGGTAAACAGAAGGCAGCTTACTACGCTGGTTGGGCGGCGGGCTTCCATCACAATCGAGGTAAGTTTTTAAAATTTGTAATTCATATACCGCAATCGAATGAATAATTGCATCAATGATGAGTGAGTAATCCGGTACCTGTTTTATAATAGTGGTTTATGCAACGGTACATAATGAGGGGTATAAAACTCGAGTGTCGGTTTATGGGACGTAGGCGAGCGTAGCGAGCCAAGTTCCATAATAGAAGACACGAGTGTTTTATACCTAATTATGTGGAGTTGCATACACAACTTTATCTACTCTCATATCGTGAATCCTAAAATAATGTGTTCAAAAACAAACCTTAATGTTTTTTTCTCTTTTTCCGATGATAACTGCTAAGCGAAGTTCCTTTAGCTGCTTTAAAAACACTCGAAGGCTAATCGTAAACAATTTGATCACTTATTTCATTACAAAACTAATAAAAATATGTAAATACAACTTTTGTTTGCTGAGTTTTCCGTTATTGCAATAAAACCTCCTTGCAGCCACAGACTACAAACGCATCAAGCTGTCAATGGCGCGCCTATAAAAATTAAAAAATTGTTTAATAGGTCTCCCGCGATGACTGTTAGTAAATTCAATACTTCATAATACACTCCCACAGATAAAAAAATGCTGCTAAGAGTATTTCTATGCACAGATTGAAATTATGAAGATGTTAACCTACAATTTTTGAACGCATTATTGAGGATTAACGATATAAGAGTAGATAAAAATATTTACACTGTATTTACTTTCAGCTATTCGTTATTTCCCTCTTGGCAGTTTCATTATACTTCCATGATTATTGACCTTCTGTAGGGTTACTTATTTGTAACTCAACAAATTCCCATTAAGGGCTTATTGTGAAGGCTAAATACAACAACTTTTGTTGTCAGACTTTTAAATTCGTCAAAACAAATTTTCATCCATACATTATTATAAATTACAAACTACTTACATTATGGGAAGTTAATTTTATTTTTGTGAATTTCAGAAAGTAGAACAAATGTTGTTGCATATAGCCTTCACAATAAGCCCTTAGCGTGAAATGGTCGAGGTACAAATAACCATGTATAGTTTTTTAAATAGGTACTTGGACACTTGTTGTGAGGCATGAACTAAACGACAAAAAAATTACAGTAAAAAGCTGTAAAGACTAATAAATTTACATACTCGGTTTTACCATGACCTGCCCAAATATGTTGCTTTTCTAGATTTTGCTAAGAACAGTTTGGTCAAGAACTCTCCCTCAATTTCTACTACAAATGTATAAATAGTCTTCTACCAAACCAAAATGGCCTCCGCGTTATTTTCCTACCAATACTCGACTTGTACGATTTGCGCATGCTGCATTGGATAGCATCCCTCCACCACTTGCCTCAAAGGCACCACAGTCTCGACCAATTGGACATGCTACATCGCCAACAAGATTACCCGACCACTTACAATAGCCTCTACACCGGCCCGACGTCGACCACTCGCTTCTTCCGCCGCGACTTCTACAACCAGCCGAGCTATATGAGTCACCACCGCCCGTTTTGAAAAGGGGTGTACTGTAAAAAGTTTCGCTTATCCGATACCAGGATATGAGCGATGGACATTAGTAGTGAAATGTAGTTTAAGGTTAATTGTTGCGGGGTTTTAGTGTGCAGAATAACTATTTTCCGTTTTAAAATACGTTAAAGATTGGTTTCAATAAACCTGAAGAGTTAGCTTTAAGAAATCTACGACTTCAGTAATTATATTTAGGATTGGCAACACTGAGGGAAAAATACTTTTATAGATCTATAAGTGTCATTAATTCGTTTTTTTTAAGTAATAGTTTTCATTCCGTTGTTAGGTGCGTTAAAAAACTAAAGCCCCGCAGCATTTGATGTAATTTTTTGGGAATATTTTGCTTCTTGTTTCCCTGTCCACTGTTATTCTCCGAAGCTTCTTCATAAATAAGATAGTATCATAGTAAATCACATTAAAGTTCTATCAAACGAACGATACCTGCGGTGTTGATAATCTATTGTTTTTAAAAATAAACATATTGATGTAATAAAAAAAACATAATTCGTTTCTTTGAAAAACCTGAAATACTATGGGAATGGTTAATTTCAAAAATGTTTATAATTAGTGTGTTTTAGCTGTGATGAGGAAGAATATTCATATGTATGTATTAAATTTATAACTATAAATAGAACAATAATATCACGTGCTAGTAGCAAAAATATGTTACGTTGTTTTCGACTGAAAGATAAAATTATAAAAAAGGCTTTTAAAAATCGAATGTTAAAGAATTGTCGTGAAAGTGAGTAAGTTATTCGAAATATGTTTTTGTGCAGAGCTAAGGGTTATGTCATAAAAGACCTCTAAATATTGCTACTCTGAGAGGGTGTCTACTTAAATGGCTATTATTGCCAATTAAACAAAAATTTTTCATGTAAAATAAAAATCGTAATGTACTTAAAAAAAATATTTTAGGCAAAAAATTTTTTTCAATTTTATTATTACTTAGATTTTGTACATGTGGCGAGTAGCGCCATTTGTTGTTTTTTTCTCACACTGCGCCCCTTCCTTACCCAATCTTAGTAGGTAAATAATACAAAATATACTACAAAAAGTGTGTTCTTTCATATTAAAGACATGAAAATTTTAATTTAGGTTGACAAAACACGCGTATTTTTGTTTTCGGAAAATCGTACCCAACGGCTATGGATGGGAAAAACGGAATAAAAGATGTTACGGGATTTCTATTATTTCAGTTTTAGTCACTATGCGAAGCCGGGCCGGTCCGCTATCAATAAAAAAAAACAAAAATGAGTGGAGCGTGTAGGAAGGAATGTTGATGCTGATTTGTAAAATCAGAGAGTAACTGAATAGTTTGTGCCCCCACTAGAATAATGTAACGCCCTCCCTGCTACGTCTCACGACACCCCATCTATTGGGTACCTTCTGGTTTGTATGCTCATTTACAATAACATATCGCTTAGCTCAGCACATAACATAACTTTAAACTTCTACTAAGGGACCCTGTCTCAGCACAAACCCACTGTTATAGAGTTCTAGAACATTCTAGATCTTCTAGATTCATAGAGAGCTGTAGTGATCACTAAAATACGAATATTACTTACATGTTACAATGTTGTTCAAAATTTACTCAAACTTTAATAATGACTCGTATCTAAAATGGTTCGTTTTTCGTTAAACAGGATTGATAACTTTATTTGCCGTTGAGAAATATATTTTTTTAAGTAGGTACGATACAGATATTAGATCGTGTCATTTAAAACGACATGAGGGGAAACGGTGGTGGGTGTTTGTGCCATAACGCTATCAATCCGCGCTTTGTCATATGACAGCAGTCAATGGGTGGCATTGAGGGCTTTCCCCCAGCCAACTAGCGCCCCCATCAGTTAAATAGTTATTTGTTATGCAAGGCAGCAAAAGCGTTATTTGGCGTGAGTGCCTTGTATTGAAACCTGAGCAAGCGAAGGTTTCAAGCCACGAAACGCAAAATAACTTTGATGCCGAGCGAAACACAAAATTTTTCACCTCACTAAAGCGAGGAAGCAGCCAGTACCGCAGCGTGCTACTCGTAAAGCGAGGAAGCAGCCAGTACCGCAGCGTGGAGGTCTGCCATACTGCATCACGTTCGAATTTCAAAAACCTTTTGCCCGCTAGGGGCCAAAAATCGCTTTTGGCCGCAGAATTTAACCGACAAAACAAATGTTTCCGAGCTTTGGAGGTGAAAAAAATATTATTCGCTAAATACAAAACTTATCGGTACCCTAGTTTATTTAGAACCTATCAATCCTGAAAAATATAGTTCACTGTAGTTACAGATACAAAAACTGCAAACAGTGGCAGTTTTTCGCACTTTTCGTATCTGTAACTACAGTGAACTATATTTTTTAGGATTGATAGGTTCTAAATAAACTAGGGTACCAGTAATCCAGATTTTCGATAAGTTTTGTATTTAGCGAGTAATATTTTTTTAACTGATGGGGGCGCTAGTTGGCTGGGGGAAAGCCCCACTCAAGTAGTATAATTTCTATGTGTAAAGTACATCTTGAGAGCAATATCACACTTGAGAGGGGTTAATCAATACGGCTCTATATGTGCTGTCGCGGTTCTCGCGATACAAATAATGAAATGATTCGTATAGAGGCAGCACGTCGGTGGAAACACTTTGACCTAGAGCGGGTCTCTCGTTTCGGGCGTTTGAAGCGTAGCGCAGGTTCAGCTTATGCTGGTTTTGTTTTCACATGCTTGCTGCCGTGCGTACGCAAATTTAACGCTTTGCCTGTGCGTAGGAAAAAACTGTGAAATATTAGGTCCTACTGAAATAGTGAACATAGTTTTATCATGTTACTCAGACCATGAAACTAAACAACTTTTCCCATGAAACTTAGGTCGAAACACGAAAACATTGGTTCAACTTCCCATATGTAGAGACTGCGTCAGAGAATGGCGCATTTTGTATGGGAGGTCAAATTTGGTTAACATGTTAACAGTATGTTCACTATTTCATTAGGACCCTATATATGCCAATAAATATCCCCTCTAAATGTCGTCTAGAGCTCTTTACTTGACGGCATCTGTTAGTCATTCTTATCGCAAATATTTATTTTGCTCTGCACTTAGCGTATTATAGGAAAATCTGGTTTCCCAACTGCAAATTCAGTTATAAATCGTTAGACTCTGTTAAATGAAGGACTAAGTATAAATAACTGTATCGGTGTCTTATATCAGTAGTACCTATATCGAACTAATTTGTAATTAATTATCGACGTAAGTTGTGCATTGTCAATTGGTTAATTTTAAATATGTATGATATTTGTTATTGAGTTGTGTCGTGTTAAAACTACACTGCACTGCTATAAAGAATGGGTGATTTTTTTTTACCCGACTGCCACAACAAGAGGGTTATGTTTGTTTTTAAGTTATTTTTTGAATAGTACCTGCGCGACCGAGCTTTGCTCTCTATAATCCCACCAACAGATGGCTCTGTAGGGTTGCTAACACGCGCGGGTTGCATAAAATGCTCAAAAAAGCGGAGGTAACGAATTTTCCTAGATATACGACCTAGACCGACTCGTAGACCTAGCTAGATCGATTTTTCGACCCCGAAAACCCCTCCAATTTCATCGAAATCGTTACACCATCATCATTAAAGACGTCCACTACTGGACATAGACCTCCCCTAAATCTGCGGAGTCCGGTCCTGCGCGGCTTTTTGTAACACATAGTTATTTTTATAATTATTTTTGTGCATTTGATAATAATGCTCTTGTTTTGTAGATATTTTTAAAATTACTCATTTGGCGGCTCAACAACTCACATTAGGGTTTGTGAGATCGGGTTACATACAAGACATGATGCTGATTTAAAAGTGTGGCAGTTTCTACACGACACAACCTCTATAAATGGTATACATGATCTTTAAATTATATATATCGGCTTATGAAACATAATGCTCAATAGAATAATCTGTTAGACAGTTATCTTAGCAAAAGTATCACTACTGATTGTTGACTATACTGTGTACATTCGTTAATATTGGCTGTAAAGTAAAATGAACAATTTCTTAATAAAAAGTTCGATGTTTCTTAGAAAACTAGCTGACGGCTTTCGATCCGGGACCACCCAGTAGGTGGCAGCAGGTGAACATTGATATCTATTATGAAAACAGTTTGACGGGTTTTTACCACGGTATTTTGGCGCTGTTCCAAGCACCATGATCACGGATGAACTGGAGTCCGGACTGGAGTCTGTCAGTTCTTCCGTGATCATGTGGTAAGATCCCGCCATACTATTTTTTTCATAATAGTTTTAGCTACCGCGAAACTCTCAAACAATATGAACATAGAATGCTTCGTTAGACTACACAGGCTTTAAATCTAGACATGCCTCATATTCGTAGATGTAACCATAAAACTGAACAACTAACATAGCTCGAAATACGAAAAACACGTCCCGTAGAAATTGAATCAGTTGATAGCGCATTTCGTAAGGGAGGTCAACAATTTTCTTCGTATTTCGACCTATATTCCTTAGGGAAAGTTGATCGGTTCCATGGTCCGAATAACATTTATGAATAAGAGGAAAGTCTACATTTATAGAATGTATGATGTGGTAATTAACGAAATGATTAAAACCCTCTTACACCCCAACAAATTTACAAACACTACATAATTAAATCTTCCAAGCTATGTGGCTGCGTCTCAGTAGCAAAAATAGTTTTTATTATAATAAAGAAATTACTGTTAAAAAGGTGTGAAGTCAATTCTACTCTCAATAATAATAATACTTTATTGAAAAACAGAATTACAACTTAGACATAGGTGACAATGCTTAATAAACTATTTTCAAAGCTTTTATTATTACGGTATTTTTTTGTGATAATTGCTATTTGTACGGAATAGATGTCGAGAACCAGTTCCACGTCACAGATTTCTATAATACTTCGTGTTACTCACCTTCTATTTTATAACAAAACATCTCACCATAGACATATTTAATGATTCAGTCATTGATTCAATAAACTGTTTTGAACGTAAAATGCAAGGAACCTTTTGATACAGCTACCATTCTATAATATTTTCTTACATAGTTATCTTATTATGTAGGTATCTATTTTCTATTTATTATATTTTATTGTCTCATTTTTTTTTGCCTGTTCTGGTATTCACCTTATAAATTACGACACCAGAGCTGTGTATGCTTATTGTAAGCAAACATATAAGAACTAGATGAAGATAATTATGGTAAACGTAAATATATGTATCGCTGTTAGCATAATCAAATAAATGAATTAAAACATAAAAACTAAGGCCAGCCTGCCTGCCAGCTTGTCGGCCTAGCCTGATTGTCTATGTGCATAGTAAAATCATTGTATGCGCAGCATATAGAAGCAGGTTAACTCTCGACTCTTAGTTTTCTACATGCTTCTGGGTGCCAGTGAAATTACTGGCACATGAGACATACCATCTTAGTTCTTTGGGCAACGTGCTTTGCTGTATTATTAGTGTCAAAGTATGTCACTAATTAAGACAGTTGGTGCCAGAGGCGGCTCGTCCTAAAGAGCACTAGTGCAGTGCACTCCCTCTTTCACAAAACTCAAACTTAGGATGTATTACCTACCTAGTTAAGTTACATACGATTACATACCTATTTTCATAACCCTATACGTTGTATACATCTATAATAGCCTAAGAAATAATTACGCAACAAATACGTAGTCATGTTGTACGTACATACCAAGTGGATCGCCAGCGATTGCGCTCCTATGAAAAAATCTTCAGTACAATTCCTTATACAGAATTCAATGAGTGTGAAAGAGAAACATCAACACGCTCGAGCGCGTGAAACAAAAGATTTTCTATGAGAAATTAGCCTAATCAGGAGCGCTGCTTAATGCTACGTTGCCAGGTCGCGATGCGCATGCAGTTCGGTGACAAGGCGCTGTTGCCGATCATACGTAAACAAACTTTTCGTATACAGCTTTCAGTTACTGTTCGCAATTTTGCTTGAAAGTTTAGAAATAATTGTTTTTAATAGTGTACGTGCTTAATTACTGTAAAAATGGACGAATACAGTGTCGTTTACATTAAAAAATGCGAAAAAGACTTTACAAATACGACTTGAACTCAATGAAAAGGGGCCGTCACGACCTGAAATCGCGCTAGTTCAAAAATGTAGTACAAACATAGTACAAAAAATTAAATTTTAATCGTGTTTTCAAACCAGAACAATATTTAAAAACACCTTGGATGTGCGGTTATAAATAAATTGTGTCTGGTATATGGTATATGGAGCTGGTGCTGGCGCGCATAATATGTGGGTAACAATAAAGCCATAAAAAAATATTGCATCAATAAATGGTAGGTAAGTAAATTTATTTAAGTATTTAATTTTTTTGTGCACACCCATTAAAAAATGTCACGAGCCGCCTCTGGTTGGTGCTATGGGCGGTGGGTGGAGACCACTTACCATCATATGGCCCACTTATTCGTTTGCTCAGTTGATACATAAAAAGTAAAAGAAAGAAAGATTCTTCTTTGTTGATAATTATGAAATTTAACTCATAGTGATCTCATTAGTTTTTCTATTATGAATAAATATTGAAACTTACTTCATAAAATTAAGAAATTGTTCAATTTGCTTTACGGCTTATTGTAGATACTAAATCAATAAGGTTCAATGTGTACAATATGGCTATGAAATATTTTCTTATTGTTTATTTTAGCCATAGAGATTTCTTACCAGAAACCTATGATTTCGTTGTAACACCTTGTAATCATCATTTTAGGCTCTTACTCGTAAATGCGGTATGGGATAGGTGGTGACAGCCTTATGTAATTTTTTTATGACCCTCCCATCTCTTTCGGTTTTGATCAAAATGAATGAGACAGTTTGTCGTCACTTGGTGAAACTCCATCTTCAGTTTTCTTCTGAAGATGCTTGAATAGCGAAACCGGCAGAGAAAATGTACAAGTGTTTTTTCACCAAACTGACAGCCTCAGATTTAACAAAACAGGTTACGGTAACAATATAGGGAGCTTGTAAAAACTCTATATCGACGTAAGAACCAACCAACCAACCAACGACGTAAGGTGATTGTAACAAGTTATACATCTTTGTTTAAAACTATCCTCTCCTTACCCCTTCGCTACCACAAGAACCGTCTTAAAGCGTGTCTCCTGTACTGCAACATTACAAAAAACACAAAACAAAAACATTTGTTTTCATCATGTTTTTATACACAAGCTGTCTCCTCCGACACAACAAATGTTTCTAGAAACAAATAGTTTTGTGACTGAGTTCTGATAAAGAACACGTGTTCGCTCTCCATTTTAGCGTTAACAAAAACAATATCAAGAAAAAAGCCATTGAATTATAAAAAAAATACAGATTTTGAGTTAGGCCTTATTAACTGCATAATGAGGGGAAGCATTTGCCCAGATGTGGGACATGCTTACTATAAAAATAATGAAGACTATAAGACTTAATAAATAGAAATACCAATAAAATGATTTTGATTTCTTTAAGACAGTTTGACTATTTCATTGATTGCAGCATCCACTTAAGGGAATAAGGGAAAGTAGAAAGTAGCTACCGCTCTTCCTCACTGTTTAATTTACCAGAACAACATTGTGTGGTATCACATGGTGGTCACAAATAAATAACCTCAAAATCTCGTGCGCGAATGAAACAAGCCCTACCAATCTCTAGCATTGCACAGACATATTGCATTTTGATGCATCCTTTATCGCATGTATCATGGGAAGTGCTCTGAGGCATTGTTGCTGCCTGTTGCAGAATTTTACTACCACACCACTCGCCACAAGTTAAAATTTCTTCCACTCCACCTAGATAACTGGCAATCTTCCACCGTACGTTTTACAAGAAACTTCTTACCACGTACGACCGCACTGTGGAATAAGCTTTCTGCGCAGGTATTTCCGGACTGGTACAACAAGGCAGCCTTTAAGAAACGAGCCTACAAATACCTTAAAGACCAGCAGCGCACCTGTGACCCCCCTGGTATTGCGGGTGTCTAAAGGCGTCGGTAATCACTTACCATCAGGTGACCCGTCAGCTCGTCTGCCTCCCTCTCTTATATACTAAGTTTTTTTTGGACCTGATATGCGTATGTAACAACTTTTGTTCTACGACTTTGCAAACAAACAACGCACAAAAAATTTTGACCGCCCCATTTTATATGGAAAGTTGAAAATTTTTAGTGCGTTGTTGTCGTAGAACAAAAGTTGTTACTTTTGACCTCTGTAATAAGGTGGGCATACACATAACAGGTCCAAAAAATAAGCTTGTATAAAAAAACAAACAAAAACATTGTGTAAGCATACATGTGTATGGCCACACGCCCCTATGTTTAGTTTTCTTCTGTGTAATGTTTCAGAAAAAACATGCAGGAGATACGTCTTAAGGCGATATGTAAGTTTTTTTGGGTATTCTAAAGAGAAATATCTTTATATTTACCCAATATCTTGCCGTGATTTTCAGGTATGTATTTATTGACCATTAAAGTGAGGGCATCACCAAGACCAAAACATGATTAGTGAAAATCGACTCGACAAAATAAAAATCCAAATTTGCCTCTTCAATTTTCATTTATTCCTCTTTTTGTGGAATCGGAGGTATTTTAAGTAGTGAAATTAAGTATACAGAATGGTATTTGTAGTTGCTAGGATTTGCCCAACCTAAAATTTTATTTTATTACTTAGTTTTTACAAAAAGTCGATATTTTATATCAGGCGCTTACGTCATTTAGTTTTGGTAACACGCACAGTATATCTGTCGCAATCGAATGCGTTGTGGATTGCGCACTTTATCCCTTTCTTTCAAGCGAAAAGACTGCGCGCACTGTCAAATATCTATCTTTTCCCATAGCCTCTTAAGAAATGCAATGTTTAATTGAACCTCATTCGTCTATTCCCTACCGATCAGTATGTGTTCTCTATACAGATTAAGGTATTCGATATGTATCACAATTACGTATTGTATTTCAGTGTATTGGTGTTACTTTCGTATTATATATTGGGAGACTTGAGTAGCGTCGTATGTGTTGACAAATAATATGTCTTATTTGAGTTGTTAAAAAGCACTTAACCTATAATCAATTTTTTTTCGGAAACAATAACATGTTTTAATAGTACATTAAGATGCACATGCGCTATTTTGGATATTACGGCCGAGGCTCAGAAATTGCAGCCCGAGCCGCAGGCGAGGGCGTAATGGAGCCGAGGGTGTAATCACCAAAGCGCACAAGCTTCTTACGACGTTTTTCAACACATTTGCGAATAAAAACGAATCAAATTCGCTTACCTGCAATTCCTGAGCCTCCATTTTTCGTTCTCATAATACTTTTCAACATGGAATAAATACACCACAAAGAGCTAGGTTTATACTTATTCGCCAGCTCATTGAAATAAGCCAAAAAGGCATTCTCTGAAAACGAATTGGCATTTTTGCTGTTCTTCCATTCAATGAACTTTTCGTAGGCAAGAATGTAGGTACCTATTTTTCCTTTGATTTTGCTGGAAGGAGACTCCCACTTGCATTTTGTGCCCCAGTAATTATTTCCTGTGGGGTTAAATTAAGTTCTTCTTCATTGCTTGAAACTGAAGAACGACATTGTTAGTTAGTCACAAAAATCAAAGCAAATGAAAATACTTCTGAAAAATGGCGCGCGGAATTCGTGTTGCGCGCGTATTTCTTTTTTCAAATGAGGAGCTGTGACGAAGCAGTGGCAATGCTCCCAAACAGCGTAGTCATTGAAAAAGTACAAAAACTTTAAATTTAGTGCTTACAAAATCAATTAATGTTAATTTGTTGTCAAATTTAACTAATCTCATGCAACAAACTGTTTATATATTATATTTTCATCAACATTAGGTATATATTTACGAAAATGTCATAAATATTTTAGACATAAGAACTCCTTGCTCTTTGTTAATATAAAAAAAAAAAAAAATTATATAACTAGTGCTGTAATATATAATGAGAAAAGCATGCGTTTTTAATAAGCTGGATTATGGACCTAAATTTAGTGCAAATAGAGCTGTTTTATGAGCAAATGTGTTGAAAAATACATAACTCTGCTTTCTAAACTTCGATTATTTTTATCCAATTCACTTTATATATATTTTATAGGATAACATTTTTTTTTTTGTAAATGTTGCGCATGCGACGCAACTTCAGTCGTTACAGCGACAATATTCGGTGGTGATTGGAATGTTTAGTAGTTTCGGAGTCTACGAGTGTTGTTCTTGGCTGATTGTCTGTTGTTAAAATTCCCTTTGCGATGGGCTTCAGAAAATATTTATTCTCCCGTGTACGCATTATATCTAAAATCTTTTTCTACTTTAGAAAATATTCTGCCATAAGTTAATTTCCTGAAGCCCATCGTGAATTTTCTCGCCCCTTCATAAGCTAGCATTGAAACTGATGTTCTTACCGTACCTATTCTATAATGAAAACGTAGGGATGTGTTGACAGTCCGTTGAGAAATTCCATATGAAAGCCATTAATTAAACTATGCTTTTAAATTACGCGTGGGTGTCACAAAAAGCGAATTGTATGACCTAAACCTAGGAACTTATATTCTTAAATGTCTAAGTTAAAATGACGCACCCCACCTCAACATGATCCAGATAACTTGATCTAAGATATGATGCTCGTTGCACTATCCCGGAAGTCAAGATATTTTGGCGGTGCGGCGGTAGGGCGCCCTATTTCAGTTTAGACGAATCTTTGTTCAGTGCGTGCGTGTTGCGAGTGATATGACATAAAGCACCGAGACGTGAACGCTCACAATGGGCCTTTAAGTCAACGATAGGAATATGTAAAGGGCAAGCGAGTCTTTCTGCGGAATCAAATCAGAAACGCAGAGATTCGCAGAAGAACTAAAGTAACAGACATAGCTCTGAAAATAGGTAAACTGAAGTAGCAGTGGGCAGGGTTTTTAAAAAACCCATGGCCGATAGGTTGTAAAGGTAGAGTGGCGACGACAAACCGGAAGACCTAAAGTAGGCAAGCACAAGGTGGACCGACGATGTATGACACGACAGCTCGGGAGTGCGATCGAAATATATGCCGCACCACACAATGTCGCGTACTTTAAGCACAGAATAAAGTAATAGTGTTATCATACAAAACGGACATTCCCGCCCCCCTTGCAATCCGACCCGCACCCCCGCGCGTACCCGCCAGACTCTCGTGGTCCTTCTGAGGATCCTTTGTACTGAATATGCGGGCCTACGCGACCTTCCAATTTCAAATTCGCGCTCGATGTATGTATTGTCCGGGGTTTGTTTAGGCCGCGGTAAGCCGCTAGATGCGAGCTGCGCGGGATCAGTCAGATCAGATAGAGAAATGTATGAATGTACTCATGATACTGAACAACTTTCCCCAAGGAACATAGGTCGAAATACGAAAAACCAAATTTGACCTCCCATACAAAACGCGCTATCAGCTGATGCAGTTTCTATGGGAGGTCAAAACTTGATTTTCGTATTTCGACCTATGTTTCTTGGGGAAAGTTGTTCAGTATCATGAGTACATTCATATCTTTTTCTATCAAGAACTAATTAAAAGTCACCCTATATACAGCAGTGGACGTTTTTCGGCTGATATGATTAGCTCTACAGGGTGTCTCATTCAAATCGGTCAGTATAGGAAAGTCTGAAACTATAAGACATACGAAGATTTGTTCTTAGGAACCATGTCACCGATTTTGATAAAAAGAAAAACTGCATTCATACATTTGAAAAAAAAGTGTACCCATATTGTATTGAAAAAAACGGTGGTCACTTCGAACACCTACTATGATAAATTAAAGTATGTAAAAACAATGCATTTTATTCATTTTAGACATCGTGTTTCATAGAGACATTTACTGCTTAAGACCTACACAACCGTTATTTAAACAGAAAAACTGTAAGCTTTTTTTTCAAAACTACCGGGTTCGATTCCCCAGCTGGGTACACTTTTTTTTTTCAAATGTATGAATGCAGTTTTTCTTTTTATCAAAATCGGTGACATGGTTCCTAAGAACAAATCTTCGTATGTCTTATAGTTTCAGACTTTCCCATACTGACCGATTTGAATGAGACACCCTGTATACTATACATGTGGAGTTCTTCAACGGACTAACCGTAGCTCTAGAAAGCTAGAACTAGTTTCCAAAATGTGAATTGTGCCTATAAAGCGTATTTGTAAGACCCACGAAGGTTCATCGGACTAACTTATTACGGTTTAAACTTTTTAAAGCAATTGTTAAACGCATTATTATAAAAAATATTGAAATAATAAGATATGTTGCGTTACAAGTTAGTAGATAATGTTTGTTAAATGGTTAGATCGATAAAGTAATGTATAAAATTAAAACTAAAGAGTTCTTAACGTTATGTACTAACTTGTAAAGCATTTTTTAAGTTTAATGGTAAGAAGTTTTAATAAGTAAGAAGTATGTGTTCCCACTTTGATTATGCTTAAATTCCGGATTTAGAAATGAAATGAGTTTTTAGAATGTGATTGACCTTATGAAAGTTGCGTATCCAACATTTATTAGGTGTGCAAGGTGTGACTTTAGGATGCAGGTTTACTCATGAAAAATGGAAACCAAAGGCCGTATTGATAAATCCCCTTCAAGTCTAAGATTGTACTCAAGATATATAATTCCTATGTGTAAGGTATATCTTAAGAGCAAGCTCAGACTTGAGAGGGATTTACTGGGATTACCAAAAAGCGACCTATCTAGGCTGGTGCACAGTAAAAAGGTGAATCTCAAAACACAGGGTTGCCTGGGCGCAACCTGCCACGTTTTTTAAAGTTAACAAAAACTTTTTTTTTTAAATAATTCGTGTACCTACCAACTAAGAACATAGTGTATGAAAAAGTACTAATCAATGTGTACTAAAATAACCAAAGTTGCCTTGGCTACCCGGTAGTTTAGAGAGTTGCAATGTAATTTTTAGGTTATGTCAACTCATTTATTACTACCAGGGTTAGGCGAGGCAATCCTTTTGGTTTTGGTACTTCTTAATTAGTAGTTTTGCATGCACTATGTACTTATTTGCTACACGATTTGGTAATAGTAGTTTAAGATACAAGTTCCGTAAGTAGGGTTATTACAAACGAGTTGACGTTTTGTAAGCCCGAGACGAAGTCGAGGATTTACCATCGGCACGAGTTTGTCATAACCCTTACGGACGTGTATCTTACGACGTTTTTCAATACATTTGTGAGAAAACAGGTATAAGTAATACACTTGGTAAAGGAACCAACCATGGGTACTGTCAGCCTCTTGTCGATTTATTTTCTCCTGGTACTCTCCATTTTGTTTTAAATATAAGTAGGCTGTCGTCACCCAAGTAAAAAGTCATCACTGTAGAATTTTAACAAAATAATTTTATGATCAGAGAGTAAAAACTCCTTGGTATTATACTTTTTTTACTTACCGCACTAGTTCGGTAAGTAACTACTTACGAGCAATGTTTACGTCCTTGTAAGTACGTTTTTCGAGCAAATGTTGTAGCCCGTGTTTTTCACACATCGATTTCATATCGAAATCAATACACGTGCTGCCATCTGTCATCGTCGCTGGGAAACAATGGAGCCACAGTTGCAGTAGGTGAGTGAGTGTTAGTTCATATTTCTATCACAAGATATCGGTAGTGTATGGGCTACAGGCTGTCACGTTGCTGTTGGTACGTGTGGACGCAAATATTGGTACTTTAGGCAGGCTCGGATACTACATTAGGAACGTCGAGATTCGCGTTTTGTAGTCTATGCTGTGACAGTTCTCGATTTTAAGAATGGCAACACTTCTTTGATTGTCAGTGCGCAAGAGAAGGAGTATTAAAAAGAATTTGTTGGAAAAAAGATAAATCCATGAACATCGGATAGGTGAAGCTGAAATTAAGATGTGATCATCAAGAGACAGACCCAAGATGTCTGATTGCATCCAAAGTAGATAAGATTTTAAATATTTTTTCATCCCACATGTAAGTAGAGTGATACATTTTTTGTTCTGATAAGGTTATGTCTGATATTTCAGCAGATCAGGTCTTCAATTTGAGCTATTTGTCTTTTTAGGGGTCGCAGGTAGGGGCTGTAGACAAGGGCCATCCTTTTTAAGAGAAGATGATTTAGACTTCATGGGTGGAGCCCACCTTTAACATTAAACTCGTGACCATGAACCTGGCGTACATCGCTGCATCTCATCATCGGCGCAAGACACTCAGATGATCTCGTGACGATGGATCCTCGGCACGATCTACGGAGATTTGTCTTAAGTATAAAACCAATGTAACGACAGGTTAGTTCTTTAATTTTATTCTACAATCTTAAACTTAGGTTTCTATTTAATTGTTGGTACTTCATGTTTTGCCGTGCCTTGTCCCGTGTGGTGCCGGCAAAGAATAGTACCAACCCATACATACCCGTGGGTGTCGTAAGAGGCGACTAAGGGTTAACTGGAGGATGGGCAGCAGCATCCTCCTTTGTATCTTACGTCTTACTTACTGCGGTCACCTACAACCGCGGTCCATGGTGCCAGCCGTAACGCTAACAAGCGAGGTGACTATGGTACTTCCCCTCCACATTTTTCCAGCAAAAGCTAGAATTCTGGAGGGAGCTCCCTGTCCTGTAGTGGACGTTTCATGGGATGTTATGATGACTTCATGTTTTTAACTTACTTAATATAATGTGAAGATACAGTATAATAAACTTGCCCGACTCATGTGGAACATAAGAACAGCTTTTAATTCAATAACAAACAAGTTTACAACACCCTTTCGTCTCATGTAATGCGGCCAGCAGCTCCGGTGAGTAGCGTGGAACGCACTACAAGGAGAAAATTCTCTTTGTAGCGACTTAACTTTAAAAACAAAGTCCTCCAAGGCAACTTTAACAGTTAATAGCTGTCTGGGAGGCGACTTAACAAGAAAACAAGCTACAAAGTGGCGCCCAACGTGGGGCGCCATCCGACAGCCATTAGAAACGTAGTATGTGCGATTGCTTGTTACGTGAAATCTGAACATAAGAAGTGGGATGAGCATTTGGTGGAAATTCAATGTGCACTTAACACCGCCGTCAATGAGGCTACGAAATGCTCACCGTATTTTTTGGTCCATGGTCGTGAATTTATAGTGGATGGTACAGTATACAGGGGCAGTGACGGTCCAGTTCCACAATCGCGGGTACAGGTTGATGAGCCGCAATCTTACGTCAAACGAATACGTGAGCTTGAAACAATATATAACAAGGTGCAGAAACACTTAAAAGTTGCTCACCTTAAGAATCAAAAACAATATAACTTAAGAAAAAGACATGTTGAACTTAAAGTAGGACAAATCGTATACAAGCGAACTTTTTATTTGTCAAACGCTTCAAAAAAGTTCACTTCAAAGTTAGCTCCTAAATTTCAAAAATGTGTGGTAACAATAAAGAAATCACCATTAGTTTACACCTTAGCTGACATGGATGGTAAGGTCTTAGGTGACTTTCACATTAAAGACATCTTAAAATATGACGACTGACTAAAATGACTAGAGTGAACTTAGGTGACAAAATTTTCCGGAAAATATTTTAGACTTAGGAATAAAAGGTGATGTATGTATGGGTCAATATAGTCGTATCTCAGGGCAGTCACAAACTACCTTACTGTGCTGTTGGCAATGTATTTTGAAATAACAACATTAACAACTTAATTTTGTCCTCAACTCAATATCGCTTAAAAGTTAATTTAATCTTAACTGTTCTTTAGGATACTTAATTGCCTAAGAACGGAACTTAAATACAACTTAAGGTTGTTTACTTAATTGTAACTGTTCTTAAGGTTCTTAAATACTTAAGAATAGAACTTAATCACTCTTAAAAAGTCTGCAGACGAAACTCACTTGATTAATTTAAAATCAACAGTGAAACGGGTACCCACTAAACATTATGAACTTAAACAAGAAGTCATAATGCCAAATTTTTTTGTCTGTATATCCGGTAAGTGAGAAACTTAGGATAGTCTCCACTACTGTGTCCACAGAACACATTTTTGTAAATAATAGAAATATATGTAAATAGTAGAAATACATTACCAATAGTAAAGCACTCTTTCAACTCTCTTGTGTCGTAGGCCTTTGCTTAAGTGTGTGTAGTGTACTGTTTGATTGTCGCTCACATGATGCCAAGACAGAGAAGTCTCTAGGAGTCAGTAGTTTAAGAGAAGTTTTAAGGAAGTTTAAAGAAGTCTTAAGGAAGTTTAAGGGTAGTCTTAAGGAAGTTTAAGGGAAGTTTTAGGGAAGTTTTAAGGATGCTTTAGGAAATTTTTAAGGATGTTTTAGGGAAGTTTTAAGGATGTTTTAGGGAAGTTTTAAGGATGTTTTAGGAATTTTTTTGGAAGGTTCAAGCGTTGATTTCTTGGGTCAAAAATTTCTTCACATATGAAGAAATTTTTAACCGAAGGAGGGGTATGTGTAGCCCGTGTTTTTCACACATCGATTTCATATCGAAATCAATACACGTGCTGCCATCTGTCATCGTCGCTGGGAAACAATGGAGCCACAGTTGCAGTAGGTGAGTGAGTGTTAGTTCATATTTCTATCACAAGATATCGGTAGTGTATGGGCTACAGGCTGTCACGTTGCTGTTGGTACGTGTGGACGCAAATATTGGTACTTTAGGCAGGCTCGGATACTACATTAGGAACGTCGAGATTCGCGTTTTGTAGTCTATGCTGTGACAGTTCTCGATTTTAAGAATGGCAACACTTCTTTGATTGTCAGTGCGCAAGAGAAGGAGTATTAAAAAGAATTTGTTGGAAAAAAGATAAATCCATGAACATCGGATAGGTGAAGCTGAAATTAAGATGTGATCATCAAGAGACAGACCCAAGATGTCTGATTGCATCCAAAGTAGATAAGATTTTAAATATTTTTTCATCCCACATGTAAGTAGAGTGATACATTTTTTGTTCTGATAAGGTTATGTCTGATATTTCAGCAGATCAGGTCTTCAATTTGAGCTATTTGTCTTTTTAGGGGTCGCAGGTAGGGGCTGTAGACAAGGGCCATCCTTTTTAAGAGAAGATGATTTAGACTTCATGGGTGGAGCCCACCTTTAACATTAAACTCGTGACCATGAACCTGGCGTACATCGCTGCATCTCATCATCGGCGCAAGACACTCAGATGATCTCGTGACGATGGATCCTCGGCACGATCTACGGAGATTTGTCTTAAGTATAAAACCAATGTAACGACAGGTTAGTTCTTTAATTTTATTCTACAATCTTAAACTTAGGTTTCTATTTAATTGTTGGTACTTCATGTTTTTAACTTACTTAATATAATGTGAAGATACAGTATAATAAACTTGCCCGACTCATGTGGAACATAAGAACAGCTTTTAATTCAATAACAAACAAGTTTACAACACCCTTTCGTCTCATGTAATGCGGCCAGCAGCTCCGGTGAGTAGCGTGGAACGCACTACAAGGAGAAAATTCTCTTTGTAGCGACTTAACTTTAAAAACAAAGTCCTCCAAGGCAACTTTAACAGTTAATAGCTGTCTGGGAGGCGACTTAACAAGAAAACAAGCTACAATGTATTGAAAAAATAAATAAACAGGCTTTGGTTGACTTTACAAAACCTGCCAGGTCGCGCTAAGGCAACAATGTTTTTTTAGACTCACCTTTTTATTGCACATCTGCCTAGTTAGGTCGATTTTGGTTTGCGATCCGGTAGGGTTGCCAACCGCTAGCTCTTAGTCAAAAAATGGAATTATTCGGAAAAATGACCCTTATATGCTAGTTTCTTTGGCAATTACTATAGGAGCCATAAGTTTAGTTTTACAGATCCTGAATTATTGTTCTAGCATTTTTGTTATGCCTTGTATACTTATCATTATTATATTATCATTACGTATTTGTAATAATTATTTAAGATAAAACTCTGACTAAAGTATAGACATAACATTTTTGTATCTGTAAGAGTTTAGCTGGTTTCGAATTGTATAAAGTTTGACGATGGATTAAAATAACAGAGTTTTAACTTAAATCGTAAGAAAATTAATTGAAGTTATCAAGATTTTTAGAATTTTACTGTAAAAACAATATTTATTTGGTTTAGATTAAATTATTTGTCCTTATTACTCGTGTAACTAGATATAATCGAGTAAAATGTATTATTTTAAATTAGGTTTTGCTTACAAGTAATGCAAAGGTATCTTATACGAACTGTATTAGAGAAATCTTAATTCTCCAAATTTTATTAAAAAAAAGTTAAATTCAGGGATCTCCGTAAATAAAGTCTTTTATTAATAGCATATTAAGTTATCAAGATTTATTAGGTATTCAGATTTAGTGTAATTTTTCCAGAACTTACGCAAAAAGCTACATATAGAAGCTTTACCTGATATGGTGTTATTTTAGAACCCCTGACCAAATTTTAGTTTGTTACTCAATACATGACTTTCCCAAGAAACTTCTTCTTTAATTTAAGAGCCCGACTTTGTCGGTGGAGTAACTTCTAGTCATGACGTTGTTTCAAGAAATATGGGTCAAACAACGAGAAATGTCACACTATGGCTGAGTTGCACCAATTAATTTTAACACAGCCCTATAACAAAATTGCTCATTGCCATATTCCGTCTTTGCCAATTTGGTTTTTACAGATTCGGCTACATAACTTAGAGAATTTGATGAGTATTGGTTTTACACAGAGCGACTGCCATCTGACCTCCGCAACCCAGAGGGCAAACCGACCCAATCCTAGATTGGGCATGGCCTTTGCTTTTGGTAGTGGCCAGTTAAGCTTATGACTTGTATAGGATATGACTAAACAATGATTTGACAAGTGTCTGCGAAATCCAGCCTGCCTGTCAGAGTTTCCAAATCGCCAAATGGCCTCCGACTTGAATTGACGACGACAGTAGCCTGAACCAACGGCTTAAAGTGCCTTCCGAAGCACGGAAACACTTTGGTTTCTGTGCCACTAGCGGTCACCCACTTGGGTTCTGACCACGGCCAACGTTCAAATATGTTCATCTCACTCTCACGAATATTATGGAGATTGGAGAGAGTAAGTCGCGTTCATTCGGTTATCGAAGGGTTATCGTTGTAGTTGAAAGGTACAAACGGTACGTCGGTGGTGAGAAACACTTGAGCGGGTCTCTGGTTTCGAACATTTGTAATGGGGCGCTGGTCCAGCTTATACTGGTTTTGTTTCCACGTGCTTGCTGCCGTGCGTACAATACGTTATTGACGATGGGACATAGGTA
Organism: Athrips mouffetella; assembly: GCA_947532105.1. Classification (NCBI taxonomy): domain Eukaryota; kingdom Metazoa; phylum Arthropoda; class Insecta; order Lepidoptera; family Gelechiidae; genus Athrips; species Athrips mouffetella. The sequence goes on from OX383977.1 coordinate 14,631,108, forward strand.
TTGGATAAACAAAAAACATTTTAGTTTTTTACCCATGTTTCTAGTCTTTAGAATTTAAATGAAAGCTGTTCACTTTTAAATTTTGAGTAACATACTGTAGCTTGGTTAGAGGTCCATAAACCACCTACACCATTACTTTGTACATACCCGAATATAGATTGTTAATAAACTGTACCCTTCGTGTAACTCGATAGATTGAATGAAAGCGAAAGTATTCTTCCAAATTCTGGCCAAAAACGATAGTGTAAAAATAAATATTATTCATTGATTACTGTATTTTATTCATAAGAACTACAGGCATAGCCATAACTTAGTAGGTTCCTGCGATAGTTGAGCGGCGAGGTGAGGTTGGTTACGAGTACATCATTGGAGTAAGCAAGCAGTGCAGATGTGCTGTCACTCTAGGGCAGGCACCACCCCCTTCGCACTCAGTTATGAGCTTTGCCTGTTTTTTTTTTGTCATTTTATGCACCTTTAGATATGATTTGTATGTGACGGACAACGTAACCCGCGTCGGTGCGCCTACCAAACCTTTTTTTTGAAAAACACATCCTTATGAACGCCTTAACAAATTTTACGGTGTTACTCGTATTTATGAAAAGGTTTGCACATAAATAGGTTTTGTAGGCAAACCGACGATAACTCGAGAGGTACAGTGTACGAATTGAGCTTATTTGTATCATTTTGGTGAGTCGCCGCATGAGCTGGAGTCGCATTACGAATGTCAAGCTTAACCTACTTGTGACTGTACAACGACAGGTCAAGCTTGACACTCGCAGTGCGAGTCTAGCCCATACGTCTATTGAAATAAGAACGGTACAAAGTCCAATGTGACAAGTTTGATGTGCTCTTGACTGTACAGCTCAATGAGGCAAACAACACAAGGTTACAAAGATTGACTTGGCAGTCTTTACGCGCTCGTACCGACTGAGAATCGCTATCTGTCTCGTTTGCGCACATATTATTTATTTAAATGTGTCTGTCTCAACTCTCCCTGCGGATTCAACCAAATTTGTTTTTATTTTGTAATTCCTATCAAGCGAGGAACATGATTGTTTTTCATCATAATTGTTTTGCATTTCCACTGAGGTGAACCAGAAGGAAGTATGCTAAAGTAACTAGACCAATCAAAGACTTTATATAGACCATTTACATTGCTAGAAGTCTAAATGTAGTCTGCATTATTTTTGCACGGGTTGTGACTGCTCCGCCTCCTCGCAATATTTGACTCTGTTCAGCGATTATTGAAGATTTTTGTAAAATGTGTGTGCAGTATTTTTCTTTTTTAAATTTAGTTATTTAGTTATGATAACAGTATGCCGGGTTTTTACCACGATATGGGATTTTTATGAGTTCCCGATATTTCGACGTTTTTGCAAGTAGGTACCACGGCACCTACTTGCAAAAACGTGCGTGACCAAGGGTGAATATTGAGAATTTATAAAAATCCCATCAACACTCACAACACCCACAACACTTTGGACTTTATTGCATGGTATTAGAGTTATGAATGTTTCCACTGACGTGTGGTTTACCTTACGAACTTGTCATACTGTTATTATAATAGTTTAAGTGACCCAATATGTTCTAATTAGCTGATTTGTTCAGGTGACTTCGCGTGGGCATGTGGGACCTGTATGATGGACCCGTGGGACAAAATCCCGCCGTTAGGAGGCAGCTACCCCACGACACCGCGCAACGGAGGCTGCAGGCCCGGTGTATGCGCTAATACAAGGATGTACCCTAATTATATGCCAGGTATATGATTACTATTCTTGTATCCATCATAACATCACATGAAACGTCCACTGCAGGACAGAGAGCTCCTTCTAGACTTCCAGCTTTGGCTGGAACTATGTGGAGGGGAAGTACCATAGTCACCACGCTTAGCGGCTCGCACCATGGACTGCTGTTGTTGGTGACCGCACTATGTAAGATAGTAGTGGTACGATGCACACAAGGACGCCATAATCCCTTAGTAGACTCTCACGACACCCATAGGTAGAGATGGGTTAATATTATTCTTTGCTGGTATTACACAGCAGATTCTTATAATCTAGCTTATACCTAGCAGTTCCGCAAAAGAATGAGGAGATCCGCAAAAGAACTAAAGTAACTGACATAGCCCTGAGAATCGCTAAACTGAAGTGGCAGTGGGCAGGGCACATCGCAAGAAGAACCGATGGCCGATGGGGCGTGAGGGTTATAGAGTGGCGACCACGTACCGGAAGACGAAGCGTTGGCAGCCCCCCCACAAGGTGGACTGACGATCTGGTGGCGGTCGCGGGAAGCCGCTGGATGCGAGCAGCGCAGGACCGGTCGTCATGGAGTTCTTTAGGGGAGGCCTATGTCCAGCAGTGGACGTCTTTCGGCTGATATGATGATTCCTAGCAGTTCCACCGCTGGGAAAAAGCCTCATATTGTTCCCCACGTCCTCTCCAACTCTGATCTAAAACCCCTGAATGTCACAAACCCAAAATTTTCTCTTGGTAATTTAGAGTTTAAGAACAAAAACTGATAGAAATAAAAGAAACTGTTGTTTTAATTTTTCAGGTAAAGGTACTCCAAGGTCAGGTAGGGGCCGCAACCTCCCGTGGGCCCCTGGCTTCGGGGCCGAAGAGAGGTTCAAAGGGCAGAGGTGTCGGAACGGACCTTCGCCCTATTGGTGAACTTGTACATAGGTACAATACTTCATTTGTATATTTTGTTGAGATTGCGTTAACCTTTAAATGCAAAAAGGTCTTCAAAGGTTTTGAGCAAAAAGGGATATAAGCCCTTTTGGAATCCACGCCGTATTGGTGTACGATTCGCATTTTATAAGTTTGTAACTTCAAGGCTTGAGTTTTAAGTCGAGAAGGTAGTAAGTCGCATGAATGATACTAAACTAGTATGTACAACCTATAATACTGATTGTGTGCGGGTTTGATCTTGTCTGTTTGTAAATATCATCAGTGAATAGTTAGATTGTGTCGGGCAGGCATGGAGCTCTATTTTTCATTCGCTCGTCCCGCCGCCGCCGTGTCTGCTGATTTTCGTTCGATTTTAAAACCGGTTTTTAATTGATTTTACGTGAGACGAAGGAGATTCTACATTTCTATCTCTACTGGCTACACCGGATTAAAAATGCAGTATAAATAAATTATGGCACATCGCATTAGTACATAGTTTAAAATAAACACAGACAGACGGACGGACAACAAACAAAGTGCTCCTATAAGGGTTCCGATGTCACCGGAAAATAACACGGAATCGCAAGTTGATCAATTTCCTAGTAAGTTGATACACTGTCGAAAAATAATAAACTCCACCGAATTCGCTTCTGGCACTCGCACGGCTTGTGCGTTGGTCGAAAGAGCACCTAACACAACCTAACGGATCCTATGGTGCTACGAATTTCCTACGAGTTAATTGAGCAACTTACTAGGAATTTGGTCAACTTACGGTCCTTATTCTTTAGCGGTGACATATTATATATTAACGCTCGTGAGTGTACTAACAGGCGGCAGTGACACCTAACATTAAAAAAGTTTATTTCGTAGTCGACTACACCAGACTGTCGTATACGCCAAATGAAAACGAGCGAATCAAAAATAGACCTCGTGTTATTGGCTTGACTACCTAAATGAAATTTGAATTTTACACATATTTTACATTAATGCATTTTAAACTTGTAATGAACTAAGTGTCGTAAAGCATTTACGAAATCCAAAGCCCAAAAACCACTTGAAAGTGGTGGATCTAAAAGAATAAAGATTCGAAAGTTTTATAATAAAACATGCGTTCATAAATAAATGCCGTTTTAAATATGAGTCACAAAAGAACATAACCTTTTTTTTTGGGGCAGTCGGGTAGTAAATGTAAAGCTACAGCAGGACAACGATATGCGCGAGTGCAGGACGAAGCGATACGTGTCTCTATCGCTCCAATATCTTACGCATCGCTCTGTCCTACTTCAAGCTACATTATTTCAACTGAAAGTTAGGTTGCTTGCTTAGCAGATAGATGGAGCCTAGTTCAGCATAGTAAGTCACTCGGATATCGGTACAACAAACAAATGTTTAGGAAATATTGGAACTGGCATCACTGCAACCTTGGGGCAATATTTTTCATATCATGCGGGGCACTTAAAAATCTTACCGTGATGACACAGATGAGGTCGACAATGAAACGAGCTTGCTCAAAAGAAGCCTATCGACTTGCGACTTGAATAGATTCGGGTTATATGAACTCGGGAGCACAGTCGCAGGTACCGCGTCCATTCCACTATTTAGCTGGCACATTGTAAAAGATGGGCTCCCCGCATGTCACCCATGCGCAGAAAACAATCGTCAGCATCGGTGATGTTGGCCCATATACATAGTCGCCTAACTCAATAAGTTCTAGGTGCTAAGCAATTCACGGTAAGCCAGCTGCAGTGCGTGCGGTAACGATGGTTTTCCATCAGTGCTGTTCGAGAGTGCGAGGAAGCTGTAAGCTGAGAAAGTTGCAACCAATAGTATTGGTTTGTATTTTCCAGCTCACAGCTTGGCTCCCTCGCTCATCTCTGGTGGAAAGGCTTGGCAGCTAACCTGTAAGCTAGAAAAATCCAACCATTAAGGTTGCTATATATTCCTGGCTCACAGCTTTGCTAGAAAATGAACCAATTCTATTTTTGTAATATTTCCCGCTAACGCATTAGTTACTTAGCACGACTAGTGGAAAGGCACCCTTATACTCCTCTTGAAAGTATGTTCAATTAGTTCAACAGATGAGATAGATTCTCTCTTAATCTATTTTAAGGCTAAGTTAAGTAGATTGCTTAGCACCTAGACAAGAGCGTCGCCTAATTTCCAGGATAATACGATGGACGCACTCGAGGTAGGTTGCATGCAGGGAACGGACGGTTAACCCAACCGAATGAATCTGTTATCAACCTATTCAAAATCCGGTTAACAGTTGGTTGCGGTTAACAGTTATTTTAGTATACCGAATCATTTCGGGTAATCAAACCCTAACTAGAAAGGGGTTTTTGTGCAGTTTCTTTGTTTAAAAGTAGGTAGATAGCCATTATTTTATTGTCTTAATAGGTTATCGAAAAGATAAACCGCCACCGCTCACGCAATCCCTGATTTACCGAAATGCTTTTTTCTGTTAACCGTAACCGTTTATTTCTGTTAACCGTTTTTTGTGTAAACAAATATAAGGGTTAACCTTTTAAAACGGTTCACCATATAAATGGGTATTCCGTTTCCTGGTTGCACGACGCTTGGATTCTACACTACATGTTTTCAAGGTTGTTTGGTAGTTCGAAGTAGTATACCAAAAGTTTGTACTATATTGAACCCATTCAACTATCATCCGGGCGACTAGCAAGCCACCTGAAGTTCGTATACAACCTTAAGCCTAAAAAAAATACGATCTCTTGTTGTAATCAACTGTGCTAGGCTAGAAAAGAAAAGGCCTATCGTCCACAAGTACAGTGGGAGGAGATGGCAGATATGAGGTTAATATTGTCCCTTTTTAATTTATGATAAAAGAATGTTGAACGCAGTTATGCATTTGGTAGCAGCTTGAGATTTATATTGAGCTTATCGCAATGTAAAGTGGTATAATACCTCTGCTTGCTTGCGCGTGAATAAGGTTATGCGTCAACGGACGCTTTGTCGCCTGCGTCAGACGGATCTCTCACTATGCGTTATAGTTATCCACACTCCAAGAAGTACCCGAGAAGGCCGATAGCGTCAATGTGTATAGTTCCTTGTCTATCTCGTCTCAGTTATAGGGTGTTGAAATCTCGGATACTTCTTGGCGTGTCTGCGGATGCTAAATAAAGAGGAAAATGTGGATCAGTTTGTCTAAGACAGCTTTTCGCAGCGTCTGGCAGAAAGAGATCCTATAGTGTGAAAGGTATAGAGATTACTGTAGAAATAATGTAGCGTGATTATAATGTGAGCAGTGTGAGAGCAAGACGGAGCTATGCGTAAGGTATAGGAGCGACAGTGACACGTATAGCTCCGACAGTGACACGTATAGCTCCGACAGTGACACGTATAGCTCCGTTTTATAGCTGTGTCCTGCTGCCATTCTTAATAAGCTATATTATTTCGACTGAGGTAACTCTCTTTCTTTTATATAGCCGCATCTCCTTCTGCTGGGTGTCTTGTAGTAGTAAATGGGCCGACTAAGGCTAAAATGTACTCTATTTGATCGTTCAAAGTTACGTAAGTACTTTCGAAGAAGGAAATCCAACTTTTTTATTTGTGGGTTGTATCATCATCGTCATATCGTGGGGTAAGGTCTATGACCGGGGTTGTATGGACCTCAACCAACCACTCAGGTTTTAGAGTTTACATGCGTCAGCGCATAACTGCACTTATGGTTAGCTAGTTCGTACGCGATCGTATTGCGGTATGACAGTAGTGCGTTGTCGGTTCATGTACTCTAGCAAAGGCCACGCTACAAGCGGAAGGTGAAGTAGCCAAAATGGTGGGGGAGAGTGTCTTTTCCATCAGTCCTTGCACTGCTAGTTATCCTATGTCACCCGAGTCCACAAAATAAGCAACTTGCTAGCGAGAGAGTGGCCTATTTATTAGATCCGTAAAACGTTGGTCTCGTAACATCCCATAAAACGACCACCATAGGCCAGGGAGCTCCCTCCAGAAATCTAGCAAAAACGCGTGGTACTTTGGAGGGGATCTAGAATAGTCACCACGCTTGTAAGCGTTGCGGCTGGCGACCGCTGTTTTTGGTGACCGCAGTATGTAAGATGGTACGATACACAGAAATATGCAGCTGCCAAACCTCCGGTTAAGCCCTTAGTCGCCTCTTTCGACACCCACGGGTAGAGATGGGTTTGTATTATTCTTTGCCGGCAGCACACGTACACTTGTAACATACCCGCTATGCGCAACCTGACAGGGTCGGTACAATCTGAGTAAAAAAGTTGTTACATCATAGAGTACACGAATGAAACCTAACCGAACCTGCCAGGTTGCGCATTGGCAGACCAACGTTTAGTTAATCTAATAGTAGTAAGGGTGATGAAGGACAAATTTCTATGTGATTTGCTCATGTCTGCCTCTTTGACTAATGATAAGGAGCATCCTCTAAAAGATACAAAAAATAATGGCGGACATCCACACCCCTGCGTTTTTGAGGAATTAAGTTTTAACTATTTTGAAATTTGACAATGAAACGTACACCTGGCAGACTATGACTATCTGATTAAATACAATGTATAAAACCCCTGAAAAATGGTCTGCCACCATAATAGCCCTGCGTCGTAAAGTTACAGTGCTTCAAAATGCACAAATTAACTACTTCGTCCCGTAATAATGCAGAGCCCTGCATGTCTGCCTCTTCGATTTTCTACATCTTCGGAAGTATTTTAAACAGGAGCCACAAAGGCAGACAAAAAATAACATTATTTAGTATCTTTTTTTTTTTTTTTGCATTTACTCAAAAACGCAGCGACGCACAGAAAAACTTGTAAGGACCATATCAATTCGTATTGAGCTGATCTATCATCCCTATTAATATGAATCATGAGCAAATCATATACCCAAATTGCAGCCAGCACCCTAACTATAGGCCACTACTCTCGCTACTAAATTGCTTATTTCGTGTGCTCGATGACGTAGGATAACTTGCAGTGCCTTTATAGTCTATTATTATACTTTTCTGTACTCTCGTCAAGTGACACACCTCATCCAGTGAGATCTCATCCGTCACAAAATTGTTTTACTATAATATTCCTGCGCAACTTTGAATGACAAAGAGTCCATAATTAATTTTGCGAGTGATATTACCCAGTATTTTAGTTTTTTCTATACTAATGTCACAGATTTCACCATTTCGCTATTATTATAGTTTGTAAAATATTGTTCATGAAACGTGCTGCATCTGTTACAGCAAAATATTGTTTTGCACGGTTTTGTTCATCTAGGTATGAGTGTCTTTAGTTTTCAAGTACTATTAATGTATTATTGACGAATATTTTTGTGTTGCACTTACATTTTTTATGTATAGATATGGTTTTAGTTTCTTGCTGTTTCATTTTTATAATGATTAACTTCTTATGGCTTATGTATTACTTCACATACATAATAGTTATTTTTACTAATTAGTTTGACTTGTAACTTTACTTCGATTGTATGAGCTATGTGTGTAAGGATTTATTTTGTATGTTTCTGTATTTTTTTTTGTATAGTTTTCATTTATCCTGAGTTTCTTATATTTGTAGAATTACAGAAATTTTGGGAACTTAACTTTTTGGTTTGATTTCATGAAAAAAAAAACAAGGATATGGCATTTTTTTTTTATTGTAAATGTCATGGACAGTTTTTTTTACTTATCTATTAGCTTAAAAAAGAACAATACCGGACGCTTAATTTAATCAGAAAAGTTTGATTGAAAGATGAGAGTTTTGGGCTAACATTTTTTTTTCATTTATTCCATCGCTTACCAACACGATGTCATCAAAAGCAATTTGGCTAAAGCTCTCAGATAAACAAGTTATTAAAACAAGAAAAAAAATCTGCCTCTCCATACAAAATTGCTCACTTGATTGGACAGCTTGTTTGGAGAGGCCGATATTTTTTTTATTTCCTGAAAGTTTTATTCACTGAAAGTTGTTCAGTTACGTTGACTGATCATGCCCTTTCAGTATTGGCCAACCTGTCCCTTACATCCTGTATAGAATCGACAGTATGGAAATCCTTTCGCCACGTCGTCGATACGAAAGGATTTCCATACTTTGCGCTCGCTTTGTATAGGCAAACCGTCGATCGCCGTCCATCAATGTGGGCCAACCCATATTCGCTTCACAACAGAATAATATATCTGGTGACTTTGTTTAGTTCTTCATAGCAATAATAAATGCGTACTCTTGTGTGTGTACTCTTGATTACGAACAATTGGCCCATAGAAATATAGGTCGAAAAATGGAAGTAAATTTTGGTCGTGCCTTACAAATAATAGGTAGGTACTATTGGTGGCGCAAGGTTTGTATTGTATGGGAAGGCCAAAAATAGATCTTGTTTTTCGACTCGTGTTTCTTTGGGAAAGTTATTTGTAATCTCGAGTACATGCAGTCAAAAACTAGTTAAAAGTCAGCCTGTACTTACAGCGTGAATTTTTTTTGGATCCGCTCTCGAAGCCCAGTAATTCTACTCATAAATACAAGCAAATTTCGCAAAAAAAAAAAACTCCAAAAATCCGCTCATCGACTCATTTTGTATGGGAAGCCGATTTTTTTTCAGGGCTTTTTTGGGCTTCGGGAGCAAAACCCATGAAAATTCACATTGTATAATAGTTAACTAATTACGTCACAAAGTATACGGAAAAAAAACTTCTATTATTTGAACTGTAATACATTATTATTAAACATCACTATAGTCGCCACCACTGTTAGATAGGTAAATAATCGACACCCTTCTATGAACTTCTACTACTATAATCTCGAATATTATTTTATTACTTAATCTTTCTTACTGTGGCCATGTCATCGCATACGAGGCGTAACAGCCCGAAGCCTGCCTGAAGGATGTAGGTACACACGGCCGCACATCGGTAGAAACACTTTTGGACCTTATGACGTGGTAATAGAGTTGAAAAAGTTTCTACCGACAAGCGGTTGACCGTACATCTGCCCATGAAACTGAACAACTTTTCCTAAAAGGCGTGTCTCCTGCACTGAAATATTACACAAAAACGCAAAACAAAAACATTTGTTTTCAAGACGCATGAATGTTTTCCTCTCGGCAAACAAAAATATTGTGAAGGTAAGCATACACAAATGTGTATGGCCACGCCCCAATGTTTCGTGTTTTCTGTGTAATGTTTCGCAAAAAAAAACATGCAGGAAACATGGTTGTATTGAGAAAAATAATTTTTGACGTCCCATACCAAATTCGCTTCAGCTGGTGCAGTTTCTATAGGAAATGGAAATTCTATGGAAAAGCTTTTCAATTTCATAGTCAGATTTACAACCTTCGTGGTTGTTTAATACGGTTTTTTCTTCCACGTAAATACAGGATGTAAGATTCAGGTAGGTTTGCAAAAATTGAAAGAGCATGGTCAGTCGACAGAACTAAACAACTTTTACAAAGAAACATATCAACGGAAACGTAAAACAAAATCGGCCTTTTCATACAAACTGTCCAATATTGTTTTTTTTTGTATGGAGTGGCCGATTTTTTGTTTCATGTTTCTTAAAGAGAGTTGCTCAGTTTCATCGACTAGCCTAATGGACCTTTTAAGTTTTAGCCAACTTATCGGATTCGACGCATATTACCAAGAACGCAAAAGGTCTATAAACGCAGAAACCTGTCCCCTTACATCCTGTATATTAGCTACTAGGTAATTATTGTTTTGATTTAATTACAAATAACACCAAAGGATGAAACTATTCCATTAATGTAATTTGAAATTTGAAAAAAAAAATTAAGAAAACTTGATTGCAATTCTAATGGCATCGTTTGAGCATTAAGGTGCATCCACAAAGAAGTTACTTTTAATGGCGCAACGTTAAATAACATTAGGTGTAGTGTAAATGGATTTTTGTAACTCCGGTGCTGACTGTTATTTGCTGCGCATCACTGATTTGTATAATAGGATATGATTTTTCTATACAAACTACTAATTTTGCGTGCCAATTTGAAACGCCCTCAGTGAGTGTCCTGTGAACTAATTTTAACGTATTTATAATATGACATTTTTATTCTGTGGTTTTAGTTCTATGTATACTCACCGATGCACATTTATGCGAACAGCGGCAAAATAGCGTAAATCTAATAGGCATGACTTCAACTTGACATTCATCCAGTGTACTATAAAGAGTAAGACCTACCTATTTCAAATCAGTGCTATACCGACCGCAACCCCGCGATACATTTTTAAGTTCTGCGCATTAACCGTCAGCATCGGAGTAACAAAAAAAACCAGCCAAGTGCGAGTCGGACTCGCGCACTGAGGGTTCCGTACCACCACATAAACATAATTGTATTAGTTGAAATTTCAGTAAGTTAATGTGCTAGATTTTTTGAGTCCGACACGCGCTTGACACAATTTTATTATTTGTTGTTATTTTTTAGCCTATGTCCTATAAACATGCCAATTTTCAAGTTTGTAAGTGTTCCCGTTTTTAAATAGAACTAAAACAAAAATCGCCTCAGCAACCATCAAACTTGACCCCTCTCTTATATGAATGTTCTTGAAACGGGAGCTCACCACAATTGGTTACCATTAGTTGTGAGAAAAGTTGTAATATTTAATGATTTCAGACTTTTCCCATTATTTGTACTGTGAGACCTAGCTTCTTGCCAAATTTCATAATTTTAGGTCAACGGCAAGTACCCTGTAGGTTTTTCATTTTTGCATAAATGTATGGAGATGAGGACATAAAATGCCATATCTTTTGATTGCGTCGTTGTAAAAAATTGAAATTTTCAGATCTTGTGTGGTTTATGGATCCTAATATATGATATTAATTTCAACCTGATACCTTTACCCGTTCGTGAGATAAAGGGTCTTGACAGACAGACAGACAGACAGACAGACGGACAACAAAGTGATCCTATAAGGGTTCCGTTTTTTTCTTTTGAGGTACGGAACCCTAAAAACTAACGATGCGCCACAAAATGTTGCTGCACTTTGGTGTGAATGCACCTTAAACTAAATTATAATCTAAGTACGTTTCACATTGCCTACAGCGACAGCGACAACCTCAATAAATCTAAATTATTATATTTTTTGTACCTGGAGACCTACGAATAAATAATAAGTCAGGAATTGTAACTGCGCTCAACAAATGACCCAACGAAAGTCGTGTATTTCAGAAGTCGTTCCACCGCGTCATTGGCTCAACTACTACTAGCTGACATTGCAGCACGCGCGCGAACCAATCGCTGCTCTCGTTCTCAATTTGAACCAATGGATTCGTATTTTGAATATACGTCCTTTTGATTTCACGTAGGCCCACTTTTTGTTTGGAAAAGGTTTGGAATTTGTTCTCAATTAGAGATCCTGACGTATTATTTATTCGTAGCTGGAGACCAAATTTTCTGTGCTTTTTAATTTTTCCATTGCTGGTCTGTATGCATGTAATAATTTGTAAAACTCGTTTATGTTATGTTTGTCGTACGTTTTATTGGATATAAAGTGTTTGTTGACAAACCGTTCCTTAGACGATACACAGTCCTGCGCGGGGACCGACAACGGAGAGAGTAGCCAAATTTACTCAGAACATATTAGAACAACTTTCTCAGAGAGACATAGGTCGAAAAACCGAAAAATATGTGTCTCTAGGAAAGTTCAGGTTTGTGTTCGGAGTAATGTACAACCAACAGCACGTCAGTAGAAACACTTAGGACTTAGTGGCATAGTAAAAGAGTTTCAAATATTTCCACTGACGTGCGGTTTACCGTACTTACAAAAATTTAGCTAGAGGTAAAAAACATTAAATGCAGCATCCTTCTCTACCAGACGCCGCGCGAGACAAGTAAATGGAAATGAAATATCTTTAAAAAAAAAAACAACCTTACATGCTCTTACAACTAGTTATCGTTAATATTCTGCTGAATCCACGGCATGAACTTAGCCAAGTCGGTGAAGACAACATAATGCGTCGGGTCACACCGGTACTCGTTCTGCCTGGCTACGGAGAGCGAAACTAACCCGCGAAGATACCACGTGTTCTGCATATTGAAAACCATGCCGCCGCCGCTGTCCCCATTGCATACGGATGTGCCTGTAAGGCAGAGAGAGATGGTTAGATGTTTTGTGTTTTGTATTTTTAGTCTGAAACGCTTTCCCATACCGCTTCGCTATTGCCCCCCTTTCCCCGTTACAACTTTCATTTTAAGTATTAAATTAAAACAAAGTGTAAAAGACGTCTTCCGAAAAGTAATATCAGACCATGAAACTAAACAACTTTCCCACATCTTCGCAAAAACAATCTGTGATTTCAAAAGTTTAAGGCTTATCACCCGATGATATTCAAGAATTGAACTTTTTTTCAATCTCATGGCCTTATCCAGTAAGAATTTTCGGGAAATTTCTTTTAATTTAGAAAGGTAAAGTCTGTGCAGGTTTTTTTCATTGGTGCAGTTAGGAAATTAAAATCATTTTTAGTAGCGCTTGTACCATCATTTTACAAACACCTGGATGTTTTGTTACTCAAAACCCACATTAAAGCTAAGATGGGACAGGTCATGAAAAGTAGAATTTTAGAGTATTAATTCAGAAGCAAGAAGAATTAATTATATTGAGTTATTTTGTTTACTTGCGATATACTTTTTGTAGATACTTTAGAAGGTCACATGAAAGAGAGCTGGTCGTCAGCAGCCCTACCTCATCGCATACCAAAAAGCGACTAACCTCGTATGCTAAACAACAAAAAAGTACGTCCAAAGATTGCCTGGCCGCAATTTGACACGTTCTATACAGTCAGAGAAAAGCTGTTTATTTATTTTTAACTCATTGAGTAAGTAACAAGTAAGTAAATTCGATGGTAATAATCAAGAAGTGCAAGGTTGCGCCCTGGCACGTACGTACGTTCGTACGTAGGTATACTACATTAGTGTTTGGTAAATGTCTGCAAACCTCTCAGGTGGTTGATCTACCCTCAAAGTGAACAACTTTCTCTTAGGTCGGAACAAAAAGAAAAAAAATTAACGTCCCACAGATAGGCACTGCATCAGCTCATGGCGCATGGAGGTCAAAAATTCTTTTTCGTATTTTGACCTAGGCTCCTTAGCAAAAGTTGTTCAATTTCATGGGTAGATTAACCATCTGAGAGGTTTGCAGACATTTACCAAACACCCTGTATTGACGTACCTACCATTTTAAGATGCAGCACTCTACAGGTTGATTTTGAAGACTTTGGACAAATTTTGAGGATAAGTTCCGTTAACGATATAACTAGATCAATTTTGTATAGATCTAAGGATATTTGGAGTTGTAATATTTTTTATTTTACTTAGCTAAACCATACTTGAAATCGATACACAAAAGTACTTGCATAAAAATAATGATAAAATAAGCATAATTTATGTAAAAAAAATTAAATGCTTCTTTTATGCTTATTTTCTATTTTTTATGTAAATATGTTTGTACGAGTATATCAGTTTGAAGAATATTTAACTCAATAGGAACCTCAATTTTTTTTATCGACAGCTCCAAATTTCCTTAAACCTATACAAAATTTATCTACATCGATAATATCATCATCATACCATCCCATGAAACGTCCACTACAGGACAGGGAGCTCCCTCCAGAATTCCAGCTTTTGCTGGGAAAATGTGGAGGGGAAGTACCATAGTCACCTCGCTTGTTAGCGTTACGGCTGGCACCATGGACCGCAGTGTAGGTGACCGCAGTAAGTAAGATGTAAGATACAAAGGAGGATGCTGCTGCCCATCCTCCAGTTAACCCTTAGTCGCCTCTTACGACACCCACGGGTATGTATGGGTAACATTCCTATCCCTTATTTGGTCCCCATAAAGATTGGTCGCTATTTTGTACGCGATAAGGTGGGGTTGGCTAATGACGACGGTCAAGTGTCCGCTGTACTACTTATTGTTAGTTAAGATAGTAGGTATAGTTTAGGAAATGCAGAATGAAGATTAAATATTAAAATAGTTAAAAAAGAATTAATTTGAAGCTATGTTTGTCTATATGCGACATACTTTTTCTAGTTCCGGTTCGTTCCTCGCTCCCTGGAAGCAAAAGCATGGTTTTACATTCCGCCTAAGCTGAAATAACTACAGCATAGTAAAAATACAAGAAGAAAAGAAACTTAGGACTAAAATTTACAGTCATAGCAGGTCAAGCTTGAGTCTTACAGCGCCATTCTAGCCCTAAGGATGTTTGTCCACCGCAACATTATACGGCGTGCAAAATAACTCTGTCTGTGACCGTTAATGCGCAGAAGTCAAAAAATGAGTCGCGGGGGTGAGGTGCGGCAAATGGGGAGAGGCGAGCGAATCGTTCATTGGCTCTCCGCCTGTCACCCATGCGCAGAAAATAACCGTCATACTTAGACAAACTTCTCCCTTCCGGCTTCTGGACGGCACGCAAAATGTATGAAATTATCAAGTGCGGACGGTCCGGACCGGACCAGATCCAGAGACGCGGAGGGATATCCGGATGACAGGAAAAGGGCCCTTAGATAAGGTAAACACAAGGTTGGTAGATTGTGTTAGGTTTTCTTTCGACCAAACTTACAGTCGCCAGAAGCGAATTCCGAACAGTAAATTATCTTAATGACGTCAGCTAAACTACATCGCTTCTCAAGCCAAGTGGCGCCACGCCATGGTGGGAATACCTCTTAATTGACATCGATCACCATTACAACTTTTTTGGAGATTTTTTGATAATAGCTTATACCTCTTCCAGACATATATTTGACAAGTCTTTTCAACGTAAGATGTCCCCAGTGTAAATCACTTTACTAGATGGCGCTAAGAAATAGTACGGGAAGTTATTATGATTTATCGAGTATTCTGCTAAAAAAAATAAACCGAATTTCAATGTTAGCGTTTCTTTACATTGAAACTATGTTGATATTTTGAATGATTTTTTGGCAGAATACTCGGTAGACCATAATTAATTTCCAGATTTTTTGAAAGCACCATCAAGTTTCCATGAGTTTTATGCCTTTCCGGGTTACGTTTTCTAGTATGGGGATCGTCAGTCTTATTATAATTCGTCCATGCTTATACCTCTTCTAGACATACTCGTAAGTATATTGACAAGTCTTTTCGGCGTATTCATCGCTTCAAAGATGTCCACAGTGTAAAGCACTTTACTTACCATCTCTATAACCAGCGCAGAATGTGTACTCCGACGTAAATCGAGCGAAGAACTCGCTGTAGGATCTTATGCAGGTCTCCTGGTCTACCACCGGCATCTCAACCAAGGTCAGCTCTTCGGTAGCCACGCCTGTGTCATCGAAGCCCCAGCCAACCACCTGAAAACAAGCGTGAACTTTGGTATTTATTTATAAAAAAAAATTTGCTCTTATAGTCTGACCGCAACCGCTGCTGTACCGCGCCTTAGGTGATTTTTGAACAGATTGATACGCATTTTTTTATCAATGCAAAAAGGTCTAAATAAGAGCCTCTCATACAACATTTTCGACATCTCGTACAAAATGTGCTGCAAGGTGTTGCAGTTTGTATGGGAAGTCGATAAATTTTTTTCGCATTTCGACATACGTTCTTTGGGAAAAGTTGCTCATTTTCATGGACAGAACCACCTCTTATAGTATCCGGGGTGATACAAATAACCCTGTACACACGGCTGCACGTCACTGGGAACACTTTGTCGTATGTCACTGATTATAGCGTAGCGCTAGTTCAGCTTATACCTACTGGTTTTATTTCCACTCTCTTTTTGCCGTGAGTACGTACTATCAACAAAGTGGCCGCCTGACCTCTTGTCCAGTTTTTACCAATGAGAGATGACAACTGCTTTGATTTTATTTATGATTTTTTATGACATTTTCGGGTCAGCAGAGCAGAGGCTCCCGCGGACCACTAGTTTCGTGTAGAGACACGAAACTTAACTTCAAGGTAGTCAGGCACCAACTTTGTTGTTGGTACCTCATTTGTGAATCCAACCGTACGGAGTACATATTTCATGCATTAATGATTGTGTACCTTCATTATGAAACTGATGTTTGTCTAAACGTTCAGCCGCTGAGTAATAACAATAGCGTTTCATGTAGCCAGAGAGTAGCAGAGAGCCATGCAAACACGGCTGATCGATTAATTAATTAAGATAATGAATGACGCAGCTGACGGCCGTCATCAGATAATGACCCGGTAAGGGCTGGATATTATTGTGTGATTAAATGGTTTTCAAAAATATACTCATTGATAATATAGCGGTTCGTTAGCTTTCCTAGAGCCCAAAAGTAGTGGCCGATTTGTTATTATCATATATTCAAACATTACATTAAACGAATATTGATCTTAACTTTTAAACCCAGTCGGTGATATTCAAGGCGATGTTTTTTTGCAAAACATCTGCTTTTTAGCTAGTCACTTCTTTCACTTCTTTGTCATAAAAATATGCTTTGTGAGACTTTTACTACCCCCCCGCACCGCACATCTACCGGAGGAACTGTCTCTGTATATCTCCGTTATCTGTTCTAAATAGAGATGGGCCGACTATACACCGACTAGTCGGCATATTTTATAGTCGGTGACTAGTCGGCGACTAATCGGTAAAAACTGCGCCGAATATTCGGCAGTAAAAGTATGAAATAAAAATACAGGATCTGAATGTTTATTATGTTCTGTCCTTAGCCATGACCTAAGCTGTGCATCACTATCATCGTTGCTCAAGGAATCTTTAAAACTTCTACTAAAAATTGTGACCTCATTGTTAATATATTTTTCGGCTAATAAAAAACTGCAGTTTATATCTGGGATCAAGTACGAAAAAAGGATGATCGGCACTGCCGACTAGTCGGCCGACTATCCGGCTATTTCAAAACCGACTAGTCGGCTAGTCGGCTGATCGGCAAACCCCATAGTCGGCCCATCACTAGTTCTAAACCGATGGGGCGTAAAGGTTCTCGAGTAACGTGGGCAGCCCCTCCCATAAGGACTGACGTCTAGTCAAACTCACGGGAAACTACTGGAAACGGGCATGGCATGATCGGTTGTCGACGAGATCTTTATGAGAGGACGACTTTCGGTTAATATGATGATGATGATGAAGATCTCAGTTATCTGTTGATCTTGAATGAAATTTTCAATACCAATGGTACCTAATTACATACAAAAAGATCTGAAGGAGTACTAAGCGCATCCTTTCCCCCTCCGAGGGATATACCTCAAATGTTATACGTGGCCGCTTTGCTGAACAACGAGTGTAAAGTAGGTAGGTCAAGTACAGTCAAGTAGTGACACATTAGACTTTGTACGGTTCTTATTTCAATAGACGTACGGGCTAGAGTCGCACTGCAAGTGTCAAGATTGACCTGTCGTTGACTGTACCTACTACGTTTCTGTTGTGTCAGAATCAACAAGTCTACGTTCTTCAGACAGAGCCAGGCTCGTAACAGATTGCACTCAGCCGGTGTATGTCACGTCTTCCGGACATGAAGACCGCCTAAAATACATTAGATACTTACAGACCCCTTCTTTGCGATGACATTGCTCAAGTCTATCAGGTTCTCGGGCCACAGGCAGGCTGGTCGCACCCAGTCTGTATAAGAAACTGTTTCTCGGAGAGTCAAGATCCCCAGATCGCGACTGAAGGCTGACGCGTTGTACTGAGGGTGGACTAGGATATCTGACACCTGAAAAATAAAGAAAGTAATGTCAAAATATGGACAGAGTATGTTTACGATATAACACAAGACCACGTAATAGTAGCATAGCCTTTAATGGTCTCCCGCGGAGACCTATATTAATAATCTAAGAGCATAGGGTATTACGCATGTTAAGCCGCAATCACACCTTCCTAAATTCAAAGACTAATTCGGCATACATTGCTGGGAGGCTTGACTCTGTTCATTCGAATATCCTTACTTCAACCAGCAATGTATGCCTAGCGGCGCCACAATCACAATACTAGGTATTTTTTTTGAACCTGATATGTGTATGCCCACCTTATTACAGAGGTCATAAGCAACAACTTTTGTTCTACGACTTTCCTAACAACGCCCAAAAAATTTTTGACTCCCCATACTAAAGTGGTCACGTGACCGACCCATTTTGTATGGGAAGTTGAAAATTTTTTGTGCGTTAGGAAAGTCGTAGAACACAAGTTGTTGCTTTTGACCTCTGTAATAAGGTGGGCATACGCATATCAGGTCCAAAAAATAACCTTGTATATTCTTAGTGCAGACTACTGTTTAGATTTGTGTGTGTGTTTGCGAGGTTACGGGAAAATCCCTACTGGACTGATTCGTCTGGTACATAATTTGAGGCCAAATGAATATCCGTTTGTAAGTAATGATTAATGAATAACGTGACTAATTAATTAAATTTCCTCGGAATCTGTTAAAATCTCGGTACTAATTAATAAAATTCTCATTAGCGACGTAATTTAGGGTTCCTCCGTAGATGTATTTGTTGTTTAGCTTAGTGGATGGAATGAACACTTACCAGTCTAATCTGGACCCCTTCCACGGAAGTCCTCAAGTTATGTTTCCCTAGGTAGACAGTGAGTGTGTTCTTGTTGACGACCCGATTGGATCCCTTGCGGGTGACGCAGTGGGCTGCTGTGATCACGTGCAGGTGGGTCACTAGGGTTCCTCCACAGATGTATTTGTTGTCTACCGTCTGAAATAATTTTTGCGTACTTAGTACCGACTCAGGGTCCGGAATGCCGGTGATGTAGGTTTCGTTCTTTGTATCGTAAGTCCCCTTAGTACCCGTCATCATTCAAGCTTCAAATAACGGCAAAAGACTTATGGAAATTCAAATCATTTTGAATGACTGCTTGTTTTTTTTGTCTTTTACATTACTAGGTACTCTTTGTACCTACTCGTGAAGTTACCTAAATAGTCAATTAAGATACTCTGTTTAACCAACTTGGTAAGTTCAAAAGTAAGCACATAATATGCTAATGTTAAACATGAATAAAGCAATTTGTAGAGATTGTTGTGCATAGAAAAGTAGTGTCGTGTTTTGAATTTTAATACGATTCTACTTCATTCCACGCTGAGGTGGCGGGCAACAGCTAGTGTTACCTGTTTACTATATTCTTAGAGCGTTTAATAATTAAACGTCTTAGTTAGAGCATTCAACCAAAATTAAACTTTAATTTTGGTTGAATGTCCTAAGACTAATTGGAACACTTTGTGATTCTGATGTTATTTAAAAAAAAAATCGTACTTATTTATTTATCAATTTGATTGATATTTATTTATCAATTTGATTAAAAAAGGATGTTCTAGCTGATAGCGCGTTTTGTAAGGGACGTAAAAATTTGAATCCTGTATTTATACCTACAAGTATTCCTTAGGAAAAGTGGCTGAGTTTTATGGGCAGATTAACATCCTTGATTATCTTTTATGTTCCACCTTGTATTATAAAAAGTTGTTAAGATAAAGAAACGGCGGGGCTAAAATAAGATTTTTGTAAATAACCTGCACCAAATATTCGTTTTTCTTTAGTTTAAAACAATTTTCAAAGTTATTCCCTACATTGAGTATGTACTTGATTAAATAGACTTATTAACGATTTCAATAAATTCAACGTAATTTCCAAATCACAGTACGGATTTAGGCAAGGCATATCAACAGAGGACGCAGTGATTGACTTTACTTCACTAGTAGCTAAACAACTTGAAGCAATTATAGCAATAAAAAATGTATCTCGGTCTTCTTAGATTTAAAGAAAGCCTTCGATACTGTCTCTCTACCCACTCTTATACGAAAACTTGAAAGACTAGGAGTTAGAGGTGTTGCACTGGATCTACTCAGTGACTATTTGAATCACAGAGTACAGATGGTTAAAGTTGAAGAGTCCCTTAGCAGTGGCACAGATGTGTCGTTCGGAGTACCTCAAGGCAGCGTGTTAGGTCCTAGTCTATTCTTGTTAAGATAAAGAAACGGCGGGGCTAAAATAAGATTTTTGTAAATAACCTGCACCAAATATTCGTTTTTCTTTAGTTTAAAACAATTTTCAAAGTTGTTCCCTATATTGAGTATGTACTTGATTAAATATTGGTAAAAAAAGATGCCCAAGTGCGAGTTGGAGTCGCGCACCGAGGGTTCCGCCGTACCACTAAGGTAAAAATACCGTCTTAGTTGTAGACGCGCAGTCACGTAAAAGTGAATTAAATTAAAGAAAGAAAGAAAGAAATAATATTTGAATGGTGAGTTGAGTTTGACACGCACTTGACCAGTTTTTATTTTTTGCTTGTTATTCTAAAGCTCGTGCACCAATTTTCACGCTTGTAAGTGTTCCGTTTTATCGACAGAGCTAAAAACAGAAATTGAGCAAAAAATCGCCTAAAAAAGCTGTAAATAGGGAAGCCCCCCGAACTTATAACTTTTTTAATTTTTAGTATTTTTTGCTAGAACGGCAACAAAAATACATAATCTGTGAATACGAGTATTTCACCTGTCTACCTTTTAAGGTTCATGAGATACAGCTCGCTGACAGACAGCTAGACATCGGAGGCATATCAATGGGGTCCCGTTTTTCACCCTCTGGGTACGGAACCCTAAAAACCTGCACGTGTTTAAAGGTATGCTGTCAACAGACCGCAACGAAAACAAGAAGATTAGGCTGTATTTTTTATAACTTAAAAAAAACATTTATACAAAATGCCGCTTACAAGTTTAACGGGTGTTACGTTAAACACTTAGTTCCTTATAACTGTACAACTGACCATAAAACTGAACATTTTTCCCTTAGGAACATAGGCCGAAGTACCATTTTTTTTTATCTCATACAAGATGCGCAATCAGCAGGTACAGTTTCTATGGGAATTACATGTTTTTTAAACGTATTTCGACCTATGTTCCTTAGGGAAAGTTGTTCACTTCCATAGTGTGAAAGCACAGTTTTAAGGACCACAATGTTTACCCTACCACACCGTATCCTACTGTAAGGACTTATTGGTTTGGTTTACACTGACGTCCATTTAGGTGTAAAGAAAATCCCCGGGGCAGTCGAGGTCTCTTTAAACGTCTACTTATTAATCACTGATTCAGCTCGCCCCTTTGGCTCGCGCTGAATTGGTGTCGCCTGTGACGGACAGAAGTAATAGAGTGGTCGAATTTCCTTACCCTTTAAAAATCTTTTTTCACCTCTCAAGCTCGGAAATCTTTGCTTTATCGGTCAATATATGCGTGCAAAAGTCGTTTTTGGCCACTAGCGTGGAAAAGATTTTTAAAATTAGAACGTGATTGATGGTGAATTGTAGTGTAAGGTACTTGCGCTATTTACTAGAATTTTCCTCGCTTGGTTCAGTCATATTATTAGGGGTCAACCTAGGAATGAGAGATGGCAAGCTGTAAACTCGTGTATACCTTCATTTTGGTGTTCTAAAAATTGTCTCAAAAGTCTCATTAAATCTCGTGTTCGCGTCGGAAGTTATTTAAGGTCAAAGGTCACAAAAAACAGTTTTTCGCGATTATCTCGGTGAGCATAAAATTTGCGACAAAATTTGCCTCAAATTTTCATCTATACGCCCTACCGTTTTTGAGATAAAGGGTGGAGAGCCCGCAGCGCTCATCCATACTCACTGTAATGTAAGGTCTCACCTAGGTACCCACAGAATGTGACTGTATTAGTTCTTCTCCTACAAACGGTTTTACTCCAAACATGCAAGAAAGATGCGTGATGAAAATACGGAATAAAAGATTTTTTCAGAAATGAATCCTAAATACGAATACTATTCTCCACCCTTTTAAAGCCCTTTCTTGTACCTTTTTGAAAAAGTACTAAATAGTTAAGGATTATGAGTCGTTTTGAAATAAAAATATATAGATACCTGTGTTTGGTAGAGCGCTATCTGCCACGGCCATTGCCCTTCCATTGTAGGTTTTCCATTTACCACCAGTGGGTTCGGGTTGTTCCTCACCACTTTCCCGCATTGTTCCTGGAAAAAGGTGCAATATTAGCTGCGTTTGAGTATGTTACTCGGACCATAAAACAACTTATCCTTTGAAACATAGGTAGAAAAAAACCGGCCAAGTGCGAGTCGGACTCGCGCCCTAAGGGTTCCGTACCTATCTACCATAATTATGATACTCTTTGACTTTAAAAACTCCGCGACCATCCAACTTGACCCCTCTTTTACAGAAAAGTTCTTGAAACGGGAGCTCACCTTAATTGGTTACTATTAGTTGTGAGAAAAATTTAAATATTTAATGATTTTAGACTTTTCCCTTTATTTGTACTGTGAGACCTAGCTTCTTGCCAAATTTCATAATTTTAGGTCAACGGGAAGTGCCCTGTAGGTTTTGCTTTTTTGCATGAATGTATGGAGATGAGGACATATTAAAGCCATATCTTTTGATTGTGTCGTTATAAAAAATTTAAATTTTCAGGTCTTGTGTGGTTTATGTACCTTAATATTCATTATCAATTTCAACCTGATATCTCTTCTCGTTCGTGAGAAAAAGGGTCTTGACGACAGACAGACGGACATCAAAGTGATCCTATAAGGGTTCCGTTTTTTTATTTTGAGGTACGGAACCCTAAAAACGATTTTTTTTTTTGGCTTTCTCATACAAACCTCGCACTGTCAAGAGCAACTGTTCCACGGAATAAGGAATCAAATTATTTGAATCTATGTTCATGGCCCGAGTATCTCAGATATTCGCCAACTGCTTTCCAATGTTACTCTGCCCATAGAACTGAACGAAAAAAAAATATTTTTTCATACAAATGTGCCATCAGCTGATGCAGTTTCTATGTGAGTTTACTTTTTTTGTATTTCGGAATATGTTCCTTATAGAAAGTTGTTCAGTTTTATTTATGGGCCGAGTAACATACTGAAAAGAACACAGCACGCTACATTGGGTGTAAAAAAAATAGTAAGCACAATTTTAGCTTATTAGAGCATTAAACTGGACTAAGTACTTTCGTGCGGGTTCTATGAGAAGTTGAATTCTTTTTTTTTATTGCGACCTACGTTCCTTGGGAAAAGTTATTTATTTTCACGGTTTGAGTAACACCCTAGTGATAATAAAATTCTACACCTTGTATAGCTTATGGTTCAGTACGTTCAGTATAAAACTGAGAACCAATAATATTCTGTGCCAGTTGTGCCACTGTAAAACTTAATGTGAACTTGGCTGTACAAAATTATTTTCGACGAGTTCTAAAGAATAGGTTTGTAGGAAAAATTTATATATAATTAATTGGATGTTGCAAAGTAACGACATGGCCTAATGACTGTGTTCATTAGAATCCGAACTCGACACAAAAGGTGAAGGATGCTTGAACATTTTCTTTTGTTTAAAACCTAATTCTCCTAAATATAGGTATGATAAACTAGCTTTTGCACGTGGCTTCGAACGCAGGTTAAAAAAAAGTATACCGCGTGTTTAAGTTTAACTATTAGCTATCAAACAAAAAAGTTTCATTCAAATCGGTTCAGAAGTTTTTGCGTGATGCTCGAACAAATAAACAAACAAAAAAAACTCGGAATTGCATTCAGGGGCATCAAAATAGCATAACGTGATATGTTTGTATAAATACCTATCTTAAATTTTCTTTAGTTTTTCTTAATTTTCAGTTGAGACATAGAACCACCGGGTTTGTATTGCTATATAAATTAAAAATGTCTTCGGAAATATCTGTGAAACAACTACTTGTCACTAAATAAAAACTTGTTCATGAAAGTATAAAGTGTTGAACTACGCAGGTGTACATTTCCTTGAGACGCTTTTCGAACTTATTTAAAGGCGTTAGGAAATTATAAAATAATAACATGAAACAATACAAGAAAGCAAAGGACTTTTTGCGGAACAACTTTATTCCGCATTATAAAAAACATATAAAAAATGCCCTCTGTACCCACAGATATTTTCAGTAATTAATAATAAAATACAAAGAGCCAAGACTTGATTTTCTGAAAAAATAAGCACGTGTTTCTTTTTGACGAAGCCGATTTACAGGCTGAGGAGCAAAACCACAGACGTACCGGCCAAGTGCGATCGCGCACCGAGAGTTCCGTACCACTAAAATAAAAATACCGTCATAGTTATGGATGCGCAGTCAAACAGAAGTGTATTTAGACGTGCGAGTCCGACACGCACTTGACCAGTTTTTATTATTTGTTGTTAATCTACAGCTAAACTATAAACATACCAATTTTCACGCTTGTAAGCTAAAACTAAAATCAAACAAAAATTTTCTAAAAACACGTTTTACTTAGTTTATTATTATTATTATTTTTAATTTTTATTAAAATTATTATTTGTTGTTATAGCGGCAACACAATACATAATCTGTGAACATTTCAACTGTCTACCAAATAAGGTTCAGATACAGCAGCTGACAGACAGACAGACAACGGAGGCACATTAATAGGGTCCCGTTTTTAACCCTTTGGGTACGGAACCCTTAAAACTGGGCAGATCAAAATATTGCTTGATTTGAATATTAAACTTTTTGTTTTTGTTACAAAACTGCACTAACAGGTCCATGATTAGATTCAAACACGAAGTTAGTCTAAACACTCAGTTTTCTAAGCACCCGACTGTAGCCTTATTGAAGGTATTCTGTCGCTAAAGTTTCAAAGAATTTTAATGAACACTACAGTAGGGCGTAAAAAAAGTAAAAGTTTTTATACTTTCATAGAATCACCCCTTAGAGGGATCATCTTACTTTTTTTAACATCCTGTATCATTTTCGGTATATGGAAGAGCTTAGAAAAATCTTTTAATTAATCGTAGGTATTCCGTATCGCCGTAACCTGCTGCGTGATTCAGGGTGTAAAAGTAGAGTCATTCAAGATGGTATGTCCTATGGGACCCATAATACTAACCTACCCGATCAGCTGTTTATTCTTTATGGGAAATATAAAGAAATTCAAGCTGTATAGCTTAAATTTATGAAATGAAAGAATGGTCTCCGCGGGCTCCGGAGCGCGAAAACTTGTCAATAATCTAAGCTGTAAAGAGAACAGCCAGCAGGCCAATTGCGCTAAACTTTAACCAATGTTAACCATGAGAGAGTTCATTAACGTTTTACTCCTTGTTTGATCTCAACATAATATCGTTTGGGTCGTTAGGTCGATGACTCTGGTGTCAAAGTTGTATTGAGGCACCAAAAGGCCTCTGAATTAGCTCATTAACGACTACTTTTATTTACACACGGAATCACCTTTATTTTTGGATAATCAGGGGTCTATTACGGTAGCTGGAACGTGTCTGCCACATTCGAACCATTTCCTTTGCAACCAATGATGTTTTATTTCTACATTTCCTCTCAGCGGCTAAAAACGGCTCGCGAAATTAGACCGTACTGACATGATTCTTCCTGTAATGTCCTAATCTTTTAGTTTTGAGGGTAAAGGGGACGGACTTCCAGTTCCCAACGGCCACTGCGACCTGTAAGGATCTATTAGCTATCGATCTAGAAGCGATCTAGCTATTCTCCTCGGCCAGACCGACAACTCAAAGAAACTGACGATCTGCCTAAGATTGAGAGTTTAGGCGTTCTCAGGGTGTAGCATGTATCCTCCTGTTGCCCGACTTCTGCTGCGAATCAGTGGTCATCATGGTCCTTGGCGCAGAAGGCTATTTAGGTGCTTGCATAACCTGCCTGCTTTGTCCCGTTAGGGCTTTTATGAGTTCCTCAAATTGCTTCTGCAATTTAGCTTAAAAGCCTCAGATGTGTTTTTCTTTAAGAAGTCTCGGATCAACTGTTTTTGGTGTCCGAGAACAGTTGAAACTTGCCAAGCTAGGATGGCCTCGCACTTCGCCCATGCTCCTAGCTGAAACCTGGTGACAGATTTGGTACACCAAAGGCTGGCTCCGGCCCAGTAAATTTGACTCCAGAACCTTTTCTTGCCAGTTCATCTGTCCCAATTCCCAAGTGTCCAGGAACCCAACCTAGGGTAATAGCAATGTCCAATCAAAACCAAACTGGGAAAGTCTTAGCAAACATCAAATATTGCCAGTCAAGATTCTAATAACATAGAAAGTAGGTGACTGTCTTAACGCATTCTTCATTGGCAAAGACAGGTTTTTTGGCAGGTCGTTGTCTCTTAATTTGCATACTGTTAATTTTATTACTGCTTTACTGATAAATTTTCCTGCCGCAAACGAAAAGCTCGTCAATGGGAAATATCCAATAGTCCAACCACGATCCCTATGTTTTATCAGTTTACTTTGTGGATTGTTTAATTTGTGGATTTAGGACATCAACATGGAAATATTAGTGGTTAGGTTAGGTACAGGTTAGGTATTCTACTTGCCATTATCTTTGGTCGCTATTTGCTCTTTAGGTTTCAATAATTCTGTATTTTTTGCCCTATGGTATGCAACAAAGTATGGAATAATGGTACAACATTCTAGACCCTAGACACAAAGGTACAACTTCTTTTGTAATATTACGTTAATTGGCGCAAAAGAGATTTGCCAACTATTCTTTTTATTTTCAAAGTATCATCCGAATAGAATCCAGCGCTGGACACAGGTCTCTATAACAGATTTCTACAACGACCGCTTCTACGCTGCTTGTTACATCCATCGACTTCCACGATCTTCACCATAACATAATGTCTCTTACGAAAGACGAACAATATAAAACTTAAAGTATTTCAAGAGCTTACCCTCGTTCGATCCCTGCTGGGGGTCTTGTTGTTGTTGAAGTAGTTGTTAGTTGTGCCCGTGTTGCTGCCGGTGCTCGGAAGGACGAAGGTTGGCCGCTCCCCGGTGAAGTAGTCATCCGGATCCGGGCTACTGAAACAGACAGGTATGTTTTTAGTTTGTCTACTCTCTTCCGGGCTTTGTGCGGGAATTTGTGTTGCAAAGGGAATGATTCGCTGATGGCAGATACGTTCCCACTAGATACCGTAATTATACAATATTTCTAACTGTGAATGTTGAAATTTACTTACCGTATCTTTTAACGTGGCGTATTAAAATCTTATTTATAAATAAAATACAACCACAAATACAAGACACACGATTAATAAAAATAATACTTTATGCCAGGGGCGAAAGGTACGTTTATATAATTTGTGACAAAATTCCCATCTGATATTGAAATGACGAAGGCGTGATATATCCCTCAGGGTGATGGGATGTCTTAACTCTATTATGAGGTTAAATCTGTTGGATTAAAGTTCGAATATTGGAATATAATAGTAGATTTTACAACAAGTGCACAAAACGAACCACTTTTCCGAGACTTTTAGCAGCCCGAGCCGAAGGCGAGGGCTGATAGTAATGTCGAGGATAAAATGGTTTTGTGGACGAGTTATAAACTCTGCTTTTCACTTTGATTGCGAGGAAATAAAACGTAAAAGTACGCTCTAAATGTAACTGAAGAATGAGTTGTTCGGCTTTAGTGAAGAATATGTTGACGCGCGCGCGGCGTGGGGCCCGCGCGCAGGGCGTACACTACCGAGTTTACTTTTTTGCCCTAGTGCACAAAATTCGACTTTGTGCAGCCTATATCCTGCACAAATAAGCACTTTCAGAGCATAAGAAGTGAAACGTCCGTTTTGTTTACGAGTAAGTCTTATTAGCATCCTCTAAATAATTGACAGCTAGGCTAGTTGTTTACGTTCTCATGAGGCTATAGTTCGTCCGTCCTAAAAATGTAGTGAGTCATCTCTTTCCGCCCCTGTTAGCCAAGCCCCTTAACCAATCAGATCGCTTAAAATTATAAATTCAAGTGCACAATGACTTATTGAAAGCAGACCTTCGAAAGAAGCGGTTATGTCCATTGTGTTACCTAAAAAACAAAAGAGAATTAAGTAAGTATTTTTTTTTTCATTGTGAAAACACCTTTTCAACACATTTGCTCATAAAACAGCTCTATTTGCACTGTATTAAGGTCCATAATCCAGCTCATTAAACACGCGTGTTTTTGTCATAATATTACTTAACTAGTGTTTTATTATTATTTTTTTAAATCGGCCATGAGCAAGGAGTTTTTATGCTTATTATGTTACTAAATATCATAAATGAATGTTGATTTTATGAAATTATTTATAGTAATTAACTAATTAACAATAAATTTGTCATTTAAGTAACAAGATATTCAATTTTTGATAATTTATTTCAAGGTATATGGAATAGGATGTTTGGGTACCGAGTGACAATTTCTTTTTTCTATAGCTTGGTTACTAGATTGACTAATAATTGATAAAAGATTGATGATTGATTGATGTTTTGGGGGCTCCTCACGCGACGTATAATCTGTGACCGCTGAAAAAGAAAGAATGCGCGCCATTTTACAAATATTTGTCATGTTTATTATTGTAATTATTTCTAATAGTATCGACTTCTACATATAAGGTGTTTTTTAATTAGACCCAAATATTTCTAGGGGTGGTGTAACTATGATAAAGAAAAAGGTTTATCAAAGTATTAGAAAAATCCTCACGCTAGTATTTTTTTATAAGTTTCAAACAAAAATAGTAGTTTATGCAACTGTCATATAAAACAGGTTATTAAAACACGAGTTTGGGTTTATCACATGAGGCGTAGCCGAATGTGATAATAGCATCAAACGAGTGTTTTAATACCATATTATATGCAGTTGCGTATACTACTTTATCTTCACTTATGCAATAGGTTTCTTTACTTATAAAAATTATAAAAATTAAACAAAAGTAAGTAAACAACAATGGTAACTTATATTATGTATATTACAGTTCTGATATGAGTCTGAAGAAGCCGCCTTAATATATCCGCTAGGTCTTCTTTGAAATATACAAGCAGAACATTTTCTTAACAAACATGGTTTTCTTTTCGATTTTCATTCTTTCCCAATTCATTGTAGGTTATGTCATAAAATGTCCTAGACTAATATGGGAGAAGATCATAAGTTATTGAGTATCTTCTGGTGTAACTGCAGTATCCTGACTGCACCACTTTATCTTCTTTTTCAATAAACTTTCACATTACTTTCACGGGCACAAAAAACTTGAAAAAGGTAAATATTTGAAAATGGCGGCAAATCTAATATCTATTTCCAAGTCCTTCTAATTTCAGGCTGCGCGCGCATATTTTCCACTACAGATAAAATAATTGTAACTATAGTAACTGTTACTGTAACTGCTCCAAAATAATAGGTTGTTTATAAGGCACACTTTGTAAATATGATACTAATATTTGACAGCTACTAAGAAAAACTGTTACATTTATAACCGTCTCTCTAAAAGACCTTATATTCAGTCTTCTTTAAAAAGGTTTAGGTTCAAGAAGAATTTTATCCAAGTGTTATGTTATGATTAAAAAGTTAAATTACGTAACACCTTTGCAAATTTTTCATACAAAAATCGTTACGTAATGGTAACTTTTTAATTTTTTATGCATACTCTGCGTAATATTCAGCCTTATGTACCAACTTTTTGAATCATAATTCAAAGATTACGATATGAGTGTAGATAAAAATAATTATTATTTGCAATCATCCTGTAGTAATGATTTAGACTTTACTAAGAGCCCGAAACAGAGCCGAAACCGCCCAAACCGCGCACTCGGCTTGTGCGTGATTGGCTCACGACTCCGCGCTGCCGCCTGTGCTGATACGGAGTGTTCATTTTACGATATTTAGCGGTATTGTTTTTAGGATTTTTCTCGAAAACTAGTGTATAAAAATGTAAAAAAATAACACCAATAGTATTCATTTAGGTGCTTAAGGTAACCCTAACAATATTTGGGTCTAATTCAAAAACACCTTATATAAAAAACTGATCCTGAACCGTCTAAAATACTCATACACGAAATACAATTTTGAAATTTGGTAAAATTAAAGGGAAGGATGAAAATATGCAGCCGACAAAATGTTCCGGTGGACGTGCGGTGGACGTAAGGTTAGCAAAGTTTAGTATTTTAAAGGTAACCAATTTGATTTGTTTTTATTCGCAAATGTGTTGAAAAACGTCGTAAAAAGCTCGTGCGCGTTGGTAATTACACCCTCGGCTCCATTACGCCCTCGCCAGCGGCTCGGGCTGCAATTTCTGAGCCTCGGCTGTAATATCCAAAATAGCGCACTTGCATTTTAATGTACTATTGCCCTGCAGTTGCACTAATGACACACTGCATTCTTAAAGTACTAATAGACGATCGGATCGGACTGCTCTGAATATAGCTCCGTACCACGATTTAGCCCAATAGCAAAGTTGTCGTTTGGGACAATCCGCAACGCTATTGGACAAAATCGTGGTCTGAGCTAAATTCGGAGCAGTCCGATCCGATCGTCTATTAGTACTTTTAACTCGGACGAACTATAGTTCCGTGATCTACACTACAGAAGTCTTCAACGTGGTGAGCTAAAGCATCGTGTGTGGCCCACGTGACACCTTTCGGCGGCCTAATTATTTCCTAACTATCTCTAATATCAGAATCTCCTTCTCACCTTTCGCTGTCGAAGTCCTCTTCCTGTCTTCTCCTCGTGGTCTGCCGAATCGGTGTGGAAGGAGTAGCTTGGTACAGAGGCCTGTTGTTGTTGCCAGTCTGCGTGCCGATACTTTGCGCCGGCACCTGACCACCACCGCTGTTACAAGGGATTACTTGTTATGGCTACATTATGTGCTTCTTGCGCAGGTTGTCGCAGGTACAGTGCGACGCGGTTATTTTGGCCGGTGGATCAAATCGGAACTAAAGCCACTGCACTAGGATTTTGAGAGCAAAATATAATATGACAGCAGCAGCGCCCTCCTTTCAACATCATCCACCTGCCTAAATAACCGTGTCGTAAGCATAGATTTATACAGGGTGTTAATTTGATTGCGTGCGTGAAAATTCTACACAAAAACAAACTCTATTTAAACTAAACAAACGCGGACGGCAATGGCCGCGCGAATGGGCGCGCTATCAAAAGCACGCGAAAGAGTTTCAGTTATGTAGTCGTCATGTAGATCTTTAGGGGAGGCCTATGTCCAGCAGTGGACGTCTTTCGGCTGATATGATGATGATGTGCCTACCTTATTCACTGATACTCGCGCGCTAGCGACGTTGCTCCGCGTTAGTTAAGTTTCAATGCAGTTTTAGTTGTTTTTTTCAGTAGGATTTTTTTAAATATCTTTGTGTTCCTTTATCGTAACTGAAACACCCCTCAAGCTATGGCACGCAATTAAATTAACACCCTGTATAGTCGTAAGTTTTTAGTCAATATATGGCATATCAGATAGCGTATAACCATAGGTATCACAAAAAGGGTGGCTCAAAGAAAGTGGCTCTTCGAACTGCTTTCCTCGAATACGAAAAAAGAAACGCACAATAAATGCGACTTCTCTCTCTGCATTGTAGCTACGTCTATGTCCTTGGGTAGTCCCTGGGAATGGTTGCTGTTTCATGATCTAACTCGTGATTATAATATAGGGTCCTAATGAAATAGTGAACATAATTTTAACATCTATTAGACCATGAAACTGAACAACTGTTCCCAAGGATCTGAAAAATATTTTCACTGGTTCAGCTGATACTCGTAGCGCATTTTGTATGGAAGGTCAACATATTTTTTCGTATTACGACCTATGTTTTTTGGGAAAAGTTGTTCAGTTTCATGATCTAAGTAACATGCTAAAATTATGTTCACTTGTATGTTAAAATACCGGTTCAGTTTTCGGGGATGTCTTATTTTTTACACCCGTTGTACAAAGATAGGAACGTAATAACATGAAATAATAGTAAACAGACATTTACTATAGTAACACACGGCCGCACGTCAGTGGCTACACTTAGACCTTGACCCGGTCTCTAGTTTCAAGCTTTTGTGAGGTAGCAACTTGCTGCCGTGCGTACAAGGGTTTTCTTTAGACTATTTTTGTGCGTACGTACTGTTAGATTGTAATCATCATAACATCCCATGAAACGTCCACTACAGGACAGGGAGCTCCCTCCAGAGTTCTAGCTTTTGCTGGAAAAATGTGGAGGGGAAGTACCATAGTCACCTCGCTTGTTAGCGTTACGGCTGGCACTATGGACCGCGGTTGTAGGTGACCGCAGTTAGTAAGATGTAAGATACAAAGGAGGATGCTGCTGCCCATCCTCCAGTTAACCCTTAGTCGCCTCTTACGACACCCACGGGTATGTATGGGTTGGTACTATTCTTTGCCCGCACCACCAGATTGTAATGTATTGTTATATTACGTTTGAATGTAACTAGATAGCATTTAGATTGTGGTCAAGATTGTGAAATAGCTGGGTGAACTTATGATAAGACAGGGCAAGTAATGTGCTCTTACATTATAGAGCAATTTCGACACATTAGTACTTACTTAAAAGTAACGTTTTCTTAGAATTATTTTGAACGATGCTGCTTCTAGCCGCAGCTACTTGTTTTTACTGTGTGGTTTAGGATTGTTATTTATTTACTATACTACATAGGGTGACTTTTAATTAGTTCTCGATAGCAAAAGATATGCATGTACTCATGATAATGAAAACAACTTTTCCCAAGGAACATAGGTCGAAATACGAAAAACCAAATTTGACCTCCCATACAAAATGCGCTATCAGCTGATGCAGTTTCTATGGGAGGTCAAAACTTTATTTTCGTATTTCGACCTATGTTCCTTGGGGAAAGTTGTTCAGTATCATGAGTATATTCAAACCTCTTTCTATCAAGAACTAACTAAAAGTCACCCTATATATTATACTAGCTGTTGCCCGCGGCTTCGCTCGCGTGGATTTCGTATTTATGTTGTTACCGGTTTTCCGAAGCAATGAGATATTTTCCCGTCATTTCGGGGTAATTTTAAACTAAGGAAAAACAGGACTAACCCTGCGCAAATCAATGAGTATAATTCAAGATCCAGCTGAATTTTATATAATATACAGACGTTACTCATAAATTACTCAGAACAAAGGAACTTAGCAGCAGTATCCTAACAAATGTAAAGAGAGAGATGAGAGACACCTTTATGTAATATTTCAAAACAGAGCCAATTCGCAGAAGTAATTGAGAAAAACTAAAACCCTCTCCCTCTCTCTCCCTCTCTCTCCCTCTCCCCCCTTCCTCTCCCCCTCCCTCTCCCTTTTCATCACCCCCTCCCCCTCCCTCACTCCCTCCCTCTCCCCCTTCCCCTCCTTCTCCCTCTCCCTGTACCTCTACCTGTACCTGTACCCCTCTACCTCTCTACCTCTCTACCTCTCTACCACTCTACCTCTCTACCTCTCTACCTCTCTAAATCTCTACCTCTCTACCTCTCTACCTCTCTACCTCTCTACCTCTCTACCTCTCTACCTCTCTACCTCTCTACCTCTCTACCTCTCTACCTCTCTACCTCTCTACCTCTCTACCTCTCTACCTCTCTACCTCTCTACCTCTCCACCACTCTACCTCTCTACCTCTCTACCTCTCTACCTCTCTACCTCTCTACCCCTCTACCTCTTTACCTCTACCTCTCTGTCCCTATCCCTACCCCTTACGCCAATTTAACCGCTATCTCTAACATAGAAATGACACCCATATTTATTTTTAGACATTTCAAACCTATCGCACCCCAACCCCATCCCCAGGGGACGATGGTATTTCACGTCCACCACGTTGGATTTAAAAGTTTTTGTAGCTTTCGTAATCAGCGACCCGATAAACCATACAAACGACACCCATATTGATTTTTAGACATTTCAAACCTATCGCACCCCAACTCCATCCCCAGGGGGATGATGGTATTTCACGTCCACCTCGTTGGATTTCAAAATTGTTGTAGTTTTCATAATCAGCAACCCGATAAATCATACAAACGACACCCATATTGATTTTTAGACATTTCAAACCTATCGCAACCCAACTCCATCCCCAGGGGGATGATGGTATTTCACGTCCACCACGTTGGTAATTTTAAACTAAGGAAAAACAGGACTGACCCTGCGCAAATCAATGAGTATAATTCAAGATCCAGCTGAATTTTATATAATATACAGACGTTACTCATAAATTACTCAGAACAGAGGAACTTAGAAGCAGTATCCTAACAAATGTAAAGAGAGAGATGAGAGACACCTTTATGTAATATTTCAAAACAGAGCCAATTCGCAGAAGTAATTGAGAAAAACTAAAACCCTCTCCCTCTCTCTCCCTCTCCCCCCTCCCTCTCCCCCTCCCTTTTCATCACCCCCTCCCCCTCCTTCACTCCCTCCCTCTCCCCCTTCCCCTCCTTCTCCCTCTCCCTGTACCTCTACCTGTACCTGTACCCCTCTACCTCTACCTCTCTACCTCTCTACCTCTACCTCTACCTGTCCCTATCCCTATCCCTACCCCTTACGCCAATTTAACCGCTATCTCTAACATAGAAATGACACCCATATTTATTTTTAGACATTTCAAACCTATCGCACCCCAACCCCATCCCCAGGGGACGATGGTATTTCACGTCCACCACGTTGGATTTCAAAGTTGATGTAGCTTTCGTAATCAGCGACCCGATAAACCATACAAACGACACCCATATTGATTTTTAGACATTTCAAACCTATCGCACCCCAACTCCATCCCCAGGGGGATGATGGTATTTCACGTCCACCACGTTGGATTTCAAAATTGTTGTAGTTTTCGTAATCAGAGACCCGAAAAACCTTACAAACGACACCTATATTGATTTTTAGACATTTCAAACCTATCGCACCCCAACTCCATCCCCAGGGGGATGATGGTATTTCACGTCCACCACGTTGCATTTCAAAATTGTTGTAGTTTTCGTAATCAGCGACCCGATAAACCATACAAACGACACCCATATTGATTTTTAGACATTTCAAACCTATCGCACCCCAACTCCATCCCCAGGGGGATGATGGTATTTCACGTCCACCACGTTTGATTTCAAAATTGTTGTAGTTTTCGTAATCAGCGACCCGATAAACCATACAAACGATACCCATATTGGTTTTTAGACTTTTTCACCCCATTTCCCTTTTTTAGGGGTTGAATTTGGGGTGGAATTTCAATAACAGTGATGAACGTTGCATAGAATTACATCATTAATGCCTAAATAATAAATTATGTGGATTTTACTTTAAGAATAAAGAATTTTCAACTTCATCCCCCTTTTCACCCTTAAGGGTGTCGAATTTTCAAAAACCATGAGACACGTTATCATTAATTTTTAGTCGTCAGCCTAAATACAAATTTTGAAGATCCTAACTTCAAAACTGACGGACTTTCATACAAACTTTCATCCCCTATTTTACCCCCTTAGGGGTGGAATTTTGTAAAACCCTTTCTTAGTGCACCCCTAGGCCTCATAAGGAACCTACATGCCAAATTTGGAATCTCTAGACCCAGTGGTTTGGGCTGTGCGTTGATATGTCAGTCAGTCAGTCAGTCAGTCAGTCAGTCAGTCAGTCAGTCAGTCACCTTCTTCTTTTATATATATAGATTACCTAATACCTAAATAACAGTGTACAGGAATCACAACTTTTTATATCCTCCGTGGCCTACTGGTTAGAGCATACAGCCTAACTCAGAGGTTCTGGGTTTAAAGCTGGGTGGGGACACTGACAAACAAAAATCACTGAGTGAAGCTACCCCAGTTGGTTACGACATTGCAGGATGATTCACCTGATTGTCTGAAAAGCAATGTGATTGATGATTATGATGGAAGCACGTTAAGGGGCTGTTATGAGCTGAAATACCTCCCTTTCTAAAAAAGGGCAGAATGCGCGTGCTAGAACAGAGCGGATATGCGCTGTTACGTTTTTCGCTCATTTTTGCAATTTTCTCAAAATCTGTACCCATAATATTAATTATACAACAGCTATATTATTATGCAAAAATATTGAATAATGTGTAGGTACAAGGATCATAGACAAATGGGTACTTAAGAATAACGGTTTAAAAGCAAAAAGCAGAGGTAACTTTGGATTTTTTTTAAGGCGTACAAATATATTTAATCGTGTTTCAGATCGGCCATATTCTTGGAAAGATGTTTAATTATCACATAATTTTTTTTCACGGCCATATATTTATCACTGTTCGTTAAAAACCTGCTCAAGTGAAGCGTATTTAGCTCTTATCAGCCCTGTAAGCCGTTGGTATCGGCAACTGTCTATGGAAGTAACTAGTCAAGCCTTCGCGGAGGCCTATAGCGGCGCTTCAACTCTCACACCAAGGTTTGTGGAGTTGGTTATCGAGCTTATAGTCTCAATAGGTA
The DNA here is from genome assembly GCA_947532105.1 of Athrips mouffetella. Lineage (NCBI taxonomy): Eukaryota > Metazoa > Arthropoda > Insecta > Lepidoptera > Gelechiidae > Athrips > Athrips mouffetella. Next base: position 14,667,859 of record OX383977.1, read on the forward strand.
CATGTGCGCGTTTACCCTGAGAGCCATACTATTTCACTGTATGAAGATTCAACAAAAAATCATATCAGCATTTTTTTTTCGTCAAAAATTAGATTAGCTGGTCTATAAAATAATTCATTAGTAATCCACCCAAATTTACGACCGCAGGATTTAAAAAAATAATAATAAAGGTATTATAAATTCCACAAAAAAAGGGCAAAAATGCTATAAATATTATTTACTTTACATTTGATTACCTTTATTTATATCTTTTTTTTAAGTATATAATCCTCCTATATTTGTAAAAGAAACACAATTAAATCTAAAGAAAATGTTTACGTAAATCTTAAAGTTGCATTACACCTATGATAAAAATACTATAAGATCAGTTCTTCTATGCTTTTGTTTCATTAACGTCCCTTAACATAAAGTGTAATAAATCCACCCAAAAAACTATATGGAAATTCAAAACGATTTTAGTGGTAATAAAAAACTAGTGAAAAAAATATAGCAGTTAAATTAACTAAGTAGACTTTTCTTTAAGGTCAAATAATATCATCCTAAATTAAAATCCACCTTAAAAACATAAAGTAATAATTATAATCACGAATCAAAGAAACAAAGGGTTGCGAGGGGATACGCGGGGCGCGGCGGCGGCGGCGGCGGGGACAACGAGCGAGCGGGCGCACGAGGGCAAGCAAGGTCACGTCACAGGACGATATGTACCTAGATTTGTTTTAATTGCAGAGTCGTGAGCGCATTCAGCATTGTCAACATTATTTGCGAAAAATATTACGTTTGCCAACAAAGTGTTATAAAAACTTTAAGGTGATAAAAGAATGGAAGAAAATATAAGTTGTGAAAAATGCGGAATATGCAATTATACATTGTGTTTTGATATTGTGCTTGTAGGCGAAAAAGGCCTGCAAAGACTAGGTAGTATACGAATCAAGTAAAATAAGACTCGAAGGATTGTTTTTGAGATCCCAAAATTTGAGCAATGTTAAGTTACATAAAGAAATCCGGAATTATACACGTATCCGAAACTGATTTTAGCTGCGACAAAACGTATTGCTGCCGGTGAGACACCAGAAAAACCCGCAAATTTTGATAATAAATCTACAGGTTTTTTCTGTTGCGGCGATGCATCTTCGCATTGCAGTTTGAGGAAGGAGAACTGACTGAACTACTGATAGACCGTCGGCCCACAATAGAGGCCTACCTTATAAAAAATCAGAACGCACGCACTTTGCAGAGACAGAGGACATTAAGTAGATTCATAAACGACTGGTCGGCCGCGGCACAACTTGGCAAAACCGGTCAAGTGCGAGTTGGACTCGCGCGCCGAGGGTTCCGATAGTATTTACCTGTAGTATTTTCGGAAGCGATAAAGTCCATTGTTAGGACCGCAAAACTAAATTTGTTTGTAATGGTTTTTTGCAGATTACTAAAAAACTGTGCAACTTAGAAAGATTGTTTTATTTTCGCTGTAATATTTACATAGACTTCTATCGACTGTAATTAATTCAGATTTTTCCTTTCACAAACTTCGGAGTTAAGGGGGGGGGGGGGGCGTATGTTTTTTAAATTTTTAGGGTTCCGTACCTCAAAAGAAAAAAACGGAACCCTTATAGGATCACTTTGTTGGCCGTCTATCTGTCTGTCTGTCTGTCTGTCAAGACCCTTTATCTCACGAACGAGTAAAGGTATCAGGTTGAAATTAATACCATATATTAGGATCCATGAACCACACAAGATCTGAAAATTTAAATTTTTTACAACGACGCAATCAAAAGATATGGAATTTTATGTCCTCATCTCCATATATTTATGCAAAAAAGCAAAACCTACAGAGTATTTCCCGTTGACCTAAAATTATGAAATTTGGCAAGTAGCTAGGTCTCACAGTACAAATAATGGTAAAAGTCTGAAATTTCAACTAATACAATTATGTTTATGTGGTGGTACGGTGGTGTGGTGGAACCCATACATACCCATGGGTGTCGTAAGAGGCGACTAAGGGTTAACTGGAGGATGGGCAGCAGCATCCTCCTTTGTATCTTACATCTTACTTACTGCGGTCACATAAAACCGCGGTCCATGGTGCCAGCCGTAATGCTAACAAGCGAGGTGACTACGGTAGGTACTTCCCCTCCACATTTTTCCAGAAAAAGCTAGAATTCTGGAGGGAGCTCCCTGTGCTGTAGTGGACGTTTTTTTGGGATGTTATGATGATGATGATGGTGGTACGGAACCCTCAGTGCGCGAGTCCGACTCGCACTTGGCCGGATTTTTTGTTATTTTATTGCTCATGCACTATAAACATTCATTATTTTGACGTTTGTTCGTGTTCCCGTTTTTAAGATAGAGCTAAAACAAAAATCGAGCAAAAATCGCCTAAAAAGACAGGTTTTTAGTATGGGAGCCCCCCTCAATTTATTACTTTTTTAGTTTTTAGTATTTCTTGTGAAAGCGGCAACAGAAATACATTATCTGTAAATATTTCAACTGTCTACCTATTACTGTTCATAAGATACAGCCCAAACAAAATTTTGTAAAAAAAACTGACTTTGGTGGCATCTAATTCCTTTACTTTTTAATATTTTTTAAAACAAAAAATACAGCATTTATCTTCTCATCGAGCTCTAAACAACGATTTTTATTTTGTTGCCCTCCTTTTATCTAATCATGGACTTTATACAAAATCCTCAAGGGTGTCAGGGCGACACCCTCCCTAATCTTGTTCAGGAGTCCTTAAATATCAAGAAAATGCAAAAAAATGTATTGCGGACGCTAAAACACGCTTCCGACAAAATGTAGGAGACCGTCTGCAAGACTATTTTAGCTCTAGCTTTTATTTAGCTCTAATTTTGCGCTTTTGCCAATCTGATTTTTGATGAGAGAATCATTAAGAGATTTTAATATCCAACAATGAATAAACGATTTTGACTTTGACGAGGTAAAATGTAGAATTTTTTATGGCACCATAAAAGTGGTCGGATACGACCACCTGCCAGGTATTAAGTAGGCCTACAAAGTTTTTTAAGCTTTGCTAAGTGATTAGGAGCACAGACTAGTTTTATTTTGCTTTTCCATGAGGTATTTTAACCGGTCCTCTGTCTCTACAAAGTGCGTTTGTTCTGATTTTTTGTAAGGTAGGCCTCACTACTGTGGGCCGACAGTCTATGATTGTAGATACTTAAGAAAAACAAAAATAAAATGTTACACCTAGGGTTTGGTATATTGAATGTAAGGGCTTTGAAAAAGTACTCATTCTAAGAATACGCTAATCATCATTTATTTTGAACTTCTTGTTATCTTTAAATAAAAAAAAACCGGTCAAGTGCGAGTCAGACTCGCGCGCCGAGGGTTCCGATATACCTTTAGTATTTTTGGAAGCAATAAAGTCCATTTTCAGAACCGCAAAACTGAATTTGTTTGTGAAGGTTTTTTGCAGATTTCTGAAAAAACTGTGCAACTTAGAAAGATCATTTTATTTTTGCTGTAAAGTTTACATAAACCTCTGTCAACTGTAATTAATTCAGATTTTTCCCTACTCAAACTTCGGAGATAAGGGGGGGGGGAATGGTTTTTTTTTTTACATTTTTCATCATAACTTGAAAACTAAGAAACTTAAAAAAATACAAAAATATATTTTAAAATGTACAAGTAAATTTCGTTCATATGATACCCCACTCGACCTAGTAGCGACAATTTGAAGTTTGGCCGCCCATATTTTGGCCCCCTTTACATTTATAATCATACTTTTTTCAAAATTTATTTCATGTGCAATTAAGTCGGGCAACTATATTCTAAAACTATTCCACATTTCAGGTCGATAGCATAAGTGGTTGCTGAGATATACAGACAGAGCGGCACCATAAGGGTACCTTTTTACCATTTTGGTATCGGAACCCTAAAAAAGATTTTTTAAACATACTTAGTTTAGGCTCGTTCAGATAAGAAATAGTTGATTTTTTTTGCAAAACATGCGGCTAAAGACTCCTTATATCATCATACAGGGTGTCCCATAATTAGGCCGTCACGCTGACACCGGAGGTAGATGGACTTAAGGCGCATCAAATAAGCTTAACATGCCCATAGAAAAGTGTAATGAGTATTGAGTATGACCAGTTTCATTGATTTTTAAAAATTACAAATATTTTTTTTTTTTATTTGATGCGCCTTAAGTCCATCTACGTCCGGTGTCAGCGTGACGGCCTAATTATGGGACACCCTGTATAAAACAACATGAAAACTATTTAAAAATATAGATTAATTTGATTGCGTGCCATAGTTCAGGGGCAGGATCAGTATCAGTAACTAAACAACTTTTCCCAAGGAACATACATAGGTCGAAATATGATAAAGCAAATTTGACCTGCAATACAAAATGCGCTATCAGCTGACGCAGTTTCTATGGGTGGTCAAAGATTGATTTTCGTATTTCAACCTATGTTCCTTGGGAAAAGTTGTTCAGTTGCTGATACTGATCCGATCAGCTATGACACGCAATCAAATTAACACCCCGTATTTTTAGGTGTGGACGTTTGAGCGGGCTTTTTTTTGGCGCGCTCCGAGTCGAATGCCCGCGGTTGCATTAGTAAGAATAGTAAGCGTTCGAAAATGATACTTATTACGGAGAACTTAAGTCCTTATTAGTTTATGTACTTTTAAAAATTTATTAAGATCGTAATTTTTTTGGTGGATTTCATGTTTCGTTATGCTATCTAGGCTTAGTATTAAAAGTCTACCTAAATTTATAACTGCTGCTTTTTTGCTGCCTATGTAAAAAGCTGATAAAGAATTACCTACTACCCAAATAAAAACAATGTTGGATTTTGAAAGAAAGTATATTAAAACGTTATTTGATGTTGATAATTACCAAAACAAATCTGCTATTATTTTTTTCCTAGAGTTTAAGGCACAGTTAGTGAAACAAACAACTTCTTCTCATATAATTAGTTTCCCGTTTATATCTTTGGTGGATCTCGATTTTGGTGCTTGAATATAGTGAACATAGACACATTTTCACGATAATATAGGTGCTACCTTTTTTGCTGTAAAATTGCGCCATCTTCGGGGTATAACTTTTTTTTGGTACATTCCAGTTTGAAATTTTGGAGGATTCAAAAATATAGTCTCTTAAAATTACATTTAAAGGCCATTTACAAAAATTTGGCCTGATATGAATTTTTTCCCCAAAATATAGGATAGCTCTTAGGGTAGTTAATCAATATGCGAATGATGTGGTATTTATCCCCGGGCGTGCATGTGCTTATGCACGTGTTTGTGTGTCCGGCATCTACAACTCGTGTTATACACAACGTGTTAACGGAATCAGCGAAACTGAGAAAATGGTTTGTTCAGAATCGAGAGTAGAATCAATTTTTCCCGCTTCTATTCTAAATATTTCTGTGGATACGCGCGCTGGCTGGCGCGGGCGGCGCTGCGCCCCGCGCGGTTCTTGAGCGGTGAGGAGGGGAGGGAGGGAAGTAAGCGTGGCGTGCGCGAACTAGAACAATGATGAAACTAGAACGATGATAAAACTTTAAAATAACAATATCTATACAAATAAATCTTTTTTTAAGATTTTTTTTACGGGAATGGATTTATTTTAATAAAAATCAGGTGGGGGTGTATGAGGGTTTCGCTTATTCCATTAACACGTTGTATAAGTTTCACTGCACCAACGGAAAAATGTCGGAAAAATGACAATTTCAATTAATGTTTATTTACCGCAAATATATTTTAAAAATCTGGAAACCGTAGCAAAGCTATACAAGCTAATGAAAGAAGCTATCAAAATATCATTATGTAGATGCAAAGTGCTCTAAAGGAAATCTTTAATGTTTGAAGGAATAAATATATTATTTTGTGTCGAGTGTTTGGTAATGGAAAGTTTTGTAAAGTTCGAATACGAACTACTCAATTCAGCTGGGCGACCGAGCTTCGCTCTGTTTAATCTCAACCAAAGCCTACCAACAGATAGCGCTGTGGGAAATACTAAAACACAGACATGTGACCTAGAGAGCTAGATAACATTTTTGCCCCTAAAACCCTTTTACTTTAAATTTCATCGAAATTATTAGAGCCATTTATAAGAAACCGATTAGGTCCTAATCTATATCCTTAAAAATAATAGAATAGTAAACTGCTCGTTTAATAGTGTTGGTGAGTAGGTCCCGTGTGGTGCTGGCAAAGATCGGGAAATGGTTTAACACCTTGTAAAATCGGATGAATGCCTTATGAATATGACCAAACTTCAGTTGAATAACATTTGAGATAAAGTATGGTACGCATTACTACGCATTTATGGTGAATCCCAGGTGACTCCGCATAGTTTAGTAAACAAACTACTCGCCAGCAAGATTTCTCTACAGCCACACGTTGATTGGTAACCACATTACGCACACAGACAAAAAGTCACAAATACCTTAATTTTTTGCACGTTTTAAATAAAAATTTGACGTCATTTGTGAACCGTACAAACGGCCGCCAGATGAAACAGCTCTACGCTACAGATGACTGTGTTCGCTGACTTGTGACCTTAGGAACCGGGGATCTGCTTAAGTTCTGACATGCGGCTGACTGTACCTACTAATTTGATCGTTTCTTGGAATTCATAGGACGACCAACTTAATTCCGTTAGATGCAAAAACTAGACTCCAATTCTTGAATATCACCGAGTGATTTTAGAGTTTTTTGAGGTTCGAAAAAAAGCCATCTAAAGTCAAATAGCATTCTTTAAGTTTGAAAAGGAAAACCTGCGTTTTTGGATCTTTTTGTGATATTTTATCAACCAGTGATTTTCAAGGATTGGATTGTTTATTTTTTGAATTGTTCTACAACTACACACATGGTCAAAGATAATGAGTAAATTAGCATAGCAAAGCCTTACTCACATACTGTTAGGGTTGATATTCACTTGGTTAATGGGTGGGTTTTCCGTAGGAACATACACAGGTCCTTCGCCGGAAGGACGACCAAATACGGGCCTGGTCTGAGGCCGGTCTTCAGGCCTGATCACAGCCGTGGGCCTCATTTCTGGTAAGTTCTGGTTTCCTGGTCTCGATTCTGGTCTTATTTGTGGCCTACTTTCTGGCCTACTTTCTGGCCTGCTTTCTGGCCTGCTTTCTGGCCTGCTTTCTGGCCTGCTCTCTGGCCTGGTTGTTGGTCTTCTGGTCGTTTCAGGGCGCCTCGTACTCTCCGGTCTTTCTACGTCGCTGACGTCAGGTCTGTCAATGGAAGGTTGCCTGATGTTTCCGTTGCATATTTCTCTGCCGTTCAGTCTTATGGCTAGGAGTTTAGGGGGTTTGTTCAAAGGGTTGTACTGCACGAAGAACCTGACTGGTTGCGCGGGACCAGGGTTGATCTTCATCTTTGTGTTCTCTATCTTAAAGTCGATATTGTCTGAGGTGGTCACGTCTCCCACCCAGTTCTGAAAATTAAGAAATATTGTTAGCAGTTTTTACATATTTGAGTTACCCCTTGGCCCCTTGGTGAAGAAGATTAGATTTTTTTAAATAGCTAGTTAATCTTTTGTCCTACGTTTTCCTTAACTGAGTTTCCCTCTTAAATTTTAGTGAAGGATGTTGAAGAAGCAGCAGTGACACATACCAAATATCTTGGTATTGGTTTGTAGGGAAGGGATTTTACTTCTTTGACTGCTTAAGTACAAAGAGATTTGAATCTCGCGGCGCTAAGTATGTGTTAAGAGCTTAGAATGAAGTTTACTCAGTTTTGTTAGATTTATTCATACCCCGGCACCACACGGACGGACCACGTTGTCAATGTTTGCTTAGAATTAAACCCTAAGAATGGCACCACTCCTGTATCTCTTCCAGAGGGTGCCGTAGAAGGCGACAGGGTTCAACTTCAGCGTGTCGTATCATCTTGTATACTGCGGTCACCAACAACCGCGGTCCGTGGTGCCAGCCGCAACGCTAGCAAGTGTGGTGACTATGGTAATTCCTCTTCTAAATTCTCATTTTGCTGTAAAATTCTGGAGGGAACTCCCTGTCCAATAGTGGACTTATAACAGGATGTTACAACAATTATTATGGTTTATACTTCTTGATAGATAGTACCAACCTATCTCTCCCCGTGGGTGTCATAAGAGGCGACTAAGGGCTTATGATACGGAGGATATGCAGCAACACCTTTCCGTGTGCCGTATCATCTTTCATACCGCAGGCACCAACAACAGCGGTCGCCAGTCGTAACGATTACAAGCGTGGTGACTATGGTAAATCCCCTCCAGAGTATCAAGCGTTTTTGTTAGAGTTCTAGTGGGAGCGCTTCATGGGATGTTATGTGTATACTTCTAGACCTTACCCCTAGTATGTCAGCTTTCCCATCTAGCACAATATTCAGCCACAGCGAATGCAGCGTGCTGTCTGTGGATAGATGCACGACCCCGTACCACCGGCCGGGCTCGGTGCCGGAAGTTTCGTACTCGAACACATTCGGGCATGGGGATATCGGGGTAGAGGCCTGCTGCTGTGTTGATAAGCCTGCTAGTGATGCGACTAGGAGGATACTTTGCGCCCTGATCTGGAATCAGGTGAGAAAACCACACGATCTTTAGGTTGAGCACGAAATGTTTTATTCTCTTGATAAAATAATTAGAAGTTTACGCTCCTATGTTAACTTATGTTTTATAGTTCTTAAAAAATTTGAAATCTACGTAGTGTGTCTTATGTAATTTCAAAAAAGCTTGCAAAATAATTGACGGTGAAATTCTTAGTTCCCATGGTGTGCAAGATGTTCTGGAATAAATTGTCTCTGTCACAAGTAAACGACATTACGTCTGTCGCCTCTACATAGAACATCTTGTACAGTCAACGACAGGTTAAGCTTGACACTCGCAGCGCGACTCTAGCCCGTACGTCTAATGAAATAAGAACGTTCCTAAGTCCAATGTGTCAAGCTTGATGTGCTCTTGACTGTATTTACACAAAATATGATCGATTGTACTTAAAGTGTTGCTAAGAGTACTTTTTATATAAAAAAACAATTTCTTTTAAATTAAATTAAATATTTATTTATTTCAATGGATTTGTACATCAGCAAAGTAAACTTAAGTAGTACAGTGGTTATTACACAAGTGGTGCACAAATTAATTGCTAAACCCTGATTCCCAAACTAAGCGAAAGCCTCTATTTTGAGAGTCAGTGTTCTACTAGGAGCTATTGAATGTAGTGCAATCAACCAGTAACAGCAATTTATTTGAGTAGAGTAATACTAGGATACTGACTATAAACAAACATTGTCAAACAATATGTATTAGGGTAATTTGAAAGTGCATGTGTGAATGTGTGTGTAAGTGTGTATGAATGCGTGTGTAAGTGTGTGAGTATGGGTGTGTAAGAGTGTGTGTATGGAGAATTAATTATTAATATTGATTACTATTTGGTAAAAACCTTTCAGTGTCATCATAACTGAGATTTTGGAGCTAACTAGACAATTTCTTTTTAACCTCGAACTTATTAGACTTACAAATTTGTAGAACTTTATTAATAGTAATGTAAATAATGCAACTACAGATATAAAATTGTCGATCCGAGAATTTGGTTCTGTGAGACGGAACGGGACAAATAATGTGTCTTTTTCTTTTAGAGGGGTCAGGTAGTGGCACATGAGGATGTATACGTAAAATAGCACGGAGCACAAAGAGCTGCCTTACAGTAAGAACATTAGAAATAACATATAAATCTTTGGTTGGAAATCTGAAATGTTTTGAATGCATAACTTTAAGCACAGCTCTTTGTGCTCTCTCTACTTTGATGAGATAGGTTTTTGCAGCGCCTCCCCAAGCCGTCACACAATAACTAATAATGGACATGCAAAGTGCAGAATATACTATATTCAAAGTTTCCATATCAGAGAGTTTTAAAAACATGAACAAGGCGTCGAATTTTAGTAGAGAGCATATTAATTTGGAGTAGCCAGTTTGGATTTTGATCAAGATAGACACCAAGGTATTTTATGTATGTAGACCGAGATATAGTAAGGCAACTGCAGTTATTAAAATTATTACAGTTTGAGTGAAGATATAGATCAAAATTTGCGGGTGGTTGTGTATTAATTCGAATAGAAAAGGGAATGAAAAAAGACTTGGAAATGTTTAGGGAAAGTAAATTTTGGGATAGCCAGACTTTAATTATAGCAAGATTACGTTCTGCGGTTGTTTTTATTTCCGCCCAATCTGAAGCATGAATGACAACACCTGTATCATCCGCATAGGTAAAAATTCTGCAGTTGGATAGGTTTAGGTCGCACAGCTGATTTATATAAATAAGGAATAGTGTGGGGCCAAGTATAGATCCTTGAGGCACACCATAGACAATATTGGCTTCTTCACTCTTATTTCCATTAATAGTAACGCTTTGAAAGCGATTGGTAAGATAATCGCGAAATATATCAAGCGAAACTCTGCGAACACCGATGTTAAAGAGTTTTGAGAGAAGAGTAGGAATGTGCACAGTATCGAAAGCCTTTTGTTGTACGTGGAGGATTCCAATACAATTATGACCTTTGTCTAGTGTATCAGTAATATGAGTGACTAAATCGTTAACAGCGTCTTCAGTGGAAATACCTTTGCGGAAACCATACTGATGTTTAGAAATAATGTCATGTTTATTTAGAAATTGTATGAGTCTTTTGTTGAGTAATTTTTCAAGAATTTTAAATATTGTTGGTAAAACGGAAATGGGTCTATAATTAGCAACGGAAGATTTGTCACCATTTTTATAAATAGGATGGATTAAGGCGTTTTTAGGGCATTAGGGAAAATTCCAGAACTGAGGGCAGAATTACAGATGTGAGTGATTACTGGAAGGAGGTATTTACGATTTTATTTCAGCACAGAGGGCGATATTCCATCACAGCCTGTAGATGAATCTGAAAGTAAGCTCATGATAACAGATTCAACTTCGGTAACATCTGTATCTAGAAGAACCATTGAATTTGGCATATTAATATCAGCGAGAGATGACGTTATATCGGCCCCTGCACTGGAATTAATTCCAAGTGCCAAGTTTTTCCCAATCCCAACAAAATATTCGTTCACACAATTTAACGACGTTTGCAAATTAGGTTTAAGTAATTCTAGAGGTGAGTTGCGAGGTATTTCCGTATTAGTAATTTTCTTTATAGTTTTCCACGTTTCTTTAGGTTTGTTTTTGTATTTCAGTAGCTCGTTTTTCTCGTATTGTCTTTTTAATTTACGCAGGAGACGGTTACAAAAATTACGGTAGCGTGTATACGTGGTTTTTACAACTTGATTATTTGGAGATTTTTTAGAATTTTTGTGTAAACGGTCTCTATTCTTTATGCAGCGAAGTAGCGGAATTTCGATGTAGCATCTCATATAATTTATTAATTGATTTATTTTTGTGTCAGGACTTTATGTTCAAAAAGGTCAAAAACATTATTACCTCCAGTACATTGAACGTTCCAAAATGTTCATGAACGTCTCCCTACACCACTGCAGCTTGCAGGTAAATTTTCAGAGCCGTTAAATTATAAATTTTCAAATTCAAAAATTTTGAAATTCAAAAATTTTAATTCAAATATGTTCATTGCGTAACTATAGGTTTTTGCATACAGATGTTCACAATATGTCATTTCATTACAATATTTCATTTCTCTATAGTTTACTAAAATGGTGTACAATGTCAATTTTTTTTTATAATAGTTTCATTAATTAATATTCCAGAGAGATTTTAAAAAGTAAAGCAAAAATTAAAAGAACATCATAAAATAATATACAAGACTAAAATTTAACTAAAAAAAAACATTTAAATTTATGTCAAAGGTAAAAAAGGTACCTATATTATTTGCAACAAATAAATATTTCTTTCTTTCTTTCTATTTGTCATTTAAAATTTCATTCACGCTGTAGTAAAGCTTTGTGCTTAGCCAATCCGACAGCTTGGTTTTAATCCTCTTAAATGGAAGTTCCCTAAATTTATCAGGGATATGGTTATACAGTTTTATGCTCATATAATAAAGACTCCTGTGATAAAATGCAGATAAGTGAGGTTTATTAAATATTAACTTCTGTCTACTCCTTAAATTACCTTTAAATCCTACACCTGTTTCAAAAAGATGGATATGTTTCTGTACAAATAAGACAACTTCTTTTATATAAAGGCATGGTAGAGGAAGTATTCCGTATCCACGAAATAAAGGTTTACATGAACTTCTCTGAGACCAACCACAAAGCGCTCGAACACAGCGCTTCTGCATTCTAAACGCATCAATGAAATCAACTGAGTTGCCCCCATGTTGCCCCATAAAATTATCCCGGAACTCAATGAAGATTGCACATAATAAACCAAAATACGCCATCAGCCCTGCTTTTTCTGTTGAGCAATTGACAATACTCCTCAAAGGATACACAAATCTCGCTAGTTTATTACACAAGAGTTCAGGTGGCTTCCAGTTACATAATTTACCTATTATAATTTTGCCGGTAAATTATAAACTGTAAATTATAAGGCAACCTAAAACCTAACCGAACATAATAGCTCGTGAAATAACAAAAATAGACCCCGTCAAATTATAATCCACCTCGTTAAATTGTAAGATAAATTATAATTTAACTTAGATAGATTATAAATTAACGGTTCTGACAATTTACCTGCTACAGACTTCAATAAATGTTGTCTTGTCTTGCGAGTCATAACTTGAACCAGCTGTTTTTTTCTCATGCTGTTGTGGTTATATCAAGAATCAAGATCGAATAAGGAAACCACATAAACAACAATATGCAGATTAATGTGAACTCATCAATTCTTGAGACTTGCTCGTGAAACTATGATTATGTGGCATTATGTAATAAAATGATTATATATCAATGACGTATCTCTTCTAAAAATATGTGGCGGCGCGCAATGTATGTTGTCGCGCGCCGCCGAGCAATGTACATCGCCCTGCCTCCGGTTACCATAGAATCAATCTTGTTATTCTTGCTTGCTGAAAATTTTTATACGTGGTTTCTGTATTTCTGGATATTATACATTTTTAACTCATCTTCCTCGCTTTATGAGGGGGAGCAGCAATAAAGCGAGGAAGATGAGTTAAAAATGTATAATATCCAGAAATACAGAAACCACGTATAAAAATTTTCAGCAAGCAAGAATAACAAGATTGATTCTATGGTAACCGGAGGCAGGGCGATGTACATTGCTCGGCGGCGCGCGACAACATACATTGCGCGCCGCCACATCTTGACGCCTCGCTCCAGGACTTCATGCGGACCTGAATACGCTGGCTTTAGTGAGCCTCCTACGGTGTCGTCACGCAGGTAAACATGGGTAGATTTAGCCAAGTCCTTAAAAACAAAGCAAGACGGCTTACCACCATGTCGTGATGCTGGAGAAGGTTTCAAACTTCCAACAATGTGTCGGAGCCGTGACATGTAATCGGTAACGTCTACCGTCTCCTCTGCTTGAGGGTCGAAGAACTCACCCGGGAGTCGTAAAGACTCTCCGTAAACTAGTTCAGCTGAGGAAGCTTGTAGATCCTCCTTGTAGGCTGAACGTATCCCTAACAAGACGAGAGGGAGTGACTCGACCCAACTGCCATTTGCGTGGCAGGTTATGGCAGCCTTAAGTTGCCGGTGGAACCTTTCCACGAGTCCATTGCAGGCAGGATGGTACGCAGTGGTTCGCCTATGTTGAAAACCTGCAATTTGTGACAGATTTTTAAATAGGGCCGATTCGAACTGTCTACCACGGTCCGTTACTATGTCAGTCGGACAACCGAACCGGGATATCCAGCCGCTAAGTAAAGCTTTAGCGACAGTCTCGGCAGTCATGTCTGGCAGCGGTATTGCCTCAGGCCAACGCGTAAATCTATCGACGGCGGTGAGACAATAACGATAGCCTTGAGAGATGGGTAATGGTCCGATGAGGTCGATGTGAATGAATGCGAACCTCGCCTTAGGTAACTTAAAAGCCCCTATCGGTGTAGAGACGTTACGTGTTACCTTTGACCTTTGACAAGCCAGACAATGTCGTACCCATTCCCTGCATTCCTTTCTTATCCCAGGCCAAACGAACCGTTCTGCGATTAATTGCGCAGTTGCGTTTGCCCCGGGATGACTGTATGAATGAAGACTGTCAAACACCTCTCGGCGGAATTCCTTCGTGACAAAGGGTCGTTGTAAACCGGTGCTAACGTCACAGTACAAATCTGTGCTTGAACCTGGTATTTTAAATCGCCTAAGACACAGTGAAGTGTTGCCTTCGAGTAACATTTTTAACTCATCTTCCTCGCTTTATTGCTGCTCCCCCTCATTGGTGACCTATTTGGACACGATGCCCAACGAAGAGAATGGAGAAGAAGGCGGAGGGCAGCTACATCGAGTTGGCGTGAGAGTACCACCTTTTTATCCTCAGAAGCCAGAACTATGGTTTTCGCAGCTGGAAAGCCAAATTGCGCTTGCGAACATTACGACCGACGCTACGAAGTTTCATTATGCGTTCGGTCAATTGGACCCTTCCTTCGCCGCCGAAGTTGAAGATGTCATCACCAGCTCTACTTTTGCGTCTTCGACGGACAGATACGAGCAGTTGAAGAGTCAGTTGGTAAAAAGACTTTCGGAATCTCGCCAGAAAAAAGTTAACCAACTTCTGACCCGTGAAGAACTCGGTGACAGGAAGCCGTCACAATTTCTACGCCACCTAAAGCAGTTGGCTGGGCCAGATGTTCCGGACGTGTTTCTGCGGTCCATTTGGAGCAGCCGACTTCCCAGAGGCACGCAGACCATTATAGCATCGCAAGGCAAGCTGCCGCTGGATGAAGTTGCTGAGCTGGCCGACCAGATCCACGACGTTGTTTCGCCCGGATTGCAGGTAGCATCAACAGCTTCACCTGGGACTTCGGATGCCATGACGAACCAAATCGCACAGCTGACACGGGAGGTTCATGCGTTGACGAACAAGTTGTGGCGGCGCGCAATGTATGTTGTCGCGCGCCGCCGAGCAATGTACATCGCCCTGCCTCCGGTTACCATAGAATCAATCTTGTTATTCTTGCTTGCTGAAAATTTTTATACGTGGTTTCTGTATTTCTGGATATGATACATTTTTAACTCATCTTCCTCGCTTTATTACTGCTCCCCCTGGACGTTTGCCTGACCACCTGGCCGGGAGCGGTCCCGACATTACCAGGCATGTTACATCGGTTCCTGTCTTGTGTATTTGTGTGATTAAGTGGGTGAGTGTGTGTTGGTTCGCACAGTATATAGGCTGGCTTAATGCGGTCTACTGATACTGTGGTCTTATAACCGTTTACAAGAAGCTTGAAAACTTTGACGCCTCGCTCCAGGACTTCATGCGGACCTGAATACGCTGGCTTTAGTGAGCCTCCTACGGTGTCGTCACGCAGGTAAACATGGGTAGATTTAGCCAAGTCCTTAAAAACAAAGCAAGACGGCTTACCACCATGTCGTGATGCTGGAGAAGGTTTCAAACTTCTAACAATGTGTCGGAGCCGTGACATGTAATCCGTCACGTCTACCGTCTCCTCTGCTTGAGGGTCGAAAAACTCACCCGGGAGTCGTAAAGACTCTCCGTAAACTAGTACAGCTGAGGAAGCTTGTAGATGCTCCTTGTAGGCTGAACGTATCCCTAACAAGACGAGAGGGAGTGACTCGACCCAACTGCCATTTGCGTGGCAGGTTATGGCAGCCTTAAGTTGCCGGTGGAACCTTTCCACGAGTCCATTGCAGGCAGGATGGTAAGCAGTGGTTCGCCTATGTTGAAAACCTGCAATTTGTGACAGATTTTTAAATAGGGCCGATTCGAACTGTCTACCACGGTCCGTTACTATGTCAGTCGGACAACCGAACCGGGATATCCAGCCGCTAAGTAAAGCTTTAGCGACAGTCTCGGCAGTCATGTCTGGCAGCGGTATTGCCTCAGGCCAACGCGTAAATCTATCGACGGCGGTGAGACAATAACGATAGCCTTGAGAGATGGGTAATGGTCCGATGAGGTCGATGTGAATGAATGCGAACCTCGCCTTAGGTAACTTAAAAGCCCCTATCGGTGTAGAGACGTGACGTGTTACCTTTGACCTTTGACAAGCCAGACAATGTCGTACCCATTCCCTGCATTCTTTTCTTATCCCAGGCCAAACGAACCGTTCTGCGATTAATTGCGCAGTTGCGTTTGCCCCGGGATGACTGTATGAATGAAGACTGTCAAACACCTGTCGGCGGAATTCCTTCGTGACAAAGGGTCGTTGTAAACCGGTGCTAACGTCACAGTACAAGTCTGTGCTTGAACCTGGTATTTTAAATGGCCTAAGACACAGTGAAGTGTTGCCTTCGAGTAACAACTTTAACTCACCATCTGTCTGCTGGGCTGCGGCTAGTTTATGCAAGTCAACGGGCTGAGCGATCTCCTCGATCCGTGATAGCGTATCTGCCACCACGTTGTCTTTACCAGAGATATGTTTGATGTCTGTGGTAAACTGTGCAATCAGATCAAGGTGCCGGAACTGGCGTGGTGAGCAATTCTCTTTACGGTTGTGGAATGAGTAGATCAAAGGCTTGTGATCTGTGTAAATCACGAAGTCTCTAGCCTCTATCATGTGGCGAAAGTATTTGACGCTTTCATAAATCGCAAGCAGCTCACGATCGTAAGGAGAGTACTTAGTTTGTGACGCACTCAGCTTACGTGAAAAGAACGCCAGTGGCTGCCACGATCCGTCCTTGAGCTGTTGTAAAACTGCGCCAATAGCCCTGTCTGAGGCATCAGAAACTAATGCCAACTTAGCGCCACACTCGGGGTGGGCCAGCATAGCAGCATTGCATAGCCCTTCCTTACAGGCGTTGAAAGCTTCCTGCTCAGCGTCCTTGAACTTGACTGGGTGTGAGCCCTTTACCGAACCTGTTAAGAGAGCATTAAGCGGTGCCTGGTGCTCAGCTGCACTGGGAACAAACCTGCGGTAAAAATTTACCATTCCAAGAAAACGGCGAAGTTCTTTTACCGTCTTAGGAACAGGAAAGTTCTTGATAGCCTCAACTTTGGATGGTAAAGGCCTTGTACCCTGTGCACTCACGCTGTATCCTAGAAAAGTTACCTCTGCTGCTCCAAATGTGCACTTTGAGGTATTTATCACCATGCCATACTCCTTAAGCCGAGTAAAAATCTGATGTAGATGTCTCTCGTGCGTCTCCTGATCCTTCGAGAAAATCAAGAAATCGTCTAAATATGCATACGTGAAGTCCAGACCCCGTAACATTTCATCCACGAACCGCTGAAACGTCTGTCCGGCGTTACGAAGTCCGAACGTCATGAACGGAAATTCGTATAAGCCGAACGGTGTGGTAATCGCGGTCTTCGGGATGTCGTCAGGGTTCACGGGAATCTGGTTGTACGCTTTGACAAGGTCGATAGTGGAAAACACAGAGCAACCCGCAATGCAATGAGCAAAATCCTGGATGTTGCGGATCGGGTACTTATCTGGGACCGTCCTAGCGTTCAGCATCCGATAGTCACCGCAAGGACGCCAGCCATTGTCCTTCTTGGGTGCTAGATGGAGTGCAGCTGCCCAAGATGACTCTGAAGGTCGACATGTACCGTTTTGTAACATTGCCTCAAATTCTGACTTGGCAATTTTTAGTTTGTCGGGAGCTAATCGGCGCGGTGTACAGCAAACCGGCGGTCCTGGGGTAGTACGAATATGATGAACTGTATTGTGTTTAGGTGTGCGGTGAATGCCTGGTGGTCGTGTGATCTCGGGAAAGTGTTCGAGTATACGGTGATAAACAGAAGAACCAGTAACTACCTTTACTGACGAAACAATTTCCGACGGTTGGGCAAGCAAAGCCACGGTCGAAAGCATTGTATTGCCATCCATTAAACGTTGGTTCCTAACGTCTACTATAAGGTTATAGTGCGACAAAAAATCTACACCTATTATCGCCCTAGTTACATCAGCTACCACAAACTGCCAAGCAAAGTCGCGGCGCAAGCCTAGATTTAACACAATGTGCGCATACCCGTACGTAAAAATTTTGGTACCGTTTGCAGCACTCAACTCAAAGTTTGTTTTTTGACGATGTCCTTTGACACAAGATCGCGGAAATACACACAAGTCACTACCAGTGTCTACTAAAAATTGTACCTTCGAACGTCGATCCGTAACAAACATGCGACCGGTACCTGGGCAGACGTCGGCCGCATTTACCGACTGCCCCGCGATTTTACCGAGAAATCACATGGCTTTACACACTTACTGGCTTTCTCCGCAAACTTGGAGTGGTACCAGCAGAGCGGGAATTTTCGATAGTTCGACTGGGTACGCGTTGATGACGAACGTCCACGCCGGCCGCTTGAAGAAGTAGAACGCGCCCGCGGGCGCGACATCCTCTCCAACTTGTTCGTCAACGCATGAACCTCCCGTGTCAGCTGTGCGATTTGGTTCGTCATGGCATCCGAAGTCCCAGGTGAAGCTGTTGATGCTACCTGCAATCCGGGCGAAACAACGTCGTGGATCTGGTCGGCCAGCTCAGCAACTTCATCCAGCGGCAGCTTGCCTTGCGATGCTATAATGGTCTGCGTGCCTCTGGGAAGTCGGCTGCTCCAAATGGACCGCAGAAACTCGTCCGGAACATCTGGCCCAGCCAACTGCTTTAGGTGGCGTAGAAATTGTGACGGCTTCCTGTCACCGAGTTCTTCACGGGTCAGAAGTTGGTTAACTTTTTTCTGGCGAGATTCCGAAAGTCTTTTTACCAACTGACTCTTCAACTGCTCGTATCTGTCCGTCGAAGACGCAAAAATAGAGCTGGTGATGACATCTTCAACTTCGGCGGCGAAGGAAGGGTCCAATTGACCGAACGCATAATGAAACTTCGTAGCGTCGGCCGTGATGTTCGCAAGCGCAAATTGGCTTTCCAGCTGCGAAAACCATAGTCCTGGCTTCTGAGGATAAAAAGGTGGTACTCTCACGCCAACTGGATGTAGCTGCCCTCCGCCTTCTTCTCCATACTCTTCGTTGGGCATCGTGTCCAAATAGGTCACCAATGGGGGGGAGCAGCAATAAAGCGAGGAAGATGAGTTAAAAATTTATAATATCCAGAAATACAGAAACCACGTATCAAAATTTTCAGCAAGCAAGAATAACAAGATTGATTCTATGGTAACCGGAGGCAGGGCGATGTACATTGCTCGGCGGCGCGCGACAACATACATTGCGCGCCGCCACATCACCCCCCTCCAGAGACCATGCTCATGGGCGATAATAAGTAGGGAACTGAACTCTTCGTCCTGAGCGCGTTTGCCTGACCACCTGGCCGGGAGCGGTCCCGACATTACCAGGCATGTTACATCGGTTCCTGTCTTGTGTATTTGTGTGATTAAGTGGGTGAGTGTGTGTTGGTTCGCACAGTATATAGGCTGGTTTAATGCGGTCTATTGATACTGTGGTCTTATAACCGTTTACAAGAAGCTTGAAAACTTTGACGCCTCGCTCCAGGACTTCATGCGGACCTGAATACGCTGGCTTTAGTGAGCCTCCTACGGTGTCGTCACGCAGGTAAACATGGGTAGATTTAGCCAAGTCCTTAAAAACAAAGCAAGACGGCTTACCACCATGCCGTGATGCTGGAGAAGGTTTCAAACTTCTAACAATGTGTCGGAGCCGTGACATGTAATCCGTCACGTCTACCGTCTCCTCTGCTTGAGGGTCGAAAAACTCACCCGGGAGTCGTAAAGACTCTCCATAAACTAGTTCAGCTGAGGAAGCTTGTAGATCCTCCTTGTAGGCTGAACGTATCCCTAACAAGACGAGAGGGAGTGACTCGACCCAACTGCCATTTGCGTGGCAGGTTATGGCAGCCTTAAGTTGCCGGTGGAACCTTTCCACGAGTCCATTGCAGGCAGGATGGTAAGCAGTGGTTCGCCTATGTTGAAAACCTGCAATTTGTGACAGATTTTTAAATAGGGCCGATTCGAACTGTCTACCACGGTCCGTTACTATGTCAGTCGGACAACCGAACCGGGATATCCAGCCGCTAAGTAAAGCTTTAGCGACAGTCTCGGCAGTCATGTCTGGCAGCGGTATTGCCTCAGGCCAACGCGTAAATCTATCGACGGCGGTGAGACAATAACGATAGCCTTGAGAGATGGGTAATGGTCCGATGAGGTCGATGTGAATGAATGCGAACCTCGCCTTGCTAAAGACAACGTGGTGGCAGATACGCTATCACGGATCGAGGAGATCGCTCAGCCCGTTGACTTGCATAAACTAGCCGCAGCCCAGCAGACAGATGGTGAGTTAAAGTTGTTACTCGAAGGCAACACTTCACTGTGTCTTAGGCCATTTAAAATACCAGGTTCAAGCACAGACTTGTACTGTGACGTTAGCACCGGTTTACAATGACCCTTTGTCACGAAGGAATTCCGCCGACAGGTGTTTGACAGTCTTCATTCATACAGTCATCCCGGGGCAAACGCAACTGCGCAATTAATCGCAGAACGGTTCGTTTGGCCTGGGATAAGAAAAGAATGCAGGGAATGGGTACGACATTGTCTGGCTTGTCAAAGGTCAAAGGTAACACGTCACGTCTCTACACCGATAGGGGCTTTTAAGTTACCTAAGGCGAGGTTCGCATTCATTCACATCGACCTCATCGGACCATTACCCATCTCTCAAGGCTATCGTTATTGTCTCACCGCCGTCGATAGATTTACGCGTTGGCCTGAGGCAATACCGCTGCCAGACATGACTGCCGAGACTGTCGCTAAAGCTTTACTTAGCGGCTGGATATCCCGGTTCGGTTGTCCGACTGACATAGTAACGGACCGTGGTAGACAGTTCGAATCGGCCCTATTTAAAAATCTGTCACAAATTGCAGGTTTTCAACATAGGCGAACCACTGCTTACCATCCTGCCTGCAATGGACTCGTGGAAAGGTTCCACCGGCAACTTAAGGCTGCCATAACCTGCCACGCAAATGGCAGTTGGGTCGAGTCACTCCCTCTCGTCTTGTTAGGGATACGTTCAGCCTACAAGCAGGATCTACAAGCTTCCTCAGCTGAACTAGTTTACGGAGAGTCTTTACGACTCCCGGGTGTGTTTTTCGACCCTCAAGCAGAGGAGACGGTAGACGTGACGGATTACATGTCACGGCTCCGACACATTGTTGGAAGTTTGAAACCTTCTCCAGCATCACGACATGGTGGTAAGCCGTCTTGCTTTGTTTTTAAGGACTTGGCTAAATCTACCCATGTTTACCTGCGTGACGACACCGTAGGAGGCTCACTAAAGCCAGCGTATTCAGGTCCGCATGAAGTCCTGGAGCGAGGCGTCAAAGTTTTCAAGCTTCTTGTAAACCGTTATAAGACCACAGTATCAATAGACCGCATTAAACCAGCCTATATACTGTGCGAACCAACACACACTCACCCACTTAATCACACAAATACACAAGACAGGAACCGATGTAACATGCCTGGTAATGTCGGGACCGCTCCCGGCCAGGTGGTCAGGCAAACGCGCTCAGGACGAAGAGTTCAGTTCCCTACTTATTATCGCCCATGAGCATGGTCTCTGGAGGGGGGTGATGTGGCGGCGCGCAATGTATGTTGTCGCGCGCCGCCGAGCAATGTACATCGCCCTGCCTCCGGTTACCATAGAATCAATCTTGTTATTCTTGCTTGCTGAAAATTTTTATACGTGGTTTCTGTATTTCTGGATATTATACATTTTTAACTCATCTTCCTCGCTTTATTGCTGCTCCCCCTCAAATATATTCCCTCGTCAAATCCCCTAGTCTACGTAGCCGACTACACGTAGATAAAAACGAAATAAGGTAGTTGCCAGCGAGTGCTAGAAACGGATTACACGCTTTTGAGGGTTCCGAAGTCGAACCAAACTAGTAAAAACCGGAAAATTGCGTGTCAGACCACGCGTAGTATGGGGTTCCGTAGTTTTTTGAAGTGAAAACTTCTTTAGCGGCGCTTAGAAAATTTTATATGGGGAAAAAATTATAGATTCGCATCAGATGTCGCATCAGATGGCGCTTCAGAACTCAGATCAAGTATAAATAATCACACCAAGTTAGAGCAGGCTCAATATATACAAAAGATCTAAAGTGTGATAAAGACCAAACCGAGCGTAGCGAGGTTCAAATCTCTTTGGTCGCGTCTGATCTCAGATGAAGTACAGAAATGGATTTGCAACTAATCATACCAAGTTAGATCAGGCTCAATATAAACAAAAGTTCTAGTGTGATAAAGACCAAAAAATATTTTTTGTCTTTGTCATAGTCTCGGCTTTTTAAGTTGTGCACAAGCTGTCAAACTAAAAATCTCTATAACTCGAAAACTACTGACCCTAGACAACTCGTGTGCTGAGACCAAAGATTTTGGAAACTACGCCACGCAGCGTTTTTCTTACGTCAATGGCTGAGACAAATGATAGGTCTCGATGAGATCTACAATTCGAATGACAGCCGTCAAACAAAAAAACGCTATAACTCGAAAACTACTGACCCTAGACTACTCGTGTGCTGAGACAAATGATAGGTCTCGAAGAGATCTACATTTCGGATGACAGCAATCAAACTAAAAATAGCTATAACTCGAAAACTACTGACCCTAGACTACTCGTGCGCTGAGACAAATGATAGGTCTCGATGAGATCTACGAGTTCATTTCGGATGACAGCTGTCAAACTAAAAATCACTAACTTGAAAGCTACTGACCCTAGTCTACTCGTGTGCTGAGACAAATGATAGGTCTCGATGAGATCTACATTTCGGATGACAGCTGTCAAACTAAAAATCGCTATAACTCGAAATCTACTGACCCTAGACTACTCGTGTGCTGAGACAAATGATAGCTCTCGATGAGATCTACATTTCGGATGACAGCTGTCAAACTAAAAATCGCTATAACTCGAAATCTACTGACCCTAGACTACTCGTGTGCTGAGACAAATGATAGCTCTCGATGAGATCTACATTTCGGACGACAGCTGTCAAACTAAAATCGCTATAACTCGAAAACTACTGACCCTAGACTGCTCGTGTGCTGAGACAAATGATAGGTCTCGATGAGATCTACATTTCGGATGACAGCTGTCAAACTAAAATCGCTATAACTCGAAAACTACTGACCCTTAGACTACTCGTGTGCTGATACAAATGATAGGTCTCGATGAGATCTTCATTTCGGATGACAGCTGTCAAACTAAAAATCGCTATAACTCGAAAACTACTGACCCTAGACTGCTCGTGTGCTGAGACAAATGATAGGTCTCGATGAGATCTTCATTTCGGATGACAGCTGTCAAACTAAAAATCGCTATAACTCGAAAACTACTGACCCTTAGACTACTCGTGTGCTGATACAAATGATAGGTCTCGATGAGATCTTCATTTCGGATGACAGCTGTCAAACTAAACATCGCTATAACTCGAAAACTACTGACCCTAGACTGCTCGTGTGCTGAGACAAATGATAGGTCTCGATGAGATCTACGAGTACATTTCGGATGACAGCTGTCAAACTAAAAATCACTAACTCGAAAACTACTGACCCTAGTCTACTCGTGTGCTGAGACAAATGATAGGCCTCGATGAGATCTACATTTTAGATGACAGCTGTCAAACTAAAAATCGCTATAACTCGAAATCTACTGACCCTAGACTACTCGTGTGCTGAGACAAATGATAGGTCTCGATGAGATCTACGTTTCGGATGACAGCTGTCAAACTAAAATTGCTATAACTTGAAAACTACTGACCCTAGACTACTCGTGTGCTGAGACAAATGATAGGTCTCGATGAGATCTTCATTTCGGATGACAGGTGTTAAACTAAAAATCGCTATAACTCGAAAACTACTGACCCTAGACTGCTCGTGTGCTGAGACAAATGATAGGTCTCGATGAGATCTACATTTCGGATGACAGCTGTCAAACTAAAAATCACTAACTCGAAAACTACTGACCCTAGTCTACTCGTGTGCTAAGACAAATGATAGGTCTTGATGAGATCTACATTTCGGATGACAGCTGTCAAACTGAAAATTGCTACAACTCGAAAACTACTGACCCTAGTCTACTCGTGTGCTGAGTCAAATGATAGGTCTCGATGAGATCCACATTTCGGATGGCAGCTGTCAAACTAAAAATTTTTTGTATTCACTTCTGCCGGCACTCCCGGAGTGCAACCCGTCCTTTTTTT
This sequence comes from Athrips mouffetella, assembly GCA_947532105.1. Classification (NCBI taxonomy): domain Eukaryota; kingdom Metazoa; phylum Arthropoda; class Insecta; order Lepidoptera; family Gelechiidae; genus Athrips; species Athrips mouffetella. The sequence continues at coordinate 14,692,055 of OX383977.1, forward strand.
TTAAATTATCACCTGAACTAAACTAAGCTAAACTTAAAGCTCAACGAGGTCCGAGCAGGCGCGGGGCAAGGGCTTGATTGCTATTGCTAATTTTATTATTTCCAGTTTTTCGGCTATAGCTCGCATTAACCTGTGAAGTCTAAATCGTAATTAGTTTTGTGGTCCTAAAATGGACTATTATTTCCTCTAAAAATACTATAGGTGTATCGGAACCACAGTTCACAACTATCTTGTCTTGCTTGCTTTGTGATGCAACGGAAATGGTTCGCATATGACAGACACGTTCCCGCTACCGAAATAGCGCTCCTGGTTTAGTAGTATTGCGTGTAACGGCCAGTAGGTAAATTATAGGTCTTTGAATCATGGCTCATTGGGTTACCGCAACATCTGATAATGACACAAGAGTAGGTATCCCTGCACGAGTTTTATTTGCGTCCTATTCTATTGATTATTGTAATGTAAGAATGTGGATCCGTTGCATTCTTGCATGTTGCATTTGTCGCAGGTAGGTTGTCAGAGCCGTGGTATTGTAATTTCACTACGTGGAATTATAATTGCACGGTAAATTGTCTGTACCTTTCATGAGTCTTATTTTCAAATAAGACAAGCCCAACCACGATGGAGTTGCGTCGTTATGTTACAAAGTTCGTCCTATGGCCACCTTCTGGCTCCATAATGAAGCTCTGAATATCACCTTGGACCTTTGTCCTTGCCAATAAACATCAGACGAGAGCAAACTAGATGGGTCATTTTATTACGAAGTTCCGATGGCCACCTTCCAGCTCCATCATGAGACCCTGGATATCATCTAGGTCCATGCTCTTTCTTAAAAACAAATCAGACAAGCCCAAACTCGTTGGGGTTCCGTCAAGTTATTAAGGAGATCTCAATCATTGCCACATTTGGGCTCCATCATGAGACCCTGGATATCGTCTAGGTCCATGCTCCTTGTCCAGACAAATCAGACAAGCCCAAACTCGATTTGGTTGCGTCGTTTTGTTACAGAGTTCTCACTGCCACCTTCCGGCTCCATCATGAGATCAGCTCCATGTCATGATATAATTACATTGTCATGACAGTGCAGCGTTCTGCAATCCATGTCACACTTGCTGTAGGGCTCTACTTCTCCAGTTTCCTGCACTCGAAGTTACTGACAGCAACCAAAAGGCTATTTATGTGGCCACGTTTTGGGCTAAGATTTTATAGTCTCTATTTGCCGTTGACTCGAAATAAGAAGAACAACATCCCACAACACACGCTTGCAAAATTTCAGTTAAATCGAAATAGGTGTTTTATTAATCGGGTACTTACTCGTTTATGTTCGATTAAAGGGGTTTACGAGGTCCAGGGTGAAAAATCGATCTAGCTCGGGTTCTCGGTATTTTTGAGCATTGTGTGTTTTGTAGCTTCGGAAAAACCTCTACAGCGTGATTCAGAAAACTGCCCAGTGACGCAGCGCCAACTTTTAGCCCGATTGTATTAGATGATTTTGATTCTTTGAATAAAGTAAGAACTTACCTATTTATATTTTTCCCAGTTTGTATTTTGGGTCCGTACATTTAATTTGATATTTTCCTCGTTATAGTAGTCAAGAGCACTTCGAGCTTGACACACTAGACTTTGAACCACTCTTATTTTAATAGCTGTAGGAGCTAAAGTCGCGCTGCAAATGTCAAGCTTACCCTGCTCTTGACTGTACACACGGCCGTTCGTCGGTGGAAACACTTTGACCTTGAGCAGGTCTCTGGTTTTGGGCGTTTGTAGCGCTGGTTCAGCTTATACTGGTTTTGTTTCCACTTGCTTACTGCAGTGTGTATAAGTAGACCTCTCATTTTAAGGTCGCCTTGCGGTTTATTCCGAATGTTTTGTCTACTACTGTAGTCAATTCTATAAAGGTGTGCGTATGATATTTTTGGATGTGTTTATACTTTTTTATTTGAGTGACTTTGAAAACTTATATAGTTGCCCATAAGCCAAATGTTTTTGATAGTGGACTCTATGAAGGTGTGCGTACGATATTTTTGGATGTTTTTATACTTTTTTATTAGAGTGACCTTGAAAACTTTAGGTGCCACACAAAGAGTCATCGAGAACTATTTATAATTTTAACAAAAAGTTCCTCAAGATTGGGCAAGATATGAAATTTTAAATATACAAAATAACGTTATCGGTTGTAAAATGAAAGAGAGGGAAAAATTTAAATTACTGCTTGGCTGTATCCTTATATATATATTCTTTATTGTGCACAATAAAGCAAAACAGTTGTGATAGAAGAGGTATCCTTGATACGGCCGCAAGTTTTACGTGATACTTCTATGTAGGTAGGTACAGGCAACAGCACGTCAAAATCCTACCCACTTCAACTTACCCCCCTCCTCTCACGTCTTTTTTTTCACTCCCTTCCCTCACCCCTCGTACCCCCCTTCATAACCTTTCCTCGACTCATACTCATACCCCTCCCCTCACCGTCTGACTCATTCAAAGCTCGATGTAGTACAAATTTTTGCCGCCAGAGGGCCTCTATCCTCTTTGCACGAAATGACCCTCCCTATCGAAAGCACAGAGTATCCACGTCCAAAAACTAAAGAAATATTTCCTACAACCAGTTCGATTTTGAGTCTTTAATAGCGTAGGAAAAGCCAGTCTAGTCAATCTTGTTATAGAAGAAGTTTCGTTATTGTTTTTTAATCTTGCTAGATTGCCTTTGTGATGGATCACAGAGCAATACTTATAATATCCCGTGTTTTAGAGGATTGTCAATCAACTTTGAAGATATCCTATGAAACTTTTCTTTAGCATATGGCTTAAGTTGCAACTCGCGTCCGCGCTCGCCACGCCCTCTTTCCTCCCCTCCTCACCGTGCCCGCTCGCGTAGCCACAGAATTATTTAGAAGCGGCAAAAATTTAAATCCGTATCAAAAATCCGTGAAATTGATTCCACTCTCGTATCTGAACAAACAATTTTCTCAGTTTCCCTTATTCCGTTAACACTTTGTATATTGATAGGCTTGTTCAATTAGATATCTCCAACATACTGGCCTGTAAGCGGTTTGTATGCACTAATTACGCATCTCTAAGCGTCCAATAACATGACGAGAATGTCCTATGAATATTGGCTTGTATCCGATTCCGATATGTAATTAACCAGAGGCATGGGGCTAATTTATCATCAGATTCGAGTAAGATTTGGCTGTCTCCGTGGCTAATTAATGAGAAGGGATTAGGGGATTAGGGTGCCTTTCCTCCATAGATGTGCTAGGTAGTTAGGCAATGAGCTGGAAAAAAACCAACCAATAGGATTCCTCCATTTTCAAGCGCACAGCTCTAAGCTAAGAAAATAGAGCCTGGTTGGAATTTTTGCAGCTGTAGACTTAAGTAGATGGTTAAAAAGCCGTTGACAAGGTTTTAAACTCTCTGCCTGCGTCTGTGTTCCCGAGTTCTTACAACCCGAATCTATTCAAGTCGTGAATGAATACGTTTGTTTCCCGTGGCACTACTGCGTGGCACTACCAGTAGTGTCACGGGGAATTTTCTTTTCCCATGACACTACCGTTCTCATTGGCTGATTAGGTTCATACAACAAAATTACCCGTGACACTACTACTATAGTTAGGTAGCATAGTATGCGTTTATAATTAGGAAATTAATTATAGAACCGACCAAGTGCAAGTCAGATTCGCTTATGGAGAGTTCCGTACCACTAAGGTAAAAAAACCATCTTAGTTACAATCACGCAGAAAATGCGTGCGAGCCCGAGACTCACCTGATCAATTTTTATTATTCGTCTTTATTTTATCATACCAATTTTCACGCTTGTAAGTATAGCTTCTTCTGGGCAAGCTCGTCCCATCGTCGACCTCATCTCTGTTCTCAAGACTAGATCGAGGTCAAGAGTAAGCTCATTAATAATAAAAAAAAACACGGTTGGTCTCGGACCTTAAAATTCATCAATACACATAAAAAGTAGCATATTTCCATTGGGGATAAGATGTTTACCATCCCATGAAACGTCCACTGCAGGACAGGAAGCTCCCTCCTGGGGGTCTATTACGGTAGCTGGAACGTGTCTGCCACATGTGAACCATGTCCTTTGCAACAAATGATGTTATGTTTCTAGATTTTCTATCGAACTAATTTGAAATACGACCACACGCTGTCAGTGTGGTCTAATTTCGCGAGCCGTTTTTTAGCCGCTGACAGGAAATCTAGAAATAGAACATCATTGGTTGCAAAGGAAATGGTTCGCATGTGGCAGACACGTTTCACCAAGGGGGTGAAAAAGGGGATGAATTATTTTCCGTATGTTGGTGTAGAAGACTTTCATTTTTAAATGTAGAAGATATCAGGGATTTTATTTTATTTATTTTTATTTTATTTATTTGTACGCAGAGCTTAAACTAAATTTGAATATTAAATTAGTTAGAAATTGCATCTTTCCCATAGAGCCGGGTACATATTTATAATTTTTCATAAGATAGGTATGAATTGTTTTCCAATCTTTGATGGGCTAATAAAACAAAGTTACCTGTCTAAAATAAACATTATCAGATGTGAATAAAAGTATAAATAAAAGAATATCTGCTAGTTATATTTTGGTCTATCTGTTTGTGTGCTTTCTCCATTTAAACTACGATCCTTATGCTGTTTTAACCTTCAAAAAAATATAGGAGCGAAAAATATATAAGGAGGCTTATACTACCACCCGTGCGAAGCCGGGGCGGGCCACTAGTATTATATATTGACAATCGAAATCGCAAAGATATCTTAAGATAACCGACATAAGGGTCAAATTGATAACCTCCTTTTTTAGGGTTCCGTAACTCAAAATAAAAAAACGGAACCCTCATAGGATCTGTTGTCCGTCTGTCTGTCTGTCTGTCAAGACCCTATTTCTCACGAACGAGAAGAGGTATCAGGTTGAAATTGATAACAAATATTAAGGTTCATAAACCACACAAGATCTGAAAATCTCAATTTTTTACAACGACGCAATCAAAAGATATTGCTTTTTATGTCCTCATCTCCATACATTTATGCAAAAAAGCAAAACCTACAGGGTACTTCCCGTTGACCTAAAATTATGAAATTTGGCAAGAAGCTAGGTCTCACTGTACAAATAAAGGAAAAAGTCTAAAATCATTAAATATTTAAATTTTTCTCACAACTAATAGTAACCAATCAAGGTGAGCTCCCGTTTCAAGAACTTTTCTATAAAAGAGGGGTCAAGTTTAGCAAAAGCTTTTAGTATATCACTAGCTGTTGCCCGCGACTCCGTCCGCGTGGGGTTCAGAAAAGTAGCTAATGACTTTTCCCATGGTTCAAACTATCTTCGTACCAAGTTTTTATCACAATCAGTTTATGGGATTAGTCATAAAAGCGTAACAGACAGACAGACAGTGCAGTTCTCGCCTTTATATTATTAGGTATACAGAGTACAGATAGTGCCGATTTTTTTGAAAATTAAACACATCTTGTTTACGTGTGGACTGTTACGTCGCCCACTATCCTCGTGAGTGTAAAATTATAGTCGAATTCCACGCGGACGAACTGTGATACGGGTTTTGTTATTTCTTATACAAAACAAAGCCCTCAGAATAAACACCTTGCTTCGCTCGGACAAATTCTAACTAAGTCTGAGGCGCAGTCACTTAAGCTTCTGTGGCTACTGAAAAAAGAGCGGTACAAAGTCCAACGTGTCTAGCTTCATATGCTTTTAATTGTACATTGGTGTACATGCACCTACATACAAAACTGTTGGACTTTACTTCTGTACAATCTTTGTAACTTATTTCTGCCCTTAAAAGACAATTCGCATAGGAAACGTACGTGTGGTGTAAGGTACCTCGAAACTTGGCTCATAGACAGGGATAAGGTCAATAAGTAAAAATAAAAAATACGATTTTTTTCGGTTGCAAATAATAAAGTTAAAAAATAATTTTGTTTTTGTCAAATATCGATAGGTCGTATGGCAGAATGAAACGTAGCCATGGCCAGTCTTAAAAAAAATTACTGACAACTGTTCTAAGTAGTCTGTGGTTGGTTTATACAGCTGTTAGTTTTTTTTATGTTAGGCAATGACTACTCATCACATTCTGCCATACGTCCTATCGATATTAGACGAAATCAATTTCTTATTAAAACCTCGTCATTTATGGCCGAAAAAAATTGGTATTTTTTATTTATCTTTAATGATCCTATTCCTGTTTATGAGCCAAGTTTCAAGGTACCTTACATTTATGTTTCCCTTGCTAATTCCTTAAATCAATGATTTACATCTCTTTATTTTTTGAAAAATTTTGAAAACTAGAATTTTTTTACATTTGATTTTTTTACATTTGATTTTACCAATCTTTAGCTGTACCCACGATTTTTACACAAACAACTGGACCGGATCAAACGGAATTTTCAAGAACGTATTTGGCTTTCTTCCGTTCAAATTTATAAGCTTTGTTTGATTTCAGCTCGGTTTCACTGCTTGAAACTTTGAACTCGTCTATTTTCTGTTTTAGTGAACCAATTGCAATAAAAACGTTCAAATATTGCATAAACGCAACTCAAATACGTTATTGAAATCCCCGTTAGAGTCGTTCAAGTGAGGTATTGGTGCGGCCGCTTAAAATTTCGCGAACCTTCCGTCTGAGTGAACGGTTGCAATGAAATAAAGCTTATATGTTGCACAGAAAGAAGCCCGACGCGTCATTAAAAACCTCGTTCAAATCAGTTCAGTAGGTGAGTTCTTGGTTCTGCAGCTTGACACTTTGCGTATCTTCTGTCAGAGTGAACTTTTCGCAATGAAACTAAGCTTAGGTATACATTATTGCACAGGAGGATTGTTGAAAACCCCGTTTGAATATGTTCAATAGTTTGTAAGTTATTTGCGCCGCCGCATGAAACTGTGCGTACCTTCTGTCTGAGTGAACCGTTCTCAATGAAACTAATGTTTTATGTTGCATAAAAGAAAGCCAAACACGTGATTGAAAACCCAGTTTGAATCAGTTTAGTAGTTTGTGAGTTATTGTCGCAGAGGTAGTTTGATAATTTATATTAGTATAGATTCTCATTGAGTGAACCGATTTAAATGAAACATAGCCTATATGTTGCTCAGAGCTAAGCTTAACCTATCTGTGAAAACCGTGAGAAAATCCGTTCAGTAGTTTCGGAGTTTATCGAATACATACAGACAGACAGACAGACAAAAGTTTCAAAATATATTTTTTTGTGTTTTGCTAGTTCTTTCTTATCGCCTACACTCGTTTTTTGATAAATTAATCAAAAGTACAGACACACCGTTTTTACTGTTTTATTATATGTATAGATATGGTAGATAGGTACGGAACCCTTAGGGCGCGAGTCCGACCCGCACTTGGCCGGTTTTTTTGAAGTCAGTTGAAAACCGTATAGGTACGGAAGCGGCGTGCCCGCCATACCAACTACCATAACTAACTACCATACCATTAATTTTTTAATGACTACATTTTAAAGCTAAAACACACGAAGTGAGTGCCAAGGATTGTAAAGTTAGAAACTACTCACATTAACTCTTCTTAAAATTTCCGAACCGGCGAACTTTGCTAAGTGTATTACAGACTGTCACAGTTTGAGAGAAACTACTTGAGACCCGTTCTATACAAGGTATTATTTTTTTGCAAACATATTTGAAACGACAAACGATTTTTAACCGATGATGGTGTTTGAAAATGGAAGCTCCATGTTAAAAACATCAACGATAGCCGTTGCGCGTTTAAGTCTTTTGTATTGGATTTTGAGCCATGTATGGGTCAAAATCCAATACAAAAGACTTAATACAAAATCCAATACAAAAGGCATTAAATATTGTATACAGGGTGTAAGGTAAGGCTATTTTCCCAAAGAAACTTAATCGAAAAAAAACCAAGCCAAGTGCGAGTTGGACTCGCACTCCGATGATTGCTTAAATAAAAAAATGCTGTGGCATTTTATCTTATAACTGGTTCCTAAAATATTATTTTATGATGCAATAAGGTTTTATGTTATGAAAATATTTTACTCAACCTCATTAAAACCCTGCATACTAGGTAACTTTGTTCAACCCCTTTTGAAGGCGACGAATTCGTTTGCAAGAGTTGGCTCCGATTTATAGACATTAAACTTTATCTTTCAATAAAGTTGAAGATGCATTTTAGTTCGGGCTCCCGCAGCCTGGTCATCTACCTCATAAGATACATAAACGAAACCATAATGTGGTTAAAGTAAATTCTTAGTAACACACTTTTTGTTAGGGGATCGAATTCCGTAATCTGGAAGAGGTATTAGAAATCATGAAACCGATTTTGGGTTTTCTAATTATGTCATGCCATAAGATTCTTGAATCAAATTTTATCTTCTATGTCGTAACCCCAGGGAATGGGGATCGTGACCATCATATTAAGTCAGAAGATTTGATTGGGGCCGGGTTAGGTACTTCCATTTTTCCCTGTCAGCTGCGGTGTGGATCGCTCCGTGCAGCTGGAGTTGCAGTGATTTAGTTTGGTCACACCATCTAGCTGGTGCATGGCCTCTTTGTCTTTTCCCCTACTCAAATTTTATATAGGTAGTGAAAGAAAAACGTATAAAGGCCTTAATAAAGTATGGTAAGCCCACATGCCTGGCACAGTCGTCAGTCAGCCTGGTTGAATATTCCCACACAAGGCCTTCAGATAGAATTTCTTATAGCCCTGGAGGTTACTATTGACGACTTAACCTTGAAGGTTTATTATGAGGTAGTTGACCAGGCTGCGGGAGCCTGAACTATTTTATAAAGGCCATCTATAAGGAAACTTAAGACCGATAGGTATCGAAGGTCAAAGGGCTTTTGTGCAAAGTCTGTCTGGAGAAGTCAACACAAGAAACAAGAATCAAACAGTCACGTTACTGTTAGATAAATTAAGACTGTTATCAAACAATAACTGTATAAGAAAGGTTTTTATGTTGTATCAGATTATTTACAAGAGAGAAATTCTTGGGATTAAGACTACGGTTATTATTAGGTCTTTACCTATGAAATTGCCGTTTTGTATGGCGAATTTTAGGTAAAGTCAATTTTCAGTACTAACATTTTTGCATTTTTCTTAGGAATCATAAATCCAATTTTTTTTATTTTTTTTAAGTATTGTTGGGAAGACATTAAGCTAACAGAAACTTAAATTTAATTTTCGAAAAATATTATCTGAAAAAAAATATAACAAATCTAATGATGAAATCGGACGACATTTAAGACGAACAATTTTCGAACCTTTAATTTTATATATCAAACTAAAAATAAAAACTTTATTTTATGCGTAAATTGATAACCTTGAAGCCAACTTTCAAATATAAGACAAATGAAAAAAATAGCAATAGAATTATAGGAATTATGATCTCATTAATCTGTAAGAAAATTTCGGCAATTTCATAGGTAAAGACCTATTATAACAGGCTAATTTAAATTCACTTATGTTTATTTGTATCAACCATAATCAACGCCAGATTCTACTTCTGTACTATACTTACTAATCTGGGCCTGATTTACAAGTTCCCTTCCTGTCATGTTGGCTGTCATACATTTTTTTTAAATTTGAAACTTCCCACATGGCGTCGCTTTGTTTGTGTAATGTAACTGACGTCATTGACACACAGGTAAATATCCTACAATGAATATAAAGATTTTGACTTTTGATTTGATTTTTTGCCACCCCATGCCTATTTCTACTTTAAATAAGGGGGCGGTCGTGGTAATTTGAACGATATTACCAAAATAAAAACGTTTGCCTAAAACGGTTCGTTAAGGCTTAACTTGATGTTTTGGGCAAACGTTTTTGTTTTGGTAATATCGTTCAAATTACCACGATCGCCCCCCAGCAGTGCTAAGCCATTGGTCCCGGTTGATTCCTTAAATTTGACGGCTGGATAATAATTAAAAGTCTAACAACAACGCCTACTCAGTAACCTAGTAACACGCCTGCAGAAATTCCGCGTTAGAACTTACCGCAACATCTTGTTACTTGTGACATTTGCTTTGTAGTTGCGGATCGTTCCGATGCGGATGTTCCTATCATGTTTGACGGAAAGATCCGTCGAGGATTGTCCCGACGCGGAATTTCCGCAAGTATGTCGCTACATTAAACAGGGAGGGTCAGTTGCCCACAAAAAAAAATCTAAATGTTCTTTATTCGTTGTAGGATATTAAAAATCTCTTAATGACGTCTTTAGCCTGACAACGGTGCCTGCACGGTAATTTAATAACTTGTAATTTTTGTACAAAATGCTACTTGAGAGGACAATTTTATTGACCTAGTCGAACGCCCTTTACGTTCATTGAACTCCCTACCGATCTTGTCACTTTTGTAAGATGGTTTTTTGTAAACTACTTCTCTTCTTTGCGTGTCGATGGCATCGTCATTTTAATTTTATATTTGTTTAGCCCAAAATTCGGCAACATGCACTGCATTTTGTGTGGCGTCCATTAACTCTTGCTGTGTGCAGGTGGAAGGGGACGCAGAACTCGATGTTAGGTGGGCCATAGTTTGTATCGCACCACACGTGCAGATCAGATTAGGATCCTTTGAGAAACCCCACCTGGACATGTTGTCTTTACTGCAGCCAACCTGAGTCCTGACTGACTGACTGTATCGTGGCGCCTTCATCCCACTTAAGTTTTATGAATTTAACGCTAAACTACAAGTTGCGATCCGCATGGTTTGATACAAACTATTTTTTATTATAGAAGATTTCTGTTCATTAGAGTACTTAGCGGTTGAAACTAAAAGATGTTCGTATAACATAAAACTGGTTTTTATTGTTTACTTAATTAGTTAATTAGAGGTACTATTCAATTAATTTGTGATGAGGTACAAATGTTCACGATGCAGTCATAATTTTAAGTTTTTAAGAATTGGTACTTGTGGTACAGAAGACACCATTAACTGGTATTCTTTCTGGCTAAGTGTACAACGTAGCGTAACATTCCTAGCACTTACGACTCTCACTCACCCCGTACCTACACAATCTATTTATATCTTAACCATACCGGTTGCACATACTTAGAATAGGGTACAAAAAACTAGCTTTGCAATGTGGTTTTTCCATACAAGAACTAAGTAGGCTTTGTCTTGAAGTTTTTTGTTTACACAAATAACAAGCAACGTTAATGAAATAACATAATGATAAAACGACTGTTTAGACCTACATACTATGAAATAATATATTTGTTTGTCTGTAAGTCAACAACCCATAAACTACCTGGACCGATACAAACAGCTTAAGCTTAGACAGCTTATAGGCTCGACTGCTTTTATTAAGGCTAATTCTCTCTGAATGGCCTTGAGACTGAATAACTTCGTAACCACTTTTTACATTAAATATGGCATTTATTTTAGCACTAGTTTTAGCAAAAAGAAAACGTAACAATAAACAAAATATGAGAAGTGATGTGGTTGAGATAGAAATTTAATTTAATTTGTACTTATAACTGAAGAAAAAAGTTCTAAAATGTCTGTCCATTTTTCCCCATTCCCAATCATAATAATATCCCATGAAACGTCCACTACAGAACAGGGAGCTCCCTCTAGTATTCTAGCTTTTGCTGGAAAAATGTAGAGGGGAAGTACCATAGTCACTCCGCTTGTTAGCGTTACGGCTGGCACCATGGACCGCGGTTGTAGGTGACCGCAGTACTTACTTACTCTTAATGTTAGACACAAAGGAGGATGCTGCTGCCCATCCTCCAGTTTATAACCCTTAGTCGCCTTTTACGACACCCACGGGTATGTAAGGGTTGGTACTATTCTTTGCCGGCACCACACGCGATTCCCAAAATTTTAGACAAAACATTATTTAATAATGTGGTCGTTTTACTTATTGATATTTGTAAAATAACATAGATACAAAAAAAAAATCTAATCTCTCATTTTTGTGAATTTCCAGTTCAACGTTGGTTGTAACAGCCACGTTGCAAGGCACGCTTATGTGAACGTTATGTTCGTGTAAATGAAGTCTATATTTGCATTGACTAGCGTGTAGCTGCTAATTTTAGGGTAGTATGAGCCTTAACCCCGTGAGGTGCCGGCAAAGAATAGTACCATCCCATTCATACCCGGGTGTCGTAAGAGGTGACTAAGGGTTATAAACTGGAGGATGGACAGCAGCATCCTCCTGTGTATCATACCATCTTACTTACTGCGGTCACCGTAAACCGCGATCCATGGTGCCAGCCGTAACGCTGACAAGCGTGGTGACTATGGTACTTCCCCTTCACATTTTTTGGAAGTTTTTATGGGATGTTATGATGAGCCTTAAATATAATGAATTGATTATAAAGAAAAGTGCTTAATCGCTTAGTTGTATGTTTGAAGGTACTATCAACTAGTTGTTTTTCTTATGTATTATTCTGCAAGTAAAAGATGTTCTTGACAAGGAAGTGTTAGCGATTGTTAGCGATCTAAACTAATTTAATCTTAAATTTTAGTATATTTTTACAATTCTAAACTGGCAACACTATTACCTGTCATGCAGCCCTCCCGCCACTAGGTTTCCCCCTTCCACAAAAACCACTTTAATGGCGGCAGAGCTGCTGGACAGTCAGTTCTGTGTTACGAGTGCCAGAGGCAAGACGTCAAGTGACTAACAGTGCGGATATTGTTACGTTTTGGTTGGAAAATCTAAAAGGTTGTACTATTTCTTATTTTTATTACTTTTCTAGCAATATTTTAATCTTTTCGTAGAAGTTTGCATGCCTTAAATTTCAAATGAACCGTTGTAATTCTGTTCAAAGCAATACTGATCGAAATATATTTATTGAAATTACAAACATGGTTTTCTTTATTCAACGCCAATAACTTTCAGAAGTGGCATACTTAACTACAGCCCACAAAATCGGGTATCTTATCTGTTTTTTTTTCCCGCTTGCGTGCTAGCACGTGGCATTTTTTTTTGTTGCATAAAACCATGATTGTATTTCTTTTTGCAATCAAGATATAAGTAAAAACAAAAGAATTGATCGTTGTCGCCCGGGGGTTTTACCTACCAATTAGGAGAGGAATAAAACAAGGCAAAGGGTTATTAATTGCAACTATATTGGAATAAGAAGAGGGGGAAGCTAATTAACAATCTTAAAAACGATTAGAAAGAGAAATTACAAAATTAAGTCAATTAAGTCAATTATGGGGAGAGGAAATTCAACTAGGAAAGGAAACTAACTCCGCGGCGGCACAAGTTGGTTAACAAAGTGGGTATAAAACTTGGTTCCTATTGTGAGTATTTTGTGGTAATACCTGGTGCTACCCACATAGCTAGTAGTTTTTTTGTGTATGTATCTCTGTGCTATGTTACAGTCTCTTACGCAGGATACAATTTTGTCAAGGCAACTCTTTGAAAGTTGTATCCGAACGAAAATAGCTGAGTGTTCCGCTGGGGCTACTCTCCAGGAATACAGAGTTATTTAGAGAAAATTATAAAGAGGTCTGTACTTTGGCACGTGCATAAATATTTTCGTCATTTAAACGATGCCATGCAGATAGCTTGGGCTACTCTCAAGACTGCAAGCATAGTTTTAGATGACGGATTTTAGGTTATGTTTCGTAGTTTATACGACCGTATACAGAGCTTAGGTTACTCTCTCAGGGCTGCACGCATAGTTATAGTGGCGGCATTTAGATTGTGTTCAGCAAAATTGCCTACTATTCTATTAATATACGGTTCTCCCCAGGGAGACACATCATTTACTCTGGGGGATAATATAATTACTATAAATAAATGTCAATTCACCACAATCTAGTCCAAACTTGAAACCTATAATCACTGCTATTTTCGGGCTTGATAAGCCTCCCTATTTTTTATTGTTTATTTTTTTTATTTTTTTTTAGTAACCATCACATGATACAATCTTTTGTTGTATTAAATTACAGAAACGCAAACGTTTATTGATGTCCTCTAAAGAGGGCAGTATGGAGGGTCGCCGCTTTGAGGTGGACGAGCTGGAAGTTGGCAGGCAGAGTGCTGCGCGGTCGGAGGGTGAGCCTGATGCCGGGCAGACTCCTAAGCATCCAAGCGAGAGAGCGGAAGGGAGCCAACCTGTAAGGCAAGTCCGTAAGCGCTTTTCAATCTTTAATAGTCCGAGTGGAGAGTTGAACCAATCACGCTATGAGGGCAGTGAATTGGCACAACAACACTCTAAGGGCGACGCAGACGGGTACTATCGTGACCGCGAAAATCGTAACGATAAGTGGAGGCGATCACGTTCTCGTATAAGAGTGTCTAGGCGTGAAAGGTATGGAGCTCGAAGTCGCAGCCATAGGAGATCAATTCGCCTTTCTCCAACGCCCGAGAAAATGATAGATAGAAGGCGAATGTAGCGACGTCGTCGTAGCAACAGCTGCGACGAAGTCTAAAATCGGTTATTCGCTAAGAGGAGACGTGTTCGTTCTCCCGGGAGTCTTTCTGACAGCCGGTCACCTAGCCCAAGGAGACTGCGTCCTACGCTTAGGAAACGTCGTCCCACTCCTGAGAAACGAAGGCGTTCTGCTTCATATAGCGACGATGACTCTTATCACATGAGGTATGGACGTGATAAGGATAACCGACGACGACCTCGTTCCATTTCTCTTTCACCTCAACGACATCGGGTTTCAAATGAAAGGGATTATAAGTTTAACGATATTGGTAACATTTCCGGAGCGACAGAAAGTTTACTTCATAAATTCTTGGATGTCATAGGAAACGTAAAAGGGTCATCGACCTCTAAGCTTTCTTTAGCCAATGTGGTTCCAGAATTTGATCCTATGAGTAAAGAACAAACAATTCTGACTTGGATTACTAAAGTTGAAGAATGCGCAACAATCTACGGGTGGGATGAACGCGAGATAATACATTTTTCGTTGCCAAAATTAACGGGGATTGCAAAATCATGGTATCAGGGACTAGATACAATGCTCTACAGCTGGACCCAATGGAAGAGAAAGCTTATAGAATCGTTCCCTTGTAGAGATGATTATGCAGAGCTTCTTATCGAAATGTTGGCCAAGCGTGTGCGTTATGGTGAACCTCTTGAGCAATATTATTACTCCAAAATAAATTTACTTAATCGATGTGGTATCAAGGGACGTAAGGCAGTGGATTGCTTATTGCAGGGTATAGATGACCGTGCCGTTAGGGTTGGCGCACAGGCCGCAGGTTTCCGTGAACCTGGTGAGGTGTTAAAATATCTTAAAACTGTAAAAATCGCTGAGAAACGGCAGGACAAAGATAAGAAACATCCGAGTCAGAGTACAAATGCAAACAATACTAAACTGAAAGCTGATCAGACAAAAAAGACTAACATCAAGTGTTACAATTGTAATGAAGAAGGTCACCGAAGTTTTATGTGCGACAAATCGCGGAACAAATGCTCAGTTTGCGGTAGGAATGGTCATTTAGACGTTTATTGTCGGAATAAACTTTCAAATAACCCAGATAACACAAATGACAAGAAAGACTTCAAGCATGAGAAACAGGTCCTTATTGTTGATGATTGTCATGATGCAAATGAAAAGTATAAGTTTGAGATCGACATTAATGGATTGACACTATTATGTCACCTTGATTTAGGGAGTCAATGCAGTTTATTAAGAGAAACCGAAGCCAAACAAATGAATTTAGACATCAAAAAGGATGGCTTGCCTACTCTGCGTGGTATTGGAGGGAATGCCGTGATCCCCTTGGGTCGGTGTCGTGTTGATGTCACGGTTCAAGGAATTAAAGAAAATATTGTAATATTTGTTGTCAATGATAACGTAATAAAACATCCTGTACTGTTAGGTCATTCCTTCACAGAAAGACCTGGTATAACCATTACTAAGACGACAGATCAAATAATCTTTGAGAAGGACTTTGATTCAAAGTTATTTCTAAAATGCAGAACAGAAGTCTCAATCAAACCGACTCAACTGCTGACGGTACCAGTGACGTCACAAACCAATTATTTCGGTGACGTGTATGTTGACGGATCTATCCGAGGCGTCCAGGGGAAGGAATATTACTTGTATCCTGGCTTATACACATTTGTAAACGGTGAAGGGAAGTTGTTGATTCAAAATATGAGCAACAATGACATTGTTTTATCCAAAGATTTATTAATAACCCGAGCTTTACAAATCGCAGAAAATTTTGAAGTCTGTTCTGTCGAATTTGAAGGAGAGAAATTTGACGAATCTATTAAGTGTGGTGATCAGTTAACAACAGACCAAAAGATGCAGTTGCAAGGATTACTTTCTAAATACGGTGACTGTTTCTCGTCGGGTCTTAGAGATCTGGGATTTACGACGGCAGGTGAGATGATCATAGAGCTCGAAAACTCTGAACCCGTTGTCTATAGGCCTTATCGGATGTCCATGACTGAAAGGAACCAAGTTCGTGCAATGGTACAAGAAATGTTGGACGCCGGCATTGTAAAAGAATCCTCTTCGCCATACGCAAGTCCGATTGTCTTAGTAAACAAAAAGACAGGAGAGAAACGGCTTTGCGTGGACTATAGAGCTCTAAACAGAAGGACCAAAAAGGATCATTATCCTCTGCCCCGTGTTGAAGACCAGCTTGATCAACTTGCCGGGAATAAATTGTTCATATCGCTGGACTTAGCCTCAGGGTATTACCAAATACCTATTGAAAAGTCATCTCAAGAGAAGACTGCCTTCGTTACACCGGACGGCCAATTTGAGTACACTCGAATGCCGTTCGGCCTTGTCAACGCCCCTTCCGTTTTTCAGAGGACTATCAACAAGATCCTCTCTGAAGCCAAGATAAAGTATGCTCTAGTTTACATGGATGACATACTCATACCTGCACGAAACTTTGAAGAAGGCATGTCGAGACTAGAAGAAGTATTGATGCTTTTGCGGAAAGGTGGCCTCACGCTGAAACTCAGCAAGTGCAACTTCTTTCAGGACACTATAGACTTTTTGGGATTTGAGATCAGCGCCGAAGGGATCAAACCAGGAGCACGTAAAACAGATGCGGTAACAAAATTCTCCAGCCCAAAGAATCAACACGAACTTCGCCAATTTTTAGGGTTGGCCAGTTTCTTTAGGAGATTCGTCCAAGGTTTCGCTATCATGGCCAAGCCACTGACGGACCTTCTTAAGAAGGAGTCCCCTTGGAAATGGAGTTCGGAACATGATGATGCATTTGAGGCTATAAAATCTGTCCTAACTAAAAGGCCTTTACTTGCCCTGTACGAACCAACAAGAGAAACACAGGTGCATACCGACGCTAGTAAACATGGTGTTGCGGGAATACTTTTGCAGAAGGGTGATGACGATCTATTCAGACCAGTCTCGTACTTCAGCAGAAAAACAACACCTGATGAGGCAAAGCTGCATTCATTTGAATTAGAGACGCTTGCAGTCGTATCATCACTTAACAAATTCAGAGTTTACCTTGTTGGTATACCGTTTAAGGTGATGACAGATTGTAATGCCCTCAGGACTACAATGACAAAACGAGATCTCGTGCCTCGCATCGCTCGCTGGTGGGTTCAACTTCAGGAATTCGATTGCGAGATCGAATATCGTCCTGGTTCACGCATGACCCACGTGGATGCGCTGAGCAGGAATCCTACCGGCGCAGCGATTGAGGAATCCCATGTGCTCGACGTCCTCTTGGTTGATTCAGATGACTGGATTTCAACTGTCCAATCAACTGATTCTGAAGTCCTGCGAATCAAAGAAATCCTAAAGGATCCAGAGTCAGAAAAGGTAGCAGATATAGTAAAAAATTATAAGCTAAAAAACGACAAGGTCTACCGTATTATGGACAAGGAAGGGAAGGAATTACGCTGGCTTGTCCCCAAGGGCGTAAGGTGGCAAATCTTGAAGATGAACCACGATGATGTGGGGCACTTTGGTTTCGACAAGACTCTAGCGCGTATTCAACAAAGCTTTTGGTTCCCAAAAATTAGGAAGTTTACCAAAAAATATGTGAAGTCTTGTCTTGAATGTGCACATCATAAGGGGTCAGCAGGGAAACAAACCGGTGAACTACACCCCATACCAAAGGAAACTAAACCATTTCATACGGTTCATGCTGACCATTTAGGACCTTTCATTAAAAGTAAAAAGGGAAATATGTATCTCTTGGTTTTAGTGGATGGATTTACTAAGTACGTAAACATAAAGGCAGTCAGAAACACAAAAACTGCAACATCTATAAAAGTTCTTCGCGAACATATAAGTTATTTTGGTGCACCCTCTATGCTGGTAACGGATCAAGGAACGTCATTCACAAGTAATAGTTTCCGAACTTTTGTAAAGTCTGCAGGCATTAAACACATCTTAAATGCGGTTGCGACGCCAAGGGCCAATGGCCAAGTTGAACGTTTCAACCGAACGATCCTTGATGCGTTATCTGCCAAAACACACGGAAAAGACGACAGGGATTGGGATGACTTCATCCCCGATATTCAAATTGGCCTTAACACTACCGTACATAAAACCACGGGCAAAAGTCCTTCAGAACTTTTATTCGGGTTCAAAATCAACAGCACCTCTGAAAATATTTTACGAGAAGTTATTGATGAAACTAAAAACTCTGAACCAGAAAACATCCACTCAATGCGCGCAGAAGCTGGAAATCGCATCGACAACCAGCAGATCAAAGACAAAACTCGTTTTGACTCGAAACGAAATCACAAAAACAATTTTAAAACGGGGGATTTAGTCACCGTAAGACGTGAAGTACCAAGCGACGGTAAATCGAAGAAGTTGGCTATTAAATATCAAGGCCCATACCGTATTACTAAAACTCTCCCAAACGATAGGTTTATTATAGAGGATACGCCCTTAACCCGCAAGCCTGGTCGACACATTTATGAAAATTGTGTTGCTATAGATAAAATAAAACCCTGGCTGGTATTTGATAAAGAATTTGAATCCAATTCAGAGTCAGACTCCGATGAAGAAAATAATTGTAATGTTGTCAACAGCGATACATAAACCTTTGCATGTATGTATCTGATTTAATCCAAGTACGTATGTATTGTAACATTTAAGTCACTTATAAATCCATTTATGTACATCTTCTTTAATACATATATTTATATATGTATGTATAAAATAGCTCATAGATTTACGATGTAACTTAGGTTAACCTAAACTTGTATTGACAGCTATTTACTTGTTCGTGATATAATAATTTAATGGAGAAAGTTGTGTTTTAATGACAGTTTGTATATACCGACTTAATAAATCATAGGTAAATAATGTACATACATAAATAAAATATAGATTAAGTCTAAAATGAAAATATTAAAATGATATGTATAATATACTGTAGGCATACATAAATTATATACACATATGGGTATTCTGTGTAGTGTAGTTTTGGTACATGGATAATGCGTATGTGTGTGTGTAATACTGTACAAAAACAGAGAATCAGAATTGTAAAATAGGTCTATTGTCTTTAATTTCTCAATATAAAAGCAAGCGATGGGACTCGCTACTATAAGGATGGCCGAGCTGTTAGCGATTGTTAGCGATCTAAACTAATTTAATCTTAAATTTTAGTATATTTTTACAATTCTAAACTGGCAACACTATTACCTGTCATGCAGCCCTCCCGCCACTAGGTTTCCCCCTTCCACAAAAACCACTTTAATGGCGGCAGAGCTGCTGGACAGTCAGTTCTGTGTTACGAGTGCCAGAGGCAAGACGTCAAGTGACTAACAGTGCGGATATTGTTACGTTTTGGTTGGAAAATCTAAAAGGTTGTACTATTTCTTATTTTTATTACTTTTCTAGCAATATTTTAATCTTTTCGTAGAAGTTTGCATGCCTTAAATTTCAAATGAACCGTTGTAATTCTGTTCAAAGCAATACTGATCGAAATATATTTATTGAAATTACAAACATGGTTTTCTTTATTCAACGCCAATAGAAGTTATATCATTTATAGAATTAATACCTTCCTTGCTCATTTGAATGTCGTTAAGAACAAACTAAGCCTTCGTTTTACATATTGTTTTATGTTTTTTGCGATTGATTTCGTTTCAGTAAGGATATTAAGAAATAAATTCCAATGTAGCAGAGAATTGGTCACTTATGTAACTTTATATGGGAAGTAATTTTTTTTGTGCGTTGTTAGCAAAGTCGTAGTACAATAGTTGTTGCTTTTGACCTCAGTAATAAGTGGGCAAGCAGATGTCAGGTAAAAACAACCTAGTATATATTAAAGACTTTCAGGTGGTTTTCTTTTAACTTCCGAAGTCGAAAACGACATCAATACGCTACTACTTCGTATCAGTCAAATTCAGAACTAAGTGGGCAAACGAGCACGTGGGATACCTGGTGGTAAGTGGTCACCACCGTCCATAGTCTAGTTAAGAGCATAACACCTGAATTTGTCAACGTGGAATACGTTGATTATTGAACCAGGGTTGTAACGTATCCAGAAAAGTATTATTTTCAGATTCTTTATGCAATATTAAGTAACTGAATCTCCATACCTTGAGTACGTGTTACCATATCCGATATCCGTCTACCTCCGGCCACGGCCAGAACCGGTCCGCCAACATTTTGCAAGCCATTTTTAATTTTAAAAACCACAGACACAACTCACTTCACATTAATACACCAAACTTCCTTATATCTCGAGAACTCCAATCAGAACTTATAAAACAACACTTAATTAGCGAATCATGTAAACACATCAATTTAAAATACGTAGAAGAAACACAAAGCAAAGAATTCAAAAATGAACCCCATTCTTACCATTTTAAAAAGGACTAGTCGAGAAACTATCACAGAAAAGAATCGATTAAAAAAAACCGTTCGAAAAAGGAAAATTTCGCGACGCGCAGCGCTTGCGCACGTATAAACTAGAATGACAAGAGGGAATTATTTAATGCTCTCTAAGGTCAAGTTTACGATAGCCATTCGAAGAAGACAACTATAGATTTACCTTATAAAAGAAAGAGACAGAAGCTCATCTTGAAGTAAAGACAGATGCAGACAAAACTTGTTATTGTTGATGTACAAAACGATTAAGATTTCATTAAATGCATCAACAATTTGAGTTTTTAGGACAATATCCGGTTGCTCATGACGTATATGAATATGTTGAGGGTTTTGTTCTGAAGGTGCTATTAGAAAGATGAGTAATACCGTTAGGAAAAGTTTACTTTCAACGGTGGTTTAAGTATATACTTACAATATTATGTGACGTCACATCACAGTACTCAATTTTGATCTGCTCCAATGATTTTTGCTAATGTTGTATGTACGAATTGCAACTACAACGTGCTACAAAAACCGGCCAAGTGCGAGTCAGACTCGCGCACCGAAGGTTCCTCACTACTAAGGTAAAAATACCGTCTCAGTTATGGACCCGCAGTCACACAAAAGTGTATTAAATGCGTGCAATGGGCACTAAATTTAGCAAAGAGATGACGAAAGCGAACGTCATTAAATGTATAAGATGACATTTATGTCATGTGTGTCGTTTATGTCATCCCATACATTTTATGTCGTTCGCTTTCGTCATCTCTAAATTTACTGGCGCGTTGTCCAGACTCCCTGTTGCGGCAACAAAAAATAAGCGTTATAGTAGTTTAAGATACAAGTTCCGTAAGTAGGGTTATTACAAATGAGTTGACGTTTTGTAAGCCCGAGACGAAGTCGAGGGTTTACCATCGGCACGAGTTTGTCATAACCCTTACGGACGTGTATCTTACGACGTTTTTCAATACATTTGTGAGAAAACAGGTATAAGTAAAACACTTGGTAAGGAACCAACCATGGGTTCTGTCAGCCTCTTGTCGATTTATGTTCTCCTGGTACTCTCCATTTTATTTTAAATATAGTTAGGCATTAGTCACCCAAGTAAAAAGTCACCACTGTAGTATTTTTACAAAATAATTTTAAGATGAGGAGTGTAAAAACTCCTTGGTATTATACTTTTTACTTTCGAGCGGAGCGAGAAAGGTATTGTATTCGTGAAAAAAAAAAGTTTTCTAATTTTCTCAAAAATGTGTTCTCTATAAAAAACAAGTCTCCCAAAAATGTCCGTCCGTCGGTCGGCCGGTCCGTCGGTCGGTCTGTCCGTCACGCTTTGGCCTATCGGCTAAACGAATGGTCCGATTAACACCATATTTTGAATTTCGGAGTTTTATGCAAATCCATCGAAGGGTTCCAAGTGGTTTCTTGCTGGCTCTCATTTGGAGGGTAGCTGTAAATTTTCTTAAAAACGGCTCATAGTATCTTGATGAAACTTTGCATGACCAAGCATCTCCATGTAAGATATCTTGCGCCAGTATCAATTGATCTGTGTAATTTCATATAAGGGGTGTTCCTGTACCACCAAAACGTAAATATGTGATTTACCCAAAATTGGTTCCACTGAGTTTATTAAAATTTTCTATAATATTAATCCTGGATTGGTTGTCTACCTGACTGGATATTCTTTATGTTTTTTTTTATAAAATTTAGTACACAGGGTGTACCAAAAACTGAAAGGGCTTGCTCAGTAGACTAAACTGAACAATTACCCATAAGTAGCATGTGTTGGGAAATTAAAAAGATCTCCATGCAAGTATCCGACGGTAGTATCCATTGATCTGTGAAAATTCATATTATGGGTGTTCCAGTACTACCAAAAGTTAAACATGTTATTTACTGGAAATCGTTTGAGGTTTGTTTGTTTTAATGTTTGACAATTTGAATTCTAAATTGATCTGTATATTTCATTCGAACATTTTTTTGGAAAAAACGTAAATAAAAGTTTGTATTTCCATACTATGTGTATGGCATTACAAATTTAAGTTTGCGGTTGATAGTTTTTTCTTGAGTATTGCGAGAAAGTAAGTGCAGTGCTGCTGTACCATTTATTTTACTTACCGCACTAGTTCGGTAAGTAACTACTTACGAGCAATGTTTGTTTACGTCCTTTTGAGTACGTTTTTCGAGCAAATGTATTGAAAAATGAATTTAAAAGAATTTAGAACCGAAACATAATCTTGTAGTTTGTTGTTTAGACCTCATTTTTCATTGGTCATTAAGGAAAACAAGCAGTTCGCTGGATTTTCCGAAAACGCATGCAATAAGGCTAGCATGCTGGGAACTCCTTTCAACCGTTGATAGGCTATAATCATAGGCTATAATCATCATCATAACATTTCATTGAAAGTCCACAGCTAAACAAAATTTTACATCAAAAAGGGTAGAGATGGGTTGGTAATATTTTTAGCCAGCATAACATCGACGCGATACTTTTGACTATCTCCAACCGATCTAATTCATTCGTTTAAATCTGAAGTATCAGATTTACAGATTTAGCAGAATTTTCTGCTTCCGTTATAATTCCAGGAATCTGATTCCAGTAGTTGGCTGGATGGTACGAAATTTCAAGGAAATGGCGCCGCAGGCGATATCTAGTACCTAAATACAATTTCGGTCCAATAATCAAGTTTTCAGAATCGAACTTCCATCCACCTTCATAATGGAAACTCGGGGTATAGTAGTCGGGGTATAGAAACCGGATTAATTTGTATGAAAAATCGCGTCAGTTCGTTATTTGCATGAAATTCGCTACTTAATTTAGAAATAGTAGATTAAGATGCAAGTGCGCTATTTTGGATATTACGGCCGAGGCCCAAAAATTGCAGTAATGGAGCCGAGGGTGTAATCACCAAAGCGCACGCGCTTCTTACGACGTTTTTTTGCTTACCTTTTATCCCGAAAGAAAAGTAGAATTTTCCTTACATTTCTACTTACACCCGATACTCCATACTTTTGTTTTTGTCCAAGTATTTTTCAACGCATTTGCGAATAAAAACAAATAAAAATTGCTTACCTTTCATCCCGAAGGAAAAGTAGAATTTTCCTTACATTTCTGCTTACACCCGATACTCCAGACTTTTGTTTTGTGTCTAAGTATTTTTGAGAAGTAAAATCTTTTGAAAACAATTGTAATAAACATAACAAATGAACATTTTTTGAAATGGCGCGCGTATAACTTTTTCGGAAGACATACGCGCGCTCCTCCTGGCACTGACTAAACCCTCAAAATAAAGACCTCCTTGATTCGCTCGGAGACTAAACCAAAGACATTTGAACCTCGCTGCGCTCGAAACTGCCAAACTGCGTACTTCCTTGAATTATTTAAAATTGAATAGGTATTCTGTTACTTTAAAGACTGGTTAATACAAATATTTTCATGTAATTGACTTTATTTATCATATTATTTATATTGGTTATTTTTTTGGACCTGATTTCCTTTTGCCCACTTATTACTGAGGTTAAAAGCAACAACTTTTGTTCTACGACTTTGCTAACAACGCACAAAAAATTTTCGACTCTCCATATGAAAGTGGTCACGTGACCGACCCATTTTGTATGGGAAGTTGAAAAATTTTCGTGCGTTGTTAGCAAAGTCGTAGAACAAAAGTTGTTGCTTTTGACCTCACAGTTTATTTATTATTATGAATGTTATAATTATAGAAACTCCTTGCACCTTACCGATTAAAAAAAAAGAAAATTATGAAAAGAGCACGCGTGTTTAATAAGCTGGATTATGGACCTTAAAACAGTGCAAATAGAGCTGTTTTATGAGCAAATGTGTTGAAAACTATATTTAACTTATTTCTATGTGTTTACAAGAAAAATTGAACTAAAAGTTACTGTGTGCTTTTGTTAAAAATCCTATGCGAGCAAATATTCGTAATCGGTTTTTCGATAACGGTAATTTACGGGTTTTATGAGAGTCAAACTTAACTAGGTCTCATGACTGGAAAAAATCGATTCCTCCATTTTTAGGGTTCCGTACCTCAAAAGAAAAAAAATCATGGAATCCTTATTTGATCACTTTGGTGTCCATCTGTCTGTCTTTTAAGACCCTTTTATGAACGGGTGAAGGTAAGAAGCCAGGTATTACAGCCCAAGTGAATAGAAAAGTCTAAAATAATTCAATATTACTACTTTTCCCACAACTAATTATAACGGCTGTGTATTAACATGCCACCAAATTTGAGTAGATTTTTACCAAATAATATTCACCAAATTTTGTCTACCAAAATGGATGAATGTACACCAAATCTGCCGTCCGATAGCTATAATGCCGCTAACCCACACTTTGTCAATTTCGACTTTTTAATATATTCTGAATCAGAAAAAAAAGTTCTATCGACTGATTTTACCCGTATTTTTCTATCTATAATAGTTTTCGAGATAATGAAAAGAAAAATGCCGTTATATGCCTAAATTTTGAATGTAAACAATGCTAAAATGCAGTAAATAGTAAATGCATGGCTAAAACGCGAATAAAAGCAATTTTAGCAAGCATTTGCATGACTACATTGCCGTTACTTTGTTTTCACTAACAATAATGAGGTTAAAGTACTTTAAACTCGTTATAGCTGTGTTATATTTTTCATTAATATAAAACAATCCAAAGCTTTAATGCCGTTAAGTGAAAACACTAAGCAATAATGTAGTTAAAATGCAATAGCGGCATTTTAGCATTTTAATTCGAATTTTTTTATCATTACTTTGCAATTATTAAAG
This sequence comes from Athrips mouffetella, assembly GCA_947532105.1. Lineage (NCBI taxonomy): Eukaryota > Metazoa > Arthropoda > Insecta > Lepidoptera > Gelechiidae > Athrips > Athrips mouffetella. The sequence goes on from OX383977.1 coordinate 14,717,575, forward strand.
GGCTTATGACGGCAAATTAAAATAAAAACTGAAATAATTTTACACTTAGTCAAGACTAAAACGCGACTATCCCACATTACTTAGCTAAAATGCGGTTATAAACTCTCGTTCATTCAACGGTCGCGGAGTGTGCGAATCCGATCGCAGTTTGGCGCAGGAGTCTAGACGAGACGGACGTGTCACGCATCAGCAGAGGTGACCGAAGTGCGCTTACGCGGGAAGTTATTTGGCGCCAAATCACATCTACATGCTACGTAAGTTTTACTGCCCATTTTATTTTGAAAAACTAAATCTTAAGCTAGTAAAATTTCTTTTAAAAGACGTTTTTAAAATTACCTAGGACAATAAAATAAATATTTGCCATCTCAATTCAATTCGTAAGTGTTGGTGGCTGAGCGCGTTGTGTTCCGTTTCTGGGATGTCGAATGTTCGGTTTAAAATGGTATTCGCCTCAATACTGCAACTACTGCAGTTGGAGATCAGTTTACATCGGTTTTAGTCATACGTCACTGGCGAAAAAACTACCTACCTAACAAACTACCTCGGTCACTGGCGAACAAACGCGTTCCTACACTTCCTACGCACACAATCTAAGCTCGTGTAGGTGAACGCGTACCATGCTTGTGTAAGTGAGATAAGAAATGCTAGGGTTGCATGCGCAGAAAACGCCGCGCGTTCAAGTTCGATGACCTCAATGACTCAAAACAAACTTATTGCGCGAATTAGGAAGAAATAAGAATCATATTATGCTGTAAGGTGGGTATCTAAGCTCGTTTTTTGCAATAGTTTCCTATTTTGAATCAGTATAAACGAAGTAACTAAATTTTTGTAAGGAAATTCAGGCCACCAAAACGTTACGTAAGTTGAAAATATGATTTTTTGTTGATATAGATATTGTGTTGTTTTCAGTGTGATCTGATAGGTTTAGGTCTTAAACCGATAGGGTAAATGAAATACTAAACATAAGTACCTATTGTATGTTGGTTTTCTACTAAAACATAAAACACTTTAAAAATAACTGTAAAACACTTTAAACACAGCACAACACACGCCCATTACAAAAGTATTTGTAAATTATTTGTTTAATATTTGAATATTTTACGTGACCTCCACTCTGCGCACCGCGTCGTCGCGTCCTTGCCAACCGGTAACTGTGAGGTAACCGAGCGCGGGTGGCAGGGAATGACCGTACTGTACGATCAAAAAGTGATACAAAATCTATATTACAACCTTTGTTTTTTCTTACGAATTGGGTCTTCTATCACATATTATTTTATTAGACATTTTTATCGGACAAAAACATGTAATTAAGTAAAACGCTTAGGTTTTAGCCGGAGAGGGATTGAAAAGCTTTTACTTGGTAGCCATACACGTAAAGATATACTTGCGCAAGTTTAGACTAGAATGCTATTATTTAGTTTAGGCTACTGAAATGCTAGCTACAGGATATAGCAATGCAATCTAAACTTGCGCAAGTATATCGTTACGTGTATGGCTACCTTTACGTTGCGTACGGATGTGCCAGCCTACTGATCGGTGACAGGACGCTTGGGTTTATCATACATAAACTCTCCATAACTGTAGATTCTGTCTTCATACATACTTATATAAATTTGTAGTGATTTAATGAAACGTCCCTGAGTAATTAACTTACAAATAATGTGAACTGTGAATTGATTTTTTAATGAAAATAATATTAACATAAAATAACAATCACCTTAGGTCGATTGTTTTGTTATGGTTGGTTTAATGGTTAAATGTTATTTTTTTTCAGAACATGTATACAAGAAAGGATATTATATTACACAAAACAAGATCACCAAATATTAAAAAGACTGACATAAAATCTATATTTTCCCGGCCATACGACTTCAAAAAACATGGTGCAATTTTTGACTATAGAAATGAATACAAAACCACCTTGCACTCTCCACACTTATTAAAAAAATTTGATAACATAGAAAACTATTTGGACGAAATAAAATCCATTCAAAAACAAAAAAATATAAAGCCCGTAAATAATACCGTAGAATTGAAAGAAAAACCAGTACATCGACATCGACAACTAGTAAACGTCGGATTCTGTGAAACATGCGAAAAAGAAAATCAGGAGAAGGAGAAGAAAACTGAGAATAATGAGAAGGAAAACGCAAATTCGAGTGAAAAAGAGAGCGAGAAGGAGAACAAAATGGAGAGTGAGAAGGAGATTAAGGAGGTGAGTGAGAAGGAGAACGTAAAGGAGAGTGAGAAGGATACCGAGAACGAGAACGTAAAGGATAGTGAGAAGGAGAACATAAAAGAGAGTGAAAAGGAGATCGAGAAGGAGAACATAAAGGAGAATGAGAATGAGAAAGAGAACGAGAAGGAGAACGTAAAGGAGACCAAAAAAAAGAGTGAGAAAGATAACGAGAAGGAGAACATACAGGATAGTGAAATGGATAGTGAAAAGGAGAGCGAGAAGAGGAGTGAGAAAGAGAGTAAGAAAATGAACCAGAAATCGAGTGAGAAGGAGAACGAGAAACAAAAAGAAAAAGAGAATGGAATTGAAAACGAGATGTCTGCAGGTTTTTTGTACTGTGACGAGACACTTTCATTATCTGACGCATACATTGATACTGAAATGCAAGAACAAGATCCGTATGCAGCGTCAGACGACAGCAAAGATGAAGATTACATTCCAGACACAGATATCTATAGTGAACAATCTAGTGAAACAATAATAGTAGACGATATTGAAGATACTAACAAAAAATCTATGGTATCAAGTTATTCGCAGCATTGTGAATATGAACATTGCATTGAACCAGCTATTAGCAGTTGTGAAGTATGTTTTTGTCTATTGTGTCCAGATCATTTTGACAGTCAAACAGCTTTAGCTATTTCTTGCATAAAACATCATCCATTTTCTACTGAAAAAGAGAATAATAAAGAAAATGACTGTAATATCATCAATTTTTCAACAAATACAGGAAATCACAAACAAAGAAGAGAATTAATGAAACCAGTACAGCTTAAGAAAAATAATAAAAATAAATCACCGGAAAAGTTTGAAGCGTTATTATGTGAGTATATTAATTGTTATCAAGAAATACATAGTTCATGTGGGAAATGTCTGGGACTACTTTGTTACGTTCATTTTGAAAATGATTTTACTTATGTCGATTGCAAAAACCATAGATCTAGCTTTAATAATAAAAAGAACAAAAAACTATTGAAAAGTAATGATGTTAAAATTAGTCACCTAGAAGTGAAGCAAGAAAAGATAACTCAACTAAGAACAATTAAACAAGATACCATGGAGAAACAAGAAAATAAAAAGAATGCTTTGAAAAGCTTATGCATTGCAGAGAACAGCAAACCAAACACAAATAAACGCAGAATTTCATTTGATTGTTTTCAAACTGCAAAAGATGTACCATTATCGCCACGACCGCACAAGCGAAGAAATACAACTGATTTTGGCGTTTCTCAAACTTTAACTACGAATGATTTGGATACCACGCAATGTTTGGAACCTGAGATATTAGAACCCCCTAAAAAACGGAAAAAATATGCAACTACACGACTTCAGCGGAAAATGGACGCAAAAAATAAAAAGATATTAGAACGTTATGGCGTTAAAAATGCATGTAACCAAAAATGTAGGAAAAGATGTACTTCTCTTTTCAGCCACGAAGAACGAGAACAAATAAATACAACCTACTGGAACATGTCGTGGCAAGAGCGACACTCATTTGTCAGAGCGCACACTTCATTAGCAATACCAAAGCGAAAATATACACAAGAGCCTAAAAGAAATCCAAAACGAACTTTCGCTCTTAAAAAAAGTGATTCTACTAGAATAGAAGTATGCAAGATATTTTTTATAACTACTTTAGGATATATGAGAAAACAAACGACAGAATATTATACAACGATTTCGATAATTTATCTGTAGATAAGCGCGGGAAGCACCAGAAAACACCTCAATTCGATCGATCATTAGTGATTGAACATGTTGAATCTTTTAAACCATTAGAACACCATTACCGCCGTGAACATGCTCCTTTACGGCGATACTTGCCAAGTGATCTAACTATTACTGAGATGTACAAACATTTTTGTGAAAAGTATCCGGATAAAAAGGTTTCATATGAATATTATAGAAAGAATATAAAGGAAATGAATATAAGTTTTACACGGCTTGGTAATGAGGAATGTGAAACATGTGAGCATTACCACTAGCATCAAAATGAAACTTCTCATGATGCCACCAGCCAGATGCTTGCAGATTGTGATGATTGTGCGGAATGGGCTAAACATCATGAAAAATATAAAAAAGGCTAGAAAATTGTACAGTGAACACAGAGACGCAACAGAAGATAATTCTACAAAATATTTTAGCGCAGATCTAGAAAAAGTCATCATGTTGCCTAGGCTTGAAGCATTCAAAAGTATAATCTTTTGTCAACGTTTAGTAGTATACAACGAAACGTTTTCTCCACTTGGCAAAATTACAACAAAATCAAAGCCGCTCACCGTTCTTTGGCATGATGGCATTGCAGGACGAAAACAAAATGACATAATATCTACTTTCTACCAATTCCTTCTTCATAATAGAGATGTCACTAGTTTACATGTATGGTTGGATAACTGCAGCGCACAGAATAAGAACTGGCTCCTATATGAATTTCTCGTTCATTTAATTAACAGCGAAACAATTGCTACAAAAGAAATAACACTTTATTATTTTGAACCAGGTCACACATTTATGTCCTGTGACCATAGAATATATGAATGCCTGTGACCAAGTGCACCATCAAGTAGAGCTGGCAATGAAAAACAAAAACAAATTGTATGATTTCACAGATTTTGTAGATACAGTGGCATCAATTAATAAGTCGCAAGTCGTTGTGAAATCTATGGCAGTAGAAGATTTTTTGGATGTGCCAAACTTTATTTCGGACAGAAGAATTCAAAACGCAAACCCACGAGCATATTTGAATAATATGGTTCAGGTACGTTTTGTACGAGAAAGTTACGATATCAAGTATAAAAATGATTTTGACGATGATAATTTTACTGTGTTGCGGTTTTTAAATGAAAAATATTTGAAAACGCCTGATATTATGGAACTGGTATTTCGCACGGAACCAAAGGGTATACAATCCGCACGAAAAGCTGATTTGATAAAAAATTTAACAAATATAGTCCCAACCCATAAACAGCTTTTTTGGAAAAACTTACCAATAATAGCTGTTGATGAAAATGCAAAGAAACCCATTAAAAAAAGATCTCACAGAGACTGAGACTGATTATATTTAAATTAAAAGAAGTTCTCGTAGAGACTGATTATGGTTATCTCTAAGTTTTTATAGCGGATCGTTTACAATATTATATTACTTAATAGTTGGAAAAGTTGTGTAAGTTTATTTGTTACCTATTTGTTGATTAAAAATGTTCCTATTACAGATACGTTTATTAGTTAAGTATAAAAGTTTTTCATTTGAGAACACTTATTGTGACTGATTTTTAAGAAGGTACAAATTAGAATTAATTAAGAGTTTGGGAGTAATAGAGTTTATAATTATTCATGTTTTAAAGTTTGGAATAGTCTTATTTGTGAAGTGTCCTTACAATTTATTATTATAGAAAGTTTATATTTTTGTTACGTTACAAGTGATAGCTTGTATTTTATTTTCATTTGTATTATTGTAAAGTTTAAAAGTTTTTCTAAACATTTATTCGACATGTCTTTCTTTCTTTTAAGTTCACACTTTGACTTTGTCGTTTTAAAGGACCGAGATATTTGATCGTTATGTTAAACCATGGACTTACTAAATACTTGTCCAGAGTTAAACTATATTTTGTGAGTGTAATAATTTTTCCAAAAAGATCTCATTTATAATAACTATTTTTTAAGTAAAAAAAATAAATGATTGAATACTCATTTAAAATTATGACCTGTTATTTATTATTTCATTTAAATAATCAGTAATCAACCTGAAATTAACTAAATACCTTTAGTAAAATTTTCACTTTAGATGCATTTTGTTGTATTTTTTCAATCATGATGTAACATATACATCGCTAAATTGCCGATAAGATAGATGGTTTAGTGTTTAGCTGCATTAAAGTGTAGTAACTGCTGATAAAATAAATAGAAATTTAAACGTATGAAAGTTTTACGAGACTAAATTGCAGTTAAATTACGTTAATCGCATTTTAGTTTTGCATTATACGATAAGCTAAAAATAAAAAACTTAGCAATTAAATTCTGAAAACGTTTAACGGCAATATAGATTGGGAACAAAAACAATATTTCTAGTGCTTTACAAGTTCCTAAAATTTATGCAAAACCAATCACTAGAATGCCGCTAGGGTTGTCCTAATGGCGTTATAGCTGTGGCTTTTGTTATCAATTTATGCAATGAATACTAACTGCAATCAGTTTTATAGCATTATCTCAAAATATGCTAAATATTTTGGTTTTAATTTAAAACCGTCTTATAGCCCTTAAAATTTCCTATTTTATGATATTTTAACATTTAAAATCGGTAAAATGGTTTTTGAACAGCAGTGATTTTAACTTCTCCCGCGCTTTTCTCGAATTTTGGTTTTTGGGGTTAGCGGCATTATAGTTATCGGACGGCAGAAATTTGCTTCTGGCACTTCGCCGGCCGCTGCCGCGGCACGCTCGCTCCGCTCGCTCGGCTCGTGCGTTGTGGTCGTAAGATAACCTAACACAACCTAACCAATCCCGAATGGGTTACCCTTTGGTGTACGTTTAGCCAATTTGGTGTACATTCATCCATTTTTTCTGAAGTGTATTGGGGTATAAAAAAATATTTTGGGAATCATTTAATTAGTTCCCAATTATAACCATTTAAGGTGAGCTCCCGGAGACTCCCGTTTTGAGTACATTAATATTAAAGGTTTGAGTGGACGCGTAGTATTTTAAATAAAAGGCCAAAAGCTTATAGTATATCATGTGGCGGACAGGTACGGAACCCTTAGGGCACGAGTCCGACTCGCACTTGGCCGGTTTTTCAGTAACTCATGAATAAAGCGTGATTAAGAATCTCTGCACTGCGCCATTGGTATGCTTTGGAGATTATACAGAGCAAAGCTCGGTCGCCCAGGTACTCATCATAACATCCCATGAAACGTCCTCTACAAGACAGGGAGCTGCCTCCAGAATTCTAGCTTTTGCTGGAAAAATGTATAGGGAAGAACCATATTCACCTCGCACCTTGTTCCGTGTGGTGCCGGCAAAGCATAGTACCAACCAATACACACCCGTGGGTGTCGTAAGAGGCGACTAAGGTTTATAAACTGGAGGATGGGCAGCAGCATCCTCCTTTGTATCTTATCTTACTTACTGCGGTCATCTACAATCGTGGTCCATGGTGCCAGCCGTAACACTAACGAGCCCAGGTACTACACCATTTTTAGGGTTCCGATACCAAAATGGTAAAAAAAAGGAACCCTTATGGTGCCGCTCTGTCTGTCTGTCTGTCTGTCCGTCTGTCTGTCACACCTCTATATCTCAGCAACCACTTATGCTATCAACCTGAAATTTGGAATAGTTTTAGAATATAGTTGCCCAACTTAATTGCACAAGAAAAAATTTTGAAAAAAGTATGATTATTAATATAAAGGGGGCCAAAATAGGGGGGGCCAAATTTCAAATTGTCGCTACTAGGTCGAGTGGGGTATCATATGAAAGGGCTTTACTTGTACATTTTAAAATATATTTTTGTATTTTTTTAAATTTCTTAGTTTTAAAGTTATGATGAAAAATGTCAAGAAAAATACCATTCCCCCCCCCTTATCTCCGAAGTTTGAGTAAGGAAAAATCTGAATTAATTACAGTTGACAGAAGTTTATATAAACTTTACAGCAAAAATAAAACGATCTTTCTAAGTTGCACAGTTTTTCAGAAATCTGCAAAAAACCTTTACAAACAAATTTAGTTTTGCGGTCCTGAAAATGGACTTTATTGCTTCCAAAAATACTATAGGTATATCGGAACCCTCGGCGCGCGAGTCCGACTCGCACTTGACCGGTTTTTTTTTTATATTGTATGTAAACTAAATCGTAAGAATGAAATAATTAATAATTTTTCAACTTTTGCTCTAGTTTAGTCACCCCAGTCACAGAATATATAATCCCCAGTTTTGTAGCAATCCTCACTACACAATGATGTATAGTGCTAGGTTACAAGACCACTTTGGTGCGTCAGCACAGTGTTAATACAACAAAACAGCGTTAAATACAACAAATGTGACACTATGCCTGTAATGCTTTTGTCTTTTATTTTTGTATTTTTTAAATTGCTATATGAGCACTATCATGCCTTTCTCTCTCTCTCTCTTCTGAGCTGTAAAAGTATTACACCACGTAACGGTCGTACGCTTAATTGATAAATTAGATTTAAATTATTGAAATCTTTAATTTCGCTTTTGGACCTGACATAGCAAAGAAGTTGGTCCTTCGAGCCGGATTTGAACCAGCGACCTATGAATAAACAAACAATTGTGCTTATTCTGTGCACCTTCCTAACGAATCCTCCTAATTAGTATTTACGTCAGAAATTCAAACTACAAGCCATACAGCCTTTCCCTTTGCTTTACTCAAAGAACAGTCATAGGAGCCGAGTTTCTTTTTATTAAAAACTACCCTTCTCCTAATGAAAGCCTTCTATTACATTGCAGAAAACTTGAAAAAAAAAAAAACTTGCTTATTAATTGAATACGTCTTTACCTTTATTGAATTTTTAATTAAGATTCAGCGTCTTTTGCGTTTTTCTAAGTAACTTAAATTGAATTAAGTAGAAGAAATAATTATGACGTATTAAAAATTCTATTTGGGTTATTGATATCTATCAGTATTCGCAAAAAATATTGCGAGTAAATGCGGTTTTTGTAATGTTATTACTTTGAAATGCAGGTTTCTCTTTGCGAACTTTATTATGATTTTCATCTACTAAAATAGAACCGTTTTTCCCCCGAAGGGTAAAAAACGGATATTTAGGTTTCTGCCGAAGCTTGAACCATATTTGAGATTACACTCCCGTATCTCAGCCCGTTTCACTCAGATTTCATATCTTGCAGCGCCCTCTGGCGACTATTTTGGTTACTAAGGTCCCCTCCCCACGCCCGTCACAAGCGCCCGTCTGTTCTTTGATCAGTACCTTTAAATTAAGCCGGCAAGGCCTTCAGGTATGGTTCAAGCTTCGGCAGAAACCTAAATATCCGTTTTTTACCCTTCGGGGGAAAAACGGTTCTATTTAGGTGTTCGTGCCTTCGCTTGAACCATATTTGAGACGTGTTTAACTTCTGACGGCGCTTTGGCGGGCGTACTGTGACCTGTCTCATTTAGTAAAATTTGTCTTTAATGCGTAATTTATAACAGAGTTAATTTAAGAATTTTAAATTAGTATTTTTAAATTTAATCAAACAGTCTTGTCGAAACTTTCTTCATAATAAATAGGACTCACGAAACAAATTAGTAAAAGAAAATCTAAATATTTCATTTTCTTGTTTAGATTTTCTAGCGTTGCACACGGTAGCAATACTTTATTTTTAATTTTTAATACTAATAATAATAAATTGTATAGATAATTTCGAATAATTGTAAGATTACAAACAGCAAATATTGAAAAACTGCAGGCAATTTGAGATGATGCTAACAAATAAATCTGTTGACCTGTCAAATCTTTCATGGAAGGAGTTGAACCTCTCATCAATGCTCAAAGTTTTTCCTGCGTTCAGTAATCAGTCACTACACCAGACGCTTTGCGACGATGAGTAGGGCTCGTTTATCTTATTACCTACAATGAGTGATTGAAAAATAGTATATTACAGCTTAATATGTAAATATGCAGTATATTATGTAATTTCTCTTACGACAGCTCTTTGATTGTTTATTTTTTGGAAAATTAAACTTTTGGACTCACAACTTGTAAAAGTTACTTAGGTATCGCTTGCAGATTACAACTAGTCTGAGCATCCGACTTGTTTGCGGTGGTAAGTGCTCTAGACGGTATGCGTCAGATTATTATTAAATAAAAATTTGGGTCTATATCCATAAATTGAAGTAGTCTGCAGTGGGAGCCGTGTGAATATTCTAATTGTCTAATTCAACAACTAATTCTCCCTTCCAAAAAAAAACCTGTAAAATGACGCTCTTCTGGGTACTCATCAAATACTGAGTATAAACAAGGTGAGGTCCACTTACAAAATGATTGAAAATCACGAGTGATTTCATGTTGATCTCATGTTAATATGAGAAGGAACAAAACGGCTGAACAAAATGATCGATCGATCAATTCGATTTATTTTAATTATTTGGATTTTGAGTGTGGCGAGGCAACCAGGTGTTATAGCGATGTTGAAAACTGGCTGGTCTAGTCCATATGCAGAATATAACAACAAAACAATTTCAATTTACCGAAGTGACTTCTTGTTTTAATAGTCTTATCATGCTAAAAGAGCAAAGAAGATTCGTCGAGAGTTGAGATAGTTAGGGATCAAAAACTACTACTTTACTATGTCATTGTACTTACAAAAGTATTCTAGAATGCTTAAAGGTAACAAGGATTTTTGTAAAAACCATCAAACCATGATAAAAATATAGTGAAAGGTTATTTATGTTAAACTATTATGGTTTTTTAAAATTTACAACAAAGGCCTTAATGCAAAAGGTGTCGAAGTCTTCATTGTTGGTGCATACAAGTTGGGAGTAGAGTATTGGGATTTTTGGGATACCAACAAAATACGGGTATCCTTGATCTTACCACAAGTTCATCAGAACAAGCTGTTGCTGTTATAAGAAAGCAAACCGATTAAAAATTGTTTTTAGAAACTAACTCTGTAGCGGAATAAAGAATTTTTTGAACTGTTCAAGAAATCTTTTTACTTTACAGCGGAAAAACAATCAAACTGAAAAAGTGCATTTTTGAGGCTACTGAACTACAAAACTACAGAACAACTAAACTCCAGAGCAACCGAAGCAAAGTTTAAATTAAATATGAACATTATTGCAGATTTAACAATAAGGCCGAATTCAAATACTTTTAGCGAGTCGTGATAGCTATCAGATAGTTCTGATATTATTATTAGCATGGGTGCTTCCCCTTTGTGCGGTTGCACTTAGGATGTGAGCATCATCTGGGAAATATAGCTATTGATTAATGTTAGCAAATACATAAGTCTGGGTAAGGTTGACTGAGGCATCTGCAAGAGATCCTCGATCTACGACATCATCTTTTGGATCTGAAAACTCATACAAGCAAGAAGTAAATAGTGACTGCTGCCTACTTGATTGCATCTGCTTACTCAATAGCAATGATTTGACGCTTAGCTTACTATAGGTAAGGTTTGTTTTAGACTTTCGCACTTTTCCTGTGCGAGGCAATAACAATTTTAGTTTACCCTCACAATAATATCTACGTAGTTCACCTCTCTTCAGTCTACCCGTGATCACGGCTGTTGCAACGCAGGCGAAACGTCGGGAATAATAAGGTAATTTATTTTGCCTAATAACTATTATCGGGCTAAGACCCGGAACAAAATAAACATTACTATAGGTAATATGCAATTAAGGGTATCAAAAATTCAGCTGTAAACATGTTGGTTACTTATCTAAAGCCTGTAGCTTAGTTAATAAGGTCCAAAAGGTCTATATTGGCGAAAGTTACCTACTTTTTCTTACACGATGACCTTTACAATACCACCAATGTGCTGGCTGCCTGTCATGTGTGGTGGAGTATTTTGTTTGCTCAATAAAGTATGCCTAAACGTATCACACCAGAATCGGCTCGAAAGAACAACACATTTTAGTTGTATGTTCATTATTTACTTGCTGGAAAAAGCCTTCGTCAAATGCCCAAAATTTGGTGAAGAAAGTACCTACTAGATCCTGGCATCGGATAATTTAATACTGTTTTTGTAAGCACAAAACGATGGTTAAGAAGCTTTTTGACAAGAGAAGCTAAAGTTGCGTGTACTTGTCTTAGTCTTTAAGTGCAATATTATTTAATCTTGCGACTCTCGAATAATAGCATCATATTCACAGAAACGGTTATAGCTTAGATGAATTTTCCTTACAAATAAAGAAAGTTACGCAACATAAGTTCTGGGTATGGTTAACTGCGTCGGCTATAGCGTTTTTTGTGCTTCGGAAGGTCGCAGTTGTCTTCTTGGTTAGTGGAGACTTAATCATCTCAGAGGCCAAAATCTTTTGATGTCAGGGTTGTCCTGCTTTGACTAGAAAGTGTTGATACGCTTACTGGCTATCACGCAACAAGCAAGCTTAGGAAAGCTGGCAGGAACTCAGATTTATTAGCTAAACTCGTCTTTGTATACTGCGTGCAAAATAACTCCGTCTGTGACCGTTAATGGGCAGAAGTCAAGAGTCGCGGGGGTGAGCGCGGCTCCCCCCAGGGGCGAGCGGATCGTTCATTGGTTCTCCGCCTGTCACCCATACGCAGAAAATAACCGTCATAGACAGACTTTTCCTGAACGCGCTGTAATAACCTCTTACTCTTTGTTTGTATGTAAGCGTTTGTGGACAATAAAGAAAGAAACATTTAGAAGTAGTTTTAAAATAAATTTGACGTGAATAATGAATAAGTATTTTGTGTAGCTATTGTCATCAGGCTGCAGCTGTGAATAAAATTGTAAGTTTCACTTTACAGAAATTCACTTAGACGGGGAGCAGATAGGTGAAACCGTTTCTTCCCCTCGCTGAAAGTGAGGCTGTTCTTGTTGGACTGGTAGTTTTTATTGCCCCCCCCCCTCTCATTCTATCTACCAGAAGAAAGTGGGAACGTACTTCCCAAAGTAGGTGTGCTGTGTTATTATTATTCACAAACTATTAACATCAATCATTATGACCATGCAAGCAAAGATATAATTTTGTGGGGGGATAAGGAAATTCATATTTTCTATTAGTACTTATGTCCCAACTTGTCGAGGAATCATTCTGTAAGCCACGTATAAGACATTCAATTTTCGCTTGTCTGTAAGAACAAAGGAATGAAGGGAGGATACGTTACAATTACTTCGGCGCAAGTGGCTAAGAATATTTTGTTTTTTCGTCTCTCATATGAATAAAAAGTGTGTGGTTTAAGTATGAACCGTGTCGGCTTTGAAGCGCCACACTGTGCTGCTCTGGATACAACGTCCCTTGAGGCAACAAAATATCTTCTTAATTTTTAGGTTACGAAATGACTTTTTAATAATAAATTACCTCCCTTTTCTTGCTGTTGTTTGTTTGTTGCCTACACATTTATTTGCGGACAAGCAAGCGGTAAAAAGTGAGTGCATGGCATCTATTTTGGAGGTTGCTACATATTTTCCATAAATTGTAATAATGGAATTTCGCAAGGTAACGTCTGATGCTATTAACTACATAAAGTTCTCTCAATTTTAAGAACACCGGGTAATCTGACCTCTCACAAGTCCAAGTCATCAAAACAAATGATTTTGTTTGAAGAGAGAATAGCTTCTAGCGGAGATAAGCTAGCTTGCCCTGGTCTGTTTTGATTATAAATCTCAAAATGAAAGGATGACCATTAGCTGACAACAAGTTTTTGTGTTAGGCGACAAAGATCATTGATTGAGGCAACATGCATAGGCCACTTAGACTGCAGACCGTCCATAATTACTGTGGAAGTACTTGCCATGTTCTGTAATTAACGTGTAAGAGAATCGCTCGTGGTCGAGTGGTAGTTACTCTTTCTTTCTGATCAAGAAAGTTAAGCAATGTGGGCCATGGTCAGAACCCGGACGGGAGATCGCTATAGCTAGACTATTGTGGCACAACAACTAGAGCGTTTCCGTGCTTTGGGTGGCGCGTTAAGCCGTTGATCCCGGCCTGTCAATGATAGTAATTTAGCCAAGTCAGAGGCCATTTGACGGCTTGGGGCTCTGACATCCAGGCTGGCCATTAGCCTTATACAACCTTGTCTAGGTTATGATTTGGTTTACCTTCCCTCTGGGTTGCAGAGGTCTGATAGCAGTCGCTCTTTGAGAATACCAGTGCCCTTGTCAAATTCCCTAGGATAGGTCGCCTAGAACAAAGCTAGGGCAATGATGATGATCGGCTTGTAAGATTAGTTTCAAAACTGGCCACTGTTCCTTGCCATGTCATGAGCCAACACGCGTCGTTTCGTGAGACGACGCCGGACCCGCGTCGTCTCGTGAAACGACGCAGGCCAATGAAGCGACACGCGTCGTCTCGTGAGACGACGTCGATAAGTGAGGTGACATACGACGTCTCGTGAGGCGACATGACGTCTCGTGAGGCGACACGTCGTCTCGTGAAGCGACACCCGTCGTATCACGAAAGCATGGCATTTACAATAACGGTGCTTAAGGAAGGCAGCCGTATGTGGCAACATACGTCGGTCAATGAGACGACGGTTATGACGGTGCCTAGAGAGGCAGCTGCGTCTCGTCACTGGACCCAAAAGTCCGAGCGGAATTTACAGTGTTGCACGAAAAATCATTTTACAATGACTTCGATAATGACGGTGCCTAATAGAGGCAGCTGCGTCTCGTCGCTGGGCTAAGAGTCCGAGCGGAATTCACAACAGAAAAACTTAAAAAATAAAAATAAAATTATTTCACTAGGCACGTGTTACTCGGCTGAGATACAAAAGCGTACTGATCAAAGAACAGACGGGCGCTTGTGACGGGCGTGGGGAGGGGACCTTAGTAACCAAAATAGTCGCCAGAGGGCGCTGCAAGATATGAAATCTGAGTGAAACGGGCTGAGATACGGGAGTGTAATCTCAAATATGGTTCAAGCGAAGGCACGAACACCTAAATAATCTATTTGTAAAGATTTTTTAAATTTTATTAAATTAAAGTCTTAACAATATACAACATAAATAATTTACGATACGGCGTCTCACAAACCGCAATAAAAAAAAATTAAAATCGTTTATTAGGCAAAACACATGCTAAAAAAAATACAATCACTGACCCCAATATAGGCCTATGGCCCGTTTGTGGGTGAATGGGGTCATCCCACCAAATTACAAAAAAGAAAAGAGAGTTTTTAATTATATAGGTGTTTAACATTGTAAATCAAATTGAAGACAATAAGTGCTAAAAAATATAGTTGTAATTTTTATAAGCGGTAGGCAGCGAACTAGCGGTAGGTGCTAAACATAACAACACATAGTCACAACTAATAGTCAACAGTTAAACAGTAAAATTACTGAATGCAAGCAAAATACTTTTGGTTTGTAGACTGTTAAGGAGTGGATATCTTATATTCTCTTAAAAAATTACCACGCATATTTCGTACGTAGGAAGGATTTAATTTTAGAAAAAATATATATTTGTAATTTTTAACCATACGACAAGGTGCCTAATCATATTAAATAATTATTAATCTTCTTCGCACAGCACATGGCCGACCCCGTAACCCACCCTTAATAGTGAATAGTGTCATCCAGTAGACATGTGCCAACCAAAAGCAGGCGCCTGATAAATCTCTCCCAGCAACCGTCATCCACTCACTGAACACATTAGGCGCTATTCACATTGGTCGAAGCTATTCACAACCACATTCCGATTTCAGCTAGATTCCGAATGCAAACATAAAGAAGCAACTAACATGGGCAAATTCGGTAACAGTTGGTATTGGTATCATAATTATGCCCTCGCACATTAAGAGACATATCATAAGAGATTTGATTTGATTTGATTTCTCATACTATATTTTTTTTATAGTCGACAATTCTGAATCATGTAAAGATAGGCTTAAAGGGCTTAAAGGGACATTCGGAAAATTTTCTCATAAAGTATGAATACAATTATATATCATACGAACCTGTCCCAACTTTTATACCTACTGTAATTAGCGCAACACTCTTCCCAAGATGGTTAATTTTAGTAATTAATTGAACGACTAGGAGATTTAAGTAATCCGATTAGCGACGCCTTCAAAACTTTAAAGCGATTAAATGCCTCTATCGCTTTTAGTTTCCTTTAACGACTTGGCTTTGCTAAGATAAGCTATCTAAATAGATGTATTCTCTTAAAACTGATAAGTAGTAAATAATAATAACCTCATAAAAATCATTTACTCTGCAAGCTTGTATCGTATAGACTATTATTAGTCCAATTTTTTCGTTTATTTCAATGCTTACCAACACATTTTGCAGCTATGTCAAAAGCAATCGGCTAAAGCTGTAAATAAAACAAGTTTGTAAAACAATGTTATTCTTTCCGTCAAATTTTCTCTGGTTTAGTGTCATGGTTGCAAAATATATTGGTAAGCGTTGCAATAAATGAAAAACCCGGCCAAGTGCGAGTCGGACTCGCGCACCGAGGGTTCCGTACCACCACGTAATCATAATTGTATTAGTTGAAATTTCAGTAAGTTAATGTGCTAGATTTTTTGAGTCCGACACGCGCTTGACCAAATTTTATTATTTGTTGTAATTTTATAGCTTATGCACTATAAACATACCAATATTCGATTTTTTTTAAATAGAACTAAAACAAAAATCGCCTCCGCGACCATCCAACTTGACCACTCTCTTATATGAATGTTCTTGAAACGGGAGCTCACCACAATTGGTTTCCATTAGTTGCGAGTAAAGTTGTAATCTATATATATAAAAGAAGAAGGTGACTGACTGACTGACTGACTGACTGACTGACTGACTGACTGACTGACTGACTGACTGACTGACTGACTGACTGACATATCAACGCACAGCCCAAACCGCTGGGTCTAGAGATTCCAAATTTGGCATGTAGGTTCCTTATGAGACCTAGGGGTGCACTAAGAAGGGGTTTTACAAAATTCCACCCCTAAGGGGGTAAAATAGGGGATGAAAGTTTGTATGAAAGTCCGTCAGTTTTGAAGTTAGGATCTTCAAAATTTGTATTTAGGCGGACGACTAAAAGTTAATAATTACGTGTCTCAGGGTTTTTGAAAATTCGACACCCTTAATGGTGAAAAGGGGGATGAAGTTGAAAATTCTTTATTTTTAAAGTGAAATCCACATAATTTATTATTTAGGCATTAATGATGTAATTCTACGCAACGTTCATCACTGTTATTGAAATTCCACCCCAAATTCAACCCCTAAAAAAGGGAAACGGGGTGAAAAAGTCTAAAAACCAATATGGGTATCGTTTGTATGGTTTATCGGGTCGCTGATTACGAAAACTACAACAATTTTGAAATCCAACGTGGTGGACGTTAAATACCATCATTCCCTTGGGATGGGGTTGGGGTGAGATGGGGTTGGGGTGCGATAGGGTTGAAATGTGAATATGAGTGTCGTTTGTATGGTTTATCGGGTCGCTGATTACGAAAACTACAATAATTTTGAAATCCAACGTGGTGGACGTGAAATACCATCATCCCTCTAGGGATGGAGTTGGGGTGCGATAGGTTTGAAATGTCTAAAAATCAATATGGGTGTCGTTTGTATGGTTTATCGGGTCGCTGATTACGTAAGCTACTACTACTTTGAAATCCAACGTGGTGGACGTGAAATACCATCATCCCCTGGGGATGGGGTTGGGGTGCGATAGGTTTGAAATGTCTAAAAATAAATATGGGTGTCGTTTCTATGTTAGGGATAGCGTTTAAATTATCGTTAGGGGTAGGTATAGGGGTAGGGATAGGGAGAGGTAGAGGTAGAGGTAGAGAGGTAGAGAGGTAGAGAGGTAGAGAGGTAGAGAGGTAGAGAGGTAGAGAGGTAGAGAGGTAGAGAGGTAGAGAGGTAGAGAGGTAGAGAGGTAGGGATGTAGGGATGTAGAGAGGTAGAGAGGTAGAGAGGTAGAGAGGTAGAGGGGTAGAGAGGTAGAGAGGTAGAGAGGTAGAGAGGTAGAGAGGTAGAGAGGTAGAGAGGTAGAGAGGTAGAGTGGTAGAGAGGTAGAGAGGTACAGAGGTACAGAGGCAGAGAGGCAGAGAGGTAGAGAGGTAGAGAGGTACAGAGGTAGAGAGGTAGAGAGGTAGAGAGGTAGAGAGGTAGAGAGGTAGAGAGGTAGAGAGGTAGAGAGGTAGAGAGGTAGAGAGGTAGAGAGGTAGAGAGGTAGAGAGGTAGAGAGGTAGAGAGGTAGAGAGGTAGAGATGTAGAGAGGTAGAGAGGTAGAGAGGTAGAGAGGTAGAGAGGTAGAGAGGTAGAGAGGTAGAGAGGTAGAGAGGTAGAGAGGTAGAGAGGTAGAGAGGTAGAGAGGTAGAGAGGTAGAGAGGTAGAGAGGTAGAGAGGTAGAGAGGTAGAGAGGTAGAGAGGTAGAGAGGTAGAGAGGTAGAGAGGTAGAGAGGTAGAGAGGTAGAGAGGTAGAGAGGTAGAGAGGTAGAGAGGTAGAGAGGTAGAGAGGTAGAGAGGTAGAGAGGTAGAGAGGTAGAGAGGTAGAGAGGTAGAGAGGTAGAGAGGTAGAGAGGTAGAGAGGTAGAGAGGTAGAGAGGTAGAGAGGTAGAGAGGTAGAGAAGCAGAGAGGTAGAGGGGTAGAGGGGTAGAGAGGTAGAGGGGTATAGAATTCAAGAGGTAGAGAGGTAGAGGGGTAGAGAGGTAGAGAGGTAGAGAGGTAGAGAGGTAGAGATGTAGAGATGTAGAGATGTAGAGAGGTAGAGAGGTAGAGAGGTAGAGAGGTAGAGAGGTAGAGAGGTAGAGAGGCAGAGAGGTAGAGGGGTAGAGGGGTAGAGAGGTAGAGGGGTATAGAGTTCAAGAGGTAGAGAGGTAGAGGGGTAGAGAGGTAGAGGTAGAGGGGTAGAGAGATTGAGAGGTACAGGTACAGGTAGAGGGAGAGGGAGAAGGAGGGGAAGTGGGAGAGGGAGGGAGTGAGAGAGAGGGAGAGGGAGGGGGATAGGGAGGGGCAGTGTGAGAGGGAAGAGGGGGAGGGGGAGAGACAGAGGGAGGGGGAGGGGGAGAGGAAGGGGGGAGTTTTTCTCAATTACTTCTGCGGATTGGCTCTGTTTTGAAATATGACATAAAAGTGTCTCTCATCTCTCTCTTTACATTTGTTAGGATACTGCTGCTAAGTTCCTCTGTTCTGAGTAATTTATGAGTAACGTCTGTATATTATATAAAATTCAGCTGGATCTTGAATTATACTCATTGATTTGCGCAGGGTTAGTCCTGTTTTTCCTTAGTTTAAAATTATCCCGAAATGATGGGATAAATAATAATTTACCTGGACTAAAATATCTCATTGCTTCGGAAAACCGGTAACAACCTAAATACGAAATCCACGCGAGCGAAGCCGCGGGCAACAGCTAGTATTTAATAATTTCAGACTTTTTCCTTTATTTGTACTGTGAGACCTAGCTTCTTTCCACTTTTCATAATTTTAAGTCAACGGGAAGTACCCTGTAGGTTTTGCTTTTTTGCATAAATGTATGTAGATGACGACATAAAAATCCATATCTTTTGATTGCGTCCTTGTAAAAAATTGAAATTTTCAGATCTTGTGTGGTTCATAGACCCTAATTTATGGTATTAATTTCAACCTGATACCTTTACCCGTTCGTGAGATAAAGGGTCTTGACAGACAGACAGACAGACGGACAACAAAGTGATCCTATAAGGGTTTCGTTTTTTTCTTTTGAGGTACGGAACCCTTAAATTGGACACATCCTGGACACTAGCGTGAATTTGAAATTTGAAAGTGGAAGGTCACGTAGGCCCGCATATTCACGTATATTGGAACCCTCGGCGCGCTAGTCCGACTTACACTTGAACGGTTTTTTTTAATAAGTGTATTTGGTAAGGAGGTTTAGACAACGTGTAATTTTAATCACGCCAAACCTCTACACCTAGTTCCAAACATGTAACTGAACAACTTTTGTTGTACAACTGTCGCGACGAGCATTCGCGAACTGCATTTGTAAAAATGTAAATAATCAATTTCGCAACGGGTAACACCGGAAGTACATAACAGCCAACGGAAAGTTTCTTGCTATCATGAGTAGAATCACTAGGCTTCGGGTGCAAAACCAATATAAATTCAAGCTGTATAAAATCTTCACGACTATTATCTATACGGATCGCGGTCATACTATACTCACCTCTTCATTATTTTTTGTCAAGTTTTTAGAAACTGTGTTTTTAGAAGTTAAGTAAAAGAAGAAAATGGTAAACTGTTTATTCCAGTGTTAACACAGCCTATTCCAGAAGCGTGGGTGCAAATGATGGATGTGTGCACACCTTTACCCATGAGGCGCGAAGCGTGACTGTTCGCTTGGGCTATAAATTATTGCTGATTCGCACAAATTTGCCAAAGGGTCCTTTCAGACGGGGACAGTTGACTTTCTAGTTAGAATTTGTCGCTATTAACTATGATTTATAATTTTTAAAATTATTATTATACATGTTCATAGACTTGGAAAAGTCTGGGAAATCCTGTTAGTGCCATGGACGGACCACACCACAGGGGGCATACAAACAAACACATTCATGATCTTGCGAATTGTTTGAGGCCTAGACTCCGCCTATCGAACCGCAGGTTCTGGGTTCGAACTCATAAAAATCATTTTGTTACACTTCTCCAGATTGGTTATCACATTGTGGGATGAATCACCTGATTGTCTGAAAAGTAAGTTATTTCGGAGGTGCGTTAAGTCGTTTGTTCCAGCTACTTTCTACAGAAGTAGTCATGAGCTTTGTCAGAGGTCTTTGATGGCTCAATTACTCGATCACTAGGGGATGTAAGGTCGGTCATCGATCTTAAAACCCACGTAATACGATGTTGTCTGGTATATACCTTCATATTTATTTTTATATAGCGGTGATAAAAATTCTTGCTGTAGGTGTAACGCTGATAATTATATTAGAAGAAAAGATGAATGATAATGAAATAAGAACACACAACTATAATATTTTTAGATTTTTTTAACCAATAGGAATTAAGAAAGAAAACTGAGTGGTGAGCAAAGCTTAACAAATGCTAAAATCCTTTATAATTTAGACACTTAACAGCGAGTTTGTCTCTGTAACACGACCTTAGTTTTCTAGACCTTGGTTTTCTACACATTCTTTTTCCAAGACTTGAATCGCTTATCTCAGTTTCATTTCCAAACACTATACAAAGTCAATAATTTATTTTACTTTCGGTTCAGTACAATAGAAAAAAGAATTTTGTTACATTTGAGCATAATATAAAGTCGTCGTTTGCACAAAATCTTAGCCGAAATCAATGCTTCAGAATTCTGCCAGTGGATGTGTGGATCCGTCGAAACGATCGTAATAGGCTGAAACATTTTGGATTAGGCTGAAATAGGCTACAATAGGTTGAAGCTTAGACGAATGAGTCTCATTAAATATATAGAAATGTAAGTAATTTGCTAGTCTGGTTTTAGTTTTTGATGGAATTGGATTTACCTTCTTGTAGATTTTGGTTTGAATGGAAGGAGGTGAAATGATCAATCGAGCAACTTTTTGACTTTTTCATACAAACTGATGAGTTTGTTTGCGGAGTCCCGAGGTGGAGTCTAAGAAATCACTTTCTAGCAGCTAATGTTTCCGGTGGGAAGTTGTTTAAATTTTAGTTTTGCTATTTCTATGACCAGTTAGATAAACAGAACGTGATAATGCTGCGATTTTATTTTCAATTTCCATAAAAAATATGTTTTAACTTTTTCGATATAAATTACCAAAAATATAGGTTTGTTTGAGTATTAGTGCCCGGCTTTCCAATTTCGTGATGCGCGATACACCTGCGGAAATTCCGACGCAGAAAGTGCCGCGACCGGAAAATCTGTCAAGTAGTCAAGTATGACACCAGCGGTTTCCGCCAGATATGTCCTAAATCTAACTGGCGTCATTAAGAGATTTTTAATATCCTACAATGAATAAAGAACATTTTGTTTTTATTTTTGATATGTTATAAGTATGTGATAAGTGTCCTGTGTGGTGCCGGCAAAGAATAGCACCAACCCATACATACCCGTGGGTGTCGTAAGAGGCGACTAAGGGTTATAAGCTGGAGGATGGGCAGCAGCGTCCTCCTGTGTATCATACCATCTTACTTACTGCGGTCACCAACAACCGCGGTCCATGGTGCCAGCCGTAACGCTAACAAGCGTGGTGACTATGATACTTCCCCTCCAAATTGTTTCAGCAAAAGCTGGAATTCTGGAGGGAGTTCCCTGTCCTGTAGTGGACGTTTGATGGGATGTCATGATGATGATGATGTTATAAGTAACCTACTCGTAAAAAGGTAAGGAGCTCCGCAGAAGAACTAAAGTAACTGACATAGCCTTGAGAATCGCTAAACTAAAGTGGCAGTGGGTAGGGCTCGTCTCAAAACAACCCGTTGCAGGTGGAGCATTAAGGTTCTAGAGTGGCGACCACGTACCGGAAGACGAAGCGTAGGCAGGACCCCCACAAGGTGGACCGACGATCTGTTCGAAATGGAGATCTTTAGGGGAGGCCTAATATGATGATGATGAACCTAAAATGCATTTCGATCGTAATGAGCGCAACTCTCCGCGTAGGAATTTTCGTAGGTGTGTCGTTATATTTACATTTTCCTAAATCTTGTTACAAACTACACTGAATTAAGTTGAGCCTATGTGTGACATGTGTGTACAAGGCTTAAAGGGGTTTGGCTAATTAGGCTGTTGTCTCAATGACCCTCGAAAGTGTATTCTGTGTGCCCTCAGCCTAAACTTATTTCTCCAGGCGCATCATTCGTCAAATGCAAGCAACCTAAAAATTACCTTGTGCAGTTAATATTAAGGTTTAAATTGGGGTAGTTTGTAGAGACTTCATTCGTTGTAACAATTCGTCTGTTCACAGATTGGCCTAGATATAGACGCTGTTGTTCTTTCTTTTCGACTTACTCCAGGATCTCGCCTGTCGCGTCGAGGAGGTCAGATCCAGTCCGCGCACTTTTTCTGACTACCCACATTCGGTAGATATTACCTCGCGGTGGGTATTCTGGGTTGTTTACATGACGTGAGGAGCCCGGATACCCACAAACCGCGTACGACTCGCCCACCTGCCCCCAGCCCTCTTGGGGGTAGGCTTCGTCTACGTGTGGACGCGACACCCAGCACGCTGCCTTTTAGGGAGACATGACTCCCCCCGCCTCCATCGCGAAGGTCAAGAAGCGACCGAGGACACCCCGCAATGTTGCCCAGGCCTTCTACCTTCGGGAAGAGTACGCCAACGAGCGCGCCTCACAGTCGCCCGCCTCGCCGCCGCTCCAGTTGCTTGAATAAAATAGGCTGGTCATGTCCTCTTTATACAAATAACAGTTTTGTTAGTGTAGATAAGGGGCGGGCGGGGGTCTAGACAACGTGCCATTTGACGATAGCGAACGTCACGAAATCTATGGGATTACATTTAACATATTATGTCATCCCATTTGAAAAGCACAGGGGAAAAACAAGGAATGTCAGTTTTTAGGTTTTTAGCTAATTCCAAGGCTAATTCTCATAAATAAAAAAATAAAACTTTACGCTCACTAAACTCGCTGAGTAAAAACCACAGTAAAAACAGTTTTTGAATCTGTAAATTTTACTGATTTATTAAATAATAAAAAAAAAATTATGACGTTCGCTTTCGGCATCTCTAAATTTATTGTCACGGTTGTACGTATAGTACTTATCTAGTCCCTGTTGTCACGTTGTCTAGACCCCAAGGACCATAGATAATCCGCTTTTTTATTGTCAATGGGCTTACTCTTGATCTCGATCTAGTCTTGAAGACAGAGATGAGGTTGACGCAGGGACTAGATAAGTACTATGGTTGACGATGGAACGAGCTTGCCCAGAAGAAGCTTATTCACTCGCGACTTGAATAGATTTGGGTTATATGAACTCGGGAACACAGACGCAGGCAGAGAATTCCACTCTTTACCCGTGAGCATTATAAAATATGTTTCATAGCGCTTTATGCGAATGTGCGGAATATCAACCAAGTATGGGAGATATCCTGCGGTGCGCCTGGACTCCCGATGGTAGAAGGGAGACGTCTTGGTAGATTGAACTCAATAGAGTCTTTAACTACAAATGACGAAATGAACGAACGTTAAAGCATTCTTTGTTCAAAGCTTTCCACAACTCTATATATATATACGTTGTCACTTTCACAGTACAGGGGGGTGATCGTGGTAATTTCAACGACATTTCCAAAACAAAAACGTTTGCCTCAAAATTCATGTTAAGTCTTAACTAAGTGTTTTAGGCAAACGTTTTTGTTTTGGTAATATCGTTGAAATTACCACGATCGCCCCCCAGGTATGCTTGCAAATTTTTACTGGTAGGGAGTAGTACGCATAATTCTTATCTAGTCCTTGGTAGGGAGATGTTTGATATAGCTGATTCCAGTGAACTTTAAAGAGGCTGTTTTATTTTACATTCCTTAGTCCGTGACATTCATTCAAACGCAATTTTTACCGCTTTTTGAAGCAAGTTTTGCAAGTCCAGCAGAGAGAGAATTAGCTACACGAAAAAAAAATCGCTTTCTCATCGTTACTATTCTATTTTTATCACACTACTTACATCCCTCTTTGTTGGACTTGCAAGATTGATGCGTAGTTATCTCTACAAATATCGGTAATTTTCATTTCTGCCCTGCCCTGCCAGCCTTCCTACCTTCAGCCACTGCTCAGAGGCCCTACCGCCGAACTCAATCGTAATCGAATCTATCTTTTCTTCTTGTATAGAAAAAAAGAGAGAGACGATAACGATTGAGTTCGGCGGTAGGGCCGCAGATCTCAACAAAACGTACTGAGTCAGTGCTTTTATCTGTACCGTGCTTCGAGAGACATAATAAGGGTCCCCTGGCTGTGACTTCCCACACAAATCAACTTTTGGGATTACTTCTAAACTACAAAACACATTATGACAAAATTGTATCAAGATTTAAAATTGGCTTTAATTGAAACCAATTAATCAATATAAAGATATTGCTAGTTGGAAATTTGTATTAAAAATATTAACTCGCTCTATCTTTGTATTGATTAATTGTTTTCAATTAAAAGCCCGTTTCTAACCTCATAATACATCTTATCCAGTAGTGTGTACAAAATTTTGTCAAAGTGTGTTTTGTATTTTAGAAGTTAACGTAAAAGTTAATTTGTATGGGAACACCAACCGAAAGTCGCTGGACCAAGACCTATCCTAAAGTTCTCCACGATGACTTAGAAAGTCGACTTTTAAACTCAAACACAGTTGACTTCATCTTGCCCTAATCATCAATAAAAAGAAGAAAACACAAGATTTTAAAATATACCTACTCCTTTATTATAAGCATATTATTATTATTGCTTAGCGTCTTCATGTCATCTAGTCTATGACAGGTGCCTAGTAACCAAAGTTGCAAACCGCACCCTGTAGCCACATTCTCCGGATTAATTAACTTTAATCGTAATTAGCACTCAGTAGGTTATATTGGACCTGTTTGGTTAGGAACCCGGTATAATTAACTCATTATTTTGGCTTAATTAGGATTTTCTAGAACAATGGCGGTTGTGATTCAATTTAATAGCCACTTAATATTAATGGTCGTTAGCGATAGTTTCGTATATAGCGTAATTTTTGTCTTCTGGCCAAACCACTGAAACACCTCTAAATACCGCTTAAGTGTAACAAAGAATTCTAGGCATCCGAAACTATCTTCCAACTTAATTGCCAGGTTGCAGAAAGTTAGCTTAAAGCTAACATATCTTTAATTCTTAGGGTTTCGTACCTCAAAAAGAAAAAAACTGAACCCTTACAGAACTTTGTAGTCCATCTGTCAAGATCCATGAATATGTTGGTAATATTAAAGCATATGGACCCTTGTAGGTGTGAAAATTTCAAGCTTCTACGATAACTCGTAATCTCTATAGATTTATGAACCAAACCAAAACCTTCCCGTTTCATGATTCATGATTGACTAGATCCTAGGTCTCATAGCAAAAGCAAAGGAAAATGTCTAAAATCATTAAATATTACAACATTTCTCAAAACTAATAATAAACAATTAACGTGTGCTCCCGTTTCAGGTCAAGTACTTCCATATTAAAGTGAGGTCAGGTTTGAGTGGAAGCGGGGTTTTAAAATTGATAGGAAAAGTTTGTTGTATCCTATCCTACTTATAACGCGAAAGTTTGTGAGTATGGATGGATGTAAGTCTGTTACTCTTTCACGTAAAAAGTACTGAATGGATTTTAATAAAACTTGATAATAATATGGCTTATACATCAGAATAACGCCTAGGCTACAATTTATAAACCTGCGCAGACAAAGTCGCGGGCACCAGCTAGTTTCATCATATAGTAGATAGGTCAGATCAGAACCCTTAGTCCGCGAGTCCGACTTGCACTTGGTCGGTCTTATTTACACAAAAATATTTGAAAAAGGTATAAGTCTTAGCATTCGAATAAACGGGAGGTTAAAAGAATCTTTCTCAATTTGCTGGTAAGTGTACTAAAAGTGAACTGAAGCCATCAAGCAAAACAGACCTAAAACTGATTTATTTGTAGTCAAGAGAGCGTGTTCCTCTAAGGTTTTTAGACTAACAACAAATTACAAATTCCTTGGTAGACTGTCTATCAGTGCGTAAATTGGTAGCTAGATAGATACAACGTGTGATGTATCGCTCTCCAGTGACTTAGTTTAGTTTAGTAATTGAGTTGTATTTGTGTATCTTGGCTGTGTGCATTTATGTCTACTAATGGAAATGGATACTGAAATATAAGCTTGAATTATTTAGAGTAATTTGTATAACCAAGAGAAACTGGGATAATTGTAATTGCTGTTTTAATTAAAGAATTTATATTTATATATCTAACTTTTGCGAAGTTAGAAAGATACGCGCTAGTAAACGTCTTATGGAGGAAGATTTGCATAAACATTGAAATGTTTTTCGGTCATAATCAAAATGTTTTTCGGTATCTATCTGGCCAAATTAAGGAGAAGGTCGAAGTCGTGTCGTGCCAGGAACTAAATTATCTGGTGGATAGAAGAACAGACTGGAAGTTACTCGACAAGTTACCGACAAGAGCATGACTCATAAGTTAAAGTAGAAAATTGGTATGTCGGAAAATATATCACAGTCATCTCATCATCACCACTCATCAATCACATAAAACTATTCCACGCGACCCGAAAACATTTAGGTAAGTAATTAAAAAAATCTATTTTAGTAATAAAAAAAATTAAATGGTAAATTTTTACGATGACGTCGCAACCTCGTTAAAAACGTGAGGATATGTTTGTTGTTATATAGTAAGGATAGTAGATTTCGCAAAAATAAAGTTAATGATGAAAAAGCTTAAAAAAAGATATGTCTTCTGTGTACCTATTTACCTACTTTATAATCTTTTTTACTTGATCTATATCTTGCAGAAAATCTAATAAAGTGGGCTGCAAATCATGATAAAGGGTAATTTTTTTATGAATTGGGTTTCCCATCAGGTTAATCATGATGTCAAAAACAATCTAAAAAATATGCTGATAAAAAACCAAATAATTTCGTCCCTTATTCTAATACCAAATATTTTTACATAAAAACAAAATGGCAGCAGTAAAAATGGCTGCCGACACATGTTTGGCGGGAAATGTTTATGACGTCATAAACCTGTAACCGAAATGGCTGCTTTCAGCTATTGCGTTAAATTTTTGATGTTATCGCCTATTGCACAAGTGAAATAAGCGTTTTTTCTTTAAAACAAATAACGTTTTGGCACTTATTTCAGAGGCTAAATTCTAGAATAATTATTGCCTAAGTAACATACTAAGACCTCAAGTCTAATACGAAAATACTTCCGATTTTGTAATAGTCGTCCCCAGGAAAACCTATTACAAAATCAAAAAGAAATGTAAACACCTCCTGCGGCTCTTTTCATATCATCACAATTCGTCGACTCGTCATGTGATAAGTCGTCCGGGTAAATGCCACCGGCTCGTCTTTATCCCTGATTAGTCACTATTTTGTTAGCAAATCTGTAGCCGTTTTACGCAAATTCTTTCATGTTTATCTGTAAAAACCGCACGACCTTTTAAATTTTTTTGTGAACTTACGAGTTCTTTTCGTGCTTTCGCACCTTTGCATGCATACGACGTTCTTCTACGCGCAACCACATTGATATTACAAATCTTTGCGCAGACACAGATTATTGCGATTGATATAAATGAGCATCGTATGTGCCGCCTCTTATTTGCAGTCGGATATTTTTAATCACTGCTTGTACACGGCCGCAGGTAAGTGTTAACATAACCAGTATAAACTGAACCATAGCGCTACGTTACAAACCCTATTAAACACTGACCACCCAAGGTCACCACTGACGAGCGGCTGACTATGACAAAGACCTATTTTCGGGCCCTACATGAGCCCAAGCAACCCATAAATCACTAAACGATAAAGATTTGTGCCTTTCCCGGGCTTTGTATTGATTAATGCGAATTCGCTCTCACCTTATGCGACCAAGTTTTCGAGAAGATGCGATTGACAAAGATTTTTTAAAATAACATACCTATTTTTATATCAATCTTAGTAAAGTTATGGTATAGACTTAGAGCAATGCGTGTAAAACCGGGCTTTGCGCACGAAATTCATGTTACTCTATGGGTGTACAATAATTGAAGTAAAATGTTTTGAAGCGTTTGGAAACAGTATCACACGTAACAGCTCAATAGCCTTAGGGAAAAAACATGTAGAAACAAATTATCAACCAGTCATTACAAATTCGGTTTCAAAATTTATCTCCTAAGGGAGTGAAATAAGGATGAAAGTGTGTATGGAAATCCTACAGTCTATACATGAGATGCATGAAATTTGGATTAAAAAAAAGTATTTCAGCATTTTTGCAGTCATCCTGAAAGTTTGAATGAAAATCCTTACTTTAGGAAATCCCAATTTTCATGTATATTTCTTCAAAGCGGAAGACTTACCCTACAAAAAGTCATCATGTAACATTACTCATGCAACATTACTTGATTACTTTGTGTGTCTTCCATGAGCTGTATTACGCAGATATTAAATAATATTATTTAAAACACTCGTTTTATACTATTATCACACTCGGCTACGCCTCGTGTGATAAACCGAAACTCGTGTTTTAATAACCTGTTTTATATGACAGTTGCATAAACTACTATAAAAAAAAAACCGGCCAAGTGCGAGTCGGACTCGCGCACTGAGGGTTCCGTACCACCACATAAACATAATTGTATTAGTTGAAATTTCAGTAAGTTAATGTGCTAGATTTTTTTAGTCCGACACGCGCTTGACCAAATTTTATTATTTGTTGTTATTTTATAGCCTATGCCCTATAAACATACCAATTTTCAAGTTTGTAAGTGTTCCCGTTTTTAAATAGAACTAAAACAAAAATCGCCTCACCAACCATCCAACTTGACCCCTCTCTTATATGAATGTTCTTGAAACGGGAGCTCACCACAATTGGATACCATTAGTTGTGAGAAAAGTTGTAATATTTAATGATTTCAGACTTTTCCCATTATTTGTACTGTGAGACCTAGCTTCTTGCCAAATTTCATAATTTTAGGTCAACGGGAAGTACCCTGTAGGTTTTTCATTTTTGAATAAATGTATGGAGATGAGGACATAAAATGCCATATCTTTTGATTGCGTCGTTGTAAAAAATTTAAATTTTCAGATCTTGTGTGGTTCATGGATCCTAATATATGGTATTAATTTCAACCTGATAACTTTACCCGTTCGTGAGATAAAGGGTCTTGACAGACAGACAGACAGACAGACAGACAGACAGACAGACAGACAGACAGACAGACAGACAGACGGACAACAAAGTGATCCTATAAGGGTTCCGTTTTTTTCTTTTGAGGTACGGAACCCTAAAAAAGGCAACGCATTCGAATTAGTGGTTTAAGTATTATTTTATTCTATTATTATCAGCTTTCTCTACACGAATACGAAAAAGAAGAGTAGCGAAAAATTGCTTGCTCAGCTGGTTCCTCCCTTTCAGATTCAAAGCCCATGATAATTGAATCCACAATTACAAAAAGGAATTTTAATTTAGGCGATAATCCTCAATCAACTGTCCGGTGCAGATTTGGAATTGAATTTTGTATATCATATCGGTTTGATTTGATCAAGGACAAAGGGATGGTACTTGCTGATGTGGGGTAGACTTGACAGATTAATGCTTTTTCTGGTGTGTCAGATGTAACTTCCAGTTTCGTTTGAAAATCATTGTAGGTTGCTTTAATTTTAGAGCTGAGAATTAGTATGTTATTTAGTCTTATCATACTCTTAATGCATGTAAGTATAGGTACTACCAACCGACCACCCGAGTCATCTTCAGCAGAACAAGTCATGAAACGCCAACTGCAGGACATATCACCAATTATGTTATTTTGCCGCTGGCACCATCGTCTTGTCTCGCCATCAAACGTATTAGTTTGGCGAGTAGACTAAGTATTGTCAAAATGTACTTACCTTTGTAATAAATAAATAATAATAAATATCTACCGCAGTTGTTGGTGAGAGATTAGTTGTTGCCCAAGCCTTCGCTCGCGTAGTACTTATTATAAAACTTTAATACCTCAACACATGATGATAAATACTGATACAAGTGTTTCATTATTTATTTTCCGAAGCTCCAATCCAAATTTTTATGCATCTTATTTTCCTACAAACTTTTAACGCTCATTTTCACCCCCTTGGGGATGATTTCTTATAAAATACTTAAACACGTGATACCTTCTCTTTTTATTAGCTAAAATCCAAATTTTTGGTTTTAACGTTCAATAAACCTCTACAAAATTTCACACGCCCAGCTAAAGCGTTTACGGCTCGGCGTTATGAATCAATCAGTTAGGACATGCTCATTTAGATGGTACGGTCAACCGCTTGTCGGTAGAAACTTTTTCAACTCTATTACCACGCCCTAAGGTCCAAAAGTGTTTCTACTGATGTGCGGCCGTGTGTACGATATACAGAAGGACGTTGCTGCCCATCCTATAGTTCAATCCCTTAGTAGCCTCTTACGATACCCACAGGTAGAGATGGGTTGGTATTTAATTCTTCTATGCCGGCACCACACGGGGGACCGTCCGGGTATTTCAAACGATATTTTTTAAATTACAAATTCGATGTCATAGCGAACAGGCCAAGGGGAAACACCAAATTCATGGCATAGCATAGATTTTTGTTCGTTAGTTATATTGTCTTTGTATAAGATGACTAAATCGCAAGTTATATAAAAATATCTTCAACAAGAGTTAATACTCTTGTTGAAGATATTTTCCGGTAATCCGTATTTCCTTTGGAGTAATTCGGACGTGTTGCGCAAAACCACACGTAAAGCACACGTGATACAGCCCCTTTCATATCTTTTTATCCCAGTTTTGGCTTGCACCCAAGTTGAAAAACAATGGAATTAAACCTTGCTGGAT
Organism: Athrips mouffetella; assembly: GCA_947532105.1. NCBI lineage: Eukaryota > Metazoa > Arthropoda > Insecta > Lepidoptera > Gelechiidae > Athrips > Athrips mouffetella. The sequence goes on from OX383977.1 coordinate 14,748,916, forward strand.
GAAATGTGGTATTTGCGTATACGTGTCCAACCTTTTTCGGTATTTCGGAAATGTTGGCAGAAGTTGGCAGAAGTAATGAGGATGTCATACTTGATCATCTGTCAACTTTACAAACAAACACAGTTTTGTCCTTTTTGAACTTAATTGTTTATTTCTTGAATAAAACATTACACAATGCCCAAAACGATGACCTTGGACTTGGAAACTAAGTCGACAGGGAGAAAATCTCGGGATGGTAGTGAATCTCCAAGGGTTCCGTTACACTTTACTGTTCATAAGCCTGGCTGCCAGTTGGAGAGCTGCTGTGGGGTTTGCAACCTGTTCCCTGGGGTGCTCTTGGTAGCCTTCTGCCAGGTCCTGGCTGGGTCGATCCTGTTGACGCTGATCTTGACACATGAGAAGCAGTATGATGAAATGCACCAAACTTCTGAAACACGTTGTGAGCGTTCTTTGGTGATTTTGTTCAATATTAATGTATTTTTGTTTGTTAAGCTGTAGAAAATAATATGTCACCTCAGCAGAAAATAAAAAAACCCGACTCGCGCACCGAGGGTTCCGTACAACTGAGAAAAAAATACCGTCTTAGTTATGGACGCGCATTCACGCGTATATAAGTGTAATAAAAACGCGGAAGTCCGACACTCGACCAGTTTTTATTATTTGTTGTTATTCTATATAGCTTATGCACTATAAACATACAAATTTTGGTCGTAAGTGATCCCGTTTTTACGATAGAGCAAAAATTGCCTAATAAACATGTTTTTGTAGGGGCAACAGAAATACCTAATCTGTGAAAATTTCAACTGTAGTCTACCTATTATGCTACAGCTAATAGACAGACCGACAGACAGATGTCGGAGGCATTTCAATAGGGAAAGAAATGAAACAAATATATAGCCACCTTCCGCAACAATGATGGATGATATGTACTCACTGTGCACCGCCCGCCCGCCCGCAAATAAATGCGCATGCGCAGGCAACTGCAACACAGCAACCACCCAAAAACACTCTACACGTGTTTGGAAACACCGGTGTTTGGCACTGGTCGGTCTAACATCTCCTGAGAATGCCTCGTGTAGAGGCGAAACACGTGTAGAGTGTTTTTGGGTGGTTGCTGTGTTGCAGTTGCCTGCGCATGCGCATTTATTTGCGGGCGGGCGGGCGGTGCACAGTGAGTACATATCATCCATCATTGTTGCGGAAGGTGGCTATATATTTGTTTCATTTCTTTGAGATGGACTTCCGCAAAGTAACGCCTGATTCTATTAACTATTTCAATAGGGGTCCCGTTTTTCACTCTTTGGGTACGGAACCCTAAAAAATCGTATACGAAAGCAACCGCAAAAACCATCTAAACCACTACACGTGTTGCGTATTTTGTTTGTATTTGCGGGCGGGCGGGCGGATGATGCGAAGAACGTGGCGACATATTTTCTAAAGCTTTATAATTGGTTGCTTCTGATCTGACATTTTTTTAACAGACATGAGCCTAGCAACTGGTGCAATACTTAGTGGCATAACCGGAGCAGGACTGCTACTCATTGTTGTCGCACTTACAGAGAATTGTCGGGCTATGTTGGTTGGTAATAATACGTTATTTATAGTAGTACCTTAGTAGGTATCAATGTTACTTTATACACTAGAATTTTATTCGCTTTTTTTAGGGATTCGAACCAAAATGGTAAAAATGGAACCCTTATGGTGCGACTTCGTCTGTCTGTCTGTCACACCTGTTTACCTCAGCAACCACTCATGCTATCGACTTGAAATTTGGAACAGTTTTAGAATATTATTGTTCAACTTTATTGCAAACTTATTATTATTGTTAAAAAGCTGGGCAGAATTTTAAATTGTCGTCACTAGAAAAATATTTTTCTATTTTTGTACGACTCTTCCCCCCCCCATTTACCATTACCCTTATCTCCGAAGTTTGCAAAAGGAAAAATCTGAATTAAATATAGTCGACAGAAGTTTATGTATATTACAGGAAAAATAAGACGACTTTTCTAAATAGTTCAGTTTTTTTTAAATCTGCAAGAAACCTTTTAAAACAAATTTTGTTTTGCATTCCTAAAAATGCACTTTATTCCTTCTAAATATACTATAGGTATATCGGAGCCCTCGGCGTGCGAATCCGACTCGCACTTGACCGGTTTTTCTGATGACGAAAATTCGTGTGTCACTAGTAGTTTGGTAGGCTAGTAATGAAGATCGTCCACACGAGTTCTAAAGGTGGGAGATTATACGATTGCCGAATGGCGGTTTTTTTTATAGCACTAGTTTTGACTTTGTGCCAGTGTCAAGTGAATGGTGGATTTTATTCATGCAGGCGGGAAGCTATGACTGCATTACCTAGCATAAAATCAATGCCGCGGAAAAAATGGCTTTTAACTCACGAACTTGTTATAAATATAGCAGCCGAAATTGTTGTTGTTTAATTTTAAGTGACGTCATGAAAATGTTTGTTTGATACTTCTACAGATATATTTGCTGGTGGCTACAATGGTATGGATGGGCATATTTTCGCTAGCCATCTTGAAGATCAGCCGAGCGTGTATACGATATGGCGATGGTAAGCTAGAAATTGCAGAGTAGTGCCGTATAAGGCTGATTTTCCACCATTACTGTGTGAGGGAGCTAAGATGTGAGCCGGGAAAATTCCAACCGCTACAGTCTGTTCGCTGTGGGATGGTGCGGGTGACACTGTCAATATTACAAGACTAGGGAAGTGATATGCAATTAAATTTTATCGTTATCGATTCTCTCGGCAAAAAATGTTCCCTTTTTTGTCAACATGAAATTTATTTAAAAATTAGTGGTGCCCAAGACTTCGTTCGCGTGGAGTTTGGACTCTCACAGTAAACACTAACAACTGGACCTGTTCAAACATTGTTTGTAGCAAAGAAATTTGACCTCATATAGAAGTAATATATAAGAAATAATTCGTCACAAGTAGGGATGTGTGCATGCTTTCATCTATCGATAGTCGATAAGTCACACAAGGAAAAATCGATGTCGAAACTATTTCATTTCACATCAAAATTTTCATGAATATCTCTAGCTTACATACAAATTATGTAGGATTTTAACACAAACTTTTATCCCTCAATGCAGGGGGTGCATTTGCGATGGTTTTGCAAACATGCTGAAATACGGGTTTGTGGTTTTCTCCTAAGTAGCTCAAATCAAAATCAAAGCGTTGCATGTGCACAACAGTTGCTCCATGTTTTCGCTTTGCTCACCACATGCTTTTGAATCTTTTAAAGTATTGTTTTTAGCGAAAAACTTTATAAAACCTTTTTTGTGTAGAATTTTATGTAGATTAATTTAATTATTTTTTTATCATATTTCTTACGATTTGTTGATTCAGGATGATTCATGCTGTTTAAGATATTTAAATCTGGCAAAGACACACAAAGTGATATTTGTTTGACAGTGTCCCCATCGGGATTCAAACTCAGAATAAAAAACCGGCCAAGTGCGAGTCGGACTCGCGCACCGAGGGTTCCGTACCACCACATAATCATAATTGTATTAGTTGAAATTTCAGTAAGTTAATGTGCTAGATTTTTGGAGTCCGACACGCGCTTGACCAAATTTTATTATTTGTTGTTATTTTATAGCTTATGCACTATAAACATACCAATTTCCAAGTTTGTAAGTGTTCCCGTTTTTAAATAGAACTAAAACAAAAATCGCCTCAGCGACCATCCAACTTGATCCCTCTCTTATATGAATATTCTTGAAACGGGAGCTCACCACAATTGGTTATCATTAGTTGTGAGAAAAGTTGTAATATTTAATGATTTCAGACTTTTCCCATTACTTGTACTGTGAAACCTAGCTTCTTGCCAAATTTCATAATTTTAGGTCAACGGCAAGTACCCTGTAGATTTTGCTTTTTTGCATAAATGTATGGAGATGAGGACTAATAAGCCATATCTTTTGATTGCGTCGTTGTAAAAAATTTAATTTTTCAGATCTTGTGTGGTTCATGGATCCTAATATATGGTATTAATTTTAACCTGATAACTTTACCCGTTCGTGAGATAAAGGGTCTTGACAGACAGACGGACAACAAAGTGATTCTGTAAGGGTTCCGTTTTTTTTGAGGTACGGAACCCTAAAAACAGAACTTGCGTTGAATATTGTACAATATAGTAAATGATGCAGCAGCACTGCACTTTCTTTCTCGCGATATGCAAGTAAAACTATCAGCCGCAAACTTATATTTGTTATACCATGTACACATAGTATGGAAATACAAATTTATATTTCGGTTTTTCTAGAAAATGTTCTAATGAAATAAGCAGATGAATTCAGAATTTGAATTGTTAAATATTAAAACCAACTAACCGTAAACGATTTCGAACAAATCACATGTTAAATTATTGGTAGTACTAGAATACCCTGTATATGATTAATTATCGATTTTTTTTATTTCAAAACACGGTTCTTAGGGATAGTTGTTCAGTTTTGTCTACTGAAAAAGCCCTTTCAGTTTTTCGTACATCCTGTGTACTAAATTTTCGCAAAAACTAATCAAATTGAATATCAATTCTAGTAAATAACCAAAACAGAATTAATATAATAGAAAATAATATAAACTTAATGGAACCAATTATGAGTAAATCACAAGTTTACGTTTGGTAGTACAGGAACACCCCTGATATGAAATCACATAGACAAACTGATGATGGCGCAAGATACCTTGCATGGAGATCATTTTAACCGTTTTAAAAAAAAAAACAATTCTTCATTTTTGTTGTATGACAGCTACCCTCAAAATGAGAGCCAGCAAAAAACCATTAGGAACCCTTCGACCAATTTGCATAAAAGTCTTAAATTTAAAATATGGTGTTAATGGGACCATTCGTTTAGCCGCTAGGCCAAAGCGTGACGGACAGACCGACCGACCGACCGACGACGGACGGACATTTTTAGGGGACTTGCTTTTTTTTGGTATATAAGTGATATAGAGCACATTTTTGAGAAAATTTGTGCAACTTTTTTCACGATTACAATACCTTTCTCGCTCCGCTTGAAAGTAAAAGCACCACTATCGATGGAAACACTCATTCCCTTCAACATGATCTCACAAAAAACGATAAATTACAATAAAATACGTTACAATTTCCATATTTCTGACTGTAAGAATGATAAGTTGACATTTTTTAAGCAATATTTGTGATAATAATCCACAAACATGAAAAATACTGAATAAAACTTACAGATGAAAACATAAAAGAGAGGATGTGAAGAATATTGACTGGTCATCTGTGCTGTTGTCTGACAACATTGATGACATGGTTGAGTCATTAACTACTGAGCTGATCAAACTATATGATTTACATGCACCAGTGCGTCCAGTTCGTGTGAAGCATGCTCCTGCTCCCTGGTTAACCCCGGTGATCAGGAGGACGATGGCTAAGCGCGACAGAGCCAAAGCTCGACACAAAAAAGAACCTTCGCAGGAAAACTTCGCGGCATACAAAAAACTTCGTAACATCTGCAACAGAATGTGTAGGGATGCAAAACGTCGCTATATTCACTCCACTATTCAGAATCTCTGTCAAACCCAGGTTTGGAGATTCTTGCGGTCTTTAGGCGTGGGCAAGACCACTGACGCTTGTCAAATCTCAGTGGACCTCAATGCGTTAAATCTTCACTTCACAAAACCACCTGTCATTTTAGACTCTTTTAATAAATCTGCTACTCTTTCTTATTTATCTAATCTTGCCCCGCCAGACTGTCCCCATTTCTCATTCCAGCTAGTTTCAGTAGATGCCATCAAGAAGAGTGTCCGCTCCATCTCCACTAAAGCTGTTGGTAGTGACAGTCTAAGCCTCGACATGATCCTTCCCGTGCTGGAAGACATTGCGCCGGTAATCACTCACATTGTTAATTTCTCACTGTCTCGCAATGTCTTCCCAGCATCGTGGAAAAAGGCTTTCGTCATACCACTACCCAAGACCTCGAACCCCACTTCCTTTTCACAGTACCGTCCCATATCCATACTCCCTATCCTCTCTAAAGTCTTAGAGTCTGTTGTACATAAGCAGCTGTACTCATTTTTAACTTCCAATAACCTCCTATGTCCTTACCAGTCCGGCTTCCGTCCCTCTCACAGCACTGTTGGTGCGCTGTTGAATATAACAGAGGATATCCGGTGTGCTATGGATAACACTAAGCTCACTGTGATGGCCTTGTTAGATTTCAGCAGTGCTTTTAACTCTGTTGATTTTGAGATCCTCCTCGGTACTCTTCGTGCTGTTAACATACCTTCCATGGCTATAGATTGGTTTAACTCATATCTCTTCGGACGCCAGCAGTGTGTGAAGACTAACGATGCTTCATCGGACTGGTCTGATCTCATTGCTGGTGTTCCTCAAGGCGGCGTTCTTTCACCTTTACTATTTTCCATATTTATAAATAACATATCCCGTATAATTACTTCTCCCTTCCATCTGTATGCAGATGACTTACAATTATATCGACATTCGGAGTTGAGTGAGATGTCCAAGGCTGTTGACGTTTTGAATCACGATCTTTCTGCTGTCCAACTATGGGCTAAATCTTTTGGCCTTCTCGTCAATCCCGCTAAATCACAAGCAATTATTATTGGAAGCAGTAGACTCCGATCTAGGTTAGACTTGGACTCTTTACCTAAGCTTGTGTATTCTGATATCCCGATCTTATATGACAATAAAGTAAAGAACTTGGGTCTGATCATGGATTGTAACATGTCTTGGATATCTCACGTCAACGATGTCAGTAAACGCATGCACTATACTTTCCACTCTCTCAAGCGTCTCCAATACTTTCTCCCTTTCCATACCAAAATTATGCTTGCGCAATCTCTCCTCTTACCCATTCTCGATTACGCTGACGTCTGCTATTTGGATGTGACTGAGGAGCTGCTGAATAAGTTAGAGCGACTTCAAAACCTGGCGATACGCTTCATTTTCGGTTTGCGGAAATACGACCACGTTTCTCACTTTCGTGCTCAGCTTAAATGGCTTCCTATCCGCCTTCGCCGAGATATGCACATCCTGTCTGTCCTCTTTAATATCCTTAATGACCCGCACTCCCCTCCTTACCTTCGTGCCCGATTCCAACTGCTTCCTCCTCCCACTCGACCTATGCGCCCTTGTATCACCAAGATGCTTGAGGTGCCTAGGAGCAACACCAATTTCTTTTTCCACTCCTTTTCTGTCCGCGCTGTTCAATTATGGAATCGTCTTCCCAAATCTATCCAAGAAAGTCCCTCTATTGCCTCTTTTAAACTAAAAGTAAAGGAACATTTTCTTCGGCAAATCACTGCTTCGTCGTAGTCATCAGTCGTGTAGTCATCATTTTGTATTTCTCTCTATAGCATTTAGTATTTTTATTTATTTATTTATGTATGTTTGTATATATGTACATATTGCGTGTATTTTCATATATATATATATATATATATTTATATATGTATTGGGGTTTATTGTATTTAAGGAGTTAGTAGTATATGAGTTTAAGTAGTATATACGTGTAATAATATATTATATTTTCTTTTTGAAATTCTCACTGCACACTTGTGTCCCGCTAAACAAACATTTTCTCTCACGACCTTAGGTTGGCTGGAAGAAATCTCTTGCAGAGATAAGCCCGCCTTTGTAAATGTCCTCTTGTATGTAATTATCTGTATGTTAAATGTGCAATAAAGAATATAATAAAATTTCTTTGCAGTTTTCGTTTTGTTGTTTTGAAGATGTACAGCCATCAACTACACACGATATTATTGAAAAACACACTCACTAATGTGGAGATCAACTTAAGAATAAATTAACGATTCTTTTTACTTGTTCGCAACATATTTTTTTTATAATTTTTAAAATGTTTACAACGTATGTTTAGAAAATATTTTCAACCGTTAAAATCACAACAAGTTAAAATAATCCTATAAACTTTGTAAATGCAATGAACGCGTCGTTCTTCTAATTTGGTAGGATGTGATCATTGATGATTTGACATGGCATGTGACGTGCTAGCAGTTGTCATCCCATACTGAAAAAAATTAGCATGGTTTCTTCTCCGAGCGAAGCAAGGAGGTTTTTGTTCTGAGGTTTGTAGGGTTTCGAAACTTAGCTGCATTTCTTCCATACAAATTGATACTAATGGCTTCCCCTATTCCCTCCATGGATAATGCCTGTTTAGCGATGGTATTTTGTTTTTAAATCAAGGTCTACTGTTAGGCATGCCCCTGTCAATTATTTTTTTAGAAGAAAAAGAATTACCAATAGAAATAATTTTCAGCCATACTTACAGACTACCAGAAAAATTATAAATTTTATTTTTTCAAGATAAAAGAAAAAGAGGAGCGTAGATCTACTCTTCCTTTAATTTTGGATACCAAAAATAATTGAATCAGCTCAGTTTTGGAGAAGAAAACAGGGGAAAGCGGAACGTAATTTTGTAGGTAAAATCGTTCTAAGCTGTAGGTTGTCTCTATCGAATATTTATTTATCGGACTAGAATACCCTCTTAACACTTTGTGGTCTGTATGTCTGTATGGCTTCTACAACAACATAATCAAACCAAAACCTGGGATTTTCCTGCGACCTAGGATAACAAAATTTGGCAAGAAGCTAGGTCTCATAGCACAAGCAAAGGGAATGGTCTAAAATTATTATATATGTATTTCAACTTTTCTTACAAGTAATTATAACCAATTAAGGTGAGCTCCCGTTTCAAGTACATTCATATAAAAGGCGGGTCGGGTTTGAGTGGACGCGTAGTTTTTTTAATCAAAGGGCTAAAAGCATACAGTATATCATTCTAATCTGACCTAGGTTAGAATGGACACAGAGTTTTTTTTTGTGGTTTCATATAAGTCTATAGATATATAAAAAAGTTTAATAATACATACAGTAAACTTCCCTATCATTAAAAAAATATCGACTATCCATCGTAGCAAAACTCATCCCATCACTAGAAAATTCGTTATACGCATAATGCTTAGCTTCATATTTATTTCAATTTTATTTTATTAATAGTGCATAACATTTTGATAGGGTAAAGTAATTAAATTTACTATAGTTAATACATATTTAGTATTTTACGACCATGATATTTTAAGTATAACTAAAATATTAAGTCATGCTTGTAAATCGCGGCTGACATTCAATAAAGAAAAGGAACGTTTCGACTAATGTCACCCGCACCTTCCCACAGCGAACAGACTGTAGGATTGCGCCATTTTCCTAGCTATTCAAATGCTTTAAAATTTGTATCTTTTCCATATAAAAATGAGTCTACACTTTGATATGGCGAGTCAAAAAAAATTCTTAAGTAAATTTTTTTTTCTTTACAATCGTTGCTTGTTATCATGAGTAGAATAACTACGCTTCGGGAGTAAAACTAATGAAAATTCACGCTGTATAAAAAGAGACTATTTTGTGATTTATTCTTACTCTGTTTTTAGCTCCAAAAATAAAGGCTGAGGAGCATAGAGTGGCAAATCTAGCCTGTGTTAGCGGTCTGTTCACCTTTTTTGGTGCAAGTGAGTAGAATTTTGTTTATCGGCTAGAAATTCATAGGTTTAGAACATTGGTCACTGCATTTTGCTATTTCCCGGTTCTTATATTCTGAAATTTTGCATATTTGTGGAGCAGATTTGGGTTTCAAAAAGGATTCAGTTACGTATTCTAATAATAAAGCATTGCAAAGTCTTGAATAAGACTTAGAGGTATATAGAGCTGTTGTTTCCCATGAAACTGAACAACTTTTCCCAAAGAACAAAGGTTTTCCGTCCCATGTTTGTTTGGGTAAGTTATTTGTAATCAAGAGTACAATCTTTTGCTATCAAGTACTAATTTAAATTTCAAGTCACCCTGCAAACAGCGTAATAATAAAGCATTTAGCTATACTTAGTATGGCGCACTGAAAAACTTTGACGACAACAACAGTCGAAAATAAAAAACAATTACATTCCCATGCAAACCTTGCGCCGCCGTCAATACTGCAATTTGCATGGGACGACAATTTCTTTTCTCATTTTTAGGGTTCCGTAGTCAACAAGGAACCCTTATAGTTTCGTCATGTCCGTCTGTCTCTCTGTCTCTGTCTGTCTGCGGCTTAGCTCAAAGACCCTTCGAACAAGAAAGCTGAAATTTAGTATGGATATGTATTTCATTCACGCCGAAAAATAAAATCTAAGAAAATATTTTTTTAGGGTACCTCCCACAGAGCACCTCCCCTGCAAGTAAAGTGGGGTGAATTTTTTATAGGTCTTTCGAAAAATAATGTGAGTTTGCGAAGATAATTTTTCGATTTAGGGATTCGTTTGCGAAATATTCAGCTTAAAAGCACAATTTTTGTTGGAGTCGAGTGTCCCCCGCCCTCCCCACCAGCTAAACGAGTATAGCTGAGAATAGCTATATTATCACGATGTATTGTCGTCTTTTTTTCAGTCACGTATTTCTTCTCCTTCCTGGTGGTGTTCAGTTTCTACCACTTCAGGTACGTCCGTCGGGCCATACTCTTGCACGAGGCTGAGTGCGAGTGACCACTTTTGGACCTTGTCTTCCTTTGATAGAGTACTTAATCGCTTGATTGTTTAGTAAAACTTATTTTATATTAATTTTGGAATGAGTCGTTTTATTGTACCGGTAGCGTAGAATAGAAGAAAGAGACCGATTATTGAAGATGGAACTAAAACCTTTTCAACTCGGCGGGTCAGCAAACTAACATCCTACTATCCTATCCTAATATCCTACTGTAATATTATAAACGCGAAAGTTTGTAAGTATGGATGGATGTTTGTTGCTCTTCCACATAAAAACTACTGAATGGATTTTAATGAAACTTTACAATAATATAGCTTATACATCAGAATAACATATAGGCTACATTTTATTAACCTGCGCAGACGAAGTCGCGGGCACCAGCTAGTATATGATAAAGTCATGCCCAAAACTATTTCTCTTGTTCCACCTGTGTTTCTTTGGTGCCTTTGTAATGAAATCAGCCAAGTTTAAGTAAACAACAATCATACCTGCCTTTAAGGAAGAGCTTGCAGGTTGCTGATATGACGATTCCCTTATTTTTTTTATTAATTACGGTTACAAAATACAGCCGTTTCAACGAAAGAATCATCACACACGAATATAGTAGAAAATTTCCGGTCAAGTGCGTGTCAGGCCACGCGCAGTATAGGGTTATGTAGTATTTTTTCCCATTTTATATCTTAACTTAGCTATTTACATAAAAATTAAAGTATTGGTAAAGTGTAGCCGTTTTTTGGCAAAGCTTCTTACGATAAGCTAAATTATGCTGATTTGATGGATTATAAGATAAAGAACTACCCCATCATCATATCAACTGAAAATACGTCCACTGCTGGACACAGGCCTCCTCGAAAGATCTCCATGACGACCGGTCCTGCGCTACTCGCATCCAGCGGCTTCCCGCGACCTCGACCAGATCGTCGGTCCACCTTGTGGGGTGCCGTGCCGTGCCTGCCTACGCTTCATCTTCCGGTGCATGGTTGCCACACCCTTACGCCCCACAGCTACACCATATTGCCGCCAAATGAAAAATACTAATGAAAAGTTTTGAATTTTGCCGCATTTATTAGTGGTGCCACATCTGCTCTGCAACGACTTTAATAAAAACAGCAGAAAATATAATTCTAGCCTTCTTTACCTCGCAAGATATTTAATTTTCCATTTCAGAGCGCAGGCAATTATACTAGTATATTGGCAATAAGCCTTGTTGCATACGAGTTCATTAATATCTCGTTACCCTACCTGAACCAACCCTGAACTATACAAAGCAAAGCGCCAACTGTTAACTAAGACTTCGGCCCGGCGCGGCGCGGCGAGCAAATAGGTAACTACAATTTGAAACTTCGCATTTAGACCATAGATTATTTGGTGTGTCGTGGAATGTACACTTTGTGAGGGTTTTAATTGAAAATGATTTTTATTTTAACACTTCCTGTGTTCGGATAAATCTACAAAGAAGAAAATCGCAAAATTTCACAACCACGGACAAGATTCGAACCTGCGTCTTCTGCGTCTGGTATTAATTGATCTCAGTAAAATTCGCTTCAAACCTAACTGAATGCAATAACTTTTGTTCTACGGTCTACCAATGCGCATAAATAGTTTCACCCTACATGAAAAAAAATTTTTAACCCTCATATAAAGCCTGCAGGAAAAAGAAATTTGGATTTTGTTTTTATACTTTCATAACAACTTAGGTACTTATTTATTTATTAGTAGTGAAAATATATGTTTTTCTTATACCAAAGCGTTTTTGAGAAGAAAAAAGAATCAAATATTTAAAAGACATGACCTTGTTAGAAGTGCTAAATAATACAAGCGTCACTTCTGCAAAATACTCTTTGTAAGGCTAATGATCAGATGTATCGGCAATGCGCGCTGGAAACTCGTAGCCAACTTGTTGTTGGGCCATCCGACCGTACCAACGCGACTGCGAAACACGAATGCGAAGTAATTTGCTACCTCCACCCATCGGGTGTAACGAGCCAAATCATTTAGTGCTTACTGGAAATCGGTAGGAAAAATGCAAACGATTTCCCGCTGATAAGGCGAGCGATTCAATAATTCATTCACCTTTGATTTCTCAGACGGTATTTTACTGCAATGCAGATGCATTTTGAAAATGAGAGAGTACGATTTACTTATAACGTCGTGTTTGGGTGTTTGAAAACGTATTTTAACATAAACGTATTTTAACATTATAGGTACCAGCTTGAAGAAAATAAATAAATAATTTGAATTTGAAATACTGTAAAACAAAAGGTCTTCCAAGACTTTCTTCAACTTTCCTATTATTCATAAGTTGTCAATAGATGTCTTGATCAGTCACCGTACCGTAAAAATTGCGTTAGGTGGCAAAATATGTTGTTAGGTAAGATAATTTTTGGGGTTTCGCAGGGTAGTGTTTTGGGCCCAACTCTATTTATTGTTTATATGAATGATATGCACGACCTTGCCCTCAACTATGCTGAAATAATCTGTTATGCTGACGATACAGCGGTATTTTTCCACTCATCTAGTTGGCCTGAGGCCTGGGAGACAGCTGAAAGCGGAAAATCACTGATTTCTGGATGGCTGGAAATGAACCTTCTTGCCCTAAATAGAAGAAGACCAAATTCGTCTGTTTTCATAAAACGTCTGCGTCGAGCCGTCCCACAATCTTGCCGGATATTAAAATTCATAACTGTGGAGCGCATACCTTTGATCACAACACAAGCAACTGCAACTGTGAATCCATCGAGCGAGTAAAATATATACGGTATCTGGGTATAATTCTTGATGAAAAGCTCAACTTCCTGGCACATATAACGTCCCTCGTTACTAGACTGCGCAGGATTATAGGCATAATGAGAGAACTGCGAAATTCAGCTCCTCGAAACGTATTGAAAAGCACCTCCGTATTAGCGCCTGGGGCTGCGCAGCCAAAACTTTTATGATAGCACTCGAAAGAGCACAACGTGCAGTTTTAAAAACTATGCTTGAAAAACGTTTTCGGTTTCCTACCAATGACCTTTATGAAGAAGCACAGGTGCTCAGAGTTAGGCAATTCTATACATCTTGGGGGCGTGTATTCCACTCACAAGTGCGTCTTAAGCTCGGATGAATACGCACAGCTCTTGCGAACAAGAATATTTAAAATCCCTGTCGTGGCCGTCAGAACCCAGTTTGCAAAAAGATTCCCCTCCTATGCTTTTCCAACTTTATACAATACAGTCTACTATCTTCAAAGATAACTCATTTAGGTGAAAAAAACCTTCTCGGCTCCCGGTGCATAAGTGGGCAGACGGATGTCAGGTACAAAAAATAATCTAAATATTTGAGTGGTGACTGTTTCTTAAAAATCTCCTTCCTTTGTTAAAAGGCAAAAAGCGAAGCATTCCCAAAACACGTGACCTTATTGCATTTTCAGCGTTAAAAGGCAAAAGTAGAGTTTGAAACATGCAAGACTTCAGCTTAATCTACAGCAGGAGTCTAGCTAAGTAGAATAAATTAAAGACAGATAATTCAGCTAAAGAACAATTACCTTATTCTGACTCTTTAGAAATTAAGCGCTTTATAAATATTAAGTATTCGTATTCGCACGTTCTATCCGCTTGGACTTATTAAGTATTTACCTTAATGTGTTCCACTAGCGGTTAAACGTGCGCTTTGGACCACATACGGCACGTAGTTGTGGTTTTATTTTGCTCTACTGCAGCAAGTAGGTTCCTAATTAGCTTTTTGCATGCACCATAGAGTAGAGTATACAGGGTTTAAGGGACAGCAGTCAACGTAACTGAACAACTTACAGCGAATAAAAGTTTCAGGAAATGAAAAAAAAAATGAGCCCCTCCATACAAACTGTCCGCTTCAATCAAGTTTGCAATTTTGTATGGAGAGGCCGATTTTTTCTTTCATTTCCTGAAACTTTTATTCGCTGAAAGTTGTTCAGTGATGTTGACTGATCATGCCCTTTCAGTATTCGGAAGGCTGTCCCTTACACCCGGTATGTGTATAGGGGCCTGCACTCTGCGGTTGGTAGTACTTTCAGACAACATAGTCGAGTCAATCTACGAAAGTTTGTATGGAGAGGGTTGCATTAAATGCACTTTAGGGGATAATTTATTAAATTACCAGTAAAAACATTCAAAAATATAAAACAGCAGTAATCCCCGACATAACGTTGATATTCTTAAAACCAGTGTAAGGTGAACTCAACTTGTATAATATTTACCATGTAGCACAGGTCAGCTTAAACTGGTACTTTTGCAAAAAAATGTGTTTTTACAAAATTGCCGGATTTAATTTTTTACAGCTTCAAATAGCCTATATTACTATTTAAAATTAATTTCTCTAAATGTGCATTTAATGCAACCTCATATCGTAGATTGACTGGACTAACAGGCGCGATTGAGGATTTAATAAAAAATAATTATGTCAAAGATTATATAATATTACTCTTACGCGTAATTATGTAGTAGCAAGTGTAGTAGGCATAGAGTAAAGCCGCCATCACAGCTTCCTTAATTCAGAAATTAATTAAGCATACATTGCTCGTTGAAGTAAGGATATTGGAATTAACAAAACCAAGCCTCCCAGCAATACAGGGTGTAAGAGACGGTGTACCGAAAACTGAGAGGGCGCAGCATGTTCAGTCAACGAAACTGAACAACTTTCCCAAAGAAACATTTTTGATTTGCACTTTATTAAGGTCCATAATCCAGCTTATTAAACACCCGTGCTTTTTTTTATTATGTTACTGCTCTAGTGTTTTTTTTTATTATATATTGCCTAGGAGCAAGGAGTTTATCGATAACATTCCTAATATTTTCTTGAATAAATAAACTTTTTTTTTTATAAAACCAATTCCAAACATTTATTTATTAATTTACATTAAATGTCAAATTACAGTTTCAGTTTTCAGTTTTTTTATTAGTTCGTTTACAAAATAATTTGTGTTCGAAACTTAGGTTCTATATGCACAGTACAATAATTATAATAAACATATTATCGTTAATTAAAACATATAAAGATTAATGATTTTATCAAATTAATAACAAAAGATTCAATTTCAATACAAAAATAATGTCGTAAAAAAAATTTCAGATTGATAAGTCAGATATGTCACATCAACTTTAATAAAACAATGTCAAGTCATATAACTAAAAAAATTGTCCAAGGAATAAAAGCACTCCTTCAGCAAAAGGGCCTTCAGCTTTGTTTTGAAGATAGCCAGCGTGATGTCACCCTTGAGCTCCAGCGGGCATTAAAGAGACGGACCACTTCAAAACGCTGCTGTGGTAATGCGCTGCGCTCTACATCCCGCCTACGTGTACTGATCCTAGCTACTTTTTCCTCTTCTGTCTCCCGTCCTATAAGAAGCTTTTTTTTAAAGTTCACGAGCAGGACAAATATATAAAGACAAGGAGCTGTAAGTATGCCCAACCTAACAAAATGAGGTCTACACGATTCCCATTGGGGTATCCTCACAATAGTACCACAGTAAAGAGATGGGCTGATAAGCCCATCTCTTTACTGTGATAGTACGTATTTCTCTTTTGTATGATAAAGGCTTTTTGCATATTGTAGACTTTAAGGGCACTGCATGTTATCCTACGTCATCTAGTACACGAAATTTGCAACTTTGTAGCGATAGTAGTGGCCTAGTAGGTCTACAAAACGTTGGTCTGCCAATCCGAAACCTGGCAGGTTTTGTACAGTTGGAGAGAAAAGTGGTTAAATGACAGATTACACGAATACAATTTATTCGTAGAAATAGAGGGTACCTATACAAGCTGTAACAGAAAGGGTATATCAACCCTTAAATATGTGATTTTGCCCATGAAACTGAACAACTTTCCCTAAGGAACATAGGTCGAAATACGAAAAAGAAAATTTGACCTCCCATACAAAATGCGCGATCAGCTAATTCTGTTTCTATGGGAGGTCAACATTTTTTTTTTTCGTAATTCGACCAATGTTCCTTAGGGAAAGTTGTTCAGTTTCATGGACATAATCACATCCTTCAGGGTTGATATACCCTTTTTGTTATACCTTGTATAAGTAAAAAACAACAGGTCTGCCTTGCATCCTCTTGGCAGTTTCGCTAGTCGGACCATAAATGTGGTCGGATGTGATCGGACTACAAATTTGGTCGGACTGGCGAAACTGCCAAGAGGATGCAAGGCAGACCTGTTGTTTTTTACTTTTATAGGTACCTTCTATTAAAATTTTTTTTTATTAAAAAGAAACTTAAAATATCTCAGAAAGTATACCACTTAGGACAATTTATCAAAGAACATTTTTTGTTTGTATTTTAGTACTCTTTCGAATGGCACCAGTTTCATCAGCTGCCGCTGAAATTTTTTTTTCCATAGTGGGGCTCCTTGGGGTGAAAGTAGGTATGCCAATCAGGTAGGATGCTCTTTACAGAACGACGCCTTTGCCGTATTTACAATGACTGAATGAATGTGAGAATACCTTGTGACACATATTTTTATGAATCTTCCTTCTATGGTCAAACACATAACCCTTCTTTTGGGCTTCGCCGCAGTCGGGTGAAAAGAGTCTAAGTTTTGACGCAAAAATTAAACGACGTATTGAACTCAAAAAAATATTATCAAAGATGAAAAGAAAATGATTCTTATAATATCTTACAGAAAATCTAATAAAATCGACTGCATGTCAAAAGGTTTTGAATTGATCCCGGATTCATCCTCAATATCCTAACCAAGTTAAGCCAATGCTTCCTAAGAATGTCTGTCACCAGATTATATGAAATAAATACTCATAATCATATGACTCTGACTCTTAGGTATACTGTCGAATGTCGATCTTAGATTATGAATAACGGCAGCTTCTGTCGATTGCATAAAACGTCTATGAAGTTAAAGCTTATTTAAATCTATTGCTGTCACGTCTTGTTTGTCATCATAACAGAGAATGAAGTTTAGATTTATTTTCATCTTCTAAATACGAGGAAATACGAGGTGTTATTTCTGTCAGAATCTTATACAGGGTGACGAGATTGTGGCAAACATTCAATTTGTGCACAATCGCGGTGGGTGAAAAAATAATGTGTTTTCGGTCGGTTCATTACATTGAGAATTGGTTTCCGTGCCACGGGGCTCCAACAAAATAGGTCGGCTGTATTTATACTTATAAATAGGTAAACACATGTATACTTCACCCTTATATACGGAACCTTAAAAAGCGCATTTCAGAAACCATACAGCACCATATTTTAGTGGGCTTTGGTTAAGATTATACAGAGTAAAGCTCGGTCGCCTTGCACGCAAATATGGAGGCACGTGGTACAGTCAAGAGCACTCCAAGCTTGTCACACAGGCCTTTGTACCGTATTTCTATCAGCGTAGGGTCTAAAGTTACGCTGTGAATTTCAAGTTTGACGTGCCTTTGACTGTACAAGGCATGT
This sequence comes from Athrips mouffetella, assembly GCA_947532105.1. Lineage (NCBI taxonomy): Eukaryota > Metazoa > Arthropoda > Insecta > Lepidoptera > Gelechiidae > Athrips > Athrips mouffetella. Next base: position 14,766,877 of record OX383977.1, read on the forward strand.
ATCAAGACTTTTCACTGAAACTGTGGAAATTTTTAACTAAAGTTTGCACATAAAATAGAAACGTGACGCTTGTGCTGTAACTTAGTTTTAGGTTGGTGTTTTCGCTGGATTATGTGGGGAGTGGCTTTAAGTTAAGGTGACGTCACAATTTTGTCTCTCTTCTCTGCTTTAGTTTACAATAAGCAGTTTGCTAATAAAAGGGGATTTGACCTTCACAAAAAAAAGTAACGCGGAGTCATATAATTTTAGGGCGAGCGACGTGATAGGTACCGGTCTTCATTTCCGTACACGAAATCCTTTCTTAATGTAATATTTTATTATTATCACAAAAGAACGACATTATCTTTTTCTCGTGGATTATCCGATGAAATGGCGACGACGTCTGCACAAGACAAAGCAAAAAATACATTTCTTTTTTCCGGCAATTACATAACCTATATTAAGTAGAGCAAAAACGTAAAAGTCTGATTACCAGATATTCAGGACGCGTTGAGCACAAATTCGGTACCGGCATGGACGAGTATAAAAGAGTGACAACCCCCATTGCCCCATACTACAGAATGACTTTGAAGACACTCGACAATATTTTTTTCAATTTTATTATGTTAAATATAGGTATTTGAAAATAATAATAATAAGAAAACACAATTATCCTAAAAACGCATCATTTATATTTTTTTAGGTACGTACCTAAGTTTGTGTATCTACCTACCTAAGTTAGTTAAGCATGACTTGTTATTGTTGAAATTGGAACAATTTGTCATTAGATGTCCAGCAATTTCTTGGCTAAAAACGTATCTGAGCAATAGGAACCAATGTGTTGAAATTAGTCGACTAAACTTTGAATTAGAGTCACAAACGTTCAGATCCGAGTCGACACAAAACAATTTTGTGGTACCGCAAGGAAGCGTGTTGGGTCCTCTCTTATTTTTAATATAGGTATACTAGTATAAATGACTTCACCAAAATCACGGAACACAAAAGCATTTTATTTGCGGACGATGTTACTGTCATCGTATCAACAAGTAAGTCTATGGGTTTAAAATGGCATGAATCTGAAATCAATCAAGTATTATCCTCAACTACCTATAACATGGTTACAGAAAAATAATTTGAAAATCAATCTTAATAAAACATGTTACATAAATTTTACTGGTAATACAACCTTAAATATAAGTCATGACAGTATTGCTATTCAGAATTTGCAGGCCACATTATTTCTGGGAATACAATTAGATGTGAATTTAGGCTGGAAAGAACAAGTAGATCGGGTATGTGGAAAAATCAATAGTTTTACCTACGTCCTATATAGGTTAACCAAGGTAGCGACAAAGCAGACCGCTACTGTCGCTTACTTTGCCTACGTAGAGTCGGTCCTCCGTTATGGCCTCTTCATTTGGGGCAATGGGACTACTAGTAAAAAGGCTTTCATAGCACAAAAAAAATGTGTAAGAGCAATCTTTGGTGTAGCACCTGACACGCCTGGTAGACCTCTTTTTGCTCAGTTGAAGATACTGCCACTGCCCTGTCTCTATATATTAGAATTCGCGACTTTTGTTAAGCAGAATTACGATTTATTTATACCAGGCCACTCAGAAAGTATTGCGAAAAATAGTTTTTATATATGGGAGACTGGCCGGTCAGAATCTTTTTCGAAAATATGATTACTTGTAAGTAAAAATATGTGTGTTCCATTTTCAAAATTTCCCTCCACATTTTTTGCGAGCCAATTCAAAGTATCGTGTCTTAGGCGCTCAGCAGATGAAGGGGCGGACATACGCGGGCAGTCACGGACATTGTCGCCAGTGTGGCCGGTATTGCGAAAATTATAGTTTTTATCAGAATAAAATTCAAATATAACAAGTTTAAAAGTTGCTCTATGTTTCAAACTAAATGAAAATCAATCTGAACAACCTTTCCGAGTGATTAATTTTTTAAATTCAAGCTGTTTTTCTTTCCAAACTAAAGATTTTGGAAAATACGCGCATAGAAACGGAGCGTTTTTTTCATGTCAATAACTATAGTAATACGAAAATAATTGCAGTACCGGCCACACTGGCGGACTGTCAGAACAAAAAGTCTGTCGTCTGCTGTGCCACTTACTGAAAAATGGATCTGCGCCGGGAACATTTTAGAGCTATGATTTTTTACGATTTCAAGTGTCGCCTGAAACCGGATGAATCGTTCGATAGACTTCAAATGGCATTTATGGATGAAGGCCCCTCCAAGGCAACCGTGTATCGTTGGTATAACGAATTTAGGCGCGGTCGACCAACCTTGGGGGATGAAGAAAGAAGCGGTCGCCCTTTGACGGCTATTACGGAAGAAAACGTGCTAGCAGTGAAAAATTTAATCCAAGATAATAGGCGAATTACATATCAGGAGATTCAGCACATATTAAAGATTGGATCGGGAAGCGTTCACGAGATTCTACACGGGCATCTTCGCGTGAGGAGGATAGTATCGCGCTGGGTGCCGCACTACCTCACCGACGCTCAGAAGCAGGCCCGGGTGGAATGGTGCCGTGATATGCTGAACAAATTTGAAGCAGGCTCGTCTCGGCGTGTTTACGACATCGTAACAGGTGATGAGTCCTGGATTTATCAATACGATCCAGAAACCAAGCGCCAGTCGACAGTTTGGGTGTTTCAAAATGAACCAACGCCTACCAAAGTGAAGCGATCTCGAAGCGGGGGGAAGATTTTGATCGCCAGCTTTTTTAATTTGACTGGCCACTTGGCCTCAATTCCCTTACGAGATCAAAGAAGCATCAACGCCGAATGGTATACTACCAAATGTTTACCAGAAGTTTTTTCTGTTGTGAGCAACAAGCGACCAAACACAGGGCTCCGCGGACTACTGCTCCACCACGACAATGCACCTGCACACACCGCGCTCAAAACGAGGGACTTCCTGGACAGCACACCAGTCAAACTCCTGGGTCACCCTCCTTACAGCCCTGATCTAGCACCGTGTGACTTCTTTTTATTTCCAAAAATAAAAAATCAGCTCAAGGGGATACAATTTTCGTCGCCGGAAGATGCGCTGGCTGCGTTCGAGCAGGCTGTAAACGAGGTGTCTACGGCGGACTGGAAAAAGTGTTTTGAAAACTGGTTCAGACGCATGAATCTTTGTATAGAGGCTGGTGGAGAGTACTTTGAAAAGATTTAATAAAAATATATGTACCTGTAGAACAATTTTTTTTAGTGTCGCAAATATTTCTGAGTGTCCCACGTACAACACAGATATACGACTGAAAACCTTAGAAAACCAGATAGACTGGTTCATGATGGAATACCAAAAAGTACACGGTATAAAAAAAATTGTTTTATTAGGTATTTACATCATTCAAATTACAGTCTAGCCTTATATATTTGGGTAATAAGTAATTTAAATTTAACTTAAACTGCTATGATAGAGTTATACTAAGAACGTGACCTTTTAAAATGAGTTCATTTTGTTAGGTTTGACTTTCTTTCTTTGACTTTAAGATTACTTTGTAACAGAAACTGAAATGATTGATGAAATCTTACTGAAAAATTACTATTCCAAATTTTTTAAAGTCAAAAGCCTTTTATAAATAAACCTACTTTGAGCTTCTCCTTAAATGTAAAAGTGTTGAAGTGCAAAGCGGTTTGGTACGTGCCGTGATACGTTGTTTCTAACTAGGTGTTTTGAGACGTGAGCTTAACAACTTATTTCATGTAAAGAAAGTTCGTTACACCGTGGGCGCGAAAGATTATAACCATCGAATGTTGTTTGAAATAAATGACAATTATTATTAACTAGCTTTCCGCCTGCGATTTCACCCGCATTAAATACGTTTTCCCGTGGGAATGAAGTGTTTTCCTGCTTTAAAAAGTAGCCTGTGTGCTATTCCAGGACCTAACCTATATGTGTGCCAAGTTTCATTAAAATCCATTCAGTAGTTTTTGGGTGAAAGAGTAACAAACATCCATCCATCCATCCATCCGTCCATCCATACTTACAAACTTTCGCGTAATATTAGTAGGATAGGATAGGATATTCTTTTCAACACACTTGCGTAATAATGTTTACAGTCTGCTGTAATATCATCCTTCTTTTGTAGGTGAATAAAGTTTACTGAATATTGAATAAGAACGTACTCGTAAAATAATTTATTTTACCGATGTTAAGGTGATTAGAGTTGATTAACATTATACATAAATCACCTGGGTTAGGTGTACTACGGGCGATCTGTGACGGTGTTCTAAGTAAATAATGTTATATGAACATAGGTCCAATTGTGTAATTTTAACTTAGCCATTTTTTGGAACAAAATAAATCAGTTAAGTTTTGTACTTCCTTGTAAAAAAACCCTCAGTCAAAGGAGTGATCATAGATTTATTAAAAAAGCACTGCTTTGCGGTTGGGAGTGACATAACGTCTTGACGAATCACTCCGACGAGATATGACTCACAGGGCTTATTTAAATGGAAATTTTTCAACTTGTAAATATTATAAAAATAAATAAAATGTTTCATGGGCAGGATCACATCATTCAGTGTTGATATACCCTTTTGTTACACCTTGTATAGGCACAACAAAAGAAATACTGACTGGCCCTTTGGCGTCGTTATTAGTGGGCCTGCTTACAACGCCGTAGGCCGCGGGTTCGATCATCAAAACGTTTGCCGTTGACATCAGGGCAAGCAAACATTTGTGTGATGGACACGAGAGTTTATTCTGTGTCTCGGTGTTATTTAACATTTTAAGTATGAGTATCACAGCCTTTAGTACCCAGTTTGGCTAGTTTTAAGATGACTTTACTTGAATTTTATCAAAAAAATTAAATCTATATCCAACTGTTAAAAAATTATAGCACACTACCTGCAGCCCGCCACTTTGTCTGCGCAGGTTTATAAATTGTAGCCTACGTGTTATTCTGATTTATAAGCAATATTATTGTAAAGTTTCAAGAAAATCCATCCAGTAGTTTTTACGTGAAAGAGAAACAAACATACATCCAATCATACATGTTTACAAAATTTCGCGTTTATAATATTAGTAGGATAATTTTAACAGTAACGGTTACAGTATTTGGAAGAGATAGGTGCGGATGGAGCCGTCATGGGGAGCCAATGTACAAACTGCCGCACAACTGGTAAAACACTTTAACCTTGAGTGGGTCCCTGGTTTCGGGCGTTTGTACCGTAGCGCTGGTTCAGCTTATACTGTTTTTGTTTCTACTTGCTTGCTGCCGTGCGTACCATTCGCACGTCTGCCTCGTACGTCTGTCACTGTTGGACTAATTGGGACTAATCTCTGCAGGCTGTACGTACACAACGTAGCAGAAAAATTGCGTCATTTATGTTTTACTGCGTAAAGTGCTACGCTGCTACGAGTGCTACGCCATTGTAGCGAACGTGATGACAACAAGCTAGTCCATGGTACGGTAATTTTTAGCTTTTCTGCGGCACTTGTAACTGAATAAACAAATCTTTCATACTTATTCATTACACTGTGGTGTTAGTGACCACAGCGCAATAAATTAGTAATTTGATAAAAAGAAGGGTAGATAGATAGATAGATAAACACTTTATTGCACACAATTACAGAAACAAAATCAATACCGTCACAACAATACTTAACTAAATGTGGGCAAAGGCGGCTTTATCGCTGGAAGCGATCTCTTCCAGACAACCTTTGGGAAAGGAATCCGTAATAATGAAATGAGTAGTGCAGTGTAGTAACAATAATCATACTTACATGATGTTAATGATAAATAAATAAGTAACTTAAACAGATACATATGATAAGATATAATAATACATAGTTATAAAATATTTGAATATAATACATATAAGTATAACATACATAAATAGATACACGTATAATATATATAAATACATACATTAGTAATCAGATAGTTTAAACTTATTTGCAAACAGGTTGTGAAAGGAGATGTTCATGTACTTTCAGTTTGAATGTAGTAAGCGTTTTGGAGTGACGTATTTCCTGCGGCAAAGCATTCCACAAGTAGGCTGCCCCGACTGTAAACGAGTCTTTATAATACCCTGACCGAGTGAACGGCGCTGTCAGAAGGTTGTCAGATGAAGAGCGGAAAGTGCGCGTATGATCAGCTGCTTGGTAACGGAACCGCTCGGTGAGGTATTGGAGAGAGGCAGGGTTGTTGAGTACGTTGTAGACCAGACTCAGCACGTGGGCGTCACGTCTTTGTCTGAGCGACAGCCATTTAAGTTGGATGCGGTACTCGGACACATGATCGAACTTGCGCAACCCAAAGATAAATCGTATACATAAATTTTGCAAACGCTCCAATTTGTTCAGTAACTCCTCATTGAGATCAAGGTAGCACGAATCCGCGTAGTCAAGTATAGGAAGAACCAGTGATTGCGAAAGCTCGATCTTGGTCCTCACCGGCAGCAGGTTTTTCCAACGTCTCAGCGATCCAACAGCAGCAAACATTTTGCGACTAACCTCAGTCACTTGCGGTCTCCACGTCAGAGTACAGTCTAGGAAGACTCCCAGGTTCTTCACAACTTTACTATAAGGCAGTGCAACACCGTCAAACATCACAGGAAGTAAGACGCCAACATCAACACGTGCATACTGTTTGGGTCCACCGATAACGATCACTTGGGATTTGTTGGGGTTAACAGAAAGACCATGCGACTGGCTCCATCGAAGAATAGCTTCCAGATCAGTGATTAGTCTATCCACACCAGCGGAGAGGTCATCCGAGGCAGCCTGTGTATAGACTTGTAAGTCGTCGGCGTAAAGGTGGTAAGTACAGGAAAGGTAAGGCGTAACAAAGTTAATAAAAGTAGAGAATAAAAGAGGTGAAAGCACTCCACCCTGAGGCACTCCAGCAGCAATGTCAGAGAAGGAGGAAGATTGGTCGTCAAGACGGATGCACTGACTGCGGCCACTGAGGTAGCTGCGAAACCAACGTATTACAACATGGGACATGTTAAGGTACTGGAGCATTGCAAGGAGGATGTCATAATCTACCGTATTAAATGCGTTACAAAAATCGAGCAGAGCAAGAATAGTCAAGAGCTGATTTGACATCCCCAGGCGTATATCATCAGTCACCTTTACGAGAGCTGTTATAGTGCTGTGCCCAGGGCGGAAGCCAGATTGGTACGGGCTTAGGACAGAGTTAGTGTTAATAAAGAGACAGAGTTGGTGATGTACAAGGTGCTCAAGAACCTTAGATAGGAAAGGAAGAATGGAAATAGGAAGATAATGTGTCGAAGAAGTAGGATTATTGATCTTAGGAATAGGGATGACAGCAGCTATACGCCAGGTTGAGAGAAAACTGCCCGTGTCAAGGGAGAAGTTGAAGATATGGCAGAGTACAGGAACTACAATGGCAGAAGAAAGGAGAATCATTTTGCGGCTAATCCTGTCTACACCTTCAGCGTCTGATTTAATAGCTTGAATGTTTTTCTCAACCTCTCCAATTGACACGGACCGGAGACGAAGGAGCAGTAGGTGGAGGAGATGAAATAGCAAAAATCGAGTCAATTTTGACTAAAGAAGGAATAAGAGAATGGGTAGGCGTCAATGTCAAGGTTGGATAAGCAGGTATTTTTAGGGTTACCAATTCCTAGAGACTTTAAGAATGACCACACTTTGACCGGGTTACCATTTTCCACTGACTTGTGAATGTGACGTCGTTGAGCGTCTCTGCACAGCCGGCTGCACCGGTTCCTAAGTTCCCTATACCTGTCATGATTAGCATTCGTCGGATTGATCCGATACTTGACTTTAGCAGAATTCCTTTTAGCCATGAGAGCTTTGATGTCATCCGTCAGCCAAGGAGCCGGGAGATGTTTCAATTTAACAGGACGGAGAGGAGCATGCTCATCATAAAGTTGAAAATCTCCAGTTTCTCGTCAACGGAAGACGCATCAAACACAGCTTGCCAGTCAATGTTATGTAGGTCGGTCATAAAACGGACATTGACAATATTTTTAAAGTTACGCTGCATGACAACTCGGGGCTTAGCTTAAGGACACCGGAACCTACACGACACAAATATTAAATTGTGGTACGAAAAAGATTCAGCAGGAAACTGGCCATGGGTAATACCGCTTCTCTTCTATTTTTTGTCACAAGTGAGCAAACCAGCTGAAGTCACAACTGTTCGCACCACCCACTGTCTTATTAGTGGCATTTTTGTGTAATGAGACTTCAAAGCGCGTTTCCCACCCTGAGAAATAAGACTGTATATGTCTCATATGCCTGTAATTACACTGGCTCCCTTATCCTTAACCAAAACACAGCAGTGAAAACACTACTCCTTTACGGATTTACGGCAGAAGGGCAGAAATAGGCTAGGAGGTGGTACTACCCCAGACGAACTTTGCACAAAAGCCCTACAACCTTTCTACTTATCTTATGATCACTGGTCATATCTATTAATTTGTGAAAGTTTACTCCACATAGGTACTGAATTATAGTAGTTCGCTTAAGCTATACGATGTAGGTGGGTTACATTTAATCGGTTAAGTTATTCTCGTGACGAATACTTTGTTACGCAAGTTAAATAACCACAAATAACCCCGAACTTGGTTATGGAGATTTATCGTTACAAGAAACTATGTGACTGCGACATACGGTCTCCCAAAACGGTTGATAGAACATTTACACCAGAGATATTATTTCGGGTAGTAATTACTCTCTATGTATACTTCTAAGCTCTCTAGTAGGTATTGTTATTTGCCTTTAATTATAAGAACATGTATTTATGATATTCATTATATTATAGGTCGTAGGATATTAAAAATCTTTTAATGGCGTCAGTGACATTTACGTCGCGTCACAAAAAAAAATTGTTTTCGGTGTCTTCGGCGTACATTGATGTGAACTTACAAAAGAGCATTATGGTTTTCCGTGACTCTACCATGATTCTACTAAGCTCTGTGTAAAGAAAGGCAAGTTGGCTGAACTTTGATTATAAATGGTGCGTCCATTTCTTTGTGTACAGTTATATATAGTACAGTATAGTACAGTTATATATATACTCTAGACACGACTTGTGGAGTTTAGTTATTCTTATTGTGAACCGCTTTTTGTTGTAATATTTGGGTAAATTTCAACATGCGGTTTTCGTGACTCTACCATGATTCTACCAAGCTCTGTGTATTAGAGCAAACCCCTCTTCATTTCCAATACAGGCAAGTTGGCTAAACTTTGATTATAAATGGTGCGTCCATTTCTTTGTGTATAGTTATAACTCCAGACACGACTAGTGGAGTTTAGTTATTCTTATTGTGAACCGCTTTTTGTTGTAATATTTGGGTGAATTTCAACATGCCTATTTTTGTATTTTGGTGAACTTTTGTTTTAAGGTTTTTTGAATTATTATTTTTTGTTGTACTTTAGATTATTGTTATAAATGTTTGTGAATGGCATTTGAATATCGTAAAACGCTTAAATTATTTTTGATGGCACCGCTACCACCAAAATAATTAAGGCTTCCCCACCTAAATTTAAATCAACACTCCCGAAATACCTATATAAAGTAAGAAAAAATGGGATCGAAAGTTGTTTCATACACAGATAAATAATATTCTTGAAAACGTACCATTTTAGTTATAGTTACATGACGACGATGATATTCTGATAATTTTAAATGCCACCAAAGTTATAAACTATGCACCAAAATTATATGGCTGCCCACCTGCAGCCACCTTGAAAAATTCTTGCATAATTCTGGTGATATTTTTACCAAAATTATAGATTTTCAGCCACCTAATCCGACTTAATTAGAATAACAAAATTAAAATACAGAACAAAATTACCAAGTAACGACAACCTTTAAAAAAAACGGAAGCTACACAAGTAAACGTACTTATAAGGCTAATTAGCGATATGCAAAACGAAAATGTAATAAGACATAAAGACACATTAATATAATAACACATAAAAATTTTGAGTATTTTAGTCCAAGCACCACTAAAATTGATTCTGACGTTTTTTGCGGGAACACTTATATAGGCTGACTTTTAATTAGTTCTTGATAGCAAAAGATATGCACGTACTCATGATACTGAACAACTTTTCCCAAGGAACATAGGTCGAAATACGAAAAACCAAATTTGACCTCCCATACAAAATGCGCTATCAACTGATGCAGTTTCTATGGGAGGACAAAACTTGATTTTCGTATTTCGACCTATGTTCCTTGGGGAAAGTTGTTCAGTATCATGAGTACATTCATAACTTTTTCTATCAAGATCTAAATAAAAGTCACCCTATATATATGTAGCATAAGTTGCTCTTCGTCGGTTGCTTTAGAACGTGAGTGGCAACGAGGGCTACTTACAGCTATTCTGTGCAAAGTTATTGCTGCGCAACATTTGCCCACCAGAATTATAAGGTTTTGCAGGGTTCTACCTATACCAAAAATTTTTTAGCATTGCAAAAGCTTACCACATTTTGCAGATATATCAAGGCTATTGTGCTCCATGATTAATAGTAATCAACTAAAGCTGTCAGAAAAAACAAGTTTGTAAAACAATGTTATTTTTTCGGTTAAATATACTCTGGTTCGTCTGGTTCGTGGTAGTTTGTCTGGTTCTATGGCTGCAAAATGTGTTGGTAAGCGTTTGCCGTGCTAAAAAATTTTAGGTATACCAATCAATTCACAGGGTAGATGAAATAACAGCAAAGCTATATGTCAAAAGTGAAACTAATAAACCACAAAATATATGAAAACTATCACTCGTTTTCCTAATACAAGGAAAACTATCATGAAAAGTGGTATAGGGCAGCCCACCACGATTATAAAATGCTTGAGATTTTTTGTAATAAGTTCCTAGATACATCAATTAAATAAATTTATCGCCCCACGTGCGTAACTGTACCCTCCATTTAGAAAAAAAACCGGTCAAGTGCGAGTCGGATTCGCGCGCCGAGGGTTCCGATATACCTTTAGTATTTTTAGAAGCAATAAAGTCCATTTTTAGGACCGCAAAACTCAATTTGTGTGTAAAGGTTTTTTTGCAGATTTCTAAAAAACTGTGCAACTTAGAAAGATCGTTTTATTTTTGCTGTAATATGTACATAAATGTCTATCGACTGTAATTAATTTAGATTTTTCCTACCACAAACTTCGGAGATAAGGGGGGGATATTTTTTTTGACATTTTTCATCATAACTTGAAAACTAAGAGTCGTAGGAAAATACAAAAATATATTTTAGAATGTGCAAGTAAAGTCCTTTCATACGATACCGCACTCAACCTAGTAGCAACAATTTGAAATTCGGCCCCTATTTTGACCCCATTTACATTCTTCTTAAATTCTTAAATTCTTTCACGTGCAATTAAGTTGGGCAATTATATTCTAAAACCATTCCAAATTTCAAGTCGATAGCATGAGTGGTTGCTGAGATATAGAGGTGTGACAGACAGACAGACAAAGTCGCACCATAAGGGTTCCTTTTTTTAACATTTCGGTATGGGAACCCTAAAAAAATATCCTGTCTGTATTTTAAGTTCCTGCACCTGGATTTTCATCAACGCGGCGAAAATTTTTTGTCTGGGAAGTTAACCCTTAAAAGTTACCACTTAAAGAAGTTAGTTTCTACACGTCTCTCACTCCACAAGTATGGAACAACAGCATAATTGTATATTTAATGAACCAAAAGACAAAAATCGTCTGAAACGCCATTTACCCTTAATTTGTAAATTCCTTGTTCGTCCGTTCGTTTCCTTGTTCGTCCATTTATTGAGACAATAATGCTACGGTTTAGTTCCCTGTCAAAATTAAGGTTTTTTACCTGACTCCAGCGAAGCCAAGAAAAGGCTTATTTATTCATATAACAAGATGTAATGTAACCTCATACGTTACAAGGATTGCGTTCTCCGTTCCCGAGCTACCCAGGCGGGCTATTATGAAAATTGCTCATCATCATACAATATAAATAATCTGTATTTGTTCATAAATTACTTAGGTGGCTGTTCTCCGAAACCTCTTATTGGGAACAACGATGTAATCACTTTAGGATAACCTTTTTTGTAAATGGTAATAATTTTGTCAAATAAAAAACCAGCCAAGTGCGTGTTAGACTCGCGCACTAAAGGTTTCGTACCTGTCTATTATATGATTACTACAAGATTTAGCTCTTTTATTTTAAAAACTCGGCGTCCACTCAAACCTGACCCCTCTTTTGTATAAGTTTAATTGAAACGGGAGCTCACCTAAATTGATTATAAATAGCTGTGAGACAAGTTGTAATATTTATTTTTTTTCTTCAACGGAAGGTTCCTATCCTATATTAGTGATTCTAGGTCAACAGAAAGTAGTCTACCTAGTTTTGGTTTTGTTCATAAATGTATGGAGATGAGGACATAAATTGCCGTATCTTTTGATTGTGTTGTTGTAGAAGCTTGAAATTTTCAAACCTTCTAATACTTTGTATAAATTCCAGCTTGCCAGACGGACAACAAAATTGATCCTATTTGGGTTTTTTTTTTCCTTTAGAGGTATGGAACCTTAAAGATATTGCGTCTGAAATAAACGAAAATCTGTTCATTTCATGGGACTAGGTACCAACTTGTCTAACTCTTATTTTGTCCCTTAAATTCTGCTCAAGTCTTATTTTGTACAAGTCTCAAACGGTTCAAGTATCATCCGGTCCAAGTGCCATGAATAAAACAAAAATCAATGAAATCGGTTCACAACCAGTTAAACTTTCAGTGAATAAAACTTTCATAAAAAAAACCGACTTTTCGTTTTTTTTCTGAAAGTTTTATACACTGACAGTTGTTTAGTTACGTTGACTGATCATGCCCTTTCAGTTTTGGTAAACGTGTGTCGTAAATGCGTTTTTTTTTTCTCTTACATGGTGCCACTTTTTTTCGACCTGTTGTTTGTGAAGCGACGTTAACAGACTTCATTAGGTCATCATCATATCATGTGGGTCGTAAGGTCGATGACCGACCTCACAAACCCTAGTTGTTGATCCGCCAAAGGCCTCTGACATGGCTCATTAACGACTACATCCGTAGATAGTAGTCGGGACCAACGGCTTCACCCTGCAATGTCCTAACCAAACTGGGGAGGTCGCATAAAGGGATTTCTTTTGACAGCATTCCCACCGGGAATCGAACCCGGAACCTCTGGATCTAGAGTCGAACGATCTAACCACTACACCACGGAGGCTGTTGGAGTGATACAAAGTTATCCGGCCCGTATTGATAAATTCCTCTCAAAATCTTCCCCAAGACCATGTCAGCTGACTTAGTTATCAAGATGCATTTAGCATCTCAAGATCTTGCTAATTAATAAACTACTATCCAAATACCAATCTCAAGTGTCCGTCTTTGAGTCAAACGTCAAAAGAGCAAAAATAATTTATGTCTGCGTTTGGTTTTTGCTTCTAATAATAATCATTTTAAAGTTTATTAAAATATTTTTTTGCTAAGTTCACTTTCAGGCAGGCAACGGCCAAAGAATATACAGCCTGAACAAAATAATACTCAAGTCGCTATTTGACAGCATCAACAATTTTGAGTTAAGTTTCGTTTATAAATTAGTGTGTTTTTAACACTCAAGTGATAATTGCTCCGATGACAGCTACTCAATTTCTGTTTATTAATTAATGCAACACCTCAAGATGCCCCTTAAGGACAATCTCACACTTAAGCGGGATTTATCGATTCGACCCCTAATGTATTTTTTTTTTTATTTAGTCCATAAAAGAGTCGGTCAATAAACACATTATTTTCAACGCAACAATGGCACATCGTTAATCAAACCCTTATTTTGTGTCTTTATTTACCGTCGAACCTTTGACAGGAGACATTCGTCACGTGAAATTGGTTTTTATACTCTCATTCATAAGGAAATAAAGTATTTTTATAATGGAGAAAATCTATTATTGAGCAGGTTCAGGGAAAAGACTTGTCCTATACTATTAAACGAGTAATGTTCGTATATTTGCAAACGGCGAACTTTTTTATTTGATTTTATGATGTGGTTGAAAATTTTAAAGAAATATCAAAGTGTAATACTTTAAGGTATCAGTAAACTAGCAATAAAAATTAACACAATGTAGAACGACAAGTCAATATGCGTATATTTATCATCATCACCATATTTTAAATCTATATAACTTATATTAAAACTTAAATATCAAATATTATGAAATAACTACATAACAAACAAGACACAACCAAAAACAAAACTACTAAATATTATAATAAAAAACATTACATTAGTACTTACAATACCAAACACCAAGTAAAGTTGTATAAAAATCTTATAAAATAACCTAGCATTTTTGAATATTTTATTTGGTACTGGTGCCCTTCGGACATAGAAATTAAATCTAAGTTTTATAACTTAAATAACTTAAGGCTTAATTAGTTAAAGAATAAGTTAATTATAGTTAATATGTTAAGTATACTAAGTTAATTTTAATTAGTTTAATACGGCCACTTATACTAAGCTCTAGAGTAAAAATAAATAAAAGTATGATTAAAAATGCATTAAGTTATACCTACCTGTAATATAGCCACTTTTAAAGTTACATTAAAATTCGATTTAAAAATAAGTAAACACCTTTTAAAACACCCAATTCCTTTCAAACACCCAATTAAATATAAATTAAAAAATAAAACATCTAACTAAAAATAAATAATAACTTAAGATTTAAGCCTTGATTTCCCTCTGTCCTTCCACCATGCTGGCAACCACGTTCTGAGCTGGCTTGCCCTGCCCATCCTTATCAAGAAGAATCCTATTAATAATGTTGGCACAATCCTTATTTTCAAGGATGCTCACATGAGTACCTTCCAAATAGTGTACAGTAAGGTTGTCAGTAAACTTGTCAAGGCTGTAATTCTCTTCGACGACGACTTGAGGCGGATTTTCTTTCGGACGCAGAAGAACAATGGGAGATTTCAGCTTCTTGACGTTTTTAACGTTGTAGCCTAAGACGACTTTGAGTCGATCGTAGCTGACGCAAGCCATGGCAGCGACGAACTCACTGGAGTATCTAGTTTGGACGGGGCAGATTGTAACGGCGGTCTTGATTCGTTCTTCGTAGGACTCGATAGTGCTGAGTTTCTCCATCAAGTTCTTAGTGATGTCGTTGTTGGGGGCGACAATGTCGACGGTGTGGCAGATGAGACTGTTTTGAAGCTGCACGTCGTTGCGGAAGCTCATGGTCATTGTCAAGATGGCGTAAAGGAACTCGGGAGCACCGTCCACACAGAACACGGTACCTTTGTGACCTGGGAGTAAAAGGAAAAAATAATTTAATACAAAGTAAATGTGGGCTGATACTCAGACCTAATAGGTCAACTACCGACTAACAACTTACCTAAGAATCTGATAGATAAAATATTGATTTGTAAAAACCAAGAACAATGTAAAAATGTATTAAAAATTCACTTCATTAAACAATATAACAATGAACCGACCTAACTTAAGAACTTACCAAGAAATGTATTTTTACTGTGCTAACGATGACTTTTACCTACTACAAATAAACCCATTATAGGATTTAACGTAGAAGATTAAGTTAAGAAACAGTGTAATTTTTGTAATGAAAAAAAAAAACTAAAAAAGAAAACCGCTTCGTATAGCAATTGACATCGGTCACAAATTGAAGCACCTCTAACATAGAAACTGACAAAACTTCTAACTGAGGACTACTAGAAAGATATTATCGATTTCTGAATTCTATTAAGAATAAACCAATTTCTAAGTACAACATAAACAGGACAAGATAGTTTAAAAACTACGTACCTTCACTCTCTAGTTTAGCAGCTAACTCTAAAATAGGAATCGAGCCAAAACTGTAGCCGAGTAACGTGAATGGTGCACCAGGAGCCAAGCGACTTCTTGCAGTCTGAAAAAAGAATAAAATATATTAATAAAAAAACCGGTCAAGTGCGAGTTGGACTCGCGCGCCGAGGGTTCCGATATACCTTTAGTATTTTTGGAAGCAATAAAGTCCAATTTTTAGGACCGCAAAACTAAATTAGTTTGTAAAGGTTTTTTGCAAATTACTAAAAAAATGTGCAACTTAGAAAGATCGTTTTATTTTTGCTGTAATATTTACATAAACTTCTATCGACTGTAATTAATTGAGATTTTTCCATTCACAAACTTCGGAGATAAGGGGGGGGGGGGGACGGTATTTTTTTTACATTTTTCATCATAACTTCAAAACTAAGAGTTGTAAAAATATAATAAAATATATTTTGAAATGTTCAAGTAAAGCCCTTTTATATGATACCCCACTCAACCTAGTAACCACAATTTGAAAATTCGCCCCCCCTATTTGGACCCCCTTTACATTCATAATCCTAACCCTTTTTTAATTCTTTAATATGAATTTAATCTGGGCAACCACATTCTACAACTATTCCAAATTTCAAGTTGATAGCATGAGTGGTGGTTGCTGAGATATACAGGTGTGACAGACAGACAGACAGACAGAGCGGCACCATAAGGGTTCATTTTTTTACCATTTTGATATCGGAACCCTAAAAAGAATAAAAAAATAACAAATAAACGTAAAGGTGCTATGCTATCAAGAGAATTATCTACATACAGCAAAAGCAATTTTGTATGAAGCTGTATCCTTTTAGATGTGAAAACCGCCAGCGAGTTGGGCGAGTCTAACTGAACAGTCAATAACATTTCTCTTTCTATTCTCTTCTCACTCTATTCTCATAAGGTGGCATAAATGCAGACAAATTCCACGTTTATCGCGAAAATAATCTAAAATTATTTCCTCGTAAATTCAACTTTAAATCAAGTAACTGCATCTGTTACGCGTGTTTTAATATTCTTGTCATTAAAAGGGTGAACTGCTGGATTGCTGTCCGGAAGCTCCCATGAGCGATGTACTTACTTCATAAAGCCTGTCAACCATCTGCTCGAGGGTTTCGCCCTTGTGTTCCACACCGAGTTGCAGCACGGCCACCTTGGTCTTCAGACGGCGGCACAGAGGTTCCAGCACTGCCGCTGATCCTTCCAGACCTGGCAGCATGAACATGGTGTTTTCCACGTCTTCCACCACTTCACCCTAAAAGGCCAATACAAACATAAATGAATTAGAAAAACTCTGTATCCTAGGGAAACTGGTGGCGTTGTCGGTATACGTCGTACAAAATAAATCTGGCTGTGACCGTTAATGCACAGAAGTCAAAAAATGAGTCGCGGGGTGAGTGCCGTGGTGGAGAGAGGCGTGCGAATCGTTTATTGGCTCTCCGCCTGTCACCCATGCGCAGAAAATATCCGAGCAGAAAATAACCGTCACAGCCAAACTTATCCTGAACATGCTATAGAAATACTTTGACCGTAAATCCGCCTTTATTATATTAGGTAGTACGCGCACCTTAGGGTTCAGTAGTTGCCTCAGGAATCATTATTGTCAAGCAAGTTTTGATTTTCTCATAGACATTTCCTCTGTCAACGAACAGCGAGGTCCACCGCCTGATTGCTATTTCTATTAGTTTCAGTATTTTAACTGTTAACCCGTAAAGTCTACTTAGCTGTGATAGTTTACCTTTGAAATTTGATTTTTTTTACGTTTCCGATATCAATCGTTTAGCTGGCTGGGGGGGGGGGACTCTAACAAACTGAATATTTCGCAAATTCAAGTTTCGTATCAATGACTCAAAAAACTAGAACACTCAATATTTTTATTTTAAAAGACCTATTTAACGATTTCCTACACTATGAGGAAGAAGAGTAAAAAATTTTCATCCCCGCTTTACGTTCACATTAACATTCTCTCTCACAACCATGGGTTGGCTGGAAGAAATCTCTTGCAGAGATAAGTCCGCCTTTGTAAATTTCCTGTTTTTGTATATTTCTATGTATCAATTGCAATAAAGAATAGGTATATATACGTCCAGAGAAGGTACGACGCCAAGAATAATTTTTTTGCCACTTTGTTGGCCTGACTAATATGTATACTCATACCAAATTATAACTTTCTAGTACTAAAGGTCTCTGAGCTAAGCCGCGGACAAGACGTAACTATAAAGGTTCCTTGTTGACTACGGAACCCTTAAAACTATCTTAGAAATAAAGGCAAAATCGCGTACCTCAGATCCATCGCTGACCATAGTTGGCATGTAGATGATGGGCTCGTTGACCAGCTTCTCGTCACCGAAGTTCCTCATGAGGACTCGGAAACCAGCGGCACCATCGGCGGCTACAGGCCGCGTTGCTGAAGTGGACGCAGCCGCCTCGCGTTGAGCTGTTAGTTCTACCAGCCTAGAACGTCAAAAACAGTTATCTACTATACGCAGGGACTAGATAAGTACTATACGTACAACACAACACGACTGACAGCCGGGATAATCACCCTTTAGTTAGGTACATAATATGTACCTAACTAAAGGCGGACTTTTATGATGGGACACTTTCTATGGTGGACTTTTATGATGGGACACTGAGGTCAAAAAAACTAAAAGTCCTCTGACTAAGAGCTTCAAGACATTCACTGCTGGATAATGGTAATTATTAGTTATCTACTTCTTTTTAACCGATAACTACTTGATAGCGCTAATTCAAGGAATCATTGGCTTCGTACCTTGCGAAGGTCAGAGTACGGATGTCTTGGGCAGTCAAGAAGATTTCGAACTCTCGTTCCAGGGTCTGCTTGATTTCCACCGCCATCATACTGTCCATACCCAATTCAGCAAGCGAGACTTGCTGGGAGACAGTCTTCAGGTCCTTAATACCTGGTGGACAAGAGGAAATGCTAATAAACTCTGATCACAAAATGTAAGTTCGTTCAATAATTTGTCTATTCTTTCTATACGCGGCGTAACAAAGAAATAACCGTTTTAGTCTCTTAATAAGAATCCTAGAATTTTCACATAAAAAAAATACTTCTGACTAAAACAAAAACAACTTAAAACATCAATTAATAATTTTGTATGGAAGGTATTTTTTTTATAATATAAAAACCTTTATTAAACTATAAGACATTGAAAGTTTTACATGAATTTGTTAAAATCGATGCCAATTGCAACTTTCCTTCGCTTACCCATAATCTGAGCAACAGCATCCACAATGCTTCCACAGCCTGATCCTCCAGCCTTCTTCTCGGCCACCACAATAGATGATACAATAGGAGCATCCTGTTTCAAGAACTTGTCTAGAGCTAGCAAACAGGATGAGATTCTCTGCTGGAGGGTTCCACCGATTTCTAGCTGGACATCGTCGTCTTGCATATCAGCGACTAGACCGACCTGGATATTAAAAGGTTAATTTTACAAGAGTTCGCTGCCACGATATTATCTACTGTTATTATTATAATATACAAGGTGTAAGCGTGCGAAAAACCTGCGTAATTTCCACGTCGCAAACGATCCACGACAGATCATTTCGTCAAGTCTGACATACTAGATTGGAATTTCCGTGTCGGAACTTACTGCATGCTTTGTCGTTGCGGATCATTTCCGAAAATTCCGCTCTAGTGTATCATACTTGACGGAAAGATCCGTCGCATGACAAAACTGCATAACTTTCCCTAAATATGTCTTGAATAATGAAAAAAAAAATACTTCGACAAAAGCCGCCTAAACTGTAATTAGTATAGATAGGACGGATTTTTTTTCCTACATCTGTTTCCCACAAAAAGCTGTACAGTTTAAACAACTGAGCAAGCTCTTTTAGTTTTCGGCACACCGTCCCTTACACCCTATAAATTCAAGTAAAAATACCAGTTTGAATATGGCCGTGTTGCATAAATTTCTTGCACCGTTTTTTTTTGTTTTGCATTACTCATCTCCTAAGACACTTCTTCAGATTAAATATTAATAATTTGGAAATATGACTTATTTCCTGCATAATAAGAGCACTGCTAGTTAACATCCTCACAAGTTTAAAACGAACGCTAGCTAAAAATGGTCTAATTAAGGTATTCCATATGAGTCTACTCACATCACCAACGGCACCCCATTGGACAGCCAAGGCTGGAAGGCCAAGCTTTTTCCTCCATTCACAGATCCTCTCCATCACAGAGTTGGAGAGACCGTAGTTGGTCTGACCGGCGTTACCCCGACCACAGGAGACGGATGAGAAGACTACAAAGTTTCTATCGGAAAATGATACTTATCGTAAGAACACATTAAATACAAATACAATACATTGGTAGGATTTTATTTGCCAAAGAAACAAAGATAATGCTGAAAACTATGAAAACATGACCTATTTTTGTAACGGGAAGCTCCATTATCAGAAAGGGGTTACTTACTTCAAGCCAGGGCACAGCTTCTTGGATAATTTATCCAAGTTCATAGTAGCCAGAGCTTTTGGCTCAAACGATGTCTTGAAGGTCTCAGGAGTTTGGTTCTGGAAGATGGAATCCTTCAAGATAACAGCCAGGTTGAAGATTGCGTCCACAGGACCCATAGAGTTGGCCATCTTCAGCATCTCCTCACAACCACTTTCCTTGGTGATGTCGTGGATGGAAATTTGGACATCAGCGCCGTATGATGCCCATGCCCTTTTGGAAAGTAATGCAGACGTATGTTTTAAAAGTTGTAGTGTAATTAACCACATATCCTCGTCCAGGCCAGAACAGAATTTGAATTCTCAATATACAGATCAACAAAAAAAATGTATATTCATCCTTATTAAAGGCCACCAAACAGAACCACCAATACTGCCAACGAAAAGCTTTTCCCGTCCAACAAACCGATGTTGTAAGTAGATAAGTTTATGGGTTTCTTTGATAAAACTATCTTTTAAATTATTTATGTATTTTCATACAGTTTTGTCACTGTGGAAAATATTTCAAGTTATAACCTACCTGAGTCTGGTGGATTGATAACCGTTGGAGATGCCCCTGCGGGAAGTGAGCAGTAGTTTCCTAGCACCTCTCATGATCAGCCAGTCAGCCAGCTCAAGACCGAAACCACCGAGACCGCCTACGACGATATAAGTGTGCTCTTCGTGGCACATGTAACTGGGGAAGAATATTTACTTTTAAATACAGTTTGTGTTTTCTGAATGCGCTGTCTTTACAAGCCAGATGACAATTCAGTCTAGGCAATACGTCATCATTGTAAGAATCGAGTCTTAACTTAGACTATCACTGCAATTAGTAAACCTAAAGATTATGATAATTACCGTGGTACAGCATCCATGGGTATAACGGTGGGCTTGACAGGGCGGTTAGTGCGCTCTTCTTCACGAATTTTGATGATAACCTGATAAAAAATTATGTATATCATATTGAGTAACTTAGGTTTGTTTTAAACTTTCGTGCTTCTCATACATAGTATCGCACTAAGACCGGGAATAATATAAACATTGAGTAATTTGTTGTGAATTTTGTGGTTCATTTTTGTGATTGTTGTTACGTTTTGTAATTGGTTGTTGCCCTCTAACACTTGCTAACTTTACTGCTCCAAAGAGTATCTTAGGCATGTATATGTCACTGGAAAATAATATGGAATCGTAAATTGATCAATTTCCAAGTAAGTTGATCAAGTTTCGAAAATTTTTAAATTGTACAGAATTCGTTTCTGACACTCGCCGGCTGCTCCCGCAGCACGCTCGCATCGTTCGCTCAGCTCGTGCGTTTGATCGAGAAAGAACCTAACATAACTTAACGGACCTATGGATCTAAGAATTTCCTAAACGTTTATGATTTTTCAAAAGTTAATCAAGTTTCTAGAAAAAAATATCAACTTACGATTCTTTTAATTTTCCGGTGACATATACACTTTTGTTATTGCTTGTAAACCGATTAATTATTTACAAAGTTTAAATTTTTAATATCATAAAACAGATTTTAATATCTTTCTTACCTTCCCGATATGTTTACCAGCCGCCATGTAACGGAATGCGGTTTCCACTTCTTGCTTCTCGAACGTACAGTAAGTTAGAGGACGCACTGCTCCGCTCTCAATACCAGTGAGCAGGAGGTCTTGCAGCCGCTGTTGGATTGAAAAAGAAAATGAATATGATTTCTAAAGAATTGAGTCATCATGATGATCATTCCGCCTCCTTCCCACTGGAAAGCTTCACCGACAAGAGCATGGCTCTTAAATAGGTACATACTGTGAAATGAATGAAATGATGATCATTTAATTTCGAATAAACTGAAACTACTTTCGCGAAAATTAATTATCTGTAGTCTTTCAAATATAGATGTGATTCTGCTTACAAAACTAAACAAGTTTATTTTACCTTCTTTTTACGATCATCTTCTTCTTAGTATAGCAACGCACCTGCGGAAATTCCGCATCGTAAAGTCTATCCACTACTGATCTTATCGTCAAGCCTACGCCTAAATTCAAATTAAAAGTATGTCAATACTTTTAATTTGAATTCAGGCGTAGGAACTTTCGCTTGCCACTTGTGACATTTGCTTTGTGGTTGCGGATAGGCGGAAATTCCGCTATAGTGTGTCCAACTTGACGGAAAAATCCGTCACTGATCGTTCCGATGTGTTGCTACACTTAAGATCACTCAGATTCATCGATGTCGACATTCATATGCTACATGTGGTAGCACATAACTTACTTACCGCATCTTGAATAAGTATATGACTTTTATGTCTTAAACATGATATGATTTTCAATTTTCGTCTCAAATCATCTTACGCAAATAATGCACAGTGTATGATCTCGTACCTTCCTGAAGTCATAACTCTGATCGAAGATGTAGTCCAACATGATGCCGTGGAAGGAGGTTTCCTTGAGGAAGAAGTACATTCCGATGGGCGTGTTGTTGCTGATGTCGAACTTGCCAATCTCCAAGAAGCGTCCGCGGTAAGCTAAGCAGCGGACGGACGCCTAAGAACAACAAATTGGAATATACAATATAGATGAAGCATTTTCAAAACTACGCCATTAAAAACAGTAAATTAGCAAAAAAAAAAATGCAAATGCTTAGTGACGGGTAGGTAGAAAAGGGCGTGATAGACTGAAGATAACTAAAAATATATGTACCTGCAGCTTCTCATCTGATAGAGAGTTGAGAACAAGGTCGACACCCTTTCCTTTGGTCTCCCTGCGTATCATGTCCTCAAAGGAAGTGTCACGAGAGTTACCAATGTGACTATCTGTAAAAACACGAACATTATTGTTACCTACTTACTTAATTCACCAAGTTGATTTATTTGAATTTCTGGCAAACCTTTGAGCTGCGGGAACAGTTTCTTGATAAACGCCCTCTTTTCAGCTGTACCGACAGTGGTGAAGATCTCGCATCCGAAGTGAAGAGCTACGTTGATAGCAGCCTGACCTACTCCTCCAGAACCAGCGTGGATCAAGATCGATTCGCCACGTTGAATTTGGCCTACCATTACCTAAGAGAAAAGTTTTTTTTAAAGATATGATCAAAGTCGAAAACTTGTCTGAATAATTTGTGATGTCGTTTTGAAATCTTACCATAGCGTAGTATACTGTGCCGTAAGCGACTGGTACAGTAGCAGCCTCTTCAAACGTCCACTCATCAGGGATGCACCACATAAGAGCCTTGTCTCCTTCCACCATATTCGCCATACCAGAGTTCCTAACCATGGTCATCACTCGGGAGCCACTAGAGTAAAAGAATAATTTGTTATCGTGATAGTTACAGTAGGTCTAACGAGCTGGTATAGGATTTTTTGATTTCTCTAGACTTACTTTACAGTCCTGCCGACGACCTCGAAACCTTGTACACATTCCTGCGCAAGACGACCGCGGGCTACGGCATCCACTGTGACACGACCGGTCGCTGTCATGACGTCACGGAAGTTGAGGGCAGCACAGTAAACCTAGTGAGGAAGAATCTATAGTTAAGTTTTGCAAAAAGTATGTGACTGCCAGAAGGACAATACAGTTCAGTATTACGTCGTAAAGAATCTAAATGAAAATTATCTCGAAGAGAAGATATTATTGAAAAATAAGGCTGTCGACATCAAAAATAGATTGCACATTCTAAAGTTATTCTAAGATCATCACAGTTGTTATACTTACATGGATCAGACATTTGACTGGATCTTTAAACTCATGGTTTTCCCTCAAAGGACCTTCTAGCCATCTCATTGAAGACAGATCACCAATAGTTACGGTGTTGACGAACGCGTGAGTGGCCCTTACGGTTGATAAGTCACCAAGAAGCAAATGACGGTATGTTCCCCATTGCCCCTGAGAAAAGAAAACGTATAGTTAATTTTACTGTAGATTAGAAGGTCTGGATAAGATTTTCTTTCCTACAATTTTTTGACTATAGTGTTGAAGCATTTGTTAACTTACTTCAATAAGCACGTTGATAGCCATGTCCTTGTCCAGTTGTTCTTCATAGAATTCCAAGTCAGGGTTAAATTTAGGTGCAGCGGGGTCAGAGATCAGGAAACCATGGACTACTTCACCACCAGGCTCCTTCCTGAGACAGTTCACAAGACCAAGGAGACCGTTGATATGCTCATCTTGGGAGTATAGGACCAGTTTCTGGCCTTCTTTGAGCTCTTCCTTGACTTTGTCAATCCATGAGAAGGTCATATCTGAAGCTAAGATCCTGACAAACTTGGCAGGTCTTGCACCGACTCGTTTCCTCAACATCACGATGTATTCTACTCCAGTGTCCTGGATAGTGATGATGTCGTATTTGTCAGAGTAGTCTTTGGGGTTAGGACATTCCTTTTCTCGGCTGATGACAAAACATTTGTCGCGGAGGGTTCCAACAGCTTGTTGTAAAACCTGTTTACAAAATAATGTGTGAGTTTCATTCTTATATATTTCAGAACATTTGATTAACTTTATTAATTTAACTTACATCAGGTCTCTTTAACAGATTAGCTCCAATGAACATGACAGCATTGGATTCCCCGGAAACCTTTTTATTTTCAATGGTGATATTGTTTGGCAACTCCAAAGTTTCCTCGCTCAGCACCAAATTTTCAGCTTGTACTAAAGGTAAGTCTCCAAGTACGTCTGCTATAGTTTCAATAATGGGTTCAAAATTATTTGTTTTGTATTCTTCATCAACAAGCTCGATACTCTTAACTTTGTAAGTTTGGATGTTCTCAAGAATCATTTGGATGTTGGTGCGGAGTGCGTCTTCGATCTTCATCTTATTTTTTCCAAAGTTGGGGATGAATTCGTTCTTTTCGAGAACTGGTACACCCAGAGGGATTTTCTTGGATATAGGAGTAGCATGTAGACCACGTACTTCTACACCTCCAGCCCTGTTAATAATTTTGAATGATTTTCATTTTATTTTCCTTTTCTAGATGTTTTTGTTAAACACAAAATAGTACTATAAATAGAATTTTACAAATAATTAGGTACCTGATAACGTCTACATCAGGATACACCCTGATTTCGAAAGATTGCTTGTTTGAGTCGGGGTTCATCTTTGAGATGGCATTGTAATGCATAGTGGCGTCAATGCAGAGCTTCTCAATCCTGGTCGGCACGAAAAGACCTCGCGAGTCCTGGCCGATGATCTTCATCTGCAGCATGCAGTCCATGAATGTGACCCAGTTGTTGACCCATTGAAGACGACCGCGGGTGCCCTCGACGTTACACCCGATGACGCCACGGAAGAGGCCGCTGGATGAAAACCATCATACATTAGACTCTAAAACTACCTACCTCTTTTGAAGATAAGAAAAAGATGTCTCATGGTGCTGGCAAAAAAGAAAAGAATATAACAAAACAACGATTAGGTTTACAGCTCTTTAAAAGTGCAAGTGGCGTTTATTAAAAGCTAATCAAATTTATCTGATCACATATCACCATACTAAATGGGTCACTATGAAAATTCTAGATAATTTACCCGTATTGGTATCCTCTGAGACGCAGTTCTTTGTAGAAATCCTTGGTAAGCATGTGTCTGATGTTAGGGCCGCTGGCTTCTGGTACAGCCGGAAGGACACGGTAGTCCTGACCGACGTTCTTTTTAGCGTAGATACGACCGGTCACGATGGAGGCGCCACTTTCAACGATCTGTTCAAGAACAATGAAATTCGAAAACATTAAGGTTCAGGTATTTAGATGGAATTACAGTCAAACGTTTCTAGAATATTCTATTGAGTATACTGTTACTTTTGTAAGGGAAATATTCATGAAAGATGGTTAATAATCTGCATATATCATGTGCATTGCAACTTCAGCCTTTGTAAACTAAATCCGTTGTATCTGGCCTTAAGAAATCACCGGAATATCAAAAATTTAAATTATTGTTGTGATGTGTTTCTCACCTCGAAGTT
Source organism: Athrips mouffetella (assembly GCA_947532105.1). Taxonomy (NCBI): domain Eukaryota; kingdom Metazoa; phylum Arthropoda; class Insecta; order Lepidoptera; family Gelechiidae; genus Athrips; species Athrips mouffetella. Next base: position 14,793,064 of record OX383977.1, read on the forward strand.
ACCACTGCCTTTCTGGATCATAATGATAAACTCTAGGTTGCCGTCTTTTGGAATGTTTGTGGCTCTCTGGAATCGCACGTTTTCGAAGACGACGGAGACTTCGGTGTAGAGCTCTCCCATCATCATACCGAGGGTCTCCCAGACCAGGACCAGGTAGCCGGTGGCGGGGTAGAGGTTACGGCCTGGAAAGTTTAGGGACTTGTTAATTAAATGGACTGAACTTATTTAGACTGATCTAATCATAAGAGATAAAATCAAATAATTAAGTAAACCTATAAAAGCAAAGTCTACATCTTACCTACCTAATTTAGTTAATATTTTTTAAAATAAGTATATGGTGCTTAGAAAAAATTGGGCTAATGTGCGAACATTACGTTTTTTTTGCCCTACTTCCGACAATTCGACATCTGCTTTTGAGATTTACATACGCTCTAATAATTTTATTCTTATTCAAAAATGTACCTTACCATCGACAACGTGTCCAGCCATGTATTCAGAGTCTTCATCAACGATGGACATCCTCACCGTTCTCTCACCAGACTTCATCTTCTCCTGGGCTTTGTATGAGGTAACGTACCTGTAAAAGAATAAGCGTGAGATTCTTTGTTCATTGCTTTCGAGATTTATTCATAAAACTTTCATTTCGAACATATTTTGTGCAATATTTGTGAGAGACAGAATACCGAATCGAAAACGCTATACATATTTTAGATTAATTTGAACGCAATCAAAAATGAATTGCATTTGCGTTTAACCCAATAGGGAGCTAACGATAGAATTTTTCAACTGACAGCTTACAAAGCGGTAGGCGTATCGGCAGGATTTGTGAAGCCAACCCATTGTGCGCAGATGATATATGGCACACGCTACATTCGTGCACATTAATACGACAATATGCTGTGAATAATGATGCATGGCCATAGTGTCTGCGGCTGCCGATCAAGCCAGAAAATTGTTTATTTAACCAATATTTAAACAGAAGTGGTTTTGAATGAAGCTGCCCTAAAATGAATTTCGATCGATTGAAAGTCAGATAAATGAGACAAGGTTCTAGCCAGACCCTGATTGAAAATGAAAAAATAGATATTTGCTGTTTTGTTTATCGTTACTTTAACATTATAAATGCATCCAAACTTGTACTTACAGGCGATCAAAAAGTAATTTTTTCAAAAAGAACTTTCTTTGTAAAATTTATTTCTAGTCAATACTGAACTCAATGTACAAAGCATCCTGATAGCTCAGCCCCTAGCGATTTGTTAGCGGTTGCGGCACGCTGACGGATCGCTTACGATTAATACCAAGCGCGGCCTTATTGCGTTCGCGTTTCGCCGCCGTTTGCGCTGCGTAGGTGTACTGACGTTGACATACTTCCCTAAGTTTGTTACTAGTTTTGTGTGGGTTTGTGGTTCGATGAAGGAATGGAACTAATGGGGTCGAAGATCTCTTGCTTGCTTAGTAGTAGAGGCTAAAGGCGGGCCATCTCTCAAGCTTGACTTGTTGTTTACTGTAACTACGTAGTCGGTTATGGAAGAGCGGAGCCTCCTGACACAGGCATAAAAAGCTTAAAAGGAGGCTTCGGCAACTAGATGGTACGAGTAAGCACACTTTTGGTTAATGAAATAAATATTTTGTATCTGTATTTGCTTGCAGTTGTTAGAGAAAAGCGTTACCATTAATTGCTTCGAAATTAATGTTTTTTAGTGTGGTTAAATTTTAAGGTAGCACCATTAAGTTACGTATGTCCATTAAACCAATCAAAATTTCTATCGTGATCTACGAGTAACACGTAATGTGCAACAAGTGAGCGATTCATACGAGTATATAACTGGGTTATTAAAATTACAAAAAATATGTGTTGATATACGGGGTGTCCCATAATTAGGCCGTCACGCTGACACCGGAGGTAGATGGACTTAAGGCGCATCAAATAAAAAAAATTAAATTGAATATTTAAAATTTTTAAAAATCAATGATACTGGTCATACTCAATACTCATTATACTTTTCTATGGACATGTTAAGCTTATTTGATGCGCCTTAAGTCCATCTACCTCCGGTGTCAGCGTGACGGCCTTATAAGACGGACATCCTGTATAAGGTTCCAAACTCCTGCATGAAACTAATGCACACGAAAAAAAATCATCGAAAGACACCATTTTAATGAAATTAGAAATAAATAATTTTGTATTTCAAAAACTTTCAAATTATCTTATTCAAAACGAATTTGGTAGACTTACCAGTCTTCGCTGTGCTCCCACTCAACCAAATGAGCCATCATCGGGGTCTCAACTGACACTGGGAATGGCACGTGCGGGTAGATGTTGGCCAGGTGCGGGTTCAGTCCAGCCTCGTACAATCTGTGAAGAATATTTTTGATTAATTCATTAAGTTAATTAATTAAAAAAATAAATAATTAAATTTTGAATTGGATCAAGAAATATAACGTCCTCATATAAGGCGTTGCATGTATACACATAATGCTACTGATGAAAATCCTTCTTCTCCTACACACAATCAATAAATGCTAATCCAATATAAAGAACAAGAAACGCAGAATACTACTACGAGTATTAGACTCGTGTTTTCAAAATAATTTTGTTCGATTTCATGGGTCAAATCAGTAATCAAACAAAAACCTCATCATCATGGCACACATCTCAACCTACTGCTAAATATAAATCTTTTGCAGACTTACTTCAACTGTTAATTAGATACTTACTTGCCAACAGCATTGAACAACACTTGCACGTTGTCTTCGTGGCCTCTCTGAGTGAGCGCTACGTTAACAGTATCCTTCTTTAGTGAGCGGCGCAGGATAGCTTGCAGAAGACCATGGGGTGCGATCTCGATCGTGATGGCATTGGGATGGATGAGCTTGGCCGCTTCATCGAAGAGAACTGGGCTCTGGGATTGTCAAAAGTGAATAAGAAACGAATGACAGGGAGGTACGTGTATATTAATTCTAGGAAAGCCAGAGGGAAGCTGGATCAATCGAGTGGAAGAGTTTTTGCGTATTTAAATGTTTCCCTCTTTTCCATTTTGAATTTTAAAATACATTGAGCTAGATTTAGGAATTTAATGTAAACATCTCAATGGTTTTTCCACACTTGCCCTTCATAAACTTACAAGGAGATTGTTGGTGTGGTATTCAGCCGAGGAGAATTCAGCCTTGGCGTCTTTCCATTGCGGCTGCGGGATAGATGTCGACATCCATTTCTCAGAGCGAGCCTTCGGTGTAGGAATTACCTCCTTCAGGTATTTCAGTAGTTTGGGACCTGGGTTAAGTAGATATTAACTATGTTTTTTATTCATACCTGACAAGAGTGGCGACTAACTGAACGATTTTATTACATTCAAAATTCAGAAACAGTTTTGCTTAAAATATCAAAATTAGGAGCACCATTCCAGAAATATCAGATAGACAATGCGTAATTTTCTACTAGTTAAAGTACAACGATTTCTTTGTGAAAAAATCAGAAAATTGTTACTGTCTTACCAGCTTCAGCAATGTATTTGGAATGGTAGGCGATGTTGGATGTAGGCACTTCCTTAGCAAAGATGCCTTGGGTTGTCAGCTTGGCAACGAAGGTCTTCATGATGTCAGCTGGGCCGGAGATGGTGCTTGAGTCTGCGCTATTGTGGCAGGCCACTTCGATTTCTGGAGGGCACATGGTCTTTACCTACAAGATAAAGTTTTGTAGGTTCTAAATAAACGTAAATTTCAAACCCCAGCCCGTTGTTTCATCATCATCATCATGACATCCCATCAAACGTCCACTAAAGGACAGGGAACTCCCTCCAGAATTATGTTTAAATACCTGTAAATGATTCCCAAGGGAAACAAAATATGATCTTCATCATCATCATCATAACATCCCATGAAAAAACGTCCACTACAGGACAGGGAGCTCCCTCCAGAATTCTAGCTTTTGCTGAAATAATGTGGAGGGGAAATAATATGATCTTACTTGGTTGTATCCAAGGCCGACAGCTGCCATGGATCCCTTGATAAATGGAGTCTCGATGGAAGCCAACCCTCGGTAGTAAGCAGCTAGGATCATCTGCTCGGTGGTGAAGCAGCCATCAGCGTATGCGCAGCCAAGCTCACCCACACTGTGACCTGGAGAAAAATATTACATGGCTGAAATACTACGAAGCATAGAAGTAAGAGTTTGAGATTCAGATAGGCTATGTCCCGACTAGGCGTACAGTGAGCCGCTCACTGTGAGCCGACCGACCGCTCACTCATTTCGTTCCGTCAGCGTAGTGAGCTGACTGAGCCGCCGACCGGGAGCATAGTTCGCGGTGACTCAGCTTCTCACTGAATGAATCCGCAAGCGTAACGCCGCAAACTGCGTACAGTAAGCGCTGAATGGACACTCCGTATAAAATATATAGGGAGGCGTACTGGAGACATGGCCTTAAAGTACGTTTTTCAACTACATATATTTTGTTATTGCTGTAGTTCTTACCAATGATGTAATCAGGCTCAATGCCAATGGTTGTCAAGACGTCAGTGAGACCGATCTGGACAGCAGCAATTCCGACAAAGGAATGTAGAATGTTGTCGTATGTCTTGGGGTCAGGGTCCGTGATGATCTTGGTCAGGTTCACGCCTTTGGGTGTGAGGGCTTTGTGGCACCTGAGAGTGAAAAGGGTATAAGTAATACTAAACTTAAAACGGTCGTAATGGAAGACAAAAAAACCAAAGGTTCAGATGTTAACAAACATTGGTATTGCGTGGTTAAATGCACATCCGAAAACTTACTTTTCAATAGCAGCAGCAAAAACGGGGATCCTCATAAGCTGAGTGGCCATACCGGCCCATTGCGAGCCCATACCAGAGTAGACGAACCAGACAGGGCGACGGACGCCGGAGAAGTACTGGATATCACGAGCTAGCGAGACTGCCTTGGTTGGGGTAGAGCCTGGTGAAACAAATATCGTGAGGTTGAAGAAACACTCGCTTCAATAAGCGAGTGTTTCTTCAACCTCACGATATATAATATGCGCAAAGTTGGGTCATTAAAGCCAAGAGCGAGGCTTTGTTTTAACAAGGTATAGATTCATTGAAGAATATTTTATTGCATCTGTTGTATCCGATAGTTTAGGAACCAAAACAAGATGAACCACATTTGGACAATTTAATGAATAATATAATACTTTTACATCGTAACTTGGAGATAAGGAAAGTGTTTTTTACAATTGCCGTAAAGGCCTGGAAGCGTTTGGATTTAGACCATCTTACGTAGATTTAAGCAATTGAAGAGATTCCTACCTAGAAGTGTGTATCCCCTAACAACGTGTCCGCCAATATCCTCGTCGTGTACAGAATGCCACAACCTCACGAGTTCCACATCTACAGTTCTGGACTCCAGGTCATCCAAAATCTTGGCGACAGCTGACTCCGTGCGGCCAGAAGCGCAAACCAGGCGGGGCAGGTCATCAAATGGAAGACCTTTGTTGATCTGGTGAAAAGGTTCATAGTTAAGTTTATCTTAAATTTGTTTAAGAATCTTTTGTGGTTTGGAAACATCTAATGAAGATACCTTTCAACGTTTATAAAGTAAACAATATCGTTAGTAGCGTGAATATTAAAGTATGACATGAAAAGATTCAAAGCCAAGTGAAATGGTAAAACATTTAGGATTAAAAATTAAGGTTCTAAATTTGTAGTCCTGTAAAGGCCAAAGCAATTTTAATTTATTGAGTATAGCCAAGAAAATCACTGGTTGTGAACGAAGGTCACAATTTCTACAAGTATTCACCTTATCTCTAGCAACGTTCTTCAACAGTACGTGAGCATTAGCACCTCCGAACCCGAAGGAGTTGACACCAGACAGACCACGGTTCCAAGGTGTCATGTTAGTGATGACATTCAGACGACCATCAGACAGGGCTGCGACGCCTTCCCGAGGCACGGTGTAGTTCAAATTTGGTGGAATGTATCCGGTTCCGTAGGCTATGCACATCTGAGGGTAGAACAAGGTTTGAGATTTTGTGATCATGTTGATGAAGATGATGAACTTTTTCAAACACATGGTGATGTTTGAAAGAGTTTATTACTTATTTGTCTATTCGATTTTTGAAAAAAAAAAATCGTTTGGATAACTTTACGAGCCTCTCAGCCTCCTACGATTATATATGTTACGGCTAGAACCCGAAGTGCGACTACAAGTTTTAGCCGGTTAGAACTTTTTGTTAAATCTACTATTAGCCGATTGTTTTCAGGTAAAACTAAGTCTAGCCGGTATCATTTTGGCTAGAACTAGGTCCAACCAATCCTTAGTGGCTGATACTAAGTCTAGCCGATATCATGCCGGCTACAACTAGATCCAAGCCAAGACAATATGACTTTTGAGTGTTTTAATAGGTCCGTTAGGTTGAGGTAGGTTCTTTCGCGATCTCAACGCACGAGCCGAGCAAGTGAAGCGAGCATGCCGCGGCAGTGCCCAGCGAATGCCAGAAGCGTAGGTACTTGTGTCGCAGAATACTCAGCTATAAAATTGACACAAGTTCGCTTCTGGCACTCGCCGGCCGTTGCCGCGGTACGCTCGCTTCGTTCGCTCGGCTCGTGCGTTCTGGTCGCAAGATAATCTAACTCAACCTCTCCAGGTTCACTCCACTCCACCTCCAGCTCTTTCTAGCAACAGTGCCAGCGATATGCTAGAAAGAGATGTAGGCCCAATTACGCGGCAAGTTCTATGGAAGTCCAATCTGTGGTCAGGGACGTTATTTGCCATTCACGTGCACTTTCTGGCATCTTTTCCTGTTACCTTAGCAATGGAACAAAGACCGGAGGCAGGCTCGCTGTGACCCAAGTTGGACTTGATGGAACCAATGGCAAGGGAACCTGATCTTCCCGTACAGAAGATCTCTTCAATAGCCACCAACTCTTCTGGGTCTCCGACTTTCGTACCTGAGAAGAGAGAAATTACGTTCTTTAACTGAGGTGTTTACAGAATTTCTGTATTATAGTAATTTTATTCGTATGGAAGATCGGATTCGTCTAAGGATGTGCGTGTCATCACATAACTTAGATATTGGAGCACCAAGTTGGAGCATATGAAAGCCATTTCTTAATTTGTTTGGCATTAAGCATGTAAGAATTGTGTCTTAAAAATTGGCTTGTGAAAAGTCTAAGTACATCGTTACTTCTTTAACATGTTATTGCTACGTGGGCGTAGCAACAGCTACGAATTCTCTACGAAGTAACTACTTGCTCTTAATTTTGTGCATTTATATACATTTTGCTTATTTGTATATTTCAGATCATGCTGAATTTTAATTTTATTTATTAATTGTTTATTTTACACACAATTATATAATTCAGTAATGTCGAAAAGTTAAACAATGGCGAGCTTAACTCAAAAATTGAGTTATCGACCATCTTACCGTTTCCCAAGAGGGAGAGCTTAATTTCTATTTTGGTTTGAGCGAATTTCACTAAAACTCTGAACGATTAAACTAAAAAAGCTCAGCTATAAAGAGAAGTAAAGGTGAATACAACAACGGCACGACGCGACGTCACACTATTTGTTTCTGTCAAAATACCCCTTATCATGCGTTTCATTTAACACAAAGATTATATCCACACAGACTTAGAAAATCCAGATCAGATTTGGCATAGATTTGCGTGAATTTATATATATAAAAGCTTGAAAAGGAGGGTGGAATGAAAGTTTTTTTGTTATTAATTAAAAATATCATCGATTTCATGAAACTGAACGATAAGCTTAAAGTAAACTAAAGCTTTTAATATGCAAAATAAACTGTAATTGTCAATCCGTTACGTTACTGCTATGTGACGGGTGGCCCCCGGTTAATGAAGTGACAATATAGCTTGAAATCTAGATTAGGACGTAGGTCTTTCTATTTAACGCGAACGCAGCAATCTTGATTATGTATGGTACTTAATTAACTATTTTATGTTTTTGGGCAAGTTGTTCAGTTTGTCGTTGTTAAATCCTGATTTATACAGGGTGTTAATTTGATTGCGTGCCATAGCTTAAGGGTTGGTTCATTAACGACAAAGGAACTCAAAAAAATTATAAAAAAATCCTACTTAAAAAAAATTTAAACTCCAGCTATGTATGTGCCTACCTTATCCACTGATACTCGCGCGGTGGCTCGATGATAGCGCGGTGCTCCGTGTTATTTAGTTTAAATGGATTTTTAGTTATTTTTATGAATGAACGAAGATTGACGAAAGAGATCTACCAGGCGAGAGTGAATGGAAACGTTGGAAGGGGAAGGCCTAGGCGAACGTACCAGGACCAAATTCAGGACGTTCTGAATAAAGGCCAGGTTAAAAGTACCCTAAACCGACGAGCATGTATGAAAGGATTGATGAAAGTACAGGAAGCAAGGGAAGTATGTCAAGATCGTAGCAGGTGGAGGACTGTGGTCTCTGCCTACCCCAACGGGAAAGAGGCGTGATGTTATGTTATGTTATGTTATGTTATGTTATGTTCACTAGGATTTTTTTAAATATTTTTTTTTTGTGTTCCGTTATCGTAATGGCACGCAATTAAATTAACATCCTATATATCATTAGTTTAAGAGGCAGTATATGTCACCGGAAATGTGTGAAATTCGTTAAATTCATTAATGCGTCAAAAAATTATAAAAGATCTCCTAATGAAAATAGGCAATATTAAATAAAAAGTTTTTTTTTATTAAAGTTATCACGCGACCACCGTCGTGGAATGACTATGTACGAGTTTACTTGTTTTTATATTTCTTAAGCAAAATCTTAAGACGAATGCAAGTTACCTAAAGTTATTCCTGAAAATATTATCTCCTTGTCCGTATAGCTAGGGTCATGTGTGAGATAGGGAAATAAATTAACAAACAAACAAAACAACGCAATGGTATATACAACAGTGGCATTTTGTATAACGTCCCTACTTTGATAATTCATTTTGTTTTACTCTGCGACACACTGGGCCTCCGAACGACAAGCGAAAGCGATCAATCGCCTTCCAAGCTGCCTTCGTTGGTTCATTGTGAGCGGTTTCAGCGAACGAGTCCTTTGATAGCTACAGCAGTTACAAAAGTAATGTCATAACCATGGAACGAGATCGATGCCCACGGGAAAATTCGAGGTGCCCAGAATTCAAAACTACTGTGGTGATAGACCGTACGGCATATCTTTTAAACAATTTGCGCCTCGAGCCATGTAAGAATAAATTTAAGAGCCGTCTTAAGAAATATCTGTTAGATACACTCCCTGCATAATTCTTACAGTAACTATCAATTATAATCATTAAAGTAATTTATTAACGAATCTTTCCCGCAGTCAAACTGTTGAAACAGTTTTGCCGGGCATTGTTTTATTATACTATATTTAATATTGACATGTAATAATTTAATAAATAAATATTAATAATAACGATGCCACCAACGAAGGTTCTTTGGCCTTCGTCAAACGTCCACACTAGACTAACGAAGGCGATAGTGATCGCCGAAACACTAACGTTGGTCGTTCGTTGGCTCGGTGTGTACGTAACGCAGCGTTATACGAAGTGTAAGCTATACGAAAATACATTACTATTTTAGAACTCATTCTCGCACTTACGAAAATAATAGTATTAGGTGTAAAGGAATTTTAAATAGATACATGGGATAATACTTAAAGACTGATTATTTTTACTAAATAATTCTACATTTTGTACACTTATTGGGCTGGCAGCTTAGATTAGCGTTTACCTACTTTTTTTTTCTTTAACATAAAAATAGATTTATTTAGTATGGTAAACTATAACAGATTATGGGCAAAAATAAAAATCTGCTGCTTCCTAACTTATACCTAGTCTATCTTTGCTTTTGTAAATTAGAATGAAATTGAATTTTAATTTTTTATGCACTGAACGGGCTGTGTGGATGTCTGTTCTTGAAAGAACTCACGTTAAAATGAAATCTAAATTTTTAGGTACAATTTCATTTTGGCATTAGCAATTTGAGCATAAATAATTGAAATTCCATTGCTTGGGTAAAGAACAGGTATTCTTGAATTTTTCGGAATTCTTTCTCTCATCTATTTTAAGATTTCAAACACCTTCTTTGCAATTTGGCGAATTTTCTTTAACGGTTAGCTGGTAGTGTACCGAAACCTGAAAGGCCATGTTCAGTCAATGAAATTGAACAACTTTCCCAAAGAAACATTTTTGGGAAATGAAAAAAAAAATTGCCCTCTCAATATAAATTGTTCACTCTCATTGAACAGTTTGTACAGACAGATCAAAATGTTTTTTTTTTCATTTCTTAAAAAATGTTTCTCAGAGAAAGTTGTTCAGTTTCGATGTCTGAGCATGCCCTTTCAGTTTTCGGTACACCGTCCATCCTGTATATAACCATTTTTTTCTTTCTTAAATTTATTTATGTATTTTCATAGCCTGATTGACGAGGTTGTTCAGTTTTGTCTTTGTCTTTTCTCACTGTTCTTAAAAAAAATCTTGTTGATTGGGGGATTTATTAACAAACTATAAGTGATGCTCTATATTATCTATGGTTCGATTCCCAGTCAGGGCAAATACTTATCAGAATGATGAGTTTGTACGTATAACTGTTTTTATGATTAGTCTAGGCAACGAAGAGGATCGTTGTATGAAGACCCTCGCATTAAATTCTCATTCGATGAAACTTTGCTGGGGTACTACACTATATGAGAAAATCGTTACTTTTAATTTTTCCATACAAAAGTTACAAAAAATTTATGAAATAATTTTTTTATGATTTTTTTTTTGATATTTTGAATTTACATTTAATTCATGATACTTTATCATCCTGTGAAATAAAATCTGCCTGAGAAATTTATGTTGGGGTCAACTGCTTCGTTGCCTACACTAGATGCCTGATTACCTCCGTTGTCTACTGGTAGAGCGTTCGGCTCTTGACCCCTGGAGGTTCTGGACCTTTCAACCCACACGACATGATGATGATCAACTAATTAACCAAAAGTAAGATGGTTACATGCTTCGGATGGGATTTGAAGTCGGCGTTTTCTCGAAAACGGCTCTATCGATTTCGATGAAATTTGTATACAAGGGTTTTTGGGAGGAAAAAGTCGATCTAGCTAGGTGTCATGTTTGGGGTAATTAGTTTTCACCGTCTTTTTTAATATTAGCGCGTTTCAGTGCGTTCAAGAAACTTACAGCGCCATCTTTTGTTGAGTAGCATAGCTTGCTCACCCGATGATATTTTAATCATACAGATCATAGCTCGGTCGCCCAGGTACTACATTTACTAGGTTATTTTTTTGGACCTGATTTGCGTATGCCCACGTTATTACAGAGGTCAAAAGCAACAACATTTTGTTCTACGACTTTTCCAACAACGCACAAAAAAAATTTCGACTCCCCATACTAAAGTAGTCACGTGACCGACCCATTTTGTATGAGAAGATGAAAATTTTTCGTGCGTTGTTAGAAAAGTTGTTGCTTTTTTTGTGTATGCGTTTAGGGTGAGATGTTGTGTGTTTGTTTGTTTGTGTGTGCAAAGTTATGTTGCCTTTTATCTTAAAAACGGCTTAACCGATTTAGATACGGTTTTCAGTAATGGATTTATAATTTATCAATGATGGTTTGTAGATTAGAGTTGTGGCTCCAAGTCACCAGGGGGCGCTGTAATGATAATTTTTATCTGAGCAAATGTTGCCATTTATCTACAAAACGGTGCGACCGATTTAGGTACGGTTTTCAGTAAAAGATTTATGATTTATCAGTGATGGTTTTTAGACCAGAGTTATGGCGCCAACTCACCAGGGGGCGCTGTAATAATAAATTTTATCTAAGCAAATGTTGCCATTTATTTCCAAAACGGTTTGACCGATTTAGGTACGGTTTTCAGTAAAAGATTTATGATTTATCAGTGATGGTTCTTAGACCAGAGTTGTGGCGCCAACTCACCAGGGGGCGCTGTAATCATAAATTTTTATTTACGCAAATGTTCCCATTTATCTCCAAAACGGTTTGACCGATTTAGATACGGTTTTCAGTATAAGATTTATCTATCAGTATCATATTTATCACTGACAGTTTTTAGACTATACGAGTAGTTGTGGAGTCAATTCACCAGGGGGTGCTGTGTAGTAATAATTATTCTTTACTCGCGCAACGTCCTTCTTAATCGCTCTAGTAAAGTGGGAATTCTCTAAAAAGTTAAAAATAAAAAGCAAAATTGAAAATTTTGAGAAAAACCCACGACGGCTGTCATTCAAAAAATATTAAATAAAACTTTTGAAATTTCCCCGACTAAAAATAAATATTTTCACCTATCTATTCATATATATTATAAGCCAAGAAAATCCGTCGGGGCTGCCATTCCTTATCTTACGTAAATTAATAGTGCATACGAGCTAGTTGTAAAATAGCTTTGGTTTGCTGCAGTTAAGTATAAATTATGAAAAGATGGCAATGACAGCCCCCGACGGATTTTCTTGGCTTATAATATATATGAATAGATAGGTGAAAATATTTATTTTTAGTCGGGGAAATTTCCAAAGTTTTATTTAATATTTTTCCATACAAAAGTTACAAAAAATGTATGAAATAATTTTTTTATGATTTTTTTTTGATATTTTTAATTTACATTTAATTCATGATACTTTATCATCCTGTGAAATAAAATCTGCCTGAGAAATTTATGTTGGGGTCAACTGCTTCGTTGCCTACACTAGATGCCTGATTACCTCCGTTGTCTACTGGTAGAGCGTTCGGCTCTTGACCCCTGGAGGTTCTGGACCTTTCAACCCACACGACATGATGATGATCAACTAATTAACCAAAAGTAAGATGGTTACATGCTTCGGATGGGATTTGAAGTCGGCGTTTTCTCGAAAACGGCTCTAACGATTTCGATGAAATTTGTATACAAGGGTTTTTGGGAGGAAAAAATCGATCTAGCTAGGTGGCATGTTTGGGGTAATTAGTTTTCACCGTCTTTTTTAATATTAGCGCGTTTCAGTGCGTTCAAGAAACTTACAGCGCCATCTTTTGTTGAGTAGCATAGCTTGCTCACCCGATGATATTTTAATCATACAGATCATAGCTCGGTCGCCCAGGTACTACATTTACTAGGTTATTTTTTTGGACCTGATTTGCGTATGCCCACGTTATTACAGAGGTCAAAAGCAACAACATTTTGTTCTACGACTTTTCCAACAACGCACAAAAAAAATTTCGACTCCCCATACTAAAGTAGTCACGTGACCGACCCATTTTGTATGAGAAGATGAAAATTTTTCGTGCGTTGTTAGAAAAGTCGTAGAACAAAAGTTGTTGCTTTTGACCTCTGTAAGAACGTGGGCATACGCAAATCAGGTCCAAAAAATAACCTTGTATATTTGTAATCGGTTTCTCGAAAACGGCTCTAACGATTTCGATGAAATTTACCATACGGGGGCTTTTGGGGGCAAAAAATCGATCTAGCTAGGTCTCATGTCTGGGAAAATAAGTTTTCTCCGTGTTATTGAGCATTTTGTAAATTCCGCATTTTAGATAGAAACTAACAGCGTCATCTGTTGGCGAGTAGCATAGCTTGCTCACCCGGTGGTATATACAGGTTGAGGCGGCTATTATAGAGCGAATCTCGGTTGCCCAGGTACTAATTCTGAAATTAGGCTTTGTGAGGTTGCTCCATGGTACCAACATTTCTTAGTTTTAAGCTGTCAGTAAAATCGTCATCGTTGTTGTTTATTAGTATTTCATCTGCGTCGTAGTTTCGACGGAACATAATTTTCTAGATTCATTTTTATTACAAGTATTAATGCTTTTCCATCTTCCGAACGTAACTTCGTATTTGCAGTTTCATTCGTTCAGCTCGAGCTTGATAATGGCTCTTTGTTTACGTTTAAAATAAAACTTAAATTTTAAATTAAATTAACTCCCCCGACCTAAACATTATGTCAAAAAAATATGTTTAAACCTTTAAACTCATTGTTGCTCGTGGTCTCTGATATCTGTACTTAGTAAAGTTTGGTGATTGAATTTGTTTACTGAATTAAATTTCGTGTCAAGTATGTACCTTATTGTATCCGAATTTGCGTGCAAAATCGTTCAAGGACTTCTCTTGAGACTAAATGCGACAACTCTTATTTTGAAACTTTTAAATTCGCAAATATCGAAACTTTTACTGAAAAAATCGAAAATACAATCAAAACGTTCTTTTTTTATGCGAAGTAGGATAGAACAAAATATGTGACAATTACCGTTTAAAAGCAAATAAATAAAGAATATACAAATTCGTATATTGTGACAGTCATAAAACTCTGATGATAAGATTAATGAGGTTTGCTACTAGCCTGATATAATGATGCTGCCTACAAGATTTAAAAATTTGAATTTATGATTTGTTTGTATCTAGCTAGGTCTTATGTCTGGGAAGTTTTCTCCGTGTTATTGAGCATTTTGTAAATTCCGCGTTTTAGATAGAAACTAACAGCGTCATCTGTTGGCGAGTAGCATAGCTTGCTCACCCGGTGGTATATACACGTTGAGGCGGCTATTATAGAGCGAATCTCGGATCGAATGGCTCTTTGTTTACGTTTAAAATAAAACTTTAATTTTTAAATTAAATTAACTCCCCCGACCTAAACATTATGTCAAAAAAATATGTTTAAACCTTTAACTCATTGTCGCTCGTGGTCTCTGATATCAGGGGGGTGATCGTGGTAATTTCAACGACATTACCAAAACAAAAACGTTTGCCTCAAAAGTTATGTTAAGTCTTTACTAAGTGTTTTAGGCAAACGTTTTTGATTTGGTAATATCGTTGAAATTACCACGATCACCCCCCTGTACTTAGTAAAGTTTGGTGATTGAATTTGTTTACTGAATTAAATTTCATGTCAAGTATGTACCTTATTGTATCCGAATTTGCGTGCAAAATCGTTCAAGGACTTCTCTTGAGACTAAATGCGACAACTCTTATTTTGACACTTTTAAATTCGCAAATATCGAAACTTTTACTGAAAAAATCGAAAATACAATCAAAACGTTCTTTTTATATGCGAAGTAGCATAGAACAAAATATGTGACAATTACCGTTTAAAAGCAAATAAATAAAGAATATACAAATTCCTATATTGTGACAGTCATAAAACTCTGATGATAAGATTAATGAGGTTTGCTACTTGCCTGATATAATGATACTGCCTACAAGATTTAAAAATTTGAATTTATGATTTGTTTGTAGCAATGCAGCCATTCGGCAGAGTTATCGCGTATGTAAAATCCTATAGAAAACTGTTTATCTGTCCACGACACGACGATGACTGACCCAACAACTGCTACTTTATAACATCCCTCTGTTTGTTCGCGGGTTAAAATGAAGAAAAATTCCAATTGCAAGTTTAACGTCGACACGACTAAGCTCTCGGCTTTATAGTAAGGTTCTTTCTGCATCGTTGCATTTTTTAAAAGGTTTAAAAATGTATCAGACTAAAAGCCGCAATGTACGCTTCTGTATGTTGTCGTTTCTATCAGCCTTTTTGTATTTTCATTCTGTTTGTGAAACTGGAGCAGGTTTCAAGAGCAATTAAGTTTTTTTGTAAGATTTTTTCAGTAAAAGTTTCGGAAAATTGCAGTATTTGTAAAAATTTGTTCAGAAATGTAATCAAATTGTTCTTTTACAACCACGATTGCATGAGAATAACTTTTGATCACTTGTACATTCCAAAATAGATTTAATTTGTTTTACGACTCTTAGTTTTCAAGTTGATGAAAAATGTCTAAAAATACTATTTCGTGACTATTTCTCTTCGAAGTTTGGGAAATAAATAAATCTGAATTAATAACAGTCGATAGAGGTTTATGTATATATTACAGGAAAAATAAGATAATATAAATAAAATAAGATACGATCTCTCTAAGTAGCACAGTTTTTTGGAAATCTGCGAAAAACCTTGACAAACCAATTTAGTTTTGCGGTCCTAAAAATATACTTTATTGCTTCTGGCCGTTCAAGTATTACGTAAGCACTGTAGGGGGGCGGAGGGGTCGTTGCTTTGCTTATTTTTGATGACATGGGGGGTGGGAGGGATCTAGATGGTGATTACGTCAGCAGTAAAATTGAAGCTATGTAGTCGAACATGCAAAACGTGTGGTCTTTATCATGCTTCCGTCAATTAACTAAATCGTCACATCGAGAAAATCCATAAAAAAATAAACACGCACACTGATATAAAAGTTAGGCCTATAAGAGTGGCTACTTGTCGTGCTAATGAACTGATGTGCATTATTCAAAACTTAGAGCATCTAGATGTTGAATGGCTCGATGAGCACGACGTAGCCATACCAAAATCGGATGAAAGTGAGCAGACTCACAACATTGAGCAGCAAACATCCAATGTCATTGAAAACTTAGAATCATGGATTCGGGTGTCATGGACTGAAGACTGTTAATTGGTATTAATATGTATACCAAAATATTTAAAAGAAGTTTGTTTTATTCGTAATATTACTTAAGATTATAATATTTGTAACTTACTCTATGTTGAATACCGTGTCGGTAAAGTTTATTTAAATGAATATTATGTGCGTTAGCACTGTATTCCAAACCTATTTCTTATTTCTAAACTATAAGAATTAGATTTCTAGATTATAAGTGCTGCTCATTAATCTTGTACCAATGTTTACGTAAGCATGGGGGGGAGGGGTAAGAGCTTTGCTTACTTTTGCTGACGAGGGGGAGGGGTGGGTTGATAATGTCAAAAAATCTGCTTACGTAATACTTGAACGGCCCCTAAGTAGATATATCGGAACCCTGAGAACGCGACTCCGACTCGCACTTGACCAGTCTTATTATAGTACTTGTGGTGTGGAATTACCATCCAAGAGGTTTTTGAGCATTAGTTTTGCATTAAGTTACACTTTGTATTGACAGATAAATTATACGATTAGATACCTAATTATTTTCGCTGATTAGTTTTTCTTTTTATTGTTGAACGTAACGTAACATAAAGTGTGATTTTACCAGTATCAGCCTTAACACACTTCAAAGGAGAGCCAAACTCAATCTATTACGGTTCATATTCCATTGCATGCATTTTTTCCAAAATAAAATTTCGATTGCAGTTTTATTTGTAACATGCGGGGTGGACGATAAATAATGGCTTATTGTTCTCAAAGACTTTCCAAAGAATCGCTTGAACTGTCTTACTTTGAATAATTGAGGTTACCTAGAGAGGCTATAGCCCTATAAAGTAGATAAAAGAAGATAAATGAGAAAACTTATTACCCTTGGATTTTCATCTGAAAGTAGCGTTTTTAGGGATTCAAGATTGAGAGGATTGGAAACTAATTTGACGTAATGACGAAGAATCACTTCGTTCTTTGTGTGAAACGATGAAGAATTTGTGAATTAAAAAGGGTAGTATCTGGGCGACCGAGCTTTGCTCTGTTTTATCTTCCAAATTAATTATAGCGCCGTCTAGTATGGACTAAATATACTACAGTTTATCAACCGGAATTCTTGTCCGGGCGATAAGCCCTTATAAATTAAATATTAATTTAATTTAATTAATTTTTAATATAAATTATTATTGTTTATATCATGAATTTATTGAGAATTTTATTTTAGTTAATAAGTTTGTTGAGTCTATTATTGTAATGAATGGTTGGTTTATTTGTACGAGTATCTATTTTTTAACAAACTCGCATACAGTTGTAGAATGAAAAAAAAGGGGTTTTCTAAGGCTAGCAGCAAACCTAATCAAACCTATAGTTAGAAATTTCAATCCGCCAAATAGCTTTGACATGCTTTATCGACTACCACCTGACCTATTGAGAGTTTCTTCTAGCCAAAGATAAAGTTGTATTGTCTTTTCTTCTGGTTGAAAGATAGAAATATTCTAGAACTTATCAATAGCGGACCGAGTTAGGACTATTAAGATCACAAAAATATTTTTTACGAAAAAAGTAAAAAATGTTCATAACGAAAGTAATTGCAAATAAAATAACTAGAATCTGTAGGGATCCAGGGTAGACCTAAACTTTTACGATAATTCATAATTACCATATTATTCTCTCATTTTTATACGATAGAGTATACGAAGATTAGCTCACTTGTAACTCTTTTATTACATAAAAGAAGCTTTCTTGTTGCATTATTTATTCTGTGTTAGAATTTTTCAATGTGTTCATTAATAGTTACTTGTGGGAGCTCTTTAGCTTTTTCTATCTAATCAAACATTGAAATAAAAAAATAAAAGGTACCATTAGTAGCCAGAAATTTTATACAGGTATAAAATCTGAAAAAAGTGAGGCCTAGAGTCTTAACGATGCCCGAAGTGTTAGGTGGAATCTTTCTGCAGGAGCATCTGTGGTGGCCAGCTCAATACGTGACACCCTGATTTAGTTCTGGAGTTTGAGACATCAAAGGGTTATTCTTACCAGTGCCGTGAGCCTCGACGAACTCCAAAGTGCTGGGAGGAATGGAACACTCTTCATAGAACTCTCTAAGCAGCAGCTTCTGGATGTGACCAGCTGGGTACGTGATACCCTGCTCCTTGTAACCATCACAGTTGGTCTTCGCGTGGAGAAGCTGGCAGTAAACCCTGGAGGGAGAGAAGTAGTATGTTAGTTAAAGCTCTTGGGGTCTTATTCAGAATACATTTGGCTAATCAGGGACTAAAGTTAATCCGTCGAAATTCCAGTGTCTGTATAAAACAGTATAACAAGGTAAAAATATTGGATTCTTTCTAACTATAATTTTTTTAGCCCTTATTAACAAAAGGGATAATTTTCCTCCTGTTTACATGGAATACAAATACCACGAAACGTTTCGAGAAAAGGTAGTTGCGCTCTTCCTGGCGTAGTTTAAATCGTGATTTATTGCCATGTATGTATTTGATTGCACACTTGCTAAATTTTAAGAAATCACATATACATACTTATGCTCGATAAATTGACATATTCCGCAGGGAGTGAATGACTTCTTAGGTACGAATATTTTTTTTCTTTGTTAAATGAATGAAATTGACATTAATTGTATTAATTTTTTTTATATGTTAGTATAAGGATCTGTTTCTTGACATGTATTCATATTTTTATTTTTTTGTGAGTTTTGCATTTGGCCTATGTTTAGGCATAGCTCATTGGGTTCGAACCTGTGACAGCTATGTTTTTGTAATTTATAGTCTTAATTAATGAATTGAATTGAAAATTGAATTGAATGTACAACAATTCGTCACCAAAGGATACTGATACGGACACTGTTACCTAAATAGGTAAAAGTGTTCTTCGTTTCTTTACCTTCTAGAATCTTTGGCTTTCTGTAGGAAACAAACGACGATGGCCTCTGATCGGGCATATCCGTTTGCGCTATTGTCGAAACTCTTACAACGACCATCGGGGGAGAGGACACCCAATCTGAAAACAACCAACTAAATTAAAAGGATGTTCATCTACAGACATAATAAAATACACAATAGTAAACAAGTTTAGTTCAGCTGTGATGGATACGGCAAGCATACGCTTTTTAGAAGATTTTTTATTAGAGATAATACTTATACATAAGTTTTACAATACAAAATAGAACATACGGGCGCTCGTCGGTGGAAACACTTTGACCCTGAGCTGCGATTATAGATTAACTATGCAATATCGGCTTAAATGTAATCAGGTTAGGGTTAGCTGCGATCCTTAATTTTTTTTATTCAGATTAAGGAATTGAAGAACAGTTGCTAAGGACATTGGTCGAAACACCAAAAACAAATTTTTATCGTGTTTCGACCAATGTTTCTTTGGGAACTTTGGTCAATTTCATGGTATGAATGCACAGTTTCAGGGATCATAGTGTTAAAATGTGTTGGAACTGTTTAGAATTATTTTCTGAAGCTGACGATGGTAATATAACGAATTTCGGAGACAACGGGTGAAAACGAGTATTACCTGGAGAACTGTAGGGACACATAAGGATGCAGACACAAGTTTGAGCCTCCGACTATAGCGGCATCGCAATGGCCGTCTCTAATAGCTCTGAAGGCGTGTTCCAACGCGTAGAGGGAACTTGAACAGGCGGAGTCCACTGTGTATGACGGACCGGTGACGCCCAACCAGTAGGAGATTCTGTTGGCTAACATGGCTCTGGAACATCTGTGGAAAAGAGGTAAATATGTAACGACTAGCTTTGAAATTTGTGTAAATACTTATCACTGATTACTATTAATCGTTATTACTACTATTACCTGGGCGATCGAGCTGCGATCTATAATAGCCGTTCAACATTGAAATATCATAGAGTGAGCAAGCTATGCTACCCGCCAACAGATGGCGCTGTACGTTTCTGTCTGAAGCGCGGTATTAAAAAAATGCTTAATAACGCGGGGAAAACAAAATTTCCTAGACATGAGACCTAGACGTAGATCGACTTTTCACCCCCGAAAATTTCCGTATGGTAAATTTCATCGAAATCGTTAGAGCCGTTTTCGAGAAACCGATTACAAATATATATACAAGTATTGCTCGTTTAATAGTATAGGATTTCTAATTACGTTTTAAGAATTTTTATGAGCTTATTTTTATGTTTACACCGAAAATCTGCCGGTCAAGTAAGAATTGCGGTAATTTTTTCTACTCCATACTAGATGAGCTTTGGTTAAGATTACGTCAGTATTACGTATATCAATCACACTATGATTATACAGAGCAAAGCTCGGTCGCCCAGGTACAGATGGTATGAAATGGCAAAAACTAGTGTACCGTGGTAAGAGTGATATATACAGGGTGTTAATTTGCGTGCCATAGCTCAGGGGCGGAATCAGTATCAGTAACTGAACAACTTTTCCCAAGGAACATAGGTACGGAAATAAATTTTTGACCTCCCATAGAATTTGCATCAGCTGATAGCGCATTTTGTATGGAAGGTCAAATTAGGTTTTTCGTATTTCGACCTATATTCCGTGGTAAAAGTTTTTCAGTTACTGATACTGATCCCGCCCATGAGCTATGGCACGCAATCAAATTAACACCCTGTATAAATAAATTTAATTACGAAGTAACGGAATCGAACTCATTCCTTTCTTCAATAGTGTACCTACTGCAGTTGTAAAGGAATTTCATGAACTTGCTTGAATCGAAAATGTCGTTTGATTGTTTCGCAGCGAAGCAATCTGCTCAGGAATTTATGTCGAACTATCTCAAATGGAAGTGCAGGAAACAAGATTTTCAGTGTTAATAGGTACATGAAATAAAGAAGCTGCTACGTGCAAAACTACTTGATCCTTAGCAAGACACGTTTTGGGGGCAAAAGAAAAGATCCTAAATTCTGGTTTGTCATAAAGTTGCATAAAAACGAAATTTCACGTTTTTTACACAGTTGAAATTTATTAACGCACTTGTGGAAACTTTATTATAATGAAAAACTATTTTTGTGCAGGCCAAGCCACAGGGCGAAACTATTAAATACAGCGTCTAGTGCTAAAGCAGGTGTTTCAGGACCCTGTTGAAAGACAGCATTATTCCTGGGAAGTGATCTGTTTTTAAGTCTATAGAGTCAATTTGTGAACTACCCTCAACATTCGCATATCCGGTCTTCTTCGTCTTAAGGTGCCTCTACCTACCGGAGGTAGGCCGTTAGCTTCACTTGACTTCGTTCCCACGCCACCCAAAAATCCGGTGCATGCACTCATTTCTCATCCGTCACCTTTACGGGCAAATACTCCAATCCATATAGGACGACAGGTCTCATCGCGGTTTAATAAATTTTCTCTTTCATTTTAGGGGCATTCGGGAGTCGCATGTAGTTGTCGTGTCATCCATCCCAAGCTTATTTGGTTTTTGACGTCCGGGCTATCAATAATTCAACACAGTAAAAGGGACGGTGTACCAGAAACTGAAAGGGCGAACTCAATCAATGAAACTGAACAACTTTCCCAAAGAAACATGTTTGGGAAATAAAAAAATGAAAATTTGCTTCTCCAAACAAACTATTCGATCAAACCAAACCAAACTGAGCAATTTGTATGGAGAGACCAATTTTTTTTAAATTTCTTAAAAATGTTACTTTGGGAAAGTTGTTCAGTTTCGTTGACTGAACACGCCCTGTCAGTTTTCGGTACACCGTCCCTTACACCCTGTAGAACATACTAAAATAATGACGTACCTACACTATTTTAAAAAAGACCGTAGGTATACAATCCTCTTACTCCATACAAAGTGTTCTATTGTGGCTAGAATCCATTAACAAACTGTTTTCCCTCTTTTCAATTAAATAAATGTCCAAAACTTAACTGAAACAATTGTAGTCCGAACAGAGAATGCCATTGTTTAATTTTAACGAGTGCTGGATCATAATGCTATTATGGAACTTCAGGGAGAGGACGAAAAGATCCGTTATTTACGTAGCAGTATTCAAACTTAAAAAGTTTCTGATGAGAACACTGCCAAAACTAGTGCCACTTTTGTAGTCAGTTACGTTTATAAATAGGCTTTCTTATAAAAGGCACCTAATTTCGTAAATTCTGCGGTTTTAGTTACTTAAAAGGAATTATTAATCGAAAATATTAGACCTTTTCATTAGTGTAAAAATAATACATTGACAATCGATTTTTTTTTATTAAAAATACTTTAATTAACTGTATTTCAATGTTTAGTAGTGGCAGTATGGCATGTGATGTCACATTTTACAAATACACGGTTTTGTTATCTGACTAGAGGTTCCATAAAATCTTTACAGTCTAGCGACGCTGTCAACTGGCCATTTATCGCGATCATAAACAACATACATAGAAACCAAAGAGACTTTTTTTTTTGGTTTCATTCTTCCTTTCGGAAAGGCAAAGAGTACAAAGCCCATACAGCCATGTCTGATGTATTTAACTGTCTTTCTTTTTGCTCCCCTCGTAAAGCGATAGTGAACTTTACGAAGGAAAATGTTCATGACTTTTTGGGACAACACAAACGGGGCATAAACACGAGATCACTTGAAATCTTCATCAGCTGCGCACTCCGTAGTAAATTAACTGCATAACACACTAACTTTATTATCCACTAAATCACTAAATGCACAAAAAAACAAAATTTCAATTAAGCAGGCAAACGCCCATGTCGAGTTCCCGCCAAAAAGCCGAAACCAAAGAGATTTGAACCTCGCTGCGCTCGGTCATAGAGGGATTTGAAGGCTTGTCAAGTGTTGCACTTTTGAAACGTCAAGTTGGAACCAGGTTTGTTTTGGTTCTTTTTACACTCCTGCTAATTTAAAAAGTTATCTGATTGTTCTCTTGACAAATAGTATGACATTGTCTTTACTTTCAGTCGTCTATGAAACTATTTGTTTTGATCTTGTCGTGAGCGAACCGGCTCTGTAGTTTTTATAATTTTACTGTTATTAAAATACTTATATCTAATCAAATAAGTGTTGTACACAAAAGCCTAAATGCTGAACAATACATATATCGTTCCGGCATGCGGATCTCATTCTTTTAGGAAGCAGGACATCGAAGAATTCTTATGCTTTCATTTGTAAGTAATATTTATAAGCTTATTTTGCAAAAATATGTGTAATACTCATTAAAGTGACAACAAATTATATTAAAGTTTAGGTAATTCAATTTAAAAAAGCCTTCCACAAAGAAATATACTGCAAATTTCAAGAACAATTTAAGAATATAAACATATCGAGAATGGTTTTGATTATCCGCCATGAGAGATGTAAATAGTAGTTATCGATAATGTCTAAAAAGTTATCGAATTAAATCAGATGCTAACTTTGTTCTTCTGGTACGGTCTCTGTAAATGGTCACAAGTCAATCTACCAAGTAATAAAAAACTAGCCAAGTGCGTGTCGGACTTGGCATATTTAGGGTTCCGTTGTGTTGTAATATTAAAAATGAGAGAATTATAGTTACAAAGAAAGAACGTGATTCATCAATATCAATATTTGTTAGTAAAATATACATAACAATAAACATTATCACCAAAAGACAATGCAACTTTTCCCTAGACCTCTGGTTCAAAATTTTGAAAGGTAGAGTGAAACCTTTGTCAAATAATAGACCTTATAATCACCATGGTGACAAAAATAAGAATTATTTTTAGGTAGTAGGTAACTTTATTAGTAGATTCATAACTTTTTAAATTTACATACGTACCGTTCTGTAATTTTATTTGTGTCTTTTCTTTTCTTTCTTTCTTTGTAAATGAGAAAATAAATAAAGCAGCTTTATTCATTTCTGATGAATCCCTTTTATTATAATATTAACTATAAATACAGAAATGCGAAAAAGAAACTCTACGCACCCCTTGAAATAAACCCCTTCATCTAACGCGACCCGCGCCCGCGCGATTGCCGGGTTCTTTATCGAGTCTAGTTGTACTGCGTGGACGTGCGTAAGTTTCTGTCATTTTCAAATCCTGACAATTTGTGGTTTTGCGCTTGATGTATGAACTGTTCGGGGTGCGCTATTATAAATATAAAGCAATTTTCAGACAACATAGTGAAAACTGCAAGTAGTTTCCTGTCGAGTATCTCATTTTGCAACGTCAAATTTTGGTTCTATTCATTTGATTTCTCTTCAAAGAACATTATTGTGAATAGCATACAAAACATTCGAATTCAACGATGTTTTTAAGTCACAAAATTATGAATTCATCATGAGCGTCTAACATCTGCTCAAAGCCTCGTCAATATTTAATATGCGAGTGTTAATACTATCGTTATAAAAAAGTTTAAATACTACAATATCGCTATCGTCATGTCGAGTGCCTGCACATCTCTAGCTGGTCAAAAAGCATTACAGTGACGTTTGAAAGTAGATAATCATAAACATATTTATCTCTTTTTTTTAAAAACTTTTTTTTTTTTTTTTATTCTAACATGACTCTTTACATGAGTAAAAAGTCAAGCTATAGCCGACAATTTTCGGATCCCTCTATGACCGAGCGCAGCGAGGTTCAAATCTCTTTGATAGAAACAACAGGAACATTAGGAACATATATATAGTGGTCTCCAAAATGAAGGTAAGGCAAAACAAGACAAAAATTATTAATAACGATAGGACAGGTTAGGGTATTGAAAAGATCGAATTAATTTTAACAAAATTAAATAAAAATATATATTAAAATATTAAAGTAAAATAATAAATTGGATATAATGTAATATCGGGGGTCTCTACTGTTATGAGATAAAAGGTTTGTAACTGGGCTTCAGCTGGCGTGAATGCAACTTCCATTATGCTGGCCTGTCGTACATTAAGTTAGGAAAGAGTTAAGTGGCGGTTTGGTGAAAATTTACCCCGGTTTTGTATAACAGAGTGGATTAGAGAATAATTGAGTTTTTACTAGACTCACCCGCAAAATAAAGTTGTGATTTTTTAAATACATTGTGATAAAATGAAATGGAAGTAAAGGATAACATACCCAGTGATACCAAATCCGTTGACCTGCATCTTCTCGTAGAACCAAGTCTTCTCCGACTCTGAGAAGCAGGCGCCGACAAACACCCCAGTCTTTGTGTTGCGCAGTTCTTTAGGATTTACACCTGTTGAGGAAAACAGAATATGTCAGTCAGAGAGATTATAAGTAATTACCTATGTACTTCTACAATAAGAGAGTGGACGCGAATGACAAAAATGTCCCTAATGTTTCCTAAGAACTTTTAGTCTAAATGGGCCGAGAGTTTTTTTTTTAAGGAATGTGCAAAATTATAGTTTTGAGCGTTGATTCTGCGTCATTAATTTATTTCTGCATAATTTTTTTGGCTCAAGAAGAAGGGAAGCGTATAGGGGTTCCATAACCTGTGTGATTATATCTGGTGACTCAAACCAAGATTCTTAATATTCTGTCACTAGTAAATCTTTTAATGATGGCGAATCACCCCTTCGATAGATAATCTTAACTTTTTTTCGCACCGTTTTTTTAGAAGTTTAATTTAATAAGTTAAATTATTATTATTATTACTAGCCTATGTAGTGTCCCACTGCTGGGCAAAGGCCTCCCCTCTATCATGCCATTCTTCTCTGTCCTGAGCTACTGTTGGCCAATTCTCTAGAAAAACGTTAAATTAGTCCCATAAAAATGACCGTGGTATTGACATCGCTGGAAAGATGTAGGTTGCTGTTTTAATATGATTTCTTGCATATGGGCACCATCCCAAGAACTGAAATCACACGGTAATGGGACATGTTCATAAAGCACCATTACACGACAATTTATGCTCATCGGTTTTTTCTGCATTCAATTGATTTTGTCATGCTCTGTGGACACGTTCCACCTTTTAAGCTCTTCCACAAAAAAATTTACAGAGCAAGGAAAATTTTGCATTCATGGAAATCAAAATTAACAAATTTATTGTCGATTTACGGCCCCGGAATCAGGTTTTGATTCAGTTGAGCCAGCCGTGGCACCCATGTGCCCGAAATCATCTTTAACCATTAATGGCATAAAATTATGTTTTAAATAAAGTCAAGAACGAGGTCACAAAGATTATTTTTACTTAATTTTAAACTTATATATCTCTAAAAAGCCACCATACATAAGTTCAACTGTTTCACATAGAATAAACTCATAAATAATGAAGCCAAAGTAAGTACGGATACCTTAAAACACCACTTAGACTTACAAAACATTTGGAGAACGAAGACCAACAAAACTTTGAATTAAATGAACAAATTGGATCCGGGGACTTTCAAAAATAGTCGAGACGGAGTTGATAATTACTCCCAAACTTCTAAATGGATCCGCTGATAAGAATTATACCTTAACTTTTAATGTATTTATTGATGTAAGGGCGCGTTTGAGACTGAGCAAACTTCAATCAAGATTCAAAATGAAATGTTTGATGTAAACGTGAAAATTTTAAACTCTAGGTTTTGGTACTAGTCTAGGTTTGTCTACTTTTCAGAAATATACACAGGCAGGAAGTGTTTACTATGACAAAAATTCTAGGTTTTAATTTGGGAAAATGTCTATAACTATCAGCCAGTTGAACAATGCGTCTTGAAAATTAACGCTCTTGTAAAACTATTTCTGACACTTTCCTTATCAATAGGCAGAAAATGTCAGCAATATATTAAAAGGAGCTTTAAATTTAATGAATCGTTGTGCAAATCGCGGTATAATTCATATTTTTAAGATTTTTTCGTAATAAAGAAGAAAAGAACAGATATCTAACAGTACAAAACTCTACAAAGTAGAAAATCGCAAATTTTCACAACCACATGCAGGATTCGAACCCGCGTCTCTCCGTCGGTATCGGAGACGCCTTAAACAATTAGGCTACGTTATACTATGCGTATAAAGGTCACAAATTTCACAACATCAGGCTGGACCACGGTGTCTTAGGTAGCTAGGCAAGGTAGCCTAGTTGGTTAAGGCATCTCCGGTACAGACAGAATCCAGCCCGTAGTTGATAAATTTTGCAATTTTCTACTTTATAGAATTATCCGAACACAGAAAGCATAAAAATAAGATCACTTTTCAATACAAAACTCAACTTAAAAGTCTCCCTTTCATAAATCCTTTAATTTAAAAGGAAACCTCGAAACGAGTGTCATTATCGTCTCCGTGGAGTCGGCTTAAATTGGCTGAAAGAAAGGAAGACTGCAAGGCAAGATTGGCAACGGCAATGAGCGACCGTTTAATCTGCAAAGAGCTCCCGAATTCGGTCAGATAAATTGCTCTCATTACCAGAATCCATTGGTATTGGCGACGTCACCAGATTAGAACTAAGAGGGGATAGAAGTGAATTCCAAGCCAGGCAGGCTATTCTCGCCCTGATAAAACGTCTGATTTGAGAAAACAAAAGTTTTTTTTAAATGTCAGGGGCATAAATCTCTAAGAGCTCAGTAGACGAGAGCCGGGCATACATGGGCAGTCATGGACCAGCCAGTGTTGCCGGTATTGCGAAAATGATAGTTTTTATCAGAATAAAATTCAAACATATAATTTTTCAAAATTGCTCCACGTTTTAAACTTAATAACAATCAATTTGAACAACCTTTTCGACTGAAAAACTCTGAACTGAACAACTATTCAAGCTGTTTGCCTTCCAAAGCAATGATTTTGGAAAATACGCGCATAGAAGCGGAGAGTTTTTCTCATGTCAATTACTATAATAATGTCGAAAATATTTGCAGCACCGGCCATACTTGCGGACTGTCACGACAAAAATCTGCCGTCTGCTGTGCCCGTGTGAGTCTAGACTAGCTACTCAGAATCGTTTGGGTTGGGTTAGGTTATCCTGTGACCAAAGCAAGAGCAAGCCGAGCAAACGAAGCAGGCGCTAGCCTGACGTAGTACGCGCTGTTTTGTAAAATGCCGGGGCATAGAAATAAGGTTTGGTTCCATTCCTTTTCTCACAAAAGATTGGACCAATTTTTTCTAAGCTAGTCACACTTGTTTTTGACCATATGACGTAAGATTAAGATTACAAGGCATTTCTATTTAGTTCCGTAAATACAATTTCTACGCCAAGTATCGAGAAGGACACTTTACACTGACGTCTCTCCAATCTAGTTATACTTTTAGATTGTCTGGTTATATTGGATCGCTGTGGCTTAAATATTGTTTGGCCAAGGACTTTTTTAATCAACTAAGAGCTTTCTTATTTATACACTAGCCTTTTCAAGAAATGATCCCCAAATGTCAATTTAATAAAGAATTTCTTTTTTTATACAGGGTGTAAGAAATTACGATGATCCTTCTAAGGGGTGGTTCTACATCACTAATAGATTTTATAAAAAAGAAA
This sequence comes from Athrips mouffetella, assembly GCA_947532105.1. Lineage (NCBI taxonomy): Eukaryota > Metazoa > Arthropoda > Insecta > Lepidoptera > Gelechiidae > Athrips > Athrips mouffetella. The sequence continues at coordinate 14,821,749 of OX383977.1, forward strand.
TAATTTTTCGTAAAAGAAGAAGAAGTGAAGCAGTTCAATTCAATTCAATCGTTTATTAATAAATATAAATTTACACGTCATCTTTTTAAATAATATATAATATAAGCGCCTGGAGGGTTCAATGACCTCTATAATCAGCTGGTGGTACAGACTAAGAGGTTTTTTGTTATAATACCAAGTCACTAGCAAGTACCTATTCGTTTTAATGAATTACTGTAATGTAATTCGAATAAAAATCAAATTTCAGGATCACACAAAAAAGCATCTTATTTTTTTTAACAATCTATTAGTGATGTGATGAAGAATCACCCCTTAAGGATTATCGTACCTTTTTTACACCCTCATCATCATCATCATATCGTGTGGGTTGCAAGGTCGATGACCGACCTCACAAACCCTGGTGTCAGAGTTGTTGAGCCGCCAAAGGCCTCTGACATGGCTCATTAACGACTACATCCGTAGATAGTAGTCGGGACCAACGGCTTTACGTGCCTTCCGAAGCACGGAATCATCTAACTTTTCGGACAATCAGGTGATTCATCCTGCAATGTCCTAACCAAACTGGGGAGGTCGCACAAAGAGATTTTTGTTTGACAGTGTCCTCACCGGGAATCGAACCCGAACCTCCGGATCGAGAGCCGAGCCCTCTAACCACTAGACCACGGAGGCTGTTACACCCTTTATTTTAGTTTCTCAGCCCCTACGTGAAAGAGCTGGAAGTGCCCGTCTGGTCAGATTTGGCACAGAATAGAGACGAATGGCGTACTTTAATGTCGGAGGCCAAGATCCACTTCGGGCCGCTGAGCCAGCGAAGTAGTAAGTAGTAGTAGTAGCCCCTACGTCAGTCAGGTGATCTAACTTAGTGCTAGCTAAGCGAAGCCGGTGTGGGTCCTTAGTATTTTTACGTACAGGATTTTACCTATGTACATTTTAAAGGGGAATCTATACCTACTCTAATAAACTGAACAATTTTTCCTGCTGTTTTTTATGAGTGATTCTAGTTTTCGTATTTCGACCGGTTCTTTAGGAAAAGTTGCTAATTTCTATACATGGTGTAAGGGACAGCCTTCCGAATACTGAAAGGACATGATCAGTCAACGTAACTGAACAACTTTCAGCGAATAAAACTTTCAGGAAATTAAAAAAAGTCGGCCTTCAGACAAACTTTCCAATCAATGTAATTTAGTTAGGTGAGGACGATTTTTTTATGTCCTGAAAGTTTGCTGAAAGTTGTTCAGATACGTTGACTGATCATGCCCTTTCAGTATTCGAACCTTACACCCTGTATGTATAATAACTAAATATTTAAACTAATTTTAGAATGAAACAGTAAAAATACCCCATTCAAATGCTCTAAAGCTTAATATCAGAGAAAATATCCACATGAATTCTCGTTTCCAAATAGGATACATTTGGAGGCACTCTACTGGAAAATGGGATACGGTAAGCGGTATCCCATTGTAATAAGTGCCATGTGTATTACTTTGGTTCGCGATTCCAGAGATACTTTGGGTAAGTACTTACATTTGTATGAACCAATTTGAACGAGAAAATGGAAATTTCTAATGTTATGCTCGTTAGTGTAGAGACACACCTCGGAAATTCCGCGTCTGAACGATCTGCGACGGATCTTTCACGTAGCCTGTAGCTTACAGGCTACGTAAAAAAAATAATTACCTGATCCAAATTTAAGGCAAGTAGAAAATTTAGAATTTAAAATATTTCAGATTCGCGCATTAATTTATGTAGATAAGCCGTGGGTGTAGGCACTACACAATTCAAGATAACAAATGATACGGTCGGTAACTTTGAAAATTTTGGAGGTAACTTTGAAATTATTTAGGTTTACCAGGAAAAACGCAGCTAGGTAATACAACAATGTTATATATGTCCTTATAACATTTCATAAAATGTGTGTAATTTAATTTTTTGCGACCTAATGCAATTTTTGTGTCTACGGTTAATGGTATATACGTCAATCACATACATTTTATGACTATCGCTTTCGACTTTTACGCTTAATAAATGGCATGTTATTTTTGCCTTCTACTTGGTAATAGAAGTCTTATGAGATGTATGATTATAGCTTGCAATTAACTTACCAGCATCAATAACAGCTTCGTAAGCTTTCTCCAGCAATATTCTGCACATGGGGTCCATGGTGTGTGCTTGCTTGTAGTGGACTCCGAAGAAGGACGCGTCGAACTTGTTGACATTGTTGATTTTGCCCGTCCTTTGTGGGATCTCAGGGTGGGCCAGCTTCCAACGTCTGCCATCGCCGGAGATAAGGTCGACCTGAGGATTAAAAGATTTTTCTTTTTTAGACCATATAGAGTAGAGACCAGTGGAAAGAATGGAGGGAGGCCAGCAGTGGGACAGGAATGGCTAATAACAAAAGATATACTGGGTGTAAGGGACGGTGTACCGAAATCTGAAAGGGCGTGCTCAGTCAACCAAACTGAACAACTTTCCCAAAGAAACATATGTTGGGAAATGGAAAAAAAATTGACGTCTCCATACAAATTGCCTACTCTGGCCGAACAGTTTATATGGAGTGGTCAAAATGTTTTTTCATTTCCCAACATATGTTTCTTTGGTAAAATTATTCAGTTTCGTTGACTGAGCACGTCCTTTCAGTTTTCGGTACACCGTCTCTTACACTCTTTATTAAGCAATCCCAGAATCACACACTTTAATGAAATCATTCGAGAAGTGAAAAACCTTTTGAGGGTGAATTCTGGAGAAAACACAAGAAAATTATGTTAGAGTTTTCAAAAAGTCGTGGAACTAAATTTACTGTTGTTATTTAAGACACTCCACCACCTTTAAGTCAGTCTGGGGGCCCTATACAGCAAAGGCCAGTTGCCAGACGGACTTTTGCCGGCTTCTCTGGCTCGTCAATCGACAGAGAATTTTGGGAAAATTCATTAATTCTGTGGAAATCGCAGGGAGGCTTGAAAGCGGGTTAGCTTCGTTTACAATGACAGGCATAGTGCCTTCGGAAGCAGAAAAATCATTTATCTTTTTAGAGACTCAATTTTTCATTGTTAGAAAGTGACTCAAAAAAGAAAGTGAAAGAAAAGTGAAGTGAGCAAGAGTGTGAGTGCGTGTGTGAGTGAAGTGAAGTGGTGTCGGTGAAAAGACGGGTAGCCATATCCCGCACACGTACCTTATTAAAGAGATTGTCTCTTAAGTCTACGACGGAGTCTGAGTCTGGGAAGTACCCTGAGATCCCGGAGATGAGGACCTCGTCTCCGGGCGGGGGGTGGGACAGCCGGTGTCCTGACGTCAGCCGGTCCTCACTCACGGGGGTTGGAGCCATCTGGAAAATGGTATAACTTTTAGCTTCGACTTGACTTCGTGCGCGCATCATCATCATAACATCCCATGAAATGTCCACTACCGGACAGAGAGATTCCTCCAGAATACCGAGAAAAACGCGTGGTAGGTTTAGGAGGGGAAGTACCATAGTCACCACGCTTGTGAGCGTTGCGGCTGGTAGCATGGGCCGCGGTTATTGTTGACCGCAGGACGTCCAGTGGTAAGATACAACAAAAGGACGCTGCTACGGCTGCTACCCATCCTCCCTCCCTCGCCTTTACCTTAGTCGCCTTTTACGACACCCAAGGTTAGAGCGGGGTTGGTTCTATTCTTTGCCAGCACCACACGGGTACAAAATTTATCTTATTGACATGATAGTCTTATGAGTTAATATGACAAATATTTTATGTTATGCTGTGGTTATGCTCATTCTACCTTTTTGCCATACAGTTATTCAGATTAATTTAACTCTGAGGAAGGTAGCGTTCACACGACTCAGGTTCACACGATTCAGGTTGAATAAATTCAACGAGTGAGTGACCCTCTTCCCACAACCGACACCTCTCTGTGAATGGGTCTCCAACAATTGGCTTGTGGATTTAAAAAGAGCTGTTACGGCTTTTCAACCTCTGCTTTACTTGGTGCTGGTTGTGCATGGGGAGCTTCGCTCTGTATGATCTTAACCAAAGCCCATCAAGAGATGGCAGAAACTGGCAAACATTGGAGGAAACGAATTTTCCTAGACATGAGACCTGAGAACCCCCATATAGTAAATTTCATCGAAATCGTTAAAGCCATTTGGCAAAAAAGGCATAGTCAGTCAACGTAACTGAACAACTTTCAGTTTTTGAAACTTTCAGGAAGTGAAAAAAATTATCGTCCTCTCACGCAAACTGTCCAATCAAGTTCAAGATTTTTTACGGAGAAGCAGATTTGTTTTTCAGTTTCTTTCACTGAAAGTATTTTATATTCGTTGGCTGATTGCCCTTTCAGTATTCCGAAAGCTGTCCTTTACAACCTGGTGTGTAACTTGCTTGTTTAATAGTATACGATGAGTGAACGCTCAAAGCAACAAATCTCCAGTGGAGTCACCTAGTATTGAACTAATTAGCACCTGGAATTTGGTGAGTCACCTAGTATTAAACTAGATGACTCACCAGGCTCCAGGTGCTAGGCAAACCACCGGCCGCCGCGCCGTTTCTCCACCGCACCGCACCGTCACCGAAACGATACCACTAAAAGAACAGCGTCGATAGAAAGTAGCGCCGATAACGGTACGATTTGTTTCGAGCCGTTATATCGTTATCGGTAGCCTTGCAAATCCCGTACTTGTTTCATTGTCTAACGTGTTACATTACGTTGATGTAGGTATAATTGAACCAGAAGCACTTTACGTTTCCTACTCATTGGACATAAATTTTCATAAATTAAAGTACTAAGGTACTACCTACCTACTATTTTTGTACATAACAGTTATTTTTACTTTTCTTTGTTATTTTGATATTCAAGTGAATGAATTTAGAACGAAATTTTAAGTGCCTAAAGGGCTGTTTTAGGCCGCTTTTATTATTTACAACTTATAATTAATGGTGGAAAATAATTCCTTGTGAGATTTCTATAGTTTTGTAAGGAATAGAATTGCGAATCTTAAAATGTACTAATCAATTTCAAATCGTAACATTATTTATTTTAATATCACACGTGACAAACGTGACGTGACAAAATTACAAAAGTGACGTGGTTTAGTAAAGTCTATAGTATTTTATGAGTGGGTTTAGGAAATGCAACTCTGCTCTCTGCATGCATGCACATTTTGCAGTTCATACGTTATAATAATAAAAAGAATGAAGACTAACTACTTATTATGCAAATATAAAATTCAATGCATGTAACAACTTAGGTACTTCAGTGATAAAAGCCAAAAGCGACTGCCTGAGGGAAATATTCTTATCAACCGCTATTTTGATTGTTTTGATAATTTTGATAAATGACACCTAGGCATTCTATAGAATGACTAAAACAGGTATTCTACCAATTGCCGGTCACATAAACATTGAATTACAATTAAAAACACACGTAGAGTAGTTTATTCACGTTCTTTTGACCCCTTGAGCTTGTATTGTATTTTAATGACAACATTGCACTTCAAAACTCCGTTTGGTAAGTAGATACAGTTAAAAAACTGTTCTTGAATACCTACTGGCTTATGGGTGCAGTTTTTGGAAATACTCATACTCTCCCTTTAAATATGTCACACCTCGGTTAACATAGAAGCGAAGAGAGTAAAACAATTTGGTTCCTTATTGACTAGGTATACTATCCAATTTATGTAAGCGCTTATTTTGAATGCACATCATAAACACATTCGTTGCCATAGAGACGCTGTCACTGGTTTTTTGCAAAGAGTAAGTCTCTCGCAATAATGGTACTCAAATGACGCCAGTAGTGTGGGTGCCGAAAGCGTGTTAATTTTAGTAAATGAAGACACTGATTTGTATTGAATGAAATAAAGAATTCGTCTTTAGACGCAGAGCAAGTCGCATGGACTTCAGAGCTCTGTGGTTAAAATATATCAAATCTCTATACGTTTTATGGGATGCAACGATGAAAGCTTGAACTCATCATTATTTTGGTTCAGATCGATGACAGACTACACAAACCCTAGTGTCAGGGTTGTTGAGCCGCCAGATACCTCTGACATGGCTCATCAAAGAATACTTCCGTGGATAGTATCCGGGGTCAACGGACGATTCGGACTATCTGGTGATGCATCATGCAATGCTCTTACCATACTGAAGAATTCTCACATTGCAATTTTTTTTTACATAGTCTTCATCACCGGAAACAGAATCCAGAGCCCCCGCGGATAGAGAGCCAAAGGCTCTAACCAATAGACCACGGAAGGTTTTTTGGTAAAAAGACATCAAAATCGTATCGGATGATGTTAGAAAAAACTGGCCAAGTGCAAGTCGGACTCGCACGCTAAGAATTTCATACCTGTCTGTCCACAGTGTCCACCTTATAATAAATACTACAAGATTTTGCCCTGTGATATTAACAAAACTTCATGTTCAGTCTTCACTTAATCCTGACCCCTCTGTTGTATGAATTTATGGGAAACGGGAGCTCACCTTAACTTGTAATTTCATTGGTTGTAAGAAAATTTGTAATACTTAATGATTTTAGACTTTCCCTTTGATTGAGCTGCGAGACCAAGCTTCTTGCCAAATTTCATGATTCTAGATTAACGGTAAGTACGCTGTAGGTTTTAGTTTGGTTCATACATGTATGTAGAGAGGGACATGCCTCGCCGTATCTTTTGATTGTGTTGATCTAGAATTCAGAAATTTTCACAGCTTCAAGTGTCCATAGACCTTAATATTTGATATATCAATGTCAACTTGATAACTTCACCTGTTCGTGAGAAAAAGGGTCTTGACCTTACGACGGACAAAAGAGTTCTTTTTTTCCTTTTGAGATACGGAACGCTAAAAAAAACATATTGGTAAATAGATTAGATTGTAAGATATATAGGGTGACTTTTAATTAGTTCTTGATAGAAAAAGGTATGAATGTACTCATGATACTGAACAACTTTTCCCAAGGAACATAGGTCGAAATACGAAAAACCAAATTTGACCTCCCATACAAAATGCGCTATCAGCTGATGCAGTTTCTATGGGAGGTCTAAACTTGATTTTCGTATTTCGACCTATGTTCCTTGGGGAAAGTTGTTCAGTATCATGAGTACATTCATACCTTTTTCTATAAAGAACTAATTAAAAGTCACCCTATATTTTAATTGACACGATTTATAAATACCTACGTACGTATTGAACGTTTATCCAAAAATAGGTTTGGGAAGTAAAGGATAATATATTAAAAATAAGTAAAGTTATTCAATTGACGTACGAATGGAATGGGACGAGTGGTGAAAGGTCAGAAAAACACGCTTCGAGTCAAACATACTCGAGTAAACCCGCTCGGTAACAGGGAGTATTAGTCACAGTCACAGGCACTTTTTTTATTTAAAAAATTATCATCATTCATGGAATAAACAGTTTAGTAAAATAATTTTTCAAATAACTATGAAATTAAAAAAAGATATTAAGCCATCGAAGGTTTGTTTATATGGCCGTAGTGACGTATTGTGACGTCACTGTCTGACGGATCTCTCTGTCTAATCGGTGCGTAATTAAGTTTTAAATGCTTATATCGGCCGTATTTCTTCGCTGATTAAAATTTTTATTTCAGTTTTTGTCATCTCTACTACGGTATTAAAATAAATGCGACTAAAAAAAATTATGCATATTCCCTATTCTAGCTGACACAAAAAACTACTAAAAAAGTTAACCATAGCCGAAAAACTAAAAACAATAAAAATAGCAATACGAGTAGCAATAAGGCGCTTGGACCTGTGGCTGTGGCTGCAGCTCTAGCACAGAATACAGGGTGTGAAAAAAGTACGGTGATCCTTCTAAGGGGTGATTCTACATCATCATATCAGCCGAAAGACGTCCACTGCTGGACATAGGCCTCCCCTAAAGATCTCCATGACGACCGGTCCTGCGCTGCTCGCATACAGCGGCTTCCCGCGACCTTGACCAGATCGTCGGTCCACCTTGTGGGGGACTGCCAACGCTTCGTCTTCCGGTACGTCGTCGCCACTCTAGAACCCTCACGCCCCATTGGCCATCGGTTCTTCTTGCGATGTGCCCTACCCACTGCCACTTCAGTTTAGCGATTCTCAGGGCTATGTCAGTTACTTACTTTAGTTCTTCTGCGGATCTCCTCATTTCTGATTCGATCGCGCAGAGAGACTCCGAGCATAGCCCTTTCCATAGCCCTTTGGGTGACTATGAGCTTTCTGATAAGGCCCATCGTGAGCGGCCACGTCTCGGTGCTATATGTCATCACTGGCAACACACACTGGTCAAAGACTTTCGTCTTGAGACACTGCGGTATTGTAGACGTGAAGATATTGCGGAGCTTCCCGAACCTCTAAGTAACCTCTTTCTCTAAGTTGGATTTACCCAGCTGGACTGTTTGTCCCGGGTATACGTATTCATCGACAACTTCGAGCGTAGAGTCTCCAACTTTCAGTGGAGTGGGTACAACAAGGGCGTTAGACATAATCTTCGTCTTATCCATGTTCATTTTAAGACCCACTTGTTGTGAAACTCTACTGAGGTTATTGAGCGTCGTGCCAAGATCTTCCAGGATCTCAGCCATTACGACAATATCGTCGGCAAATCGAAGGTGGGTACTCGCCATTGATGTTGATGCCAAGTCCTTTCCAGTCCAGGAGTTTGAAGACGTCTTCCAATGTAGCGGTGAACAGTTTAGGAGATATGACGTCTCCCTGTCTCACTCCTCGCTGCAATTGCAATTCTACATCACTAATAAATTGTTTAAAAATATATAAAAAATATCTTAAAAAGGTAGTTTTAGCTCAACTTGACAAGATGTGAAACGCCTGTATGGTTAAATGACCTCTATGATCAGCAGGTTATGCAGACAAAGATGTTTTTGTTAAAATATCCAGTCACTAGACAGTACCTATCCATTTCAATAAATTACTGTAAAGTCAAATTACATTAAAACCCAAATAAAAAAAATATAAATAAATATTTTATTTTTACATATGTATTCAAATCACCACTTATAAGGATCATCGTACTTTTTTACAATCTGTATACTAAAGCTATTTTTCCATCAGTAGCACCAATAGAGCAAGTTAACAAATGTGTTTTTTTTTTGCCTGTTGTACAGTCAGTTGCCACAGTAGCAAAATTGCGGCGCGGTAGAACCACGGCACGGGCAATACGAGTAAGACAAGTCATCATGTGTGCAACTTTAGGCTCCCTTTACCAGACCAGAATCTGAGGCACATCTGTAAGACTTTAAAGCTCCGAAGCTGCTTGAAATGGTTTGATAGCATGATGCTAAATAGCAGACGGAACCTGCTTAAAGTGCCTTCTGAAGAGTGGGAATGCTCTCCGATTATTTTTATATCACTAATTATTGCTAAACTCATGTGACATGACCAGTACCTATGGCCAAATTTATCTTTTGTGGTAAAAGTCAAGACTACACGGTGTGCTAGGTGGAGGTATATTTAACAGGGACAGTCACGGAAATTCATGTTTATGTTGAGCAGGCTATAGACGTTGAAACTTTCTCGTATTGTTAGTAAAAGTGGATAAAACAGTATAATTATATTGTTTTATTATCAATTCAAGCAATTCAAGTCTAATGCGAGAGCGAGGTGTGTGCTGGAGCACAGGTCCTGGCGGAATAATAGCATCGCAATCCAACCCATGCTGAGCCAGGCACCTTTTCACTACCACAATGCACCACAAAAATAATTTAAAAAGACTTGTAATTTATCATGAAAATGTTTAATTTAGTCTTGTAATGTGTAAGCGAATAAATTAATTTTATTTATTACTATAAATATCATAGGGGCTTTTTTAAAGATAATAATATTATATAATTGAATGAATTTGCCTTTGACGCGATATTTATCATAGTACTGTCTTCATTCATATATGTTTAGTGCTCAAGAAGTCAGAACAGTGGTTAACCACTTGTTGTTGCTAGACTAACTGGACTATAAGATAATGCCTCATGCTTCGACAGCTGTATATATAGAGGTCAGTGTTCGACAGGCTTACATTTGGTAACTGACAACTGACAGCTAGCTTCGTCACAATCGGGTCTACAGTGCCACACAGCCTCGGCACACAGCTATTTTTGCAGGTGGATAAAACCGGAACTAAAGACAATGCACTGGGATTTTGACATTTTACGAGAAAAATACAGGGTGTTAATTTAATTGCGTGCCATAGCTTAAGGGATGGTTCAGTAACGATAAAGGAACTAAAAAAAATCCTACTTAAAAGAAAATTAAACTCCATTGGCCTTGAGCACCGCGCTATCAAAAGCGCCCGAAAGAGTTTCAGTTATGTATGTGCCTACCTTATCCACTGATACTGCGTACCACTGGTGCTCCATCCGGGTCATTGCCCTAAGCCACAGAATTCATAATAGTACTACATACAGAACGGAAGCTCTCCGCCTCCCACCAATCGGAGTACCTCAAGTGCGCGTGCATCACCCCGCGGAGCCCTGCGCGATATCTCGTCCCATTTCTCGTCCTGTTGCCACGCGATATGCAACGCTTGCAAAAGTTGAAAAAATGGTGCGTGGTTGTGCAGTTTACGGTTGTCTTTCGACTCTCCAAGACAAAGTAAAATTTGGAATAAAGTTAAACAATTATTATGGAATAAACACCATAGAGTTTGTGAGATTATTTCAACGTGTGTTTGTTTGTTTTAATTGAAATTCGATTACTAAATACAACAAAGTGAGGTTATAATTCGTTTGTGAATTGTGTAAGTCGCTTTATAGTCGAACGAAAAATGTGCAACTCGAAACTGTAATAAAAGTATAATGCTAATGTTCTGTTATCTACGTTTTCTAGGGTAGGTGTTTTCTAGATACCATCAACCCTACACTCACACATCTTTAACCCACCCACACATTTGCGCGTGTAAAAATGACAGCTGTCACTTTTGAGCCCGATTGTATGGAGCTTCCGAGGTGTGCCTAAGCGTTAGTTAAGTTTCAATGGAGTTTTAGTTTTTAGTAGGATTTTTTAAATATTTTTTTTGTGTTCCTTTATCGTTACTAAAACACCCCCTAAGCTATGGCATGCAATTAAATTAACACCGTGTATATGAGAGCAGCGCCCTCCTGACAACGTCATCTGCCTGTCAAAATAAACGTGTCGCACTTTAGTTTTCTCTCTAGGTTGCAGAGCTCTGTCGGTAGTCTGGAGAGTTGGCAAGTATATTGGGTCAGATTGGTAGTCACTCTGTGTAAATGTCGGTTCCCTCTACAAATCTCTCAAGTAGCTGACACTGTCGAAAACCTAAAAGGCTATAATGCAATGATTACTAATAAAAACATCTGCAGGAACCAAATGAAGGTTTTGGAATGCTAAATCATTTTCTTAGAGTTTCAATACTTACCATTCGCGTTTTCTTTAATTCGTTAAATGATCAATATACTATGTTTGACTTGTACCTACTTGATTTTTGTTCTGAAAGGTCCCACTAACAATAGTCATTTAAATTTTAGTGTATATATTAATTTTAATCCAATACAGTTCGTATTCACAATCGTTGATGGATATTTTGTGTGTAAAATCGTTCTTATTCGTTATTATGCTAGAGTTTTCATGTTTAATACCTAAGTTAGTTGAATATATTTAGGTATAGTTATTCAATTATATATTTAGGTATAATAACCTAATAAGTAAAACCGTTAAAAATATGTCAATGAGAATAATTGATACGGGTAGCACTTTATTGTATCACTGAGATATTTATTATACTTATGGGAACATAAAAAAAAATATTACTGAAATCTCATGCAAGTAAGTGAAATTTAATATTTTTGAATTTTTCCATAAAGAAATAAATTTTCACCTCACGAGCTCGGAAGTATTTATTTGGTTTGTCGGTTAAATTCTGCGGCCAAAAGCGATTTTTGGCCGCTAGCGGGCAAAAGGTTTTTGAAATTCGAACGTGATACAGTATGGCAAACCTCCATGCTGCGGCACTAGCCGCTTCCTCGCTTTAGTGAAGTGAAAAATTTTGTGTTTCGCTCGGCAGCAAAGTTATTTTGCGTCTCGTGCCTTGAAACATTCGCTACGCTCAGGATTCTTCTTTTGAACCACTCGCTTCGCTCGTGGTTCAATCCTAGAATCCTTCGCTTGCTCATGTTTCAATACAAGGCACTCGCGCCAAATAACACTTTTGTTGCCTTGCATAACAAATAACTATTATTTCAATTCACTCCTAATAAAACTTCATTTTAACTCTACACAAGAATTAAATTAATTAATTCCTTTTAAATCTTAGGTTGAATGAAAAATCATCCCCTAAGAATGAAGGAGATGAAAATTTCTGTCGAAGTCCAATCAATCCACGGCCGGTTATACATAAGATATAACCACTCACCTTTAACCGTGAATATTCACTTTATTTTATAAACTGACGTCACTCTGGATTAGAACCTAAACCTGACGTGGACACCGGCGCCTGACCACTGATCGTCTGAACGCGAACGCGAACTGTTGACGTTTATAATACGTACTATTTAAAAAATATTTACATGTACAGTGTGTTCACCGATTTAAATTTACCGACGCGGAAAAAGGGTGGGTGAGTGGGCTATGTTTTATGGGAGATGGCATTGAACGAATTGAACGAAAAGGCATTAATTAAACGAATGAATTTTCATTCGCTGTTAATAATGAATGAATGTATATGAATAAGGTTTTATTCGATCTTAGGTGACAGTGTATTTTTGATTGAAAATGATTTTTCGGTCACTGCGGTGGTGGTCGAAAAGCCAAAAAATTTTAAGAGAGTGTGAATTGGGGACTTTTCAAAAGCTTCAGAGCTATAGTTATTTCCAATTACCGATGATCGAACTCACAAACCCTAGTGTCAAGAGATTTTCAGCCGTCAAGGGCTTCTGACAAGTTTCATTAACGACTAAATAGTATTAGCCGTACTGGCTTAACGTGCCTTCCGAAGCACGGAACTATAACTATGATCTTACTTTTCTGACGGTCAGAATTCTTAACTGAGCGGGCAAGTCTCTCAAAGTAATTTTTGTTTTACAGTGTCCCCACCTCGAATCAAACCCAGTATACCTTCAGATTCAGAGCCGAACGCTCTTACCACTATACTCGTACCATGGAGGCTTGATAACTAAAATAAAATAAAAATATTGCCTATGGATAATACCTATTTATCTGTCTGTTGATCTGAAAATTGTTGTAAAGTCATGGTCACCGTGTTGTACCAGGGGGCTTTTACGGTAGCCGATACGACGTTTCTGCCATATGCGAAACATTTCCCTTGGAACAAGAATTCCCGCGAAAAGCTTGGAAGCGTACGCAAATAGTTTTGACATTTTATACTTTGACAGAGGGGAATGCTGCGTAGGCAGGAGACGCTCTCCTTTATAAGGGTCGGGCCACACTGATCGACGGCGATCGACGGTTTGCCTATACAAAACGAGCGCGAAGAATGGAAATCCTTTCGCATCAACGTGGCGAACGCGCCCTGACGACGAACGACGGCGATCGACGGCTGACGACGGCGATAAAAGAGGCAACAACAGTATGAGATGTTTCCATCGATTCGTCTGCATACGGAGCTGCACGGCACCTTACCGCTTCGTACGGATGCGAACGCGTCCGTACGGCTGCGTACGGATGCAAACGCGTCCATACGGCTGCGTACGGATGCGAACGCGTCCGTACAGCTCCGTACGGATGCGAACGCCTCCGTAAGCGGTGAATCGGCATAATGAATACTAGTGTGCTCTTTTCAATCGGCAAAATGCGAAAGGCCGTCGATCTATGTGGCCCAACCCTAAATCTGTGGCGCGGCGTAGGCCTACTCTCTTCCGAGGTTTGTGCAGGAATTAGTGTTCCAAAGGAAATAGTTCGTATATGGTTCGTATACGTTCCCGATACCGAAATAGGGCGCCATCTCTGGCACATGCAGCGCTCTCGTCTCAGATGCAATTTCCAGCATTTGAGAACGAATGCTTGCAAATGCCGTTTGGCAGCTGAAAGGCTTTTACTTCAAGCTGGTCGTAAAAATTTATTCTTGAAATTCTTGCTTTGATTCACTTGCATATAAGGACTTGCCAATATTTTGTGTGATTCTGGCAGCTGTTACTACAAATGAGAATCTTGTTTTTCTATGCCACAAGTAAGCAAATGAGCAGGTGGCCCATTATTTTATTAGTGGCATAATTTGACCCTAACAAGACAGCAAAGCGCGTTGCTCACTTTGAGAACTAAGATTGTACGTCTCATGTGCCGGTAATTTCACTGGCTCCCTCACGGCAGAAATAGGCAAGGGGGTGGTACTTTCCCAAACGGACTTTGCACAAAAGCCCTACCACTGACACACCTGTTTATCTCAGCAACTTTCTACTACCTACTTTATCTCAGTATCGACTTGTTCTAGATAAGTATATCGTGATGTATGTTGCTTGTATTATTTATCGTGGTGTTTATTTGATGTGATGTTAATTGTAAACAAATTTAATTTTTTTCTAAAAATTAGAGATATCAAGTGTTTTTTTCTTCGGGGAAGTTCCTTGTTATCATGATTAGAATCATTAGTGTAACCAACGAAGCAGTTGACCCCAACATAAATTTATCAGGCAGATTTTATTTGACAGGCTGATAAAGAATCATGAATCAAATGTAAATTCAAGATATCAAAAAAAAAATTACAAAAAAACTCATACGTTTTTTGTAATTTTTGTATGGAAAAATTATAAGAATCGATTTTTTTTGGATTTTTTATAGAAGGTTTTTCTTATGTGTAATACCCCAACAAAGTTTCATCGACTGAGGATTTAATGCGGGGGTCTTCATACAACGATCCGCTTCGTTGCCTAGACTACATTGGGCTTCGGAAACAAAACCAATGACAATTAACAGAAGAAGAAGAAGTATATCAACCTTGAAGGATATGATTCTGTCCATGGAACATAGGTCGAAACAAAAAAAAATAACCTCCCATAGAAACTGATTCAGCTGATGGTGCATTTTGTATGGGAGGTCAAATATTTTTAGTATTTAGACCTATGTCACAGTAAAGAGATGGGCTTATCAGCAGTATGGAAACTAGGCCTATTTTTTTGAAAATCGAATCTTTTTTTTTTTTTTTTTACTATGTATGGGCTTACTCTTGACCTCGATCTAGCCTTGAGGACAGAGATGAGGTCGACGATGGAACGAGCTTGCCCAGAAGAAGCCTATTCACTCGCGACTTAAATAGATTCGGGTTATAAGAGCTCGGGAACACAGACGCAGGCAGAGAATTCCACTCCTTAGCTGTGCGCATTATAAAGGATGTTTCAAAGCGCTTTGTGCGAATGTGTGGAATATCAACCAGATATGGGTGATATCCTGCGGTGCGTCTGGATTCCCGATGGTAGAAGGGGGATGGCGGAATAAGCTCATGGAGCTCTTGGGCACACTCTCCGAAGTACAATCTGTAAAAGACCGACAGACATGCAATTTTGCGCCGGTGGGCTAGGCTGTGAAACTTGGTTTTCACTAGCATCTCATCACCAACGAGCTTCTTGGCTCTGCGATCGATCAAGTCTAGAGCGGCTAGTTGGTATTTGGCTGAGCCATCCCAAAGGTGGCAGCAATTCTCCATGCAAGATCGGACTTGTGCTTTGTATAAAACTAGCAACTGTCCAGGAGAGAAATACCGCTTAACCTTATTGAGGATACCCAACTTTTTGGCCGCAGTTTGAGCTTTTGACTCAATGTTGGCGCCGAAGTTCAGGTTTGCACACAGCTTCATGCCAAGAAGCTCGAGGCTGTCGGTGACCGGTACAGATGCACCTCGAAAAGTAGGAGCCAGATTGAATGGACTCCTTTTGGCAGTGAATAGACACGCTTGTGTTTTGGTGGCGTTGAAACTCACCAGATTTTTGTCACCCCAGTCGGAGACAAGACTTAAGGTTGAGTTTATACGCTCTACCGTGGCCTCTCTCAAAGAACGTATTTCGTCACTGCTGGCTTTTGCGCTTGACATATATCTCTCGACGACAGTACTGTCATCTGCGTACCCAACAATATTAGGACCAAGTAGGTCGTTGATGTGCAGCAGGAAAAGAGTCGCAGAGAGAACAGACCCCTGAGGAACCCCGGCGTCAATAGCCATGAGGTCAGAGGAGCAGCCATCAAGGACTACTCGGATCGACCGTTCACTCAGGAAGTCAGAAATCCAAGAGCAAAAGTCAGCGGGAATGCCGTATGCAGGAAGTTTGCTCAGCAGACTTGCGTGCCATACCCTGTCAAAGGCCTTCGAGATGTCCAGTGATACGGCAAGGGCTTCGCCGTGTTTCTCGATGGCCTCGCCCCAGCAATGCGTAACATACACTAGAAGATCCCCAGTTGATCGTCCCCGGCGGAAGCCATACTGACGATCACTGAGTAGGTCGTTAGTTTCTAGGTAAGTCAGCAATTTTCCATTTAGTACCCTTTCCATAACTTTGCAGAGTATGGAGGTGATGGCGATCGGACGATAGTTGGTGGGGTCGGCACGACTACCCTTCTTGGGTACCGGCTGTACATTGGCAACCTTCCAAGGTTTAGGCACCGTTCTTGTTTTAAGAGAGAGGCGGTACAAACGCGTCAGCACAGGAGACAACTCAGGCGCACAGTTCCTCAAGACTCTTGCTGGTATTCCATCAGGACCGCTAGCTTTGTTCACGTCTAGACTTCGAAGTACTCTACGAACCTCTTTTGAGTGTATTGTGATCTCCGACATCGAAGAATCACAGCGAGGAATCGTCGGTGGCTGATTAGAGTCTGCATCTAGGCGAGAATTGCTCGCAAATAGAGATGCAAATAAATTTGCTTTCTCTGTTGCAGAGTGGGCTAGTGACCCGTCTGGTTTCAGCAGTGGAGGTAATGTAGGACGGCAGAAGTTGTTTTCGACTGACTTGGAAAGGGACCAAAATTGTTTACTACCAGAGGGGTAGGATGCAAGTTTGGTCCCTATGCGACTGACGTGGTCGTAACGGGCCTTCCGGATCACCCGCTTGCAGGACTTTGCAGCAGCATTAAATGCTCTTTTCTTCGCGCGAACCCGCCGAGCTCGAACTTTGCGGTCACGGGCTTGAACCCAGGCTTGGTATGCAGACTGCATTCGAGCCTCAGCGTGAGCGCAGTCCGCATTGAACCAAGGTCGGGCTTTGTGACCCAGCGGTATATCGGAGAATGGAATATAGTATTCCATTCCCTGCCGTATCACATCAGCAACTGCTTCAGCTGAACAGGTGGGGTCGCCCGAAGAAAAACACACTGGCTGCCATGGGTAGGACGCAAAGAAGTGCCGCATCTCATCCCAGTCTGCTGACTCGTATCGCCAAACTCGCCTCGTGCCTCTTGGGCTATCATCCGGAGGAGAGATGATCGACACGGACTTCACCAGACAGTGGTCGGATGTTCCCAGCGGGGCTGATACCGACACGGAGTGCCTGTCCGGATCTGTAGTCAGCAGCAAGTCCAAGCAATTGGGCGTGTGTCCGTCAACGTCTGGCACCCGCGTAGCAACATTCACCAGCTGGGTGAGATCTAGCGACAGTGCTAGTTTGCGCGCCTCTCTCCCAGCATGGTCAGTTTTCTGGTATGGGAACAACCACTCGCTGTGGTGGGCATTAAAGTCCCCCAGAAAATGAAGCTGCGCTGTTGGGTACCGTTGTTGGGCACAATCCGCCTTCTCCATTAGCTGTTCAAAGAGCCTGGATGTCTCCTCGTCACTGCTGTGCGACCGATAGACACCGGCGTAGAGAGATTTCTCGACCCCGGTGTCCACCAGTAGCCAGATTGTAGAAAACCCGGAATCCTCAAAGCAACGGAGACGCCGATAGCAAATGTCATCGCGAACGTACACACAGACCCCAGCTCGTTTTTTGAACTTGTGTTCCAACGAGTATCCTGGGTAGTTGAGGTACGCCGCGTCCGACGGTGTTCCTATTTGCGTCTCCGTTAAAAAGAATAAGTGCGGCTTCTCGGTCTCGAGATGATGGTGGACCGGGTCGATATTTGAGTGCAACCCCCTGATGTTTGTAAGGTGCACTTTAAGCGGGAGGAAGTGCCGCCGTTTGGTAATCTTAATTCTTTTCGTACTTTTTTTCATTTTGAGGAGTGTGTGGTGGGGAAATGGAAGAATGGTCGAGACGCTACTCCTTTTTCCAATTGGACGCTTCAGCTCATTCGACCTGTGGGGAACTCATCTGGAGACTGCGGGGACGCCCGAGCCTCCCCGAAATGGGTCCATCGGGTCCTCCCGTCCAGTCGCCAGCTGGCACGATGGAGCATTTCGGGATTTTTCGCTAGTTGGCGGGGCAGCCTTTCCCACGTCGGCTTTCGTGGTACTTGGGCCCCCTACTACCTGCGGTCGGCCAACGGCAGGGACCGTGCCTCGGATCCCGCTACCCTCCAGTATGAGTTACCCGGTACAAACTTGCTTAGAGACCAAGACGGAATCAGAGCCGCGCTACTGACCACCTCCCATCCCCCAATGGCACTGACACTCCCGCACTCCGACGGAACACAGCTAAGCTGTTTGGCGTCGGGCTCCGGCGGGAGGGTGGTCGCGAGCCAGGCGGCCAAAGCCTACCACCGCTGTGAGGGACCTTCAGCCGCCGCCACAGAACATAGTGTCCCGCGGCGCCGTTGCCCGGGGTGGACCGCTAGGAGGTAGGCCCCTACCACCCCAAAATCTTGTATCATTGGAGCGTCAGGGTTGTAACAAACACAGAAAAATAAAGGAAAGGTCCGAAATCTCTGGTAACAAATAAAACATCAAATCAAAATTTTATTTTTCGAGCAACAAAGACGCATACATTGCATAACCAAACAATAATAAATACATTGGTACATTAAATAATAAATGAAAAACGAAAAATTTATTTTAAACAAATTCAAAACAAAACAAATTCAAACAAATTCAATTTCAAACAAAGATTAGGATACTTAGTCGCCTTTTATGACACAAGGACAGATTAAGACACTGAGTCGCCTTTTATCACAACCGGAAAGGGTGAGTCTCTAAGTCGCCTTTAATCGCAAAACGTCACTTAGCCGCCAGTTATCACACAAGGGCAGGGCAGAAATAAAAATTTATATATATCCATATGCCGCACAACATGACATGAAACAACCGACAGCAAACTAACCCACCGCTTCCCTTCACGCGACAACCGCGACAGAATTCAGGGCGAACTTTGCTTAGCGGCCTGTAGAAACGTGCGTCTGTGTGAGTGCGCCATTTTGGACGTTTAGTATGAAGCTTCCATACTGCTGATAAGCCCATCTCTAGCCCATCTCTTTACTGTGCCTATGTTCCTTAGGGAAAGTTGTTCCGTTTCATTGGCAGAATCACATCTTTCAGGGTTTATATATGCTTTCTGTTAAAGTGTTATCCTCAAGATCACTTACGAAAGTCGTCCAAACTATGCCTCTCTGCAATATTTTTTCAGGCATAGTAGTTTTCCCGAAGGTGCTAACTTTACAAAGCAGCCCTTTTGATTTTTGTAGTCCAGAGGGCAAACAAATCCTAGATTCTATCCTAGTTTTAAAATGATAACTTTATAATTAGTTCCTTGGGGATCTTTAAATATCTATGTCTCAAGATCTGGACAATTAGAGCAGGTCAAGATTGACACTCACTGCGCGATTTTAGTTTCTAGAACTATTGACGGTACAATATCCAATGTGCTAAGCTAGACGTGCTCTTGACTGTACGTAAGTCGATATACAGGGTGTAAGGGACAGCCTTCCGAATACTTGTATGGAGAAATTCAGGGTGATTAGGGAAATGAAATGCATTTTACCGTTGTAAACAGTTGTTTTGTGAAATTTACCGTCCCTTGTTTTTTCATTATCACCTACAACTTAGTGGAAGCCACCATGGCCACCATCCATCTGCATGACATTCAATAAGTATTCTGTAAAGAATCTACATTGAATAAAATTATCTGAATCTATCTGAATCCGATAAAAGACGATGTCGCAACCAATCTCGCCGGAGATGGCGAGACCGAATGGATGACTTCCTTAGAAAATGACTGGAGAACTTTTCCACAAAACAAAAGCTTAATAGATTAGGAATCATCAAAACATCCCCTGAAACATCTACTGCGAGATAGGGAGCTCCCTCCAGACCTCCAGCCATAGGGAGCTCCCTCCAGACCTCCTGACCCCAACATAATTCTCTCAGTCAGATTTTATTTGACAGGATGATAAAGTATCATGAATTAATATTTTGTAGTTTTTGTATGGAAAAATTAAAAGTACTTACCGATTTTTTTTTGGATTTTTTATAGAAGGTTTGTCTCATAGTGTGTTATAACACAATATGGTTATATTGTGTTATAACACTGGGTTATAACCCTGCAAAGTTTCATCGACTGAGTATTTAATGCGGGGTACAACGATCCGCTTCGTAGCCTAGACCAACTTTACTGTCTTGACAAGACAAGAAAGCGCGTTGCCATGTAAAAAGGGCTATCGAAAAACTTGAGTGTAAGTAAGATTGAATAAAAAAAAACAATTAAGTAATCCATTAATTCTCACAGCTAGCTGAAAAGTCTAAACTAAGTTAAGTTCTAGATTAAGGAAAACGACTTCTTCTAAGTTGTGACTTGATGGATCTATTCGACGATGGAACTCGATCTCTTACTTAGAAGGAACTACCTAAGTGAAATATTAGTTGAAAAGTTGAACCTGACAGGTGTTCCGTAGGAAATGAAAAAGGATGACTGAGATAAAAATATCTTTACTTAGTTCCTAATATGCGCGAAATTATTAATTTGTTTTCTGTTTATTCTGGCGGGCTTTTTTGCAAAATCCATCTGGGGAAGTACCACCCCCTTGTTTTTTCTGACGTGAAGCAGCAGTGTTTGCACTCCTGAAGGGAGATAAGGAAATGACTGGCACATGAAACACACCATCTTAGTTCTAAGGGTGGGCAACGCGCTTTGCTGTCTTGTTATAAATAAATAAATATAAATAAATAAATAATATCAATCAATCAAATATTGTGAGATTTACAAAAATAGAACATTAAGTATAAATATTACAAATTAATTGATTAAATCCTGGTCAATTATGCTACTAATAAGACAGTGGGCGGAGTAGGTGGTGGTGACCACGTACCATCAGGTGGTCGATTGCTTACTTGCTACATAAAAAAAAACCGGCCAAGTGAGAGTCGGACTCGCGCACCGAGGGTTCCGTACCACCACATTCGTTTTGTATTAGTTGAAATTTCAGTAAGTTAATTTGTTAGATTTTTTGAGTCCGACACGCGCTTGACTAAATTTTATTATTTGTTGTTATTTTATAGCTTATGCACTATAAACATACCAATTTTCAAGTTTTTAAGTGTTCCCGTTTTTATATAGAACTAAAACAAAAATCGCCTCAGCGACCATCCAACTTGACCCCTCTCTTATATGAATGTTCTTGAAACGGGAGCTCACCACAATTGGTTACCATTAGTTGTGAGAAAAGTTGTAATATTTAATGATTTCAGACTTTTCCCATTATTTGTACTGTGAGACCTAGCTTCTTGCAAAATTTCATAATTTTAGGTCAACGGAAAGTACCCTGTAGGTTTTGCATTTTCGAATAAATGTATAGAGATGAGGACATAAAATGCCATATCTTTTGATTGCGTCATTGTAAAAAATTGAAATTTTCAGATCTTGTGTGGTTCATGGATCCTAATATATGGTATTAATTTCAACCTGATACCTCTACCCGTTCGTGAGATAAAGGGTCTTGACAGACAGACAGACAGACAGACGGACAACAAAGTGATCCTATAAGGGTTCCGTTTTTTTCTTTTGAGGATCGGAACCCTAAAAAGACAATTAGAACTAACCAAAGTTTGGTATTAAAATAAAAATAAACAAAAATCTATAAAATAATCATGTAAATCAAATAGAACACTATTTTTGTCACTATCACACGTCTGCTGGATTACTCTTACTTTTGAAGGGTTGTTCCTCATATCCGTTCTAATAAATACTGCTGAGCCCTACATCCCATTCTTCTTTATTTATTTAATTTCAGATTTTCCATTATTTTGCTTCGTGATCCCTAATAAAAAAAACCGGCCAAGTGCGAGTCGGACTCGCGCACTGAGGGTTCCGTACCACCACATAAACATAATTGTATTAGTTGAAATTTCAGTAAGTTAATGTGCTAGATTTTTTGAGTCCGACACGCGCTTGACCAAATTTTATTATTTGTTGTTATTTTATAGCTTATGCACTATAAACATACCAATTTTCAAGTTTGTAAGTGTTCCCGTTTTTAAATAGAACTAAAACAAAAATCGCCTCAGCGACCATCCAACTTGACCCCTCTCTTATATGAATGTTCTTGAAACGGGAGCTCACCACAATTGGTTACCATTAGTTGTAAGAAAAGTTGTAAAATTTAATGATTTCAGACTTTTCCCATTATTTGTACTGTGAGACCTAGCTTCTTGCCAAATTTCATAATTTTAGGTCAACGGGAAGTACCCTGTAGGTTTTGCATTTTTGAATAAATGTATGGAGATGAGGACATAAAATGCCATATCTTTTGATTGCGTCGTTGTAAAAAATTGAAATTTTCAGATCTTGTGTGGTTCATGGATCCTAATATATGGTATTAATTTCAACCTGATACCTTTACCCGTTAGTGAGATAAAGGGTCTTGACAGACAGACAGACAGACAGACAGACAGACAGACAGACAGACAGACGGACAACAAAGTGATCCTATAAGGGTTCCGTTTTTTTCTTTTGAGGTACGGAACCCTAAAAAGTGGCCAAGTGCGTGTCGGGCCACGCGCGTTTAGCAGTTTTGATACGGTTTTTTATCGCAAAGCGGGTTTTGAGAATGTATTTAATAACGTTTATAACATAAACTTTTTACGACTATAACAAAAATTGCGCTTTAAAGCTTAATATTTTGCAATCGGATACCAATGGAAAAGTGATTTTAGCAGACTTACATTATTTTTAAAAGACCTATTCAACAACATTCCACACTATAGACAAGAAAAAACAAATTCATCCCCACTTCACTTGTACGGGAGGTACCCTAAAAAAATCTTGTTCAAAATTTGACTCTACCACTCGGCGCGGATGAAATGCATATCCGTAGAAAATGTCAGCTTTCTAGTACTCTGAGCTAAGCCGAGGACAGACAGACGGACATGACGAAACTATAAGGGTTCCTTTTTGACTACGGAACCCTAAAAACAAGCTATGTCTTCCTTGTTAACTTGTTAATAAGTATATCTGAGCAAATTCTCTAGCTAAAGCAAGTATACGGGGTGCTAATTCGAGAAGTTAAGCTGCGGAGTAGCTCCGAGTTTGACTTGAGCTAAATCGATTGATCGAGACGAGAGTAAGGCACAAGCACTACGGAAGTAATTATGATTATATTGGTGGTTCTTTATTTGAATAGTAAACAAAAATGATTGTACCTAAATAATGCCTCCAAAAATACCAGGTGTTTTTGCTATGAAAGTATTTGGGAAGCTCCTGGACCAGCAGTGGACGTTTTGGGATGTTATGCTGAAATCCTAAACGAGCAATGTTTCTAAATAATGGCTCTAACGATTCGATGAAATTTACCGTGGGTTTTCGGGGGCGAAAAATCGATCGAACTAGGATCCCATGTCTGGAAATTTCGTTTTCCCCGTTTATAATTTTTTTGAAATACCGCTTTTAAGACAGAATCCTACAGCGCCATCTGTTGGCGGGTAGCATAGCTCGCTCACCCGATGATATTTTAATGTTGAGGTGGCTATTATAGAGCGAAGGTCGGTCGCCCAGGTATTGATACAATAATAGAGAGAAGTGACGCGTAAGCAAGAGGCAAGTAGGATTGCCGCAATTTTCAATGTGCAGTGAAACAAAAAGAATGAATCAATCAATCATCGAAGTAAAAATGACATTAAAAACCTGGAACAGCTTGCAAGATATTTTTGACATTGGATATTGTTAGATAATTATGCATTGGCAATATCTTTAGGATGTTTTATTGTCACTGCATTTTAAGAGTTGGTTCAATTCAGGAGTTTTAAAATATAAATACGTTTAGTAGGATAACTAAGAAGGCGAACCTTGCACCTAAACCTGCTGGGATGAAACTTGGCAAGAGTCAAGTACGTACCCATAGGTAACATATTAGAAGTGGTGCTCCCCAGCAGGACGCGACTGAAATGCACAGTGGGGCAGGATGTCGAAAATGTGTAGTTTTTTACTAGGTCGAAAATTGTATCTGTTGAACCGACATAGGTAGCTGGTTGAAAATTTCACAGAATATGTATTTTTAAAACAAATATATCACCTTAAAATAAAAAAATTAAATTAAAAAAATAAGGTGTGTCGCCATACAAGAAACGTATTTTTTTTGTTTTTGCTCTATCGTCAGAACGGTTAGTAATTCGAGTGTCAAACTTGGTATGAGTATATAGTTCACTAAAATGTCAATAAAATAATATGTTTTGACTGACTGACTAACTGACTGACAGACTGACTGACGTCTATCTGTAACCGCTTTAGTTATACGTGTGAAATTTAGTATGCTAATTAATTGCATGCTACAAACACCACCCAAGAAAGGATTTTCCAAAACTCATCCCCCAGGGGGGTGAAATAAGGGATTAAAGTTAAAGCTAAGTAAAAAATTTTGAAAATCTTCCATCCCTTATTTCACCCCCCTGGGGGATGAGTTTTAGAAAATCCTTTCTAGGGTGGTGTTTGTAGCATGCAATAAATTAGCATACTAAATTTCACACGTATAGCTAAAGCGGTTACGGATAGACGTCAGTCAGTCAGTCTGTCAGTCAGTTAGTAAGTCAGTCTGGACATAATGTTTTATTGACATTTAAGTGAACTATACTCATACCAAGTTTGACACTCGAATTACTAACCGTTCTGACGATAGAGCAAAAACAAAAAAAATACGTTTCTTGTATGGCGACCCCCCCTTATTTTAAAAATTTTAATTTTAAGGTGATATATTCGTTTTAAAAATACACATTCTGTGAAATTTTCAACCAGCTACCTATGTCGGTTCAACAGATACAATTTTAAACTTAGTAAAAAACTACACATTTTCGACATTATGCCCCACTGTGCATCTCGGTCGCGTCCTGCTGGGGAACACCACTTCTAATATGTTACCTATGGGTATGTACTTGACTCCTGCAAGTTTCATCCCAGCAGGTTTAGATGCAAGGTACCCCATACAAGCTCAGCCTTAGTGATCCTACTAGTTCCTAAATCCGGCCCTGTACTTCGTACAAGAGAAGTGAGACATTCGACAGTGTTCGAACACCCTGTGGATACGAAATACGTCACGATTCCGCTGTGACGTGTAGTTGAAATGTGTGAAATCGGGTGATCGTTTATTTGGCTATTTTGTTTGTTCAAGGAGATGAATTATGCGTACATACGTCATCTATTTTTAAAGATAGAGGTAAATTAGATAGCTCACTCTAAACCTGTACACTTACTTTGTTAATTATCTAGGGTCGTCCCGAATTAAAAAGCATATAAAAAGTGGATGGTTTTCCATGAAAACTACTTGAAAGCGTCAACTTCTATAATGATCGATCTAACAATGTGTGAGTTTTTCAAAGTCGTATCAATATTTGTTGTTGTTCGACCCATAATTTTTTGGAAAGTTGTTTTGAGTCACTAAAGGTGGTAGGACTTTTGTGCAAAGTCCGTCTGGGGAAGTACCACCCCCTCGCCTATTTCTGCAATGAAATAGCAGTGTTTACACTGCTGTGTTACGGTTTGAAGAGCAAGGGAGCCAGCGAAATTACCGGCACACGAGACACACCATCTTAGTTCTCAGGGTGGGCTACGTGCTTTGCTGTCTTATTAGTGTCAAGTTATGCCACTAATAAGACAGCGGGCTTTATGGGTGGTGGAGACCATTTTCCATCAGGTGGCCCACTTGCTCGTTTGCTCACTTGTTACATAAAAAAAAAAAACTCCAATAAACAAAAGTTTCACAAAAACATTTCCATAAAGTCGCTACAACGAAACCGCTCTTTTACAATTTACTCCATTTTCGGTCTTCATTTCCACGCTTACCGAAGAGCATACAAATTTTAAACTTCAATTTAAAACAAATCTAAATTTTTAATCAAGGCGGGGTGTTTCTTGAACGGTCTGGCTTTGTACGTGCCTGCAACATTTACGGCACCTGCGGCTTTGTTTGTAAATGAGCAGATTTAATTTGAGTGTTCGCGTTTTGACCCCGCCGCCTTAACAGGGAATCGAACCCGTATAACTCCGCTCTAGGAAATACTATCCAGGAAACGGCTAACGATTCACAACGCTGTGCATATATTAAAAAAAAAGCAGAGACGAAGCTTTTTTGCATGTAGAATTTTTATGAGTAATGTCCTGTTCGAAAATTAAGTTGCAATATCAATGCAAGAATAGTACCAACCCATCTCTACCAGTGGATTTCGCAAGAGGCGACTAAGGGTTTATGAACCAGAGGATGGGCAGCAGCATCTTTTTGTGTTTCGTGCCATCTTACTTACTGCGGTCACCAACAACCGCCAGCCGCAACCTACGGTCGCCAGCCGCAACGCTTACAAGCGTGGTGACTATGGTAAATCCCCTCCAAAGTACCACGCGTTTTTGCTGGAGTTCTGGAGGGAGCTCCCTGTCCTGCAGTGGACGTATCATGGGATTCTACAATGATCAATGCAACTACCACCTTAATGCAACTTTTTTACAAAGGTATTTTTGGTTCAGTGTTATGATTCAACGTAGTTGAATATTATGGGATGGCTGAGGAAACTCAGGGTGATTGGGGAAATCAAATGCATTTTCCCGTTGTAAACAGTTGTTTTGTGAAATTTACCGTCCCTTGTTTTTTCATTATCACCTACAACTTAGTGGAAGCCACCACGGCCACCATCCGATAAAAGACGATGTCGCAACCGATCTCGCCGGAGATGGTGAGACCGAATGGATGACTTCCTTAGAAAATGACTGGAGAACTTTTCCACTAAGCTTAGTAGATTAGGTATCATCAAAACATCCCTGAAATATCTACTGCAAGATAGGGAGCTCCCTCCAGACCTCCAGCAAGAAGGCGTGATATTTTGTAGTGGATTTACCAAAGTAACCAATTTTACTGTTTTAATTTTACTTAAGACTGCTGCTGTTGGTGACCACAGAATGTACGATGGTATGATACACAGAAAGATGCTGCTGCCCATCCTCCGCCCTTCATAAGTCCTTAATCGCCTCTTACGACGCCCACGGGTAGAGATGGGTTGGTACTATTCTTTGCCGGCACCACTCGGTCCACGGACTAGGTATATCTACATACAAAGTATCTATCAAACGATTTCTTAGTGGCATCGGTCATTGCCACATGGTAATGTGTTTTGTACCTACAGGAATTACTTACAGAGGTATACTCGTACGTATGTATAATTTATAGTTTTAGTTAGTAATTAGGAAGACCGATGATCTTTGAGGATGATAACATTGATAAATCTTAACCCGGCGTCATTGTGGTAGGAAATTGTTACACGGGCGTTGAGGTGGGTCAATATTACCCACATAATGTAATATATGATATTTCGATAGATGTTTCACAAAACTTGAATTGGTGTTATTAATATAAATATTTGGAGCCTTATCTTGGAAATTGAAAAAGAAATAATAATAATGATTAAAGAACATTTAATCATGTTTAACAAGATTTTACATAAACGCATAAAAACTGTGGAAAAATATATCCCTTAATATTCATAACTTTTCTGTAATAATGAACAGTTTTTTTAGTTCCGAATTGAACACACGGCTGCACATCAGTAGAAACACTTTTGGACCTTATGGCGTGGTAATAGAGTTGAAAAAGTTTCTACCGACAAGCGGTTGACCGTATGGTTATCTGACTAATATATCTATGAAAAAAACCGGCCAAGTGCGAGTCGGACTCGCGCACCGAGGGTTCCGTACAAACCTGTAGGTGTATAAGTAAAAGTTATGGTATTTTTATTGCATTTTTTTTTATTAAGTGATGATACTAAAAATTTAAGGTATCGGAATTTTTCCTTTATGTGTGCTATAAAACGTTGCTTCATGCCAAATTTCAAGATTCTAGGTCGACTGGAAGTATCCTTTAGGTTTTGATTCCCTTGCGAGTAGTTGCGAGTTTCAAAGTATGCGGCTTAAATTGCTGTTTATTTTTATTGCGTTAACATAGAAGTTTGATTTTGTTACATACAGCTTAACTGTTTTATAGACCTGAGTATTTGATATGAATTTCAATTTAATACATGTGCGCGTTCATGATGAAAGAGGTAGAAGTTTAAAATTATTAAAAATATATTTATTATAAATGTGATGTAACTAAAAATTTACGCGTTTCGCAATTTTTCCTTTATCTGTACTATAAGACGTTGCTTCGTACGAAATTTCAAGATTCTAAGTTCACGGGAAGTACCCTGTAGGTTTTGATTCCCTTGCGAGTGTCGAAAATTTGCGGCATAAACGGCTAAAAGTACGAAAGTTTAATAAAGCTAATCAGGATCTACTTTGTAAATACAATCACTGCAGTAAGATATGATATATTCAGGGCAAATGTATTTGTTGCATCCTCGGCATGTGTGTTTAGTTTAACGTTCTTTTTGTGCAGAACACCAGGAATTCTCGCATAGTGCAATTTACGTTAAATTTGGATATTTGTTTACGTCAAAAGTTTAGTAACATCAACTAACGGTCAACGCTTATGTTGAATCAGACTCTAAAAAATTACAAAATCCATTTGTCGTATCGAATAACTATTACGTACTTTCAAATAGGACAAAAAAGACCATTAAAATGCAAATATCACTTCTATAAAGGTCAAATAACAATGTTCAGCAATAAATAGTCATATGTGAAAAACGGCGCAAAATGGTTACGTCGGCAGTGTGGTTGGGTCATATTTACCTTTTTGAGAATTACGCACGTTAAACTCGTAGTAATTTGTAAAAACGCCGGGTCATTTTGACTCAACCTCAATGACGCAGCAGATTTTGAATTTTTCTGGTATTTTGAGACAGTGGATACTTCAGTGTTAACCCTTAATTGGACTAAACGAATATATTTCCCATCCGGCGTTTGCATTCTGCAAGCCTGGTTGAAAAATATAACACTCAATCAATAGGAAAAGACTTCACACACTTGTGGGAAATAAGTTCCTTTTGCCCATTATGCCCAAACAAAAAATAAATATAACCCTTCAGCTGTGGCAGTCGGGTAAAAAGCAACGTGTTGGAGGTTGGAGACCACTCGGCTATGAAAAATTTAGATCGTTCGAAAAAAAATCTCTTTACTTTCTTAAACCGTTTTTTTTCGCGCGCGTTTTAAAACTAAATACACCACAGAGAGAACATACAAGTCCCTTTTTTATCATTACAGCCTTTAAGGATTAAGGTACAGTCAACTGCTCGTTAGTGCAATCTCTATTAACATGTTAGTTTGTAACTCTATTAACATGCCATGAAGTCCAAAAAGTTACGTTTGTGTGTTTCCGTTTTCGCGATAGAGCTAAAACAAAAAAAAACCGGCCGAGTGCGAGTCGGACTCGCGCACTGAGGGTTCCGTACCACCACATAAACATAATTGTATTAGTTGAAATTTCAGTAAGTTAATGTGCTAGATTTTTTGAGTCCGACACGCGCTTGACCAAATTGTATTATTTGTTGTTATTTTATAGCCTATGCCCTATAAACATACCAATTTTCAAGTTTGTAAGTGTTCCCGTTTTTAAATAGAACTAAAACAAAAATCACCTCAGCAACCATCCAACTTGACCCCTCTCATATATGAATGTTCTTGAAACGGGAGCTCACCACAATTGGTTGCTATTAGTTGTGAGAAAAGTTGTAATATTTAATGATTTCAGACTTTTCCCATTATTTGTACTGTGAGACCTAGCTTCTTGCCAAATTTCATAATTTTAGATCAACGGGAAGTACCCTGTAGGTTTTTCATTTTTGAATAAATGTATGGAGATGAGGACATAAAATGCCATATCTTTTGATTGCGTCGTTGTAAAAAATTGAAATTTTCAGATCTTGTGTGGTTCATGGATCCTAATATATGGTATTAATTTCAACCTGATACCTTTACCCGTTCTTGAGATAAATGGTCTTGACAGACAGACAGACAGTCAGACAGACAGACAGACGGACAACAATGTGATTCTATAAGGGTTCCGTTTTTTTCTTCTGAGGTACGGAACCCTAAAAACACCAAAAAAGCAAGTTTCTTGTATGGGGACTTCAACCATATTATGGCTATTACGTTTCAAAAGATACAGCCCTTTTAAGGTCGAACAGACAGATGGACAGACAGACAGCGTAGGCCTTTAAATAAGGTCACGTTGGCACCCTTTGGGTGCGGAACCCTAAAAACGAGCATGAGAAAGGTTGATTTTAATAAATGTTGCGGCATAAGATGTTACCAGTAGGGCAATAAGGATAAGAATTCCAATAAACTGGCACGCCGTTCGCTCTCGTGTTGTTATTTTATCATAATTCGTGTTTTCGTTTAGCGAACGCTTGCCGCATGCCGCCCGAGCAATGCGGCCAATTTCAGATCTCGGCCGAACCGCTGGCGTATCTGTGTTTCCAGGGATGAAATCAGGACCTATGTTTTATTATCTTACGAGTATTTCTTCGGATATATTTATGATTAAATCATTAGAGTTAGCAGTAGAAAATGCCTTTAACTTTTACGGTTCGCAGGTTTGTCTGACGCGAACTTTGGTAGGTACTATCCTCGCACTGGGGACTATAAATTAGAAAACTGTATTTTCCAATATGTTTTACTTTTTATGTGAACATATTTCCCACATAAACGAAGGCGATGTGGGAACTTTTTTCTTTTTGCCCAATTCGTAGGAAATATTTGGGGACAGGTTATATTTTTTTTTTGCGAGGCCCGCATAACGTAAAATGCTATATACATACATACATAACATCACGCCTCTTTCCCGTCGGGGTAGGCAGAGACCACAGTCCTCCACCTGCTACGATCTTGACATACTTCCCTTGCTTCCTGTACTTTCATCAATCCTTTCATACATGCTCGTCGGTTTAGGGTACTTTTAACCTGGCCTTTATTCAGAACGTCCTGAATTTGAAGTGCTATATGTGGGAAATATATTCCTTTAGTCCAGTCTGTGGTCCAATTAAGGGTTAACGATGCACCTGACGTATCCGAGGCAACTTTAACAGCCGCACTTAAATTTATCTCCATTTTTATGGTCATTAGGCTTACTATTGACCTTGATCTAGCCCTGAGGAGAGAGATGAGGTCGACGATGGAACGAGCTCACCCAGACAAAGCCTATTTACTCGCGACTTGCAAAGACAATATTACGAGCGTGTTTGGTAGGAACTATTGTTATTACATTATATAGGGTGACTTTTAATTAGTTCTTGATAGAAAAAGGTATGCATGTACTCATGATACTGAACAACTTTTCCCAAGGAACATAGGTCGAAATACGAATATCAAG
Source organism: Athrips mouffetella (assembly GCA_947532105.1). Lineage (NCBI taxonomy): Eukaryota > Metazoa > Arthropoda > Insecta > Lepidoptera > Gelechiidae > Athrips > Athrips mouffetella. The sequence goes on from OX383977.1 coordinate 14,853,268, forward strand.
TTTTGACCTCCCATAGAAACTGCATCAGCTAATAGCGCATTCTGTATGGGAGGTTTAATTTGGTTTTTCGTATTTCGACCTATGTTTCTTGGGAAAAGTTGTTCAGTTTCATAAGTACATGCATATCTTTTGCTATCAAGAACTAATTAAAAGTCACCCTATAGAGGCAGATGTAGGAGTCATCCATTTATATTTTTCATATCGTCCTTATTCCGTCCGATATAGGATACTAATTTCATCTCTGCCTTGTTCACGTCATTCCTGAAATTCGTGATCTTGCTCCGTCGAGATATTAAGGCAACAATTTAATATTAGGCTCAAGAAATTAGGGAAATTAAATACAATTTGCTGTATTATATCAATAGCATTATCTTCTCGTCCAAAATACTGCAGTGTTTTGAGGCGATAGTCTTTGACCAGTAAAAGTGATATGAATGAATGAATGAATGAATAAATTCTTGATGAATTAAATTGATGATTATGATATTCATAACAACTCATAAAACGTCCACTGTAGGACAGGGAGCTCCCTACAGAACTCCAGCAAAAATACGTGGTACTTTGGAGGGATTTACCATAGTTACCACGCTTATAAGCGTTGCAATAGGTGATCACTGTTGTTGGTGACAGCAGTATGAAACCGCCTCTTACGACACCCACGAGTAGAGACGGGTGGAACCTACTATTCTTTGCCGGCACCACACGGGTCAATGATATTAATTTGTAGGAAAGGATCTGAATATATTAGAAAAGATGTGAATTATTTGGACATAAACCAATAAAAACGTTTGTTTGTTTATCATTATATAGGTAGACTGACGAGGGCATCACGGAATAATTAGTCAAGGGATAAAAAAAATGAGCGAGTGTCTAATGTAGGCGGCCAATCCTCTGGGTAACTTTTGAGTCAGAAATGTTTATAGTATAAACTTTATACAACGATCGGGTCACATAAAGTTTTCAGTGAATTTTTTCTTTAAGGTCCTAATAAACCTATCGGCGCAGGAGGCCATAATATCATAATTACAAGGATTATAGTGGGTTCAGGTATAAATAAACAGGATCTAAATATTGTCACGTCACGTTCCGAGCTTCGGGCTTGTGGTGAGCCACCCGGACTCTTCCGGCCCAGTCTGACTATGGATAGTTATTACAGTTTACACTTAGGTTGTACGTCCTGTGCTTAAGTAACTTTAGTCATTATTATTTCAGGAACGATTAAGATAAATTGTCAAATGCAAAAGCACGATCACCATCATCTACCAAGATGACTTGTTGTGACGTCCTTTCACCTTGACGCTTCATCAGATCGACAGCTATCTAAATACTTAGCTGCCAGTCTATTCCTGAAGCAAGGAGACCTCACTCGGCGATACTAAGAAGGTGCTGCTAGTAATATGCCTACACGGCCATTCTGACAAGCGCACGACCTCGTGCGTCAATCGGATCCATTAGCAATATCCTAAAACAAATAAAAAAAAAACAAGATCACCAAGCAATCCGCTCGTCTATCCTGACAATCAACATCATCATCACACACAAAACTGAAACCACTCATTGTGAAGTTACTCTGAAGGCATATATGTGCCCCTTCAACCCAACTCTGAAAGCATGTACCCTTTCGACCATCTCACTATGGACCGGATGACATCTTTCCCACATAAATCACGGACAGGACCAGTGTGTCCATTCGACCATCCCTAATGGGCACGGTGACATGATCCACCACTGTCCTTCCAACCATCAACAAAGCCTGGCCCGGACCAGTGTGTCCCTTCGACCAGCCCCGATAGGCATGGACCGGATCCGCCACTGTCCGACCAGCTTCGCAAACACAGATTGGGCCAATGCGAACCTTCAACCACCCAACCAAGTCGGGCTGGCCCGTACGACATTGCCCTCTCTATCAACTCCACAAACATAGATTGGACCAATGCGAACCTTCAACCACCCAACAAATCGGGCTGGCCCGTACGACATTGTCCTTTCTATCAGCTCAACAGTAATCACCCTACAACCACCCAAACCAACTGAGTAACTTCAAATCATATTATCAACATAGCAATTTCAAATTACGTGCGTCACAATATCATACTATCTCACAATAAGGAACATGCTCACCAGATATCCATAAGGTAGGTATCAACAACATAATTCTGTCTATGTACAGACAGTCCACATTATTCGAGATTCCCATATATTCCATTTCTGCTGTTCGATATTGCTAAGAATATGGCTCTGGCTTGTTGATTTTCATCATCAATCACAATGTATCAAAATCAGTACACTGTCTATCTCTTTTCTTCCTCCATGCCTCTTCCCATTTTAATTTGGAATCGACCCCCTGAATATATTTTCAACCGTTGGCTCTGTCGTTATAATCGACCACAATATTTTTTGTAAGACCTTGCATTTTCATCCACCAAATAGCTCTTTGGCATCCCAGGGGTTATTTAGATTTGTTTCCCATCGTCAATATTTAGCACAGACACAAAGTGGTGCTCTTCTTCTCAGCGCATCGCATAATCCGTACCGCCGGAGCTGACTTTGTTGAAGTTTGTCTAGAATAAGCGATACTTTGAAACTGCCACTAACATGTACGTTCCTGAGTCTATCCAATTAAGTTCCACCGGCCCATCTAAGCATTTTCATCTCGGTTACATGGATTTTGGTTACATAGTTTTATTAATTATCCAACATTCGTCCCTGTAGAGCATCGCGAGTCTACCACAGATTTTCAAACAATCAATCAAATCGTTTATTTGCTAGAAGAACATCTTTCAATTTGAACACATCCTCTAGATTAACGCTGTGTCCCCATAAATAGCACACCATAGCTAAGGACTGACGACAGACCTGATATCCATGATATGCAGTTAGTGTAGCATCTTTTGATATTGTTTGGGAAACTCTCATTGACGCAAATACGAATCTACTGAGTCTTTCACGCACTGAGTTGACACGAAATTGCTAATAAAGATGCTCATTATCATTGAGACTCAAAAATGTTGCTTCTCCACTATTTTGTATACTTGTATTTAGTGCTCTTGGTTTCAACTGGCATCCTACAGTCACAGAGCATGCCTAACAGCGATCACCATTTCAACCAGTCAGCATTAACTGTGTGATCAAATTATTTTGTTTCATTTCATTGCATTTTGTTTTTATTTAATCGTTATTCATTCAGATTTCGTTATTTCCATTTTAATTTTACAGACATCTGGTTAATCTGGTTAATGTTGTATAAAAACACCGTAGGAACACACCGTCGCTACCGTACGTAACTTTGATTCCATTCTACAAAGTCGAAAATTACATAATTTCACAACCACAAGCAAGTCTTGTCTTCTTCGTATGTACCGTAAGCGCTCTTTAACATCCACTATTTAAAAATGCATCAACGCCTTTCTAATTTACGATACTTTTGCAAATTACGCTTTTTGTCACCATCTAAGCGCATATAATTTTGATCATTACGACATATCAGGTATTAAAACTCATTAAACTTGATTCCTTTTTATCATAAAATGTATGTACAGCACCTAATTTTCTTGATTGTACTTGTTGCTCAACAATTTCTCGGCACGACTGTACTTTTACGCAGATCCATGAAACTGAAATGCTTGCACACATGATTAAAATATTGAGCTGTGTCTCTTTATCCCACTTCTGATATCGGCGCAGGAGGCCATAATATCATAATTACAAGGATTATAGTGGGTTCAGGTATAAATAAACAGGATCTAAATATTGTCACGTCACGTTCCGAGCTTCGGGCTTGTGGTGAGCCACCCGGACTCTTCCGGCCCAGTCTGACTATGGATAGTTATTACAGTTTACACTTAGGTTGTACGTCCTGTGCTTAAGTAACTTTAGTCATTATTATTTCAGGAACGATTAAGATAAATTGTCAAATGCAAAAGCACGATCACCATCATCTACGAAGATGACTTGTTGTGACGTCCTTTCACCTTGACGCTTCATCAGATCGACAGCTATCTAAATACTTAGCTGCCAGTCTATTCCTGAAGCAAGGAGACCTCACTCGGCGATACTAAGAAGGTGCTGCTAGTAATATGCCTACAAACCTATTTAAATCTTAAACTATACTATACATACATACATTAATAGGGAACATGCACGAATTTTTTTTATTTAAGAAATTTTTTCTCATTCATGTAATAAACAGTCTTGTAAAACTATTTTTCGAATAACTATAATATTAAAAAAGATATAAGCCATCGAAGATTTGTTTCTGTCTCTTTCTAGCAAAACGAAATTTAATATGGAGTTTATATGGCCGTAGTGAATTGTGACGTCACTATTCATGTCGGATCTCTCTGTCTAATTAGTAGTTTTAAATGCTTATATCGGCCGTATTTCTTAGCCGATTTAAATTTAAATTTCTCTTTTTATCATCTCTTCTACGGTATTTTCATATTTTGTTATTAAATGCGACTAAAAATATTTATGCATGTTCCTTATTTAAATTAATTTGGTAGGGGTACTTATACTATACATACATACTAGTCACGCCAACAAAGTGGTAAAATAAAATTTTTAAAAATATTTTATACGGTACGTCCCCTACACGGAGTGGAGAAGATTTTTTTACTCGTCTACTCCATTATGTGGGGTGTCGTTAGAGTGAGTATGTTGAAAACATTTTTTTTTTATTTAGGGATGGATCTGCTTAACACTAATTATTCTTAAGGCAACTACGGCCTAACCCTACACTGCGCATGGCCCGACACGCTCTTGGTTGGTTTATGAAATAAGCATGGTACGGTCATCACGTCAGTAGAAATATTCGCAAGTCTATTACCATGCCATAAAGTCCAAAGAGCTTCTTCTGACGTGCTGTTTGGTGTACAAAGTTCATTTTATCGAAGTTGACGTGCTACTATCCACACAAGACATAAGTAAGACACACGGCTTTAAGAGCGTAAGAATATTCTTACAATACTCCTCTTTCATCAAAACTTGAGGGTGTTTGGGAATAGAAAATAAAAACGATCCATCTCAAAACAGCTCAGGGTTGGCAGTAGGTACCACAGGGCAGTACATGCAAAGTTTCTGTCAATAGCACTGATAAAGGTGGAAAAGGGTTTAGCCCTCAGGCGATCTGTCCAGAACAGGGTTCAAGTGCTTGTTTGTCAGTTGTTCTGTAACTGGACGAATCGGTCAACAAAGTTTTGTGAAGTGTCATTATGTGGGTAAGCAGACGAGGATAAAAAGTCCGCCGAAATTCGAGCCCGATCGTTGAATATCACCGAGTGAAAACAAGATTTAAAAATAAAATAATAGGTAAACTGAACCCTGATAAACTTCTAAAAAGTATTTTTTTTTAATGCTGAATCATAATCTTATCTTATTTATGAAACAAAGTCGGGTTAGTTACACCATTTATAACTCAAGAAAGGGTAGACTAGACAGATTTTAATAATCTGTGATTTGTTGGATTCGTCACCGCCTATAATTGCAGGACAGCATTGCACTAACTTTCCTACGATATGCGAGAGTCATCATCGTCTAATCGTTTGGGTTGTAAGATCGATAACCTACCCACAAGCCATGCTGTCAGAGTTGTTGAGCCGCCCAAGCCCATTGACATGGCTCATCTAACGACTACTACCGTAGATAGTAGCCGGTCACACCTGGCTGAATTCAAAGACTAATTCGGCATACATTGCTCGTTGAAGTAAGGATATTGGAATTAACATAATCAAGCCTCCCTGCAATGTATGCCGAATTAGTCTTTGAATTCAGCTAGGCTTTAACGAGCCTTCCTAAACACGGAATCATCTTATTTTTCAGACAATCAGATGATTCATGCTGGAATGATCTAACCAAACTGGGGAAATCACACAAAGTGATAATTTGTTTGACAGTGTTCCCACCTGGAATCGAACCCAGAACCCCCTGATCAAGAGCCGAAAGTTCTATCCACTACTAGACGACAGAGGCTGCAAAGAGTCATCATAACATCCCGTGAAACGATATATGGTACGATACACAGAAAAATGCTGCTGCCCATCCTCCAGTTCGTAATCCCTTAGTCGCGTCTTACGACACCCACAGGTGGAGATGGGTCGGTACTATTCTTTGCCGGCACCACACGGCAGCTCCTCGATAGTCACTTAAAAACAACTTTATTTCGTAGCAGTAGCGCTGATATTTGTAGATTTTTCTTGTGTTTTGGAATTGACTGTACTTACTTAGTACCTATAGACTAGACTACTAATTGAATTAAAAATATTCTAGAAGCAAAACGCGCATCTGTTATTTTTAAGGTGTTTTAAAACCAAAACGACCCTGCTGAATGCTTGTTACATAAATAGCACAATAAAAATATTCAAGAGTTTTAGGCTTCTTAAGGCTTGTTTTCGAAATTCAATAGAGATGATAAATAGTAAAAAACCGGTCAAGTGCGAGTCGGACTCGCGCGCCGAGGGTTCCGATATACCTATAGTATTTTTGGAAGCAATAAAGTCCATTTTCAGGACCGCAAAACTAAATTTGTTTGTATAGGTTTTTTGCAGATTTCTGAAAAACTGTGCTACTTAGAAAGATTGTTTTATTTTTGCTGTAAAGTTTATATACATTTCTGTCAACTGTAATTAATTCAGATTTTTCCTTACTCAAACTTCGGAGATAAGGGGGGGGGAATGGTATTTTTTTTGACATTTTTCATCATAACTTGAAAACTAAGAAACTTAAAAAAATACAAAAATATATTTTAGAATGTACAAGTAAAGCCCTTTCTTATGATACCCCACTCGACCTAGTAGCGACAATTTGAAATTTGGCCCCCCCTATTTTGGCCCCCTTTACATTACTAATCATACTTTTTCAAAAAAAATTCATGTGCGATGAAGTTGGGCAACTATATTCTAAAACCATTCCAAATTTCAGGTCGATAGCATAAGTGGTTGCTGAGATATAGAGGTGTGACAGACAGACGGACAGACAGACAGACAGAGCGGCACCATAAGGGTTCCTTTTTTTTACCAGTTTGGTATCGGAACCCTAAAAAGGAGGGTAACCCACTCAATAATATGATTTATTTTACGTTTTTAGGGTTCCGATACTAAAGTGTTAAAAAAAGGAACCCTTATGGTGCGACTTTGTCTGTCTGTCTGTCCGTCTGTCTGTCTGTCTGTCACACCTCTATATCTCAGCAACCACTAATGCTATATTGACTTGAAATTTGGAACAGTTTTAGAATATGGTTGCCCAACTTAATTGCACATGAAAGAATTGTGAAAAAATTATGAGTATTAATGTAAAGGGGGCCAATATATGGGAGGGGGGGGGGGGGGGGGGGCAAAATATGGGAGAGGGGGTGGGGGGGAAATTTTAAAAAGTCGCTACTAGGTCGAGTGGGGTATCATATGAAAGGACTTTACTTGTACATTTTAAAATATATTTTTCTTTTAGTCTTTTTTTATATATCTTAGTTTTCAAGTTATGATGTAAAATGTGAAAAAAATACCATATGAAAAATGTGAAAGAAAATCTGAATTAATTACAGTTGACAGAAGTTTATATAAAATTTACAGCAAAAATAAAACGATCTTTATAAGTGGCACAGCATTTCAGAAATCTGCAAAAAACCTTTACAAACAAATTAAGTTTTGCAGTCCTGAAAATGGACTTTATTGCTTCCAAAAATACTTTAAGTATATTGGAACCCTTAGCGCGCGAGTCAAACTCGCAATTGACCGGTTTTTTTTTGTTTTAGGTCTATCGCAAAAACGATCGTGCAAGAGTCTTACGAACAATCATAACTAAGTAAATAAATGGTACAGCAGCACTGCACTTACTTTCTCGCAATACTCAAGGAAAAATTATCAACCGCAAACTTAAATTTGTAATGCCATACACATAGTATGGAAATACAAACTTCTATTTACGTTTTTCCAAAAACATGTTCGAATGAAATATACAGATCAATTCAGAATTCAAATCGTCAAACATTAAAACAAACAAACCTCAAACGATTTCGAGTATATCACATGTTTAACTGTTGGTAGTACTGGAACACCCTTTATATGAATTTTCACAGATCAATGGATAATACCGTAGGATACTTGCATGGAGGTTTTTTTAATTTCCCAACACATGTTCCTTATGGATAATTGTTCAGTTTAGTCTACTGAGCAAACCCTTTCAGTTTTTGGAACACCCTGTGTACTAAGTTTTATTCAAAAATCATAAAGAATATCCAGTCAGGTAGACAACCAATCCAGGATTAATATTATAGAAAATTTTAATAAACTCAATGGAACCAATTTTGGGTCAATCACATATTTACGATTTGGTGGTACAGGAACACCCCTTATATGAAATTACACAGATCAATCGATACGGGCGCAAGATATCTTACATGGAGATGCTTGGTCATGCAAAGTTTCATCAAGATTCTATGAGCCGTTTTTGAGAAAATTTCAATTTTTCATTTTCATGGTATGACAGCTACCCTCAAAATGAGAGCCAGCAAGAAACCACTTAGAACCCTTCGATGGATTTGCATAAAACTCCTAAATTCAAAATATGGTGTCAATCGGGCCATTCGTTTAGCCGCTAGGCCAAAGCGTGACGGACAGACCGACCGACGGACAGACAGACCGACCGACCGACCGACCGACCGACGGACGGACATTTTTGGGAGACTTGTTTTTTATGATGTATAAGTGATATAGAACACATTTTTGAGAAAATTAGAAAAACTTTTTTTTTCACGAATACAATACCTTTCTCGCTCCGCTCGAAAGTAAAAAAAACCGGCCAAGTGCGAGTCGGACTCGCGCCCTAAGGGTTCCGTACCGATCTGCCATATGATATACTTAAAGCTTTTGCTCTTTGATTTTTAAAACTCCGCGACCATCCAACTTGACCCCTCTTTTATAGAAAAGTTCTTGAAACGGGAGCTCACCTTAATTGGTTACTATTAGTTGTGAGAAAAATTGAAATATTTGATGATTTTAGACTTTTCCCTTTATTTGTGCTGTGAGACCTAGCTTCTTGCCAAATTTCACAATTTTAGGTCAACGGGAAGTACCCTGTAGGTTTTGCTTTTTTGCATAAATGTATAGAGATGCGGACATATGAAGCCATATCTTTTGATTGCGTCTTTGTAAAAAAATTAAATTCTCGGATCTTGTGTGGTTTATGGACCTTAATATTCGTTATCAATTTCAACCGGATACCTCTTCTCCTTCGTGAGAAAAAGGGTCTTGACAGACAGACAGACAGACAGACGGACGGACAACAAAGTGATCCTATAAGGGTTCCGTTTTTTTTATTTTGAGGTACGGAACCCTAAAAAAACCGGCCAAGTGCGAGTCGGACTCGCGCAATGAGGGTTCCGTACCACCACATAAACATAATTGTATTAGTTGAAATTTCAGTAAGTTAATGTGCTAGATTTTTTGAGTCCGACACGCGCTTGACCAAATTTTATTATTTTTTGTTATTTTATAGCCTATGCCCTATAAACATACCAATTTTCAAGTTTGTAAGTGTTCCCGTTTTTAAATAGAACTAAAACAAAAATCGCCTCAACAACCATCCAACTTGACCCCTCTCTTATATGAATGTTCTTGAAACGAGAGCTCACCACAATTGGTTACCATTAGTTGTGAGAAAAGTTGTAATATTTAATGATTTCAGACTTTTCCCATTATTTGTACTGTGAGACCTAGCTTCTTGCCAAATTTCATAATTTTAGGTCAACGGGAAGTACCCTGTAGGTTTTTCATTTTTGAATAAATGTATGGAGATGAGGACATAAAATGCCATATCTTTTGATTGCGTCGTTGTAAAAAATTGAAATTTTCAGATCTTGTGTGGTTCATGGATCCTAATATATGGTATTAATTTCAACCTGATACCTTTACCCGTTCGTGAGATAAAGGGTCTTGACAGACAGACAGACAGACAGACAGACAGACAGACAGACAGACAGACGGACAACAAAGTGATCCTATAAGGGTTCCGTTTTTTTCTTTTGAGGTACGGAACCCTAAAAAGGAACAAAACTTGTGACTTAGTTGTGTGGACTTAGTTGTATGTGATTTGGAGGTCTTTAAAAAACAATTAATTATTTATTCATTTATAAATAAATAAAAACATACTATTTTTGTATTCTAGTACACTAGGACGAAAATGTGTGTTAAATACTAGACTTAGAGACTTAAACTTGGTATGTTACAAACAAAGGCACTTATAAAATCAAGTTATGATCTTAAAGATCGTTTTAAAATTATGTTACACAGGGAAACCTTCTAGCAAGTAAGGATTATGTTTAAAAACCGGCCAAGTGCGAGTCGGACTCGCGCACTGAGGGTTCCGTACCACCACATAAACATAATTGTATTAGTTGAAATTTCAGTAAGTTAATGTGCTAGATTTTTTGAGTGCGACACGCGCTTGACCAAATTTTATTATTTGTTGTTATTTTATAGCCTATGCCCTATAAACATACCAATTTTCAAGTTTGTAAGTGTTCCCGATTTAAATAGAACTAAAACAAAAATCGCCTCAGCAACCATCCAACTTGACCCCTCTCTTATATGAATGTTCTTGAAACGGGAGCTCACCACAATTGGTTACCATTAGTTGTGAGAAAAGTTGTAATATTTATTGATTTCAGACTTTTCCCATTATTTGTACTGTGAGACCTAGCTTCTTGGCAAATTTCATAATTTTGGTCAACGGGAAGTACCCTGTAGGTTTTTCATTTTTGAATAAATGTATGGAGATGAGGACATAAAATGCCATATCTTTTGATTGCGTCGTTGTAAAAAATTGAAATTTTCAGATCTTGTGTGGTTCATGGATCCTAATATATGGTATTAATTTCAACCTGATACCTTTACCCGTTCGTGAGATAAAGGGTCTTGACAGACAGACAGACAGACAGACAGACAGACAGACAGACAGACAGACAGACAGACAGACGGACAACAAAGTGATCCTATAAGGGTTCCGTTTTTTTCTTTTGAGGTACGGAACCCTAAAAAGTAAGTAAAAAATGGCCAAGTGTTAGTCGGAATCATGTTCTGCGGTCCTTAAATGCATAGGTACGTACGTACGTACATGTACCGGTAGGTATATTAAATTCGTCATCATACTAATATAGAAAAGAGGAGAACAGATTGATCGGTTTGCTTCTAGACGAAAAATGGATACCTTTTTCTCGAAAATTTACTAACCTACTACGTGATAGATAACGTATCTAAACTTACTCGGAACATTAAATAACTTGATAATTAAACTCAACTCTTTTTGTAATTCTAACTATTCGAAATAATATGTTAATTCATTTATTTGTTTCACGTGTCGGATAGTAGAGAAATGGAATGAGGTGTTTTTAGAATTAAAAAATATTATTATTATTATTGTAAAGGGGGCCCGAATAAGGGGTTAAAATTTAAAATTGTCGTTACTAGATCGAGTGGAGTGTCATATGAAAGGGCTTTACTTATACATTCCAAAATATATATTTTTTATTTTTTTACAACTCTTAGTTTTTAAGTTATAATGAAAAATAAAAAAATACCATACTCCCCTTATCTCCGAAGTTTGCAATGCGAAAAATCAGTATTAATTATAGTCGATAGACGTTGACGTAAATATTACAGGAAAAATAAAATTATTTCTCTAAATAGCACAGTTTTTTAGAAATCTGCAAATAACCTTTAGAAACAAATTTAGTTTTGCGGTCCTAAAAATGGACTTTATTGCTTCCAAAAATACAAAAAGTATATCGGAACCCTCGGCGCGCGAGTCCGACTCGCACTTGACCGGTTTTTAGGGTTCCGTACCTCAAAAGAAAAAAACGGAACCCTTATAGGATCACTTTGTTGTCCGTCTGTCTGTCTGTCAAGACCCTTTTTCTCACGAACGAGAAGAGGTATCAGGTTGAAATTCATAACGAATATTAAGGTTTATAAACCACACAAGATCTGAAAATTTCAATTTTTACAACGACGCAACCAAAAGATATGGCTTTTTATGTCCTCATCTCCATACATTTATGCAAAAAAGCAAAACCTACAGGGTACTTCCCGTTGACCTAAAATTATGAAGATTGGCAAGAAGCTAGGTCTCACAGTACAAATAAAGGGAAAAGTCTAAAATCATTAAATATTTCAATTTTTCTCACAACTAATAGTAACCAATTAAGGTGAGCTCCCGTTTCAAGAACTTTTGTATAAAAGAGGGGTCAAGTTTGATGGTCACGGAGTTTTTAAAATCAAAGAGCAAAAGTTTTTAGTATATCATATGGTAGATAGGTATGGAACCCTTAGGGCGCGAGTCCGACTAGCACTTGGCCAGTTTTTTTTAAAAATTACATGGTGATAAGGGGTGAGCCAGGAAGAGGCACACTAAGGGTTCCTTTCCATAAGAGCTGTATGAGGAAGCTAAAGCTTGAAAAATCCAAGCAATATAATCACTCAGCTGCGCTCGAAACTCAAACCAATGGGTGGTTGGAGTTTTGAGCTACCTACTACAGCCTGGGAGTCAATTCTTCAAAATCACCGGGTGATAAAATATCACAAAAAAATTCAAAATAACTATTTTTTTTTTTCAAGAGTGAATATTGATATTCGTTAAATACAAAGTGCTGTATAATTGGTAATTTTCATTTCTTTTTACAAATTTTTGACAGTTTATCAGGCTAAATTTGAATTTGTAAAGTCACATAAGTGATATTTTATCACCCGGTGATTTTCAAGAATTGGCTCCCTGGTGGGAACTTCACTTCACTTCCTGTAGGTACCCCTACAGGGCAGCGGGTTCCTTTCTTCTTCTTCTTCTTCTTAGTCGTACGAGTCTCAACGTGACAATCGTGGGCTGCTACTTGTGCCGCCACACCTCTCCAGATCGCGTTGTTAGCAAAGTCGTAGAACAAAAGTTGTTGCTTTTGACCTCTGTAATAAGCATACGCATATCAGGTCCAAAAAATAGCCTTGTATATGTAATTCATAAGTAGCGAGCCCCGCTAACTCGCTTCTCGCATAAACCCTGCAGGTTTTTGAGAAGCGTTTATTGTAGATTTAAAAATTGTAAACAATAAATAAAAACAAAAAATTGCGTACCAAGCGTGTAGCTTAGAGGGTGTTTTAAAAATTCAACTTGAACATAATCTAACAAAAAAAGCAAAAGAAAAACCTTAAAAAAGTAAAAAGAAATGCATAATTGAGATTTTTAAATGTTTTTTTTTTGTGTTCCTCTGTCGTTACTGAAACACTCCACATGCTATGACACGCAATTTAGTGAACATCCTGTATAACGAGCCTCTAGGAGCAATAAGGAAATGTGATTGGATGTTAATCGTGAAACTACTATCCTTTTTACGAGTATATTCATTCTACATAGGCATGCCGCTTATAAATGAAAACCATCGTATTATACCACAATACCTGGGCGACCGAGCTTCGCTCTATAATAGCCGCCTAAACCTGAAAATATCATCGGGTGAGCAAGCTATGCTTTACAAAATGCTCAAAAACACGGGAAAAACTAATTTTCCCAGACATGAGACCTAGCGACCTAGCTAGCGATTTCGATGAAATTTATCCGTATGGTGAATTTCATCGAAATCGTTAAAGCCTTTTTCGAGAAACCGATTCAAATATATATCTATATTTTAGTTTTATAGGATACAGCCAATTTTAAATAAAAATCTACTTTATAAAATCAAAAATGCGCGCTTTGGAGAGATTTGGACTAGGTACCAACTTGTCCAAGTCTTATTTCGTCCAACCGCGAAATTCTGTCCAAGTCTCATTAAGTCCAAGTCTTATTTTGTCCAACTCTCGAACCTCGCTGCGCTAAGTCATTTATCTGAGCGTTTTTATGCTATCTTGCCAATGTAAAAGGGCGCCATCTTGTTCTTTCTATAATTATTGTTTTTATGAATAAATTATGATTTTATGATCCATTTTTTTTTTCGTTTATTCAAACGGTTACCAACACATTTTGCAGCTATGTCAAAACAAAAGCAATCGACTAAAACTGTCAGAAAAAACAAGTTTTTTAAACAATGTTCTTGTTTCCGTCAAATATACTGTGGTTTTAGTGTCATGGCTGCAAAAAGGATTGGTAACCGTTGGAATAAAAGAAAAAAAAATGGATTATATAGCTTGTTTTCTCGGTCATAGATATAAATTATTATATGCAACTTTACGTATTTAGACTTTATAGCAATCAAACTATTTTATTTTAAATTCGGCGTTGGCTCATATCAAAGATTCTCTTGTCTCTCTCAAAGACCCTCAATTAAGACTTATATCCGTATGGTTTCTGCCACCCTGTATAATTCCACCCTAATCTCTCTGTAAGGCCCTGTGGTAAGGCCATAAGCCGATAAGACATTTTTGCACAACCTTATGAGGCCTGGGTGACTTTTGCCAGAATCCTTTAAATTTCAGCGTGTCATTGAAAAGCACAAAGGGAAGACTTTTCACAAATCCCGAAGGGTTTCAAAGGGTTCGGATGTAAAAATTTACTGTGCCTACCGTAATCGTACATCTATGTCGTTCATTGTATGTCGTACGTACACACGGCCGCACGTCAGTGGGAACACTTTGACCTTGAACAGGTCTTTGGTTTCGGGCAGAGTGTTTACGCACTACCCGATCCGAATCCGATCCGAACCCGTGAAAATAAGAATCAAAAGTGAAATCGGATGACGGAAGCGGATTGACGGATGACGGAAGCCGATTTCAATATTGATTCTTATTTTCACGGGTTCGGATCGGACGTAGTGCGTAAACACCCTTACACTGATCGATTCCTTGTAGTCAAACACCAGTGACATGCAAAGTTAAAAAAACCGGTCAAGTGCGAGTCGGACTCGCGCGCCGAGGGTTCCGATATACCTATAGTATTTTTGGAAGCAATAAAGTCCATTTTCAGGACCGCAAAACTAAATTTGTTTGTAAAGGTTTTTTGCAGATTTCTGAAAAACTGTGCAACTTAGAAAGATCGTTTTATTTTTGCTGTAAAGTTTATATAAACTTCTGTCACCTGTAATTAATTCAGATTTTTCCTTACTCAAACTTCGGAGATAAGGGGGGGGGAATGGTATTTTTCTTGACATTTTTCATCATAACTTTAAAACTAAGAAATTTAAAAAAATACAAAAATATATTTTAAAATGTACAAGTAAAGCCCTTTCATATGATACCCCACTCGACCTAGTAGCGACAATTTGAAATTTGGCCCCCCCTATTTTGGCCCCCTTTATATTAATAATCATACTTTTTTCAAAATTTTTTCTTGTGCAATTAAGTTGGGCAACTATATTCTAAAACTATTCCAAATTTCAGGTTGATAGCATAAGTGGTTGCTGAGATATAGAGGTGTGACAGACAGACGGACAGACAGACAGAGCGGCACCATAAGGGTTCCTTTTTTTTACCATTTTGGTATCGGAACCCTAAAAACCGGTCAAGTGCGAGTCGGACTCGCGTGCCGGCGGTTCCGATATACCTATAGCATTTTTGAAAGCAAAAAAGTCCATTTTTAGGACCGCAAAACTAAACTTGTTTGTAAAGATTTCTTGCGGATTAAAAAAAAAACTGTACAACTTGAAAAGATCGTTTTATTTTTCCCGTAATATTGACGTACGAGTAGAATGGTATCAACTATAAATTATTCAGATTTTTCGTGTAACAAACTTAAAGCAGATTACTCTATGCTTAAAGATAAGGGGGAAATGGTATTTTTCTTTGTTATTTTTTTATTAGCTTTCAATTTGAAGGTACCTGTCATACAACGAAAATGAAAAATTGCAATTCGCTCAGAAACGCCTCTAAAGATCTTGATAAAACTTTGCACTTCCTAGAATCTCCATGCAAGGTATCTTGCGGCGGTATCCATTGGTCTATGAAAATTCATATAAGGGTTGTTCTGATCCCTTACTACTAAAATGTAAAAATTTTATTTATTCTACTGATAAGTAATTAATTTTACTTTTCTATAATTTGGATTCTGAATTGGTTATCTAAGTACCTGACTGCATATTTTATTTGAACATTTTTACAAAAATATTGTACATGTAAGTTTGTATTTCCATATTATTTGTTTGGAATCACAAACTTACGTTTGCAGTTGGTACTTATTTACTCTCTGCAGCTTCTGATCTAGTAGTAAGAGCGTTCAGTTTTTGATCCAGATGTTCTGGGTTCCATTTCCGGTGGGGACGACACTGTCTAAGAATATCAATTTTCAATGTTCAGAATCGGCGAGTTTACAATTTTATTACCTGCAATAGATTTTTGGACTGATAAAAAATTTGACTTTATCAGAGGCCGCTAAATTATATGGTGTGCTCGTTCAGCTCTCCATTACCATAATGATATGACTTCCCATAACGTGAAAATTAATTTACTTTCCTCCGTAGATATGTAATGTATGTATGTTGTAATTAATACGGTGCTGTCAGCGCCCGCATGATTTATACAGAGTATGTCGTTCGCACATCCACACTGTATTATGTTGAGTAAGTTTCTATTCTTAAAAAGGCGACTAGAAGCAGATTGGTTAGCTTCGATATACTTCGATGTACATTGCTTGCTGACACCATTCTCTGCTATCATATCGATATTTTCTTTCTTCGTTCTCTCACTTCCGCAAACCAAAAATACACTCTTCAAAATGTTTTTGATGTGGTTTGTTTAGCCCGGGATATCTTCGAGAGTGAATGCCATGAAATATGACAAGAAATATGTACCCCTGCTTTTTTCTGCTGTGAAGCAGCAGTGTTCCCACTGCTTTGTTTCGGTTTGAAGGTCAAGGGAGCCAGTGAAATTACCGGCACATGAGAGATACCATCTTAGTTCTCAAAGTGAGCAACGCGCTTTGCTGTCTTATTAGTGTCAAGATATGCCTTTAATAAGACAGTGGGTGCTATGGGCAGTGGTGACCACTTACCACCAGGTGGCCCACTTGCTCGTTTGCTCCCTTGTAACATAAAAAAAGTTTATCAATATTTATATGTTTGACAACGTACAAGAAATGTGTGTGGCAAATGAAAACCATTCAAAAATTACATGATGAAAAGACAAATTGTACATACATAATTCGATAATTTTTTTTATTTCCCAGATACATCAAAATTTTTTGTTTCATTTCTGGGTACAAGGAACGGGAAAGGTTTATCTGAGGTCCAGTTGCTCATTCTTTGAACCACTTTGAAGTTACGATCAAAATCGCTTGAGCTTATACACACTTTGTACTGCAGAGTTTATATACTTTTTTATTATAATTTGTAACCATTGTAGCAGAAGTAGTGATTATATCAATTAAGTTGGATGTTCAAAATGAATTCATATCACGATCCACAAAAGTCTACAATGACAATTTTAGTGACATCGATATTTTTGCCCTTTCAAAATCTGTTTTTAAATCCAAAGTTATACTTAAAATTTCGCAGTCTTGATAATTTAACTAACAGGATGGTGCTGAATCGGGAGTCCGGATTCCGTTTCACTTCACGTATCACCTAATATGTACTTAATGTTAATTTAGCTGTGGTATCCTGTCATTGGCTGCTATGTAATAGAATAAGCTGCATTTGTAATAGATTTAAGAAATATGCTGTTGGGTACCCTTAATAAATAAAAATAAAATAAAATACGGTCAACCGCTCGTCGGTAGAAACTTTTTCAACTCTATTAGCACGCCATAAGGTCCAAAAGTTTTTCTACTGACGTGCGGTTGAGTGTACCAAAACTGTTTACAGAGAAATAAAGTAATGTAAATCGAACACAGCGTATATTATTCGCCTGTAATAGAAACATGTCTTAGTCTGCGCTGAATACGCGAAGTATCGAGGTGTGCTTGTCTTTTCATTCTCGCAAACATTCTGCGCGTAGGACGAAGCTTTCAAAATACTGCTTCGTGGATAAGTGCTTTGTACTCGTGGATTTGTCAAGACAGCTTCTAAAATGTATTACAGGACTACAAGACATTGTAGTCCTGTAATACTAGACATAGTTTAGTATAATTCCTAAGACATTTTTAAAATAATAAACTTTTTTCTTGCTGATTGTAGAAAACATTGCCAGGTCTGCCATATCAAGCATCTTTTACAAGCTCTAAGGGGCTTAAGAAAGGGGTAGCACAAAAGATCCCAAAAGCATGGCGTGAGGTCTACTAAACAGACTCTGAGGTCTGCTAATCAGTTAGCCGCACAAATAATATGAAATAAAATCTTGTATGAAATGGCAGAACCTGTAAGAGTGATGAGCCAGGGGTTTGAGCAGCTTCCTTCTGATTATCGTTCCACCATAATGAAAAACAGAGGAGGTAAACGTCGAGTCTTATCCGGATATTAAATCATTAGCAGAGGACAGAGATAAATGGAGAGCTCCACCGATAAGAGCGCGGCTCCTAAATAAAAGAAGAAGAATAATATTACGATCACCAACTTCAACTGCTGCGATTTATGTGTCAGTCGCAGTAGTTCAAGCGTGGTGACTCTGATGAATCTCCTTGCCCACTGTGGAATTTTTTAAAAGATGTTACGACGAGTCGTTCCGGGTCGTGTTAGTTTCATATTATATGTCAAACCAACTGCAAGTTTAGCGTAGTCCCGCCGATTACCGCTACGGTCGTTTGCCGTAAACTGGAGTAATTTACCCACGGTTGTATAGAGGAACTACTAGCGGAACTCGATCTTTATTAATTTTTGTTACTGACCAATCCAACGACAACTCAAGACTACCGACAATGGGTATGGCAGGCATAAAGCGTAATTTTCCCAGGGGCAAGCGGTTTTTCAATAACTGAGCTAAAGACTGAAAGAAAAGAACTGTGTCACTCGCCTTATGATGACCATCCATCCATCAAAACCGCAACAGCCCTTCAGTAGTTACGACGAAACATATAGGGTCGTACAAACGTATACTTACACATTTTTCTCTATTTTTATGATACAAGTGAGCAAACGAGCAGGTGGGCCACCTGACGCTAAGTGGTCACCAACCCATGGCATATTTTAACACTAATAAGACAGTTAAGCGCGTTGCTCTTTTTGAGAACTAAGATGGTATGTCTAATGTGCGGTTATTTCATCGAACCGAAAAACCGAAGTGCAAACACTGCTGCTTCACGGCAGAAATAGGCAAGGGGGCGGTACTTCCCCAGACGGACTATGCACAAAAGCCCTACCACTACAAAAATCTTTCCTTTATTACCGCAGTTTTTTTTTTATTATGACGACCATTTGCTCTACCCAATAGTAGTGGATCTTTTCCATTCAGCATGGTAAGCACTACGAATGGCCGGGACTGAAAGACGGTACTCTCGTAAGCCTGGCTTGCGATTCTACGATCGAACTCAACACTAAAACTACCTTTGCTAGGTTTTTCTTTTCAACGATTTTTACTATTCAACTTTTTGGCACTTTGCTTTTATAACATATTTTTTTTATTGCAATGCAAAAATGTTTACAAGTATGCAGAGGATGCAATCTATATAGGATGACTTTGAATTAGTTCTTGATAGCAAAAGATATGCATGTACTCATGATACTGAACGACTTTTCCCAAAGAACATAGGTCGAAATGCGAAAAACCAAATTTGACCTCTCACACAAAATGCGCTATCTGCTGATGCAGTTTCTATAACCTTGATTTTCGTATTTCGACCTATGTTCCATGGGGAAAGTTGTTCAATTCATACATTTCTCTATCAAGAACTAATTAAAAGTCACCATATATAGATTAGCTAAGTCGCGATGCGCATTATTAGGCTAGCTGCAGGTTTTGACTTGATGACACCAAATCACCAAGTTATGATGATTCTTTCGTTAGTTGTATATAAGATCAATGACCGAGCTCATAAACGTCATAAACCATGATGTCAAGTTTCTGAATGGCTTTTATGAGTGCCCGTCTCGATGCAGTTACCTGTACAGTCAAGAGCAGGCCAAGCTTGACACTTTAGTATCTACAGCTGTTGGAGTAAGAACGGTACGATGTCTAATTTGTCAAGCTCGACGTGCTCTTGGCTGTACCATTGATCATGAGACGACCAGTCAACATATTTTCTTTTTGGCTGTTACGCGATTTAGTTTTCTTGTCGTGTAATACCGATTTAAGTCAAATAGCAAAAAGAAAACTGCGGTAGACGTATTGTGTCAGGGTGAAAAGATTGATACCATTAGGAATTAAACATACCTACATACATAAGTTCATTGATCTACAGTACAACGAACTATTTTTATATGCGTAATAGCGAATTACTTCTTTTTTCGTGTATATGTCGCAGCCAACTGGTTTAATCAGGCAATTAATTGAATGCCTGGTTGATTGACTGCCCGCATTCAATTGAATGCCTAGGCAGACTGTTGACTGAACTACTATCGCTCAACGTTTATGTAAAGAGTTTGCTAATCGATAGCTAGCCCGAATGAGACGGCTTACCTTGAATCAGCCGGGTGATCAAAGTTTGTCAGCAAATAATGATCAGTAAAAATCCTGATTGAGCACAAAATTAATTTGTCCAGCAAATTAATAATATGTGTAGCAGAATAAATTTTTTGAACCGCAGAATAATTATTTTTGCAGCAAAATAGTTATATAACACACCTATAAGCAAGTTCAACGAGATGGCTGCACGATGTTTAGCCATCTTGTTGAACGTTGTTTTCGACGTCTGGGCTAGGTGTTCTCTAGCCATTAAATTGATAGCCGGCAGTCAATCAACTGCCTATAGGCATTCAATTAACTGACCGATTAAACCAGTTGGCTGCGACATATATACAGCATGTAAGGCACCGCTGCGTTCCAAAATTTGGAAGGGCATGATCAGTTAATGAAACTTACAGGAAATGAAAAAGAAATCAGCATCTCCATACAAAATGGTTAACTTTATTGGACAGTTTGTATCTCAGAAGTTTGTATCTCTAGAAATCATCATCATTTCATCCGAAAGACTCCCATTGAATAAATAATTCGTCACAAGTTAGGGATGTGTGATGTAAAGTCATAACAAATTACATAATCCTATTATCTTTGTAAATGATATGATGGCGTCGTGCTATTAATTTATTAGGGTTATTTTGAATATTCCATAATCATCATGTGATATTGCATAGCAAAATGTGACATGCTGGCAGATGTAAACCCATAGTAAAATAAATTAGCACTTTCTATTCCAAGCGAAGCAGGAGGTCCGAAATCTTTGGTTTGATCTTTTATTTGGTTTCGGGCACCTACAGTATGGCGCTAGTTTAGCTTATGTAATTTCACATCCCATGAAAGGTCCAATGCATGGTACTTTAGAGGGGAATTGCCACAGTCACCACGCATGTAAGCGTTGCGGCTGGCGACCGCTGTTGTTGATGACCGCAGTATGTAAGATGGGATACACAGACACCCACTGGTAGAGATGGGCTGGTACACTCAACAGCACATCAGTAGAAACACTTTTGGACCTTATGGCGTGGTAATAAAGTAGAAAAAGTTTCTACCGATGTGCGGTTGACCGTACTATTCATTCGCCCACACGGGCGCGGACAAGCCACGTTTTCAGCTTAGGCTGGTTAGTTGCTGCCGTGCATACTATTCATAGTCGGTACAAACTTTTTCAACTCTATCACCACGCCATAAGGTCCAAAAGTGTTTCTACCGATGTGCGGCCGTGTGTACGTCGGTTGAGACACTTTGATCTGAAGCGGATCTCTGGTTCAGGCGTTTGTAGCGTAGTGCTGGTTCAGCTTACACTGGTTTTGTTTCTACATGCTTGCTTTCGTGCGTACTATACGGTTCGGTTGCGGATAAAAATGAGCGTTTCCTTTGTAAGTAACTGGTTACAAAACTCAGTTGCGATGGTGGCAGTATTCAAAGTTTAAATACTGCCCGCGGATGACTATTTTGATTTTCTACTTTGTTAAATTCTAATTAAATCGCACAATAGCTTGGGATAGGTTGTAAAAACTTTAAGGACCACCGATCCGGGTCGAGAGTTTTGATGTTCGAACTGAATTAATTAAATAAATTAAGTGCTTCAGGATTTATTGAAGGATAGGGTTGTTGATCTTTGATCGTTTTTGGTTAGAAAAAAAAAACCGGTCAAGTAGGAGTCGGACTAGCGCGCCGAGGGTTCCGATACACCTATAGTATTTTTGGAAGCAATAAAGTCCATTTTTAGGACCGCAAAACTAAATTTGTTTGTAAATCTTTATTGCAGATTTCTAAAAAACTGTGCAGCTTAGAAAGATCGTTTTATTTTTGCTGTAATATATATATAAACTTCTATCGACTGTAATTTATTCAGATTTTTCCTTTTACAAACTTCGGAGATAAGGGGGGGGGGGGATGGTATTTTTTTTTACATTTTTCATTACAACTTGAAAACTAAGAGTCGTAAAAACATACAAAAATATATTTTAGAATGTACACGTAAAGCCCTTTCATATGATACCCCACTCGACTTAGTAACAACAATTTGAAATATTGCCCCTCCTATTTGGGCCCCCTTTACAGTAATAATCAGATTTTTTTTTATTCTTTCATATGCAATTAGGTTGGGCAACCATATTCTAAAACAATTCCAAATTTCAAGTCGATAGCATGAGTGGTTGCTGAGATATAGAGGTGTGACAGACAGACGGACAGACAGACAAAGTCGCACCATAAGGGTTCCTTTTTTTACCATTTCGGTATCGGAACCCTAAAAAATGTTTTATGAATTTGCGTGTGATAAAGTTGAAGATATAATTTTTTTTTTGGTTCAGTACCGAAGTGGTGACAAAGGGAATATTAATCTTTTGATTTGATTTGTTATTATGATGGATGTCCTGAAAATAATAAAAATACCGGCCAAGTGCGAGTTGGACTCGCGCACCGAGGGTTCCATACCACCACATAATATTAATTGTATTAGTTGAAATTTCAGTAACTTATTGTGCTGGATTTTTTGAGTCCGACTCGCACTTGACCAATTTTTATTACTTGTTATTATTTCATAGCTTATGCACTATTTCGGCCGCTTGAGACTTGTTTACGAAATTCTATAAACAGATTATATGTGTTTGAAGGCACAAAATGCACACCGATACAAAAAAAAACATTTATACTTCACCTTCTCGAAAAGTACCTTAGTCCTGTTTTAAAAACTAAGGAGAAGATACGTCATTTCTATGGTATAAATATGCGGGGGGAAAAGTTATATGGAAATCCATTGTTAACGTGTTTTAGCGGGATGGAATTTTGTATGAAAATACATTGTTAACGTGTTTTTTTTTTCTTAAATTTAGATCAAAATCGGTCGATAACCTATTTTAATATCATAATGCCAAAAAAGAAAAAGTTTTTATCTCTAAGTCCACGAAATGCTGCTGGCCACCTACACTTTTCTGAAAAAAACCATTAATTTGAAAAAAGAACGAAACCAAAATGTGGAACAAAGCGCGCGCGCGAATTAGGTACCTATTCTTGAAAATCACCGTGTGATAAAATCTTACTCAATAAAATCGAAATTTCTGTTTTTTTCTTATCAACAGGGAAAAATTATAATGTATAAATATAAATTAGTGTTTAATTGTTAAATTTTATAAAGTATTACTAACGTTTTAACACTATCAGGGTAAAATAAAAAAAGTTTTAACCTCTAAGCGATATTTTATCACCCAGTGATTTTCAAAAATTGGACCCCTGTTTTCTTTACAAAGTTGTTGGAAGTTTTAATTGTAGTTTTGTTGGTGCGTGCTTTTTACAAAATATGTCGTTAAATAGTGACAGTGATAAAGAGATTTTGACGCCGCTAGAACTACAAAAAAGTGCGCAAGCGGTTATTGATTGCCTGAAAAATCTCGAAAAAATACAACAATGTAGGTATGTGATAGTTTTATACGTTAAAAAAGCGAGAAAAAATCGCATTGATTTTCGGAAACTGTTTTGCTTGCTTATTATAGTGAAAAAGCGTATAAATATAAGCCAAGTCTTTGTATTCCATGTTGAAAAGTACCACACTGGCAAGACATGATATCAATATAATGGAATACAAAAAACTTACATCATATCTGAAAAGGAAATCTGAAATATTTTTCTCGTAGGTGAAGTATAAAGCACTATGTATCACTCGAAAGAAAGTGCGATGCCCATCTCGGGTGTATTGAGCCCTGAGGCGAACTCAGGGCTCAAACGACACCCTTGTTGGGTGGGAATCAGTCACTTTCTCCACTCGATGAACAATTTACTATTGTTGTTGCCATCTGTCTGAAAGCCAGTCTGAATGTCCTACCTTAAAATGGCTGTATCTTTCGATCCCTAATGGATAGCCGTTAGAAATATTCAAAGAATATGACTGTGTTGATATAGTGGACATACTAATAATTAATAAAAAATTATGAAACTTAAAAAATAAGGGTAACCCATTCAAAAAACGGATTTATTTTAAGTTTATTTCATCATCATCATAACATCCCATGAAATGTCCACTACAGTACAGGGAGCTCCCTCCAGAATTTTAGCTTTTGCTAAAAAAATGTGGAGGGGAAGTACCATAGTCACCTCGCTTGTCAGCGTTACGGCTGGCACCATGGACCGAGGTTGTAGGTGACCGCAGTAAGTAAAATGGTATGATACACAGGAGGATGCTGCTGCCCATCCTCCAGTTTATTACCCTTAGACTCCTCTTACGACACCCACGGGTATGTATGGGTTGGTACTATTCTTTGCCGGCACCACACGGGACACCAAGGGCTGATATGATGAATAAATTATAAAAATTCGTGTATATTATAAAAAGTCGGACTTCACAAAATTTGACGAGCAAGTTTTAAAGCCTCCACTGAAATTTCGTCTCGCTAAAATATATTGCGGTGGTAGGGAATCCTCCATGCGCGAATTCGAATCACACTTGGCTAAATTTTCTTCAAATACCTCTTTATGGTGTGTGTAATGATAATGACAATAACTTTCTCTAGTATTTCTATGTTAGATTCTTACTTATCTTCGATGTTTATATTCAGAAACTCTAATTTTGCTAAGTATATTAAAAACATCATTTATGTACAGTGTGATGAAAAATTTTGAGAAATTACCAATAAATAATTATCGAAGTTTGAACCTCGAGAGAGTCTTTTAAATTGATTTTCGTAAGGTCTTATGAAGGTGATTTTCCTAATAAAGGCATGAACCTAGAAAAATTTAACAAGTCACTTTCGAAATTACATAAACGAAACCGGCCAAGTGCGAGTCGGACTCACGCACCGTGGCGCGGCGTCCGTACCACTTGACCAGTTTTTATTATTTGTTGTTAAAGCTTATGCACATATAAACATAACAATTTTTATGTTTGTGATCTATAACCAAAATACCGCCTTACTTACCGTCAATGGGCTTACTCTCGACCTCGATCTAGCCCTGAGGACAGAAATGAGGTCGACCATAGAATAAATGAGGTCAGAGGAGCAGCAATCAAGGACTACTCGGATCGACCGTCCACTCAGGAAGTCAAATATCCAAGAGCAAAAGTTTTTTCCATTTACTAGTACCCTTTCCATAACTTTGCAGAGTATGCAGGTGATGGCGATCGCCCGATAGTTAGTGGGGTCGGCCCGACTACCCTTCTTGAGTTAGGTTATTATAAAATACCAGATTACCTAGAAGAGAAAAATCCATGGGAAAAGGCTAAATCAATGTTCAAATTGACTTATGTTTATTGTATCAACCCTGTACATTCAAACATATTTAAAAGAGCGCGTGGGTTTTATTGTCGCTAATTTTTTTACCACGCTGGCGCCACTTTGTTTGTGAAGCGATGTAGTTTAGCTGACGTCATGAAGAGAAAAAATATTTTAATATTAAAAAATATCCAACAATGAATAAATAATTTTGAGTTTGAGTACAAATCAAAAGATACAGCTCTCGGATAGACCGACAGACAGACGACGTCTTAGGCTTAGTAAATAGGGCTCAATTTGGATCCTTCGGGTAAGTAAAACGGAACTCTAAAAAAGTGTTTTCAGTAACGTTTCTGAATTTATCTAAATAGTGTTATATAATAGGCATCTTTGATTAGTTTTTTCTAGTCTGATGGATGTTGCCAAATATTCAAAACTTTATTCAAATGGCAAAATTAAACACAGAATAGCGACCTTATTCTTTGTTCAGCTGTAACGACTTTAATTCTTTTGTCACAAGTGGCCAAACGAGCAGGTGGGCCACGATGGTAAGTGGCCACGACCGCCCATGACACCCACTGTCTTATTAGTGAAATAATTTGACACTAATAGCAAAGCGCGTTACCCACTCTGAGAACTAAGATGGTATGTCTCATGTTCCGGTAATTCCACTGGCTCCCTTACCCTTCAAACCGAAACACAGCAGTGCAAACACTGCTGCTTAAAGGCAGAAAAAGAAAATTTGCAAAAATTCCTACCAACAATACTTATTCAAATACTTTTTAGGGTTACATACCTCAACAGGAAAAAAATAAGGCACCCTTATTAGAGCATGGGCCACGGAACTAAAAAAGAGAAATCGGTACAATTAGGGGGATCCCATTTTCTTATTTACCACAGTTAGGATGTCAATAAACCACGATTGCTGTCTTAAAGTGGTAACCGACCAAAACGGCTGCCAATGCAAGAGTTCGAATGTTACCCAATATTGGTATAATTTAGGGATTCGAATTTTTCTTTTCACAGAAGTTATGTGGGATTATTAAAATGTTAAAAACCAATAATGTCATTCCAAAGTGGTAGCTTGAGGAAATGACAGCCAATTCAAGATGAAAAATGGTGAATTTTATAAAGTCGACTGTATCTCAAGGAGCCTAAAGTCCTATTTCATATTTTTTTCTGTAATATGTTATTTGCACTGTTTCAGTAAAGTTAACCATGGCATCTAATTGTAGCAAGAAAGGAAAATGGGTAGTGCTAAATTATACCAATATCTTCTTTGTCCTATAGACTATTCACTTCATTATCCCTCTGTCTGTCTGTCTGTCAAAACCCTTTTTTTCACGATCGCGTAGAGGTAACAAGTTGAAATTCATACTGAAGTCTATGGACATTTAAAGGTGTGAAAATTTCAAGTAAGTATCTAAATCAACACAATCAGAAGATACGGTCATTCATCATCATCATCATCATATCAGCCGAAAGACGTCCACTGCTGGACATAGGCCTCCCCTAAAGATCTCCATGGCGACCGGTCCTGCGCTGCTCGCATCCAGCGGCTTCCCGCGACCTTGACCAGATCGTCGTCGGTCCACCTGCCAACGCTTCGTCTTCCGGTACGTGGACGGTCGCCACTCTAGAACCCTCACGCCCCATCGTCCATCGGTTCTTCTTGCGATGCGCCCTGCCCACTGCCACTTCAGTTTAGCGATTCTCAGGGCTATGCCAGTTACTATAGTTCTTCTGCGGATCTCCTCATTTCTGATTCGATCGCGCAGAGAGACTCCGAGCACAGCCCTTTCCATAGCCCTTTGGGTGACTTTGAGCTTTCTGATAAGGCCCATCGTGAGCGGCCACGTCTCTGTGCCACATGTCATCACTGGCAACACACACTGGTCAAAGACTTTCGTCTCGAGACACTGCGGTATTTTGGACGTGAAGATATTGCGGAGCTTCCCGAACGCTGCCCATCCAAGTAGGATTCGACGAGTAACCTCTTTCTCTAAGTTGGATTTACCCAGCTGGACTGTTTGTGTACTCATCGACAACTTCGAGCGTAGAGTCTCCAACTTTTGAGTAGGGTGGGTACAACAAGGGCGTTAGACATAATTTTCGCCTTATCCATGTTCATTTTAAGACCTACTTGTTGTGAAACTCTACTGAGGTTATTGAGAATCGTGCCGAGATCTTCCAAGGTCTCAGCCATTACGACAATATCGTCGGCAAATCGGAGGTGGGTCATGTACTCGCCATTGATGTTGATGCCAAGTCCTTTCCAGTCCAGGAGTTTGAAGACGTCTTCCAATGCAGCGGTGAACAGTTTAGGAGATATGACGTCTCCCTGTCTCACTCCTCGCTGCAATTGGATAGGTTTCGAGGCCTGGTCCGGAAGACGAACTGACATAGTGGCGTGTTTGTACAGATCCTTCAACACTTCAATGTATACCGATAGTCGACTTGGCACCTCTGGAGAGATCGTAGCACGGCCCACGTCTCGATCGAATCGAAGGCCTTCTCATAGTCCACAAACGCCACTAGGCAAAGTGGCTGGTTATACTCTTCGGTCTTCTGTATAACTTGCCGTAGCGTATGTATGTGGTCTATGGTACTGAAGCCTTTACGGAAACCGGAAGAATGTTCGGGAGGCTGGAAGTCGTCGAGCCTGCGCGCGAGACGGTTCGTAATGACTCTCGAGAACAGCTTATAGACATGACTCAGAAGTGAGATGGGTCTGTAATTCTTCAGCAGGGTCTTATCACCCTTTTTGAAGAAGAGCACCACCACACTTCTGTGCCATGCCTGTGACGTTTTCCCTTCGAGTATGACAGAATTAAACAGCTTTTGAAGAGCTTTTAGCACTGGCCTTCCGCCTGCTTTCAGAAGCTCAGCCGTAATTCCATCGTGCCCGGGTGCCTTGTTGTTTCTAAGCTGTCTGAGAGCCATTCTAATCTCGGTCATTCAATTGATACGGTCATTAAAGACCTCATTTTCGTACATTTGTGAACCTAACCATAATTTATGGGGTACTCCCCATTGACCTAGAATCGTGAAATCTGGCAAGAAACTAGGTCTCACGGCACAGGTAACATCACAACCAAGTAAAACCAATTTAAAGTGAGCTCCCACTTCAAGTACATTCATATTCAAGAGGTCAAGTTCGAGTGGTCCTGGAGATTTTACGCTTTTAGGTTGTAGTGAACGTAACAGGGTGTCTACTCTTAAAGTCCGATATATCGAAACGATACTACTCGAAACATGCAAATGCAAAACTTCGTCCCTTGACAATAGAGTAGAATATTGGTTGGATGAATTTTCAAACTGCATCCAACCAATATTCTACTCTATTGTCAAGGGACGAAGTTTTGCATTTGCATGTTTCGACTAGTATCGTTTCGATATATCGGACTTTGAGAGTAGACACCCAGATCCGAAACCATTACTGCGCGAGTCCGACTTACACTTGGCCGGTTTTTCATTCTTGTAGACAATGGTTTTCAATTAACAGGGTCTGACAAAATAAGGAGAAAGACTCAGTTCACATAAAGAACCACTTCGAGGTTATGGCAGGGTCTCCTCTGTTTTTATCGAGAAATAGTCTGATCGAACAATCCAAACATACCGCCGGTCGGCCGGTGCGTCAAGCTTCTCCTTCTGGAACTAGAGTAGGCACTAATATGTGTGACACAAGGTCGTAAGTCATTCAAGTGTCTCGATTACACGAATACGTGGCGCGAACCTGGGTGTCTACTCTTAAAGTCCGATATATCGAAACGATACAACTCGAGACATGCAAATGCAAAACTTCGTCCTTTGACAATAGAGGAGAATACTCGTATTGGTTGGATGAATTTTCAAACTGCATCTAACAAATATTCTACTCTATTGTCAAGGGACGAAGTTTTGCATTTGCATGTTTCGAGTAGTATCGTTTCGATATATCGGACTTTGAGAGTAGACACCCAGACACTACCGATAAAATATTTTAGAAGGTTTATAGTTTTTATATGAAAATTGAAATTCCCGCAACAAACATTTGCGTGATGAACTGATGAACTTTTGACTAAGAGCCTACGGTTGGCAACCCTACCTCATCGCCCAACAGTAAGCGATCTATCTAGGCTGGTGCACAATGGTGAAGTGAGTGTACTTACTTGGTACACGAATTGGTAAACAAAATACTCGTAAACAGTTTTTTGTTGACTGTACAACACGTGCCAGGTTGCGCCCAGGCAACCCTGTTTCTTTGACTCACCATTTCATTGTGCACCAGCCTAGATAGGTCGCTTTTTAGTGGGCGATGAGTTAGGGTTGCCAACTGCCCGCTCTCCGCTGTGCTTGGACACCGATTAGGTAATAGTAAGCCTGGATGCAATTTTTTTATCTGGTAAGATACCCATCGACACCCATATTTATTTAATTTTATTTCTAAATAACAAGTTGTCATATGTAAGCTCCAAATATCTTCGAAAGCCTTTCTACCAATTTACAATAGGCTTTAATGGATAAGTACTTACAGCCCTCACGACGCATGTTTGAGCCCGTTTTGAGTGCTTGCAAATATGGGGTTTACAATTAATGGTACTTGTTTGAGCGTCAAGTGGGGATTAGTATGTGTGAAGTGAGGGGGAGACCTCAATTACGATTCGACAAGGTCACTTTACAAGAGCGTGAAGCACTTTGACATTATACGTTCAAATATTGGAGGTATTTTGTTATGCGTTGAAAACTTGACGCTGAATGCTCGCTATACCATCAAGCAAAGTTTCAAAATAATGAATACTTTCTGTGGAATAGATGTACGCAAATGCTTGAATAAAATTTGCACTGAAACTCCTCTTTATACTGAAGCAAATTCTGGGAATTGACCCCAAATGTCCTCAAATAAATTCGATAAAAGTATCTTATAAGAAGAAAAATATTTACAGATGAGATATTTCTATTCGATTGAGTTTTTATTAACTTAGATATTCAGGGACCCAAGAGATTTCAATATTTTCTGTACACAGAAAAAAATGATCTCTTAAAACAAGAACGCAATATGTCTCAACTGATATTGCTTGATTATAAAGTTGAACGTCTTAGAGTAAGATATTCACTCTAACGTATTAAAAATGCCGAATTCTTAAAATTCAAGAGAGAATTTCTTTTAATAAGAATTATATTACTAGGTTTGAAATTGATGTTTTGAATTAAAACCATTTATTTTTTACATCAACAATGAAAAAATCTTAAAGCAAGTAAAATATTAATCGATTGAAAAAAGAAATCATTTCGCCTGAGAATTATGAAAAATATTAAATGAAGATTTAGGACAATATTATGGCAAATGATATGTTGCTTGGTATAAGATAGTTGTTGTTTCGCTCAAAAACTATTTAGGTAAGCAATGAAGAGTTAAGACTATATTAAGGGAAATAACATTTTGCTTGGTAAAAAATTTAAGCTCTTTCGCTCAAGATCTAGTTAGATATGCAATGAAGAGTTAAGGCGATATTAAGGCAAATAATTATTGCTCGGTACAAGATACTGTGTCAAAGACGGAACGGTATCAAAATTTCAATGAGTTTGCTAACTAAGCCTGTGGTCTAATGGTCAGAGCGAGGGACTACGATACCGATGGACGCGGGTTCGAATCCAGTCACCCTTGGGACTTTTGGTGAATTATAATGGTTGATATGATATAATGATGTAAGTAATAGTTAATGATAACATTAATGAATAATAGAATTGGAAACAAATGTAGAAAGAAAATAGTATAAAAATAAAAAGATTCAAAAATACCGGCAGAGAGCAAAAGAAGAATAAAAAGAAAAAACAAGAGATAAAAGTGTTTCTTTTTTTCAAAGAGCATTTTATTTTGGTTTTTATTTTTAAAGAGCTTTACATTTTTCAACAAAATTAGTTTCGCTCTTGGGGTGACACATTTAGCTTTTTGAAAAAAGAGCTTAAAATTCTTTATTTAAATTAGTTCTATTCTTGGTGTGATAGATGCTTCAATCAAATAAGTTTGGTTCTTGATATGATAGCTTTAAGTTTTTACAATAAGATAATAGTTGAAAATTGATATAAGAAATTTAGCTCTTGGACGGAGAACTATAATACAAAACATTTTACATCTCAATCTAAGACGTTTTCGAGTTTCCTTATATCGAAAACCCAACAGATCTTAACTTAAATAATATTATTTGGTTCAAGATATCTTTTTTTTCTGTGTAAGAGCGTATTCGAAAAAATCGGAAGTATCTTTCATTTGCTCAGAAATAGAGGTAATAAGAAATAAATGTAAGGTAAAATCATCGCAGGATATGAAGCTACTATAGGTAAGTTCCGGTCAATCAATAAGTTCTTAAGGAAATTCTCAATTTAAAAAGTGTCGCCAACGATCTACTAAAATATACTCGCTTGATAAAAAATAAAAAATAAATTACCCAAACAAGAAAGGTCTACTTTTCTCCAGAATTTCGTTAAGATTTTCAAAAGATTAAATTTTCAACATAGGTGCTGTGTTGGCTACACCAACACGAGTTCGGGGTTCACCGGGTGCTTTGTGACTTAAACACGAGATCAAGTTTACAAATCGTCTTTATTAAACACACAAGTTCAAACAACGATAACAACAGGTAATAACAAGAGTCAACAAGAGTCAAACAGAAAACTTAACAAGTGACGAGCACGCAGGCTCAGACGAGTTCGCGGGCACTGGCACTGACTAGTCACTAACTAGTTTTCACTGTCTTGTCAACTCCTTGAGTGGACTGTATAACGTTCACTTGTTCACTGCACTGTACAACTGACTGTTTCCAACTGTGTTCGGATCGTAGACAGAACTGGAACTGTATCTTCGACTGTACTGTGCACTTGTATTCTTGAGCTGTAGACTGTGACTCTTCAAGTGGACTGTATAGGGTTCGTTCACTACAGGAGAGTTCTCGACTGTAGACTGGAAGTTCACAGTAGACTGGACGATTCACTCAGTTGACTGGAACGGTTGACAGTTGATTACTGGACGATCACTCAGCTTCGAACTGTGTCGAATGCTTGCTTGCGGGGTTCTTCTCGCTGCAGCGCAGCTGCAGCGGGGAGAGCCTTTCTGGCCTGGGGCCACTGAGGCTGGTCTCAAGTCGACGCCTGCAACTACAGGCGTGTCACGGGGGCGGCCTCCCGAGGGGCCTGTCGAGTCCGGTCTTCACGCCGCGGCGAGGCAGCCCACCAGGTGATTCCCCGTTGGGGGAGGCCTAGTGAGCGCCTACGAGCCAGCGGCGGCTTCTCTTCGTCGGAGGTGGGCGGGCGCGCGCACACTGCGCACGTCGTGGTTGGGGGCTGGTGGTAGGGG
Organism: Athrips mouffetella; assembly: GCA_947532105.1. Taxonomy (NCBI): domain Eukaryota; kingdom Metazoa; phylum Arthropoda; class Insecta; order Lepidoptera; family Gelechiidae; genus Athrips; species Athrips mouffetella. The sequence goes on from OX383977.1 coordinate 14,886,255, forward strand.
CCCACAGTCCTGACTACTCGACGGGGAGTAGTGGACGTGGGCTGCCTGGTGTGGAGGGGAGGGGCCTCAGCGTCCTGTCCTCATGCGAGTCAGGATGGAGACACCCTCCGTGACTATCGCCGCCGGGTCGGTGCCTGCCCTCACGGCCTTGAGGACGGAGAGCAGGAGCTCGATGGCGAGGTCAATGGCGTCGGCAGCTTTACTAGAGGTTGCCCCCGGGTGCTTCACCATCTTGCCCACGTCTTGTGGGGCGGTGACCGCTTCCTGGGGCATCTGATTCGCTGTGGATGTGGCAGCTGTGCTGGAAGGTGTCTTCGTCAGCTTCGCCTTCTTCCCGGCAGTGTGCGGGGCGGCGACCGCTTTCGAAGGCGCTGGCTGTGACTGGGTGGGGCCGGCTGCAGTGGCGGCGGCGGCGGCTGGAGTGGCGGAGGCGGTTCCCTTCCTCCTCCTCCTTCCCCTCCTCTTCCTGACCGGCCCACCGGGCTCGTTCGCGGAGGCCATAAGTGACCCCGGCGCGTTCGACTCTCCCGTGGGCTCGGCGACGACCCTGGCCGATGTTGTGGGCTGGGTGGATGTTCGCGGTGCGGTGCCGGCTTTCTTGTTGCGAACCTCGCGGCGCAGGATTGCGCACGCGAGGCTGTTCGCCGGGTGGGCCTTCCCGCAGTTCGCGCAGGTGGCGGGCTCGGTGCGTGGGCGTGGGCACTCCTTCGCCGGGTGCTCCTCGCCGCAGCAGACGCAGGCTTGCCGCCGGTGGCAATTGTGCGAGCTGTGTCGGAACAGCTGGCACCGGTGGCACTGCGGGACTCTCTGCTTCCCACGCCATCCCTCGATCTTCACGCCGGGCACACACAGGAGCTCGCTCACTGCGTAAATGCTCGGGGTGAGGTTTGGCGTGTAAGTAAGCTGGGCGAAGTGGATGCACCCAGGGCGTCCTTGGCGGGCACGGATGGGGCGCACGAATTCTGGCTCGTGACCCAGGCGGCGCAGCTCGGCGACGATGTCCTCCGGGCGTGTATCAGCTGGCAGGCCGCGGATCGCGACCTTCAGCGGCTTCTCGGCTTTGGGCGCGTAGGCGAACCAAGAGAGCCCGGTCTGCCCCTCCAGCGCGGTGAGGTAGCGCTGGTAGACCCGGAACTCAGCTTCGGTTTGCGCCAGAAAGCGCATCCCCTTGCCATAGGGACGCACGTTCGGCGCATGGCCCAGCTGCTCCTTGAGCGCGCGAAGATGGTGGGGCCAGTCGGGGAAGCTGTCCACTACGATGGGCGGTGGCTTCCGCGCCGACCGGGACTGTCCTGCGGCTGGCTGCGTGGTTGGGGCCGTCTGCTGCGTCACCGGGGAAGGGAACGGTGAGCGGGGCTTGGCGGCGGCGGTTACACCCGCATATGAGGCGGGGGGCGGGGGAAGTGGCTGCGACGGTGCGGGGGCCGTCGATGTGGACGGCGGCGGCGTCGTTTGGTCCATCGCTTGGGGTGCGGACTGCGGCGACGGTGTGAGCCGGCGGGGTGCCGGTTGCGGGGTGGGGGGGGAGGCCGGGGGCCTATCCCTCCTTTCAAGGCGCGGGTCACGCCATGGGACCTGCGTCGGCGGCTTGTAGGTTACTAGTGGCGTGGGCTGGATGGCCCAGGGAGGCGGCTGTCGGGGGCCCGCGGTTGCGGGGGATTTCGTCGGGGTGCGGTGAAGCGGCGGCGAGGCGGGCGCCTTTGCGGCGCGCTCGTTGGCGTATTCTTCCCGAAGGTAGAAGGCCTGGGCAACATTGCGGGGTGTCCTCGGTCTCTTCTTAACCTTCGCGATGGAGGCGGGGGGAGTCATGTCTCCCTAAGAGGCAGCGTGCTGGGTGTCGCGTCCACACGTAGACAAAACCTACCCCCAGAGGGGCTGGGGGCAGGTGGGCGATTCGTACGCGGTTTGTGGGTATCTGGGCTCCTCACGTCATGTAAACAACCCAGAATACCCACCGCGAGGTAATATCTACCGAATGTAGGTAGTCAGAAAAAGTGCAGTGCGCGGACTGGATCTGACCTCCTCGGCGCGACAGGCGAGATCCTGTGTCGAATGGTGGATTTGGCCGCGCTTATATCCATCCTGTTAGCGCCAGCCGTAACTAGCGTGCGTCACGCCGAGCGCACGCTGTCTATCTCGCTCGCACGCGCTGGCCGTCTCGCTCGCTTTGTGCTCTCGCGGCGTCGGTGCGGGGCGCGGGGGCGGGTGATGTTCGTGCGTAGCTTGCTCTGGTACTTGAGTGTTGCGTTCCGTGTTGCCGTCCGCAACATGCTGAATTACTTACAAAAAAGTCTGTTATTACTTTACGTCGAGATTTAATTTTATGGTCCCTACCAAAATTACTAGAAAAGGATGCGTCTTCGTAAGATCACAGAATATATAAGATCTTCGTCTGTCTGATTACCTAAAATTTGGAATAGTCTAAATAATGTTTATTTAACTTAATTACCCCCTTAAAAATCTGAATTATTTTGACTGCGGTGCGTCTGGACTCCCGATGGTAGAAGGGGAATGGTGAAATAAGCTCATGGGCACTCTCTCCGAAGTACAATCTGTAAAAGACCAAGTAGACATAGATACAATGCTGATGCGCGATCAAATTGGCTCGTGCCAAACTAGCGAGCCACTCTGCGAAAATTCTTTGACAGTGAGCGTCAGTGTGTGTAAATATGTTTTCCGCGGCCGACCATGTGTTCGACCGAGAAAAAAGTGGCTCCAAAAAGGGCTCGCGAGCAGTTGCCGCGTTCGAACATTGCTCGCGTGTTCGACCGAGCGCGAGCTGCTACGAGTAACAACGTTCGATGTTTTTGCGAGCGAAAACTTGCGACTTGGTTCGCAAGTCTAACTCGCACTTGACTGGAAATTTTTCGTTATGTCAGAGAAAAATTGTAGTGACAGTAATATATATATTTAATGTTAGATTAACTTTAAAGATGCGCAGTAGCATGTCTGATCAGATCGTATCCACTTGTCTCACATTATGCTCAGATTATGACCTAACCTTAGGTATCCGTATACCCGAGAAATTTTAAAGCTATTCTGGGCTTGTACATAAATTGTTGAAAATACTTTCAACTATCAAGGAAGGCGAGAAAGATTGAGAGCAGAAACTAAATCAGTTCAATAAATGTCTCGACTCAATTGGAGCCAATATTTTAGCTCTACGTGGAGCTACGAAGAGATACGGCAGTGAATATACTCGGTATTTTAACCAAGAAAGTAGGTTGGCAAATTGGTAGTTCTACTAGCCCACTGTGCTGCGGCTATTGCTAAGTCCTTCGGTCCTTTCACTAACCGGATGTTCTTTGCCACACCCTATTTCCATAGCACTTATTTTTAGGGTTCCGATACCAAAATGGTAAAAAAAAGGAACCCTTATGGTGCCGCTCTGTCTGTCTGTCTGTCTGTCCGTCTGTCTGTCACACCTCTATATCTCAGCAACCACTTATGCTATCAACCTGAAATTTGGAATAGTTTTAGAATATAGTTGCCCAACTTAATTGCACAAGAAAAAATTTTGAAAAAAGTATGATTATTAATATAAAGGGGGCCAAAATAGGGGGGGCCAAATTTCAAATTGTCGCTACTAGGTCGAGTGGGGTATCATATGAAAGGGCTTTACTTGTACATTTTAAAATATATTTTTGTATTTTTTTAAATTTCTTAGTTTTAAAGTTATGATGAAAAATGTCAAGAAAAATACCATTCCCCCCCCCTTATCTCCGAAGTTTGAGTAAGGAAAAATCTGAATTAATTACGGTTGACAGAAGTTTATATAAACTTTACAGCAAAAATAAAACGATCTTTCTAAGTTGCACAGTTTTTCAGAAATCTGCAAAAAACCTTTACAAACAAATTTAGTTTTGCGGTCCTGAAAATGGACTTTATTGCTTGCAAAAATACTATAGGTATATCGGAACCCTCGGCGCGCGAGTCCGACTCGCACTTGACCGGTTTTTTTCAACTGTCCTTTTAATCTGTCAATCGATAAAGGTTTGTAATTTTAAGCCATTTTGGAGCCTATTAGGGTTCCGATACCAAAATGGTAAAAAAAAGGAACCCTTATGGTGCCGCTCTGTCTGTCTGTCTGTCTGTCCGTCTGTCTGTCACACCTCTATATCTCAGCAACCACTTACGCTATCGAGCTGAAATTTGGAATAGTTTTAGAATATAGTTGCCCAACTTAATTGCGCATGAAAATTTTTTGAAAAAAGTATGATTATTAATGTAAAGGGGGCCAAAATAGGGGGGGCCAAATTTCAAATTGTCGCTACTAGGTCGAGTGGGGTATCATATGAAAGGGCTTTACTTGTACATTTTAAAATATATTTTTGTATTTTTTTAAGTTTCTTAGTTTTCAAGTTATGATGAAAAATGTCAAAAAAAATACCATTCCCCCCCCCTTATCTCCGAAGTTTGAGTAAGGGAAAATCTGAATTAATTACAGTTGACAGAGGTTTATGTAAACTTTACAGCAAAAATAAAACGATCTTTCTAAGTTGCACAGTTTTTCAGAAATCTGCAAAAAACCTTTACAAACAAATTTAGTTTTGCGGTCCTGAAAATGGACTTTATTGCTTCCAAAAATACTATAGGTATATCGGAACCCTCGGCGCGCGAGTCCGACTCGCACTTGACCGTTTTTTTTAGATTGAATGAAAACACCCCCAGTTGCAGAAAGTGACCAAAACTCCTTCATTGCTTGACTATCTGTTTTGTTACATACATACATACGAGTACATAACATCACGCCTCTTTCCCGTCAGGGTAGGCAGAGACAACAGTCCTCCACCTGCTACGATCTTGCTTGACATACTTCCCTCGCTTCCTGTACTTTCATCAATTCTTTTATACATGCTCTACACGCTACATGTATGCATGTTTTGTTTACGAACGTATCAGCCATAGATTTAAAGGGGCTTTTACTTTGAAGAGGCTTTCTGCAATAGGCTATTGAAATAAAATAGTTTCGTAGCTCGTATAGGCCGGGGCGGCATGGTTCGGTTCGGCGAGCCTCATTAGCAGCTCCAAGACGTTCGTTTGCGCCGCGATTTTTCCCGCCTCGCTTGTTACCTACACTCACACATGGTTACCATGTATTATTGTAGTATTGAGACATTTCATTAAGACGCTGGATGAGATGGTTTGGTCATGTGGAGAGGATGAATAAACGAAGATTGACGAAAGAGATCCACCAGGTGAGAGTGAATGGAAACTTTGGAAGGGAAAGGCCTCTGCGAACGATATCCAAGACCGAATTCAGGACTTTCTAAATAAAAGCCAGAATAAAAGTACCTTAAACCGACGAGCGTGTATGAAATAGTTGATGCAAGTAGAGGGAGCGAGGGAAGTATGTCACGATAGTAGCAGGTGGAGGGCTGTGGTTTCTGCCTACCCCCTACGAAAAAGAAGAGTGATTTTATGTATGTATGTAGGTATGTCATTATGACAAGATTCACTCCGTTCACTAGGATCCATCGGCTGGCTGCACTGATGCAGTAGTGAAGCTTTCTCCTCCCATTTCATCATTTCAAGGAAATATTGTTCACTATCATGGGTAGATCCCCCAGGCTTCAAAATTCTTTTCAATAATAAATCCATCAAGGAAGCTCGGTAAAGCGGTCGGGTTGGCTCCTAGTGACCATCCTTGCCGTATTATGGCGGGTGACTCTGCGATTTTTATTGGAACGCGACCAGCAGCACCACGGCTCAAATTGGCTAAGCTGTGTTGTATCGGATGAAGTTTTAAATTAAGTCGTAGTAAGTTTTAATTTTAATATTTATACGTCAGGCCAGTGTGAAACTCGGCAATTCTGGCTAACCCTGTTGTCAAGAATTTTCAAGCTGCTAAATGACTTTTGACATGAATTCATGAATCTGTCTAGTATAGCGCAGTGACGGACTCAAGCAAACTTGACTGCAAGCTTTTATTGACATTTAAAATATCCTGAACTTTTCACCATTGTGGTCACACTACTCGCCGTGGCCGACCGACTCGACTGATTCGTTCCGCCGACTTTTTCCGATAATTCAATCGCAGTCGACGGGCAAAGACGATAATTAATGTTCGGGGCAACGACTTAAGCCGTGGATTAGCCGAATACTAGTTTAGGTTTGGTGAGAAAAGAGTTCGGAACAATTTCCACTCGTAGTGCTTACACGGAATTTTACTTAAGGGTAAGTCAAAGCTGACGAAGCTGAATAGTTTGCTCAAAGGAACATTAAGTATGGAATAAGCACACTTGTATACAATAAAATAACAATACTTATTGGTGTCGATTCTTCGCAAAACTACACGTGTAATGCCAAATACGAAAAACGTCTCGAGGTAGACCTACCCATGAAACTGAACAACTTTTGTTTTACTACTTATGTAAATTAAAATTTTAGAAAAATTGAATCTCCATACATAAGGAAAATCTGATCTGGTCAATTTGTATGGAGAATTGATCAATGAACATTGCTTTTTTTTTAAATTTCCGAAAGTTGTAGTACAAATGTTGTTCAGTCACATTACACAATAAGAAATATGAAATATGTCCTTGTGGTGTCTAAAAAGAACCTACCCATCTCTTCCCGTGGTATTTATTTACAGTATTTTAAGGAGTTGTTGAACTGTTTACCAGCACAACAACGTATTAATGATGCAGAAGTAGAGAGATAGCCGCCAAGCTTTGAGGAAATTAGGAATGCAATGATGAGGCAGAAAAACAACAAATGCCCGGGTATCGATGGCATACCAGGAGAACTGTGGAAATATGGCGGAGGAACAGTGCAGCCAAAACTGTGTGAGATTACACTAAGGTATGAAAACACAAGCAACAACCTGAGGAATGGAATATGGGGGTTATATGTCCAGTTCTCAAGAACTGGTCTGAAAAGTAATGCTCAAATTATAGTAGAGGTATCGCACTGCTTTTAACAGCATACAAAGTGCTCTCATACATTCTCCTGGCCCATTTAGAGCCATTCAGACATAACCGTATAAAGTACAGTGGATCAGATCTTCCTCCTAAAACATCTAATGGAGAAAAAAACCGGTCAAGTGCGAGTCGGACTCGTGCGCCGAGGGTTCCGATATACTTATAGTAGTTTTGGAAGCAATAAAGTCCATTTTAGGACAACAAAACAAAACAAACAAAACTGCACAATTTAGAAAGACCGTTTTATTTTTGCTGTAATATTTACATAAACTTCTATCGACTGTAATTAATTCAGATTTTTTCTGTCACAAACTTCGGAGATAAGGGGGGGAATGGTATTTTTTCTGTCTTTTTTATCATAACTTCATAACTAAGAGACTTAAAAAAATACAAATATATATTTTAGAATGTACAAGTAAAGCACTTTAATATGATACCCAATTCAACCTAGTAACGACAATTTAAAATTTTGCCCCCCCTTATTTAGGCCCCATTAGTAATAATATTTTTTTTTATTCTTTTATGTGCAAGTAAGTTGGGTAACCAACCATATTCTAAAACTATTCAAGTGGTTACTGAGATATACAGGTGTGACAGATAGACAAAGTCGCACCAAAAGATAAGGGTACCTTTTTTTACCATTTTGGTATCGGAACCCTAAAAATGGGAACACGCACAAGATGTTCACTCTCTTTTTGTCGATTTCAAAAAGGCATGCGACGGCGTGTACAGAACGACACTATTATACTGACTATTACTCGTATATTGCACTCTTTAAGACCCTACAGAAGATAGTTACAATGATAAAGGTCACCACTGGCATCAGTAAAATGAGAGTGATAGTAGGGATCAGCCCAAGAAATAATCTTCAGTGTTCCTGTTACCAACAAAATACACTGCCACCGACTTATCTGTTCAGGCGGCGACGACGTCGCTGACTTCCATTGCATTGTGCTATTTTTGTGTCAGTTGTAGCCATAGTTGTAGCAGTTGCATCGACTGTGCCGCGTGTAACTAAAGTTGCACAAAACGCCTGAACCAAAGAGATGACCCTGAACCAAAAAGCTTTGATTGAAGACACAATAAAGTCAGAAAACTTTGTACCACGAGAATTTAGATTAATATTTATATAGTTTGCTTGTAATAATAGATCCTCGTAACTTCTCCAGTTTATCTACGTATCGCACCTTGTCACAAACCCACCTAACTTATCGGTTCGTAAGTGACTAGAGCGGTGACTGCATACGCCTGGAATACCTAGTAAATGTAAAGTGTAGACAGACTATACCGACAAAGTAAGCATGCAAATCAAGCAAGCATGCATGTATATGTATGTATATGTAATATGTATTTTCCTCAAAATAAAGTAAATTGAATTGAATTGTAAACAAGTATTGCTAAACAAGCTAGAGCAAGCAAGTACAGACCTACTTGTTCTAGAAATTGAGTAATATATCCATTATTTTTTTTTATCCATTATTCCCCTTTAACGAGAAAATTTAAACCAGAACATTGTCCAGCTACATGTGAAGGTCTACCAAATTAGACCACCTTGACTGTAACTGGCTTACCTCGAGGGGGTTGACTCCCGGCTGCCGTAGCTGACTTATTTGACTGCTACGAAGGTAGCGCCACCATGTAGTAAGATTGTGAAGCTTGTGGCATACGCACTGATTATGCGCCTGCCTTATTGCCGGATTTACACGACGGAAAAATCAGGCGCCTCTGAGGGATATGCAGCTATACGAAAGAAAGAGAAAGCTATTCGACTATTAATTTCTGTAGTATAGCTGCATCCCTCAGAGGCACCTAAATTTTGCCTCGTATAAATCAGCCATATTGGTTTACTCCTACCTGGATATCGTAGGCCTCTCGTCATCGCCCGCCATGCGAGAGATAGTTGCTTGCAAGCAGTTGGCTTCCAGACCTTCAAATATGTCAATCGCTCCAAATAAAGTTTACCACAAGTCAGAAGTGTTAACCACATACGCAAGCCTAATTAATTCTTAAAAAAAACTCAAATTTACGCAAACGTCGTGGGCACATATCTAGTTAAAAAGATAAAATTATCGTTCGTAAGTAACTGTTAAAATACTAGCTACAACCACCTCTACTGTCTGATCAAATGTCGCGATATTCCTAACAGAACTTCCTACCAGATAAACTTAATGTGTCCTCTTATACAATATAGAACACTCTGTACACAAGCTCCGTAGTACGCAGTGTCAAAGAGGGTAGATACAGGCTGTTTAATTTCCGCCTTGAGAATAAACTGGGCAATATTTTTATGTTATGGTGTTTTGAGATTATCTGTAATAAGGAGAGGCTTTTTGGCTTTATTACTTGGGGAAGTGTGGAAGTATAAGTAAATGTGAGTGCTTTGGTATAAAAAGTAGAGATTTGGCTAATATAAACTTATGTTTTGGCAAGAACTACAATAGATTGACTCTCCTCCAGTTGAAGAAAACAATTTCATAGTTTAAGTTCCCTCAGACACTTTCTTTTGAAACACAAGGGTTATCTACGACTGTCGGTCACTGAGGTCTACGTAAATACATTTTCACTTAATTTCCCAAAGAAAAAAAAAACCGGTCAAGTGCGAATCGGACTCGCGCGCCGAGGGTTCCGATATGCTTTTTGTATTTTTGGAAGCAATAAAGTCCATTTTCAGGACGCAAAACTTAATTTGTTTGTAAAGGTTATTTGCAGATTTCTAAAAAACTGTGCAACTTAGAAAGATCGTTTTATTTTTGATGTAATGTTTACATAAACTTCTGACAACTTCAATTAATTCAGATTTTTCCTTTCACAAACTTCGGCGATAAGGGGGGGGGGGGGAATGGTATTTTTTTGACATTTTTCATCATAACTTGAAAACTACGAGACGTAAAAAAATACAAAAATATATTTTAGAATGTACAAGTAAATACCTTTCATATGATATCCCACTCGACCTAGTTGCGATAATTTGAAATGATGCCCCCCTCTATTTTGGCCCCCTTTACATTAATAATCATAATTTTTTCATAATTCTTTCATTTGCAATTAAGTTGGGCAACTATATTCTAAAACTATTCCAAATTTCAGGTCGATAGCATGAGTGGTTGCTGAGATATGGAGGTGTGACAGACAGACAGACGGACAGACAGACAGACAAAGTCGCACCATAAGGGTTCCTTTTTTTACCAATTTGGTATCGGAACCCTAAAAACAATAAGTAGTAGATACCCGAAAAAAAATCTACTTTTTCATGTCACCGAGCAAACGAGCAAGTGGGCTACCTGATGGTAAGTGATCACCACTACCCATTGCACCCACTGTCTAATTAGTGACATAATTTGACACTAATAAATTAGACTGATTTGATTGACCGTATGGTGCCGGCAAAGAATAGTACCAACCCATCTCTACCCGTGGGTCTCGTAAGAGGCGACTAAGGGATTATGAACCGGATCATGGGCAGCAGCATCTTTCTGTGTATCGTACCATCTTAACTGCGGTCAACAACAACAACGGTCGCCAGCCGAAACGTTTACCACCGTGGTGACTATGGTACTCGTAAATCCCCTACTAAGTTCTACGCGATTTTGCTGGAAGTCTGGAGGGAGCTCCCGGTCCTGAAGTGGACGTTTTCACGGGATTTTATGATGAAATGAAACTGCAAAATGCCTTGCCCACTTTAAGAACTAAGATGGTATGTCTCATGTGACGGTAATTTCACTGGCTCGCTTACCCTTTGAATCGAAACACATTATTTGGGAAATAAATAGATAATAAGTCTTTAAAAATGTTTACTAAGGCTTAGGTTGCTTAGGTGTTCCTCTTCAATTTAAGAGCTTGGCTCTTGTCGATGGAGTAACTTACAGTCATCACGTTGTATCGCTCGCAGCTTTACTTCCTGAAACGACACGACATTGACCATTTTTTTTTATTAGGTTGAAGTAGCTTCGCCTAGGTCTCCCTCGTCCCCTCTTTCCTTCAATCTATCCTTCCATAACGTTTTTCAGGAAATTGTAGTGCCGTATCAGGTGTCCTATAATTTTCCCACTTCGGTTTTCTATTGTTTTTAGTAAACACATTTTGTTCAACTACTACGCTTCATTATGTCTTGTTGTTTAAAGCTGCTATAAACAAATTATATCTCCCATTCTGGAGCGCCCTAGTATTCATCTTACTAAATTGCAGGTAAGGTGCTCGGACGAGGTATTAACGAAACGGGCACACAGGTCATAATTTAAACAAGCGCTTATTAAAACTGAAAATAAACTTGCTCAAGAGCAACCAGATTTTCGAAATGATACAGGGTGTAAGGGACGGTGTACCGAAAACTGAAAGGGCGTGCTCAGAAAATGAAACTGAACAACTTTCCATTTTTGGGAAATGAAATATATTTTTGACCTCTCCTTACAAATTGCTCATTCTGATCGAACAGTTTGTATGGAGAAGTCAATTTTTTTTTCATTTCCCAAAAATGTTTCTTTGGGAAAGTTGTTCAGTTTCGTTAACTGAGCAAGCCCTTTCAGTTTTCGGTACACCGTCCCTTACACCCTGTATTCAAGTCGCGAGTGAATAGGCTTCTTTTAGGCAAGTTCGTTCCATCGTCGACCTCATCTCTGTCTTCAAGACTAGATCGAGGTCAAGAGTAAGCCCATTGACAATAAAAAAAATATGCTACTTGTATATTGAAATTTTTTAACGTGTATTCAAACTTTAAAACTCCTTCTTCACGCAGCAAACTTCTCCAAGCAAAGAAAATAGACGTTTTACGTAGAGTACTTATCTAGTCCCTGAAATAGACCGACACACAAAATTATTTTTCGACTTACCATGGAAACCGCATCCATTGACCTCTTAGAGGAAAATTATTAATTTTCATTGTCTGAATACACAGTTTCAGTTATCGGAAGATATGTTTTTACATCCTGTATGTATGTATATGTCGCACGCAAATTGTATAATTTGCCGCTCTACATAATGCCTAGGAATGCATTTTACTAAATGTCGCGTAATTCGTTTCTGGCAATTTGTTGCGGACTCAAGATGACCTACCCTTACCTGGTTAACCAATCTAAAATGTACCAGCCGAGTTTGTAAAGGGCGAATCATACGATTTGCCTGCGACATATATCAAAATAATTATGTGGGAATACTAAACGCAGTTTTATTCATTCAAATTCAAATAATTTATTTGCAAGAATATAGTTCATGGTGATTTATAGGGGGGTTTACCATAGTCGCCACGCTTGGCAGACGGGTTGGCGCTCGCAGGGTGATGGAATAATACACAGAAGGACGCTGCTGCCCATCCTCTGGATTTCATTCCCTTAGTCGCCTCTTACGACACCCACTGGAAGAGCCGCGAGCCTGCCTGTGAGCAGCGCAGGACCGGTCGGTCATCATGGAGATCTTTAGGGGAGGCCTATGTCCAGCAGTGGACGTCTTTCGGCTGATATGATGATGATGAAGAATACAGTAAGTACCTTCAAAGGTCTTATATCATAATTATTAGGTCTTGGTGTATTCTGCCTGCTTAACAAGCGTGCAAAATAATAATGGCTAACTATTAAACTACTGATCGACATCTACACTAATATTATAAAGAGGAAAGATTTGAATGTTTGTTTGTTTGCATCGAATAGGCTCCGAAACTACTGAACCGATTTGAAAAATTCTTTTACCATTAGAATTCTACATTATCCCTGATGAACGAAGGCTATAAAATATTTTCAAAAATGTTAGGGTTCCGTATGAAAACCTCGATAATGTAACCCAAGGTGTGAAAAAAATACCAAATAGCATCTTTATATCGCATACGCTGCGGAAACTATTGACAATAGAGCAAAGTGATGTACTACAGGTTTATAGGAGACATCAATATCTACAAAAAAGTCGGCGATGTCATATGTCTAACTGTTACAGTTATGTCACAATAACTACTTTTCATGTTAAAATGCCGGTACAAACTATACAGGCCACATTACTCTTACCTTGGTATTAATCCTTATCCAAATAAATGACTTCGTATTCAAGGCTATATCAGTACCTATAAATTACTTTTTGAATTATTCAAATCGGACGTACCATTCAAAAGCTACGATGAGTGTAATAATTGAAATTTAAGAAAGGCAGAGCATCAAAGAGTGTATGTTTAGATGAAAAATCTAGCTTGGTCTATTACTTAAAAACCTAAGGCCGCGTCCCCATTAGGCTGTAAGCGGCTGACTCTGAGCGGCGTATCGGTCGTTAATTCAATGTTTAGTAAGCGGCGAACTAGCGTATTAGCCGCGGAGCGCTTGCTAATTCTTGGGAGGAAGGGTAAGGTTAGTATGGGCATGCGCCGCGTGAAGCGCGCGTCAGTCAGTCATTCAGTCAAATACCGATACAATGCGATACGATACCGATATGATACCGATACGATACCAATACGATACAGATACAATATGATACGCCAGCTTGAGACGTCACGTTCGAGCGCTTCACTAGGCGGAGGGCCTATATGACCGCGTGACGCTGCGCAGCGTACCGGCGGCGTAGTAAGCTGACTAAGACGCCGACCTCGAGCATCGTTCGCAGCGACTCAGCTGCTCACTGAATGAATCCGCAAGCGAAACGCCGCAAACTGCGTACAATACGCGCTGAGTGGACACTCCGTTTAAAATATAGGGTGACTTTTAATTAGTTCTTGATAGAAAAAGGTATGAATGTACTCATGATACTGAACAACTTTCCCCAAGGAACATAGGTCGAAATACGAAAATCAAGTTTTGACCTCCCATAGAAACTGCATTAGCTGATAGCGCATTTGTATGGGAGGTCAAATTTGGTTTTTCGTATTTTGACGTATGTTCCTTGGGAAAAGTTGTTCAGTATCATGAGTACATGCGTATCTTTTGCTATCAAGAACTAATTAAAAGTCACCCTATATATAGGGAGGCGAACTAGAGGCAAACAGTTGCCGCTCACTGTGAGCCTAATGGGGACGCAGCCTGCACATTTAATTAAAAATAATATCCAAATTGTTTGTATAATGTACTATTTATTAGTTACCCCCGACGCAACAAAAACCTATATCTACCCATGCGAAGCCGGGGCGGACCGCTAGTTATAACATAATATTAAACAACAATGTGAAACTAAAATACAATTACTTAATTATATTGATTAAAATAATTACAAAAAAAAACAGAACATTAAATGTTGTAGTCAAAGAATAATTTAAATAAAATCATCAAAGAAAATTATATACAGTGAAAAACATATTTTATTTCCAGTTAGAAGCATTATCTATATATTCCCCTAACACTATAGAAACAGCTCTCGAAAGCCTAGATTTAAAACTTTTGTTATCAATTTGTTTCAATTTTTACATCAGCCGAAACACGTTGTGTAATTTTTAATCCCTTTTTAAACGAAAAAATGTTTTCTACTGTATAAATAAACTTGGTCTTGCAAATAAAGAATCTAACTTAGGAGGAATCTACGTCTTCCTCCATTTCGTCGCCGTTTTAATTAAACCTGTTTAAACGTAAGAAATTGCCCATTGAAATACTTCGCTGTACACAACACTGTGCGGGAAAACGCTGCAAAAATTATTATTTTATTAAAAATGCTCATGATTTCCCTGCGAGAAAAAATACCTTTGAATTTGGAAGAAACGCGAAATTGCGAATTGTAGGTATGTATAACATAATAAAACGTAGTGAACATACTGAATATTATAGAAGAATAGAATTTGGCTCATTTTAAATTAAGAAAAAGAAATGCCTACATTTTTACTTTTGTTGTATTATAGTTTCTATAGTAAATTGTGAAAAGATGCGTACCGAACACGTGAAAAAAAACCTCTCGGGCTTTGTATCCCTCGCTCCGCTCAAGATTCTACCAAAGAATATAATTATAATATTACGCTAACGCGTAATATGAAGGTGCATTCGTAAAATGTATTCGCTTGATAACACGAGGCGTTTTTCTTAGATTGTCCCTAAAATACTCGAAAATAATTAAAGTTTTTGACCCAGGTTTGGAAAAACCAAAAGAATGAGAGAGAAGCCTTTGCCCAGGATCCAGTTAATATAATCATCATCATAATTTCCCAAGAAATAACCACTACAGGATCAAACGGATAGTGCCCCTTCAGAATTCCAGCAAATACACTTAGTATTTTTTGGAGGGTAAATAGCAGAGTCACCACGCTTGTAAGCGTTGTGGCTGGCACCATGGAACGCGCTTGTTGGTGAACGCAGTATGCAAGATCGTAAACACGGCTGCACGCCAGTAGAAACACTTTATCTTGAGCGGGTCTCTGGTCTCGAGCGTTTGTAGCGTAGCTCTGGTTCAGTTTACACTGGTTTTGTCTCCACGTGCTTCCTGCCGTGTGTACGATACACAAAAGCACGCAGCTGCCCATCATAAACCCTTAGACGCCTCTTACAAGACCCACGGGTAAAGATGGGTTGGTAATTATTCTTTGACTGCATCGCAATATCCGATAATATACATTGATTAAAATATATCTACAAACAAATGAGAAGAAAAGGAAAGATAAGAGAAGTTAATTTATGACGTCAAAAAAGCTACGAAACGCAGCGTTTTTCCCAACCAGTGTGTCGGTAGGATTACCGCGATTTACGCATACAGCTGATGTTATTCTGTCGGCTACAATCCTGCGCCAATTTATTCCTCTCATAATCGAGCTTCCAGTTTGTCGGGCTTAAACTTGCCTAGGATTTTAATAATATCGTCAAATGGAAAATAAACTGAAACTCGAGTTAAAATTAACAAGAACTACGAAAGTACACTAGATTAGATGTTTATTAACAACGCAACTGTACATACTCGTATATGTAACGTAAGGTGTATGGGTTCCAAACTAAAATACTCTGTAATATTATTACACATAAATTAAAGATGTGTTATTTATCACTTTTTTTTCCTCAAGCGACAACCATCCTGGCAGCTGCAGCACCCCCTGGTAGTCTACAACCGCAAAACGTGAACCTTCTCTGAAGTCACACACAGTCAATGTCTTGTGAGAATTTTAGATATATCGTTTTGTTAAAATTATCGTTTAAGGGCTCCCGCACACGACCGAGAATCGGTGGGCGATTATCGGCCAGGACAAGGAGGGAAGATTCAGGTGATAACACGTCAGAGCGGGATGCCGACAAAAAATCGGTCACCGATTCTCGGTCGTGTGCGGGAGCCCTAAATCTATTCCATGATTCCACCATCTGTTATCTATACGTTATTCGAACGTTATTATTGTAAGTTTTTGTTCAATGAAGAGTTTCTATCTATCCAACGTCTAATGAGTCAAGCTTGAGGTGCTCTTGCCTGTACTAACAGTGAAAGTGTAAAATGTAAGAATCTCGAAAGCAAAGCACATACAAGTATTGCCCATACAAGTATTCATGTGTACTCTAACCTTTCTCCGTCCCGAGGATGCAATAAATAATAATAACAGTGACATTGCAAACCAAGCAGGCCTTCAGGGCAGTAGAGTGACCATATTGAAAAATAAAATAAAGACAAATATAAACAGATAAATAAGTGTACTGACTTGACAAAACAGAAACTGAAAGGGCATGATCAGTCGATAAAACTGAACAACTTATACCAAGAAACATGTAACAGGAAATGTAAAAATATCTTCTTCTCCATACAAACAGTGCAATAAAATGATGCTGGAAAAAGTTGTTCAGTTTAATTTTTTGCTAAACTGTCCCTTACACCCGGTATTAAACAATAAACACATTGGAGTAAATAGAGAAAAACTAGGATCCTAACCAGTACCTGCAGATGATCTAAGCTTTATCAAGAAAAATATCTTTTTTTTTTAAAGAAATGACCTCTCTTCTTCTTCTCCCGAGCCTATTTCCCATATCTCTTGGGGTCGGCCCTCCTAGTCCTATTTCGCCATTCTGAGCGTTTTTGTATAATTTCCGGTTTTAAGTCCATCGTCTTCATATCTTTGGAAATGGTCCCCATCCAGGTTGTCGGTGGGCGACCTGGACGCCTTTTGGTTTGTTCAATTTGCATGACCATTCTTGTCATGTGATTCTCGTTGCGCCTCATTTATTTATCCGTAATATTTGCCACTTTAAACGTTCCCCTTGTATGTTCGTTTCTCACTTTGTCTTTAAGGGTTACGCCCCCAGACCATCGGAGCATCTTCATTTCTGTAACGTGGAGTTTTTGTTCATCTGTCTTTCGCGTGGCCCAACATTCTGAGCCATACATTAAAGCTGGTCTAATTGCTCTCTTGTATATGTTTCCTTTCACTTCAATGGGCATCTTCGCGTCACAAAGAACTCCAGTCAAGGATCGCCATTTAAGCCATGCAGCTGTTTTCCGGTTTTCGATATCTTTGTCAATGGAGGCTGTAGATGTTAAAACAGATCCTAGATATTTGAAATGGTCAACTTGTTTTAAGGGTTTGTTATCCAGTTGTGGCACTCTGTTGTTAGGTGTTCTCCCTGAGAAGCTACAGTGCATGTATTCCGTTTTGGTTCGACTCACTCTTAACCCTCTGCGTTCTAGTGCTGTGCACCATGCCATTAAGTCGGTTTGGACCTGTTGTAACGTTTCCGCTATGAGAACTATGTCGTCGGCATATAACAGTGACCAAGGGGCTGGTTTCTGAAGGTGTTCGGTGACATAGTTCATGACTATGTTGAATAACAATGGACTAAGGGTGGAACCCTGGTGGACCCCAACCCTGACCTCAAATTCTGGACCAACACCAGCAGGGCTGAGAACTCTGGTTTTGATATTGTGGTACATGTCTTTAAGAATTTCGATGTACTGTTCAGGGACTAGTTGTGCTCGTAATGCCTGCCATATAAGCTCTCTTGGAATACGATCAAATGCCTTTTCGAGATCAATAAAGACTAGATGGAGGTCCTTCTTGAGTTCCTTATACTTTTCCATAAGGATTTTTACAGTATGGATCGCATCTATTGTTCCCACTCCGCTAGTGAAGCCGCATTGGTTGGATGTAACCGTAGTGAGCTCTTTAAGTCTTTTAGCAACCACACTTTCCCAAATCTTTAGGACATGTGACGTAAGTTTGATAGCACGATAGTTTTCGCATTCTGCCACGTCGCCTTTGTTTTTGTAGAATGGTAATAAGTTGCTCTGTCTCCATCCATCAGGCATTTTCCCTTCTGTTAGGATAAGGTTGAAAAGGTTAGACAACCACAGTATACTTGACTCTCCAGCCATTTTCAGAAGTTCCGAAGGTATTTCGTCAGGTCCTGTTGCTTTGCCATTCTTCATTTTAGTAAGGGCAGCTTTCACTTCTCCTGGTGTTATAGCTTCTAGCGGGCCGTTCACTGAAGGGAGGCTGGGCAAGGGCTCCTGTGGGAACTTTTCATTTAGTAGGTGGTTGTAATACTCGCGCCATCTGTCATTGATGTCCTTATCGGAGGTTAGCAGTATACCTGCGGAGTTTTTTACATATTTATTCTGTTTTATATCTTTGGCTTGCTTGTATCTAAATTTTGCAATTTTGAATATTTCTTTATCTGAGACAGCATTTTCCAGTCTACTATATAAAGAAATTAAAAGAAATGACCGACCTCAAATAAGATAATAGTTAGGAACATACTGGAACGCCTAATCCAAAATAAAATCCGAGAGTTTACGACCTAGTCAAATAAGCTACTTTCTCATGTAGGTATTTCTTGTTATACTCCAGTAAAATTACGAGAGATTGTATGGCGAAACGGAAATAATTGATAATAGCCGTGATTCTTTTTCAGATCGATAGATTATATTTCTGTGTAAAGCTTTTTAATGGAATCCACCTAAATTTACTTCATTTATTTATTTATTTTGCCGCCCAAACATTAAAAAAATATGGAATTTCGGAAAAAAAATTTAAAAGGTTATTTTTTTTATTTACGGCTTGCTATATATTCAGAATTTCATATTATACATGAATCCACCTAAAAATATTAGCTTTTTTGTATTGTTTAACTTTTATAGCATGAAATTTAAATACAGCTTATCTTCGCAACCAAAAATAGTAATAGATCCGTTTTGCTGTCTAATAATTTAAATAGTTCTATATAATCACATTTTTGGCAAATCCAACATAAATGTTTACAAAATCATTGTAAACCAGCGATTACAAAAAACTTTTTTTTTATTTAGTATGGCATTTTTGTGAATATATATAAGAATCACTTACATTTAAAAAGGTTGAGTTTAGCTCAGTTTATTGCTATTATTTTACCTCGACTTTATTGGCCCTTATATGTAAAAATAAGTGGAGATTTTATATTTTGAAATAAATTGATATTTTTAAATATATTTATGGTGGATTTTGATGCCTATATGTAAAGTATACGTTTATCTATGATATAAAGTATATAATTGTCTATTACTATTTTTGCCTTAGCTGTTATTCGAAAAAAATATTCCGCTTTAAATTTTAGGTGGATTCGTAAATATTGCGTCTTAACATCATATTTAAATACGATATACACAAAAAAGTAGCTATTAGCATTTAATGTTTTGCAAAACCGTATTTTTACTGGACTATTATTGGTTACGATTTGTTTTACATTATTTTAACCATTCTACCTTATAGGGAAACCGTATACTCGCAAATTACATAGGTATTTTTAAATCATCATATTCCTCACACATATTAGGTAAAGATGGTCACCCTACCCGGTAACATCGGAAAACATAGATTGCGCTAATATTGTTCCTTCATAAAAACAAACGGCATGTTTGTTTGTAACCGTATTTTGAACAAACGATTACAGCCAGAAGAGCTTTGAAATGTTTTGCCATACTGTCTTATCATGCATGCACAATACAGTCGATTCTTCCCAGTAAGTAGTTCCGTGAAAGAAGTTTCGTGGCGGAACTGTTGAGATTTTTATTCCCAGTAGTTCCGTGGCGAAACTAGTAATCCCTTTTTAGTTCCGTTACTGTCTACAGAGTTTTACTACTTAAACAAACTTAGGTATCTTTTTGGGGTTCCCTACCCTAAGGGTGAAAAACGAGACCCTATTAATATGCCTCCGATGTCTGTCTGTCTATCTGTCAGCGGGCTGGCACATGGCTGCACGTCGGTGGAAACACTTTGACCTTTTCAGGTACTTTTCAGGTACGTATATATTTTTTTCGGGTACTTATAGCGTAGAGCTGGTTCAGCTTTACTGGTTTTATTTTTCCCATTTACCATAGGATTAGGCTGCGGTTCTAACAGGCTAATTCAAAATTCAGATTGACTTATGTTTATTGTATCAACCCTGTACATTCAAACATTTTTAAAAGTCCGCGTGGGTTTTTATTGTCGCTTCTTTTTTTCCACTATGGCGCCAATTTGTTTGTGAAGCGATGTAGTTTAGCTGACGTCATTAAGAGATTTTAATAAAATAAAATAGTTTATTTATGTACATACAACAAACATACAAGTAACAAACATACAAGTAAAAATAAAGTTGACAGAAAAATCGTGTAACTACAAATTACGTCAAGTTTTAAGACCATCAGCCTATTCCTTGACTAGGTGAATTCCTGTATTAAAGGAAGAGTTGATGTTCCTCCGCGGAGTGTCACAATTTAAATTGAATTCACGTGAGTAAATGTGTGATAAGTTGTACACACTGCCGCACATCAGTAGAAACACTTGGACCTTATGGCGTGGTAATAGAGTTGAAAAAGTTTCTACCGACAAGCGGTTGATCGTACGTTCATGAGAGAATAAATAAATAGAGAATGTGTATATATGTGTGTAGTGTATGTATGTGTGTAATATCCAACAATGAATAAACTATTTTGAGTTTGAGTTATTTCATACGTGCTTGCCTCTAAACGTCTTTTTCAGTTGTTATTTACGTCTTTCGGTATCAACTGTTTATTAAGGAGGTAAACAGACTGATTAGTGATCATGCCCTCCAGACACAAGAAATAATTATAATAACCTAGATTTGTTACTTTTGGTTTTAATATTATTATTATTAACTTTCTATTCAAGTATCAAGCAAGTAAGTATGTCAAGATCGTAGGCTGTGGTCCCCCTACTGCGATGGGAAAGAGGCGTGATGTTAAGGTCCTATGAAATTGTGAACATAATTTGAAACTGAACAACTTTTCCGAAGGAACTTAGGTCGGAATACGAAAAAAATATTTTAACTTCTCAAGGAAATTTCTTTTTTCATATTTCGACATGTTTCTTGGGAAAAAATGTTCATTTTCATGGTCTAAGGAACATGCTTAAATTATGTTTACTATTTCATTAGGACCCTATATATTAAACGTCTTTTTAGGGTTCCGCAGCCAAATAGCAAAAAACGGAACCCTTATGGATTCGTCATGTCTGTCTGTCCGTCCGTATGTCACAGCCACTTTTTCCGAAACTATAAGAACTATACTGTTTAAACTTGGTAAATAGATGTATTCTGTGAACCGCATTAAGATTTTCACCCAAAAAAAGAAAAAAAAATTTTTGGGGGTTCCCCATACTTAGAACTGAAACTCAAATTTTTTTTTTTCAACAAACCCATACATACGTGTGGGGTATCCATGGATAGGTCTTCAAAAATGATATTGAAGTTTCTAATATCATACATACATACATAACATCACGCCTCTTTCCCGTCGGGGTAGGCAGAGACCACAGTCCTACACCTGCTACGATCTTGACATACTTCCCTTGCTTCCTGTACTTTCATCAATCCTTTCATACATGCTCGTCGGCTTAGGGTACTTTTAACCTGGCCTTTGTTCAGAACGTCCTGAATTTGGTCCTGGTACGTTCGCCTAGGCCTTCCCCTTCCAACGTTTCCATTCACTCTCGCCTGGTAGATCTCTTTCGTCAGTCTTCGTTCATTCATCCTCTCTACGTGACCAAACCATCTCAGCATCCCTTTCTCTATTTTGGTCACTACGTCTTCTTTTACGCCACACCGTTCTCTTATCACACTATTTCTAATACTGCCACTAATTTAACACCAATCATACTTCTTAGCGCTCTCATTTCCACTGCATTAATTCTACTTTCATGCTTCTTCTGCCATACCCAGCTTCCACTGCCATACATCAGTGTTGGTACCAAAACACCCCTATGAACAGCCAAACGAGCCTTTTGAGACACCTTCTGACTCCTCATAAAGGCGTGCAGGGCACCATTCACCATGTTTCCAGCATTCACTCTCACTTTCACACTTTCCATCTCTTGTAAACTTTGAGCCCAGATACACAAACTCCTTCACTTGTTCGACTTGTTCACCACTTATTAATATAGTACACTCTGTCATACATTCTTCTCTTTCAAGTACCATTACTTTTGTCTTGCTTACATTTACTTTAATTCCTTTCCTGTCCAAAGCCACATTCATCATTGTTACCATCTCCTGCAACTTGTCAGCAGATGACGCAAGTACAACTTGGTCATCAGCGTAGAGAAGACATTTGATGAGTAACTCATTCATTCTCAGTCCACACATACTCTCTTTCAGATCAATCAAACAATTATCCATGAACAGGTTAAACAGCCAAGGTGACGCTACACATCCCTGCCTAACACCATTTTCGATGCTAAACCATTCAGTGTGCGCCCCGTTTATTCTGACTCAAGCACTGGAATCCGCATAGAGAGATTTCGGTGCTTGAATCAGATGACCGTTTACCCCATATATAGACAATGCTGACCACAATTCATTCCTCACTACTCGGTCATAGGCCTTTTCCAAATCCACGAACGCGCAGTAGACTTTTTGGTTTTTAGCCAAAACCTTTTCAGCTATGCATTCTAATATCATTTTTTCTAAACTGAATAGTTTGCGCGAGAGACAAAGTGGTAAAATGTGTCTTCCCCCTGTAACTTCTAAAATAAGAGAATGATAAAACAAAAAAAATATACATTAATGTACATTACCATGCAAACTTCCACCGAAAATTAGTTAGAGTAAGTAGTTTTTTTTTCTTCATATAAATCGTAAACCGCAAAAAAAAAAAATTGCAATAAAAATACCATAACTTTTACTTATATACCTACAAGTTTGTACGGAACCCTCAGTGCGCGAGGCCGACTCGCACTTGGCCGGTTTTTTTATATTACAACTGAGCAAACGAGCAGGTGGACCACCTGATGGTAAGTGGTCTCCACCGCCTATACCACCCACTGTCTTATTAGTGACAGTAGTCTTATCCTTATCATGGAGACAAAAAAAAGATCAAAGTTAGCTTATCTAAATATATAAAAGAGCATGTCCTGACTGACTGACTGATTCATCAACGCCGGGCCGTAACCGCTATAGATACAGATCTGAAATTTTGTACACAGGTTCTATGTGCGTCAAAACCACCCACTAAGAAAGGATTTTGGAAAATTCATCTCCCAAAGGGGTGAAATAAGGGATGAAAATTTGTATGAAAGTCCTTTGTTTCTTGAGCGAGATTCACACAAATTTGAATTTAAGCTTCTGATAAAAAATAAAGAAACACGTGTTTAAGCATTTCTTAAAAATCATCCTTCAAGGGGGTGAAAAAGGGGATGATTTTTTTCCGTATGTTGGTCTATAAGTCTTTCAGTTTTAAAGGTAGAATTATAGAAATTTGTATTTAAGCTTTCGGTAAAAAATAAAAAAGTACGTGTTTTATAATTTTCCAAAATTCATCCCCTAAGGGGGTGAAATAGGGGATGAAAGTTTGTATGAAAGTCCGTCAGTTTTGAAGTTAGGATCTTTAAAATTTGTATTTAGGCTGACGACTAAAAACTAAGTTTGATGTGTCTCAGGGTTTTTGAAAATCCTACACCCTAAGGGGTGAAAAGGGGGATGAAGTTGAAAATCCTTCATTTTCAAAGTAAAATCCACAAAATTTATTGTTTAGGCATTAGGGTTGTAATTCTGTGGAATGTACATCACTGTTATTGAAATTTTACCCCAAATTCAACCCCTAAAATAGGGAAATGGGGTAAAAAAGTCTAAAAACCAATATGGGTATCGTTTGTATGGTTTATCGGATCGCTGATTACGAAAACTACAACAATTTTGAAATCCAACGTGGTGGACGTGAAATACCATCATCCCTTGGGGATGGGGTTAGTGTGCGATAGAGTTGAAATGTCTAAAAGTCAATATGGGTGTCGTTTGTATGGTTTATCGGGTCGCTGATTACGAAAACTACAATAATTTTGAAATCCAACGTTGTGGACGTGAAATACCATAATCCCCTAGGGATGGGGTTGGGGTGCGATAGGTTTGAAATGTCTAAAATCAATCTGAGAGAGTGCGAGAGGGAGAGTTAGAGGGAGGGCGAAGGGGGAGGGAGGTAGAGGGGGAAAGGGAGGGGGGAGAGGGAGGATGAGGGGGGAAGAGGGAGGGGCGAGGGAGAGGAAGAGAGAGAGGTAGGGGTAGAGGCAGAAGAAGCGGTAGAGGTAAAGGTAGAGGAAGAGGTAGAGTAGAGGTAGATGGAGGGGGAGAAGGAGGGGAAGGGAAAAGGGGGAGAGGGAGGGAAATGGGGAGATGGAGGGGGAGAAGGGGGGAAGGGGAGGGGGAGAGGTAGAAGAAGGGGGAGGGGGATACAGAGTGAGGGGGAGGGGGAGAGGGAGAGAGAGGAACGGGGAGAGGGTTTTAGTTTTTCTCAATTACTTCTGCGAGTTGGCTCTGTTTTAAAATATAACGTAAAGGAGTCTCTCATATCTCTCACTACATTTGTTAGGTTAAGTGGCAACTTTAAGGCATAATACTGCTGTTAAGTTCCTCTGTTCTGAGGAATTTATGAGTAACGTCTGTATATTATATAAAATTTAGCTGGATCTTGAATTGTACTCATTGATTTGCGCAGGGTTAGTCCCGTTTTTCCTTAGTTTAAAATTACCCCGAAATGACGGGAAAATATCCCCTTACTTCGGAAAACCGGTAACAACATAAATACGAAATCTACGCGAGCGAAGCCGCGGGCAACAGCTAGTCAAACATATTACCTAAATTGTTTTTACATTTAATACGAAGCACTTATTCCCGTTGGTCAGCCGATAAAGTGTTTCATCTTTATTGCATCTTCTCGAAGCAGTCACCTTATAAATACATGGGTATTGCCTGTCTGATGCTGGCTTAAAATTGTACAGTCAAGAGCACGTCAAGCTTGAAAAATCTGACTTCGTACCGCTTGAATATTAATCTCTATAGGAGCTAAATTCGCATTGCGAATGTCAAGCTTGTCTTGCTCTTCGTCGTCACGTTGGTGTTATAATTATTTTTACGAGATTTAGTTTCATGTTACACGCATCTTTTTTAAGGTCTTTAATTTAAAAGAAATTATAAAAAAGTTAGTGAAAGACCTCTTACGTCCTCATAATAAAAGTTAGTGAAAAAACGGTAGGTAAATATTTGAAATTATGAAATTCATAAATTCAGCGGTGGCCAGTGCTCTCAGCTCTAAGCTTTCTGGATTATGTTCACTAGACCATGAAATTTCCTTTGAGCATGAAATTCACCTATTGTAGCGTAAAACGTAGATTTCTATAATAGTTCCAGTAGTCAGATAGTAATGAGAAAATCTCAATAAATAAGCCCCTTGCCCATTTCTGGCATAAAGCAGCATAGTCTGGAGCTGGTTCTCCCGCACTCCTGAGTTGTCGCCTACTTTAGCTAGGATACTTTTTTCTTAATTCCACGCATCAGTGCCGGATTTACCAATAGGCTGAGAAGGCTGGAGCCTAGGGCGGCAGATTTTGGGGGGCGGCAAATTTGAGGTAACTTTTTTTTTCATGTCGTAGAAATCAAATAGATTTTTATGAATAAATCTAAATTACTAATAAATTTCTAAATGTAGGCATCATCCAAAACAGCAAAACAGCTTATCGACATTACGTCTCGCCCTGGTTATACTCTAACCAAACGTTCCCATTATGCTCACAAAGTTTCCGCCCTGTAATATGGCAGCTGCAGGCCGGTGGACCAGAAAAGAACCGGTGCGCTTTCTCAGCTTCTTAAACTTCGTCATCCTATCTACTTCACAAACTCCTTCGCTCCACTTCCCCAATGACTCGCTATCTCAAACGTCACAGGAAAAAATGATGCTTCCGTCTGGCGCACCGGCGGCAGATTCTGCGAGAGGTTGAGTTGAGATGCGACGCTGCGTACGTACTGACGCACGTCGCATCCTATTCGAGGCTTTGCCTCTTGCTCCACGGTATCACGGCTAATCTATGTGGTCTTTTGCAATTTGAGCGGCTTAAGCCTGGAGGATTGTTTAAAGCAAGGTGCAGCGGAAACGTCCCTGAGCAACACAGACAATTCAGTTCGTGATGCCCCTTGGCTTTAACAGTTCTATCGCAAATGCATAAATAGGGCTTACAGACATTGCAACCCCACCTACAGTAGATACCACGGCAACACGAACCGATTCATCATCCAATAAAGTGCCCAGGTTGGGAGAAAACAGAATGCCCCATCCTACGGAGCAGTGACTACCTTCAACCGAGCTGACTCGACCCTAGTTGGACCAGCCTCCAACCGTGGTATAGTAGACTTGCAGGTGATATCGTTCCTCAAATGCTGTTGAGGACCAAGCAGTACGGGCCTCCTACTCATGGACTCATGAGATATACTGATTTTGCCACCATGAGAAGAAAGCATTCTAGCAGCGATTCTCTCACCTCTGATGGCCGACGCCAGGAACGTAGAAAAACCAACCTCGCGAAACAGTCAGACACCCAAACATCCATGTCGAAAAAGCAGACTGGTGTACGTACACCAAACGATCTCCTTCAATATCAACATTTTAAATGTTTACTTGCCTCGATTTAGATTCAGATAATTTCATCCAATGTAGATTCATTACCGAATACTTACTGAATGTGATGCAGAATACAATGAAAATAGATCGAGTTTACAATGTTTCGGTTCTCACTATAGCAGCGCAAAAGAAACGGCAAAAAACCACTGCTCTTTAAGAGTCGGCTTTTTACAATGTGTTTCTTGTGTTTTGCTGGAATATCAGAGCACCATACCTCTTTGAAATTCATATAGTCATCTGATCTATAGTAAGCTTTTTTATATAACATTTGTTTTACACATTCTTTAAACTTTCAGGTAGCAACAACTTTCTGTTTGTCAGGTAGGGTAAGTGCGCAAGAAGTATAAGACTTTAGGGGGCTTAGGGACTGAAAAACACACTCGCAGAAGAAAGAGCGTAGTGTTATATGCGCAGACAGATGTTTTGACCGCTCAAGACGGAAAATAATCTGCCTTTTCGCCTGTAAGGCGAAAAATTTCTTTTTCGTTATTTAGCTGTGATTTGGCAGAAGGGCTTGAAATCTAGACGTGTGCGTGCTTACACATTAAGCGAAAAATTCGCACTTGGTGTGCGTTTACGGCTAAACATCTTCCGCAACGCAAAATTTATTCAAATTTCATTTATCATCTTATACATATATAAAATTTATTTTATTTTTATCGAATTTTAGAGGTTGGCTGGGGCGGCAAAATTTTAATAGCCTACGGGCGTCAAATTTGTTAATACGGCACTGCCACGCATATACAATATCGTAGGCAACAGCTTGTAGATTTATGTGAAGACCCCTACCGCGAAATAATATAAAAAAGAGACATTAAAAAGATATGTCCAATGTCCATCACCAAAAAGCTTGATAGAACTCCTTAATAGGAAAATAGCCAAGTTTTATGTGAAAGATGTCTCGTTCAGATCAAGTTTACGAGCTCGCGTGCTAATGGCCACTTTACTTTCTTTTCAACTTGTAGCTAACTGCTTTCAGTATAACATTCATTTTTACTTTATTGGACACATTAAAGATAAAATAGTTCATCATAGAAGTTGTAACTTACTTTGTCTACTTGATCATGTACGGTCAACCGCTTGTCGGTAGAAACTATTTCAACTCTATTACCACGCCATTAGGTTCAAAAGTGTTTCTACTGATGTGCGGTCGTGTGTACCTAATAACAATAAAGAACACAAGAGGAGTGTTGTAAGGTGGAGAAAATCCGTTCCTATCTCCACTGGAATTTCTTTTCCCACTTTTCCACCAGTTTTTTTTTAAACCGGCCAAGTGCAAGTCGGTCTCGCGCACTGAGGGTTCCGTACCACCACATTATATTAATTAAATAAGCTGATTTGAGTTGATTGAATGAAAGGTAAATCACGGTTTACAATTTACCACTTTGGATGTGTCTCTCGCGCAAACTATTCAGTTTAGAAAAAAAATATATTAGAAACCTCTATCATGTTTGAAGACCTATCCATAGATACCCCACACGTATGGGTTTGATGAAAAAAAAAATTTTTGAGCTTCAGTTCTAAGTATGGGGAACCCCCAAAATTTATTGTATTTCTTTTTTCTATTTTTCTGTGAAAATCTTAATGCGGTTCACAGAATACATCTACTTACCAAGATTCAACAGTATACTCGTAGTTCTTATAGTTTCGGAAAAAAGTGGCTGTGACACATGGACGGACAGACAGACATGACGAATCAAGGGTTCCGTTTTTTTTTCATTTGGCTACGGAACCCTAACAAGCAATGTACAGTCAAGAACACATCAAGCTTGAAACATTGGACTTTGTAGCGGTCTTATTTCAATAGATATATGGGCTAGATTCGCGCTGCGAGTGTCAAGCTTGACCTATCGTTGACTGTTCAACGTTTTTCGATATAGCAGCGATTGATTCCTAATGGAAACTGAGACATCGTTAAAACAAGACTTAAAAAAATTGGTGTGCTTTAAGTTGGTTAAAGCCCTTACACTTTAAAAAGTGAAAGGGCTTAATCCAACTAAGTCCTTTTATTCCACGACTTTTGGAAATTCGCAAAAAAATCAACCCTCCATACAAAATGATTATTTTTAGGGTTCCGTACCTCAAAAGAAAAAAACGGAACCCTTATAGGATCACTTTGTTGTCCGTCTGTCTGTCTGTCTGTCTGTCTGTCTGTCTGTCTGTCTGTCAAGACCCTTTATCTCACGAACGGGTAAAGGTATCAGGTTGAAATTAATACCATATGTTAGGATCCATGAACCACACAAGATCTGAAAATTTAAATTTTTTACAACGACGCAATCAAAAGATATGGCATTTTATGTCCTCATCTCCATACATTTATTCAAAAATGAAAAACCTACAGGGTACTTCCCGTTGACCTAAAATTATGAAATTTGGCAAGAAGCTAGGTCTCACAGTACAAATAATGGGAAAAGTCTGAAATCATTAAATATTACAACTTTTCTCACAACTAATGATAACCAATTGTGGTGAGCTCCAGTTTCAAGAACATTCATATAAGAGAGGGGTCAAGTTGGATGGTTGCTGAGGCGATTTTTTTTCTAGTTCTATTTAAAAACGGGAACACTTACAAACTTGAAAATTGGTATGTTTATAGGGCATAGGCTATAAAATAACAACAAATAATAAAATTTGGTCAAGCGCGTGTCGGACTCAAAAAATCTAGCACATTAACTTACTGAAATTTCAACTAATACAATTATGTTTATGTGGTGGTACGGAACCCTCAGTGCGCGAGTCCGACTCGCACTTGGCCGGTTTTTTCGACATTGTGCCCACCAGGAATCGAACGGGATATCCGGATTGAGAGCTGAACGCACTAATAACTAAATCACGGAGGCCGTCATTTTTTTTTAATATTATTTATATCATCTAGAACTTAGCTATAAAAACAAAATACTATTTGACCAATACTATGAAAAGCCCCCATTTCGGTCCCATAAATAATTAAGGTTTTACTATTAAAAAATTTAAAAGCGGAGAGAAATGTGAGAGAAGCATCATATAACCCAATATACCTAATCCAGTAAAAATAAAAAGTTTGCATCCTATGAAGGAAAAAAAATTACGCGCCCAGATGGAGTAGTAATCAAAACGTACTATGGGTGCCGGCTATGATACAATTTTGTAACTCACACACACATTCACACTTTTCTTCCAAATAGTCGTTCACGGCATGTGACATGGACAACATCTCTGTCATAAAATATCAGAAATAAAATAAATAACACAAAACATTAATAATTGTGCGGTGAAATTGTGCCGAAACCATGCCGCAAGCAAAACTACAAAGCTTGCTGGTATCTCATTTTTCTGGTGAGTAGTAAACCGCTTGGTTTTTACAATTTTCGTGGTCAAATTTTTTGTAGAAAATTGTGTTGTTGATTTTTAGTGATGTGAAGTAGTCGATGAAAAATAATATAGAATCGAGTCGTCGTTATAATTTTATTTCATTTATTTATCGCAGTTTTCTAAAAGATCCGGCGCAAAAACGTCAATGGGTGCCAACATGCGGGAGAGACCAAAATTGGATTCCAACCAAATATAGCAGAATCTGCTCATCTCATTTTAATAACAGTAATAACGAATTAACTGAAGCCCGCAGAAAAAGACTTCATAAAGATGCCATTCCAACCGAGAACCTATGTCACAAGGTAAATGAAAAACTAGTTTTTTCCATCCTCAGAAATCTATAATCTCTACCAGCTATCCCATCTTAAAAACAGCTGTATGTACGTTTATAACTCTGTGCAGCGTCTTATTAATATTATTAACTAGCCCCATACAAATATATATTAGCTTCAGCATTATCTCTTTATCCAAATAATATATTTTCATTCTTACAGATTGATGAACAAGTGCTTCCCCCTTAGAACTCAACGATACATGCTTCCGAAGGTAGCTCTACATTGTCAGAAACAAGATTAAAATACAAAATTGAAGAGCAAAGGAAGAAAATAAAACAATCAACTATGGCATGTGTTATTCTATTACATTTTTAATTAGACTACAAAACATTGTTTTACTTTTTATTGTTAATAATTTACATTGTAATAAATATTATGTCAATATCAATGGTGATTTACGAGAAAAAAAGGTGGTCAAAAGTTATTTTACACGTAATGTAAATACGTTATACAATAATTTAAATAGTTAAAAACATAAATTAAAAATATTTTTTAAAAATTTGTAATGTATTTTTATTTGTTTATGTTTAATTTGACGTGGTCCTTGCAATTTTATATTTAATTCCGATAAGTGATAAATTTCATCCTCACCACCTGGACATCTGATCTCGAACTAACGTACGTGGATAACGCTTTTACCGCTCACGTGCAAGGTGTGGAATGATCTCCCTCTCGAGGTGTTTCCTTTGCACAACAATTTAGGGTCCTTCAAAAGGCAAATCTACAGACATCTCAAATGCCTGCACCGTATCTGCTCCCCTAAGTTGCAAGATGTCTTAGACGACAGTGACCACCTACTATCAGGTGGGCCGTCTATCCCTGTGCGTCTCTCGGTAGTTCGCTCACTCTAGAAAATAAAAGACATATTTGTATGGAGAAGCAAAAAGACAAAATACCAAATGCCCAAAGAAGTAAGCAGTTCCCAATATTATTGCAAGTTGCAAATTGATCACCATTGTATATGAGAGGTTCGATAAATAAGTCCAGGAGCCATGTGATAAAATGTAAGTAAATAATCGATAAATATACATCACATCACTATTTTCAAATTCAGCAACCATGAAGTTTCTTGTTTTTTACATGCCAAATAACAAAGATTTTGGAAACTACGCCAGGGGGCAGCGTTTTTCTTACGTCAATGCCAAATAAAGACAAATAAATGTCGTACTTTATTGATATTTTGTTTTTAATTGGGCATATCATAACATAAATGTCTCTATCTTTTTCTAACGTAACGTATTCAAAAATGTGTGATAAAGTTAAAAGACAAACCCCGTCTCCCGCTTCCACCTACCCTCCCACCCCTCTGAGCGGCCGCATAGGTTTCGATACAAAATGGGCATGATTACTACTCCATCTGGGCGCGTAATTTTTTTTTCCTTCATGTTGCATCCACTTTTATTCTAGCCCCAAGCGTTCGCAAGTAACTTTTCAATACCCACATGTAAAAGGATCTGTCGTCGAATGTCAGCAACTCCGGAACTTCCAACGTGCCTGGCAGACAGTTTTTAAGCCCCTAAGGGGTAGCTCAGACGAGCGTTACGAACCACTCCGTTCTTCCCTATCCATCCCACTCAATGCCAGCTCGTGTCCTCGAAACTATTATGACTATGATTATGACTGACTATCACCGACTGTTGGTCTACTGATAGAATAAACGACAACAAATACACGCGTGTTTTTAAATCAGTTTGACGATGCGGGAGCAAGGGTTTTGAGCAGAGTGGATTCTGTGGATTAGGTCTGTTACCGGACAAACCCGATTGTAGACCAAACGAGTATGACCTAGGCTATACGTAATACTATCGGGGTTCGCTCTTTGCTGAAAAGAAATTTAAACAACTAGATTGAAAAGTGATGTGTAGGTTAACCTTTTCATTAGAAACAAGTCATTTCTAGTGCAAGGTACGGATAACCTAACCTACCCAAAACATTTAGGTTTGGCCCACGGATCAGAAATAAGTCTAGATAACGCAAACTCCGCCGTTTGTATGAAAACGAAGGGTGTCACAGTTCTCGGTGATATGACAAGCCCATGACAAGCAAACTAAGCGTTTTGAGCTTAGTTTGGGCCACGGGTCTGGGCACGCAAAGTAGGTACACTTGAGTCATCTAGACTTATTTCTGATCTGTGGTTTGGCCACAGAAAAATAAAGGTACTTAGAAGAAGGATTAAAGGAATAATTCGTCACTAGGTGGTGTAGGCGTTTTTGTATATACGCTACAGTAAAAATCACCGGTCATTATTAAACATTCTTCATTAATCACACACGGCAACTATAACGCCAGCCAGCCCTCTATGAGAATTTTTGCAAAAGCAAAGATTTTGGAAAACGCGTGTGGGTACGCGCAAGGCGTTTAGAAAGCGGAGCGCGAGTTTTCTTACGTCAATGGCAAAAGCATATATAGCCTGTAACTGAATCACGTTTACAGCGCGGTTTATTTAGTCAGACGCGAATTGACTGTACACAAATAATCGCCATGTGCAGAGACTGTAACTGCTTACCAAACATGCTTACATCGTCGTCGCTCCAAACGAACTTTGTAATACCTCAGGGTATTCTCACACTTACCAGTTATAGATCTATATTACGTAAAACTGAAGGTATGTTTAAGACTGTGACGCCAGTAACCGTCGCGTCGACCCAAAACGTAGGTTAGGTCGCAAAAACTTGTATCACACAGATTTTCGGGATGTAGTCACAATCACATGGATGAAATAATTGTTAAACCAAGTCGTGCCCGAAATTTCCAAGGTGCAGCATAATAAGAAAGTCACCACGTCACTTTTAAAGATTTCAGTGCTATAAACGCTCTGTATGTCTAACATAGCTTGAGATCTTCAGATACAGCAATTAAAACATTGATCATTTTATCTATAGGGTCAAACGTACTTTACCTGTTGTTTGTTTTCAAGTAATGCCTGGGTGACCGAGCTTTGCTCTGTATAATCTTTACCAAACCCCACCACAGATGACGCAGTAAGTTTCTGAAACGCGTTATTTCCAAAAAAAATACACCAAAATACAGAAAAACGAATTACCTTAGACTATTACTTATCGATTTTTCGACCCCAAAAACCCCGTTTTCGAGAAACAAATTAAAAATATATATAATACAGGGTTCTAGTACACTGTTATTTCAGCGAGTGTTGTATTGTATACAAGTAGAGATTGTGGCTCGAACAGATATTTACTTCAGAGCATTGTCAAACTTAAGAATAGTTTAAGAATTGAAAGTATATTTGTGTGTTGCAATCTCAGAGTAAAAAACTATAGAGTCCGCCATATACATATTCTGTATGAGCAAGTAAAGTGTAAAGCGTCTCACTGTCGCCCATACTAGTCGGTCGAAAAACTCAGTTAAGTTTTACAAAAATCAATATATCTTTAAAAATCGAATGTTTTAGTATAAACTTTGTTTGCGAAAGTGAAAATATATAGTGTTTTACTTGTGAATTGATAATTAATACTTTGAACGGAAGCGTAAATAATCCGTAATAGCCATTTTATGTGTGATTTTTAACACCGTTTTTTTCCTGAATGGTAAGTGTTTTCACCAGAAAAACTGTGGTAGTAGCATTTATTAGTCCCATGTCACTTATTTCTCAGAGAGAAAGGTAAAAATTTTACGTTTTTAAGATTTTGATAAAATTCCATACATTTTAGTATGGAGGTCCCTCGCAAGAAAGTGCTACGCTTATGGCTCCCTCCTTAGCAGGAAGAGCTGCTACTAAAACCTCCTTGGTTGCAATAGTGTTAGAATTATTTCCTTAGTTGCTAATTGCATTACATAGCACCTAAAGCTGCTTTTCCACCTGTGCGAGGGAGCTGAGCTGATAAAATTTCATACAAAAGGATTGCACCATTTTCCTAGTCTGTGAAATGCGTTATCAAATATTGGTTGGAATTTACAGCTTACAGCTTAGCTCCCAGTGCTGTGCACTGGTGAAGTGGCACTCTAAAGGCTGACATCCTGGCCTAAATAGGAAAAAAGTAGGTAATACCTGGCCTACTTTCATTAAGCCAAGCGAAGTCAGACGCCATTTGACGGCTTGAAAACTCTGACAGTCAAAGAATCGTCTAGTCATCGGGAGTTTCCGAGCTGTCGCGTACTTTATCTCATCTGTCTTCAAGACTAGATCGAGGTCAAGAGTAAGCCCATTGACGATAAAAAAAAGCTACTAACCTGGCAAAGCCCAAAAGGTCTGGTTTGCCCTCTGGGTTAAGTCAGATGGCAGTCGCTTCGTGTCGCTCTGTGTCCGTGATCAGTGCCCTTGTTAAAGGTAGCCGACTTCATAAAATAGAATTAGGGAAATGAAAATCCATAGATGAATGAATGAATGAATGAATGATGATGATGATGATGAATTCAATAAGATAGATTTAATCCAGTAGTTATGAAAGAGCAGGACAGAGTAGTAGCGGCGGCAATGAAAAGAGCCAACAAAGCCGTAATCAGGTGTTCAAATGAGCAGCTCTAATCATTTCAACTCTCCATTGTTCGAGCCACAATCTCCACGTAGATAACACTCGCTGTAATGATAGTGTATTAAAACAAACAACAGATTCATAAATGAAATCAAAATTCAAAATCCTAAAAGCTTTTTTGCTATACATACAAATTAGTCAAACCTTTTTCGTACCACGTCTTTCTCAGTCCTTGCAATATTTGTTTTTTATTGACCCATCTTGACCTATCAGAGTACATAAAAACCTAAGGGGTAGTTTTGTACCTATAGACGCATTTTGGACTGTTGGAAGCTATAGTTGAATTTTCGCTTCATTGGTTTGAATTATTAGTTCAATATTTAAAGTTATATATCTATTGGCAGTTAAATTGTATACACCGCAGGACTATTAATGAATGTTGTATGATCCGTTGTAAGTACACACGGCCGCTCG
Source organism: Athrips mouffetella (assembly GCA_947532105.1). Taxonomy (NCBI): domain Eukaryota; kingdom Metazoa; phylum Arthropoda; class Insecta; order Lepidoptera; family Gelechiidae; genus Athrips; species Athrips mouffetella. Next base: position 14,921,538 of record OX383977.1, read on the forward strand.
TCGATGGAAACACTTTGACCTTGAACGGGTCTCTGGTTTCGGAAGTTTAAAGAGTAGCGCTGGTTCAGCTTATACTGGTCTTTTGCTTAGTGCTTGCTGCCGTGTGTACCAGAATTGAAAGAGTCTGGTCCGTGAGTTTTGGCCACACCTCGGCGTCGTTCCTTTTGGCTCTATTGTGTCGGGATTGAGACATTATAACATGATTTTTTTATTTCACAAGTGGGCAAACGAGCAAGTGGGCCCTCTGCTGGTACTTACCAGAGTTGGAATCACATTCGTTATCGTATTAATGAGGTGCTGAACCACCAATTTCTGGGTAATTCTTGGTCAAATTCTCAACCGTGGGTTACCTTTCGTTTTGAAGGTTCGTTTCGTGTCATTGTTTTGTCGAACTAATGTTGTTTGATTAGAATAATGTAAGGAGATGAGGTATAAGTACGTGAAAGAGGACGACGCGATACGTGTCTCTGTCGCTCTATTATTTCGATTGTAACGATAGTTATTTGCAAGGGAGCAAAAATTTTATTTGACGCGAGTGCCTTGTATGAATTTTTTGCATAGCAAATAACTTTAATTCAGTTTTGGAATAAAATAACGCTTACAAAAAGTGCGGTACGAAACATTTTTTTAATAAACACTAAAAAAAACCTAAATAGTTTCGAGGTATCATCCTAATTGACCATCGATATGAAATATTACTGCACTAGTTAACCTATAATTATTTTTATAAGAGGAATCGAACTACAGTCGCGATCAAACAAAATGCAAGTAGACTGTTCTAAAATGAATCGTCTGATAAAGTACCATTTTTACCAGGATAGCATACTATTTCCCCATATCGAATGAATTGTTTTTAACAAGAGTACCGACCGGTCTCCTCTTTCCGTTTAGCCCGGCGTCGTTTAGTGGGTAAATGCGGCCCAATTAGCCCCGTTAGAGAGACAAAAGTGCGTTATGTGTTTATTGTTCATCTTACCCCGGCTTTTACACAGCAGAGCTATTTTCGGGTTCATTAAAACTTTTACAAAATACATACTTCAAAATATCTTAACATGATAGAATGAAAAGACCCAAGCCTTTTGTTTTATAAATTACTAGTCTAGGCAACGAAGCGGATCGTTGAATGAAGACCCCCGCATAAAACTCACTGGTCCCACTGCTTGGAGTGTTCTCTAAGATTCTTGAGAAGATAGTTAACAACCGTTTGACTGGATATCTAGAGTCGTATGGATTACTCTCTGCAGACCAGTACGGCTTCAGGCAGGGAAAATCCACAGAAGCTGCGGTCATGAAACTGGTTAACACAGTGTCGCGAAACATGGATGAGGGGCGCAAAGTTGTTGGGGTTTTTCTTGATTTGGCTAAGGCGTTCGACTCTGTTTCAATACCTATCCTATTGAAAAAGCTAGAGCATCTTGGAATACAGGGTCTGCCGCTTGAGTGGTTTAGGAGCTACCTTACAGAAAGGCGTCAATGTCTTAAGCTTGGTGAACATATCTGTGATCAGTTGCCTATAAATTTTGGAGTTCCTCAAGGCAGTGTTTTAGGCCCTACCCTTTTCATTGTCTACGTAAATGATATTCACTCTATAACACCTAAGGACGCCACAACCATCTGTTATGCAGACGATACAGCTATCCTTTTTCATGCGTTCTCCTGGAAAACTGCTTACGAAAAAGCTGAACAAGGTATAACTCGAATAAAATCGTGGCTTAACAGTAACCTTTTAACGTTGAACGCTTCCAAAACTAAATTTGTCAGCTTCCCCAAGGAACATAGGTCGAAATACGAAAATCAAGAAAAAAAACCTCCCATAGAAACTACATCAGCTGATAGCGCATTTTGTATGGGAGGTCAAATTTAGTTTTTCGTATGTCGACGTACGTTCCTTGGGAAAAGTTGTTCAGTATTATAAGGACATGCATATATTTTGCTATCAAGAACTAATTAAAAGTCATCCTATATACCAGTCTGTCACACAAAAAAAATACATCAAAATCGGCTCAGTAGTTTTTGCGTGATGCTCTAACAAATAAACAAACAAATAAAAAGCCAAAAAATCTGTCATTTGTATTCAGGGCCATACAAATAGAAAAACTTGTTTTTAGGGTTCCGTACCTCAAAAGAAAAAAACGGAACCCTTATAGGATCACTTTGTTGTCCGTCTGTCTGTCTGTCTGTCTGTCTGTCTGTCTGTCTGTCTGTCTGTCTGTCTGTCTGTCTGTCTGTCTGTCTGTCTGTCTGTCTGTCTGTCAAGACCCTTTATCTCACGAACGGGTAAAGGTATCAGGTTGAAATTAATACCATATATTAGGATCCATGGACCACACAAGATCTGAAAATTTCAATTTTTTACAACGAGGCAATAAAAAGATATGTCATTTTATGTTCTCATCTCCATACATTTATTCAAAAATGCAAAACCTACAGGGTAGTTCCCGTTGACCTAAAATTATGAAATTTGGCAAGAAGCTAGGTCTTACAGTACAAATAATGGGAAAAGTCTGAAATCATTAAATATTACAACTTTTCTCACAACTAATGGTAACCAATTGTGGTGAGCTCCCGTTTCAAGAACATTCATATAAGAGAGGGGTCAAGTTGGATGGTCACTGAGTTTTTAAAGTCAAAGAGCAAAAGCTTTTAGTATATAATAAATATGGTAGGTAGTACTGGGTAGTATGGGTCATACTGTGCCTGGACGGTGGTGGTATTGCTTAATAAATTTTTAAAAATTTTGCTTTTTTACTTTTGAAATGTTTTTGATATTTTTAGACGCTTACCTTACAGGTTTCGCCGTCAATATTTAAATAAAATAAAGATAAGAAAATAGTTAATGTTTTTTTTACTTTTATAATATAATTATACTTACTAAACAAAGTTTATTTAATACGTGACAAAGTGTGGAACCATAATCTGATATCAGCGCCATCTTTAGGTACACGGTACAGACTTTTTAACCTAACTTCCTCTGAGACATCCAAAGCTCAAGATAATACCAATTATGGCCGCTAGGACGACACAGGTAAAAAATAATTAGAACCGTTTGATTGTATGCTATAGGTACTCAAAAAAATTTTCCTGCTTATAATAAATAAATTATATCACGGATTACTTTGAAAATTAGAAATATGCAACATAAGCGTAAATTGGGTTAGGATGGAGGTAGGATACGCCATCTATACCGTTTAATATAGCTGGTAGGTAGGTATACTGCGTGCAAAATAACTTTGTCTGTGACCGTTAATGCGCAGAAGTCAAAAAATTAGTCGCGGGGGTGAGCACGGCTCCCCCAGGGGGCGAGCGAATCGCTCATTGGCTCTCCGCCTGTCACCCATGCGCGGAAAATAAAGACTTGTTCTGAACGCGCTGTACCTATTCCAACCTATAGCGTGAGCTGAGGTTGGTCTTAGGTACACTTAACAGCACATCAGGAGAAACACTTTTGCACCTTATGGCATGGTAATAGAGTTGAAAAAGTTTCTACCGACGTGCGGTTGACCGTACGTACACACGGCCGCACATCGGTAGAAACACTTTTGGACCTTATGGCGTGGTAATAGAGTTGAAAAAGTTTCTACCGACAAGCGGTTGACCGTACGTTGACCGACCGTACGTAGCCATGATCACACCTAGCTGTATTCAAAGACTAATTCAGCGTACATTGCTCGTTGAAGTAAGGATATTGCAATTAACATAACCAAGCCTCCCAGCAATGTATGCCGAATTAAGTCTTGGAATTTAGGTAGGTGTGATCGTGGCTTATACTGTCAAGCTTGATGTGCTAAGCAGGTAATTTAGTTTTATACTATGGTTTTATTGTACACCTTTTGAGATGTACCTACGTCAGCAATCAACTGTAACAAAACGTAAGATGAACATGTTTTCTCAATTATAGGTATAGGTTTTATCAATGAAAAACCTACAGGGTACTTCCCGGTGACCTAAAAATATTAAATTTGGCAAGAAGCTAGGTCTCACGGTACAAATAATGGGAAAAGTCTGAAATTATTAAATATTACAACTTTTCTCACAACTAATGGTAACCAATTGTGGTGAGCTCCCGTTTCAAGAACATTCATATAAGAAAGGGGTCAAGTTGGATGGTTGCTGAGGCGATTTTTGTTTTAGTTCTATTTAAAAACGGGAACACTTACAAACTTGAAAATTGGTATGTTTATAGGGCATAGGCTATAAAATAATAACAAATAATAAAATTTGGTCAAGCGCGTGTCGGACTAAAAAATCTAGCACATTAACTTACTGAAATTTCAACTAATACAATTATGTTTATGTGGTGGTACGGAACCCTCAGTGCGCGAGTCCGACTCGCACTTGGCCGGTTTTTTTAAATAAAAATCTTCAATGTACTGACGAAATTAATTTACGATTTTATCATAGTATAAATAACCTTCTTTGTTGCTGAAAATCTTTGTAGCATATTCCTTTTAATTAACTTTTTGAGAAAACTTCTGTTTGTGTTTTATCCATTGACCCTTTTTTGTAAAAACCCCGTTTTTCATTGTACTACGTTTCAGCTAAAGGAGTTTTTTTTTGGGTTCATTAAATCTTTTACAAAATGCTTGTTACTGAGGGGCTTCTTCAAAACATCAAAATCATCATCCAAGGACCTAAGTCTTTTGTTCTTATTTTTTAGATAAATATTTTGTTATCTTTAACAGAACAAGTAAGTAAAAACAATTATGGCAATAATAGTACATTAAGATGCAAGTGCGCTATTTTGCTCAATACACTCGAGGCTCAGGAATTGCAGCCCGAGCCGCAGGCGAGGGCGTAATGGAGCCGAGAGTTTTAATTTATTGTTTATTAGTCAATTAATATAAATAATTTCATAAAATGAATATCCATTTCTCATATTTTCTCGAATACAGCTTAATTTATTCAAAATGTTACTGACGCAATAAGCATAAAAACTCCTTGCTCCATGCCGAGATAAAAAAAAAACAAATAAAAAAACACTAGTGCGGTAATATAATAAAAAAAAGCACACGTGTTTAATAAGTCAGATTATGGACCTTAATACAGTGCAAATAGGGCTATTTTATGAGCCTATGTGTTGAAAAATATCTTTTTGTCTCATCTTTTAAAACAGGTAAGTTACAAAAAATAAAGTTATTTTGAATAGATTGATATTGTTAAAAATAATTCTTAAATTGTCATATCATTGAGAAAATTTTAAGAAAACTAATCTTGTATTTCATTAATTTATTCTGCAAAAAGCAGGACTTTTTCATCGTACCCCGTCTATCATTTATTATTGGGTTCATTAAAACTTTTACTAAATTCTTGTAATACCTCAACAGAAGGGCTTGTTATTTAGGAATTTTCTTTTACTAAAGACTTTCGAAGTAAATAGATATTTCTAGTCAGTACGGATAGCAGCCTCTTAACTGACGATTAGAGATACACACAAAGATAAATAACTCAAAATGGATTGTCAATGTTTTTATTGGTTTATTTGGGTTAAAAAACAGAGATCACAATTTGTTCTTATCTAATGTGTACATTAAGTAATGCGCCACCAGCACCGTCAAGCACAGATTACTTTAAAATGGTGTTGAGAAAGAGTTGGTTCAAATACAGCTAAAATCCTGATTATGTAAAAAATGGAGCCCCGATTTCATTAAACGTAACGTATACAAGGTTATTTTTTGTACCTGACGTCCGTTTGCCACATTGACGTCAATAGCAACAACTTTGGTTTTACGACTTTGCTAAGATCCTGTCCAGAAAGGGCGAATTCGCCGCGAATTGTTACGCGCGAGTTCCTACGCGCGTAGGCGAGGTACTAGGTGTCAATACATTGCGTCCACAAGCATCGCGAGAATTTTCTCGGCTCGCGCGAGTCGAGATACTAGGAGCGCCTTGTTTGCGTCCAGTTGAACGCGCGAAACACGCGCGAGTAAATCGCGGCGAATTCGCCCTTTCAGGACATGGTCTAAGAACGCACTAAAAATTCTGAACATTCCGTACAAAATGGTCACTTACTCGTTCGTTTTGGAAAGTTGAAATGTTTTTGTGCTTTGTTAGCAAAGTCGTAAAACAAAAGTTGTTGATTTTGACCTCACTAATGATTAGGCAAATGGATGTCAGGTACAAAAAGATAACCTAGTGTTTCCTGATTGTGACAATCATAGGTACAGTCAACGACAAGTCAAGCTTGACACTCGCAGTGCGACTCTAGAAAATCCAGTGTGTCAGCAATTACTTACGTCTTGATTGTGGTCTTTCGATTCTCACTGCCAGTTGCTCAAAGCATCTTTAAACTTTAAGCGCCCTTGAATCTATCGCTGTAATTTTCGTTGTCATAAAAACAAAAAGTGACCGCTACAGATTTAAAAGACCTTTAACTTTAAAACTGCCTGTTGAAGTAGGCCGAGTTGCAGGGTTTCTTACAGTTTCCTTTAGGCCGGTATTTCACTGGGACACTGGTAGCGCGACTGGTTGCGCCACTGGTGTCCGTAACTAGACACCAGTAAAGACACCAGTAAAGACACACCCTGCGGCCACAGTATTAAGGGCTATATTTCACTGGAAGTGGTAGGGTGACCAACAGCCGAGCTGGTTGCGCCGCCATCCAATTTGGCGGCGCAACCACCTCGGCTGCAATCTTATTACGGACACCAGTGGCGCAGCCAGTCGCGCTACCAGTCGCGCCACCATGGTGTCCCAGTGAAATACCGGCCTTGGCGGCGCAAACAGCTCGGCTGTTGGTCACCCTACCACTTCCAGTGAAATATAGCCCTTAATACTGTGGCCGCAGGGTGTATCGATTCTGGTGTCTAGTTACGGACACCAGTAGCGCAACCAGTCGCGCCACCAGTCGCGCCACCATGATGTCCCAGTAAAATACCGGCCTTACGCTGGCACAGCACGCATCTGACACGGTAGTGACTCGCTCTATTTGAAGGGTCCTCTGCATATTATAACGTTCAATAAGTTTTCTCTTAAGAATCAACATGGAATAAATCAAATCCGAAATCTTCTCTAATGGCCAATTAAGAGTGTTGTTGTTAGTACCTAGCTTCAGCTAATAATACCTTCGTCTCTTTTGGGAGATCTGATATTTTTACTTCATATTGGTAAATTTTTTTAGTAGGGTAGCTGAAAAAATTCTGCTACAATAACAAAATGCGTACGGATTCTACTTACGCTAACAATCAAAATTTACTTAATCTTTCCAAAATCATATTACTTACCGAACCCAAATTAAGATTAACAGGCATCAAACAAATTAATACCAAAACTCATACTAGTTGGGCAAGTTTAAATTATTAGCGTTAAGTCGGTGTAGGTTGCCCCTAATTTTATAAGGGTCCCTGCAGACTGGAGGGTTTGCCCTTTAACAGGAATTTACAGTTTCAAATTGTTCTAAATAACACGTTTAGTGTAAGTTTGTAATTTATAAGTTATTTGGGATTAAGGTAAGTGGTATTAATGTTTTGCCTTTGTTTATTAGGATTCACCATCGCAGATTTCAGAACAACCAAATATTTAAATTGTTTACTTGTATGGGAATAATTATTTTCAACATGTTTTTTCTGGGAAATTACATGTCGTTAGTAGAATCAATAGCCTTAACGACTAAAAGTCCACGTTGTGTTTACAAAAAAAATATCAAAATAGTGAAACTGAAATTCCCCATCTTCTCCAGTGATATCATGAAATGCGACTAAGATCCTGAACCAGATGATTTAAAGAAAACAAAAGACATTGGAAATACTTTGACCTTGAGGTATCTGGTTCCGAGTGAATGTAGCGTCTTTTATTTATGTCTCAAGTGGCCAAACAAGCAGGTGAGCCTCCTGATGGTAAGTGGTCACCAAAGCCCATGATACCCACTGTCTTATTAGTGAAATAATTTGACACTAATAAGGCAGCAAAGCGCTTTACCCCTTGAGAACTAAGATGGTATGTCTCATGTGGCGGCTTCGCTATGGCTCCCTAACCCTTAAAACCGAAACATGGCAGTGCAAACACTGCTGCTTTACGGCAGAAAAGGGCAAGGGGGTGGTACTTCCTCAGACGAACTTTGCACAAAAGCCCTACCACCAATAGCATAGCGCTCGTACAGCTTGTCAGATTCAGATAATTTTATTCAATGTAGATTCTTTACAGAATACATATTGAATGTCATGCAGAATACAATGCAAATAGAGCGAGTCTACGCCATTTCGGATCGTTCTATGGCAGCGTAAAAGAAATGGCAAGAAACCACTTCTTCTTCGTGTCAATGTTCAAATACCAGATCCTTTTAAATGTCTTCCTCCCAAAACCTTGCCACTTCTATGGCTTTATTCGACGCCTCACGGAGATCGTCGCCAGTGCAGGTGGAGGGGCACAGTGGACAAGAGAGCAAGTGCGCCATGTTCTGAGATGGAGCTCCACAGTCACAGTGCTTTAGCAACTGGTCTGCGAAGCCCCACCTCGCCATGTTTTCTCTGCAGCGGCCAACCTGAGTTCGCAGACGGTTTAGCGACTTCCAGGTTGACCACTGCAGATTGTGTCCTGGTGGCAGAGTTTCTGCAGGTGGGACGTATCCTGATGGGACTGGGAATTTTTCGACCCACACTTGCTCTCTTGCCGAGCTTGGGTTATTGCTTGTTGCGGGAGAAGTTGACCTCAGAAAGCTATTACGACTTTTGAGGCGGACTATGGGCATCGTGTAGTTGTGCAGCGGGTGTCGGGGATCCGCTTCTTGTTTTTGTTTCTCCACTGCACAAGCTACTTCTCGGCGAACTTCAGGAGGAGCTATGCCAGCCAGAGGATAAATGAGGTTCAGCGGCGTAGGTTTAAGGCAGCCCGTTATTATCCGACATGTCAAGAAACCACTGCAGCACGGCCTACGAGTACATTAAGAGTCGGTTTTTTACAGTGTGTTTCTTGTGTTTTTTACTGGTTTTGTTTCCACTCCGTTGCTGCCGTGCGTATGCTGTAAGCTGACTTCTGTGGCCTCCAACTACCGTGGTCTATTATGCAAGCCGTAAGGGTTTTTTTCCACTAAAACTGTCTTAGGGAGCTAAGCTGTGAGCTGGAAAATTCAACCCAATAAGAGTGCTCCATTTGACAGCGCATTTTAGCTAGGAAAATGAAAAAATCTTATTGGTTGGAATTTTCCCAGCTCAAGCGTAGTGACTTTGGTACAGTCAAGCTTCACACATGGTAATGTGCACCGTTCTAATATCCATATACTCCAGTAAAAATACGGTTTCGCAAAACATTAAATGTTAATAGCTACTTTTTAGGGTTCCGTACCTCAAAATAAAAAAACGGAACCCTTATAGGATCACTTTGTTGTCCGTGTGTCTCTCTGTCTGTCAAGACCCTTTTTCTTACGAACGGGTAGAGGTATCAGGTTGAAATTGATAACGAATATTTTAGTCCATAAACCACACAAGATCTGTAAATTTTAATTTTTTACGACGACGCAATCAAAAGATATAGCTATTTATGTCCTCATCTCCATACATTTATGCAAAAAAGCAAAACCTACAGGGTACTTCCCGTTGACCTAAAATTATGAAATTTGGCAAGAAGCTAGGTCTCACAGTACAAATAAAGGGAAAAGTCTAAAATCGTTAAATATTTCAATTTTTCGCACAACTAATAATAACCAATTAAGGTGAGCTCCCGTTTCGAAAACTTTTCTATAAAAGAGGGGTCAAGTTGGATGGTCACGTAGTTTTTAAAATCAAAGTGCAAAAGCTTTTAGTATATCATATGGTAGATAGGTACGGAACCCTTAGGGCGCGAGTCCGACTCGCACTTGGCCGGTTTTTTATGATGTTAAGACATAATATTTACGAATCCACCTAAAATTTAAATCGGAATATTTTTATCGAAATACAGCTTAGACAAAAATAGTAACAGACAATTATAAACTTTATATCATAGATAAACGTATATTTTACATATAGGCATCAAAATCCACCATGAATATATTTAAAAATATGTATTTTTTTTTTCAAAATATAAGATCGACACTTATTTTCATACATAAGGCCCAATAAAGTCGAGGTAAAATAATAGAAATAAACTGAGCTAAACTTAACCTTTATAAATGTAAGTGATTCTTATATATATTCACAGAAATCCCATACAAAATAAAAAAAAAAGGTTTTTGTAATCGGTGGTTTACAAAGATTTTGTAAACATTTATGTTGGATTTGCCAAAAATGTGAGTACTTAGCACTATTTAAATTATTAGAAAGCAAAACGGCTCTATTACTATTTTTGGTTGCGAAGATAAACTTTATTGAAATTTCGTGGTATAAAAGTTAAATAACACAAAAAGGTAATATTTTTAGGTGGATTCATGTATAATATGAAAGTACGTGGGACACTCAGAAATATTTGCGACACTAAAAAAAATTGTTCTACAGGTACATATATTTTTATTAAATCTTTTCAAAGTACTCTCCACCAGCCTCTATACAAAGATTCATGCGTCTGAACCAGTTTTCAAAACACTTTTTCCAGTCCGCCGTAGACACCTCGTTTACAGCCTGCTCGAACGCAGCCAGCGCATCTTCCGGCGACGAAAATTGTATCCCCTTGAGCTGATTTTTTATTTTTGGAAATAAAAAGAAGTCACACGGTGCTAGATCAGGGCTGTAAGGAGGGTGACCCAGGAGTTTGACTGGTGTGCTGTCCAGGAAGTCCCTCGTTTTGAGCGCGGTGTGTGCAGGCGCATTGTCGTGGTGGAGCAGTAGTCCGCGGAGCCCTGTGTTTGGTCGCTTGTTGCTCACAACAGAAAAAACTTCTGGTAAACATTTGGTAGTATACCATTCGGCGTTGATGCTTCTTTGATCTCGTAAGGGAATTGAGGCCAAGTGGCCAGTCAAATTAAAAAAGCTGGCGATCAAAATCTTCCCCCCGCTTCGAGATCGCTTCACTTTGGTAGGCGTTGGTTCATTTTGAAACACCCAAACTGTCGACTGGCGCTTGGTTTCTGGATCGTATTGATAAATCCAGGACTCATCACCTGTTACGATGTCGTAAACACGCCGAGACGAGCCTGCTTCAAATTTGTTCAGCATATCACGGCACCATTCCACCCGGGCCTGCTTCTGAGCGTCGGTGAGGTAGTGCGGCACCCAGCGCGATACTATCCTCCTCACGCGAAGATGCCCGTGTAGAATCTCGTGAACGCTTCCCGATCCAATCTTTAATATGTGCTGAATCTCCTGATATGTAATTCGCCTATTATCTTGGATTAAATTTTTCACTGCTAGCACGTTTTCTTCCGTAATAGTCGTCAAAGGGCGACCGCTTCTTTCTTCATCCCCCAAGGTTGGTCGACCGCGCCTAAATTCGTTATACCAACGATACACGGTTGCCTTGGAGGGGCCTTCATCCATAAATGCCATTTGAAGTCTATCGAACGATTCATCCGGTTTCAGGCGACACTTGAAATCGTAAAAAATCATAGCTCTAAAATGTTCCCGGCGCAGATCCATTTTTCAGTAAGACACGATACTTTGAATTGGCTCGCAAAAAATGTGGAGGGAAATTTTGAAAATGGAACACACATATTTTTACTTACAAGTAATCATATTTTCGAAAAAGATTCTGACCGGCCAGTCTCCCATATATAAAAACTATTTTTCGCAATACTTTCTGAGTGGCCTGGTATGTATACATAGCAAGCCGTAAATAAAAACAATAATCTATTAACATTTTTTTCCGGAATTCCATATTTTTTTAATCTTTGGACGTCAAAATCTATATATATAAAAGAAGAAGGTGACTGACTGACTGACTGACTGACAAATCAACGCACAGCCCAAAACCACTGGGTCTAGAGATTCCAAATTTGGCATGTAGGTTCCTTATGAGGCCTAGGGGTGCACTAAGAAAGGGTTTTACAAAATTCCACCTCTAAGGGGGTAAAATAGGGGATGAAAGTTTGTATGAAAGTCCGTCAGTTTTGAAGTTAGGATCTTCAAAATTTGTATTTAGGCTGACGACTAAAAATTAATAATTACGTGTCTCAGGGTTTTTGAAAATTCGACACCCTTAAGGGTGAAAAGGGGGATGAAGTAGAAAATTCTTTATTCTTTAAGTAAAATCCACATAATTTATTATTTAGGCATTAATGATGTAATTCTATGCAACGTTCATCACTGTTATTGAAATTCCACCCCAAATTCAAATTCAACTTCAGTCTAAAAACCAATATGGGTATCGTTTGTATGGTTTATCGGGTCGCTGATTACGAAAACTACAACAATTTTGAAATCAAACGTGGTGGACGTGAAATACCATCATCCCCCTGGGGATGGAGTTGGGGTGCGATAGGTTTGAAATGTCTAAAAATCAATATGGGTGTCGTTTGTATGGGTTATCGGGTCGCTGATTACGAAAACTACAACAATTTTGAAATACAACGTGGTGGACGTGAAATACCATCATCCCCCTGGGGATGGAGTTGGGGTGCGATAGGTTTGAAATGTCTAAAAATCAATATGGGTGTCGTTTGTATGGTTTATCGGGTCGCTGATTACGAAAGCTACAACAACTTTGAAATCCAACGTGGTGGACGTGAAATACCATCGTCTCCTGGGGATGGGGTTGGGGTGCGATAGGTTTGAAATGTCTAAAAATAAATATGGGTGTCATTTGTATGGTTTATCGGGTCGCTGATTACGAAAACTACAACAATTTTGAAATCCAACGTGGTGGACGTTAAATACTATCATCCCCCTGGGGATGGAGTTGGGGTGCGATAGGTTTGAAATGTCTAAAAATAAATATGGGTGTCATTTCTATGTTAGGGATAGCAGTTAAATTGGCGTAAGGGGTAGGGATAGGGTCAGGTAGAGGTAGAGGTAGAGAGGTAGACAGGTAGAGAGGTAGAGAGGTAGAGTGGTAGAGAGGTAGAGAGGTAGAGAGGTAGAGAGGTAGAGAGGTAGAGAGGTAGAGAGGTAGAGATGTAGAGAGGTAGAGAGGTAGAGAGGTAGAGAGGTAGAGAGGTAGAGAGGTAGAGAGGTAGAAATGTAGAGAGGTAGAGAGGTAGAGAGGTAGAGAGGTAGACATGTAGAGAGGTAGAGAGGTAGAGAGGTAGAGAGGTAGAGAGGTAGAGAGGTAGAGAGGTAGAGAGGTAGAGAGGTAGAGAGGTAGAGAGGTAGAGAGGTAGAGAGGTAGAGAGGTAGAGAGGTAGAGAGGTAGAGAGGTAGAGAGGTAGAGAGGTAGAGAGGTAGAGAGGTAGAGAGGTAGAGAGGTAGAGAGGTAGAGAGGTAGAGAGGTAGAGAGGTCGAGAGGTAGAGAGGTAGAGGGGTACAGGTACAGGTAGAGGGAGAGGGAGAAGGAGGGGAAGGGGGAGATGGAGGGAGTGAGGGAGGGGGAGGGGGAGAGGGAGGATGGGAGGGGGAGAGACAGGGGGAGGGGGAGGGGGAGATACAGAGGGAGGGGAGAGGAAGGGGGGAGAGGGAGAGAGAGGGAGAGGGTTTTAGTTTTTCTCAATTACTTCTGCGAATTGGCTCTGTTTTGAAATATTACATAAATGTGTCTCTCATCTCTCTCTTTACATTTGTTAGGATACTGCTGCTAAGTTCCTCTGTTCTGAGTAATTTATGAGTAACGTCTGTATATTATATAAAATTCAGCTGGATCTTGAATTATACTCATTGATTTGCGCAGGGTAAGTCCTGTTTTTCCTTAGTTGAAAATTACCCCGAAATGACGGGAAAATATCTCATTGCTTCGGAAAACCGGTAACAACATAAATACGAAATCCACGCGAGCGAAGCCGCGGGCAACAGCTAGTAAATAAATAAATGGGAAAAAATTAGGTGGATTCCATTAAAAAGCTTTACACAGAAATATAATCTTTCGATCTGAAAAAGAAACACGGCTATTACAAATTATTTCCGTTTCGCCATACAATGCTGTCGTAATTTGACTGGAGTAGGTAATAGCCATATGCCCTGAAGTCCCGCTGCTAGTGTCATGCTTTACCTGCTCTTGACTGTACATTAATCCGAAAATATTTATCATCATCATCATCATATCAGCCGAAAGACGTCTACTGCTGGACATAGGCCTCCCCTAAAGATCTCCATGACGACCGGTCCTGCGCTGCTCGCATCCAGCGGCTTCCCGCGACCTTGAACAGATCGTCGGTCCACCTCCGAAAATATTACCAGGCAGTTTTGCTGTGAAGTTCTATACACTCTTACTTTGAGATCGCGTCATTAAACAACCGGCCAAGTGCGAGTCAGACTCATGCATCGAGGGTTTCGTACCACTAAGGCAACAATACCCTCTTGGTCAGGGACGCCCAGTCACGCAGCAGTGTATTAAAACGCGCGAGTACGACACGCACTTGACAATTTTTTTTTTTACTGAACCCTACAAAGTGCATCAAGTATGTACCTGCTCAGTAATATAAAACACAGACGTCAAACAGGAACTAAACTTTATTTTCTAAAGTAGGTAACTAGCTAAATTAAGTTTAGTATTGTCACATCCAACTTAGTATTATTTACACTTCTTGGTGAAAGTAGAACAACCCCGGATGAATATACTTCAGGTTGTAATATGTAAATACAGTTACCGTCCCGATAAAGTGCATAACTAGAAAAAGAAAAATATTATTTATTTTATACTAGGTGATAACTATTTAAGTATAAAACTGGCCAAGCGCGAGTCGAACTCGCGTAACTAGGGATGGACGCCCAGTCACGCAGCAGTGTATTGAAACGCGCAAGTCCAACACGCACTTGACCCGTTTTTATTATTATGTTGTTATTCTATAGCTTATGAACTATAAACATACCATTTCATAAGGCCTGTTATTGTTTATTGTTTTACTTTGTGTGCAATAAAGTGTTATTCATTCATTCATTCAATTTTCACGCTTGTGTTTTAGTTTTTACGATAGAGCTAAAACAAAAATCGAGCTAAAATCGCCTAAAAACACGTTGTTGTGGGGGTAGCCCCCTTATTTTTATTAAAGTGGCAACAGAAATAAATAATCTGTGAAAATATTAACAACTTAGGTACCTGTTACGGTTTGAAAGATTTTTTTTTCTAAGATACAACCCGCTGACAGACAGACATCGGAGGCATATTAATAGGGTCCCGTTTTTCGCCCTATGGGTACGGAACCGTAAACATTAGAAAAGGAAATCTTACACCTGGCAAGTTCAAAAGTAGCACAAAAACGTCATAAAAGAAATCAACATCTTCTGACACTTTCTTGAACTGAAGTTGGGAATTTCCTTCTTTTTACTTTTTATACTAATTGTGTCGGTCGTAATAATTTTATGACCAATTAAAATTCTCCGTTGCAACTCAGGAAAGTTGTAGAATAAGTTAAAATTTGTTAATTTTATGACCACTTTGACTTTTAACTCTCGAGGAGGAAAGGGATTTTTTTAATGATCCGCATTATGCCACGTGGAGCTACGAACAAATACACTGTAGAGCAAAGAAAACGGGTCGGTAGTTTTTTCGCCGTACATTTTCATACAATGATGGGCTCAAATTAATCGTCAATATCTTATTCAAATCGAATAAAAATACGAATCTGATTAATCAGATGTTTAGATAAGAACCTTGTCAGCAAATTTCTTAAACATTCTAGAAAAATGTTCAGGAAAACCCATGCATCACTTCAAAAATGTGATAAGATAACGGAAAGAATACGGGAAATCTGATGCAAAGTCGAGATTTTTTTTCTAAGTGATGTACTGACTTTCCTGGATACTGTAGACAGGTGTGATCTTCGAGAGATTCGTTGACAAGGTTCTTATCTGAAGATCTGATTAATCAGATATGTATATTTATTCAATTTGGATAAGATTTCGGCGATTACTTTAAGCCCGTCATTGTATGAAAATGTATGGCGAAAAAACTACCGACCCGTTTTCTTTGCTCTTCAGTGTAATAGGTCGGGACACTCGGGACGGAGTTTTTTTTATTAAAAAGACATCTCCTGCTGATTCAGACCATGAAACTGAACAATTTTCCGAAAGAAACATAGTTGGGAACACTTCTTTCTTTCCTTTCCATAGAAACTACATCACGTGATAGTGAATTTTGTAAGAGAAGTAAAATAAAAACTGATCAGTCTAGTGCGAGTCGGATTCGCATACTAAGAACATACCTTTGTCCAAACTCCAGGACACTCAAACCTAACCCTATTCAACATGAATGTACACCTCCAGTACACCAGCGATCCTGAAATATTCCCTATTTAGCAAAAAAAAAATACAAACTTTCGCAGGATGCTGGAGTTTGAATTAATTTTATATAGGTTGTAAGGTACGGTGTACCGAAAACTGAAAGGGCGTGTTCAGTCAAAGACACTTACCAGACCTTTGACCAGAGTGAGAAGTTTACAAAAATTTACTAAATTTACTTATATACTTAAGTTTGTCTAGGAGTGCACAAATAACACTGTTTAAAAAGTGTTCGTTACCTGATCCGAGTATTGTAAATATTCCAACTATACAAGCTTTACTCAGCAAGCTGTTAGTCTCGCCCAGTGTGCATGGAGCTGAAACAGTAAATTTAATTATAGACAATACAACAAATTCAAAAGTAGTTACAGTAAGTCATCAACAAAAATCCCATGCAGGACAGGGCTCCCTCCAGAATTTCAGCAAAAACGCCAAGCACAATTTAGAGGGGTATGTACGACATTTACCACGTTGCGGCTGGCACCATGGACCGCAGTTGTTGGTGACAGCTGTAAGAAACGATGTCCAGAATAACACTGCTGCTTATCCTCTGGTTTATAATCGCTTAGTTGCCTCTTATACATATGTCACGTACGGTTAGAGATGGGTTCTGGTACTATTCTTAGAATATAGTGCTTTTGCGATATTAAAGTCTCTTCGAAGACATCGAATGTCATGGACGAATGGCAGAAAGCTTGTCCTCTTCAACCCTACTTCAACGCATAACAAATAACGACCGAACTGACTGTACCTGGTGCTACTGAATAAAAAAGTGACTTAAAAAGCAGGGCCAAGTCGTGCATAACAGCAGTGCCACTGCCAGCACTGCTGTTTTACTGCAGAAATAGTCAACGGACTTTTCATAAAAGCCCTACCACCTTCGAAGAAATAAATTAAAAGTAAATAAACACCAAGTTCACCATCTTGTTTTCACATACCATGAGACGTAGTCTCGTTGCCAGGCACTTCAATGACTTGCTGTTGGTTGTACGGTTTCAAAACTGGCGCTACAAAAAAGTTTCAAAAGCTGTATGCTGTGCTGATTAGAGTTTAACTAAACAGGTTCCTAAATTTGAAATTCTGGCGGGCCAAAGAACGCACAGATTACTATAGAATTCAGGCAATCTTGCACATCGGATGGCACTTTTATGCAAACATCGATTCCACAACTCACTGTGAAGCTCGTCCGTCCGTGGTATCCAAGCGGCTAATGTTATTGTCATTCTGGGCTACCACATTACGTATAGAGAAAATTGTACCCACTTGGGAAAAAGGAATAAATTATCAAAAACCTTATATAATTCTTTTTAAAAAGTCGTATCCCCATACGAAGTAACCAAAATTTTAATCCTATTGACTACCAAAAATAGCTTAGTAGGCTTATCATCAACATCGTCATTTCAAACTGCTTTCACCACACTTCCGATGAATTTAAACTGTTTTTATCAGACAATGTCATCTGATCTCAAACCAGGTAAACCCTGTTCTAAGGGTATCAGTCTTCTTTTTCGTGTTAATTAATGATCAGAATACTAGATTACAAAAAATTCCTTCCAAATTCGGCTACTGCTACACCTTACATAGATCCTCGTTACTAACTCATTCAGTACAGGGTTTACCTAGTTTGAGATTAGGTGACATTGATGGGCAAATGCGCTATGTTTTGGGATGGAGCTCCATTATCACAGTGCTTTAGCAACTGGTCAGGAGACGTATTTTTGAAGCGTTCGAAGTGAATCTTTAGTTCGCATACGAAAACGAATCGTATACGAATTTAATTTCTAATGCTCTCGATTTTACGCATTTTTGAATCATTCGAAAGCAGTGTTGCCATTAAATTCAAATCTTTAACCAATTTTCGTTTCACGCAGAAAAAATCAAAACCGGAAAGCAATTACTCATTGATTTTAAAAACCGGTAATGAATTGCGAGGGAATGGAACGCAAATTAAAAAGTTGATATGTCAGTATAATGCCATGTGTGAAGGAAACGTCAATGTCGTTGTCATCACAGATTATACATACTTTCGAGTGGTAGAATTGCAAAACGAGTGGGTCGGACCACTCGTTGCAGAATTCACAGGTATGAATATTCAAAAATTGCGATTTTACGGATTCGTATACGAATCTTGCAAATTCGAATGCGAATTGAAGTTCGAACGCTTCAAAAATGCGTCTCCTGTGAAGCTCCACCTCACCATGTTTTCTCTGCAGCTGCCAACCTGAGTTAGCAGACTTTCAGGTTGACCACTGCAGTTTGCGTCCAGGTGGCACAAACGAGCTTGGGTTATGATAGAATTAAATTCATAAATAGCACTCAGACACAGAACGAGCCCTTCTCTTCTTCACACAATTATTCGCCCTTGGAGGTGACTAAACCCGTGACCCACGGCGTAAAAGGCAGGGTCACTCACTACCAACTGCGTCATCAGGCCATTAAAATTAAGGTAGAAGAACTCCGAAATATTCTTACCATTGTACAAAGCGTATTGTATCATTATAACTGCTAGACCAAAAATGTACACACATAGAACAGTTGACATGATCACGTAGAACTGGAACAAGGGTTGTAAAAATTAAAACAGTTCACTCTAATTTTTACATTTGTTTTCTCATTTACACAAAAATCGTCAGTGGAACGAAGACCACAACCAAATGTTTTCACAATAAAAAAATGTTCTACCAACCATCGAAGTCTGGTGGTGCGATACGTAGAAAGACGCTAATGTAAATGCCCTCTTTTAGAATCCCTAATAGTTCCCTTTTACGATACACAATGGGATACGTTTGGTGGTACCTTCGAGGTGGTATACAACCGGCATCAGACAGTCAACCAAGTAGCAAAATGTCGTCCGCCTCACGTGTTTCTCGACTTGTTAAAATAATTCAATATCTCTCCGTATTTTTCCAAACAGTTTTTGATATAAATCATCCGATAGTTTAGAATTCATTAAAATAATAAAAAAAAATGATTACTTGAGCTAAATTGCGATTCAAGATTTCAGAAATAAACAGAAATCAAAACTTTACTTGGATAGTTAGATAAACATTGAAGAATGGTTCTACAGAAAAATCTTTATTCGACAAGAATTTCACCTGCGAATGGTGCCTTGCATTATTGATAGTGCGAAGTAAAAATGTAAATATTTGCTTGATAAGCAATTTACTTTAATAATGATTTACCGTCTTACTACAAAAAAGTTAGACATCTGTTGAACACTTGATCAAAAAATCGCACAAAATTATGTCAGTTGATGCGCAAAAGTCAAGTTATTAGAAAATAAGTCATTTTTGACTTCTGCGCATCAATGACATAGCCAGAGTTATTTTGTACGATTTTTTTGATCAAGTGTTCAACAGATGTCTAACTTTTTTGTAGTAAGACGAAATCTTTAAAGCTCGCTAAGCTGAAGTGGAAATGTACATTGTACGTACAGGCCATGTTTCCTTAGTGTCACCTAGAGAAGTGGCCTGGAATATAGTCTCGGAATAAGAGCCAGAGGAGGGTCACCCACCTCTGCCTAGAGCGATCATGACCAAGTTGATCACGCGATGATTAAAGGTCGTAGACTTTGCGACCGACGACTCTGACTTAGAAGTTATTTTCAATTAAGCTATTTCATATTATATTAATTTGATAATTTATATTAATTTTGCAAGGCTTTTGTAAATGCTGTACTTTGCAAAATAAAGTGAATATGAATACTTTCTGCTACGGTAAACACTAGTAGAATATAATGAATTTGTATGATATTTTATAACATTTATTTAATAGCGGTCACATCTCATAACAAATCGTATTTCGAGTAAATAAATTGTAACAAAGTTATGGCTATATCGCCAATGTCTATCGGGAGATTTACACAGGAATCCACATCTCGAGGAGGGCCTGTGTACTCGACCACTATAATAGCGAAAATTATTGAAGCCACGAAGACTGCCGCATTTCACCATTCAAAAATCCATTCTTCTTTTTTATCTTCACTTTAAATTTGTTTACTGCATAACACACCATCAAAAATAAACACTAAACTCTCAAATAAACAGAAAAAACGAAAATTAACACAGATCAAAATGGACGGTACTTATACATTTTTGATATTGTGAATTCAAAAATAGAGGAAATGGTGCTATGAAAGAGGCTTTTTTTCATCAGTGGGACGCGTTACATAACAAATAAAAATTCATAATTAATTAATTAACTAACCCACATAATTGCTCTTTGGTTCATCAACATCGATGCTAACAACACCACACCACTGATAGATAACGCAATAAGACCACCGAAAGTGAGGTAGGTTATTACTGAAACAAAAAAAAATGAATAAATTATACATGTTTATTTGCAATCAACAGTTTTTCTATAATAGGGGCAGGTGTCTCATATTAAGCTTTTCGCCTCTGAAGAGGTACCGGTCTTCCAAAACTAATACTTATACCATAAAAGTAAAATTCCTCTATCTATTCCACCAGACCTTTTAATAATAGGTCTTTACCTATGAAATTGTCGAATTTTTCTTACAGATTAATGAGATTAATTATGATGCTATTTTTTTCATTTGTCTTATATTTGAAAGTTGACTTCAAGGTTATCAATTTACGCATAAAATAAAGTTTTTATTTTTAGTTTGATGTATAAAATTAAAGGTTCAAAGATTGTTCGTCTTAAATGTAGTCCGATTTCATCATTAGATTTGTTATATTTTTTTACAGATAATATTTTTCGAAAATTAAATTTAAGCTTCTGTTAGCTTAATGTGTTCCCAATATTGCTAAAAAAAATAAAAAAAATGGATTTATAATTCCAAAGAAAAATGCAAAAATGTTAGTACTTACCTTTACTTACCTTTACGTTTACCTAAAATTCGCCATACAAAACGGCAATTTCATAGGTAAAGACCTATTATCAAGAAACAATACAGAGTAATTAGAAAGATTACTGAGAGTCACTTATTTCAGCTAGGCTTAGAAGAATGTGCGTGAGTGTTTGTATGTGTGTACGCGTGTGTATGCGTGTGAGTGTGTGTATATTCGTGTGTATGTGTGCGTGTTTGAGTGTGCGTGTAATTTTTATAGAATGACAAATATTCAATTTAGTCCAGTCAACAGCACATCAAGATTGGCACATTACACACCGTTAAGTTCTTGACCGTACCAAAAGCGAGAAATGTAACATCCTTATGATGTTCACGCCTTTAATAAGCTTAACATCTTGGAGTTTGTGGCGCTCTTATTTGACCTTGTCAAGATTGACCTGCTCTTGACATATTAGTATCTACAATGATTCTCAGAGAAAAACTAATAATTAGGGCCTGTCCACAAAGCGAATTTTTACCGCGCGATTTTTTTCTCGCAATTCTGTAACACATTGAATCTTAGGGCCTGTCCACACAGCGTATTGTTGCCGCGCGATTTTTTGCTATTTCAAGCACGGTATTTAATTCCCGCGAGTAAATATCGTGCGGTGAAAATTCGCTGTGCGGACAGTCCCTTAGTGTCACTAATGTCACTATTGATTATTAGTAGTATAAGTTAACTGCAGTTTAAAATAAAGTACTAGGTAGGTAAAATAGCTATACAGCGTGAATTTTTATTCGTTTTAATCCCGAAGCTCAGTGATTCTACTCATGAAAACAAGCAACTATACCGAAGAAAAAAAATTTTTACTCGAACAAATTTTTTCGTCTCCCCATAGTAAAGTAGTAACGTGATTGACTCATTTTGTATGGGAAGGTGAAAATTTTTTTTCGAGTAAATAGTAGATTGAGGTAGAGATAAGGGAGCAAAATAATATTTTTACGGCGAGGTCGCTTTTTTGAATCCAGAGCGAAGTGAATCCAGAGAATCCTGAACGTAGCGAGGGATTCAAAGTACGTCGCCCGAGCCAAAAATATATTTGCGCCCGATTGATATACTCTTCTTTTCATCACCCACTATGAGAAAATAAAAGGCGCCTCATACTTTGTTTATTGCTAAGCAACTGATAAAATCAAGACCAAATTAAATTTAGCAGACAGGCTTGTATAAAATATTATGTCAGAAGGTTATATCACTTAGTCGCCTTTTATCACATATGCTTAGATTAAGACGCTTAGTCGCCTTAAAAGGCGGCGGCGGCGGCTAAAGCACCTAATGGAAGGTTAAGTCACTTAGTCACCTTTTATCACACAAGGGCAGATTAAAACACTTAGTCGCCTTTTATGACACAAGGGCAGATTAAAACACTTGGTCGCCTTTTATGACACAAGGGAAGGTTGTCACTTAGTCGCCTTTTATGAAACAATGGCAGATTAAGATACATAGTCGCCTTTTAAGACACTAGGGCAGATGAAGACACTTAGTGGAAAATTAGAACACTAAGTCGCCTTTTGTGAAACAAAGGAAGGTTTAGTCAATTAGTCGCCTTTTATGACACAAGGGAAGGTTAAGTCACTTAGTCGCATTTTATGACACAATGGCAGATTAAGATACTTAGTCACCTTTTAAGTCACTAGGGCAGATGAAGACACTTAGTGGAAGATTAGGACACTTAGTTGCCTTTTATGACACAAAAGTAGATTAAGACACTTAGTCACCTTTTATGACACAAGGGAAGGTTAAGTAACTTAGTCGCCCTTTATGACACAATGACAGATTAAGACACTTAGTCGCCTGTTATGACACAAGGGAAGGTTAAGTCACTTAGTCGCCTTTTATGACACAATGGCAGATTAAGACACTTAGTTGCATTTTAAGACACTAGGTCAGATGAAGACACTTAGTGGAATACTGGGACACTTAGTCGCCTTTTATAACACAAGGTAAGGTTAAGTCACTTAGTCGCCTTACAATATTTGTGTTCGATTTCTTCGGCGCTGAACACTAAGATGTACCAAATTCAAAAAGTGCGCAGTTTATATCTATATAAGTGCGCCGCAGAGTACTTTGCCGCGCACTTATCAAGTTTCAAAGAAAACACCACCTTTGGGTGCAATCAAAGGCGAACCCAGTCGTCCTTTTCGAATAGATGGGATGAATTTTTTTTTTCTTTTGTATAGTTACTTGTTTTCAAGAGTAGAATCACTGGGCTTCGGTATTAAAACGAATAAAAATTCACGATGTACTGTACTTCATCCGCTTTAAGAATGCAGTAAGTCATTAATGCAAATACAGGGTAAAGGTGTACTTACAATGGAGTAGAAATGCAAAAAAAATAAATATATATTTTAGTTTTTAAGGTAACACACAACCGCTTCTTTCGAAGGTTTGCCTTCGCATTCAAGTGTCCATATAGTTGTACACATTCAAAGTGACCATAATTATCCATTTCTCGCAAGCAAATCATATAATTCGGGAGATTATATAGGATGACTTTTGATTAGTTCTTGATAGCAAAGGATATGCATATGTACTCATGATACTGAACAACTTTTCCCAAAAAACATAGGTCGAAATACGAAAAATCAAATTTAACCTCCCATACAAAATGTGCTATCAGCTGATGCAGTTTCTATAGGAGGTCAAAACTAGATTTTCGTATTTCGACCTAAGTTCCTTCGGGAAAGTTGTTCAGTATTATGAGTTTTTTTTTTTTTTTTTTTTTTATTTAAAGTAATAGGTAAAATACAAATTATTTCTTAAAAACTACTCGCCAAACTTTACAGTTTGATGGCGAGACGCGCTCGTTACTTAAACATTATCTACCTACAGTTTTCTTACACATAAAAAACAGCAATCTAGAAACTCACAATCACATAAATAATGAAAAATCAACAAAATACAGGAGGTCGATACATTTCACTGATTCACGGAGTCATTGCTTGATGACTGATTCGAACATCCATACCTTTTTCTATCAAAAACGAATTAAAAGTCACCCTATATAGTGCTGGAGACTAAGTTTAAGATTTCAACTATGAATCTTTAAATGCATTGAAATTTAAAATCTGAATAAACTAGGTAGATAAAGATAATATGATCTGAAGTAGATTGTCTCATCTGCATCAATTTCCATATTTCCAAGTGGAAGACTTTGAAGCAAATCTACGTGATAGAGATGGAAATTAGTTTTCATATAATCATCGCCTTTGCATTTCCATAAGTAGAAACAGCGCTAGTGTTTGCAGCGAGAACATATTTTTCTGGCTTGTTCGCAGTTTTAGTGGCAGTGATCTTCTTTTGCACCTTTAGCTGTTTTCCTCCAGTGCTGTGCAAAATGCTTTGTTTTCGTGCGACAAAATTGGCATTTGTTCTTTTCATTAAAATTGAAAAATGACATTTGATCTTATACGAGTATAAGATTTTATCTAGAAGCTTGTGTTGGCGCTGCTGGGCCTTGAGACAAGGTGGCTTTCCAGTATCGGAGACGACTGTAGAATGGTAGTTCACTATACAATTACTCCAGTAAAATTACGAAAGATTGTATGGCGAAACGGAAATAATTGATAATAGCCGTGATTCTTTTTCAGATCGATAGATTATATTTCTGTGTAAAGCTTTTTAATGGAATCCACCTAAATTTACTTCATTTATTTATTTATTTTGCCGTCCAAACATTAAAAAAATATGGAATTTCGGAAAAAAATGTTAATAGATTATTTTTTTTATTTACGGCTTGCTATATATTCAGAATTTCATATTATACATAAATCCACCTAAAAATATTAGCTTTTTTGTATTGTTTAACTTTTATAGCACGAATTTTAAATACAGCTTATCTTCGCAACCATAAATAGTAATAGATCCGTTTTGCTTTCTAATAATTTAAATAGTGCTATATAATCACATTTTTGGCAAATCCAACATAAATGTTTACAAAATCATTGTAAACCAGCGATTACAAAAAAAACTTTTTTTTTATTTAGTATGGCATTTTTGTGAATACATATAAGAATCACTTACATTTAAAAAGGTTGAGTTTAGCTCAGTTTATTGCTATTATTTTACCTCGACTTTATTGGCTCTTATATGTAAAAATAAGTGGATATTTTATATTTTGAAATAAATTGATATTTTTAAATATATTTATGGTGGATTTTGATGCCCATATGTAAAGTATACGTTTATCAATGATATAAAGTACATAATTGTCTATTACTATTTTTGCCTTAGCTGTTATTCGAAAAAAATATTCCGCTTTAAATTTTAGGTGGATTCGTAAATATTGCGTCTTAACATCATATTTAAATACGATATACACAAAAAAGTAGCTATTAGCATTTAATGTTTTGCAAAACCGTATTTTTACTGGAGTAAATAGTGAGTCAAAAAAACTTAAAAAAAAAAAATCAACCGCCGAAAAAACTGAAAAGCAAGAAATAATAAAACTTTTTTATTTAACCTTAATAACAAAGTTCTTAAACTAATTTAAGCATACCCGAGTAATTTTGAGTCGGCGCCAAACAAGCAAATTAATTAATTACGTAAAGCGTGATGCACGGAGGCGGCGCCGACTCAAAATTACTCGGGTATACTTACATTCGTTTAAGTACCCTAAACCGACGAGCATGTATGAAAGGATTGATGAAAGTACAGGAAGCAAGGGAAGTATGTCAAGATCGTAGCAGGTGGAGGACTGTGGTCTCTGCCTACCCCAACGTGAAAGAGGCGTGATGTTATGTATGTATGTATAGTTTAAGAACTTTGTTATTAAGGTTAAATAACAAAGTTTTATTATTTCTTGCTTTTCAGTTTTTTCGGCGGTTTATTTTTTTTGTTAAAATGTTTTTATTTTACAATTTTTTGTGACTATAAATTTTATTTTCCTACCCTTAAATCGGAATACTCTGTAAAAAGTTATGCGTGGTCATACATTAAAATCAGTCAGTGAACAATCATCCCCTGTTTTCCTACCCTTAGGGTTGGATTTTTTTTCCAAATTTATATGGGACCAACGTCGCGGTATACCCTTTCAAATAAAAAAAGAATTGTCAAAATCGGACTACTCTGTAAAAAGTTATGCGTGGTCATACGTAAAAAAAAATACGCGTCGACTTGAGAACTTCCTCCGTTTTTTTTTTCGTCTGTTAAAAAGAAGGTTGCCTGGGTGCAACCCGTTACGTTTAGTAAAGTAAAGTCGGCAAAAAACAGTTTTTTTTTACTAAATCAACAGAGATAGAGAGTAGAGAAAGAGAGAAGGATTGACAACAACCAGCTCTCCACTATAACACTGTTCCAACCACAAGGGCAGAACAAAACTATTACCTCCTTGAAAAACTTCCATCACAAAATCAGGCAAGAGGATATTATCTCGCGCTCTTCACGAAGACAAAACGACCAGCTCTTTCAATAATATCTTTTTACGAGAGAATTTCACACAAAACCCGCATTTTAGGATCATTCTTTTAGTTTTAAAGCTTACCTTATCTGTGAAATTTTAAGTGTGAGAGCTTGGACCGTGAAAATTAAATGTTCGAAGGCTTCGGAAAACGCCGCCGGTCACGAATCTCGTGTATCAGATCTAGACTAAGTGCTCGCGATAAGACCCTTCTTGAGTCGACATTCTCTGGGGTTTCAGCGATCGCAGCTTTGAATAGAAGTTTAACTTGAATAGCTTAGGAGACTTTTTTAAAAGCGGTTTTTTTAGTTAAGGGGTTAAAAACTTAAAATAGGCACACTATTAATAAAAGGTAGTCACTCCTTTACTTACTAATTTGGGAGGCACACTATACTTACTCGTTACTTGTTGTTTTTAGAGTACCGTACCCAAAGGGTGAAAAACATGAACAAACATGCCTCCGATGTCTGTCTGTCTGTCTATCAGCGGGCTGCATCTCATGAACCGGAATAGTTTGGAATTTTCATAAATTGTGTATATCTGTTGCCACTATAACAACATATAATAAAAACAAAAAATAACATGAAGGGGGCTCCCAAGCAGATCAAGGGGGGCGAAAAAAATGTTTTGACCTACCCCATCGAGTGGGGTATCGTTGTTTACAACCTGCCGGCGTCTTTTTACAATTTGCTGAACGTTTACAGTTTGCCCGCCGTTTATAAACGGCGAATTATACGATTTGCCTGTGACATGGACATCTTCATCAGGCTATCAATAAACCAGACATTATTATTATTAACCATCCTCATCCTTGATCACCATTTAAAAGAAGCAGGTCTGTATGTAAAGTATAATGAATGACTGCCGGCATTTCCATCAGTTCAGTTGTGATTGATTCATTTCCAATCGAAGTAATGACTGCATTCATGAGCTTAATCAAACTGTAGCTGCATCGAAGCTTCATGCAAATGAACGCGTATATCGGAAGGCAGTATAAATGATGTAGAGATGTTGCTAATTGATTCCTCATATATAGAATTTTCTTTTATATTGGCTTGCTCTTGTAGACAGAGATGAAGTCAACGATGAAACGGACTTACTAAGACCATGGAAAAATAAAAGAAAGGACTGAGCATCTCTTTATAAAAATCGTAGCTTGGAAAAGTGTAAAACTAGATAGCGCTAAAAAGTAATTTAGAAAGATATTTATTATATTACGATCTATCAAGAATTATTATACTTCTTCTTCTTCTTTGCGTGCCGATGGCATCGTCATTTTAATTTTATATTTGTTTAGCCCAAAATTCGGCAACATGCACTGCATTTTGTGTGGCGTCCATTAACTCTTGCTGTGTGCAGGTGGAAGGGGACGCAGAACACGATGTTAGGTGGGCCATAGTTTGTATCGCACCACACGTGCAGATCAGATTAGGATCCTTTGAGAAACCCCACCTGGACATGTTGTCTTTACTGCAGCCAACCTGAGTCCGAAGTCTATTTAGAGACTTCCAGGTCAGCTTACACCTTACTTACACCCTGTATTTCAATACATATAGTATTGAAAGTACCTGATCGACCGATCTTCGCTCTATAATGGCCGCCTCGACTTAATATTTATTCGTAGCGCCTCGACATTAAAATATCATCGGGTGAGCAAGCTATGCTACCCACCAACAGATGGCGCTGTAGGTTTCTGTCTAAAACGCGTATAAAAATATTGCTCGTTTATTAGTATAGGAATTTCAATACATATACATAGTTTAATAATTCTCGATAGATCGTAATAAAAAATATGAATAGGACTGAGCCTATAGATTTGCGGCCGCTATCATATGAAGTAGTAGCTGTCAAACTAACTTCACTCCGATTCCATTTAGTTTTGCACAACCACTGGGAACCACTGTGAAGTTAAACATCAACCAGTCCCATTCTCATTACATACACACATAGATTTTGACTTGACGAAATAATAAGGATCGGAAAATGATGATGATGATTCATAAAATTACTCATTAGCCAAATGTAAAGGCTAGATTTTGATAAAAATTATATGGTGCATTTACGAATAGAGCTTCGAGCGACCGCGGTCACGCCACCTAGAGGCCAAAAAGTGAATACTTTTTGTTTTGAGAAACTCGCTGTCCATAACGACTGTGCCTTATTAAATTCCTGACTCATAAGAATCCAGCGTTTCTCTATAGGTGTGTCATTGAGAAAAAAAATCTTTGAATACTTACAACAATGCCTATCGTTACCGCAGCCGTACAGGTGATCGAACCTAGAAGAATAGTTTGCAAGTATCGTCATCAATACTATTCCAACGAATCCTTCTGTACCGCCTAGAATCGTCATTGCCGGCTTTAACTTCTGCACCACTCGTGTCTTCACATATTGCCTGTGCCAAGTTTTGGTACAATTTGGGTTTTTGCAACTCTTCCATGTACATCCTTGCTTACTAGGAATATCAGATTTATTATAATTAATATCATCACCACTTTCACCAGCGCCTGAGTGAAAAACCGGCTTCTTCGGTTCCTTTTTAGCGTTCATGGTGTTCACTTAGAACAGGAATATTATGGGAAAAATTAATGAAAAAATATGAACCGAAATCGATCAGATCTTATGACTTTTTATTTTTCACCACAGAACATATAATAATTTTACTACCTATGACATAAAGAGGTTTTATCAGCTTAGTTCAAAAAAGATTTAAACCTCGCTGCGCTCGAGGCTCAAATCTCTTTGGCTTAGTTAGTACCTAAGTGTCTGGTGAGTGGTGACCATTGACGTAAGAAAAACGCTGCGCTTGTGGTGACCGACTGCACAAACGGTAGATTCTAACCGTGAAACTGAACCACTTTTCCCAAGGAACGTAGGTCGAAATATAAAAAAGAAATTTCGGCTTTCCAAACAAACTGCATCATTTGATAGCACATTTTGTATGGCAGGCGAATTTTTTTTTGTATTTCGTCCTATGTACCTTGGGAAGTGTTGTTCAGTTTCATGGTTAGAATCTATCATTTAGGTTTGTGTATTCGGTCACCAGACACATGGTAATAAAAGTTTGAAACAGAAACTTAACATCATGGGGATAAAATTTTGATACCAAAAGAAGTCGGTAGTAGGTACACTCCCATTACACTAAACCGTCTATTTTACTCAAAACTCTACGCATCTTTACTAACAGGATATACTATTGATATCCTCTGGGTACGCAGATATTATTCAACCCTTCAAATATTCAAATTTTAAAACAACGGAGGCGGGTAAACAACTGAGTAAAACTTTCCTGGAATATAAAATGTTCCTTCGTATTTGTACTAGCAATTAAGGCAGCTTTTCATTTATTTTTCTTATAAATAATGCAGAAGAAGTCCGTAGTATTTGAAAGGATAGATCTTACTTAATTACTGACAGAACCAGCACTGGAAAAGGTTGGATTATTTTACCCTTTTTTATTGGGATTCTGTACCCAAAGGGTGAAAAACGGGAACCTATTAATTATGCCTCCGATGTC
This sequence comes from Athrips mouffetella, assembly GCA_947532105.1. Taxonomy (NCBI): domain Eukaryota; kingdom Metazoa; phylum Arthropoda; class Insecta; order Lepidoptera; family Gelechiidae; genus Athrips; species Athrips mouffetella. The sequence continues at coordinate 14,951,517 of OX383977.1, forward strand.
TGTCTGTCAGCGGGGTGCATCTCATATAAACTGTAATAAACAGACAACAGTTGACATTTTCACAGAATATGTGTTTCTGCTGCTGCTATAACAACAAATAACAAAAATGAATTATAAATTAAGGGGGGCTTCCCTACTAAAAACGTGTTATTTTTGGGCGACTTTTGCCCGTTTTTAGGGTTCCGATACCAAAATGGTAAAAATAGGAACCCTTATGGTGCGACTTTATCTGTCCGTCTGTCTGTCACACCTGTATATCTCAGCAACCACTCATGCTATCGACGAAATTTGGAATAGTTTTAGAATACGATTGCCCAACTTAATTGCACAAGAAAAAATTTTGAAAACTTATGATTATTAATGTAAAGGGTCGTTAAATGTAAAATTGTCGTTACTAAGTCGAGTGTGGTATCATATGAAAGGGCTTTATCTGTTCCTTTTTTAATTTCTTTTTTTGGATTTTTTTACAACTTTTAGTTTTCAAGTTATGATGAAAAATGTCAATAAAAATACCATTTCCCCCCCTCATCTCCGAAGTTTGTAAAAGGAAAAATCTGAATTAATGACAGTCGATAAAAGTTTATGTAAATAATACAGCATAAATAAAACGATCTTTATAAGTTGCACAGTTTTTTATAAATCTGCATAAAGCCAATACAAACAAATTTAGTTTTGCGGTCCTAAAAATGGACTTTATTGCTTCCAAAAATACTGTAGGTTTATCGGAACCCTCGGCGCGCGAGTCCGACTCGCACTTGACCGGTTTTTTTAAGTAATTCGCCATAATAACATCCTATCCTACTAATATTATAAACGCGATAGTTTGTAAGTATGGATGGATGGATGTTTGTTACTCTTTCACGTAAAAACTACTGAATGGATTTTGATGAAACTTGGCACACATATAGGTTAGGTCCTGGAATAACACATAGGCTACTTTATACCGCGGTAAAACGATTTCTTCCCACGGGAAAACGCATTTAATGTTAATGAAGAAGGTGACTGACACAGCCCGAACCGCTGGGTCTAGAAACTCCAACTTTGGCATGTAGGTTCCTTGGTGCATTAAGAAAGGGTTTTATAAGGGGGTAAAATAGGGGATGAAAGTTTGTTGAAAGTCCGTCAGTTTTGAAGTTATGATCTTCAAAATTTGTATTTAGGCTGACGACTAAAATAGTTATTTATGCAGCTGTTGCGTAATGAGAGTAATTTTAACACGAGATCTGGTTTTTGATACGAGGCGCAGCCGAGTATCAAAATAGTATAGATCGAGTGTTAAAATGACTAATTACGTATAGTTGCATACAAAACTTTATCTACGACCGACGAAATAATTTTGTTTTTAAAGAGTAGTGATCAATTTATTGAACTAAGAGGACAGTTAGTACAGTTAATTAAAGTTATTCCCGAAGTTATTCCAGATCCAGAGCTTGTGGATGGCGTTGCTTTAACATTAATTTCATGTATATGGTTACTGACAGCCTCTTGTAGAATCATGTTCTCCTGGTACATACTTTCCATTTTGTTCAAATCACTTCTTTTGTTGCCAATGTCACTTTATATAGAAGCGAGCCAACAGTCAGCTTCTTGTCGATTTATGTACTCCTAGTCACGCCTGGTATGCTCCGTTTTCTTTTAAGTAGGCAGTCGTCACCCCAGTAAAAAGTATTTTTACAAAATTACTTTAAAATAGGCTGTATGTAGTACTGTGGTAGTATTGCCTTAGCCTATGCAGATTGAAAATTATGTATTATAACAGTTGCGGAATGAAAATCCATACTCCATTTCCGTACTGCTCGTAGTATGGAACAGTGTGGAAATGAAAAAGACAGCGGACAATGACCTCAATTTCGAATCTGTCATTGGTTTCGAATTCAGAATATTTCGGTACGGGAGTAGATAAATTAAGTTTTACGTGTCTCAGGGTTTGAAAATTCTACACCCTAAGGGGTGAAAAGGGGGATGAAGAGTTTGAAGAATGTGTAAGTTTAAAGAATGTGTAAAGCAAACGTTATGTAAAAAAGCTTACTATAGATTGGATGACCATATGAATGACAAAGAGGTATGGTGCTCTGATATTCCAGCGAAACACAAGAAACACATTGTAAAAAGCCGACTCTTAAAGTAGCCCGTGCTGCAGTGGTTTCTTGCCGTTTCTTTTACGCTGCCATAGCACGATCCGAAACGGCGTAGACTCGCTCTATTTGCATTGTATTCTGCATGACATTCAATAAGTATTCTGTAAAGAATCTACATTGAATAAAATTATCTGAATCTGATGTTGAAAATCCTTTATTTTTAAAGTAAAATCCACATAATTTAATATTTAGGCATTAGGTTTGTAATTCTATGCAACGTTCATCACTGTTATTGAAATTCCACCCCAAATTCAACCCCTAAAAAAAGGGAAATGGGGTGAAAGTCTAAAAACCAATATGGGTATCGTTTGTATGGTTTATTGGGTCGCTGATTACGAAAACTACAACAATTTTGAAATCCAACGTGGTGGACGTAAAATACCATCTTAGTGTGGTTCATGGATCCTAATATGTGGTATTAATTTCAACCTGATACCTTTACCCGTTCGTGAGATAAAGGGTCTTGACAGACAGACAGACAGACAGACAGACAGACGGACAACAAAGTGATCCTATAAGGGCCTCATGTCCTCCGTACTAGTAGCCTAGCGCTATGCTACTCAGCAGGTGAGCACGCATGCGTCGTGTGGGGGCGATCGGCTCATTCGAGGGATGTGGACACTGCTCTCAACGAAACCTGCCGAATAGTTACGGGCACCCTGAAGCCAACACCGCTGGGCCACTTATACTCCTTTGCTGGAATAGCTCCTCCGGACGTCAGGCGTCGGGTAGCCTGTGCTATTGAGAAGCAAAAACAGGAATTAGACAGCAGACACCTACTTTACGGCCATAACCCACCACCCTCACGCCTTAAGAGCCGTCACAGTTTTATCAAAGACACCATGCCGCTCGATTTAGATCCATCCAAGGCTAGGGTAGAACTGTGGTCAAAAAGGTACCCTCCTGACAACATTCATATCCCAACTGCCGAAAAGCTGCCACCAGGTCACGATCTTCCTTGGTCCATATGGAAGTCACTAAACAGACTGCGGTCGGGCGTTGGCAGGTGCGGGGAACTCATGAAGAGGTGGGGCTTCTCTGATAACGACAAGTGTGAATGCGGTATTTTGCAAACCATGACACACTTGCTGTCGTGCCCTACTTCTCCAGTTTCCTGCACTCGGAGGGACCTTTTTGAAGGCAACCAAAAGGCTATTGATGTGGCTACTTTTTGGGCTAAGCGTTTATAGTCAGTTTTGCCATTGACTCGAAAAGAAGAAGAACCTAATACCTCTTCTCGTTCGTGAGAAAAAGGGTCTTGACAGACGGACAGACAGACAGACAGACGGACAACAAAGTGATTCTATAAGGGTTCCGTTTTTTTTTATTTAGAGGTACGGAACCCTAAAAATTACAAATTAGCCCTTTTCGAGCAAATAAACTTTTGTGAGAAATTATAGAGGGCCCAAAAATATTATTAATATTATTTATTTTATTTTATTATTTTGACATGTTTTGATCTGTTGCCTCGGTGTTATATTATTTGAATTTAATTTAATAATGGTAATTGAAATTTGAATTGTTTTAATTGGATATGTATTTTCTAACATAGATTATAAGTTACTTACTAACAAAATATGGACAATTGTCTGAAATAAACTGATTTTATTTATTTTTATTTTTATAAAAATGGTCAAGCAGGCTACACTTGTAGCCTTGCGTCTGCAAACGGACTCTATACGATTCATACATTTTTACAGTGCCCTGGCGGATATCAGCTGCGGGAGTCCGTATCGTTCAGTCCATAGTAAAGACGTAAAATTATTGAGCTCTTTTATATTCTATACTTCTAGTATAATACTTGTACTGTATTATAATATAAGGTTCAGTCTAATGCGGGGCTATCCGCTCTGGATTAAATAACGGTTGGACTACGATGACACATAACAAAAAGAGTTGAATTTTCAAGGCAGAGGTGTAGGTCCGAGTTTTTTCACTTGCCAACTGATTCTATCGCTCTTAACAGGGTGTGAATTTCCGAACAGAAAGGGCATAATTAGTCAACGTAAATGAACAACTTCTAGTGAATAAAACTTTCAGGAAATGAAAAAAAAGACGGCTTCTCCATACAAAATTGCAAACTTGATTGGACAGTTTGTATGGAGAAGCCGATGTTTTCTATAATTTCCTGTTAGTTTTAATCACTGAAAGTTGTTCAGTCACGTTGACTGATCATGCGCTTTCAGTTCAGAGATGGTTTGGTTCTATTATTTGGTTCTATTATTCACCAAACGTGCAATACAATCTTCTACCTATTTACTATTTAATTTTGTATAACCAATTTTTTAAGACGGCTGAAAAATATCATAATATTACATAGGTATCTCCTTCGGGTATCTTCGCTTTTAATACCGATAAAATTTTATAACAAGCGCTTTTAACCTGTATTATCTTACACGGGAAAAGGTTAGATTTTATCTTCTAGCTTTAAAAACGCAAAGATGTCGTCGGGTAAAGTAGATTTTGGGTCTATAAACAGATATTATACTGGCAAAGTCGGTCAGGGTGTCATTTCCTGCTATCTTATACACGAATGCACATAAAATAAATAGTACACAGCACTGCACCACAGAATATATAATAGTATACAAGACTTCACTTACTTTCTCGCGATAGGCAAGTAGGCAAAGAGTATCAACTGCAAACTTAAATTTTTAATGCTACCTATACATGATAGTATAGAAATACAAACTTAAATTTACGTCTTTTCAAAAAATGTTATCATAAAATATGCAGATAAATTCAGGATACAAATTGTTACACATTAAAACCAACTAAACGTAAACGATTTGGAGTAAATCACGGCTTAGTGGCAACTGCACCCACTAGCGTATTTAAATTTTGGCAGTAGGTACTGTAACACCCTATAAACAAGTGATTTCTACTACAATGGCAAACTGGGGAAGCCTCTCAAAGTAATTTTCTTTCACAGTGAATCGGGAAAAGCAGAAACCGGAAATCGAATCCGAATCGAGAGTGAGTGTGTTTCCGCTATTTTCCAAACCAACGTGTTTTTGCAAAGTAGCATAAGCATGTGCTAAATCCATATGTGTAGCGAAACCCGCAAGGCAGGCGGGGTCCCGGCGGATTTGAGGTCTGGCCTGAAACCAACGCAGCAAAGTTACCAAGGCCCGCCGTCTACAAAGTTTTGATCCCAACTTTTGGATACGCAGCATTTTTTGCAGCTCTAAAAGGTTAGGGTGGTTTATGATTCATAACAACGTAATGTGTTGTGTGGGAGTATGAAATTGTACATTTTTTTTCGCTGCTTTCAAATTAACTTGATTTCTGTTACATTTTTCTTTCACCTTTATATTCCTTTGCCATTTTATTTCGCAAAGTTAGGTAGTTAACGTAATAATTTTAGAAAAAAAAAGTCACAAAATATCTTCGTATAACACCATCACTGTCGTTAGTAGAAGACCAACATATTATAGCTCACATGAAAAAGCTTTTAATATAGAAAAAAAATTATTAGATTGTAAATAGGTTTAGATCACTGGTGCATTTTAGGTTCGTTGCCTAAGGTAAACCTAACCTAACCGATCCCAGGTACAGATCAAGCGAGTGTAGCAAGCGTGCCTTGGCAGCGGCCGTGAGTGCCCGAAACGATATACGCGCTGTTTTGTAAAATATCGAGACATTATACAAAATGACGAATTAAAAATTTCTCAGCATTTGGTAAAATGTCAGGCACTTTGTAAAACGGCGAATTATATTTCGTCGCTTCATTCGAAGATATAGTTTGTTTACATGTAGTACTCCTCAATTCGCCAGGCAGACGATGCACGCATTTAAGAGTAATTCATTTGATTCTCTTATTTAAAACGATTTCCGTCCGTGTTCACTTCACCACTGTAGCTGACATTCGCTTCATTCCTTTTTCGTGCGGGGCAGTGAACGCACGCGTCCCATGCCGAAGCGCAATGTTCAATTGAAGTTAAATTACAAATATTTAAAATTATTTTCGATAAAATAAGTTTTCGCTCCGTGTGTTAGTGTAATCGTACTGGATTCAAAACTTTTCAGTAAGTGTTGTTTTGATTATTAATTCTTTCTAAGAAAGAAAAATTTTCAAGATTACCCACATGTTCTATTCTTAAATTTGCTAAACAAATTGAAGTGTTTATTACGGCCTATCTTGCGGCCCAATACCTCCAGTTACTTGTTTTGTATACAAAAACGTAACATGATAACATAACAACCATGATTATGACCTGTCGGTCGCACCCAGAACTTTTACGAAAATTATGGAAAATTTAATAAGATAGACGTAAACCATATAATGACATTTTGTTTATGATAATTCCGACAAATGTTAGAACATTGTCTAATCGAGAGATTTTGAAACTTTTTCAATATATATTTTTTTTTTGTAGTCAATTACTACAAAAGTTCATTACCACCTACACAGGCTTAAAAATTTTAGCCTTCGTTTACGTCATACAATTTTATCTTTTCTTACCTTCCGACGAACAAAGTAAAAATAAAATTAATCGTTACCGACGTATTAAGTATACGTGTGTATGACGTGCGTTAGATGTTTTTTCGTGTAATGGCGAAAGTTACGAGGGTAAGTAAAAAATGAAATATATTTTCTTTTTTTTTTGTGTTTTAAACATTTATTACCAAGTGAATCATAGAACAACTTACGTCGGAATGGACTGCGAGTCAATTGCGACGGCAGTAACTTCGAGTTACCGCCTAATATTATTTACGATGTGTTACGTGGAATGCGATTGTCTATCTATTATTATGTCGGGATTGACTGCGAGTCAATTGCGACGGCGTTAACTGCGAGTTAAGGCCAAATAATATTGACAATACGCGATATCTACATAGATATGAACTGTGGGTTACCAAGTATCTATTGCTTGTCGGGATTGACTGCGAGTCAATTGCGACGGTGTTAACTGCGAGTTAACGCCACATATTATTCAAAATACGTGATGTATAAAGTTGCCTATCTATTATTATGTCGGGATTGACTGCGAGTCAATTGCGACGGCCTTAACTGCGAGTTATGGCCAAATAATATAGACAAAAATCGACATCTGAATATATTTTTACTGCGATTCAACTATCTATTGTCTGTCGGGATTGGCTGCGAGCCAATAACGACGGTGTTAACTGCGAGTTAACGCCAAACTATCTGTTAGTTGTTGGGATTGACTGCGAGTCAATAACGACGGCTTAACTGCGAGTTATGTCAAACTTTATCAACATAAATCATGCATAAAAATACAAGTTATCTATTTTCACGTCGGACTCGACTGTGATTCAATCGTAACGCCGTTAACTGCAAGTAAAGGCCAAATAATTATTACAATATGCGATATTAAAATTGCTATTGACTGAGAGTCAACTTTTATTGTTAAGGTCGGCATTGACTGAGAGTCAGTTGCGACGGCGGTAACTGTGACTTAACGTCAAAATTTATCGTCAATAAAAACAATAATATCAAGTGCATCTATGTGTGTCGTCTGCGATACATTGTCTTTAGTTTTCACAACAAGCCTTTTTGTTTGTTAACCATAACCAGAATATTTTTATTGTAAAATACCCACCTACTAAAATTTTATTTTTGGGTGCCAGTAATAGTAAAGAGAACAAAACCGTCCACGAGGCAAAAGATCATGCCAGCCCTGGACCAACCGACACCTAAGGTCTGGACACCTGAGGAGTCTTCGAGACACCCTAGGCGTCTACGTCTGATACGCCAAACTTGTTCTCTATCATATTCACGACACACTGTTGAACTTTTGTACGCCTAAGTATATTGAAAAAAGGCATGCCTATAGACAAGTACATACTTCTCAAATATCACCTAATACCGGTTAATTGTAAATTATTACAAACACCGATACTGAATTGCTAATTGAATTCCAGGCTTAGATAAAAATATCTCCGCTTGCATGTACAATTATTTGTAAAAGACAAAACTTGTTTTTTTTTTTAAATGTTAAAGTAAATAAAACTATTGAGAGATAAAGATACATCTTTTCAAACGTCGGGAGCTCGTTTAACCCAGCAGAAGAAGCCTTGGTCGGGTCCTCGTTACCCGTCAAATGGGGGGGGGGAGCGAGGTTACAGGCAGGCTCTGGCCTTATCCCCAGGCTCAAGCAGCATCGACTAAAAGTTACAATCCATCCAAAACTCATGCTCCAGCACAGAACCGTAACACAAGTACATGCTGGTATAGTACAATGTTTTTTTTCAACACTTCCTGTGTCCGGATAATTCTACGAAGTAGAAAATCGCAATATTTCATAACCACAATGTTGTTATAATACATGCATAAGCATGAACCCTAAACACCACAGTATCCTAGTGTTACCTGGGAAAAAACGAGGAAATAATATTCCGTGTAGTGCTAATGTAACGTGAAATCCACGTTTAAAATTTACCCTCAAGAAAAGCCAATATACAAAGTTTATATTGATTTTAACTGGAGAATAAGTTCTTATTTCCAGCGTTACAACCGTTACAAGTTACATTCCATCGGAATTTATATTGGGTACCTAATTTTAAAGCACCAAAACGCAATAGCTGTAACCGATTTATTCTAAATCCAAGAAATAAATGTACCTATTGCAACGTGTCATTCAACCGCCTCAAAAATTATGTTTTGAAAAACGGCTTCCTTGCTACGAAAAGCCCATCTCTTAATTTATGTTTTAAGTGACCGAAAATTTTTCTACATTTAAATTTTCAACATAATATATGAAAGAAGTCACGCTATATAATTATTTACGATTTTACAACCGTGCCTTATGAATATTATGATATTTTAGAAGATCTTATCTCATGGTATGGTAATGTTTCGACAAATTCTTGCCCATCACAAAATACTTGTCTTACAGAAAGAAATTAAATACAGACAACTCCCTAACTAGTACCTAGTGTGGAGCAGTAAATAAAACCAAAGGCTACTAAGAAGGCCGAAGAAGTAAAATATTTGTTTTAAGGTTACAAACAAAAAAAAAAAAAAAGTACGTAGGTACCATACCATATTGTACAAATAACTTATCAAAATTGGCAATGGTACGATTGGCACAATATTTATTTATTTAAATTTTACGAAACACAAATTGCCACAGGTGCCAGCTGAGTCAATGAAAGTCACTCCCGGGCTCTGTGTGCAAACTTTTAAGACACAGCTTTCAAGTTCGCTGTACTCTTAGTTTTGCTCTTAGCGACAATCCTTAGCGATTTATGTTTTTTATTTTTTATGAAAACGAGATCCAGACGCTGTAGCTATGGATACTTTATCCTTTGACCTGGACATTTTACGCGGTTCCGCCATTTTTTGTTTCCTTTTATATTTGGGAAAAATTACTGATGTCGAAGGCACCAGTATTTTGTGTTTTCACAAGGCCTTCTCTGCCTTTTAGCCCATCTTAATTATTTATATCATATAAAATAAGTGTCCTTCAACACTTGAAACTTTTATAATCCATATAAGAGTATACTGTTCCTTTTTAACTAATCTTACAGGTCCTGCGAGTAGCATTCACGCGCCACTTGATCCTCTCGCTTGCACTGATGTTCTCTTGAGCTTCGCTGTCTGAGGCTCCTATTTAACAATATATGTCAAAATACGCTTTGGGTAACAACTTGTCCCCAGAAAAAACGCAAACGTGTTTGATAGTCCTACAAGCAACAACTATTGTTATTTTTAACAAAACAACGTGAGGAGATGTTTGGTTCGTATGAAGAGCTGTACAACGGCTCTCTTGACAATCATCGTTTGGCGTAATCTTTGCTACTTACTTATTAGGTGATACAATTGGAACCAATAATTGGTTTAAAACCTTCTTCTACTTACAATCACAAGCCTAATCAGCCTAGATATATAATAGTTACTTGGGACACACAACTAATAAGTAAATAAGTGTGTATCTAAATAGTCCCTTAATTTAGAGATAATGATATAAAATAAAATGAACAGATCAGCGATTTTACTATATGCTCATGGGGCACAAACATTTTCAATAATAAAAAGTGAATACTTATATTATTTTGCAAATAATGGAGTTGAGATAGCCATAACGTATTTAATCAAACTTCCACTGCGGGCTAAGATTAGCCGATATTGTTCTAATATTATTTAACTTAATATATTATGCACTCGTGTTCTGTCCATATTTTTGTTCAAAAAATAAAATCAAGAACTGCCAATGTAGGAAAATTGTGAATATCAATTAACATCCACGTTAGTCAGCTTAAGCAGCTGTGATTTATAAGCTGGTTGATTTACCAGAAACACTATCTGAGAGCAGACTTGTCGACACATGCATCTTCCCCGCTTTGCAAAATTGCAACTCTATCAGCCTCGACTCGTGAAAACAGCTGGCTGGACCAGCACGTCTAGCACTTTTATTAGTTTGATATATTAGACCAGTAGGTAGATGATTTTGTAACATCAGTTGTATTGAATGAGTAACTTATTATATAAGTTGATTTTTGTTGCATACTTGCTTTTGGGATAAATCAAAGGTTATTTATTATCTGCTTGGATCAGCAAATTACAGATTTTTCAACGAATTACTATTTGTAATTCGTTGGCTTAGATAGTTAAACTAGAACATCTTGTATAGTAGTTATACAGTTGCTTCACAGTAACCAAACAAAACTTTGTTCTCTAAACATCTACATGTAAACAAACTATATCTTCGAATGAAGCGACGAAATATAATAGATGATCAAACGAACTCCAGGAGTGAAGTTCGATCGTTATTATATGAGTCGCTTCATTCGAAGATGTCAGCTACAGTGGTGAAGTGAACACGGACGGAAATCGTTTTAAATAAGAGAATCAAATGAATTACTCTTAAATGCGTGCATCGTCTGCCTGGCGAATTGAGGAGTACTACATGTAAACAAACTATATCTTCGAATGAAGCGACTCATATAATAACGATCGAACTTCACTCCTGGAGTTCGTTTGATCATCTATTATATGGTATGACTGCGACTACTCTGAATCCTGAAGGCTTCACAGCCTTGCACGCAACGTGTTATGAGATAATGTACCCTTCTACCATCGGGAGTCCAGACGCTCCGCAGGATATCACCCATACTTTGTTGATACTCGTATTCCGCAAATTGGCACAAAGCGCTTTGAAACATCTTTTATAATGCGCACGGCTAAAGAGTGGAATACTCTGCCTGCTTCTGTGTTCCCGAATTCACATAACCCGAATCTATTCAAGTTGCGAGTGAATAGGCTTCTTCTGGGCAAGCTCGTTCCATCGTCGACCTCATCTCTGTCCTCAAGACTAGATCGCGATCAAGAGTAAGCCCGCTGACCATAAAAAAAAGTTATACTTTGCATTTCAAAAGTAAATAAATAAAAAAAATCATTTATTGAACAGGCACAAGTCCCAAAAATATACAATTAAATCAATACAATATCAATGATATTACAATTATATCAATATTAAATTAAATGAAAATAAAATTAAAATTATCAGTCAGAGATTTAGTTTACAAATAAGAAAAAGAATTTATTATTATCACAAATCCTTAGTACCAGAACTAGGTTATTTCTGATGTTCCAGCGTCTCTGAGAGTTGCTGTAACGTAACTTCGAACTACATATAGTTCCGGATCCTTGCTCCGGCGTGTTTGACCCTTGTAACAACTTATTGTAGGCCGGCTTATTTGGCTTAACACAACTAATCTTTAGTTTTCGGTTGTTGGTACTCGTAACTCTGAAACTATTTAACAAATATGTGTTATTACGGCGTATAATCTAACAAGTTATAAAATCAATGAACAGGGGAAAATAAGAGTATGAAATGCAGAATTTGGCTCTTCTTCTTAGGATCAGAACTTAAACTAGACCAGATCAGAAAGTTTTTCTGGGGTTTTGAACACCGCAGAATTAAAAAATCTATGTTGTCAAGCCGAAATCGTACTAGTTCAAAAAAGGCAAAAAATAACTTAGGTCTAATTGCGGTAGGACGTTTCTTGTTTTAAAAGTGTTTCTTAGGTCCCCGTGAACATATCTAGAAAATTCTCCGCTGATCCCATGTACGCTCCCCCTTCCCCACCCTCAAACGGGTCCCTGATTTCAGTTTTTTTCATTTTTCTCAGAAACGGTCAAAAGTAAATCAAATTAGTTAACATAAATATAATTGTTATAAAATTACCAACCAGTTGACACTGGTTTTTTTTTATGTGACCTATAGGATCGGAAATATAGGGTTAAGTTTGCATTTACAACTGAGTACGCTGAGATAAATGACAAAAACTAAAATCAGGGTACCCGTTTGAAGGTGGGGAAGGGGGAGCGTACATGGGATCAACGGAGAATTTTCTAGATATGTTCACGGGGACCTAAGAGACACTTTTAAAACAAGAAACCTCCTACCGCAATTAGACCTAGGTTATTTTTTGCCTTTTTTGAACTAGTAGGATTTCGGCTTGACAATATTGATTTTTGGATTCTGTGATGTCCAAATACCCATAAAACCTTTGTTGTCAAAAATGGTCCCGTTTTATTTCTGAGAAAATTTAATTTACACTTATCTACCACTCTAATACAAGAATCGAGTTATTTTGGTGTTTTTTTGTTTTAGCTCTATCGTAAAAACGGGAACACTTACCTACAAGTGTGAAAATTGGCATGTTTACAGTGCATGAGCTATAAAAAACAACGACTTGTGAGAATGTACCTAACCCTCGCGACTGGGCGTCCCTGACTAAGACGGTATTTTTACATTAGTGGTACGGAGCCCTCGGTGCGCTGACTCGTATATTATTTAGGTAGGGCGTCATGTGGTCCAAGGACAATTTTATTTTAGTGTGTAGAACCTGACTGTGCTCTATCAAAGACAATATACTTTTACTAAAAAGGAAATAATCATCTTACTCGTATTGCGGCCGATGAGCTGTTTCACGTAGACACGCTATTTCACCAATTTCTTTCCAGGTACTAGGTAGGTACACATGGCCGCACGTCAGTAGAAACACTTTTGGACCTTACGGCGTGGTAATAGAGTTGAAAAAGTTGAAAAATTCAAGAATTGGCTCCTATCAAAATTGACTAGTTAGGTACCTCAATTTTTGATAAGAGCCAATTCTTGAATTTTCAATGGAAAAAAATTTGGTGAAATTGTGAGGCGTGTCTACGTAAAGGCGATATAAGACGTTAAGCGGCTGGACTATCTTGCCCAACCGGTTTATGAAACGCGTTATTTTCAGAAAATTACGCGCCATTTAGTAGGTATGTAGTAGAAATACTACAGTTTATAAACCGAAATTCTACACCAGGTGATTTTTCGGGGTAGAACATTTTTTAATAAGCCTTTAAAACTCTTAAAACGTACACCATCATAATAGTATTAAAACAATTAATATTATAATACCTTTCATAGCCGCTTTCTAGAAGCAATCTATGCTTCAGTTTCTTGAGCAGACTCACATCCTTTAAAGGTAAACGCGCTTATAGGCGGATCGGGCGGGCCGCGCGAATTTTAGTCATCGCCGATGCTGTCACCCTCGCGCACCTGTCCGCACCCGCGGATCCGCGCGGCCCGCTCGCAGCGCGCGCATCGCATGGGATGGTGTGACCATTTGTGGGTGATTTCCACCAATTTGGCTATTGAATTTTTATTTTGTCCGATTATGTTGTTGAAATACTTTGGTCCAAGCGAAATACAAATACAAAATATAGCAGGTTTTAGAATAGTTACACCGACAGAAACCCTAAACTACACATAACAATGTTTTCGTTTTTGTTATTAAAAATACAATGAAACAATTCTATCGCATTCATCTTCCGCATCTGGCAGCACTGAAACAGCGCGCGGAGTGGCGTGCGGCCGCGCGGCGATCCGCGCGGGCCGCGCGCATGATGCGATAGCATCGCCTGGGGGAGTTCAACAAATTCCGGTACTGCGATAGTGCGATGCGACTAGGTGCGCGTTGTTCCATAGTTTTCATACAATTCAAAATCCGCGAGGCGATCCGCCTAAATGCGCTTGCACCTTAAAAGGAGCAATGTCTGACGTCGTAGGGACCGACCTAGGTTCTATTGGCACATTGATGACGATCATCATATCGCGTGGGTAGTAGGGTCGATAACCGACCTCAAAAACCTTGGTGTTAGAGTTGTTGAGCCGCCAAAGGCTTACGGATGTAGTCATTAACGACTACATCCGTAAAAGTAGTCAAGACCAACGGCTTAAAATGCCTTCTGTATTATGGAATCATCTTACTTTACGGAATCAGGTGATTCATCCTGCAATGTGAAATGTGTCATGTTTATGGAATAAAGGTTTTCTCTCTTTCTCTCTCTCTCTTTCTCTCTCTCTTTCTCTCTCTCTCTCTTTCTCTCTCTCTCAATATACTAACCAAACTGGGGAGGTCTTATACAGGAATTTTTCAATGTCCACTCCGGGAATCGAACCCAGAACCTTCAGTTCGAGAGCGCTCTAACCACTAGAGCAAAGAGGCTGTATTGATGACCCAGCTGCTTGTTCACTCACTTGTAACATAAAAAAAAAAAAATTATTTTTTCTTACCTACGACCAAGCGCTATGCCATCAAATATAGAAATGGAGAAGGAACAAATAACCCAATTACCCACTTCATTAGGTACCTATCCTCGTTTTGCGAAAACTGTCACAAGCGACTTTCCTAAGAAAACACCCCATAATTCTTCGATATAAGCAATCCCATCGGAAACTTATTATGTATGAAATTCATATTAGGTTGAACGAAGATGAAAGAGCCTTTTACGGCCGCAATAACATAATTTGAGCACCCTCTATATGAGCGATCGCCTCATCACAGCGACAACAATGTGGTTTCGGGAAAAAAATCACCCTGTAGAGGTAAAGGAAGTAAGATAATTCAGATACGGTAAAAATATTGTATGTACAAGTTGCATGTTTCGCTAACCAAATTTAAAAATTCGTTTTCACCTTAAAAGATCTGAAAACGGTGCTTTATCGATCGAAATCAAGTGCAAGTCATTTTCGGCCGTTAGCGTGGAAAAGAATTTATTTTGAAATTAGAACGTGATGATGAACTATGCTATAAGGTAGTATGGGCGCTAATCACTATACCTAAAATTTTTTTGCATGGCAAACGCTTACCAACACATATTTGACTGAAAAAATAACATTGTTTTACAAACTTGTTTTTTCTGACAACTTTAGCTGATTACTATTAATCATGGAGCACAATAGCCTTGATATAGCTGCAAAATGTGTCTTCTGCCATGTTATAAAATTTTACGTATAATCGTCAGCATTTTCCTTCCTGTAATGAGGTGAAAAATTGTGTGTTTCGCTCGGCAACAAGGTTATTTCGCGTCTCGTACCTTGAAACCCTCACTCGTCAATACTAAGGCACTCGCGCAAATAACAAATTTGCAGCCTTGCATAACAAATAACTATTTCCAACACCAAAATCATCACTTTAGAAATAGTCGTAGTCATTTGGGAGAGAAAGTGTACAGTTAAGAGCACGTCAAGCTTGACACACTGGACTTAGCACCGCGCTCATCTTGGTTAGCGTAGAGACGAAAATCATGCTGCAAGTGTCTAATTGGATCTGCTCTTGATTGTACCATAGTCACAACGCTTGAAACTGTTGGAACGCGCCCACCATGGACCGCAGTATGTTGGGAGGGTGCCGCTGCCTATTCTCTATACTATAGACTGGCTTGTTGGCGTGGTTGGGTAGAGAGCGCCTTCTTCGCCGTGGGTCGCGGGTGGGATCCCTGCCGAGGGCAAACATTTGTGTGATAACCACGAGTGTTTGTTCTGTTACTGGGTGTCATTTATCTATGTATGTTTGTATGGAAGGTGGTAGGGCTTTTGTGGAAAGTCCGTCTGGGGAAGTACCACCCCTCTTGCTTTTTTCTGTCGTGAAGCAGCAGTGTTCGCACTGCTGCGTTTCGGTTTGTAGGGCAAGGGAGCCAGTGAAGTTAACGGTACATAAGAGATACCACCATCAGGTGGCCCACCTGCTCCTTTGCTCACTTGTAAAAAAAAAAACAGTCTCTAGTACCCATAGCACACAGGCTTTGCTTGGTTTGGGGATCAGATTTCTGTGTGAATTGCCCGTTACAATACTTACGGGAAGTCGGAAAAAGGATTTCGGTGCTGTTGTTAGGAGGCATTCTACTCGTCACGTGGGTTGCAAGGTCGATGGCCGACCTCACAAACCCTGGTGTCAGATTTGTTGAACCGCCAAAGGCCTCTGCCTGACCAGAAGTGGGCTTACTAGATAGTAAAGACCAAAAAAGGCCAAAAGCCCATTTCTGGACAGGGAGCTTGCAAAGTGCAAAAAAGCAAAGATGAGTGGTTTATTTTGGAAGGGCCGCACATCAGGGGTAACACTTTGACGTTGAGCTGGGTCTATGGTTTCGTCTGGTTTCGGGTGTTTGCGTGGCACTGGTTTATATGGTTTTCCACCAGCGCTGTGCGAAGGAGCTTAGCTGTGAGCTGGGAAAATTCCAATCAATAGCATTGCTCTATTTTCCTAGCTTGTCAAATGTGTCATCAAATGGAGCAATCTTATTGGTTTAAAATTTCCAGTTTACAGCTTATCTACTTCGCACAGCTCCCTTAACCCAGATCACCCTTAGTACACGAGTTTTTTTTTTTTGGGCCCTCGCGACGAGCGTATGTGCCACGAACATATAACACAGGTTTTTTTGCCACTTACTAGCTGCCGTGCGTGTCTTAGAGCGCATCCCCAATAAGCGGCTGACTGTCCGCTGACTGACTCTGAGCGGCGTTTCGGTCGTTAACTCATACTGTAAACCACGATCACACCTAACTGAATTCAAAGACTAATTCGGCATACATTGCTGGGAGGCTTGGTTATGTTAATTGCAATATCCTTACTTCAACGAGCAATGTATGCCGAATTATTCTTTGAATTCAGTTAGGTGTGATCGTGGCGGTAGCGTATTAGCCGCGAAGAGCTTGCTAGTTCTTGGGAGGGAGGGTACGGTTAGTAGATATGACCGCGTGAGGCGCAGCGTGGCGGCGGCGGCGTAGTGAGCTGCCTGAGCCGCCGACCGTGAGCATAGTTTGCAGCGACTCAGCTGCTCACTGAATGAATCCGAAAGTGAAACGCCGCGAACTGCGTACAGTATACGCGCTGAATGGACACTCTTTTTAAAATATTTAGGGAGGCGAACTAGAGGCAAACAGTTAGCCGCTAACTGTAAGCCTAATGGGGACTCGCCCTTAGTCAGCAAAGTGCCTTTCCACAAGCGCTGTACTAGGTAGCTCACCTATATGAGCTACCTAGTACAGCAACATTTTCAATAGGATTGCTTCATTTCATTTCTTCATTTCTTAGTCGACTATACGCAGGGTATTCCATACGGCACCCATTCGTATATCCTGCTCATAAATTATACCTCATTTGGCAGTGATCGTTTGTCAGAGCGACCCTAGATTAATAGCCTCTGCACATATTGTTCATTATCCCAACCGGGGGCCGCATATAGACGCCACATTGTTCTAGAATAAAAACCTTTTTTTGGGAAAAAAATACGAGGGTTGGTTAATTAATTATTTTATATGGGCGAAGACGGCCTGCCTATTATGAACAAATAAAGATATATTAGATAGATTACATGTGAACCTAAATTAAAAACAAAAATTTATCATCATCATATCGTATGGGTGGCAAGGTCGATGACCGACCTAACAAAAGCCTGGTGTCAGGGTTTTTGAGCCGCCAAAAGCCCCTGACATGGCTTATTAACGACTACATCCGTAGATAGTAGTTGGGACCAGAGGCTTAACGTGCCTTCCGAAGCACGGAATCATCTCACTTTTTAGACAATCAAGTGTTTAATCTTGCAATGTCTTAACCAAACTGGGGAGGCCGTATAAAGTGTTTTTTTTTGACAGTGTCCCCACCGGGAATCGAACCCGAAACCTCTGGATCGAGAGCCGAGCGCTCGAACCACTACACCACGGAGGCTGATATGAAACAAAAATTTAAATTTATGATCGGTTAGTAGGTACATGAAATAGGGAGTAGGCATAATTGATACGATCCACATGGTACAGTTAAATTCGAAACTTCCTTTACTATTAAGGGGCTGATAAGAGCTAAATCGCTTCACTTGAGCAGGATTTTAACGAAAAGTAATAAATATATGGCCGTGAAAAAACATTATGTGTTAATTAAGCATCTTTACAACAATATGGCTGACTCTAAAACACGATTAAATATATTTTGTACGCCATAAAAAAAAACAAAGTTACCTCTGCTTTTTGCTTTTAAACCGTTTTTTTTAAGTACCCATTAATCTATGATGCCAAAACTTTAACACATTATTAAATATATTATGCATAATAATATAGCTGTTTTATAATTAATATTATGGGTACAGATTTTGAGAAAAATGCAAAAATGAGGGAAAACGTAAAACAGCTCCGTTCTAGCACGCGCATTCTGCCCTTTGTTAGAAAGGGAGGTAATTCAGCTGTTATCAGCCCCTTAATAAAGAAATAAGGTCATATCCTATGAAATTTCCTAAATTTTCTTATAGATTAATGAGATCATAATTCCTATAATTCTAATGGTATTCTTTTCATTTGTCTTATATTTGAAAGTTGACTTCAAGGTTATCAATTTACGCATAAAATAAAGTTTTTATTTTTAGCTAGATATATTAAATTAAAGGTTCGAAAATTGTTCGTCTTAAATGTCGTCCGATTTCATCATTAGATTTGTTAAATTATTTTACAGATAATATTTTTCGAAAATTAAATTTTTGCTTCTGTTAGCTTAATGTCTTCCCAATAATGCTTAAAAACCATTAAAAAAAATGGATTTAAACTTCCTAAGAAAAATGCAAAAATGTTAGTACTGAAAACTGAGTTTATCTAAAATTTGCCATACAAAACGGCAATTTCATAGGTAAAGACCTATTAGTAGTTGGACGATTAGGCTCCATAATCACATAATCACTGTTGATTTGAGATATCTATTTAATTTTCAGAATGGGCATATGCCGAAGCACTGATGGCAGTACCTATTTCTATCCTTCAGTTCTCTTTGCCATAAAGCGAGAGGGAAGACCTGTTCTGTCCAGCGCTGCGCCATCTGCGTCTTACTCGTACACCCACCCTAACTGTTCTTTTCGTTTATTCCAACGCTTACCAATCTATTTTGCAGCCATAACACTAAAACCAGACTATTTTTGAAGGAAAAAATAAAATTGTTTTACAAACTTGTTTTTCTGACAGCTATAACCGATTGCTTTTGACATAGCTGCAAAATTTGTAGGTAAGCGTATAAATTTGTTGGTAAGCGTATAAATTTGTAGGTAAGCTTATAAATTTGTAGGTAAGCGTATAAATTTGTAGGTAAGCGTATAAATTTGTAGGTAAGCGTATAAATTTGTAGGTTTGTATAAACGAACATAATGAATTAAGTATAGAGCTTTTGTGCAGTCCGTCTGAATAAGAACCATCCCTTGATATTTCTGGCGTAAGGCAGCAGTGTTTGCACTTCTGTGTTTCGGTTCGAAGGGAGCCTGTGAAATTACTGGTATACCGGAGTTCACAAAAAGGGCGCGTACACATAGAACGTCCGCTTTACAGGTCCGTTTAAACGTCTATGTTATTAGCGTATGTAGTTGTATGAGCGAGTTCACACACTATACAGTATTACGGATCCAGTAAAAAATACTGATCCGACATAATTAAATATTCATCCGTTATCGTTTAAACGTATAAAATCGCTCCTGTAAATGCTGTGTGAATATTCCTCCAGTAGCGACCGGATCCGTTAAAAAGGACCCTGTAAAAACGGACATTCTATGTGTAGGTACGCGCCCTAAGTCTGACATTTAGTAAAGAAAATCTAGCTTCACTCGTAGTTCAATCCTAGAATCCTTAGCTTGCTCAAGTTGCAATGCGTCCCATTAGCGCCAAATAACAGTTTTCTAGTCTTGCTTATACTCGTA
This sequence comes from Athrips mouffetella, assembly GCA_947532105.1. Lineage (NCBI taxonomy): Eukaryota > Metazoa > Arthropoda > Insecta > Lepidoptera > Gelechiidae > Athrips > Athrips mouffetella. The sequence continues at coordinate 14,971,617 of OX383977.1, forward strand.
AGCTTAGAGTTTAACTTGCTTGTATTTTGCACGCATCTTTCATAAAAGAAACACAACTGTGTCCACATACGCCGCACGATATCACCATCAGGGCCCTGAGACAAGTGGCTTTCTATATGGGATTGTCATAAGCTTTCACGCAACATTTCGTTTTAGCTAATGTCAACACTGCGCATGGTGCCGATGGTGACATACGTCACCAATCAGGCGAAAGCCGCGCGCGCACTACTTCGCCCGGTCCTGGCATCCAAGTTACCGCTACGCACAAAACGGATGATCTACCTGATCTACATCCGATCCCGCCTTACTTATGCGGCTCCAGCTTGGCTGGCCCTGTGTTCCAAATTTCAAAGGAAGCGGCTCGAAACATGTCAAAACATGGCGCTGCGGACGATCACCGGTGCCGGTCGATACGTCCGCAACGACGTGATTCGAGCCGACCTGAGAATCCCAACGGTGGAGGAATTCACCCGTACCCTGTCGAGACGCCTATTCGACAGGGCGGACAATGGCCCCCACCAGCACCTCAGGGGTATAGCCCCCCTTCATGCGAGGCCGCCGGACCAGAGGTACGGGTTACCCCGTGACCTCCTTAGTCCCGCCTCCAGTCCCTCACTCCCTTCTCCCACCCACAGAGGTGGTGCTCGGCCGCGATCTGTGCCCGCGAGCCAAGTTTCATGTAGAGTCCGCGTAGTCGGTGCGGAAACGAGAGACGCGTCTCGTTCCCCGGCAGCGCAGACCCCGGCACCCTTGATCTGGCCAGTCTTTGACGATCAGCCGTCTGGTCGTCGGAGCTCCAGTTCAGGGGAGCCATGACCAGGGCCTAGCGCCCAATAAAGAGTGACCGTCGGGCTAATATGCCCGATGAGAAGCTGCCCGGGCAACGAGACCTAGTCTCTGACCCGTTACCTGCACCGACAACACAGAAGTGCGGAAGACCCGGTTTGGTTGGAATGTCAACCCCAAACATTTGCATTCTATTCTACTAGCGTTTGGCTCTAGGCCCAGGACTGTTTACAGGAAGAAAAAATGTTGACTTATGCCACTTTTTCTGCGAATTTTATCCGTGACCCGTCCAAAGATAGTGAGGTCCAAAGTTAGGTCACTGTTTTATCGCTTGCATGTCGATTGCATTGACATATAGGATGACTTTTAATTAGTTCTTGATAGAAAAAGGTATGAATGTACTCATAATACTTAACAACTTTCCCCAAGGAACATAGGTCGAAATACGAAAATCAAGTTTTGACCTCCCACAGAAACTGCATTTTGTATGTAGTTCAAATTTGGTTTTTCGTATTTCGACCTATGTTCCTTGGGAAAAGTTGTTCAGTATCATGAGTACATATTTATCGTTTGCTATCAAGAACTAATTAAAAGTCACCCTATATTTAAAAGCAAACGATATTTGTAGCTAGCATTCGTTCGACAAATATCGCTGCTGTGGACAATAACCTTCACTTATAACGTTGCGAAACCTAAAGGAGGAGAATACAAATAAATTAAATTAAAATTTTAAGAATTATAATTGTAAGCAAGGAAAAACCGATTGTCTTTCAGGTGCGGTGAGTATAATCAGGAAAACTTTGGGGTAGGTATCGTCAAACATTAACCACGTCCTTATTCCGGCACCCCGAATTTGAATCTACAATGTGAATTTTCATTGATTTGGTTTCCGAAGCCTCTACGATTCTACTTATTATAACAAGCAACTTAAAAAAAAATCTTTCATTCAAAAAAAATTCGACGTCCCCTACAAAATGGGTCGATCACGTGACCACTCCGGTATGGATGGAGTCGTAAAACTTTTTCCGAGTAAAAAAATTTCTATTCGGGAAAGTTGCTTGTTTCCAGAATAGAATGAAGCTGGTCTTCAGGAACAAATGAAAATTCACGTTGTTTGCAGTAGTGTGCCCAGTGTGCTTCCTAATCAATGGCAAATCTTTGAGTGAGTTACTAAACCAAAAAAAGTGAAGAAAATTGCAATACGAGAATTTTTTTTTGTCTTCGCAAACCAACCTTGCACTGCTAAGAGATAGTTTTTTTTTAGACAACCGTTTTTTTTTATAACCTACCGGACGTCGTGTCGTTTGACACTCATAGGCGCAGGCCAGACAGAAGAGGTGCGCGGCACGGCACGCCTTCAGCGCACCTCTTCTGTCTGGCTTGCACCGCGTCGTTCTCCTACATTTTGTATGCATGTGATTTGAACAGGCGACGAGACGGCATGCCTAAGGCGCACTGTCGGTGCACCACCGGCGCACCGCCGGCGTGACCGCCGGCACGCCGCCGCACAGCACAGTCCGCTGCCATCGATTGCGTCGTCCAGCCGAAAAGTGTACCACGGGGGCGCTCGAAGCGCGCCGCGCCCGTTCTGTCTGGCTTGCACCATAGGCTTTCTTTACGTAGCGGTCCTCCCCATCCAATTTTGATTGGCGCTCTGTGAACGACATGCATCCTTGTCTAACGAACCGATAGAAATATTCACGATATTTTTTATCAACATCTCTGAATAAGGATTCTGGGTCCTCATTCAGAGGAACAACAAAGATTTATTTGCATAAATTTGAAATTTTCCCTCAACGCTGAAGGGCCGGCTTCCTTCAAATTAAGGGTTTAATTACTAATTGCAGAATTATTCGGTTCGGTATGCAGCAGGTACAATATTCATCTGAGGTACAGTTAAGAGTACATCAAGCTTCACACATTGGACTTTGTACTGATCTTATTTCAATAGACGAATGGGCTAGAGTCGCGCTGCGATTGTCAAGCTTGACCTATCGTTAACTGTACAATATTGTATATACTCGTACTAGGTATTATAAAATCGTAAATTGATTTTGTCTGTAGATTGTAGATGTTTTTGACAAAAAGAAATCATTTGATGCCTCTGAATCCAAATCACAGATTTTTGGACTTTTCGTTTGTTTGTGCATTTCTTCGACCATCACACGAAAACTACAGAACCGTATTTATTGAAACTAGTTTGACTAGTTTGATATATATATATCATGCGGACGAAGTTGCAGGCAAAAGCTATAGAAGGTATACCACCTGTGTGGTGCCGGCAAAGAATAGTACCAACCTATCTCTACCCGTGGTGGGTGTTGTAAGAGGTGACTAAGGGATTATGAACTGGAAGATGGGCAGCAGCGTCGTTCTGTGTAGCTTAGCATCTTACACACTGCGGTCACCAACAAAAGCTGAAATTGGCTGAAATCCTGAAGGAAGCTCCCTGTCCTGCAGTGGATGTTTCACGAATCTGGCCACAAAACTGATCAACATTTCGAAATAAGGAAAATTACTTGTTATGCAAGGCAGCAGAATAGCCCGTCGGTGTGGTTGATAGTGAGCCTGCCTCAGGTACGCTCATCTTGATTAGCATAGAGACGAAAATCATGCTGCGGGTGTCTAGTTGGGCATGCTCTTGACTGTGCCATAGTCACACAGGTTGAAAGTGTTGGAACGCCGGAACGTCATAGAAAATTGTCTATGGTTGGAAGTGTTGGAACGTCATAGAAAATTACCTATAAATGTCAGCTGCTTCAGTGTAAGCCTTAGACTATATAATACTAACGTATAAGTGTAAGCCTTAGACTATATAATACTAACTGTAAGCCAAAGATTTTGGAAACTACGCCAGGGGGCGTATATAGATATGCCATATACTCGGCAAAAGCGTGCCACGTAAAAGTAAAAGTGAACATGACCATGGCGGTGTTTAGTAGTGCTGTCTCACTTGTAATCGATATTTTATCGATATGCGGGCTGGCAGACGACGTCGGAGACGTACAAGTAGACTTGTGATAGATAGATAGATTACTGATAGACAGCTTACTCGCCACGCCATCAGTACTTTTATCTCCTAGTACTGTAACTCTAGCCCGTACGCGTATTGAAATAAGAACGGTACGGTCAACCGCTCGTCGGTAGAAACTTTTTCAACTTTATTACCACGCCACAAGGTGTAAGCGAATTCCTAGGTAAAAACTTATAGAAACTGGCTGGCAAAACGACCTTTAGAACATACTTACTGCATTATCGCCTCAAAAGAACACATTATTTACTAAACCATAAGCATTGTCCCCACTTACCCCAAACACATTTGGAGGACCTTTTGAGCGAAATTCACTCTTCAAAATTCGATCCCTTAACTTCAAGACCTCGAGTTCTAAGGCCGAGGACACATGTTTTTATTTTCAAGGCGATTTAATTTTCATTTATTACAAACTGGCAGTTGGAGGCTCAAGACAGAGAGGAATGGCGCAATGGAGGGGAGGCTTGCCCAGCAGTGGGACCTATTATAGGCTAGTAAAAAAAAAACTTTTTGAAGACACTGCAAATAACTATGAAAATAATTAATTAAATGGAACTAAGTAAATAATTAATTCAGTTTCATATATTCAATAGTAAAGTCTGCAGTCAAGAGAAAAATACTTAGTTTCAAAATTTGTAAAACAATATTTGCATGGCTAATATGATAAGAAACTGTTCGTACAGCAAAACTGAACAACTTTCCTCGATAAACATAGGCCCCTAAACGAGTATTTTTTTGCTTCCTTTACAAACCTCACGCTTCCATTATACAAGGTGTAACAGAAAGGGTATATCAGCCCTGAAGGATGTGATTCTGCCCATGAAACTGAACAACTTTCCCTTAGGAACATAGGTCAAAATACGAAAAAAAATTTTTTTACCTCCCATACAAAATGTGCAATCAGCTAATTCAGTTTCTATGGAATGTCAAAAAAAAATTTCGTTTTTCGACCTATGTTGCTTAGGGAAAGTTGTTCAGTTTCATGGGCAGATTCACATCCTTCAGGGTTGATATACCCTTTCAGTAACACCTTGTATAGCGTGAATTTGTATTGGTTTCTACTCATGAAAACAAGTAACTTTCCCGAAGAAATATTTTGTTTCTTAATCCAAAATTTTTCGCCTTCCCATACAAAATTATTTCCCATACAATATGGAGAGTAACCATTTTTTTAGGGTTCCGTACCTCAAAAGAAAAAAACGGAACCCTTATAGGATCACTTCGTTGTCCGTCTGTCTGTCTGTCTGTCATGACCCTTTATCTCACGAACGGGTAAAGGTATCAGGTTGAAATTAATACCATATATTAGGATCCATGAACCACACAAGATCAAAAATTTCAATTTTTTACAATGACGCAATCAAAAGATATGGCATTTTATGTCCTCATCTCCATACATTTATTCAAAAGTGCAAAACCTACAGGGTACTTCCCGTTGACCTAAAATTATGAAATTTGGCAAGAAGCTAGGTCTCACAGTACAAATAATGGGAAAAGTCTGAAATCATTAAATATTACAACTTTTCTCACAACTAAAGGTAACCAATTGTGGTGAGCTCCTGTTTCAAGAACATTCATATAAGAGAGGGGTCAAGTTGGATGGTCGCGGAGGCGATTTTTGTTTTAGTTCTATTTTAAAAACGGGAACACTTACAAACTTGAAAATTGGTATGTTTATAGTGCATAAGCTATAAAATAACAACAAATAATAAAATTTGGTCAAGCGCGTGTCGGACTCAAAAAATCTAGCACATTAACTTACTGAAATTTCAACTAATACAATTATTATTATTATCTATCTTTCTTTTATTTTTCTCTCTTCTTTGAAGAGGTTAATTTCCCTACCTCACGGGCCTTAGCCAAGCGAGAAGGGGTCGTTTGATGAGGTCACAGAGGTGGTGAGAAATTTCCTGACTATACGGCACGTGTTGAGAATTGTTGCTTTTTGAAGGGTCTGGGTAATCAAAGGGTGGATGTTCAGGGTTTTCAAACTATTGCGTAGGGTTTTAGGTATTACTCCGGTGGAAGAAATGACTATGGGAACGATGTGAACGGTTTGATATATTATTATTATGTGGTGGTGGTACGGAACCCTCGGTGCGCGAGTCCGACTCGCACTTGGCCGGTTTTTTTGAGAAAAAATATTTTTCTTTGAGAAACCTGCTTGTTATCATGAGTAAAATCACTGGGCTTCGGTAACAAACCCAATGGAAATTCACGCTGTATTTTGGAAAATAAAAGTTGTTTAAGCTTTATTAGCAGCCCGTGCAGAAATATCACATTTTTGACCGTGTGACCATGGCTTATTTCCGCGATCCATATCGTTGTCACCTAGTCGGTGATCCAATATAGATGCAAATTTGACCGACAGCAAATTTCGTTTGCCAGTCTCGGCGAAACTCGAGCGATAGAAGAATAGATGCTTGTTTTGTTTTATCTTGTAAAAGCACAGGGTAGTGCTTGAAAATTTTATGGGGGACCTTTTTGTGATAAAAAATTTTACTGCCTAGTCCGATGGCGCAACAACGTCACAATATAAGTCTTGGCCTCCAAATGTATTTACTTATTTCGATTTAAAATACATTAAAACTTAAGTGTAGCGACACACCTGCGGAAATTCCGACGCGGCAAGTTCCGCGACCAAAACATCTGTCAAGTATGATACCAGTGGAAATATGAGGCCTCTATCCATTCTAACAGTTTTCCTCGTATACCTATGTGTTCTAGTTTGTGTAGAAGCCTTGTAGTGGGTACTTTGTCAAATGCCTTTTCATAGTCTAGGTAGATGTCTTTTTCAGGTTCTCTTTTGTTGAAACTATCAGTCCAGGATGCTAGGCAAGATAATAGATTTGATACTGTCGAACGGTGAGGGCAGAAGCCATGTTGCTGGTCACTAATTATTTCATGTGTATGCAGATTATTATCGTATTATGTTAGTATTTATGTTAGATCTCGTTGTAAGATCGTATTTCTGGAAGTGTTCGAGCCATCAACTTTATGATAGCACCCCTGGCGCAAATAGAGACGAAATAATGTAAAAAAAATCGGCCAACAGCGTGTCGGGCCCACACGCAATGTAGGGTTCCGCAGTTAAATTTCTTTTAGGAATTATTGATTGTGAAGCCGGTTTCGTCCCAACGACCAGCGAAGCCCAGCGCCTGATTGCTATTAACATTTCTATTATTTTAAGTTTTTCGACTATTACTCCTTAACCTGTAAAGCCTACTTAACTGTGGTTGTTTTCCTTTTAATTTCCAGTAACAACCGTTTAGACTCTTGACAAAAAATTGGAGGGGTCAAAATATATTTTGATAATATTTTTTGGGAAAGTTGTTCAGTTTCGTTGACTTAGCACGTCCTTTCAGTTTTCGATACACCGTTCCTTACACCCTGTATTACTCCAACGGATTCCTAAATCGAAAAGTAGTCTTTGCAAACTTACAATATTTTTAAAAGGCCTATCTAACGACTCATATTATTGCTCTATTAGGACTTGGAAATAAGTATACGAAGTAGCACATTTCTAATAGCGCCACGTGATTTCTTTTCCCAGTCTTGCCCGCTATTTTATTTTCGTGAAAATTCAATAGGAACTCTCATCGCCGTAAATGTTTTTGAATATTAAACGGACGATAATTTGAGTAAGAATAAATTATGATCAAAATATTCATCTCATAACAATACGTTTATTAATAAATAATTCACTTACCATTTTGATTCAGCGTTTTATCTACCGCAGATTGACGGATATTGTTTCTACCCAACACGTTGAAAACGGCTAAAAAGAGGAGTTTTTGTCATACATAACATCATGCCTCTTTCCCGTCGGGGTAGGCAGAGACCACAGTCATGTCATGTTTTGGTCATGTATCGGAGCCACTGACCTCTATATATATACAATATAGAGGTCAGTGATCGGAGCATTAAGCTAGGTCACAAAATCGACTTTTCATAGAATCTGCATCAGCTGGTCTGGTAGGTAGCCCACTTTGTTTGGCAGACTAAATAATATTTTTTATAATTTCTGGAAGCCCTATTTTAGGTCAAATTTAGTTTTTTTAATTTTAACCAACGTTATTTTTTTAGTGATGTTACTAAAATATCACTGAAATACATGATGTGTACCGGAAAATTTTGAAAATATATTTTTTCGTTTATTCCAACGCTTACCAACACATTTTGCAGATATGTCAAAAGCAATCGGCTAAAGCTGTCAGATAAAACAATTTTGTAAAACAATGTTATTCTTTCCGTCAAATATACTCCGGTTTTAGTGTCATGGCTGCAAAATGTTTTGGCGACCGTTGGATAACCGAAAAAAATTTATGATAGAGGAATCTAGTTCATGAAACTGAAAACCGTTTCCCAAGGAACAATAGGTTAAAATAAAGTTTTTGTTGTTTACATGTAGCAAAAACAAAATAAAGTAAATTATTATTTAATGCATTTATTTTCATAACATTTTATTTACATTAAAATAATCGCCGATCAGATATGTATTCACAACTTTATTGTAAGTACAACTATTTATTATCAAAATTAGTCTAGAAATTTTTATTTTAGATTATTTTTCATCTTATTCACTAACATAAGTGAAGAACTCAATTGTGCTTTTAAAAGACTAAGATTAGTAAAATAACAAGTTTAAATTTTATGGTTATTTTTAAACTATTTTATGAAAGGTATTTACATTTAAATGTGTTAAGTTAAATCAATCAAAAACCACAACTAATCTAATAAATGCAAATTCAAATGCAGTACGGAATTATAGGCAATTGCCACACTGCCTAGGCTGCTACCCGCAGCCCTTTTACCACTTTCCTACCTATCTAGGCTTCTAAATGACATTATCCGGCCCTGGCAGAGGTTAGTGTAGCGACACACCAGCGTATCTTTCCGACGCGAAGGGTTCCGCTCATTACGCTCGCAACGCTTTTTGGGTTACCTATGATACATCTAGCGGAATTTCCGCTGTTGTCTTATGGACAGGTCTTACGACCGCGGAACTTTTCACGTCTGAATTTTCGCAGGTGTGAAGATATTATCTGTACATTTCAAGTAGGAAGTGGTACAGTCAACCGCACATCGATGGAAACGCTTTCATTACAATTATCACTTCTAGTTTCCAAGTTTTCAGGTAAAAGCATTACCTGCCAACGCTGGGTTGGTTGACTGTAAATCAAAGAATACTATATTCTCTCTGACGAGGAGCTGTAAATTGCCCATAGTTACAAGTATCGGGTGAATCTCATGTACTTATGCTTAGCGGTTTTATCGGGAACAGTTATATGAAATCTTTTCACTCAACAAAGTTGAATCCGGAGAGAAGGTAGTCACTACGTTTTAGGTGAAACGCAAAAAGCATAAGTTCAATCAAAGTGTATCGTTTACATTGTTTTATTTTCCTTCGCTTTCTTAACAAAATGAAAAAGAAATGAATAAATGAATGTTTTAAATTTACGTGTACACTCGTTTCATCACAAATTTTCTCCAAATTATTGACAAGTCGATATGAGTGCGCCAGAGAAAATGAGTGGTCAAAGGCTACGAACGACTTTTTAACTCTTAACTCAACTTTTCAATAAAAATACAGTCATGAAAATTAAACAAAAATGAAGTCAGGCTCAGTGCAGCACGGGCTGGTACGATCTGGTATATGCTCCTGACGGATCCATTTTCCATGGCAGTGGGGTGCCACCAGGGCATAGAACCTGGTGGAATGGGCTGTGACCCCGTGCCCGCTACAGCGCCACTTGAGGTCCCGTCGGAGAGCCGCTGTCTCGCAGAGTACGCATACTGTGTTACCTAGGAGAAAAAAAACATCTTATACAGCGTGAATTTTTATTGGTTTTGTTTCCGAAGCGTAATAATTCTAAACATTATAACAAGCAACTTTTGAAAAATAAAATTTACCTAATCTCTATGTATCTCTATATATCTCACGTCTCATTATGTATAGGGAAAAAAATATTTTTATATTTTTCTTTTTCGGGATAGTTGCTTGTTTTCAAGTTTAGAATCACTGGGCTTAGGGAGCAAAACCAATGAAGGGAAAACTCGTATACCTATATTTGTTTCAATTTTAATATAAACAGGTTTACAGGCAGCAGCACATTATTTTTTTAAAGGTAAAACTCTTTTTAATCTTTATCCTATCCTTTAACGCAGGGGTCACCAAATGTCGGACCGCGGTCCGCATCCGGACCGCGAGAACACTGCAACTTGCACTACAGAGTACGTAATTTAATAAAAATATATCCCCCGCATTATCTTTGTTAACGTCAATTAATGATCGACATTTCCAGGATTTAATGTCAATAGCTTGCACCAATTTCACTCCAAACTTCAGAAAGATAGTCCGCAACAAAAATTTCATTTTTCTCATCGATACTAAAAAATACCTTTGTTATTTCCGTAATTAGTTTAGTAAATATTTTTTTCTATAAAATGTTGTGCGGACCGCGATGGTCATTTCATTTCTTAAAACGGACCCCGAGCGAAACTTATTGGTATCTCCTCCAAGCTTATTGGTGAACCCTGCTTTAAGGTAAACATTTTTTTCTCGTGGAGGTCGTGAAAAGCGACAAAGTGAACCAAAGCCTTTCCGGTCAATTCTGGCATCATACGTAGTAATTTTTTATTGGGTCAATGATAAATTTTGGATAGGTCACAATTAAGGCTCGAATACACCTTTAATATAAAATTCTGAAGGAGCTGTGACGTCATTTCCGGAAAAAATTACGACTTTTTGAACGCAAAAAATTATAATAAAAAAGAAAATTTAAAAATATGTAACAATATGAGTGCTCTATTATTCTATAATCTTGCAGACAATAAAATGGTCTACATGGCAAAATGACCAGTTATCAATTCTCTTCTAAATATACCAAACGAAAGAATTGTAGTCGAGCTATCTTCTGCAGGGCTCAACAATAATGATAAAAGAATCATCGGCTCACCTTCTCTCAAAGGCTTGTAGTCGGAGTCTGAGTGGCACGCCTTCGATACCTTCACCACCTCGAACTGGACGCAGTATCTGCAATATTGATAAACCATTTGTACTAAGATCATCATTGGAACAGTAAATAAACAGATAACCTGCTTAAGGCTGCTATTCTACCAGTGCTGTAAGCTGGGAAAATTCCATACAATAGTATTGCGCCATTTTCCTAAAAAAAAAATCGGGCTCTCCATACAAACTGTCCAATCAAGTTTGCAATTTTTTATGGAGAGGCCAATTTGTTTTTACTTCCGGAAAGTTTTATTTACTGAAAGATGTTCAGTTACGTTGACTGATCATGCCCTTTCAGTAATTTGCCAACCTGTCACTTACACCCGTTATTATAGGCTAAGAGCAATCTTATTCGATGGATTTTCCAGCTTACAGCTCAGCTCCCTCGCGCAACACTGGTGGGAATTCACCCAGGCGCTAACACCAACACAGTCACACACAGTCGCTAATTTTCTTTGCGCTGGCACTGACTGTAGGCAAGTGGTTTTCTATAAGCAATGGTAACTCAGAATGTTCTAAATAAAGGCCAAGTTAAAAGGGGTGTTTCCTCGTGTACATACTATACTGTCCTGACTAGTAAGAATAGTCAGCAGTAGGAATTATAGATTCCTCGTGTCATCACTACTTATGTAAAGCATGCTGTATCATGTTTAAGCTCAGTTTTGATTTTAACCGACTGCGGCGAAGCCCAAAAGGAGGATTATGTCTAAATCGCGAGTGTGCATGAAAGGGTTGATTAAGGGGCTGATAAGAGCTGAATTACCTCCCTTTCTAACAAAGGGCAGAAGGCGCGTGCTAGAACGGAGCGGATTCGCGCTGTTTTACGTTTTTCGCTCATTTTTGCATTTTTCTCAAAATCTGTACGCATAATATTAATTATAAATAGCTATATTATTATGCATAATGTATTGAATAATGTGTAAAAGTTTTGGCATCATAGATTAATGGGTACTTAAGAAAAACGGTTTAAAAGTAAAAAGCAGAGGTAACTTTGGATTTTTTTATGGCGTACTAAATATATTTAATCGTGTTTGGGAGTCGGCCATATTCTTTGAAAGATGCTTAATTATCACAAAAAAAAATTACGGCCATATATTAATGACTTTTCGTTAAAAACCTGCTCAATTGAAGCGTATTTAACTCTTATCAGCCCCTTAAAGTAGAGGAAGAGAGGAAAGTATGTCAAGATCGTAGCAGGTGGAGGGTTGTGGTCTCTGCCTATCCCGACGGGAAAGAAGCGTGATGTTCTGTATATACGTACACGATAGTAGAATAGAATAAAATGTATAGAATTAATATTATCTATCTCGTAACTTATCGCTAGCTTTTTGTCAATCCCAAACATTTTCATCCTATTGTCTAATAGAGAGCCACTTGTCTAATGGTACATACAGATTATTTATTTATATTTATTTATCATCATTTATTACAAAATAATTACGAAACACAATAAAATGGGCAGTTAAACATAATCATAATTGTATTAGTTGAAATTTCAGTAAGTTAATGTGTTAATTTTTTTGAGTCCGACATGCGATTGACCAAATTTTATTATTTGTTGTTATTTTTTGTTGTTATTTTATAGCTTCTGCACTATAAACATACCAATTTTCAAGTTTGTAAGTGTTCCCGTTTTTAAAATAGAACTAAAACAAAAATCGCCTTCGCGACCATCCAACTTGACCCCTCTCTTATATGAATGTTTTTGAAACGGGAGCTCACCACAATTGGTTATCCTTAGTTGTGAGGAAAGTTGTAATATTTAATGATTTCAGACTTTTCCCTTTATTTGTACTGTGAGACTTAGCTTCTTATCAAATTTCATAATTTTAGGTCAACGGAAAGTACCCTGTAGGTTTAGCATTTTTGCATAAATGTATGGAGATGAGGACATAAACTGCCATATCTTTTGATTGCGTCGTTGTAAAAAATTGAAATTTTCAGATCTTGTGTGGTTCATAGACCCTTATATATGGTATAAATTTCAACTTGATACCTTTACCCGTTCGTGAGATAAAGGGTCTTGACAGACAGACAGACAGACAAACAGACAGACGGACAACAAAGTGATCCTATAAGGGTTCCGTTTTTAGGGTTCCGATACCAAAATGGTAAAAAAAAGGAACCCTTATGGTGCCGCTCTGTCTGTCCGTCTGTCTGTCACACCTCTATATCTCAGCAACCACTTATGCTATCAACCTGAAATTTGGAATAGTTTTAGAATATAGTTGCCCAACTTAATTGCACAAGAAAAAATTTTGAAAAAAGTATGATTATTAATATAAAGGGGGCCAAAATAGGGGGGGCCAAATTTCAAATTGTCGCTACTAGGTCGAGTGGGGTATCATATGAAAGGGCTTTACTTGTACATTTTAAAATATATTTTTGTATTTTTTTAAATTTCTTAGTTTTAAAGTTATGATGAAAAATGTCAAGAAAAATACCATTCCCCCCCCCTTATCTCCGAAGTTTGAGTAAGGAAAAATCTGAATTAATTACAGTTGACAGAAGTTTATATAAACTTTACAGCAAAAATAAAACGATCTTTCTAAGTTGCACAGTTTTTCAGAAATCTGCAAAAAACCTTTACAAACAAATTTAGTTTTGCGGTCCTGAAAATGGACTTTATTGCTTCCAAAAATACTATAGGTATATCGGAACCCTCGGCGCGCGAGTCCGACTCGCACTTGACCGGTTTTTTTTATTTTGAGGTACGGAACCCTAAAAAGTCTCCAATCCAATCAATCCGCAACAAACATTAACACAATTTAAAAAGCATACTTCTTACGAGTACTCGTAGTAGCGAGCTTACCCTATCGTTCTGTTATAGCGCCTGATTTTATAATTTCTTAACAGCTACGCTTCAAGCTACGACGCCGTAGCAAAAGTCTACGAGAGGCTTAACTCGGGTCTCGGGTTTAATTAGGTTTCTCACGACTAGCCTAGAAGCCTAGAGAATCCCTTGGAAATAAATTTAAAGAAATCAACATTTTGACTTTCGTGTCGCAATACATTTATGAGAATTTAATATATGTTAAACGGAATATGAGAAACAACATGAGAAACAAGAATCAACTTGCTTCTCATGTCAGCCGCGTTCACAAAATTAGTAAAACGTATAAAGGTCAATGTATACGCTTCTATAATAAGGTACCCACTCATATTGAAAGTTTACCGTTAGAGAAATTCAAAACTGTTATCAAGCAGAAATTATATAAAAAAGGTTATTATAAAATATCAGATTGTCTAGAAGAGAAAAAATCCATGGGATTAGGCTGCGGTTCTAACAGGCTAATTCAAAATTAAAATTGATTTATGTCTATTGTATCAACCCTGTACATTCAAACATATTTAAAAGAGCGTGTGGGTTTTTATTATCGCTTCTTTTTTTCCCACCATGGCGCAAATTTGTTTGTGAAGCGATGTAGTTTAGCTGTAGTCACTAAGAGATTTTAACATCCAACAATGAATAAACTATTTTGAGTTTGAGTTTGACTGAATACGTAAAGAAGCTGTCTACTGGCAGTTCTCTCTTTTCGACAGCGAAAGTTGAGCAACGTTGGTTCTAGCAGAGAGTGGGTGACCGCTACGCGCTTTGGAACGATTGGATGAATGAAATATCATTTAATGTAATGTTATCATCTTATATTAATAAACGAGCAATATTTGTATGAATATATAAATATATTTTTGTAATAGGTTTCTCGAAAACGGCTCTAACGATTTCGATGAAATTTATCATATTGAGAATTTTTCGGGCGATAAATCGATCTAGCTAAGGAAAATACATTTTCCTCTTGTTTTTAAACATTTTTTTTAAATACCGCGTTTAAGACACGCGTTTAAGACAGCGCCATCTGTTAGCGGGAAGCATAGTTTGGCCACCCGTTGAGGCGGCTAATAGAGTGAAGGTCGGTCGCCCAGGTACTAATACTTAATTACACATTATAATTTCTAAACATTCATTAAAAATCGCATTAATAGTCGTTTTGGCTACTATCCTGGCTACGATTACACAATAGCTCACTATAAGAATATAACTGATTTTGGATTTCCAATATTCCATTCAAACTTATTAGCACATTTTGTTACAAAGTATGTCAACGTTGTAGAAATGAGACCGAATCAAAAAGGCTTATTAGGAACTTAAAAACTCTGCATGTATGTGAAATAAGTGACTACAATTTACAATAATAGTAGATTAGTAGCCAAGGGCTGTAAGGCATCAATTGCAGCCCGAGATATTTAGGCGCACCAGCGCAGCGAGGGCGCCTATAGCTCGAAGGTGCAATTGATGCTTACACCCGAGCTAACTACTCTGCTTTACATCTCCATTGTAAGGTAAATAGGTCCTTATTACCCCCAAATGGGGCTTGTAGGTGACCAATTAGCGCTTCAGGGTATTAATCTAGCTAGAAAAGCCGTAGGGCGGTACGTTATTTAAAAAAAACACTTCACTCTTTCAAAACTCAATTACTTACCGCCCTAGGGCTTTTCTAGCTACATTATTACACTAGAGCGCTAATTGGTCACCTAAAAGCCCCATTTGGGGGTAATAAGAACCTACTTACCGAATATGAGAGATGTAAATATTTTTAATATAAAATATTAATGCTTACATCTGGCGAGCAAAGTGGATGAAAACACGTTCCCTGAAAATCAGGTTAATATTTGCGAAAATACATGTTTTAAATTTAACAACTCTATTCGTAGTACTAATGGTATTGTTTAAAATATAATTCATATTACGTTTGCATTTATGTTAAGTGCTATTAAATAAAGTGCTAAAATTTTGTGTTGGATTTTTGCCTCAGTAAGATAGATATTAAACTCGAACTCAAAATCATTAAACATTGTTGGATGTTAAAATATGTCAGCTAAACTACATCGCTTCACAAACAAAGTGGCGCATGGCGCCATGGCGGAAAAAGATATACCTATATCCGTAATCCGCATTTATATTGTAAATGATAAGTTTGTCGTTTGGATATAGCTATAATCCTTATTCTTATATGTTGGCAACAACTTGAACGGCCTAATTAATTATTTACTGTGACCGTGTTCGTCTTCAGCTAATTAAACTTATTTGTGTAGGAATAATTTGCTAAAATTGAATCGACACGACTGCGGAAATTCCGTATCGGAACGATCCGCGACGGATCTTTCCGTCAAGTCTGACATACTAGAGAGAAATTTCCCTGTCGGAAGGTACCGCAAGGTCTGGTCACTTGTGACATTTGCTTTGTGGTTGCGGATCATTTCGATACGGATGTCCCGCTCTAATGTCGGATCTTTCCTACGCGGAATTTCCGCAAGTGTGTCTCTACACTAAATGATGACTCTCAAATCCCTACTTTTGAATGCGTGGGAGACCGACAAGTGTGTCTCGTGAAATGTGATGTAGTTTGTTTTTCCGGTCCATTTTAAGGAAAGATCACACAGAATATTACGTGGAGCTTAGAGATAATCCTAGAAGCTTCCTTACATTAAAATAAGGTGGCTATGTAGAAATGAGGCTAAGGAGGTTTGTGGTAAAAGCAGCATGAGTCTGTTGTCATGATCGTTATATGAAAAGAAGGCGGAACTTTAGACTTGAACTATTTTAAAAAGGAGAAAATCTTTAAATTTCACAGCCACAGGCAGGAAACGAACCTGCGTCTTCTCCGTCAGTACAGATTTTGCGATTTCTACTTTGTAGAATTACCAGGCCACTCAGAAAGTATTGCGAAAAATAGTTTTTATATATGGGAGACTGGCCGGTCAGAATCTTTTTCGAAAATATGATTACTTGTAAGTAAAAATATGTGTGTTCCATTTTCAAAATTTCCCTCCACATTTTTTGCGAGCCAATTCAAAGTATCGTGTCTTACTGAAAAATGGATCTGCGCCGGGAACATTTTAGAGCTATGATTTTTTACGATTTCAAGTGTCGCCTGAAACCGGATGAATCGTTCGATAGACTTCAAATGGCATTTATGGATGAAGGCCCCTCCAAGGCAACCGTGTATCGTTGGTATAACGAATTTAGGCGCGGTCGACCAACCTTGGGGGATGAAGAAAGAAGCGGTCGCCCTTTGACGGCTATTACGGAAGAAAACGTGCTAGCAGTGAAAAATTTAATCCAAGATAATAGGCGAATTACATATCAGGAGATTCAGCACATATTAAAGATTGGATCGGGAAGCGTTCACGAGATTCTACACGGGCATCTTCGCGTGAGGAGGATAGTATCGCGCTGGGTGCCGCACTACCTCACCGACGCTCAGAAGCAGGCCCGGGTGGAATGGTGCCGTGATATGCTGAACAAATTTGAAGCAGGCTCGTCTCGGCGTGTTTACGACATCGTAACAGGTGATGAGTCCTGGATTTATCAATACGATCCAGAAACCAAGCGCCAGTCGACAGTTTGGGTGTTTCAAAATGAACCAAAGCCTACCAAAGTGAAGCGATCTCGAAGCGGGGGGAAGATTTTGATCGCCAGCTTTTTTAATTTGACTGGCCACTTGGCCTCAATTCCCTTACGAGATCAAAGAAGCATCAACGCCGAATGGTATACTACCAAATGTTTACCAGAAGTTTTTTCTGTTGTGAGCAACAAGCGACCAAACACAGGGCTCCGCGGACTACTGCTCCACCACGACAATGCGCCTGCACACACCGCGCTCAAAACGAGGGACTTCCTGGACAGCACACCAGTCAAACTCCTGGGTCACCCTCCTTACAGCCCTGATCTAGCACCGTGTGACTTCTTTTTATTTCCAAAAATAAAAAATCAGCTCAAGGGGATACAATTTTCGTCGCCGGAAGATGCGCTGGCTGCGTTCGAGCAGGCTGTAAACGAGGTGTCTACGGCGGACTGGAAAAAGTGTTTTGAAAACTGGTTCAGACACATGAATCTTTGTATAGAGGCTGGTGGAGAGTACTTTGAAAAGATTTAATAAAAATATATGTACCTGTAGAACAATTTTTTTTAGTGTCGCAAATATTTCTGAGTGTCCCACGTATTTGACCACAGGAAGTGAACTATCAATGATGTAACGAAAACGTTCGCATTCTGATGAGTAAATAGTTTTTTCAGTGGAATTGGTGAACAGACTAGACTGTATAAATCTTCCTTTTAGGCAATTGAGTCTCTTTCCTGTCTGGGGGTCTAAACCTAGACAACGTGCCAAGACGTGCCATACGAGTTTACAAATGCCAAAGACATAATCATAAATATAAATAAATAAATATTTTTAGGACAATTCACACAAATTCACTATGAGGGTTGGGTTTAGAACACTGATACAAGCAAGGAGGTTTTACTACGCTTCGCTTTAGCGTAGCGTGGGTTAAAACCTCCTTGGATGCAAGATTTATATGAATGAGGTTATGTTTGTTTTGATAGTGTTTGTTTATGTTTTGATAGTAAATTTTACTACCGAATACTATACGTCACTAGAGAGTACAATATTATAGTTTACTACAATTCGTACTACCATGTAAAAATCAAAATAAACAAAAAGGATTCAATGAAAGTGTTTGTAAACAAGTTCAACTCATGTGACAGAAACAAAGTTTTTTTTTAAATTTGGTTTGGCTACTAAGGTTATTTCAAATTTTTTTATGTTTCTTACTTGGTTAGGCTAAGGAATTAATACCCATACAGCCACTAAAACACACGATAAATATTTTAATTCAGGACAGAAAACTGAAGCTTTAAAATCTGTAAATCGCTACGTAACCTATCTAAATTCAGGGCAGAAATCGGAAGCCACCAAACCCATAAATTGGTAACAGAACTTAATTGTTCAACCCCGATTCCAAGCTGCTGACTCTAATGGATGGAGTTTGTTTTTATAAAGCCAGAGGAGCGGAGGGAGAGCAGCCCCCGCCCGCCGTAACAAGAGCCAGGCACCACGCGAGCCGCAGAGGCTGAGGCAAAAAGCCGAAGCTGCGGAGGCGAACGTGGATGCCTGGCTCTTGTTACGCAAGGGCGAAGGGGCTGCACTTCCCGCAGCTCCGGAGCTGTGAAAATTCGAAATTCCTGCTTAAGAAATAGGGGTTACAATTTATTAACAGTTTTTCTAACCAAACAACTTGGCTGTACGGCTTTATTCTTAGCTAACATCCTTAAAAAAAACTCTAAATTCCTTTGTATCCAGGCCAAATAATTCTATAAAAAAAAGAAAATAAATAAACAGACACCTTGTAGTAAAAATAACCTCATTTCATACAAATTATATTTCAATATTTTTGAAAGAAAAAACAGTTTCCTCGTTTTAAATTTTATATATAATGATGCAAATAGTCAATATCTACTGTTTTATTAACAATACTATAAGAAAAGTAATCCCCTTTATTCTAAACTTTTACCCCCAGGCACAGAGCAAACACTCGTGTTCATCACACAAATGTTTGCCCTGGGCGGGGACCGAACCCGCGACCCACGGCTTGGAAGGCAGGCTCACTACCAACAACACCAACGGGGCAGTCTAATCATAAATGGTCCGAGATAAATGTACAGTGTTATATAATTGTAATATCATTGTGTACAGTGCGATACCGCGACCCGGTTATTTTTGACAGCTGGATGACGCTGTCAGGAGCCGCTGCTGTCATATATTTTGCTCGTTAAAATCTCAGAATCCCCTTGAAGTGGCTATCGTTCGATTTTATCCACCTGTCACTCGGACCACGAGAACTATAACCAAAGAGATTTTAACCTCGCTGCGTCGTGTCGCATTGTTTGTATGCCACGTATAGTATTCCATTCCCTCGATCATTTCCTGTTATTCCATTTTTTTTTGACGTTCGCTTCAAGAATAGCACAGGTCACAAGTATCATTTTCAATACGACTTGTAGTGAGATATGAAGCCATTAAATAAATATTACTACTACTTATTATTACTACTTATTATTTTTACTTTGTGTTAACTCAAATGTGTATACAACGTGTTAATTAAATAACGCAAAACCTCGGGTGGTGGTGGCTCTAGATATGAAACTGAGCAACTTTTGTTCTACGACTTTTTAAAATTCGCAAAAAAAACATTGCTCCTTCATACAAATCGTAATAATATTTTTTGTGAATTTTCAAAAGTCGAAGAACAAAAGTTGTTCAGTTTCATGTCCAGAGCCACCACCCAAGAGGTTTTGCATTATGTAATTAACACGTTGTATATTATGAAACAATTTTCTTTATTTTCAAGTTAATAGCTATTTATTATGCAAGAAAGCAAAATTTTATTTTCGCTCGAGTGCCTTGTACTCGTAATGATACTCGAGCAAGCGAAGGAATCTAGGATTCCTGATGAAGAATCCTGAGCATAGAGAGGATTTCAAGGCATGAGACGCGAAATATAACTTTGCTGCCGAGCGAAACACAACGAAGACCTCACTACAACGAAGACTGTTTGACCTCACTACAACGAAGAGTTTTGGTAACGAATAACGCCGAAGATACACTGAAATAACGGAGAGCCAACCAAGATCAATTTTCTCTTGTTAGGCATTTTGTGATTACATCGAAAAAGATATTGATAGATTCAATAAAGCGTCTTAGTCAATTTAAATTTATGATCTTTTATGATCTTAGTCAATTTAAATTCACAATCCAATAAGGTCCTTGCAAGCTCCAATGGAGTCAAGATGCTTGTTTGAAACTATAAAAATCTTTATTGAATCAGCATTTTTTTTTTTTCAGTGTAGGAAATCGTGGAAGTTGCTCCACCGACAAGAGTGTAGCTCTTAAATAAGAAAAAGAAGCGCCGAGCCATGAAACTGCCAAGGAACATAGGTCGAAATACGAAAATCAATTTTTGACCTCCCATCAAGAAACTGCATGAGCTGATAGTACATGTTAAATGGGAGGTCAAATTAGGTTTTTCGTATTTCGACCTATGTTTCTTGAGGAAAGTTGTTTTTTAGTGTCATGGTCTGAATAACATACTAAAATTATGTTTACTATTTCTGCAGGACGTTATATGTCCCGTGTGGTTCCAGCAGCAACTCTAACAAGCGTGGTGACTGGTGACTTTGGTATATCCCCTCCTAAGTCTACCACGCGTTTTTGTTGGTACTCTTCTGGACGGAGCTCCCTGTCCTATAGTGGACGTTTCATTTCATGGGATGTTATGATGATGATATGATGCAGTAAGTATACTCACTCTCTATGAACGTTTGACTCTGGATCATCTGGGTTGCGCAGTCGCAGGTTCTTGCGGATATCCACCGTGCTGTTGGAATGTCTGCTCAGACCGCCTGGCAGAATCATTGCTGTCTCTTCTGCGAACAAACCATTTTTTATTTAAATGGTTTCTAAATGAAAGAGAGATAGGGATAGAACTAAAATCGGTAGTGAACCATTAAGTGATTATAAAAATACGATAGCTCAACGAAAAGTTGTAGAGCCTTCCCATGTGGTTCCAGCAAAGAATAATGCCAGCCAAACTCTACCTAAAGGTGTCGTAAGAGGCGTTTAAGGGATTGTAAGCTGCAGGATGTGATGATCTTATACAACCCTGAAAGACTGAACAACTTTCCCAAAGACACATAGTTCGAAGTACAAAATAGTACATTGTGTAGCTAGGGCGGAAAGTAAGCAATTTCGACAGAGGGGACATTCAAAGCACGAGCGTTAGCGAGTGCTTTAATGCCCCGAACGTCGAAATTGCACGTCCGCCCGTGCTACACACAATGTTTTTCATCACATTTGCGAGGAATACAAAAACTATTAATCTTAGAATATTTATTCAAGTAGGTAATTCACACAGAAATTTATTTTTTATAATATTTATAGTCACATGACTTAGCTGCTGCGCTAAAACTGTTCACGTCTAGGAAACTCTACTGGATATGATGGCCTTTACACACGAATATTGAAGGATTGCGCTGATTATTTGTCTAACCCACTTTGCCATATAATAAATCTATCTATTTCTGAAGGAATTTTTCCATCTCGTCTAAAATACTCCATAGTCAAGCCCATTTATAAGCGAGGGAGTACGATGGACATGAATAATTACAGGCCGATAACGTTAATACCTGTGCTGGCAAAAGTGTTCGAAAGAGTGATGCATTCTAGATTATATTCTTTCCTGACTTCTCATAATATCCTTAGCACACAACAATTCGGGTTCAGAAAAAACAGCTCAACAACCTTAGCATGTTTTTCACTGATGAAGTTAGTGACTGAAAGCATGAATGAAGGTTCACGTGTTATATCAATATTCCTTGACCTTAGCAAGGCATTTGATTTCGTCTCGCATAAGATATTATTAAAAAATTAAATTACTGCGGAATACGAGGTACAGCAAATAATTGGATTGAAAACTACCTTCAGGGCAGACAACAGTGTGTAGAGATCACGAATATTAATAAAATTGGTAATAGGCATATGAAGCTGACACACAGGTCTTCTTTTCGACTAAATGCTTGCGGAGTACCCCAAGGTAGTGTCCTGGGCCCCTTGCTTTTTCTGCTCTACATAAATGATCTCCCTAGTGCAACTAACCATAATTGCATTCTTTTTGCAGACGACACAACTCTTGTTGTTAAAGGTAGAAGCAAGTCCATCCTTGAGACTGAGGCAAACAAAACTCTGACCAATATCATGGATTGGTTAGGTAAAAATAATCTAAATATTAATATTTCAAAGACAAAAATTATCGAGTTCCAAACATACAATAGTAAATCTTATAATCTGGACATAAAATGTAATAATTCAAATATTGACATAGTGAATGAAGCGACATTTTTGGGTTTAACAATTGATAAACATTGCAACTGGAAAGCACACATTAATTGTCTATGTACAAAGCTGGACAGATATGTGTATGTCTTAAACAGGCTAAGGCTTATAGCTTCGGAGGCTGCTTCACTTACAGCCTACCATGGCTTGGTCTCATCTAGACTAAGGTATGGAATAATTTTATGGGGAAATTCGGTTGAGGCTATTCGGGCTTTTAGAGTGCAAAAAAAATGTCTGCGAGCAGTGTATGGAATGGGGTCTTTAGACAGCTGTAAACCTGTTTTTAAGAAAAAAAATATTCTCCCTCTTCCAAGCCTTTATATGTTTGAGGTGTGCGTATTTGTGCACAAACATTTATATTTATTCCAGAAATTTAAAGATGGGAATAATGTAAGATCGCAATACAAATATACTCTTTGCGTGCAAAAGCAAAAGCTAACGGTCTTTACACGAAATGTTTATTGTATGGCCGTAAAAATTTACAACCATCTGCCAGACATTTTCAAGCAACTGACTACTTTACTTTTTAAAAAAAAGGTACGGAATTTCTTTAGGGACAAATGTTATTATGACATCAATGAATATTTGAATGAGTCGATTATTGTGCTGTAAATTATTTTATTATTATCCTGAAATTCATTTTTATTGACATTATTCTAATATTATGACATGCATGTAATTATTATTCCATAATCCTAATCTAGTCTTGTTTTTAAATTAGTATATTAATCTAGTTATTGTAATTTAGTTCTAAATGTACCATATTTGCACGCCTTAGTCTATAGGTAGAGCATGCTGGAAACTATGTAATAAGACCCTCTTACCATGTTTCACGCAAATAAAGATATTTGATTTGATTTGATTTGAAAACAATATTATGGCTCTATTTATCACACGCATAGATTTAGATCACACGCATGTTTTATTTCATAACTTATACTTTGTGGAAGGTAAAAAAATGCATACATCCTAAGCAAATTTGCAAAAACTTTAAACTCTTATAAAAACTATTGTAAAATGTGAAAACTAAGTGTAGGTAATTAATTTTTAATTAATTTCTTTCTTTAGGAACAGTTTAAAAACAAGAAAAATTAAAGGTAAAAGATTATTAAAAACATTTGTAACAAAGTCTCATTTCGGAACGAAACGTCTTCTGACAGCCAGCAGTCATAGAATGTCAACGAAAAGTCAATATGACAGACAAAAAAGCCCTAGGGCACATTTTAAAAATTTCCGACCGCAATACGTGTCTAGATTTCGTCTCATTGCGAGCTAATGTGATGAAAAAAGATTTTTGACCTTCCATACAAAATACGCTATCAGCTGGTTCAGTTTCTATGGAAGAATTTTTTTTTTTAGTTTTTCGACCTATGTTCCTTAGGGGAAGTTGTTCTGTTTTATGGGTATAATAGATTCACATACTTCAGGGTGCGTACTCCGAAGTTTTATCGGAGCTCCGATATTATCAGATTGACAACAACAATTACGTTCGGAAATGTACTTTGTATGGGAATTTCTTTGCAAAGGCCGAACCATAGACTAATTATCGGCGCGATATTATCGGCAGCTGGGTTGGTATACCCTTTTGTTACTGGGTGTAATTGTGTAGTTTGTATAACTCCTAACAATTAGTTAGTAAACTCTAACTAGTCAAGTATTAATCAAGCTCTCTGTACATAGGACCGATCCTTAGCCCAATCAAAGAAGGTCATGATCTTGAAAGTAATTCTACCGTTGTTGCAGGAAAATGGTGCACGTAAACCACGGCGACCAAAGAAACTGAACCTCCTTGCTTATTATTTTATGATGGCGGCGAAGGAATTTTTGAAGTATTATGTGAGACACTTAAAATTACTTAATTCAGTTTGCTGTCTATTAAATATGTTGATGTTTCAAGCTCACTGCAAACATTTTGGAAGACACACACAACACAGACACTCGTGTCATGCTATTATGGAACTCGTCTTCGCTTGGATGCGTCCCGTAAACCCACGTTATAGTTTTAATTCCCTTCATTATGTGCTAAATAAATCACTATTTACGTCTCTCCATCTTTATTTAGGATGCCTCTACCAACTAGGCTGATACTGTGGTTTCACATTTCCCACCGATTTCAAATTTGCAATAAGTATCTTTATTTTATCGTAGGACCCATTAGTAGGAGCTTATTCCCTTTTTTAATCGTTGTTTTTTTTTTACTCTTGACCTCGATCTAGTCTTCAGGTCAGAGATGAGATCAACGATGGAACTAGCTTGCTCAAAAGAAGTCTATTCACTCGCGATTTAAATAGATTCGTGTTATATGAACTCGGGAATACAGACGCAGGCAAAGAATTCCACTCCTTTCCGTTCGCATTATAAAAGACGTTTAAAAAGCGCTTTGTGCGAATGTTTGGAATATCATCCAAGTGTGATATCCTGCGGTGCGTCTGGACTCCCGATAGTAGAAAGGGGATGGTGTAATAAGGTCATGGAGCTTTTGAGCACTCTTTCCGAAGTACGATCTGTAAAGAATGAAAAAGAAAAAAAAGAAAAAGAAAGTTTTAAGAATGTAAAAAAAAGATTAGATGACTATATCAATGACAAAGAGGTATGGTGCTCTGATATTCCAGCGAAACACAAGAAACACATTGTAAAAACCGATTCTTAAAGTAGGCCGTGCTGCAGTGGTTTCATGGCGTTTCTTTTACGCTGCCATAGCTCAATCCGAAACGGTATAGACTCGCTCTATTTGCATTGCACTCTGCATGACCTTCAATGAGTATTCTGTAAAAAAGCTACATTGAATAAAACAATCTAAATCTGAATCCCTTATTCATACTAAAAAATTCTTAGTGATTCGAGTATCTACTTGCTATCCTTCATCAACAGATGGGTAGCCGATAGATAACAAACCAATCAGGAGATGTCCTGCGCCTTGTAGCTAACAATGCTATGCTTCATCTACATATTCAAAGGAGGCGTCCCACTAAAGAGACGACTAAACGACAGTATTCCTAATCTATACCGAGTATTTTAGAGATAAAAGTGTGTCAAAAATACCATCTTGGAGCGATTTTCTTCGGCTTTTACCATAACAGCTTTATAGAAGTTACTTCGACAAAACTTGTTAACACAGAAAGGGAAGCATAATATGTCGTTATTCGAAGAAACTATTTAATATTCCATAAGATTTTTTAATAATAATTTAAATTTGATAATTTTATTTGTGAAATATGGGTTTGATACCACCTGAAATAAAAGATTTTTATTTTGTTTTATTGGGTCTACAACGAGTTCTTAAAGCATTATCAGTTTTCCTATACTCTGATACTCATCATTTTCCACTACTGGACAAGGTACCTAGCCGTAGACAAAAATGTGTTTGGGGACAAAGGGGTAAAATTGCATAGTTGTTCCTAGTGTCCGTACTATAAAACGAAAAAAAAACTTAATTCCTCGTGTCCGTACTTTTTATTTACGGCAGCCAATAAGAGTTTCTACAAAGCGAAACGGTAAGGTAATATAACCAGTATGAAGCTATTAGGCCATCCTCTGGTTCAGATACCCATTTTAATAGAGTGTATGTGCATATGTAACGCGCTCGAACAAAGAACTTATAACTTGTGAGATTGTAGGTAGCGAAATCAAGGGAGTTTCATGAGAACTCCTTGTGGTGCCGGCAAGGAATAGTACCCATCTCCACAACTTATAACCATGACTCTTATGACAACCATCTCTACCCTTGGGTGCCGTAAGATGCGTCAAAGGGTTTATAAACCGGAGGATGGGCAGTTGCATCTTTCTGTGTATCAGTACAGTACATACACCAACAACAGCGGTCGCCAGCCGCACCGCTTTCAAGCGTGGTGGACGAATTCTGGAGGTAGCTCCGAGTCCTGAGCAGTGGATTTTTTCATGGGATGATGGTACTAGTTAAATTAATCCACAACTGATATCCTGTCAATAGGTGGGTACCCGATAACAAACCAATCAGCGGATGTCCTGGCACTAGTAGCTAACAATGCTATGCTTCATCAATATGTATTCAAAGGAGGCGTCCCACTGAAGCGACGACTAAACGACATTGATCCTAATCTATACCAGGTGTTTACATTTTATTGTTTCACTTGTAACTCTCCCACTTCTTCAATAGGAATGTATTAAAATGAAAATGGTATGTTTATTACTTAATAAAGGAGACGTAAATAATCTTTGGATGAACTTTCATCCAAAGATTATTTACGTCTCCTCACATAAAATGTGTTGATATAATCATATAATGTGATTGTTTTCAAAGGGAATGTTTCTCGTTTTCATTAGGAAAAACAATGGACTTTTGAAAATAAAAATAAAAACTAATACAAATTCGTATGGTATCAAAATAAAAGAAAACCTGGGCCCTGAGACAAGTACCTTTCTATTATCTCAAACGCTAGAATAGAATAAAAATATATAGGATTGACATTAGCTGTCACGCAACATTTCGTTACCTAACGTCAATCCCATACATTTTCATTCTATTGTATTAGCGTTTGCGATTGTATTAGGTCTTTACCTATGAAATTGCCGTTTTATATAGCGAATTTTAGGTAAACTCAATTTTCAGTAGTAACATTTTTGCATTTTTCTTAGGATTTATAAATTCAATTTTTTTTATTTTTTTAAGCATTATTGGGAAGACATTGAGCTAACAGAAGCTTAAATTTAATTATCGAAAAATATTATCTGTAAAAAAATATAACAAATCTAATGTTGAAATCGGACGACATTTAAGACGAACAATTTTCGAACCTTTAATTTTATATATCAAACTAAAAATAAAAACTTTATTTTATGCGTAAATTGATAACCTTGAAATCAACTTTTAAATATAAGACAAATGAAAAAAATAGCATTAGAATTATAGGAATTAAATTAAACTGTAAGAAAATTAAACTGTAAGAAAATTTCGGCAATTTCATAGGTAAAGACCGCTTGTCTCCAAGGCCCAGTATATTCCAATAATGTTTAGGGACGGACCCTCTCGATATTTCGTTTTATCGGGAAGATGTTGAATTGATTTCTATGTAGGCGGCAGGTTCATTGGCTATCCTTTCATTGAACGTCGAGAACATCCGTCTGTTTATCAAATTTTGTTTTCGTGTAAAAATGTCATGGAAATATGAAATAGATGATGTTTTTGTAATGAATAATAAACAATCAAATATGCTTGGACAAAACAAGGCTTCCTGCTTGTTGTGGATTTTGTGCAGCAATTGTCATCATCATCATTGAAGGTGGTAGGGCTTTTGTGGAAAGTCCGTCTGGGGAAGTACCACTCCCTTGCTTTTTTCTGCCGTGAAGCAGCAGTGTTTGCACTGCTTTATTTCGGTTTGAAGGGCAAGGGAGCCAGTGAAATTACCGGCACATGAGACATACCATCTTAGTTCTCAACGTGAGCAACGCGCTTTGCTGTCTTATTAGTGTCAACATATGCCATTAATAAGACAGTGGGTGCTATGGGCGGTGGTGACCACTTACCATCAGGTGGCCCACCAGCTCGTTTGCTCACTTGTAAAATAAAAAAAATCATCGTTATCAGCAGAAATACGCCCATTGTTTGACACAGGCCTCCCCTAAAGATCTCTACGACGACTGGTCCTGCACTGCTCACATCCAGCGGCTTACCGCGACCTTGGCTAGATCTAGTTCTAGTTTCTCCATTGGTCCTTTGAGCGATATGTGTCCTGCCCACTGCCACTTTAACGAGTCTCAGAATTACCTAAGAGCAGCAGTCGTTATTCTTTAGTTATTCCATTATATTATGGGATTTATGTTAAAAAGATCCCTGTATTGGGGTGACTTTGCTTCTATCTTGGTAATTCTGGTACACACTTATGTTCTAATTAAGTATAAGTACCTCATTAATTGAAGATGCTTGAAGCCGCATCACCCCAGTTATTCTTGGCAAAAAAATAAAAATTTAAATTGTAACTGAACCGGTTAAGTGCCTGTCGAGCCACGCGCAGTGTAGGGTTCCGTAGTTTCTCTAGTAACTTTATTGTAAAGGACTTTTCCATTTATTGTTTGAAACATATTGTTTGAGGATTTTGCGGTCGTCACTAACACTATTATAAAAACAGTACGACGGGTTCTAACCACGATATGGGCCGAGTTCCGGCAGCCAAAACAAAAGAATTAGAAGGAGGGTAGACAGATATTTCTGCCAATAAGTTTAACTACCCGCAGACTCCAGTTCCCAAAAAAAATCCCCCTACTTGTAGTGAGGTGCCCTATAAACATTTTTAATTTAACTAAATAAATTTTACCAATGCTAACAATTTTTTTTCTGTCTTTCTAGAACTAGTAAACAATTGAACAGTCCTCACCTCTCAACGGCACATCGCTGTCTGCACCGCAACCATGGTGCTCTTGGCACGCTCTCCTCTGCACCAATGAGGGGCAGTGCTTGCCGCCATGCGCGGGCGCCTGCACGATCCGTCTCGATCGCTCCATGCTGCCCGAGCCGCACGTCGTGTCGCAATCTGACCACGGACCCCATCCAGACACCACGCAGTCGATTACTGTGGACAAAGGATAGTAAAATTTATAGTATGGCCATTAAAAAAAAAAAAAAAATAGCTGAAGAACATTAAGTTGGTTTGTCCGGTTTTTGGGTTCCGTACCCAGAGAATGAAAACGGGACTCTATTAATATGCCTCCGATGTCTGTCTGTCTGTCTGTCTGTCAGCGGACTGTATCTCATGAACCGTAATAGATAGACAGTTAAAATTTTACCCAGATTATGTATTTCGGTGGTCGCTTGGTTTTTATAATTTTTCATATTTATAAATTATATTAGTTTTATAACACGAGTTGATCTCTAACCCTAAGAACATGTATGTAGTCTTAATTAAAAAATATTCAGTTCTAGAGTTCCGTAGAGAGTTGGAGGACTCCAAGTCCGTAGTCAACAAAGCTCAGAGACCTTTTGCCTTGGAGGAGCTACGACCGACCCTTTTGCACTAGGAAACTGCGATTTGGCATGGATATACATATTATTTTCGCCGTCACAGTGATGAAATAAAATTCTGTAAGAATAATGTTTTAAGGTACTTCCCCTACACATAAAGTAAGGATAAATTTTTTTCTCGTCTACTCCATGGTGGTGGGTGTGTTTGATTTCGGGATACGTTTGCAAATAATACCTATTTTTAGCTTAAAATCGCTATTCATAGTTTAAGTCAAAGTGTCCCCCTTCCCCTCTCCTGCCAGCTAAACTGATATCATTGAAAATGTGAAAAACATCACAGTAGTATACATATACCAAACTTAAAGGAAAATCACGTCACATCAGTAATTCTAAGTCGAGTATGTAGTAGTCGTACAAATAAAAATAATTTTATTGAAATAGCAATATAGTCTTTAGGCTCTGGAGCTTGTTGGGCGTTAGGGAAAAGAATCTAAACCTGAAACGCATTTGGTTGGTTTTACGAGGTTTTACATATGATAAGTTTCATCTGTGATAAAAGGCAGTGTGGTTGGGTAAAAATAGAATGTTAGGTACTTCCTTATTCATTTCCAAATATTCATCCTTTATATTATAACCTTTGTTCTCGGAAACTACAAAGGCAAGCAAAATACAAAGAACTACGTCCTAGAATCTTGTTTTGATTTGAGTCTCACTTCGTTATTAATGTTGCTTTGAAATGTTTTGGCCAGTCCTTTCATCGCCCACACACCCAAGGAAAAGGTCACTTCGCTGGGTTTAAATCACTCACTTAGCCCCGACTCAAATCTGTAAAAACAACTTCGCATTCTCACGGGTAAAATACTGAAATACAATGTTAAAGGAAAATGTTGTAATATTCACAGACCGGCGACACATTAGACGTAAAATTATAACTGGAATAAAATGTTGTTGCAAAATAGCAAAATTGTTCTAACGCGAGTCGGACAGTGGTTTTAAACCCATTTAAACTGGTCGTCAATGACAAAATTGAATATAAAAGCTTAACCCAAAAAGTAGCCACATCAATAGCCTTTTCGTTGCCTTCAAAAAGGTCCCTTCGAGTGCAGGAAACTGGAGAAGTAGGGTACGACAGCAAGTGTGTCATGGTTTGCAAAATACCTCACTCAAACTTGTCGTTATCAGTACTTCTTGTATCAAAGACATATTAACCCTTCGCAAACACAGATTCGATTATATAAGTGTGATTGAATAATTTAAGAATAGTACCAACCCATACATACCCGTGGGTGTCGTAAGAGGCGACTAAGGGTTAACTGGAGGATGGGCAGCAGCATCCACCTTTGTATCTTACATCTTACTTACTGCGGTCACCTACAACCGCGGTCCATAGTGCCAGCCGTAACGCTAACAAGCGAGGTGACTATGGTACTTCCCCTCCACATTTTTCCAGCAAAAGCTAGAGTTCTGGAGGGAGCTCCCTGTCCTGTAGTGGAGGTTTCATGGAATGTTATGATGATGATGATGATGAATAATTTATTTCGATCTAGGTACCAAACGAAAATAAGTATACAAATTGAGTTATGTTTGTTTATAATTTATTTAAATATTATTTAATGTAAATATTAAGCAGCATGTAAGTTGGCATTACGTAAGCATTGAGACAAACCCAATTAGGGTTTATGCAATGTTTTTTTTCAATTTGATTTTGTAAAAATGATATATTGTAATGATTTCAAACAAAAAAAAGATAATAGTAACAATTGGTTGGTTTAATTTATATGCAGCTTTAATTTTACAGTCAGTTCAGCTTAAAACTTGTGGTGCCAACAGGCTTTCTGGTTTGTGCTTGTGTTCATTCAAATTGTAAATAGCTGGGAGTGAAGCTAATGCAATGAACATCAAAATGAGAGGATTGGTTGATTGTACTTCTCCTTTTTAAAGGTAATTCAAAAAGGTATTTTAAAGGTCTAATTGTGGCGTGGTTCTTTATAATTTATATTGTTATATCACTTTGTACATTTGATACAGCGTGAATTTGTTTTGGTTTCGCTCCCGAAGCCAAGTGATTCTACTCATGAAAACAAGCAACTTTACGGAAGAAAAAAAATTTCTTACTCCAAAATAATTTTTTGCCTTCCCATACAAAATGAGTCGATCACGTGACCCGTCGTCACACGTCACACTATGAGGAGACGAAAAATGTTTTTCGAGTAAAAAAATTTTTTCTTCGCTAAAGTTGTTGGTTTTTCATGAGTAGAATCACTGGGCTTCGGGAGCGAAACCAATACGAATTCACGCTGTATATGTCGTAGGCCGATCGTTGAATTGGGCCGATCGAGATCTGCCTGGGCACATCACGATACGCCGGCATTTCTTGATCTGCCTATCTAATACCCGCCATATCGTTCTAAGCATAACGTTTGACGATTTGCCCGGCCATGCTTTAGCAAATCGATTCTGAAGGTTGACCAAAGTAAAAGCAAATAAAATGAAGTTTAGATAATAATTATTTTACTAGATAACTAAACCTAACCTAACCTAGCTAACCTAACCTAAAACACAGCTAACAGAGCGCAAACAGTGCCACAATTTTACTAGATAATAAAACAAAACCTAACTAACCTATCTTAACACACAGCTAATATAGCGCAAACAGCGCCACAAGCGTCGCAAAACGGAACTACATTACGATGCGCCCAGCCATATCTTGATGTGCCCAGCCATATCTCGATGTGGCTAAGTGACTAGTAGGGCAAATCGACAAATAGGTTGCTCTCATCGATCTGCCCAATTTTATATTGGGCACATCATGAAATAATTGGCCAGATCACGAAATGCCGGCACATCGTGATGTGCCCAGGCAGATCTCGATCGGCCCAGTTCAACGATCGGCCCACGACATATACAACGAAGTAAAAATAATTCGTCTTGATGAAGAAAGATCATCAACATCTTTTATCATTTTTATAATTTCATTAATAAACTCCACATTTTGGCTTTCTAAAAATATTTGTTTAAGTAAAGTTAAAACATCAGCTCTATTTCAAGCAATTTGCTTGAAAACAATGTTTCATAAACATTGATATAACAATGTTTTAGGTTCTAAAGTAGACATTATGGAGCTATTAAATATCGTTTAGTCGATAACAGTTCTCCACAAGCAAACGGTGGCTACACACGTTAAAGAGTAAGGACAAATCCGTACTGTATCTAGCAAAATCTGTCCTGTCTTTCATCGCATCAAAATAATAACCAGTCTGAAAAAATATTTAATAGTTTATTTTCCTCAATTAATTAAGTTTCAAGAGTTTATAAAAGTACATAACAGAGCCCTGATTAAGAATGGATGTCTTAAAACTTGAATCATTAATAATGAACACTACAATAAGTAATCTTTGATAAAATAAATACTGTTTAAGAAAACAATAAATGACAAGAATTGTCCATTAATGAATGAATGGAGTCTAGAAGGGCAATAAACACTGTCAAATACATCCACATGCCTTAGTGCCTTACTTATTTTGGGAAGTATCAGCATATTCCAAAACTATTCTTTCTAAAACGTGGTCTGAAAAATGCGAGCGAGGTTTGCCTTCTTGTAGCATCAATTTTTATTACTAGGTGACTCCCAATCGATAAAGCAAGTAAAAAACCTTGAAGCCGCGAATCCTTTTCTGGTTTGGTTCAGTTCGTAACTGACCGTGTGTAGCCCCCCATTACAGAGTTTGCTTTCCCTCGCAAAAATGCTTGTTTCATTATTTAACATGTTATAAAAAATACATTTTTCACCACAATATGAGAGAGCTTTTAACAGCCGTAATATAAAAATAACCGCAAAGCAAATTAACACAATATTACCTGTTAAAAGCGGGTACTTATATTAGGAGTGATGTGGGCAGGTTTTCAGGATGGTAAAGAGGTTTTTAGAATATTAAGTAATTTATATATGTAATGAACTTATGAAACTTGCGTTAATGAAACGTTTGTTGGTTCCTACGGGGTAAGCTAAGCCAATATTAGAAAGCTTTTATTTAGTTTCACCTGTCGCGGTGTCTGTCTGTCTGTAACCAAGTCGCGAGTGAATAGGCTTCTTCTGGGTAAGCTCGTTCCATCGTCGACCTCATCTCTGTCTTCAAGACTAGATCGAGGTCAAGAGTAAGCCCATTTTCAATAAAATAAAAATAATCTTGAAAGTTAAATGTGACCCACTTCCCAATTTCCTAATGAGATGAAGTTTTGCATGCGTATGTAAATCGTATGACAATACAATATGATTATGACTTGTAAACTGAAAAGTTACTGAAAGAAAGACGACATTAAAGCGCTGCCTACCGGAAACCTATTTTTTTACCTCAATAGCTAGGAAAACTTTGCTTTATCAGTCGAAATCTGCCTGCATGTGAATTTTTTGGACCTAGCATGGAAATTGTTTTGAAATTAGTACGTGACCATGATTTCATAAAGTATTCTGGCGCTATTTGTTAGAATTTTTCTCGCCATAATGAGGCGGAAAACAGTGTGATTCGTTCAGCAAAAAAAATATTTTGCGTCTCGTGCCTTGATGAAACCCTCGCTACGCTCAAGACAAGTTGCCTACTCGCGCCAAATAACAATTTTGCTGCCTTGCATAACAAATAACTACTTTAGGTCTCGATCAAAACCATCTCCATATAGTCTGTCCAGTAAAATTTTGGGACAGCCTGTACGTCTAGCCCATAATACCAGAGCCGGATTTGGGTGCTTTTCTCCTTTGTGTAGCTATTCTTGGGGCTTTCATGTATTCTCACCTCCACCCCGTTTATCCTTGGATTTACTGCGCGACAGTCTCTGATAAAGCTCTCATAAGTGGCTTTTTTCATGATAAAATATAAATAAGGGAAAGATGAATGGTATATTTATTTGGAACTGGAATTCCGTACCTAACGTTTCGGTCAGTTACCCTAGGCTTGCGAAAGGGTGAAATATTTTGAGAGAAAATTAACTGCTAAGAAATTGGTTCAAGTTAATTATTTCATGAACAAAGTACATATTATGCACTTATGCCTATTTACTTAATCTTTTTGTAATTTACAATACCTACACAAAAATGTCATTTATTTTATCTAATTATTTTATTTCAGTTAACGCGTGGCAGTGTGTTTCAAGAAAAATACAAGTACATCATCGTAGTCATAACATGTCATGAAACGCCCACAGCTGGAACAATGTGGAGGGGAAGTACTGTAAAACCCGACCTTCGTTCAGGGTTCCATCTACAGCTTATTACTGGCTACCGAATTTATTATTTACTTTTGATTAAAATACTTAAATGCTCCCCAGTTATAGATAAATGATATTCTCCCAATCCGGTCTTGTCAGTACCATAGTCACCACGCTTGTAAGCGTTGCGACTGGCACCATGGACCGCAGGTGTTGGTAATCGCATTAACAATACACAGGGGGAGGCTGCAGCTCATCCCCAGTTCATAATCTCTTAGTCGCCTCTTACGACACGCACGGGTAGAGATGGGTTGATACTATTCATAGCGGGCACCACTCGGGCACACGGGGGACACGGGTGCAAAATATAAATATTTCGCATCAAATAATAGAGAGATTAAGTTTCCAAAAAGCTCAATTCACAGCCTCCCCACCCGTTTAGGTATACAAATTGACTTCAAACGTTCATAGGCCATTAACACGTTCATGAATGCTGTTAACCTGCACCTCGGGCTTCCTGCGCCTTGTTTTAGATCTATTCTGTCCATAAAACGCGACATAAACATCTGTAGTTCGCTGTAAGAGGTCGTTACGGGCGTACGTGGAAAACGTTTGGCTTTAACCGTATCGCTTGAGTGCAGCAGCTTGGGTTGTTTTTGTATACAATCGTCGGTAAGGGGGTGGAATAGGAAGGAACCGATTTAAGAACTGAAAATGGTTGTTATGTTCAGTGCGAGTTAACGTAAATGTATTACTGCATTCGTATATTAATAAGTACAGTTAAGAGCAGCTGAAACTTGACACTCGCAGTGCGGATTCCGTCTCTAATACTCAATGTGTCATAACTAAATGTCGCAACCACAATTTTTTGTTGAGTGTTGAAGAATCAAATCAGTACTTATCGAGTACGAGGTCGATCAGGAGGGCGATCGTGGTAATTTCAACGATATTACCAAAACAAAAACGTTTGCCTAAAACACTTAGTTAAGACTTAACATTACTTTTTAGGCAAACGTTTTTGTTTCGGTAATGTCGTTGAAATTACCACGATCGCCCCCCAGTTTTCAAAAATAAGATGGGATAGATTCTAGCGCGGTCGCTTACGGCAAAAAAAATCTGACAGAGATCTGACAGGTCTGAAAGTATTGCTTTCCCGTTTCCCAACTTTTGGGTACGGAACCCTAATTAGTAACAAACTTATTGCAAGAATTGTACACACGGTCCATTTCGACAACCGTAGTGTTGTATTGCTTTGTTTGATATTCTGCGAGGCTACTACGGTGCACAAAAGTAATAGCCAATTTGTAGCTAAACGCACGCGGAACAATATAGTGAACTGAAGTTAGAGAACATTCGCTTTGGTGGCTTTCTCGGTGCAACGTCGAAATTCTGCCATTTCCTTGTAGTTTGAAATTTCTTTTTTGGGTTCCGTAATCATCAACAAGGAACCCTTCTATTTTTGCTATGTCCGTTCGTCTGCCTGTCTATCCGTGACTTAGCTCAACCTCAGAAAGTCTCACGGTCGAACTGAGCCGGTTATTAAAAAAGAAAAACTAGTATTTTTTTTTTATTGGTAGCGTTGTTGTAAGCAATTTTAACTGTCAACTTCTCTTTTTCTATCTGTTGTCTAAGTAAATGTAAGTGTTTTCTAAGGAGGTTTATTTATTACTTCAAGCTTCATTTTGACAGATTTATTTCAAGTTCTTCAGCAACTGTCTTCAGCGCAATCTATCGACACCTTTGAATACTCAGTTGACACTTAACCTCACTGACCCTATCATACAAAAAATTCGCAATAATCTATGCAATTAAAAAGAGGGTTGCGAATTTTTACGGTCGTATAATATGGCCTTGAACCCCGGCCGCCATTGACCGACTCAAATCGGTCGGATGTTGCCACGTGACCAAGATTTTCAAAAATTTTGGACTTTGGCGCGTCATCCGTCCGATTCCCGCCAACTTTAGTCTATGGTTTATACGTCATTCGAAAGGTGATTTCAATAGGTCGTTACTCTCTATACACACCAAACCAAAATAAACCATAGCTTCGACGCAATAAGGCAGAATATAAAGCGCGGGAACTCGATCCTCTTCTGTATCCTTCGGGATACACCGGGGCTCTACAGGTCACAGCTCCAGCAGGACAGGGCTATGCGTGACAGCAGGATGAAGCGATGGAGAAATAGCGTCGACTCTATCGCATCAACATCTTATACAGAGTGTAAAAAAAAAGGTACGATGATCAATCAAAGAGGTGGTTCTCTTATAATATATATTTTAAAAAAATCTTAAAAAAGTAGTTTTAGCTCAAGAAGAAGGCTAGGCTAGGCTTCTTCTGGGCAAGCTCGTTCCATCGTCGACCTCATCTCTGTCCTCAAGGCTAGATCGAGGTCAAGAGTAAGCCCATACATAGTAAAAAAAAAAGAAAAAAGTGAAGCGCTCTATGATCAGCTGGTGATGCAGACAAAGAGATTTTCTGCTATAATATCCAGTCATTAGCAAGTTCCTATCCATTTCAATGAATTACTGTAATGTGACTCGAAGGAAAATCAAAGTTCATGATCACCCAAAATTTTATAAATATTAGATGTTTAAAAACATGTTTTTTTTTTTACAATCAATCATGTAGGTAGAGTGTCAGGCTTGACCTAACTGAACCAAATTTTGAAGACTGTACCTTATTTTAAGTTAATGTTTTATTTATTTTTTAAATAGGGTCTGTCTGTGTGAGCAAAGTGACTCAAACCTTGATAGGTTTTGTGGCGAGTCTTAGATCTATATCAGTAAAAAGCATATTGAATAAATAATTTAAATAAAAGGTTCTCTGAAAACGTCCCGTCGGTGACGGATTGTCGCGGGAGATGGAATGACGACCTTTTATTGGCCATTATTCTAATACTGAAGAATATTACAAAGTAATGTGTTGAAATCATTCTTATTTTGTAATCCTTTCCCAACTTCTTAAGAGTTTGTTTAGAGGTGAAGGTGAAGCCTCCATCAATAACAATATTTTACTTGCCGATTACTTAATTATAATAGGTCTTTACCTATGAAATTGCCGGAATTTTCTTACAGATTAATGAGATCATAATTCCTATAATTCTAATGCTATTTTTTTATTTGAAAGTTGACTTCAAGGTTATCAATTTACGCATAAAATAAAGTTTTTATTTTTAGTTTGATATATAAAATTAAAGGTTCGAAAAGTGTTCGTCTTAAATGTCGTCCGATTTCGTCATTACATTTGTTATATTTTTTACTGATAATATTTTTCGAAAATTAAATTTAAGCTTCTGTTAGCTTAATGTCTTCCCAACAATGCTTAAAAAAATAAAAAATATTCGATTTATAATTCCTAAGAAAAATGCAAAAATGTTAGTACTGAAAATTGAGTTTACCTAAAATTCGCCATACAAAACGGCAATTTCATAGGTAAAGACCTATTATTTGATCGAAAATCTGGTCAGACCGATTGAAGTAAAGGTACCGTCGTTCAGTTAAAACAAATCAGTACGAACAATTATAGCATGTTACTTAGATCATAAAACTCAATAACTTTTCCCACACGTATAAAAAATATACTTTCCACTGAAATTGCTGATAGCACATTTTGTATGGAAACGGTATTTATAGGGTTTTGGAATCAAAATGGTAAAAAACGGAACCCTTATCGTGCGACTTCGTCTAAGGCTCGAATTTATAGTCGCGACTCAACCCTAAGTATAACTTAGCGCATGCGCAGCACGTTGCATCAGGACCTCAGCTAAAACTCAGCTATTCGATAGTCGTTGCCTTTCCTTCTGATTTGAGTTGAGGGTAAGTCGGGTCGATTCTTGACCGGGAGGATTATAACGAACACGTAAAGTCTATATTTGTCTCTTTCACTTATTTGGAGTTGTATGAAAAGAAGGATTATCTGACATAACTGTCATCAAAAATCTAGTAGAAATTTTTTCGAAGGGCACAAATCGCACAAATCCGTCAAAGAAATGTCATTATGAGATATGAAAACAACAATTTTTTACATATTCATTTTATTTAGTATTTAATTAGTATGTACCAAGCTAGGAACCTACTGGAAAGAACGAAAATAATCATATGCAATGTGCATTAGCGACCAGCGATATAAATTTATTCAATTATAATGTAATAATGGTAAGTGAAACATGATTTTAGTTCTCCATATATTTTCAAATTGTTTTCAAAGATTTAGCAGCTGATGAAGGGCTTGGTAGCCTTTTGTAAACTTTGAATATCTTATAAAACACTGCTTGGCCAGTTTCGCTAAATTTTCCTGCGTTCAAAGTGGAGCAATATGGGTGTTTACCCGTGGTCTATATGCCCTATATAATACGTATTTACATTCCATAAAATGGTTCACAATTTGATCTGAGTACAATCCACTTGCTTACAAATGCTTTTGTAGTTTAACTGAACAATTTTATTTTATTTAGTCAAAACTTTTAAATAAGTATTTTTATTTTTCAGGTTGTTTGCACGAACTATAAAGTTGACCAATAAAAAGTCTGAGCTGACGACCAATATAAAGTAATTTAGATGTGCAGCTTCAGCTACATGTTAATGTTATGTTCAAATACGTAGCCAAACGTTGGTCTGAAGATCTTACCGCCGAAAAGCTGCCACCAGGTCACGATCTTCCCTGGTCCATATGGAAGTCACTGAACAGACTGCGATCGGGCGTTGGCAGGTGCGGGGAACTCATGAAGAGGTGGGGCTTCTCTGATAACGACAAGTGTGAATGCAGTATTTTGCAAACTATGACACACTTGCGGTCGTACCCTACTTCTCCAGTTTCCTGCACTCGGAGGGACCTTCTTGAAGGCAACTAAAAGGCTATTTATTTGGCTACTTTTTGGGCTAAGCTTTTATAGTCAGTTTTGCCGATGACTCGAAAAGAAGAAGAAGACGACCGCTAATCTAGCTCGAAAGAAAACATACAAATATATGGATCGTATTCTATCTATGTATTGCCTTGTCCGAAATATGTTTTATGGTGGGAATATATAATCACATCTTATTTTACTCGACGTAAAAATATTTTTCACTTCTCATGCTCTGAAAGCATGATGTAGGCTGCACAAACTCGAATTTTGTGCACTTGGTACGCCCTGCGCGCGGGCCTGCTGCACCCTCCCCCCCCCCGCGCAGTCAAGCAAGTCCCCGCAAGTCATTCTTCATTTACATTTAGAGAGTCCTTTTACGTTTTATTTCCTCGCAAACCAAGTGAAAAGCAAAGTTTATAACTCGTCCACAAAACCATTTTATCCTCGACTTTACTATCAGCCCTCGCCTTCTGCTTGGGCTGCTAAAAGTCTCAGAAAAATGGTTCGTTTTGTGCACTTGTTGTAAAATCTACTATATCTATCAATGTTCGTTTTATTTAAAGGTGAGCTCTCACTTAACCGCAAGAGATATACAGACAGCAACACTCATTCCTACTGCCTATAGAAGACAAAGCATTTCAAACGTTTCAAGTTGCTAGCGGAAAACCTAAAAAAAACCGGCCAAGTGCGAGTCGGACTCGTGCCCTAAGGGTTCCGTATCTATTTATTTGCTCTTTGACTTTAAAAACTCCGCGACCATGCAACTTGACCCCTCTATTATAGAAAAGTTCTTTAAACGGGAGCTCACCTTAACCACCTTAGTAACCACTATTAGTTGTGAAAAAAACTGTAATATTCAATAATTTTAGACTTTTCTCTTTATTTGTACTGTCAGACCTAGCTTCTTGCCAAATTTCATAATTGTAGGTCAACGGGAAGTACCCTCTAGGTTTTGCTTATTGCATAAATGTATGGAGATGAGGACATAAAAAGTCATATCATTTGATTACGTCGTTGTAAAAAAAAATAATTTTCAGATCTTATGTGGTTTAAATATACTTTAATATTCGTTATCATTTTCAACCTGATACCTTTACCCGTTCGTGAGAAAAAGGACCCTCAAAAGGACCTTTGTTTGTGAGACGTTGATAAGAAGATCAAGCCTTACACATAGCCAAAACTGTTTTGTACTCCATAAATAATTTCCGTTGATTTTTAGGGTTCCGCACCCAAATGGTGAAAACGGGACCCTATAGATATCCCTCCGATGTCTGTCTGTCAGTCTGTCTGTCTGTCAGCGGGCTGTATCTCATGAACCGTAATAGGTAGAAATTTTAAATTTTTACAAATTATGTATATCTGTTGCCGCTACAACAACAAATACTAAAAATAAAAAAAACCGGCCAAGTGCGAGTTGGACTCGCGCCCTAAGGGTTCCGTACCTATCTACTATACATATGATATACTAAAAGAGTTTGCTCTTTGATTTTAAAAACTCTGCGATCATCCAACTTGACCCCTCTTTTATAGAAAATTTCTTGAAAAGGGAGCTCACCTTAATTGGTTACTATTAATTGTGTGAAATATTGCAATATTTAATGATTTTAGACTTTTCCCATTATTTGTGCTGTGAGACCTAGCTTCTTGCCAAATTTCATAATTTTAGGTCAACGGGAAGTGCCCTGTAGGTTTTGCTTTTTTGCATAAATGTATGGAGATGAGGACATAAAAAGCCATATCTTTTGATTGCGTCGTTGTAAAAATTGAAATTTTCAGATCTTGTGTGGTTTATAGACTTTAATATTCGTTATCAATTTCAACCTTATACCTCTTCTCATTCGTGAGAAAAAGGGTCTTGACAAACAGACAGACAGGGTTCTGTTTTTTTATTTTGAGGTACGGAACCCTAAAAATGAACAGCTGAAGAGGGGCGCAAAATTTTTTTTTACCTTCCCCATTGATTGAGGTATTGTTGTTTAGAGCTCGTTGAGTATTTCTTATTTTAAAAAATATTTAAAAACGAAGGAATAAGATGCTACGAAAGTCTTTTTCGTTTTTTTTTATTTTGTTTAGGCTGTATCTCATGAACAGTAATAGGTAGACAGTTGAAATTTTCACAGATTATGTATTTCTATTGTGGCTATAACAACAAATACTAAAAATTTAAAATTAAGGCAGGCATCCCTGCTACAAACGTGTTGTTAAACGCGTGTAGGCGATTTTTGCTCGATTTTTTGTTTTAGCTCTATCGTAAAAACGGGAACATTTACAAGCGTGATGATTTGTGTTATTTATAGTGCATAAGCTATTAAATAACAACAAATAATCAAAACTGGTCAAGTGCGAGTCGGACTCAAAAAATCTAGCACAGTAAGTTACTGAAATTTCAACTAATACAATTGGTACAGAACCCTCGGTGCGCGAGTCCGACTCGCTCGTGGCCGGTTTTTTACAATGTCCTCATTACCACATAAGCTTTCTCTGTTCCGCCCTCAATAAGCAGTTAGCAATTTTGCTGATGTATCTAAAAATACAATGTCGCAACGTTTGTCATGTCTGCGTTTACCTTTTCAAAGTTATTTTTATCAGAAAGTGACATCTGTGCGATATCTCTTGATAAATAACACTGTCCATGTCCTCATAAACCAAAGATTTTGGGAACTACGCCAGGGGGCGTCATAAACTGAAAACTTCATTGAAAATTACATAGAGGTCACTTTCAGTAAAATGACCAAAGAGCGAAGCAAGGAGGTTTTTGTTCTGAGAAAATGACCATTTGACAAGTAAAGGAAACACAGACGAGCGGCTGATGAGCGGTTTTAGCGGTAATTTATAAATGGATAAATAGGAGTGTTTTTGGATAGATTCTCTAAAAAACGGAGGACCTTTTTTTTAAATGGAGTATGCGCACGCGTGCACCCAGAATATACAGGTTGAAAAAAAAAATACACTAAAGTGATACGGGAAACATATATATTAGCCACCGGATGGATTTACATGATGGATTTACAAAACATCAACTCGTTTGTAATAACTCTACCTGCGAAACATGTGTCCACAACGTAAGAGCAGCACGAACCATTTGAGGCTACTGTCGACCCCCGCCTCCCCCCTTAAAATTAAATCTATTTCACCTACAAACTTGCAATTTTGCATGGTTAGTAAGACCCAAACTAAAAAGTAACCCTTCGACCAATATAAAGAGTTATAGACGGGCCATATGGAACATCGTTTGAAAACCGATCAAGTGAGTGAGGTCACTCACTTTGATTTAGTCGGTGTTCGGATGCTCAACGAGTAACACGTGTGAGCAAATAATTAACTTCCCGCCTTTCTAATAAAATAAAGCCGTCCTGTGCTTTTCAAAGTATTCAAATAACTCAAGAAAATACGAACGAAGATTTAGGCGTCACATTTCACTTGTTAATATATTTTTTAGTAAAATCTAATTATTTGATAATTTTCTTGATAAAAAACCTTCGCCGGCCTTGCCGCCATTATTCAGCGACGCGTGGTTGAAACGACGGCATCTCGACGAACATTCGCTATCTCGCTCGCGCTACGGTGCGAGCGCGTGTTTCTATCTCTGTTAGGGACTGTGTGTGCATGTGATTAGGAAAACTGTAACCGTGGGTGTGCGTTTACATGTAGTTGTAGCGAGACTTGTTTTTTATTAGCGTTTTGTACGGATAAGGCCCATAACTCTTTATATTGGTCGAAGAGTAAGACCCGCCTATAGAATCCTATTTTTTTCCTAAATTTCATGTAAGTATAAACCATTACCTTTTCTTGAGATATTGACGTCCAAAAGTCACTATCTTGTACACATGTATGTTAAACTACTACAACCTATCATTTTACGTACTGGGTGAGTACGGTCAACCGCTCGTCGGTAGAAACTTTGTCAACTCTATTACCACGCTATAAGGTCCAAAAGTGTTTCTACTGATGTGCTGTTGAGTGTACTACGGCACCACCCTTGACCGGTTTTCTATTGAATTGTAAATCTAAATAGGTACGGTCAACCGCTTATTGGTAGAAACTTTTTCAACTCTATTATCACGCCATAAGGTCCAAAAGTGTCTCTACCGATGTGCGGCCGTGTGTACTCGGGACGATTGAGAAGGTTTTTCGGCACGTTTTGGGATAAATTTTCCAGTGATGCAAGATGATCGAGTGTTATTCGAGAGTTAAAAAAATGTGTCACATAATCTCCGTTGTCCTTTTGCAAAATCAGTTCTCTAAAATTTTAAACGCCCGTCTACCTGTTCAGGAAACTCGACTCAACCTGAGTTAAGATTTATATTTCTATCTCTTTCTTTCATTAAGTTGAGATCTTGGCTAATTTATAAACAAATTGAGCTGAGTAAAGGGTGAGAAGAGGGTGAGTAAAGAAATGGCCCTCCCTGAGTTCACGTTTGGTTTTTGCTTTGGACTAAAAAAAATGTATTATCTATGGAAAAAACGTGATCATTATAAGGGCTGTTATATTTTCAATAATTTTAATGAATTGATAATAGTGCGTTAAGATGCAAGTGCGCTATTTTGTTGATTACGCCCGAGGCTCGAGAATTGCAGCCCGAGCCGCAGGCGAGGGCGTAATGGAGCCGAGAGTGTAAGACCAAAGCGCATGCGCTTCTTACGACGTTTTTCAACACATTTACAAATAAAAACAGGTAACATTTGCTTACCTGATAAGGCTTTTGTGGAAAGTCCGTCTGGGGAAGTACCACCCTTGCTTTTTTCTGTCGTGAAGCAGCAGTGTTTGCACTGCTGTGTTTCGGTTTGATTGAAGGGCAAAGGAACCAGTAAAATTACCGGCAGATTACCAAGGCAAACTGTGATATGAAGAATTATACTATATGCCTGCAACAGTTACATCACGCACGACCCATTCAT
The DNA here is from genome assembly GCA_947532105.1 of Athrips mouffetella. Classification (NCBI taxonomy): domain Eukaryota; kingdom Metazoa; phylum Arthropoda; class Insecta; order Lepidoptera; family Gelechiidae; genus Athrips; species Athrips mouffetella. The sequence goes on from OX383977.1 coordinate 15,016,054, forward strand.
GCTTTTACCGTTTTTAGGGTTCCGATACCAAAATGGTAAAAAAGGAACCCTTATGGTGCGACTTTGTCTGTCTGTCTGTCTGTCACACCTCTATATCTCAGCTATCTCTTTTCACTCATGCTATCGACTTGAAATTTGGAATGGTTTTAGAATATAAGAAGTTGCCCAAGTTAATTGCACACGTAAAAATTTTGAAAAAATTATGATTATTAACTAGCTGTTGCCCGCGACTGCGTCCGCGAGGGATTCTATCTGACCCTCCATCCATCTTCCCTTCCGTCTATCTGTCGTCCTTTCGTCCGTCCGTCCAACCATCTGTCCAACCGTCCGTCAAACCATCCCTGGCCCTGCTCCTCTCCCTCTCTCCCCCACCCCCTCCCTTTTCCTCTCCCTCTCCCTGTCCCTCTCCCACTCCCTCTCCTTATTCCTATCCCTTCCCCTATCCCTACCCCTAACGCCATCTTAACCGCTATCCCTATCTTCATATAAACATAGAAACGACACCCATATTGATTTTTAGTAGTGATGGGCCGACTATGGGGTTTGCCGATCAGCCGACTAGGCGACTAGTCGGTTTTGATATTGCCGGATAGTCAGCCGACTAGTCGGCAGTGCCGATCATCCTTATTTCGTACTTGATCCCAGATATAATCTGCAGTTTTTTTGAGCCGCAAAATATATTATCAATGAGGTTACAATTTTTACTAGAAGTTTTAAAGATTCCTTGAGCAACGATGATAGTGATGCACTGCTTATGTCATGGCTAAGGACAGAACATAATAAATATTAAGATCCTGTGTTTTTATTTCATACTATTACTGTCGAATAATCGGCGCAGTTTTTACCGATTAGTCGCCGACTAGTAACCGACTTTAAAATATGCCGAATAGTCGGTTTTACCGACTAGTCGGTGTATAGTCGGCCCATCTCTAATTTTTAGACATTTCAACCCTATCGCACCCCAATTTCACGTCCACCACGTTGGATTTCAAAGTTGTAGTTTTCGTAATCAGCGACCCGATAAACCATACAAATGACACCCATATTGATTTTTAGACATTTCAACCCTATCGCACCCCAACCCCATCCCCAAGGAATGATGGTATTTCACGTCCACCACGTTGGATTTAAAAATTGTTGTAGTTTTTGTAATCAGCGACCCGATAAACCATACAAACGATACCCATATTGGTTTTTAGACTTTTTCACCCCATTTCCCTCTTTTAGGGGTTGAATTTTAGGGTGGAATTTTAAAAACAGTGATGTACGTTCCACAGAATTACAACCCTAATGCCTAAACAATAAATTTAGTGGATTTTACTTTGAAAATGAAGGATTTTCAACTTCATCCCCCTTTTTACCCCTTAGGGTGTAGAATTTTCAAAAACCCTGAGACACGTGCATATTAATTTTTAATCGTTAGCCTAAATAAAAAATTTGAAGATCCTAACTTCAAAACTGACAAACTTTCATTCAAACTTTCATCCCCTATTTTACCCCTTTAGGGGTGGAATTTTGAAAAACCCTTTCTTATTGCACCGTTAAACTTTATAAGAGACCTAAATGCGTAATTTGGAATTTCTAGACCCAGCGGTTTGGGCGGTGCGTTGATGTCAGTCAGTGAGTCAGGCACCTTCTTAATTAACATTAAATGCATTTTCCCGTTAGAATGAAGGGTTTTCATGCAGTAAAAAGTAGCCTATGTGTTACGAGTATTGTAGGACCTAACCTATATGTGTGCCAAGTTTCGTTAAAATCCATTCAGTAGTTTTGACGTGAAAGAGTAACAAACATCCATCCATACTTACAAACTTTCGCGTTTATCTAAATATATATATTTATATATTTTTTATTATTATATATATAAAATTGCTTGTCCTGACTGACTGATTTATCAACGCCGAGCCGTAACCGCTATAGCTACAGAGCTGAAATTTTGTACACAGGTTTATTGCACTTCAAAACCACCCACTAAGGAAGGATTTACCAAAACTCATCCCTTAAGGGGGTGAAATAAGGGATGAAAATTTGTATGAAAGTCCTTTATTTCTTAAGTAAGATTCACAAAATTTTGAATTTAAACTTTTGGTAAAAATTAAGAAATGTGCTTAAGCATTTCTTAAAAATCACCTTTCAAGGAGGTGAAAAAGGGGATGTTTAGTTGCCGTATGTTGGTCTATAACTTTGTCTTTCATTTTTATAGGTAGAATTGTAAAAAAAATTTTTGAGCTCCGTAAAAAATAAAAAAGGACGTGTTTTAGAATTTCTCAAAATTCATCCCCTAAGAGGGTGAAATATGGGATGAAAATTTGTATGAAAGTCCGTCAGTTTTGAATTTAGGATCTTCAAAATTTGTCATTAGACTAACGACTAAAAATTTAGTTTTACGTGTCTCAGGGTTTTTGAAAATTCTACACCCCAAGGGGTGAAAAGGGGGATGAAGTTGAAAATCCACTAAATTTATTATTTAGTCATTAGGGTTGTAATTCTGTGGAACGCACATCACTGGTGTTGAAATTCCACCCCAAATTCAACTCCTGAAAGAGGGAAATGGGGTGAAAAAGTCTAAAAACCAATATGGGTATCATTTGTATGGTTTATCGGGTCGCTGATTAAAAAAACTAAAACAATTTTGAAATTCAACGTGGTGGACGTGAAACACCGTCATACCCTGGGGATGGGTTTGGGGTGCGATAGAGTTGAAATGTCTAAAAATCAATATGGGTGTCGTTTGTATGATTTATCGGGTCGCTGATTACGAGAACTACAACAATTTTGAAATCCATCGTGGTGGACGTGAAATACCATCATCCCCTGGGGATGGGTTTGGGGTGCGATAGGGTAAAAATGTCTAAAAATCAATATGGGTTTAGTTTCTATGTTTATGTAAGGATAGGGATAGCGGATAGGGGTAGGCGTAGGGTTAGGGGCAGGGATAGGAAGAGGGAAATGGAGAAGGATAGGGATGGGGAGAGGGAGGGGCAGGGGGTGAGGGAGGGGGAGGTTGAGAGGGAGGGGGAGAGGGAGAAACTGCACATTGTCTGAATTTCACGTGAGCGAAGCCGCGGGCACAGCTAGTAATTATAAGTAGGATGTAAAGGGGGCCAAAATATTAATTGTCGCTACTAGGTCAAGTGGGGTATCATATGAAAGGGCTTTACTTGTACATTCTAAAATATATTTTTGTATTTTGTTACGTTTCTTAGTTTTCAAGTTATGATAAAAAAATGTCATAAAGAAATCCCATTCCCCCCTTTTCTCCGAAGTTTGTGTAAGAAAAATCTGAATTAATTACAGTTGACAGAAGTTTATGTAAACTTTACAGCAAAAATAAAACGATCTTTCTTAGTTGCACAGTTTTTCAGAAATCTGCAAAAAACCTTTACAAATAAATTTAGTTTTGCGGTCCTGAAAATAGACTTTATTGCTTCCAAAAATACTATAGGTATATCGGAACCCTCGGCGCGCGTGTCCGACTTGCACTTGACCGGTTTTTTTACATGAATTTTAATAAACGCTTTCTATGACTTCTTTATTTATATGATTTTAGAAAACAAGACAGAAACTTTCCGCCCCTTTTGGAATCCATACCTTACCCGGTTGCATGCCGGGCATTTAATATTATTTCATCTGTGGCCGGACCCAATTCAGTCTATTCAGACTTTAGTGTGTTCAGGTAGATTCTTAGACTATATAATACTAACGTATAAAAGACAGATTGTATTGAGCATTAGTTCATAACCACGTTTTATCTCACTTCAACTAGAAGTGATTCATCGTAATAGAAAGAGCTAGAAATATATCGTCTGGTTATACTCGATTCTCCCCCGCCACAGGCATTTTTTGGTCGGATTATAATGATAAGCATAATCCGACTAAAAATGCAGGATCCATAAACATAGGACAAAACCCCTCCTGTAAGGTGTCACTTAATTTGGAAGGTTTATGCCTCCATTTTTCTGTCAGACTGCGCAAGTTGTTGTTTATTTGCTTAGTGGTTGTTTTTGCAAAATTTTAGTATAAAAGTGTGTTTCAGCCAATGTTTTGAGCTCAGAAATTGCTCAGAAAGTTAGTGAAAAATGTTTTGTTGCGTATTAGGCTGCAATGCCCGAGAAAATTACAAAGAAAACAGTGCCGAAGTCATATCGTATCATGCGTAAGTATTTTTTAGTTTATTTTTGATAATACGCAATATTTTGCTTCACGAAATATTGTGTAGTAGGTACTCAATACATTGTGGTATATTAGGTGTATGCTCAATACCGCATTTTATTAGTAAATTTTACATAAAAATATGATGATAAACATTGATATCAAAACATGATATAGTGATGGGATTTCTTACATCGATATATTTTTATCCAACTGCGGCGAAGCACAAATCTCGTACCTACCAAATGGCTTGATATATTATATTTTAATTTTATGAGGTGTTCAGCTAGGTTTTAGTAAAATTTTAAACACTGATGCCATATTTTCAACTGATGGTATTGTACATAAAATACGTTTTGTTAAAGGCTATTATGATTGTTTATCTATATTGAAAAAGACAACTGTTGGTTGTAACAATATCGTAGCCTGGGAGACCAATAAACTGAGATACACCCTTAACCCTTTGATAGCATAGTTTATAACTTATGACTTTGTACATAAAATATATTATGTTACAGGTTAATCATTGTTAATCAATAAGTACATAGTGAAAAAGACAACTGATGGTGGAATCAATATTGGAGAGGACAATAAAGTGAGTTATGTTTTAATAGTTTTTAACGGCAACAAATTAAATGATTCCCAAAATATTTTTTTATACCCCAATACACTACAGACAAAATGGATGAAAGTACACCAAATTGGCTGAACGTACACCAAATTTGGATAACCGTTTCGGTTAAGTTGTGTAAGGTTATCTTGCGACCACAACGCATGAGCCGAGCGAGCGGAGCGAGCGTGCCGCGGCCGCTGCCGGCGAAGTGCCAGAAGCAAATTCGGTGTACATTCATCCATTTTGGTAGACAAAATTTGGTGGATATTAAATGGTAAAAATTTACTCAAATTTGGTGGCACGTTAATACATCCGTTTTTAACTTATGATATTGTACATTAAAATGTATTTTGTTACAGGTGTTTATGTTTGTACATTTTAAATAAGGAGAGAAAACGACAACTGTTGGTGGTATTAATATCGGAGCCTGGAAGGCCAATAAACTGAGTTTTGTTCTAAACCCTTTAATAGAATAGTTTTGAACTTATGATGATGTACAAAGTAGAAAAACGCAAAATTTTACAACCACAGGAAGGATTCGAACCTGCGTCTTCTCCGTCAGTACCGGAGACGCTTTACCAACTAGGCTACTGTGATCCTGCCTGATGTTGTGAAATCTGCGACCTCTATACGCATCTCAACGTTGTGTTTGTGCTACCACCTAGTAAGCATTAGCTGTACTTGACTACTAGCTCAAGTAGTCTATTATTGCAAAAAGAATTCAAGTCGAAAATTGGTAACACTACGTATTGATTGAAAATGATTTTATTTTAACATTTCCTGTGTTCGGATAAATCTACCAAGTAGAAAATTTCAAAATTTAATCATTTTGAATTATACGTAGTGTTACCAATTTTTGACTTGAATTATATTTACAAAAATAGGACTTGTTGAGCTAGTACAGGTAATGCTTATTAGGTGGAAGCACAAACGCAACGTTGAAATACGTATAGAGATCGCAAATTTTACAACATCATGCGAGACCCTGAGCCTAGTTGGTAAAGCGTCTCCGGTACTGAGAATTTGGCAATTGTCTACTTTGTAGATCTATCCGAACACAGGAAGTGTTAAAATAGAATATTCTTATGATATTGTACTTAAAAATGCGTTTTGTTACAGATTATTATGATTGTTAATCTTGAGTACGTAGTGAAAAAGACAACTGCTGGTCATGAAGAATCATGAGTGAAACCTGTACTAATAATAGCTTTTTGTACATTTTATTTAAGTATTAGTAGTATTATTAAGTATTAAATACACTGCCTAATGGAAAATAATAAAATGATTATCCATTGTCATAATGATAGTTATTGTTAAGGATATACCTATTTAAGGATCTTTTTTCTTTAAGCTAAAAATAAAATTATAAACTTATATCGGCCTTTTTATTTACATAATACAAGTTTAAAAATAAGTAATCCATAATAATAAAAAAAATCTGATAGTATTTGTTTTTTTTTTTCACAAATTTTGTCACCTGTATCCAAAATTCATCGATATAAAAATCGACAATACCTCATCACTACTTGATTATGACAGTTAAACAGTGTGACGTCACAAATGTCAGGCGCTGAAAGCATTTGAGACGGCTTACACGGGGGGTTTGGGTAGATTCCACAAGGTGATGCATCAGTAAAACCAGGGAGGCATAGCGAAGGATCCAGCAGTGTGAAAGATAGAGCAGCGCGGCGCCCTTCAGAAGTATGCTTCCTTCTGACCGTTGATTGTACTGCGGCCGTTGTTTATGTTGTTTTCTCTTTTCGTATTTTCCATTCTCAAGCTTTATATGGGGAAAACATCGCATTACAAAAGATATTAATTTACCTATTCAAAAGGTAAAATGGTTCAGCAAATGAACAACCTCTATAAGTTTTTCGTTGCAAAAAAGTATAATACCTTTATGTGACGAATCCTTCTCAATGTACTCTCAAGAACTGAACGCATAATATAATTAATCTGTGGTCTAGCATGGGTCTAGCTGCCACGTTGTCAACAAACCAAAGATTTCGGACCTCCTTTATTTTTCTGTGCAACAAACAATATCATGGCGAAATACGTTTTGTAATGAGATGTGATGCCATTAAATAAATATACAATACAATACGAAGTGGTATTTTTTTGAAATCAATAAAATTATAAACTAAACATTATTTAACTATCTAAACAAAATAATTGGTAGGCACCTCTAGGTAACCGATCATTGTTTCGATTTTTGGTTAATTGTGTGTATGTATTATATTAGGTTAAATAAATAATGTTCTCTTTTTCAGCATTGTTGCAAAATTCCATACATGTTTGCGAAACGTATGTGTAACATGGCCAGTCCCTTAGATTATGAATAACGGCAGCTTCCAAAGCCTAGCTGACTAAACCTGGCAAAAGCATTGCTAAAAAACGAATAAGTTTCGATTATTGTCAGAAGATCGTACCTGCGAGTATACTTGTTCGTCATTACTTACTAGCCGGAAGATGTCCACTGCTGTCGAGGCCTCCCCTGGAGTTCTCTTCAACCATTTATCTTCAACGACCAGAACTGCGCTGCCTGCATCCAGCGGTTTTTTTTACAGGGGGAAGGGTAGGGGATATTTGAAGCACGAAAATAGAAAACTTGGTTATATGAGTTGATATTTATAACAATAAAACTACTCGTTAGATTTACGCCGGATTTATTATTTATTTCAATGTTCAATGTAGGTATAGTAAGCAAATGTTGCCCACATTTATATTAGGGTGATGTGATGCCATAGTCTCGTGTAGTGCCGGCAAAGAATAGTAACATCCCATACATACCGGTGGGTGTCGTAAGTGGCGATTAAGGGTTATAAACTGAAGGATGGGAAGCAGCATCCTCCTGTTTATCGTACCATCTTACTTACTGCGGTCACCTACAACCGCGGTCCATGGTACCAGCCATAACGTTGACAAGCGAGGTTACTAAGGTACTTCCCCCATCACATTTTTTCAGCAAAAGCCAAAATTCTGGAGGGAGCTCCCTGTCCTGTAGTGGTCATTTCGTGGGATGTTATGATGATGCCAGAGCACTACCTATTCTTATTTCTAACACGAAACAGGTCGCACAGGAAAGGAACGGCTTAAGCTTATGGTGCACCATTTCGGCAGATTGAAGATGTGCGTTAAACTTGATGCAGGCGACGATATCCACGCTACACTAAAGCCATTGTGTGTCTTTGAGCCATACAATTTAAATTCAACTTTGAGCAAATCAACAAGGAACTTCTCCTCATAATTTCTTTTTCAATAGAAATTTTATAATGCAGTAGCAATGGGTCATACGAGGTCGTAATGGTTTAAAGAGCAAGTTCAGAATGGTGTTCTTTTGAAAACAATAAAATCGTGATACAAATAATATGGGTTGTGGTACGGACACGAGGAACAACCCAGTATACAATCGGTGGACACTTCTCACAAAGTGACCTGATCCCAAACTAGGCAAAGTAAAGTAAAGCCTGTACTTTGGGTAACAGAGGCTAATATACATAAATAGATAAATAACACAGACACAGGATAAACACTCGTGTTCATCACACAAATGTTTGCCCTTAGCGGGAATCCCGTCCGCGGCCTTCGGCGTAGAAGGCAGGCTCACTACCAACCACACCAACGGGCCATTAACTAATTCATATTATGAACGTTAGGTGGGATGTTATCGGTATTGTGAAGGTACCCAAATTGCGAATATGAGTTATACAAAAGTGTTATGTTCAAAAAAATGTTTCACGTTTTTTTTTATTTTTGATAAAAAATATGTATACAGGGTCTTTTCAAGTTTGTGATCAAAATACCCTGTATGATTTGAATTACATTGTGCAGGTTCTCCTTTTGACGTTTAACTGACATCCTCAAGTCAGGGTCGACCATGACTAACCTTTGACAGGTTCGTGAGTAAAGATTCATGACGTCACGGTAAAAAATTTGTGCTAATTGATAGTCAAAAACTTGAGCCGAACTCAAGTTTTGGCCCTCAGTAGAGCTATTTGTCTATGGCATACTAAACTGCGTTTAGTTTGGGAAAAAATTGTTTAGTCTTGGTTTAAAGAATATTTTCTTACATGCATTATTTTGCAATTTTGATGTATTTTAATAATTAGTGTACGCTGAGCAAAACACTTAAGGAAATCTAAAGAAATATTTTGTTTCAGCTTAGTATTATCATGTTTTGTGGTTAATTTTTTTTTCAACTCAAAGCAGTAACCAAACGCAGAGACAAGTCGAGCGTTTAGTCCTCTTGACGTAAAATCTGTCAAATTATTTCTACTACATTTGTTTACACAGATTCCCTCCCTGAGTTCAGGCTGAGTTTAGGATCAGGTTGAGTTCAACCTGAGTTCTAGATAAGTCAAGCTTTATCAATTCGGGCCTAACTGTCTGTCACACCTGTTTATCTCAGCAACTACCCACGCTATCGACCTAAAATTAGAACACTCTTAAAATAATGCTTGTCCAACTTTATTACAACTAAACGAAATAAAAAAAAACATTTTATTAATATTGTAAATGGGGCCCAGGGTTAGAGGAGCAAAGTTTTAAATTGTCGTTAGTAGATCTACAATAAATTATATCGGGAACCCTCAGCGCGCGAATCAAACTCGCACTTGAGCAGTTAAAGGGTCTTAATGAAATAGTAAACATATGTTACTAAGACCATGAAACTGAACAATAAAAAAAATAACCTATACAAAATGCGCTATCAGCTGACTAAATCCTAAGATGTACCGTAAATCTTCAGATTCGATGTCAAGTTAGGTACGTTTAATCTAAGATTTATTGGTAAATCGGTCATATCGGTAAATCATAAAATTTACCACTCATCGAGCATTACAGAATAGATGACAATTTTCTGCACTGTTTTCTACAATTAATCGCAGTTAATTTTACCACTTAATAAAATACACGACATCAGAAATAACTAAGTACCTTAAACATTTCCATATTTACCTAAAACCATTTCTACCCTTATTCCAACGCACATGTAATCGTGGTGGGCGTTTCTAATTATTCAACTTAATTGAACTCGGTAAGCCAACCCGTCCCAGTCTCCTGTCTATTCGTCCCTTCCGAGTCCCGACCGAAATGTTTCAAGCAATTGAAAAATTCCACATTTAAATTTTTGACGTGTTTCGTGGAGTAGTAATTTTGTAGGCTATTTTTATAGTTAAATTAAGTCGAAATTCAAATGAACTTGAGAATTCACAATTATGTAGAGCCAAAGGCATTCAAGTGCAAAGTTCTGGATTTCAACCGAAAAATTACTAAACGTTGAGTAGGTTCGTTCGTTTATCGTTTTAACCGCAAAAGCACACCGCAAAGCTGAATTAAATTATTTGAATTAGTATTAGTAGAAGTAAGTAAGATAGGTTTGTAAATGATTTATTAAATTACGACTAACATATCACAATACTAATAGAAACAAAGAGTGAAGCAGTTACTTCATTCATCATCCTGCAAAAGGAAAATGTTATAAAATATTTTAGTCTGTTTTCATGCGACAATTTTTAGGGTTCCTCACCGAAAGGGTGAAAAACGGAATCCTATATGAATGAATATGCCTCCGATGTCTGTCTGTCTGTCAGCGTCTCAATAGGTAAACAGTTGAAATTTTCACAGAATATGTATTTCTGTTGCCGATATAACAAACAAATAATAAAGATAATCCCTACTAAAACATGTTTTTTATGCAGTTTTTGCTCGACTTTTGATTTAGCTCTATCGTAAAAACGGAAACACTTAAAAGAGTGAAAATTGGTATGTTTATAGTGCATAAGCTATTGAAAAACAACAAGTAATAAAAACTCGTCATGTGCGTGTCGGACTCGCGCGAATGTAATACACTTTTGCGTGACTGTGCTAACACGGTATTTTCACTTAGTGGTACGGAACCCTCCGACTTGCACTTGACCGGTTTTTTTGGTACCTAACCCTTGTTTCGAACATTATCAATTACATAAACTCCTACATTCAGTTAAACCACAGCTAACTGACTGACTCTAAGTGAATTCTCCATAACAAAGTCGACTAAAATGCTACTTCGCTCTGATATCTCTCATCAAAATAAACGAGGGCCATTCGGCGAAGCGGTGGCGTATCTACACTGTGTTTTCAGCTGCTTTGCTCAATGGTCTTGTTTTCATAAAGACTAGTAATGGAAGGAAGAGTTGACTTAATGGACAACGAGATTACGAATGAAAAGGCTGATATTTGATTTCTGCAGTTATTAAATTTGAAAACAAGGATTTCACTACTTTGATTCCTCTTTAGGCCCAAAACAAAGTTACACAACGGTTGAGAAATTGTAAGCACTTTTTTTAGCATATTATACACCATGAAAATGAAAAACTTCTCCTAAGGAAACACTCTACGTCCAAATACGAAAAAAAAACTACCCATTGAAACTGCACCATCTGATTAAAAAAATCGTATTTTGACTTGTAGTTAGGGGAAAGTTGTTCAATTTGAAAGCTTACAATTTTGTATACAACCTGTATGTGTAACTTTGATGTAACTAAAACCTACTTAATATTTAAATCATTTTGAAAACTACCACTACAACTACAGTACGTCTTGATAGGGTACTTACTGGCTACCAGGACTTATGATGCATTATTTCTTAAATAATGGTGCAACTTAGGTATTTGTTTATGTTTCAGATCAATGCAACATCTAACTTCATTAAGTTTAAGGATGTAATGTTTCAAATACATACATATTTCCCTTTTATATTACAGTATATTTCTTATTTTAAATACGCTACTGCTTCATGATTCTACGGCTTCTGGGTCAACTGAGCCCACAACCCATTCAACCCACTTTCTGCTTTTCAACGAAAACGATAATTAAAACCCCACGCAGAAAGTACAATTGCAAAAGAATTATATACCTATTTTCCGTCATTTTAAATTAACATCCCTCTTCACCAACCAGAACGACACAAAAAATAGGCCAAGTGCGAGTCGGACTCGCGCAACGAGGGTTCCGTACCACTATGGTAAAAATACCGTCTTAGTTATGGACGCGCTGTCACGTGGAAGTGTATTAAATGCGCGCAAGTCTGAGACGCATTAGTTTTAATTATTTGTTACTATTCTATAGCTTATGCACTATAATATAAACTTACTAATTATCACGATTGTAAGTGTTCCCGTTTTTACGATAGAGCTAAAACAAAAAAAAAAAAACAAAAAAAAAACACCTAAAAAGCACGTTTTTAGTAGTAATTTATTATTTTTGTAGTTGTTGTGATAGCGGCAACAGAAATAAAAAATCTGTGATTTTTTTAAATTTTCTACCTAATACGGTTTACGAGATACAGCCCGCTGACAGACAGACAGACATTGGAGGCATATTAATAGGGTCCCGTTTTTCACCTTTCGGATACGGCGGATAGGAACCCTAAAAATAACAAATGGCCATTACAAACGTGGACTGGGATTTTCCTTATTAAAAACTGTATTCTGTTCCGTCCTATGAATAATCTCTTACCCTGAGGGAAAGGAAGGATTTTTATTCTACCCACAATAGACCTCGAAGAATAGCGCTTAAGTCAACTTCTTGAAGAAAATTGGAAAATGAAACAATTATTTTGAGAAGGATAGATTTGAGACAACGTAGTAGGGAAAATGTTTTCTTATTACGTTCGTAGAAACATTTTGACTTGTAAAGGGAGTTAGGGCAGTAACGTAACGTAACATAGGGTAAGGTTAGTTTACTATTATTCAATCTGTGGTTAGGGACAGGTTTTCGAAAACTGAAAGGGCATCGGAAGTGAACAAAGTGAATAAAAAACTTTCAGGAATTGAAAGTTTGGTGGCATCTTCGTTTTTAAATATATTTTCTTAAATACAGTATTTATTTACTCAACGAGCTTTAAACAACGATACCCCCCACTCGATGGGGTAGGTCAAATCTTTTTTTCGCGTCCCCTTTAGCTAGTTGGGAGTCCCCCTTAATTTTATTTTTTTATTATTATTTTTTGTTTTAGCGGCAACAGATATACACAGTTTGTAAAAATTTCAAATTTCTTCCTATTACGGTTCATGAGATACAGCCCGCTGACAGACAGACAGACATCGGAGATATTGGACATATTGGTATCAATAGGATCCCGTTTTTTCACCCTTTAATACGAATCTATTTACGAGTGAATAGGCTTCTTCTGGGCAAGCTCGTGCCATCGTCAACCTCATCTCTGTCTTCAAGACTCGATCGAGGTCAAAAGTAAACCCATTGACAATTTAAAATCAAAAAGCATTAGTCAAGTTATCATGCAGAGTTATGGGTTCAGCTAAAGAACCTCGCCTGTGTGGTTCCAGGTAAAAAGTCGTCTCTTCCTAAAGGTGTCATAAAAGGCGACTCTCTCTCTGCCTCTTGCACAGCAGACGGCAGACTTTTTGTTCTGACAGTCCGCCAGTGTGGCCGGTACTGCAATTATTTTCGTATTCTTATAGTCGTATTATTCCGTATTATGAGAAAAACGCTCCATTTCTATGCGCGTATTTTCCAAAATCTTTGGTTTGGAAGGGAAATAGCTTGAAAAGTAGTTCGGTTCAAAGAGTTATTCAGTCGAAACGGTTGTTCAGATTGATTGTTATTTAGTTTAAAACGTAGAAAATTTTATTCTATTAAAATCTATAATTTTCAAAATGCCGGCCACACTGACGGACAATGTCCGTGACTGCCCGTGTCTGCCCGCCCCTTCATCTGCTGAGCGCCTTAGGGAGATGGGCAGCAGTGTCCACTCCACTTGTTCCAGTGGCAACACAACGGTAACTGAACAAGCGTGGCGACTATGTTGCATAGCATACCCCCAAGTTATGCGACGCTTATGTGCTGTGTGACATGCTGGAGGATAGCAGTGGACTTATGGGATGATTGCAAAAGAGCCTTACGTCATATGGTGATCAGAAAAATCATAATACCAAAAGAGGATTTGCGCAAATCTTCATCTGTAGATCTACTACAAAGCACTGAAAAGGAAGACGTAACGTTAAGAATTTACGGTACTACATACTTCAGAACAGTCGAATTCAAATATCATCCGTAACAGTATCAGTGAACGAAGTTTGAATTTTGGTGTTTCAATTCGAATAAAATAGTAAAAAGTATTCCATTGTATCAATGACGTTTTCGTCCTTCACTTTTAAAAGTTTGGTGATGACCAAGGTCAAAGATTGGAAGAAAGATGCTGCTGCCCGTCCTCTGGTTCGTAAGCCCTTTTAAACCGAAACACAGCAGTGCAAACACTGCTGCTTCAAAAATCAAGAGGGTAGTACTTCCCCAGACGGACTTTGCACAAAAGCCCTACCACCTCAATATTCGCAGATAATTTGGAAGCACTCTATATAATGATGGCTTAGGGAGTAAGCTGCCGTTATTCATAATCTAAGGCTTAGGGTCGGCGCAACATGTTCGTGTCAACGTGGTGTCAACCACAATAAAAAGGTTGACGCCTGCCCTACGTCAATCATAATTGTAAATTCGCACACGATTATAAAAGCGTGTATAATACAAAAGTCATCCGATTCACATACGTATGCAAAATTTTATCGCAATCGTGAACCAGGAAGTGGGTCAAATTTAACTTGCAAGATTTGGTTATGGACAGACAGACAGACAGACACCGCGACAGGTGAATCTAAATATAAGTTTAAAAAAAATTACAGACCGCCATTGAAAAAAAGTATATAGACAACTTCTTATTCATAAAACTTCAGCAAAATAAATAAGAAACTCTTTCCAAGTAGAGTAATATCCAATCCTCTCGTCTCATTTATTCATTACTGCAGCTTGCATCTACCTAGACGACTTGTTCATCGGAGACTCGGTGAAGGCAGTACTAGCTGCTCTGCTACAACTTTCCTTGCAAATTGCTTACTATTGAATTTCGTACTCGACTTGGGGGTCTATTCTGCAAATCGTTCAAAAGTTTTAGTAGAAAACTATTCTGTAGTTTAAAACTTCTGGTTCATTCTTTTGTAAAACTTCTGAACGGATTCTTGTGGTTTTAGAGCTATTATTTTGAAACTTTTCTTAGAAACTAAACTATTGTTGAACGATTGCACTTATGAACGTCAACTTTTAAAAAGAGACCTTTTTTATCTTGAAATCTATCTACGTATAAGCAAGATAAAAACCAAAGTACCAGCAGATTTGTTACCTTGGCGGCAACGATATTGATTACCGTACACTCCAGAATAACAATACGAGTAAAAGATCGCCCCCAGAGGAGTTGCTCTTGTTAGGAAATATTGAGCAAAGTCGTGAAAGCTTTCCGGGCGGTATCGCGTTCCGAACTTCACGCCGAGTTCACAACTTCTACCAGACGTTTGTTTGCAATTTTCTGGTCTTTCTGAGAGCCACTGACGGTCTTGACTTGTCTAAGCAACCAGTAACAACATTATTTAGGTTTTGTTATGCACTCTTTTGTCATTAGGGTTCCGTACCTCAAAATAAAAAAACGGAACCCTTATAGGATCACTTTGTTGTCCGTCTGTCTGTTAAGACCCTTTTTTCACGAACGTGAAGAGGTATCAGGTTGAAATTGCTAAAAAATATTGAGTTCCATAAACCACACAAGATCTGAAAATTTAAATTTTTTAAAACGACGCAATCAAAAGATATGGCTTTTTATGTCCTCATCTCCATACATTTATGCAAAAAAGCAAAACCTAAAGGGTACTTCCCGTTGACCTAAAATTATGAAATTTGGCAAGAAGCTAAGGTCTCTCCGTACAAATAAAGGGTAAAGTCCAAAATCATTAGTAATAGTAACCAATTAAGGTGAACTCCCGTTTCAAGAACTTTTCTATGAAAGAGGGGTCAAGTTGGATGGTTGCGGAGTTTTTAAAATCAAAGATCAAAAGGTTTTAGTATATCATATGGTAGATAGGTATGGAACCCTTAGGGCGCGAGTCCGACTCGCACTTGGCCGGTTTTTTTTTATCATGCCCTTCTACAAGTGCTTTTACTAAATGAAATGTGATATACTTGAATAGGTCATTAGTTTCTCTCTAGAAGTTTATCAGCAGTGGGCCTCTTCTTGCCAGTGTGGTGCCGTAAAAGAACAGTACAAACCCATCACCACCCCTGAGTGTCGTAAGGGGTGAGTAAGGAATTATAAACTGGAGAAATGGGCAGCAGCGTCCTTCTGTGTATCTTACCATCTTACATAATGCGGTCACCAACAACCCCGGTCCGTTGTGCCAGCCGCAACGTTAACAAGAGTAAAATTTCAATTGTGGAGCCAGCTCCCGGTTTTTCATGGGACATTTCATGGGATCTTATGACGATGATAGGCGTCTTCCATAAATTTTCCCTATTTTGAGTATATCTTAAAATTTGCATTTAGAATACCAAGGGCCCGTCTCAGAGCTTGCTGCTAAAGTTCCTGATAGTAAGCTGACAGATAAAAAATCTGACAGATAAATATGTAAAATTTTTGCCTGTGTATATCTGACAGAGCAAAACATATTCAAACAAAACATATTCCCTATCTGACATAAATAACTAGCAGATAGGCTACCCCCTAGGATAGGCAAACCCCTAGTGTCAGACCGTCAGTTTCCGATAGCTAGCTGACCGATATAATATCTACCATCTAAATATGTTATATTTGTTTGCCTGTGTTTATCTGTCAGTTAAAACAATCAGACACTTGTGAAACAAAACATTTTCAATATCTGACAAAATAACTAGTAGATAGACAATCTAGAAGTTTATAGGGAAGTGGTGAAATGGGCCTTTTGACTTCGTTCAATAATTTACCAGTCAAAACATGACAAGAGTGCTCATTAAACCCACTTGCTTCACTTACTTTGATTGAACGTAAAATGGCGTTAAGAGTCACAAGATGGAGCAAGATTGACAAAGACATGTCTGAACTTTATGGTCTATATATACAAGAGTATTTAAATATTCAATAAATAAAACGTACGGACGTATTAGTCAGGAATGTAGTACGGAAACAAGGAATAAACCAGGATAACTTAAAGAGGCGAAAAGATTCGCAAAAGTCAAGTTAAGGCTAAGTTAGCAGCAACTAACAAGCTTCTTGAGTTGTAGACTAAAAGCACGAGTTTAAAAGGAACCTATTTTCCTCTTGATAAAGTTCAAGAGGAAAATTCTTTTCTGATCCTATTGCGAGAAATAGATTTATTTTTCATTAAAACGGAAAATATCGTAAGTTTGTATGTTTCGGGTATCGCCAAAGATTTTGGAAACTACGCCAGGGGGCGCAGCGTTTTTCTTACGTCAATGGGTATCGCATAATTAGGTGATCTAGTAATCAATAAATAAATATTCCTTAGTCCGTATATTTATCCTTACAATGTTTGTGTAGTGTTTCTCCAGTTTTTCATCTATATTTTTATATAACAACCCATTTACACAGATAACTGCTGCTGTATTTGAAACAAATTACATTCAAACAAAAAGAATCGACGCGATCTTTACCTACGCATTAAGACCACACCATGCCTGCCTATGATTTTAGTAGAAGGTGACTACTTGCTCTGTTTCATAGGCAACCTGTCACTTTTTGGAGCATTCCATCTAAACTATTACCCGGAACCAACCAGAAGCAAAACGTTTTGAATACGAGTACTGAAGTAAATTTTTTGTACAGAAAAAAATTGTCAGTCGCCGACGATTACACGAAAAGAGAAATAACCCAAAGGAAACTAAGTGTTAACATTCCAACAAACACATTGTTTTATTTTATTATTTCACGTTATTTGCTTTTTCCTTTCATCCCATTAGGCAAATGTTTCCCAACAAACCCATTATCATATCCATTACTTTCCTGATGTAATATTTAAGAGTAAATCTATTGGAAAATGCTTACGACGAGCAATGGATAAACATAGAGGTTCTTGTGAAAACATTTCAGCTAATACTCGTAACTGGAATCTTCAGGTTTTCATACATTCGTTTCAAACTTGTAAAAGTTTATTCTTGAGACTAACAGGCAGGCGGGCAGCACTAACTAACAGCACCATGACTGAATGAATGAAAACTTTGAAAAGGGAAGGTCTCGGCGAACTTTCCAAGTTCAGACAGGAAGGCTAAATAAAGGCCAGGTCATAAGTACCCTAAACCGACGAACGTGTCTGGCGATGAAAGTACAGGAAGCGAGGAAAATATGTCAAGATCGTAGCAGGGTGGTGGTCTCTGCCTACCGCGACGGGAAAGAGGCGTGATCTTATGTACCTGTGTCTGTATGACAGATAGGCCAAGGTGGCCTCAGATTGGGTGCCGACACTGTCGACAAACGGTCTCAGAGGAAGAGGCAGACTTCGAAGGGGATAGTATTACTACCCAGCAGTGGGATACTATTAAAAAAACTCTTTTAGATCTGGTTTCATGCTAAACAAAGTATTTGTAGGTGGTAGGGCTTTTGTGCAAAGTCCGTTTGGGGAAGTACCACCCCCTTGCCTTTTTCTGCCGTAAAGCAGCAGTGCTTGTACTGCTTTGCTATTTCACTAATAAGACAGTGGGTGACTTGGGCGGTGGTGACCACTTACCACCTGCTCGTCTGCCCAATTGTGATATTAAAAAATATATATTATTATAGCAACTGATTTTAGAGAATTTTAACCAAAGCTTTGTGCAACTGCCTATAATATCACAACTTATATACTATGAGTTTGTTAAACAGGTACCCGAAGCTGAAACTAATTAATTATTTCATTCTTAGTGTAGGGACACCCGACGGAAAGTTCTGTGACAGAAAAATTCGTACATTATGTACCTAACCTAAAAAGTATTGCAAGCGTAAGGAGCGGATATTTCCGCATCGGAATTTCTACAGGTGCGGCCCTATACTTAGGGCTTAAACTTTACCAGAAAATAAATTGCTAGACTGACACCCCGAAGAGTTCACACAAGTAAAAATATTACCAAAACAGGAGAAAGTGCAGCGGAATTTCTTGTGTAACATCACCAACATCTGAGCAATTTGTCACTCCTCGAGGCGTTTCCAAGCCAAGCTTCTGAAAACCCTTTTATAAGAGAAGCCACCACGCCGCCGCTTTAAACCGCAGCTTAAGTATAAATTTAACTGGGAAAGATATTTTCCCAGCAAATTTCGCTACACGGTACCACGTCAAGAGCACCTACCTAGTTAAGCCAAGCAACGTAACTTTCTGCCTATAGTTTAAAATGGCATGTATTTAACGCGGCGACAAATTAATCTGAATTAGGGTTTTAAAAAAATATTAAAGCAGGTAGCAAAAATAACAGGTTGGCAGCTACAGTGAAGGTTAATTTTAAGTACAAAGTAGCAGCTTTATAATCAGTTGTAAGCTTTGTTTTAATTTAAACAGGCATCGATTTTTTGTTTTGGTAACTGAATTTATTGTTAAGCGAACACTAAACGGCGAATAAAAACTAGAAAATAGGCTTTCTTGAATAATACATAGAGGTTGTATATAAAGTTAACTAAGGTGAGAAGATAATATGAACATGGTCATAAAAACATACTTTGTTCGACATTTTAAGAGCTCTAAATAAAGCAAATAGTGACATACAAAAAAAATTGTTTGACTTAGAGTTATTATTATTTGACTTAAAATTTTCCTACAATGGCGAAAGAGTAAAAGGCATAAAAGTAAAATAATTGTCTTTATTTATTCAACTCATAATATTTATTTATTTATACCGAGCTGAGTGTTTCTCTTAGTTCATTGTTTGTAATTAAAGCTCCAATAAAATCCTCCTGACTGTAGGTTAGTTCGACGGGGACCCACTGTGCGGGTCTCCTATTTCTGTCTTCGAGGGGTCAAAAGGGAACCTAACATAACCTACCGTGTATTTGTCGTCCTGTCTGAAGGGCTACGCCCTCTCGTTCCCCCGCTTCGTGACGGTAGTGGTCACTTTGAGAAAAGCAGTAGTCATTGTAAAAAGGTTCGGAAGCACGCGGAAGTATGATTAATTGATTACAAAGAAGAGCGAATTTATAATTAAAGCTCCAAGGTCATGTTCCAAGGCCAGGTTCTCTTGTCACCCCTAGCAAACAGAAATAGGAGACCCTCACAGTACAAAAAAATATATAAAATCTTTAAATATTTAAAGTTTAGATGCAATGAGTACGCTTGTCGCCGTTTTCATTAAATTATGATTCTACAAACAAAAAAACTGAAATCCAAATAGTACCTGTTTTGATTTTTACAGCTACCTTCAAATCGCAGCCCGAAAGTGTATTTTTATATGTTGCCAATAATACAATCTCTGCCATCCCGCTGTTAATATTAGTCGCCAAGTCATTATTTATAGTACCTCGAATATGATTTCATTGCCCCTGTTTAATATATTTGCTGCCTTAAAGAATCAGCCATTATTTAGTTTTTATAAATCCTTGCATTTTGAAGCTCATCTAATATAATTGTTGCTGAAATATTTAATCGCTGCCAGATTAATTTATTAGATGCAAACTGTAAGTTGCCATTTCATTTTTTAGTTGCCTCGAAAATAATAAGCCGTTTAAAATGCAGGTGAAATAATAAAAGCGTTCGTACGCATAGTGCACAGCGCTTGTGCAGTAGGTATGTACAGTCAACAGCACTGTGGCGTCTGAGCCGTCTGGGTTTTAGGATTATTTACCACATAATTGATACAATTCTTATTTCTTCATAGTAACTGGTTTATTCGTGTAGCACTTTACACTCGTGACATAAACTGAGCCCCCCACGTACTTTCAACTCGTAAGTATTTATTTATTGACTGAAGGTGGGGAGTGAGCAGAATCCCCAAAGCGAATCGTGATTTCCTTGGGTAGAATGAAACTAGCGTTGTACAACTTCAATCAACCTTAATGTTATGTTCAGATAAATTTATTAAATTACAAATTATGATCACAATACACTGCAAGCTCGAAAGTGAAAACAATCCAACCTTAAGGTGATCCGTTTTCCATACAAAAATTAAAATGACTTGCATTCATAAGCGGGACATAAAATTCTGTTGAAAAACGAACGAATACTGCTATTTTTAGTTAAATTTTTCGCTGATTAATACAAAAATACAGCTAATGAACTGAAAGTACTAGTTTTTGTTAGAAATTTTTGGTTCAATATTACGATTGTGGGCGTGCGGTCAAAACTGTACGGTTGTGCTTTGGGTGCATGTGTGAGTGATCGTACTCATGTACATCACGGACTGACGAGAGTAATTGCATATGGAGATATTTTTTTATCGAAATTGTTGTTAGGCGTTGAAGTTGCACCATGAAATTTACGCTAATCAACTTTTTGCACATATATAGTTGGTACTTTTTGCATTAAAAAATAAAGCCTTAGATTTGCAGCAGTGGCTCCATCTAGTTGCGTTTGGGGCTAAGCTGGCCGTCACAGATCACCTTAAGGTGTAAAAAGTTGATTCGCGTAAATTTCATCATGCAACTTCAACGCCTAACAACAATTTCGATAAGAAAAATATCTCCATATGTCCACTAAAGTCAATTACTCTGGTCAGTCCGTGTTTACATGAGTACGATCACTCACACATGCACACAAAGCACAACCGTACAGTTTTGATCGCACGCCGATTGTGGAATCGTAATAAATATTGAACCAAAAATTGCTAACAAAAATAGTACTTTCACTACATTAACTGTATTTGTGTATTAATTAGCGAAAAATATAACAAAAATAGCAGTATTCGTTCGTTTTTCAACAGAATTTTATGTCCCGCGTAAGAATGCAAGTAATTTGAATTTTTGTATGGAAAACGGATCACCCTAAAAGGAGGTGTTTTTAAAGGTACTGCAACTACTGCTGGTAGTTTGGGAACTAAGACTTTATTGTAACAAACTTCCTAGTATACAGCGTGAATATTGATTGGATTCACTCCTGAATTCCAGTGATTCTCTACTCATGAAAACAAGCGATTTTCCCGAATCGACTCTCCACACTGAAGTGTCACGTAATCGACTCATTTTGTATGGGTAGTCAGAAAAGCCAATAAAACTATGGCAGCCAATATAATCTTTCGAAGGTACGATCACGTGCGGTGCGCCATAGCGGTTGTTCTCTCCGTATACAGCGTGATGACTCTTTTGTGCGTAAAGCTTTTTTGGGGTAAAAAGATTTTTTGTTCGGAAAAGTTGATTGTTATCATGAATAGAATCACTGGGCTTCGGAAGCAAAACCAATGAAAATTCACGCTGTATAAGGAATTTGAAGCCCTTGAATGGCATTATACCGCCTTAATATTTATATATTCTTTATTGCACAAAATTTTACAAAAAAGACTATTCCTAAAGGACATACACAAAGGGGATTTCTTCCAGCCAATCGAAGGCAGTGAGAAAGTTGTATCAACGGGAACACAATAGTGCAGAAAAGTAAAAAAAAATAAAAAAAAATAAATAGTAATATCATTTTGACATAACAAATATGTAGGTATCATAAATAATAAATAAAAAAATTAACTAATAAATAATACAATAATATGTACTCGTATATGGCAAGGGATATCGGAAACATAAAATTTCATTTCTTAGGCATGTGTAAATGTAGAGCAACTTATATTAACTTACTCTTGAATTTGTTTTGAAACACAGTAAAAGCAAGTTAGGCAATTTCTCGAAAGCCGAACCAAGAACAAAAAGTCAAAATTGTGGAATTCCTTCCTCGAAATCGTTGCTAGACCTGAAGTGGCGGAACTTTAAACCGCAGCGTTCACGTGTAATTTAACTTGGGGGGAGCGAGACAATTTCCCGGCAATTCCCTTCCCCCTTCCCCTTTCAGCCCTCCTCTCCGCAACCGCTGTTCAATTTGTACCGAGGAAAAAATTGCCTGTAAATCTGTGACACACTGCCTGACATGGAATGAAGAGCCAATTACGACGACCTACTTGGCACGGATGCAACTGCCTTCTGGTCAAAAAGAACCCGCGCAGATTAAATTAACCTCTATAGCCCCACTAAAATAAACAAAAAGCTCCCCCAAGCGCCACAGAATATCCGTTAAACCCCGCCATACTAAAATTCGCAACAACCGTGCAAAAACAGAGTGACATTGCGAATTTGCAATTTTTTCCCGCCAATTGACCTACTGACATTGGTCGGGTATCCAGCGCGCGGGAAGTAATCGCCGATATTTCCGAACGTAGCCACTCTACCTCTATGGTTTATATGTCATTCGAAAGGTAACTTTATAAGGTCTAAAGTCACCATACATGTCAAACCAAAATAAACCGTAGTTTTTATGCAATAAGGCAAAATTCGAAGTGAACCCGCGGTGCTTGACGGAATGAAGCGATCTGGGTTCACATGTGAACCCACGGGGCTTTATGTCCCGTGATTGATTCCCGCATGGGGCATGTGCCCCTAATCTGTGATAACATTGGAAAAATGACTTTGCAAATACACCCTGCAAAGGGATGGAATTCCGTACCTGCGTTTGTATTCCCGAGTTCATAAAACCCGGAACTATTCAAGTCGCGAGTGAATACACTTGTTCTGGAGTAGCTGTTACCGTGTCGGGGACATCTCTGCCGCTAGATTGAATAAGAGACCTCTGTACGGGCCTATTTTAAATATTAATCCGTGTCGCGGACGGGAACGAGGCAGAAATTTATTGGAAAAAATTGCTGGCTGGGGATTAAAAACTTTCAAAATTGGTATCAATTCCTAGCTAGAAAAGGTACAATTTCATGCTATCCTTATTTATATAAATAAAACTTATGTGACTAGGTACCTAAGACACGTCGTACATAAATGTTTAAAAATTAAGAGTACATACATGAACTAAAAATAATACATAAAGAAAGAACGCTTAACAATTTTGTAAACAACGAGATAGTAGCGCCGCGCTTCCTTACCATGCGTAGCTCCTCCAAGTTACCAGGGGACAAAATTATTTTAAATATCATATGATGTAGGTGTCTGTGTGTCTCAGTCACCTTGTGTTGGCAAAAATGCTTAAACGTTTACGGAACGCAGCGAAATGCCTTGAAAAATGTTAGTAAAGGAAAAAACGCCTGGAGATATATTAATAGCAATTTAACACTTCCTTTAATTAAAACAATCCTTTATCAATGAGTTTTTTACGTGCCTGGCAAGTAATTTAAGGAACCAAACGTCCAAGGAAAACAAATATTTTTACATACATACATACATAACATCACGCCTCTTTCCCGTTGGGGTAGGCAGAGACCACAGTCCTCCACCTGCTACGATCTTGACATACTTCCCTTGCTTCCTGTACTTTCATCAATCCTTTCATACATGTATGAAAGGATAAATATTTTTAAACAAGGTTTAATAGAATGGCTGTAAAAAATCTGCCAACAAATTATCCCAAGACAATTTTTGACCTCCCATACAAAATGCGTTATTAGCTGAAGCAGTTTCCATGGGAGGTTAGTCAAAGTCAAAAGTCAAAATAGTTTATTCATTGTTGGATATTAAAATCTCTCAATGACGTCAGCTTAACTACATCGCTTCACAAACAAATGATAAATAATCGAAGTTCCTTGGGAAAAGTCGTTCAGTTTCATGTTCTAAGCAAAGTGCTAAAATTGTGTTCACTATTTTATTAAGACTATAGGGATCTATGTAATTAGGGTAACGACTAATGTAATGATGTAGTGAACATAATTTTAGAATGTCACTTGGGCCACAAAACTAAACAAATTTTCCCAAGAAACATGTCAAAACGAAAAAAATCTTTTACGTCCCATACAAAATGAGGAAACTGACGCAGTCTCCATTATTTTGTTCCGTATTTCGACCTATGTTTCTCAGGGAATGTTGTTCAGTGTCATGGTCTCGTCCGAGTACTCTATTTTGAAATGTCCACTGGATGGCGCTATGTTCTATGTTCTCTATTTCATTAGGACCTTATACTTTTAAAAGTACTAGAGGATAGTCTTTGAACAGCTGCCGATTGATGGTTAGGTACTACTTTCTTTCTGGCCAAAACCTGGATGGGTGTCCGTTAATGATAAAAATAAAACCGTGCTTCCAAACACTGGGGGGTCTACTCTAGGAATGGATCTGATTTGTCCACTGAGTAAGGAGGTAATCGTAACACGCGGAATAGGCACGTATGCAAATAAAACAAAGTCTACTATCGTTCGGATACGTGCTAGCGCAGCATAAAAGAAACGGCAAGAAACCACTACTGGAGAAAATAGGCACGTATGCAAATAAAACAAAGTCTACTATCGTTCGGATACGTGCTAGCGCAGCATTAAAGAAACGGCAAGAAACCACTGGAAATGATGGCACAGTCGCTCTGTGTAAATACCTATATCCTTATCAAATCTACTATATTGCGTAGGTTAGGTTAGGTGTATCCGTCTCACTGCGTAAAAAAACGTCAAAATATTTTATACTAGCTGGTGCCCGCGACTTGGTCTGCGCAGGTTTATAAATTGTAGCCTATGTGTTATTCTGATGTATAAGCTATATTATTGTAAGGTTTCATTAAAATCCATCCAGTAGTTTTTACGTGAAAGAGTAACAAATATACATCCATACATACACGTTTACAAACTTTCGCCTTTATAATATTAGTTGGATTAGTAGGATTTTATTAAGGACATTGATCTTTATCTTATACTAAGAACATTGATAATATACCCTCAGAATATTGACGTTTTTGCTTTGGTTAAACAACGGTCCTCAAATCTAATAATTTACTCAGAACAAAACAATAAATTTACTATCAGCAAAATGAAATTCCGATTTGACGACAACAAGCGCCTGTTTCAATTAGCATAGCAAGAATTGCCGTTCAAAATAGCGAGCAAGCAAAAATTACATCAGGCGCTTTAACGAGGTCCTCCAATACGGTCCCTGTTGATTTAGGTGATTGTCCTGAGCCTGCCAAGGGCTAAAGCGACCCTGATTGAAATTCTCACTTATTAAAGACTGACATTTTGTTATCTTTGTCAAATAAGTCTATTTTTAGAAGTTTTAGAAGATTAGACTATTCTTGAAGAAAGTTAAAGAACATTAGGTTATAGTCATTGATTTATGAAGCAGTTTAGAGGCCATTTGGTGCCTTGAATACACGTGTTTGTGTTTTCCATAAATGGCCATGGCTACTGCCCATCGTCGGGCTCAATATCCCTTAGTCGTCTATTACGACACCCAACGGAAGAAATAGGGTGGTGCTATTCGTAGCCGGCACAACATAGTTTAGTTAGTGATACTGCGACACGATGGCCATCACTCTACTGACTAGCTGTTGCCTGCTACTTCGTACGCGTGTAAGTAGGTACTGTAGTGATCCTCCTCGAAAGCCTTCTTTTAGCAGAGCTGGCTGGCGAGTATTTCTAAAATTGAATTTGATTTCGAATAATGACGTCACGTTCTGAAAACAGTCGCCAGTCAACTCCTGCCCACGGCTGGGTACGGACGTTGCTATTAGCTTTCTATATAAAAAAAAGAATATAAAACATAAATGCGAATCCCAAGCGTCTCTTTTATAATAACCCCGGTCCTCGTGTTCGCTATAATGGTGGAGGCGCCGCCGTGCCCCTATTGCCATTTTATGTAGTGTTACAGTTACGCGGTCACCGGTCCTAAGTAAGACAAGAGGATGCTAATAAAGAAGATGATGCCCTGTATGTGAAGAAGATGATGCCCTGTATGTGAAGAAGATGATGACATATGATGACCACGACGCATCATACTTTATGAGTGCCAATTTTTATGGACACGGCACGCATAACACGTGCCGTACAACTGTAAGCTAATTTTGTATTGTCTAAAGCAGAGAATCACCCTCATCAAAGTTTTTTCATATTGTTCGTCATGCTTGAATTGGTTACAAACGTACCAATTTCGTATTCATTTGTGTTTGCAAGTCTCCAAGGCGACGGATGGCGACAGAGTAACTGCGCATGTCTTTTGGATGACAATCTGACAAAGATGTCATGTCATATTTTGTTTGTTTATAGTATTTGTTCATATTGCGTAGATAATATTACGTGTACAATATTATTTCTATAATCACGAAATATTGTCCTATAAAAAAAATATAGATAAGCTCATTATGATTATAAATGCATTGTACGCAATATTGTAAATGTAAAAAAGATATATGTATGATTTTGTACTAAAATCATTGTTAGAAGGTTTTCACTATAATTTTTCACTTTTCTAGTCAAAGAACCTCTCATATAGTTAAAAGCGTGAGTTATAAATGTTTTACTTGACGATGTATGTATAGATGAAAGACGTCCAAAAACGTATTCATGGTGTCCTAACTTTATTTTGTACTTAACACTAATTCTCTTTTTCATGTTATACTATGCTCAATGAGTTGTGATATCGAGTGTCGATATCCTTGGATGCGCTTCAGCGTGTCCACATCGGTGATCGCTAACCATGAGCGACACCACTAAGATGGCTATCCTGACTGACGACTGATGGCGGACGTGCTACTTCCGACCATCGCATCGCCAGCAGAGCTAGGCTGCAAGCAGCTCTTCAGCCATCTCAAAAAAGAAGATTGTTTTATTTTTGCTATCCATGTATTAATAAATTTATTTTTTGGGTTTGTTCATTAGGGTTGTAATTGCGAACGATTGCAACTTTATTGATCATCTGGGAAAGAAAAACGGGGTGTTTTTTGGATGTTTGTAATTATGATTTAATTACAATCATTCCTTGGTTTGTTTATTTTATTCTACTACCTGGTAATAAAAGATTCTTCAATGGTAAAGTGTTAAAAAGGTATAGTGATTTATTGGTAAAGGTAATCTACAGGTAACGTGTTATGATGACGGTAAACAAGTAAGTATTGGTATTTTCTTTAAAGTCTATACTACAGACATAACTTTCTAAAGATTTTTCTCATAATTTCAATAAAGAGTGGGTTCAGTTAGGATAAATGTCACAGTTTTCATTATCGGGGAAGAACATAGGTACAACTATTAATAAATCATATGTATTTAGATAGAGGGTCTGGATCAGGCTCAAGTATCGTGTTTGTAGCTGGTATGACTACGTGTATTTTTCTAGCTTTGCTTCCGCTTTACATCGGCCGCAGGTCATATGATGTTAACTAGATTTCAAATTATGATGCTTTTGGAAAAACATCACTTTTTGGGGTTAAATATTAGTTTTTGGAATCGATAATATAGGTTAGCTTGATGGGATATATTGTTGCCACTAGTTGTTATCTTGTACAACCACTTTTATGCCCATAGGGTTAGTGGGTGGCTTTTGTTGGGTCACAGTATCTTGGGAGCATCTTAGGGTAGCTTTTGTCTCAATTTGGCAACGCCTTTATTTTATATGAAAGAGAAAGGTATATCAGTAATGTCACTGACATTATCCAGCCGCAGGCTGCATAATTTGACGCGTAGCGTTTTTCAAGCGCTTTCCTTATGTCAAATTGACTTTCATCAGCCGCAGGCTGCTAGACAAAATCAGAGCGTTTTTTCTATGTCATGGGAACATTTTATTTTTTTAGGATGAGCATAGTGTAGGAAGTTTTCTTTTTTAATTTATGTAAAGGTTCCATGAATTACGAAAGAGAATGTTTTATATTATTGGATGTCAAAACTTTATTTGTCAAAGAGCATAGTATCACTTATTTTCTTAGAGACGTAACTAGTAAAATAATTTTAGATTTGATCTAAGATAGTTCTTTTTTCAAAATTTTTACCATTGTATTTTTTGGTTTAGCAAGTAGTAAAGCGTAACACCTGTTGTGGTGTAATTTTCGGTGGTTTTGTGCACCGTAGTTCATGAGATTACCGAAACTGAAAGCAACAATGTTTTGTCACATGAGCTAGATATTAGCAATATTTTGCAGGGTTATGTTATGCTTGCATTTGTAATATTTTCCACCATAGGCAGGTAGATTAGGGAATTTTTTGTACAAGAAATTTCCAAGCTTCACTCGGAAATTTCTTTGCCCGGGGGGAGGATAATGTAGTGATCCTCCTCGAAAGCCTTCTTTTAGCAGAGCTGGCTGGCGAGTATTTCTAAAATTGAATTTGATTTCGAATAATGACGTCACGTTCTGAAAACAGTCGCCAGTCAACTCCTGCCCACGGCTGGGTACGGACGTTGCTATTAGCTTTCTATATAAAAAAAAGAATATAAAACATAAATGCGAATCCCAAGCGTCTCTTTTATAATAACCCCGGTCCTCGTGTTCGCTATAGTACCTATAGCAGGAAAAGTATCCTATTTTCTTCCCCATGGTTCCAAACTGCCTGGAACCATGATAAGTAGAACCGTAGAGCTCTAAAATATCTAATCAAACTCGGTCTTCGGTCCTTAATAAAAAAATTTACGTATCTACTTGTAGCACAAATGTTAATCAAATCAATTAAATATCGTTTATTCATTGTTGGATATTGTCAGCTAAACTACATCGCTTCACAAACAAACTGGCGCCAAAAAGTTGGGAAAAAGCGCTGTTGGGAAAAAAAGAAGCGACAATAAAAAGCTACGCGCTCTTTTAAATATGTTTGAATGTACAGGGTATATATAATAAACGTATTTGAATTTTGAATTAACCTGTTAGAACCGTAGCTGATCCCATGGATTTTTCTCTTCTAGGTAATCTGATATTTTATAACAACCTTTCTTATACAATTTTTGTTTCATAACAGTTTTGAATTTATCTAACGTTAAACTTGTTAGGAGGTACCTTATTATAGAAGCGTAAGTATACTAAGGTTACTTTATAACCTTACAATTAAAGTAACCCAAATTCAAATTTCCGCCACCAAACTGCTTACCAATTCAAATCCGTGTCATTTTATGACCTTCTGCAGAGTTAATTTATGTTTTATGGATATTAAGAGCATTAAAACAGTAAAATTGAATTTTAAGAGTTTATAACGACCGTTATTAAAACATTTCTGACGCACCCCACGCTCCCGAGGATATTAAAAAACATTATTAAAATGTGATCATAAGCCTTCTTCTTTTTGTAAGTAATGGCGGTAAGGAAAGTGTTAGACGCTAGAATAACACAACATCTGTTTACTGATTATACAGAATTACAGAGTCTATTCAAGTCGCAAGTGAATAGGCTTCTTATGGGCAAGCTTGTTCCATCGTCGACCTCGTCTATGTCCTCAGAGCTAGATCAAAGTCAAGAAGACCATAGAAAAATATATATATAACGTTTTAATGAAATAAGCGAAACCCTCAGATACCCCAACAGATTTTTATTGAAAGAAATCCATTCCCGTAAAAAAATCTTAAATAAAGTTTTATTTATCTAGATATTGTTATTTTAAAGTTTCATCATTGTTCTAGTTTCATCGCCGTTCGAGTCCGCTCACACCACGCACGCCACGCCACCTTTCGCCGCCGCCAGCGCGTGTGTCCACAGAAATGTTTAGAATAGAAGCGACAAAAATTTTAATAATGAAAATAAAATAAAAATTACCCCTAAATTGTTATATATGGTTAATTTTGAACTCCTGGCGAAATTTTTATTTGTTACTCAACATAAAACTGGGGAGTAATCATGATAATTTCGACGATATCATCACCAAAACAGAAACGTTTTATTTAGGCCTTACATAATGGAATGGTTTTGTTTGGGTAATATCGTTAAAATTACCTCGATCAGCCCCGTGAACAATTTCCCCGAGATACGTTGGTCGAAAAACGACAATTTTTTTGTCGTTTTTCGTCCCATACAAAGTCTAGTATTGCCTCGCCAACGCAAGGTTTAATAAATCTATTTTCGACTCATGTTTCTTTGGGAAAGTTAGTGTCCTGAGTAGAAATTAGTGTCCTGAGGTCCAAAAATACCCCGGTATTTCTGCTTTTTATAACAACAAAAATACGCCGCAATAACACACTCCAAATAATAATTAATTAAAGGACCCACAAGTAATCTACTTACGTGGGAAATACACGGGAGGGTGTTGGTGAACAAGCCAATCCATTTGCGAAATGAAACTCGTGTCACATTGCACTCACAGTCATACACAAAAGCTAATTAAAGCGTATATATACAGGGTGGCCCATTGATAGACGTTCAAAAGAAAAATTTTGATGCCTCATGCTAAGGGGTATCCAAATCACTCCCATGTATGTTCCGCGATTATTTGTAGTTTTCAAGTTATTAATTATTTTCTTAATTTTTAAATTTTTCTGCTGAAGAAGATTTAAAAATTCATATCTTTTTTTTACTGAATATTTTTTCATTTCTCGTTTTGTGTCATGGTTGTCTTGAACGTTACTTTCATGCATAAAATAATTAACTTCCTAACATTCCTACTTGTTATTCAAAAAGTATGGTACATACATAAAATTTTCGAATAATTTAATGAACCGATTAAAATTTTGATCATCAATTTAAAAATACAAAAAGGATGTTCCATAGGTTGTGGCTGATTTTAAAAACTTTCCAGGTCTCTAGGCTACCCAAAACATAAAAAAAATTTGGTGCTTAATATGTAATTTTTCGCTGAAATTGGCGTTTTAGTGTTGAGGGGGAAAAAACCCTCAATGATAATTTAGGCCCCAAATAAATAATTTGCCCATTTTGGTCATTCCTATTACAAATTATGATGATAATAGGGCTTCTGTACAAAGTCCATCTGGAAAAGTACCACCTTTTGCCTGTTTCTGTCGTAAAGCAGCAGTGTTTGCACTATTGTGTTTCGGTAGAAGTTTTAAGAGAGCTGGTAAAATTTCTGGTACATATGCGATTCTATTTTATTTCTTAGGATGGGCCTTCAGAATTTGGTTGTTTTTTCCGTAGGAATGGCTACTTGATAGATTATTTTGAAAGTATTTTGGTACTGAAAACGGTATTTTTCGCTGAAATTGGCGTTCAAAAGATTCTAGAAATAAACCTGAATCTTAACTTATGTTTTAATTGATAAATTTTACAATTTTCGTTATACTTGTGTCAACTTTCAAGGTAGTGGGGCTATTCTGAAAGTCTGTCTCACCATTATCGAAATTTGCCAATAAATTAGGTGACTAAAATTGGAAAATAATTATTTTAACCTAAATTAAGATTCATTTTGTTCTATAACATGTTTAGAACGCCAATTTTAGCGAAAAATACCATCTAAAGTACCAAAATACTTTCAAAATACCCTATCAAGTGGTCATTCTTACGAAAAAAACAACCAAATTCTTAAGGGCTACCTTAAGAAATAAAATAGAATCACTCATGTGCCAGAAATTTTACCAGCTCTCTTAAAACTTCTACCGAAATACAATAGTGCAAACACTGCTGCTTTACAACAGAAACAGGCAAAAGGTGTTTTTTTTTCCAGATGGACTTTGTACAGAAGCCCTACTATCATCATAATTTGCAATAGGAATGACCAAAATAGGCAAATTATTTATTTGGAGCCTCAATTAACATTAAGGGTTTTTTCCCTTTAAGTTTGCGGTTGATAGTTTTTCCTTGAGTATTGCGAGAAAGTAAGTGCAGTGCTGCTGTGCCATTTATTTTTTGTATGTTTGTTACTCGATATCTCCGCCAGTAGTGACCCGATTTTAATGATTCTTTTCTTAATAATTTCGACTTTTTATGAAAAGAAATAACGTTTTAAACCCTCGAATGACCCATTGAACTCTGTAGATTCAAACATACCCATTATAAAAAGCGCGTGGGTTTTTATGGTCGCTTCTTATTTTCCCGCCATGGCGCCACTTTGTTTGTGAAGCGATGTAGTTTAGCTTACCTACGTCATTTTGGGGTTTTTAGATATCCAACAATGAATAGATGATTTTGATTTGATTTAAATATCGTCATAGCTAAAGGGAATACACATTTATTTTAGTTAAAAAAAAGTTACTTTTTTTAAACAAAATGTGATTTTTCATGAAAATTTTTTTTGCTATTCATCAACTGACCACAAAGACTGGTGGGAGCTCGCACAAGACCGCGAAAAGAGGAAAAAGGAGAGAGAGAGGCCTTTGCCCAGCAGTGGGACAGGCTAGGTATAATCAATTAAAAGCTATAAAATGTGTCGAAGTTTTTGTTTACATTCTTTTGAATGAAAAATCTTGTCGCCCATATTATTGATATTTTTGTTGCTAATATACAAAACACAATTTCGTATAGGTTTAAATTTTGACGTGTGGTTCACTGTTGGATTTTTGAAATAGATTTTTTACTGAAAACATTCTACAGGTAAAAATATTTTTGTGAGCCCACACGTTTTACAATTTTTTAACCTATCGTTAAAACAACTGACTAAATTTTGAAATCAAACACTTTTCTTCACAACAGTATGTAATATAACGCAATGTTCCCACTTTCACAGTGTTGAGTCCAGCAATTTATGGGTAATGTGGTTTTAGTTACCTATGCTAGTCGGCAGTGGGAGTGGGTTACTCTTATACCTGTATTTCGTATTCTGAGTCCTGGATTAAAATAAGTATTAATAGTGGTCTTAGAATTCACAAAGAGTATTTTATTACGTTTTCATTCACATAAAATCTTGCCAATGAGTGATTATACATTTTGTTAGGGACCGCCTTCCGAAAATCCGAAAACTGAAGGGGCATGATCAGTCAACGACACTGAACATCCTTCAGTGAACAAAACTTTCAGGAAACGAAAAAAAAATCGGCTTCTCCATACAAATTGCCCAATAAAGTTTACAATTTTGTATGGAGACGCGGATTTTTTTTTCGTTTCCTGAAAGTTTTGTTTACTGAAAGTCGTTCAGTGTCGTTGACTGATGATGCCCCTTCAGTATTCGGAAGGCTGTCCCTAACACCTTGTACTTAATTTTTTTCCTCCATTTTGTAAGCGAATAAATACATTTTATTTATATTTATTTTATTATTTATTCGAAAAATACTTTTCTGTTGGGTGGGTAGTACAGTCAAGAGTAGGTCAAGCTTCACACTCTCAGTACGACATTAGCCCTAGCAACGATTGAAATAAAGGGTGAAAGGGACGGTGTACCGAAAACTGATAGGGCGTGCTCAGTCAACGAAACTGCACAATTTTCCCAAAGAAACATATGTTGGGAAATGAATAAAAATTTTGACCTCTTCATACAAACTGTTCGACCAGAGCGGGAAATTTGTTTGGAGAGGTACCAAATTTTTTTTTTTTCATTTCCCAACATATGTTTCTTTGGGAAAGTTGTTCAGTTTCGTTGACTGAGCACGCCCTTTCAGTCTTCGGTACACCGCCCCTTACACCCTGTACAAATGGTACGCATTTCAATATGTAAAACTGGACGCGCTCTTGACTGTACACACTGCCGCAAGTCGGTGGAAACACTTTGGCCTTACGCGGGTCTCAGTAGACGCATTTTTGAAGCGTTCGTAGTGAATCTTTAGTTCGCATACGAAAACGAAGCGTGCACGAATTTAATTTCTAATGCAATCGATTTTACGCATTTTTGAATCATTCGAAAACAGTGTTGCCATTAAATTCAAATCTTTCAACAATTCTCTTTTCACGCAGAAAAAATAAAAACCGGAAAGCAATTCCTCGTTGATTTAAAAACCGGTAATGAATTGCGAGGGAATGGAACGCAAATTAAAAAGTTGATATGTCAGTCTAATGTCATATGTGAAGGAAACGTCAATGTCGTTCTCATCACAGATTATACATACTTCCGAGTGGTAGAATTGCAAAACGAGTGGTTCGGGCCACTCGTTGCAGAATTCACAGGTATGAATATTCAAAAATTGGAATTTTACGGATTCGTATACGAATCTTGCCAATTCGAATGCGAATTGAAGTTCTACGGCTTCAAAAATGCGTCTCCTGGTCTCGGAGGTTAGTAGCAGAGCACCGATTCAGCTTATTACCGGTTTTGTTTCTTCATGCTTGCTGCTACAGGCTGTGCAATATTTCATACGTCATTTTCATAATCAATAATCAGACTGTTGATAGTCCGGTCCCTTATAGTCTTATTATCGCCAAATTCACCAAATTGCACCAAATTTTTTCCAGGTACTAGTTAGGTACATAGCTCTCAATTTTTGATGGGAGCCAATTCTTGAATTTCGACAAATTTCCATAGTAAATTCAAGAATTGGCTCCTATCAAAAGTTGAGAGCTATGTACCTAACTAGTACCTGGAAAAAATTTGGTGAAATTGTAAGGCGTGTCAACGTGAAACAGCTACCTGACCGCACTATGTTGATTCAAATCATTAACATGATTGTATTTCATTGGACAACAACGCCTTTAATTACGACACTTCACAAACAAAATGTCGCTATGTGGGGGAAAAAGAAGCGACAAGAAAATACCAAAAAATTTCACCTCGCGGGAGACGAGTGTATGCAAACAAGAGGGTTTGGGAGGGATCAGACTGCGTTACACGAGGATTAGCCATTTTTATTGCCGCGAGTGTAATATCCGCGCCTACAGATGTTCCAATTCACGACCAACTTTTGAGTAAAAAGTATTCCTTGTAAATGTACTAAGAGCAC
This sequence comes from Athrips mouffetella, assembly GCA_947532105.1. Classification (NCBI taxonomy): domain Eukaryota; kingdom Metazoa; phylum Arthropoda; class Insecta; order Lepidoptera; family Gelechiidae; genus Athrips; species Athrips mouffetella. Next base: position 15,051,198 of record OX383977.1, read on the forward strand.
GTCAAGCTTGACAAATTGGACTTTAACCCTTTATCGTCGCTTAAGAGACCAGTAAAAAGTTTGGTAAATGGACTTAATTGTTAATTTCACAATGTACTGATTCACCACTACTGAGCTTTTATGGTAAAAAAAAAAAAAAAACATTTTTTTTTTTAAATAGAGTACAATTTCCAAACGCTTTACCTGGGTGTCTGCCCTATAAAGGGTTAAACCTTCTCACTTAAAAAATATGTTAATTACTTTTTAAAACAATTTTAAAATGATTTATGAATTTTATGATCATTATTCCAAACACTACGTGGTAGAGTCAAACTAGATATGCTCTTGACTTCTTTGATTGACTCCATTGAACATAAATATTCCTAAATCTTACAGTTTTTTTAAAGAAACACTCAACACTTTTTTCTACTCAAAAACAATACAACTGCTCAAAGTTAATTTTGAACAGACATTTTAAATAACTGATTATTTTTACTTAGGTAGGTGCGTTTAGACGCACACGCGCACATTTTCATCTCCACGTTTGTATGTGTGCACGTGCAAAGTACTTATAAGTTAGGTACCTACCTATTGCTTTTCAAACAGAGAGGACGTGAAATTTTCGGGCAAAAAGGTAAAAGTTTAGATAGGTGTCGTACCTATGACGTCACGTCACACTCCCGCCCACTAGGAAAATTGAATTTTTGCATGTTGCTGCTCCAACTCCAAGCCCTTTATAGAGTGATGGTTCTCTACTCCGTGGATGGTAGTATAGGTGTAATAAAACTCTCTTACTTGCGAAACGTAGGCGAGGGGATTCGATTCTCGAGGCAATGCAGAAATTATTTTTAAATTTGTTTAATTTCAATAAATTCTGGTACCACACGCCAAATTCGATAATGATAGGTAGGTAACTATTGAAAATTAAAGTTTCGCAAATTTACAAAGTCCTGTAAACACCGGGGTGTCTACTCTCAAAGTCCGATATATCGAAACGATACTACTCGAAACATGCAAATGCAAAACTTCGTCCCTTGACAATAGAGTAGAATATTGGATGGATGCAGTTTGAAAATTCATCCTACCAATATTCTACTCTATTCTCAAGGGACCAAGTTTTGCATTTGCATGTTTCGAGTAGTATCTGTTGGTGTAAAGCACCTTCATGGTTGACGCCACTATTAGCTGGCCGTTTTTATAAGTGTTTTATATATTTTGATAGATGTCTGTTATTGTCGTTCGTTGTTGTTCATCACACGGCTCTCATGCCTTTTGTATCTTTCCTAATAAACCAGCTTATTCTATACCATTGTGCATCGCTCTGCCTTTTCCCTGAACAAGGGTTATGGGCCCAGAGCTGGTAAAAAATAGTAGTCGTAAAAATATTTGGTAAATTAGGTATAGTCGGATCCAAAAATGTCTTCGAGTATACGTATCCAAACATTGACAAGAGACAACTATGATACCTGGAAAGTGCAAGTGGAGGCTTTATTGATCAAAGGCGATTATTGGGAGTATGTTAGTGGTGAGAAGCCAAAGCCCAGCGACGGAGATGCCACTTTGTCAGCGTGGAAGGCAGCTGACAGAAAAGCTAAATCCGAGTTGATTTTATCGTTGGATCCAAGTGTTGTTCATCATGTAAAGAAGGTGGGAACTGCACGAGAAGTTTGGCTGAAATTGGAGAGTATGTTTGCGTCGAGAGGTCCTGCGAAAAAGGCAACGCTGTTGAAAAGGCTGATGTTGCAGAAGATGGGCGAAAATCAAAATGTAAGCGAACATCTCGATTCTTTCTTTGAAGCTGTAGATAAGCTTGAAGAGATGGGCATCCAAATCCATGATGATTTATTGGCAATCATGCTTTTGTATAGTCTGCCTCCTAGTTTTGAAAAATTTCGTTGCGCTATAGAGTCTAGGGACAACCTTCCTAAACCCGAACAACTTCGAGTAAAGATCGTCGAGGAGTATACCTCGAGAGGAAACGCTCAAGTTGAAGATATCGAAGGTGCTATGTATGTGGGTAGACGTCAGAAAAACGTGAATGGATCTGGAGCTGGAACAAGTAGTCAGAAGAAAGGGAACGGAACTGGAACGAATTTTAAGTATAAATGCTTTAAATGTCATATATTTGGACACAAGGCATCGGACTGTAAAAAGAAGAAGAAAACTTCGGAAACTAGGTGCGCTGAAAGTTGCGCAGAACCAGATGGAACTGTAGAATGTGAAGCATTAACCATCAATCAAATTTCAGACTGCCTGGCTGTAGGAGCTAAGCGCCGTCAAGAATGGCTATTTGATAGCGGATGCAGTGCTCACATGTGCAACGACGCGGCAAGGTTTGAGGAGGTACTGCCTTCGAGCCAAAAGTTAAAGTTAGCCACTGAATCTTTTACAACCGTGCAAGGTAAGGGTACAGTTAAGATATTAGCATGCAATGACGACCGTACGCGCTTCATAAAATTTGAAGATACTTTACTAGTTCCCGACTTACGAAGTAATTTAATTTCAATCGCTAAGCTCACTGAACGAGGCTGTGTAGTCACTTTTAAGCGTGATGTAGCATACGCAGTCAAGGATGGCGAAGTAAAGCTGACCGCTGACCGGCGAGGTAATTTATATTACTTGAGGGAAATGGACGCTTCAGCGTCTGTGGTATCAGGAAGTAAGAATGTCGATCTGTATAGATGGCATGAGCGTATGGGACATTTGAATGGAAGAGATCTTATGAAATTACTTAAGAAATCAGGTATTGACCCGGTAAATACTGATTGTGACTTGCGTGATTGTGATGTGTGTGCTAAAGGGAAAATGGTTTCGTTGCCTTTTGTGAAGTCCAGTGGACCCTGCAATGAGAAGTTGCGAATAATTTATTCTGATGTGGTAGGTCCCATGAGAGTTCAATCGAACGCGGGAAATAAATATTTTGTTACTTTTATTGACGACTGTACTCGTTGGTGTGAAGTCTTCATGCTAAAAAATAAAAGTGACGTATTGTCAAAGTTCAAGATTTTCAAGTGTCAGGTTGAAAATATGTCAAATAGGAAAATCAAATGTTTACAATCGGATAACGGTGGTGAATTTGTAAATAAAAATTTTGATTTATATTTACAAAGTGCGGGAATTACGAGACGACTAACAACGCCGCATACACCCCAAAGTAACGGAACAGCTGAACGTATGAATCGTTCATTGCTTGAAAAGGCAAGATGTATGCTTTTATCCTCGGGACTAGCCGCAAGTTTTTGGGCAGAAGCCGTTGCGACGGCGTGCTACATACGTAATAGGTGTCCATGTAGTAGCTTGAACGGTGAAATTCCCTATGAAAAATGGTTCGGGAGACCTGTGAATATCGAATATTTTAGATCGTTCGGTACAAAAGTACACGTCTTGAACAAAGAACCAGGAAAGGATAAGTTTGCACCAAGAAGTTCACTCGGCATTTTTGTTGGTTATCCAGCTGAATCTATTGGATATAAAGTGTGGATACCTGAAGACAGAAAAATAATAGTGTCGAGGGATGTTCGTTTTCAAGAAGGTAAGCTACCTGAAAATAATGATAATATTTTAAAAGAGTCACTCATTGAACCACACTGTGAAAAGAATAGTGATAAAAAGACTGTTGAAATAGAAATTCAAGCGGGACAGTCGGGTTCTTTGACGGGACAACCCTTAAGTGTAGAAATCTCATCAGAAAGGCCACCAGATTTGCCATTGAGCGATGAAACAAGCGGTAGTACGTATACTAGTGGAGACGGTACTAGAGTTAGTAATGATAGTGATGGCAATGAGGCTTTAGAGAGGAATATCACTCTAAAAAGAGGTCCTGGAAGACCAAGAATTGAAAGAGGGCACGTCGGGCGTCCTCGAAAGCTGTATAATATGGTCGAGATTGAAGAAACTGAAAATAATGAAAGCGAAGCATCAACAGAGGAATACGCCGACACTGATGACTTTGCTGGAGTTATTGAGATCACGTTAAAGCAGGCCTTGAGTAGTGATGAAAAAGACAAATGGCAAGAAGCGATATTATCTGAGATAAGGAGCCTTGTAAAAAATAATACATGGAACATTGTGAAGAAGCCTCCTGATAGAAATGTCGTAGGTTGTCGATACGTACTGACAACAAAGTTAAACGTTGACAAAACAGAGAAAAAGAAGGCGAGATTAGTTGCGAAAGGGTATAGTCAGCGAGAAGGGCTGGATTATAATAAGACTTTTTCTCCAGTTGCGCGAATTGGAACTGTACGTCTGTTGGTTGCTTTAGCCGTTGAGATGGGAATGGACATAGACCAAATTGATATCAACACGGCATATTTAAACGGAGACTTAAACGAAGACATTTATATGAAGGTTCCAGAACTGTTGGAAGAAAGTCTAAAGAAACTAATCGAAATAGATAGTAAAAGTGAAACAGGAAAAAAGGCAATAAGAATGCTTGAAGAAATAAAAGCAGGTGGTGACACATGTCTTCTAAGGAAATCACTATACGGTCTCAAACAAGCTGGACGATAGTGGAATATTAAGCTGGATTCAAAGCTGAAAGAGATGGGGTTGAGACCTACTGTGAGTGAACCTTGCTTGTATCATAAACATACTAAAGATGGAGCTGATCTTTTTGTAGTTATCTATGTCGATGATATTTTGATCTGCTCGCAACGGAGAGATGTGATAGATAAGTTCAAACAAGAACTGGCCAAGAAATTTGAGTTAAAAGACTTTGGTCCTGCAACTTATTGTCTTGGGATAGATATAAAGAAAAGTGGTAATGGTTACTACTTGTCACAAGAAAAATATATTAAAGATATATTGAAAAGATTCAACATGGAAGACTGTAATCCTGTTCAGACTCCAATGGAGACAGGAAAACAAGTGATAAGTGAAGAGAAAAAGGTTGCAGAGAAATCTTTTCCTTATAGAGAACTGATCGGAGCACTCATGTATTTAAGTGTGGCAACTAGACCAGAGATTGCTAATGCTACGGCAAAACTTGCACAGTTTGCAGAAAATCCACAAGATACCCATTGGAAAGCTGCAAAGCGGATCTTGCGATATTTAAAAGGTACAATAACGCATGGTTTGTTATTTAAACCGACAGGGTTATGTATTCAGGGGTATTCGGATGCAGACTGGGGTAGTTGTGTAATCGATAGACGATCATTTACTGGATATGTTTTTGTACTAGGTGGTGCAGCCATATCTTGGACTTCACAAAAGCAACGCATTGTTGCGACTTCTACGTGTGAGGCTGAGTTTGTGAGTTTGGCGGAAGCTATGAAAGAGGCTGTATACTTAAATAGTCTGCTGAAGGAGCTAGGTCTTCACACATTGTCTAAGGTAAGAATGCATGCTGATAACTTAAGTGCTATCTGCCTTGCTGAAGATCACGGTGTATTTCACGCAAAGAGCAAGCACATTGATATTAGACATTTCTTTATTAGAGATGTGCTGCGTGACAACAAAGCCATAACTTTGGAATATCTGGCGACTGACAAGATGTTGGCAGATATCCTCACCAAACCTTTGCCTCGTATAAGGCACGAGCTACTGACGGCTGCGTTAGGGCTGCGTGACGTTAAGCCATGAGTTGAGGGGGTGTGTTGGTGTAAAGCACCTTCATGGTTGACGCCACTATTAGCTGGCCGTTTTTATAAGTGTTTTATATATTTTGATAGATGTCTGTTATTGTCGTTCGTTGTTGTTCATCACACGGCTCTCATGCCTTTTGTATCTTTCCTAATAAACCAGCTTATTCTATACCATTGTGCATCGCTCTGCCTTTTCCCTGAACAGTATCGTTTCGATATATCGGACTTTGAGAGTAGACACCCAGATATTACTCCATTTTATCGTATTTTTGTTCTAAAGCTAGCCTAATGTGAAGTTAAATAACTTCCTTCCACTTAGCTCCAGGTTCCTTGCTCCATAATACAAGAAACACGTTGTACAAAGCCGAACTGCAGTGGATTCATGCCATTTCTTTTACCCTGTCATAGATAATAGGTCTTTACCTATGAAATTGCCGTTTTGTATGGCGAATTTCAGGTAAACTCAATTTTCAGTACTAACATTTTTGCATTTTTCTCAGGAATTATAAATCCAATATTTTTTTAAGCATTATTGGGAAGACATGAAGCTAACAGAAGCTTAAATTTAATTTTCGAAAAATATTATCTGTAAAAAAATATAACAAATCTAATGATGAAATCGGACGACATTTAAGACGAACAATTTTCGAACCTTTAATTTTATATATCAAACTAAAAATTAAAACTTTATTTTATGCGTAAATTGATAACCTTGAAGTCAACTTTCAAATATAAGACAAATGGAAAAAATATCATTAGAATTATAGGAATTATGATCTCATTAATCTGTAAGAAAATTTCGGCAATTACATAGGTAAAGACCTATTATAATGGGGCATAGCACGCATTCGAAACGGTTTTGACTCGCTCTGTTTGAATTGCATTTTGCAAAGAATCTAGGCAGGTAGGTACAAAGTCTGAAAAGCTAAGTCTGAATCATATGGATGGAAGGATAAACTTGTTTCCTACATTAAAATAAGGAACTCCTGTGCGAAACTTCATAGTTAAGCAATGCGTGACGCGCGTTGACTTGTGTGTCAGTCATCCATTGTTAGTTTTATTAAGAAAATGTTATAGTTTATTTATCTGCAGTGAAGACCCAATGACTGGAGTGTTGAGAGGGTTGAGAGACACCTGTCTGTCTACGCCTTCAAAAGTAAAGTGGTTGCCATTTCAGAGTATCTTACCTCCCAGACGCATGTGTTTGTATACTAAACAAAGTTATAATATAATGGCGAAAGACTGCGATATCTGTGTTTTTAAAAGGGTCGAGCGCATCGGTAACGAAAAGGATGGTATGAGCTTATTTTATCCGTTCCTAAGAAAATTTGTGTAGTCATGCATGACAGACGGTGTGACTAACTTCAAACGGAACCCTAAAGATCTACCCAGGTGGGTGGGGAGATAACCTTGTTAGGTTGGTATTACTAAGTGCCAAAGTTCAATACAGTTTTATGAGTAATATTTATCCCGTAAATAGTTATCGATGGTAAAATGCAGCTGCATAGATCTCGGAATGGTGGGTACCTTATTTAGTTGCTATGATGATCATAAAGGTACTTGGAGGCATGGAAAGATCACCTCTAGTAAATTCTTAGATATCTTTTTCACGTTTGTCGAGGATTATGAATCAAAAATGTACAAATAAATTACAAATAAATTACATGCAATGCAAATGAGTAAACACTTACCTCCACAAGTTTCTCTAAAATCAGGACAGCAGTCTCCCAGTTTGAGGCAAGCGTGGTCACAATAGCACGGCTTGTCAGTCAAGTCCCCGATAATTGCGTTTTGATGCGCCTTTTGCACCACACAGGAACTGTCCCGCCCCGGACAGCAAAGGTTGGCATCCCTACAGTAGTTGGCACCACAAAACCCGGACAGGCACACCACACTCGCAAAACACAACCAAAAACGCAACATTTTGATTTAATTAACTCACTTTCCACAACAAAAAAGGTGAAGGATTTAAATTTTTCGTAAAAAATTCACCAGTTTTCTGTCAAAACTAAAAGCACTGGCATAAAAAAGAAAAAGCTAACTTTTAAATTTTCAAAATTGGAACTCGGCTTTGACTGAAGAACATTCCGCTAGTGCCACCGGTTGAGCTCTGAAACAAGAGAAAACTTTGTTATTTCGAGTCGAGTCCGTTCAAAAACAGTTTTCTGTATTTTTCGTCTGGCGCACGGGGAAATTCCTAGTTTTCTTTTAACTATTTAGGAGCTTTACCCTGCTGTTTCGCGCGATATGAACAATATAGGAAAACATTCCTTGCTTTTGCTTTATTAGTTAGAACTTTGCATTCTAATATTATTAGATGGCTCTGATTGTCTTGTCCAAACTTTCTAGAACAAAAACGGTACCACTTCGGAATATGCAGACGTGTCTTGTTTGGAGTGGTCCATGAAAAAATCCTGAAAGCGGACATGCCATACCAAACTGTCACTAGTGCGAGGAAAAATTTTGTCGATAATAAGTTAGTCGATAGTTTGTTTTGAGGAAATTTTACCCGTTTTGCACATTTTTGTAAGTAATACTAATTTGGTTCCTGCCCAAAATTCTGCAAAATCTACAAGGTGTTGTAATAATAATAAGTTTTTATTTTCTCTGCACAAAGGTAAAACAAAGGAATTTAGTTGTAGCCGTATTGTACAAAACGGGTCTGCTTTCCTGAAAATAAATTAACGACAAATTTTTATCGACAAAGTTTTTTCCACACTAGTGGCCACTTTTCTTTGGATGCCTACAAGCGGGATATCCTGTAATAATCAAAACCACACTATACTCGAACATCCCACAACATTCCAGAACGTTCCGGGAATATTCTGGAATGTTATGGAATGCTCTAAAATGTTCTGGACTGTTCTAGAAATTTTTAGATTTTAGTTACTTGCAGCCCTTGTATCTTCAAAAGCACGCAAGTCAATCACTGTCAAAAACTTATTTAAGCCATTATATCTGCTTAAAAAATCACTGTAAAAAAATATTTATCGGAAAACATCAAAAATCCAATGCCTCCTGTAAGGTTTGAACTCACGACCCCTGGTTTACGAGACCAGTGCTCTACCACTGAGCTAAAGAGGCACGCGGAAGATTTGTGAAATAGCCATCCACTTCCACTATCAATGGCCGCTTCTGTACAATGGACGTGCGTTGACGCACGCTAGATATGAATCACGATGATTACAGGTACTTTTCCACCAGTGCTATGCGAGGAAGCTAAGCTAAGCTAGGAAAATGGCGCAATGCTATTGGTTGGATTTTTCCAGCTCACAGCTTAGCTCTTTTGCACAGCACTGGTGAATAACCCGGGTATGAAAAAAAAAACTTTTTTTTTTATTTCATAAAACAAACAGTTTAATATGTTCTTCAACATATTTGCTCATAAAAAAAGCTATATTTGCACTGTATTAAGGTCCATAATCCAGCTTATTAAATACGGGTGCTTTTTCCATTATATTACCGCACTAGTGTTTTATTTTTGATTTTTTTTTTATCTCGCAAGGAGCAAAGAGTTCGTTGGTAACATTTTCATGAAATTAAGCTGTATTCGAGAAAATATAATAAATGAATATTCATTTTATGAAATTATTATTATCCTGTACTAGTAAGCAAGCAATATTTTAGTGCGTTCAAGACAGCGTCATCTGTTGTTGAGTAACTTGCTCACCCGATGATATTTAAATCATATGCCGGCTCCAGACTCTTGCGAGGCGCCTCGCACGAGGCTCTCGCACGAGTCTTGGCGAGTGGAGGCTGCAGGAGTGCTAGCCATCCACACTCTCGATTTATTCAGTTGCCCGCTTCGCCTACTAAAAGATGGATGTAATTGAAGTTACTGCGCTAGCCACTCTAAGTCGCCATTAATGATATTATTATTTTTTTTGCTGCTGTATAGGTAGGTTTTGCTAATCCGATCCCATGCGTCGTTCATTGTATTTTTATCCTTGTGATATAGTTTTTTTTATTTCAAATAATTGGTTCTATTTGATGAAATTCCACAAAAGTGGTACACAAATCATTACTCCACCCCGTAGTGATAAAAAACACGTGGATCCTTTTAACAACAAAGTGAGCGAGCACGACAGTGTGGTCGATTCCCTCGCCTCACCCCCTCGCGTCCGGAAAACCGACACAAAACGGAGCGCCAGCGAGGCGAGGTGAGGAAAGACGAGGGGACACGAGCGCTCCGTCCTCACTCTCGTGCTCCCGTTCCCTCGTGTTGCCTCGTGGAGAGTCTGGATGGGGCAATACAGAACATAGCTCGGTCGCCCAGGTACTATTATTTAACTAATCAACACTGAATTTGTAATTTTTGTAACAAGATATTCAATTTTTGATAATTTATTTTAAGGTTCGAGGCTGTTTAGTCTGTGCCTCTAAAATACGCATATAATCTGAGCCCGCTGAATTTACAAATATCTTATGTGGTTGTGTGTGGTGTTTATTATTATATTTATTTCTAAAAGTGTCGTGAAAAAACGTAGTTCCTGAACCATCTTAAATACTTAGATACAAAGCACAAGTTTGAAGGTTGTTTAAATCAAAGGAAAACACCAATGTATGCAGCCTACAAAATGTTCCAGTGGACGTGCGTGGACATAATGTTAGCAAGTTTTAGTCTTTTTACTCGCAAATGTGTTGAAAATCGTCGTAAAAAGCACGTGCGCATTTTCATTACACTCTCGGCTCCATCACGCCCTCGCCTGCGGCTCGGGCTGCAATTTCTGGGCCTCGGGGGAATAAAAAAATTGCGCACTTGCATTATACAACTGTTTTTATTGTTTTTTTTATTGCGTCTTTGATTTTTAATCAAAAGGAGGTATTATAATTCGATTACAGCCTATTTTAATACTCAAAACAAAATATTTACATCTGGAATCATCATTTACATGTCACTCTTGTCTGGAAATCAACTATTGGAATCAAGCAACCTATAAAAAGTTGTATGCTTTAGTAAATTGGTAAGTAGGCAGGTATTTGTAATTCCGATGTTCTTGAAATAAGGGTAAAACCTAAAAGTAAATTCTATAGGGAATAACAAAATTTGCAGCGGGGTCAGGAAATTATTTTCGCACCAGCAGCCGCGCCCGCAGCGTTTCAGCTGGTTACAAAACGGAACTACGGAACTTTACCTATACCATCACTGGTGAAAAGGAAAATTTCGATTTGCTAGAAAGACTTAAATAAAAAAATATATCATGTTCCATATTAGGCTCCTGCTGTCATCCTAATCAAGCTATACTATTTTGACTGTAAGTGTACTCTGTGGAAAAATTACTTAGAAAAACGTTTCTAAGTAATTTTAGAGTAATTTTAAAGCTCTTATAGAGACTACAATAATAAGTATAATAACCTGCTCACTAGCTCATAATAGCTCATAACTCATTCACATAAAACCATCAATCAAAAATAACAAACATTTGATTTGAGCCACAAATTACTATCATCTTATCACGAGCAATGAACTTAAAAAAACACCGCTGAGGTACTTGACACTAAGGGCATTGAACCCCGTTGGTTTGTTTTTTTAATGATAAATGTAACCGGCTTGTAAGGGAATGGCTTCCCTTTACTGATTGTGGAAGTGAGTTCACTGCGGAGAGGCTACCCCATACATAACCACACATAACATAAGCCATATAATGCTAAATCAGCACCACAACGTTTTAAAAGCATTTTGACAGCAGATAGCCGAATATGGTCGGATCAAACTATGCCGAAATATCGGAACATCGAACAAAACCTAGTGAGGGCCTTGGAGGAGATAGGATCGTATAGATAGGACATATTCTATCTAATCCGTGGATAGGATCCAATAGGTTAATAAAATAATTCAGGACATGATTAGCGATAAAAAAACCGATGAAGTGCGAGTTGGACTCGTGCGCCGAGGGTTCCGATGTACCTTTAGTATTTTTGGAAGCAATAAAGTCCTTTTTAGGACCGCAAAACTAAATTTGTTTGTAAAGGTTTTTTGCAGATTTCTAAAAAACTGTGAAACTTAGAAAGATCGTTTTGTTTTTGCTGTAATATTTACATAAACGTCTATCGACTGTAATTAATTCAGATTTTTCCATTTACAAACTTCGGAGATAAGGGGGGGAACGGTATTTTTTTTTTAAATTTTTCATTATAACTTGAAAACCAAGAGTTGTAAAAAAATACAAAAATATATTTTAGAATGTACAAGTAAAGCCCTTTCATATGATACCCCACTCGACCTAGTACCGATAATTTGAAATTTTGCCCCCCCTATTTGGGCCCCCTTTACATCAATAATCATAAATTTTTCTTAATTATTTCACGTGCACTTAAGTTGGACAACCATATTCTAAAACTATTTCAAATTTCAAGTCGATAGCATGAGTGGTTGCCGAGATATACAGGTGTGACAGACAGACAGACAGACAAAGCGGCACCATAAGTGTTCCTTTTTTTACCATTTTGGTATCGGAACCCTAAAAATGGTAAAAAAAGAACTACGAAGACATATACTGCACGTGACCCAACACGCACATGGCCGGCTTTTTTTTTTTAAGTTTTTGACACGGACCAAGAAATCTTTAGAAATCAGCTTACGGTTTTGGTTTTGCACAAGAAAAGTTGACAACTTTGTGTAACAAAAAGTAAGTAAAGTACGCAACAGCTAAACAGTGCGAGCAAAATGTATGCACTCCTTGGGCTGTGGGAGAAATCCAGAACTACATTACATCTATTAATTGTGGATATCGCATTCGCACATGATCACGAAATCAAAAGTTTTCCTCTAACCGGTTTTAAAGTCGATCATTGAATACGTACGAGTATGAATGACGGCGTTTTAAATTCCCCTGTCTTTATGCTTTATACTCGTACTCAAAGTCGGATTATCTACATTCTGTCTGGAGATTCTTCTTGACTTTAGTTAAATTCTGATTGGAAAACTGGGTTGGAAAATTAAATTAAAGCTAGCAAAAGCCGAACTACGGAAACGATAAGTCCTAAAACCAAACATCTCTTATTTAATTGCTCACTATAAGAACTTGTAAAAAGGCATCTCTAGAAATTCCACTGCCATCCCGACAGGTCCGCCCAGGGTAAACAATATGGGAATTTGTTAGTCAAATACCATTCAGTAGTCAGTCAGGACAATAAAATTGTTCGAGAGGCGGAGGAACGTTTTTTGAGCGAAGATCATCCATTGTTTACAAGCCGGTGCCATGAACTTTGAGGTAGCTTAAGCCACGATCACACCTACCTAACTGAATTCAAGGACTAATTCGGCATACATTGCTAGGAGGCTTGGTTATGTTAATTGCAATATCCTTACTTCAACGAGCAATGTAAGCCGAATTAGTTTCTGAATTAGGGAAGGTGTGATCGTGGCTTTATGTAAATAAGGATGTTACAACAACTTTTGTAACAATAAGCTGAAAAACTAAAACCCGACTTATGAAAAATCTTGCTGTAAAAAGTGTAAAACAAGAAAATATTTCATCTGAAATCGTTATGCACAGTAGGTAATTCATTATTAGTATTATGCCACTTTGCCCTAAAGTTTATGATTGCTTTTTAGGGTTCTGTTGTCAACAAAGAACCCTTATAGTTTCGTCATGTTCGTTTGTCTGTCTGTCCGCGGCTTAGCTCAGTGACCCTTAGTACTAGGAACCTGTAATTATTAGTTACGTCGACAAAGTGTTATTATAATAAAATCTTGAATAAAAATTTTTTGGGGTGCCCTACAAGTAAAGTGGGGATGATTTTTTTTTCATTGACCCCATAGTGCAGGGTGTCGTAAGATAGGTCTAGTCAAAATATTGTAAGTTTGCTAAGACTACTTTTAGATTTAGGGATCCGTTTGCGCAATATTTAGCTTAGAAGCGCAAATTTTGCTTACAGTCAAGTGTTCCCCTTCTGTGGAAATGTGAAAAGAATCAAAGTATGATCGCTGGTCGTCACAAAGTTTATGAAAAAATCGAAACAAACCTTGTAAATTGTTTGCATAATTCCTAAAGCAAAGCTTGTAATTGCTTTTTTTGATAAAGCTTGTAAATGATACCTCATTTTGTGCCACCTACCCTAAAAAAGGGGCCCTAAGCTTAAGAACAGTGTCATAATAATATGACCAAGGCTATTTTGTGCCACCTACCCTAAAAAAGGGGCCCTAAGCTTAAGAACAGTGTCATAATAATATGACCAAGGCTATTATCACTATGAATATTTATTAAATGACACAGTTTGTACGTAATAATTTCAGGTGACAATATTTTCTTGTTTAATACTTTTTTTTAGAACTTCAAAGTTTTTTCAGTAAGTAGCCGGATCTTAGTTTTTGAACTTATTATAGGCACCTAAGGAAAAGTGGTTCAGTTTCTAAAATAATTGACAATTTCCTTTTTTAAAGAGCCCCTTTTGTTTCATGTTTAATATTTTTTATTATAAATTTCAAAAAGTTGTAGAGCAAAACTTGTTGTATTTAACCCCGAGAAAGGGCTTTCTCAAGGGCTTAAAGGTTCATTAAGCCCCTGTATACCTAGCTTTTAAATCCGATAAACGTAAAGCAAACACGCGTAATATAGGTACATGCAATTATAGATCCTATACGATACTCCCCGAAACAACATCGGAATAACTTCATAATGTATAAGATATGCCTTCGACAAGCCTACTCAATTATTAATCCAAACATTAAGGAGTTTGCCTCAGCGACTTAGTAAGGTAGGAGACGCAGCTGTTTGAGGGAAGTAAACTCATTTTTGCATGAAATTGTTTAAATATAGAACTTGTAAAAGTAAATTAGTGTAATTTATGCAACTGTGTATAAAGAGGGGTGATAAAACTGTAGATTGGGGTTTTACGCCGTTTACGGGTCGCAGGTTGACCGTAGCGAAGGTATAACCATAAGGTCAGAATGAGATAGTGAACATTATATTAGTATGTTTCTCGGGTCATGAAACTGAATATAAAAACGAAAAAAAAAAACATCTTCCCATAGAGACTGCGTCAGTTGATAGCGCATTTTTATGGGAGGCGGAAGGCAAACATTTTTTTCGCATTTCCTGGGAAAAATTGTTCAGTTTCATGGTCCAAGTTACATGCTAAATCTATGTTCACTATTCCATTAGATATTAAAACGCTGTAGCTTATGAATCTACACCATCCCCTTCACCGAAAAAGCGTATACTTAATCCAAAAGCTAAAATATAATACTGGTTGAGTTAACGAAATACGACAACGAACTCTATGCGAAGTTATTATGTTTCATTAAGCAAGCAATAAAGCTTAACTTGGCGTTTCGACACATCTACTTACATTTTGGATAAGTTCAGTCGTTTTGTAATTTAATGAGGTGCGGCTCTGCGTTGAGTTTCTTAACTTAAAGTTTGAACTCGGTAGTACTTACTTACCGGTTTAAGTTAAATTAATTAAATGGTTATAAATAATTACTTTAAGCGGATTAGAAATTTCGTTCTGGCTAGATTATTGGGGTTATTCCGGTCTGATTCTCTATTAACAGATCCTATAAAGGATCTGAATTATTTTATCTTCTTTTCCAGTCTGATCAGCAACAGTAATAAGACTTATTTTAGGTAGCGTTCTATTTGGATCCTTTAGGTACCATCATAAAAATATATTTTTGGCACAGTCAGCAACGAAAGTTGTTTGCAGCTTTTACTGCCTTATTTTTTTATATAAATGTTTCTGAAAAACCTAATGCATAAGTACACTCATACGCAAATAATATTGATCTACATACATAATAACTCGCTGAATCTGTAAATACATTAAAAATTCGCAATAATATATACTTATTTTGCCCACTTATTAGTGAGGTCAAAAGCAACGACTTATGTTCTACGACTTTGCTAACAACGCACGAAAAATTTTCATCTTCCCATACAAAATGGGTCGGTCACGTGACTACTTTAGTATGGAGAGTCGAAAATTTTTTGTGCGTTGTTAGCAAAGTCGCAGAACAAAAGTTGTTGCTTTTGACCTCACTAATAAGTAGGCAAAAGGAAATCAGGTTCAAAAATAAACTTGTATAGGTAATCTGGGGGGTCACAAAAATGTTAAATAGAACCCTTTGGGTCATTCTTAGGTTTATTCGCTTTTTGTCTGTGCGCGATAAACTAACAAACCACTGAACAGATTCAAATGAATTTTCGTCAATGTATTAACTTTATTTCCGTGCAACATATTGACTTTATTTTTTATTGCAATCGGTTCATTCAAACAAAAGCCACATGAAGGCAAAATAGAAAAAATATTCTTCATGAAAGTTGCTTGTTATCATGAGTAGAAGAATCACTGGGCTTCGTGAGCAAAGTCATTAGAAATTCACGTTGTATTTGAAAAACGACCAGTATAACCGAATTACAATATTATTATAAAATCCTGAAAAATTGCAAAAACTAAAAAAAAAAAATTAGCCTATGTCCAGCACTGGACGTCTTTCGGCTGATATGATGATAATGATGATGAAGCGAATATTTGCTAAATAAAATCGTGAAAATAACATCCGATTCCTAGATTATATTTGATATATTTTTTTAAAATTATGAACCATTTATGCGTCATTCATATGACGTACAGTCAAGAGCGCATCAAGATAGACACATTGAACCGGCGGCGGCGTGGCGTTCTTCTTGTTAGAGCATTTACTTATATATATAAGTACTAGTTACAATGTCCCCAATTCGTTGGTCCGAAATCTGACGTTTAGGACCAACAAACGTCAGTCGTTGTCAGTCATATTGTCAACATTGGATGCAAATAAACTTACCAATAAAATGGAATGTTCTTAGTTGAAGAAGCAATATACTCTTATTATTATTATTGTTATTTCTTATTATTGTTTTTGACTATAATCCAATTCATGAAACTGAAAAACCAGGCCTAAATCACATAAAAACAGTAAAAAGTTTGTTTTGTTTTTTCCCGCCATATTATTTCCGTTCCGTGTATTTAGCACCGACCGAAGTACTACACAACGTAATTCACGCGATTTTTTCACAGATGGCGCTATTTTTTCTTGTATCGGGAAATTTTGAACCGCTTGTTCCCAAGACCCTATCTTGACTATATAAATCTATGTGTTAGAGCGTAGTTGTCAAGCTTCACCTGTTCTTAACTGTACCATTGAAAATAAAATTTCACTTCTTCCTCATACCGCCCTTAAACAGAATCTCCTCATCATTAAATGTTTCATCCAACAACGTTCTTTGAAGTGCCTAAATTTTAATAAAATACTTAGTTAAGGATGATTAAGGTATTATCCTTTGTCGCGTCCCGTCCTCGAGATAATTGATCGGATTTAGCTAATAATCTGACGCTTAATACAATCAGAATGTAAAAGCTAGTTAGAAGCTATTAATAGACTTTAATTACGTCGTAGTTCATTAGGCAGGATAGGAGTAAGCAGTTAATGAATTATGGTATACAGCCTGGGGCGAATGAAACGCCAGTAGAATAGAATAAAAATGTATGAGATTGACATAAGCTAACGAAGTGATGCGTGACTGGTTATGTAAATCCTATACATTTTTGTCTAGGTACTCGTAAATGCTAGGTACCCGTATCAAATGTCATCCCATAAATTTCATGCATAGGAAAATTATAATAGAATTTCATGACATTCGCTTTCGTCAAACGGCGCACGTTGGAAGGGATGTGAATCTGCTTATAAATCTGTTTTTTTTTCCATGGAACATATATAGGTCGGTATATATCCTAGGACAAATTTTGAGCACTTTTTAGGGTTCCGTACCTCAAAATAAAAAAACAGAACCCTTATAGGATCACTTTTTTGTCCGTCTGTCTGTCTGTCAAGACCCTTTTTCTCACGAACGAGAAGAGGTATTAGGTTGAAATTGATAACGAATATTAAGATCTATAAACCACACAAGATCTGAAAATTTCAATTTTTTACGACGACGCATTCAAAAGATATGGCTTTTTATGTCCTCATCTTCATACATTTATGCAAAAAAGCAAAACTTACAGGGTACTTCCCGTTGCCCAGAAGCAAGAAGCGAGGTCTCACAGTACAAATAAAGGGAAAAGTCTAAAATCATTAAATATTTCGGTTTTTCTAACAACTAATAGTTACCAATTAAGGTGAGCTCCCGTTTCAAGAACTTTTCTATAAAAGAGGGGTCAAGTTGGATGGTCGCGGAGTTTTTAAAATCAAAGAGCAAAAACTTTTAGTATATCATATGGTAGATAGGTACGGAACCCTCAGGGCGCGAGTCCGACTCGCACTTGGCCGGTTTTTTTATGTGAAAAAGGGTCAAAAAGGTGAGCCTTTGACCCCGATCTCGCCTGGTGCTAAGTGACGATATGGGTTCGTGCCATGCTTACCTAGATAACGCCTGTTCACTCTAGCTTTGAAAATATCCAGATTATATTTTTCACTCAAGCACAGATTAGATAGTAATAAACTGAGTATTGGTAGTGGAAAGGCTTTTGTGCAAAGTCCGTCTGGGGAAGTACCACCCCTTTGCCTATTTCTGCAGTAAAGCAGCAGTGTTTGCTCTGCTGTGTTTCGGTTCGAAGGGTAAGGGAGCCAGTGAAATTACCGGCACATGAGACATACCATCTTACTCGTAGCTCTCAAAGAGCACGCGAACTCAAAGTAAGAACGCGCTTTGCTGTCTTATTAGTGTGACAAAATATGCCACTAATAAGACGGTGGGTGCTATGGGCGGTGGTGACCACTTACCATCAGGTGGCCCACCTGCTCGCTTGCTCACTTGTAACATAAAAAGAAAATCAAGCCTTGAAAAGATCCATACTAAACGTGCAATCTCTTTGAACACTTGTAATTTAGTCCATCCAAGTGCAGGCATTTATAAAGTTATGAAAAATAACGGTTCAAGTAGTTCTGTTGAATAACGTTTTCGTTTAACGCGTTGTTCTTCGACCACAAAGCCTTGAAGAGCGTTCCAATTTCGGCGGATATATTTCTGATAATGTGGCTCAAGTATATAATAATGAATAGGTACTACTAACTTTGAAGTCACTGGATACGCTGAGTAATCGATTGACAATTACTACGGTTCACTCGAACTTTTGACCCGGGATTAACGATCGAGGGAAATTCGATTACAAATGGCGGCGGTTCAGATCAATTGTTTTGAGGTTGATTCGCTCGTTTATCTTGGTTAGTTTTGTTGTTCTAAATGCCTTCTCTCCTCTGAAGACAGATAAGTTAAGTGGTGATTAGGAGAAGTTTGGATTGGGTGAAATGTTATTTATTTGTCTCAGATTGTTTAATCGTTACGATTCATTCTTGTGTAACAGAAAGAGTAAACGTAAAGATTGTAAATCTGCCCATTAAACTTAGCAACTTTTCGCAAGGCCTAAATACGAAACTTTTTTCACCTCCACTAGAAAAACTGCATCAACATGATACTAATATAATAGCGTTTTTAGGGTTCCGAACCAAAATGGTAAAAACTGAACCCTTAAGCCCGAGTCACTCTGAGGCGGTAGCGGAAGCGTTCTGGGGGCGGTATTTTTTGTACAGTATGGTTCTTATGCACCCTGTCACATTAAATAAATAAACCGACCGAAAGAGAGACGGACAGGGTCCCTCTGGATACGGAACCCTAAAAAGAACAGGTTTCCAAGCCCTGCGGTTTTATGCTTTTATGAGCTACGATTTATAATATGGCGATTGCCGGTCCTTTTATTATTCGTCCGTGTTATAACGTACCGACTTTGTAAAGTAGAATTCTGGAATTACGCATGTATCCCGTGTCAGAATCCCGCCACAAGCCAAAATGGAAATTGCAATTTTAATCCCATCAAAATTCCCCTCCCTGGAAACTTAGCCCAAAAATAAATGTTTTACATAAGAACAAAGCTTAAAGTCAGATTTAATTTAACTTCATCCCCATATTAATCAAGAAACTCGTGTGGAGTTGCCAAGAAAATCATCGACATATGACACTGATTATTGAAAATACAAGATGTGTTACGCTTGTAATAAACATAACTGTCTCACAGGAACGCACAGATGCGTACACGGTGGATCTCGTAACATGAAGTTTTTTTACAGCTATCCCTTATTGAAGTTAAGTGAGCACTAAGTAAGCGGGTTCCGTAGTCAACAAGGAACCCTTATAGTTACGTCTTGTCCGTCTGTCTGTCTGTCCGCGGCTTAGCTCAGAGACCCTTAGTACCTACTAGAAAGCTGTAATTTGGTACGGATATACATTTCATCCAGGCCAATAAAGTAGTAAAATGAAATCTCAAAAAATTTTTTTTTGGGTATCTCCCCTACAAGTAAAGTGGGGGTGATTGTTTTTTCTCGTCTACCCCACCGTGTGGGCTGTCTTTGGATAGGTCTTTTAAAAATAATGTAAGTCTGCAAGTACCATTTTTCGATTTAGAATCCGTTTGCGAAATATTTAACTTAAAAGCGCAATTTTTTGTTGGAGTCAAGTGTCACCTCCTCCCCCGCCCGCCAGCTAAATGGTAATTATTAGAAATGTGAAAAAAATCACAGTAGTAGTATATAATGATGAAATTAAAAGGAAATAAAAGGAAAACTATCACAGCTAAGTAGGCTTCACTATAGCCGCAAAATGGGAAATAATAAAAATAGCAAGAGCAATTTGAAAAAATTACCATGTCGTCTGTTACTATCACCTGGTGTAACACACACTTGCGGTAATTCGGACGCGGAAATTTCCCTGGGTAACGAGCATTGAGTAACGCGAAATTTCCACGTAAAGCCATATCTGCGGTCTACTTGACTATATGGGCTGACATATCTAGTTTACAATCATCCAGGGCAACATATGCTAACGAATTTACATGTAAATTGGTGTACGGAACCGCGGCTGGAACGAAGTTGTTGAAGTTATGTCGAGGAACCCCAATTATAATAACACCGTAGGGGATCAAATCTTACGAGTATAAGAATTCCATCCAACTTATACTTGCTTCAAGCGATATATTAAGTACTTTCTTAAAACGTAATTATCTTTCGAACTTGTAAATATATTCAAGCCGACCTTATTAAATTCCGTTTATTCCTCGATTTCGTAAATGAGATTGTATATAGACAAGCCAAAAATATTTTCCTTTTCAAAACATGTTTCTTTTTAAATATTTGAACTACTAGTACGCTGCACTGACGCAATTCAAGTAAGGGTGTCCCAAACCAAAAGTAGGTATGGGATTATTTTCCAATAAAAGCTTGAATAGATTCGGGTTATACGAACTCAGGAACACAGACGCAGGCAGAGAATTATAAAAGATGTTTATTTAAAAAAATACTCGTAAAAATGTATTTGAACATATTATATACATACCTATATTATGACATTTAGAAAGTTGCTTGTTAATTAAAGTTTACTAAGATAAAATTTAAAAAAACTGGCCAAGTGCGTGTCGGGCCACGGGCAATGTAGGGTTCCGTAGCAATTTTGCTTTAGGAATTACGAATCTGATTTAAGCAAGTTTTGATTTTTTCATACACCTTTTATCTCCTAGATCCAGCGCTTGATTGCTATTGATATTTCCATTATTTTCGGTTTTTCGACAACATAACTTGAAAAACCTTAGAAAAATTCAAAATTCTCCATGACAGCCAATACGGGTTCCGGAAGAATCGATCAACTATTCTGGCTATCTATAAATACATACAAAATATTCTCGAGATAATTGACAATAAAGAATACGCGGTGGGTCTGTTGCTCGATATGTGTAAAGCTTATGATAGAGTCAGCTATAAAATTTTATTAGACAAACTTTATGGACTTGGAATTAGAGGAACGGCTTTCAAATGGTTTAAATCCTACCTTGAAAACCGCTCTCAATATGTGGAAATTGAAAATATTAATTTTATTAACGGAATCATAGAATACATAAAATCGGATCATATTTACATCACAGGCTCTATCCCCCAGGGAAGTGTTTTGGGGTGTATTATTTTTCTCATTTACATTAACGACCTTCCCCAGATATTAGAACAAAACGGTATCTCTTGTGTTTGCTTTGCAGATGACCTCTCAGTAATAGTACTCGTACCATGTAAAAATACTACAGAACTCGAAAATAAAATTAATTCAGTTTTGAATACAACTGTAAACTGGCTTGAACGTAATAACCTCCAACCTAACTTAAAAAAAATAAACAAAATTAATTCAATTCAAACCATACCAAAAGGCTGCATTACAAATTAACTTTAAATACGAATCGAATATATTAGAAACTGTAAATAAGGCCAAACTATTAGGCATAGAAATCGACTCTGATGTTAACTGGAAGCCCCATATTGAGAAGTTGTCTAATAAACTGTCGTCTTTTATATATGCGCTGCGTCAATTAAAACGGGTCACAAATCTTAAAACTGCGCTTTCAGCGTATTATGCTTATGCTCATTCTAGACTCTCATATGGTATCATATTATGGGGAAACTGCTGCATTAGCCAGGAAATATTTATACTTCAAAAAAAATGTGTCAAAATACTGGTAAACATCGACCAAACCGACTCATGTAAACCCTACTTTGTTAAACTTAGTATATTAACCTTAACGTGTATATACGAGTATATATTTGAAGCATGTAGATTTGTTAAAAAGCACTACGGTTTGTACTGTCCAGTAAAGACAATAAAACGCAAAAATCGGAACATGAATAAAATAATAACCGTCTCTTCAAAACTAAAGCTAATTACAACTGCCTTGCATGCAATGATGATAAAAATCTATAACCACATACCTAACCATTTAAAAAACATTGATAAGGACATAACATTTGAAAAACAACTAAAAGAATTTCTTATAAAAAAAAGTTATTACCGATTAACCGAATTTTTTGAAGAAAATTTTTAATGGAATATCTATATATTGGTGAAGTCTGAAATTTGAATTTAATAAAAATATGAATAATGTAATAGATATAATAATTAGGTTAAATAATTTGTTCTGTTTTTTATTGAATTTTAATAATGAATTGTTAATTGTAAATATAATTTAATTTAAATGTTAAGGATTGTTATATAAGATAATTATTAATACGCTAGCGTCTCTATTGCAACACCCTTACAGAAAAAAAAAAGTCTTTTTCACCTCCAAAGCTCGGAAACATTTGTTTTCACCTCCAAAGCTCGGAAACATTTGTTTTGTCGGTTAAATTCTGCGGCCAAAAGCGATTTTTGGCCCCTAGCGGGCAAAAGGTTTTTCTGCGGCCAAAAGCGATTTTTGGCCGCTAGCGGGCAAAAGGTTTTTGAAATTCGAACGTGATGCAGTATGGCAGACCTCCAATCTGCGGTACTGGCTGCTTCCTCGCTTTAGTGAGGTGAAAAATTTTGTGTTTCGCTCGGCAGCAAAGTTATTTTGCGTTTCGTGCCTTGAAACCTTCGCTACGCTCAGGTTTCAATACAAGGCACTCACGCCAAATAACGCTTTTGCTGCCTTGCATAACAAATAACAATTTTCAGTCAGAAACTACTCATTAAACAAATAGTAGGGATCTTCTTTTAAGTAAAAAATACCTGTGTAAGAAGAACCCACTCTTCCATATCTACAAGTTATAACAAGCATAGTAAATGACCTTATAGCAATATAAACAATAAAAACAAATTAATAAAAGCTAAAGAATATCTAATGTTACCATCTTTGTCTACTGTGACATGCAATAAATATATATGAAATATGTCCCGTGTGGTGCCGGCAAAGAATAGTACCAACCCATACCTACATACCCGTGGGTGTCGTAAGAGGCGACTAAGGGTTAACTGGAGGATGGGCAGCAGCATCCTCCTTTGTATCTCATCTTACTTACTACGGTCACCTACAACCGCGGTCCATAGTGCCAGCCGTAACGCTAACAAGCGAGGTGACTATGGTACTTCCCCTCCACATATTTCCAGCAAAAGCTAGAATTCTGGAGTGAGCTCCCTCCCAGCCAGCACAAACCTTTTGAGTAAGTTTTGTATAACAGCAGTCATAAAAACTTATTACTGAATAAGACTACCGTAATTAGCTGATTTAGCGCTTACTCAGACATTATTCAAGCAATTTGGGCACAAAATTATACTGCTAATAGCTGGGTAATAGAAAAATAACAGATGAATAAGTTTTGAATAATTGTACGACAAGCTGAGTATATTCTGCATAAAAGCATTTTGTTCTTTTGTACAAGTTTTATAGCTCTGTTAGCCAGATGATGAATGAATGATGAATGAACTTTATGCTGAAGTCCTTCATAGCTAAGATATTCAGATGATACACAGCGTTTAGCTTATTTCTGTATTTTAATCAAGAAGTTAATAAAATTAAATTTAAATTGACAAATCCGAACACAATAGCGCACGCATTTGTATGGTGACTGAATGACATGAATTATATATGGCCAAATTATTGTACCTATTATGGCCAAATAATTTTACCCTTATTTAATGCTTAAAGAAAGAAATTGTATGTGCGCATGCAACTTTACGGTGTATTTATGTATACATTTCTTGTAAAATTTTCACGCGCTACCTGATAAGCTGGGTTTTTTAGAAGTAAACAACATTTCGTCTATTGCTTTATTTTTACAAGTGAAATATTTTTTACGTTTTATGCAATTCAAGGGTTCAAAAATAATCTTGTGTTACTTTTACAAGAATATTATACCGATTTCGTTATTAAAATTGAGTATTTGTGTATAAAATTCCACATCATTATAATAGGTTATGTTAATCATAATGGCGACGCTTATTCTGAATAAAATCTGCTTGCACAGCGGTTTCTCGTCTTATGTCTGCATAACAGACCTTATGTGTCCACTTATTAAGTTGTTCTCTGGTTAAACGTGGTCTGCACACAACATATATTTTCGATAACTAGTTTCCTATAATCACACATTCGTACTGTAAATCAAACAATTAGGATTCAGTCATTAATGAAATGAAAACCCATAGTATAAGTTAGGTATATTATTTGTTCTTTTTAGCTCCACAATAAAATTCAGATATTTAATATTCAACATAAAAAGCATTACGACAAGTAATGTTGTGTTAATATATAAGTATAGTAGGTTAACTACTACACCTCTAGAGCTGTTTACTCTCCTCGGTCGGTGTAGTTTTTATTATTTTATAGGGCGGTTTTTAACACGCAAATCACTTAAGCGCGCACGTGCAGTCGAACTTTCAATCTACTAGCCACTTAAATGCTGACTAATATTCCGGAATAGTTCTTCTAGCTTAAACAATGTCTTATTTTCGTGGATACCCAGCGAACTTCTGTATAAGAATCTGTTACTATTACTTTTACCACAATTAGCTGCACATGACGGTAATTTCGTACTTAAAGTGGCATAAAGTAGTTATAACAGCTATCTTAATTTCTGTTAAGTAACTATATGCTTCATAACAGAAACAACACCTACTTTATACAGCAGCTGAATAACTGTCAAGATTTGGTGTGTAATACAGCTAAAGGAGAAAAGAACATAAATTATCCAGTATCATGCTTGATAATGGAATTTTATACGAGTGTTATACAAAAGGTTACACAAGCTCTTGAGTAACAGGTCTGTTTATGATGACTATTCAGCTTTAAGAAATAAAATCGGCATATTACAGAACTAACTCAGCAAATAGCATTATTATAGCAAAGAAAAACTTTAATACAGAACTTGGAAATACGCACAGCTTCTATACATACATTATTAAGCTTAACCCTGCATAAGATTAAATTGTTGGCCAGTTATCTGACTTGTGTGCTGCCTGGGCTGTCCTGTAGTGGACGTTTCATGGGATGTTATGATGATATGAAATATGAACCTGTGATAGTTTTTCTTTTAATTTTATCGTAGGTATATACTACTACTATTAATTTATTCACATTTCCAATAACAACCTTTTAGCTGGCAAGGGGGAGACTTGACTTTAACAAAAGTTGAGCTTCTATGCTAAATATTTCGCAAAAGGATCTCTAAATGAAAAATGAAGCTCACAATATTTTTAAAGACCTATCTAGCGACACCCTACAATATGTGGTCGACAAGAAAAAAAATTATCTTCACTTTACATGTGGTACCCTAAAATTTTTTTTTTATTATTTTTTTAAGCACTTTGTCGGCGTCACCAAAATGTATATCCATACTAAATTTACAGCTTTCTAGTACTAAGGGTTGCTGAGCTAAGCCGCGGATAGACAGACGGACATGACGAAACTATAAGGGTTCTTTGTTGACTACGGAACCCCAAAACGGTAACTTTGGAAACACTGGCAACACTGGTGGTCTTATTTACAATCCTTTCGTCTAATTGAGCCACAGAAGCCGTAAGTAAAATGACTACTTTTTTCTTTGTAAAGATAAAATAGATCAATCGAGCACGGTACGCGGTTCGTTTTTGCAAGTGACCTCCTGAAAAGTTTCATTATCTGGAATAGCTAACCCTTTCAGCTGCCGTACTCCGAAGTGAAACTACAATAATATAGTGCCGATAATTAGTCTATGGTTCGGCCTTTGACAAAGAAATTCCCATACAAAATAAATTTCCGAACTTAATGGCATCATCATGACTCATTGCCTATGAAACTGATAGACTTTTGTCATAATACAAAAACAATTGTCAATATAAAAACAATTGTCATAATACCAAATTAAAGTTATTAAAAAGGTATCTTCAAGCATTCGATTAGGTCAGGGACGGATGCAGTTCTTTTAAAAGGAAGGGCACTTTCTTTTTAGGGTTCCGATACCAAAATGGTAAAAAAAAGGAACCCTTATGGTGCCGCTCTGTCTGTCTGTCTGTCTGTCTGTCTGTCTGTCCGTCTGTCTGTCACACCTCTATATCTCAGCAACCACTTACGCTATCGAGCTGAAATTTGGAATAGTTTTAGAATATAGTTGCCCAACTTAATTGCACATGAAAATTTTTTGAAAAAAGTATGATTATTAATGTAAAGGGGGCCAAAATAGGGGGGGCCAAATTTCAAATTGTCGCTACTAGGTCGAGTGGGGTATCATATGAAAGGGCTTTACTTTTACATTTTAAAATATATTTTTGTATTTTTTTAAGTTTCTTAGTTTTCAAGTTATGATGAAAAATGTCAAAAAAAATACCATTCCCCCCCCTTATCTCCGAAGTTTGAGTAAGGGAAAATCTGAAT
This sequence comes from Athrips mouffetella, assembly GCA_947532105.1. NCBI lineage: Eukaryota > Metazoa > Arthropoda > Insecta > Lepidoptera > Gelechiidae > Athrips > Athrips mouffetella. The sequence continues at coordinate 15,077,870 of OX383977.1, forward strand.
TAATTACAGTTGACAGAGGTTTATGTAAACTTTACAGCAAAAATAAAACGATCTTTCTAAGTTGCACAGTTTTTCAGAAATCTGCAAAAAACCTTTACAAACAAATTTAGTTTTGCGGTCCTGAAAATGGACTTTATTGCTTCCAAAAATACTATAGGTATATCGGAACCCTCGGCGCGCGAGTCCGACTCGCACTTGACCGGTTTTTTTTAAAGTCACAAGATGCATAATCCGAAATATCAATGTCGGGCAAAACGGCTCAAGAGCATTCTTTCTGCAGAAGAATTTTGCACAGGTAATTGCTAGTTGTGATAACTTGTATACCCATAGGTAGGTATACACATAGAATACATCAATCGAAACGTCTATCCCCCAAACCCACATCTCACCACCTAAAACCTTTGTTATAAGTGATAACACTCAGTACTAAAGATGTACAACCCCCATATGTCGAATCCCTCTTATACATAAAGACCACATAAATTGATCTTGTGGCTATGACGTCATAAAGGTGACGCCATTAAATCTCGAGCAACAGGCGTGTGGTCGGACCCTATAAAATAAGGGTCTACCCATAAAGTGATAGTCGTAAACCCCGTTTGGAAAACAAGGGTGCGTCATTGACGATTTAACAGCCTTGGGTGTATTGAAAATCGCTGATACAAATTTATGCTTGTTTTGTAGGCCCTTGTTCCGGTTTTTGGTTTATAAATTAATTAAAAAACAGGCTTTGAGTGACTATACTAAAGCGCTTTAAAGCTACATAAAACAGAATTTGAAATTTAACAACAATGTAAAATGCAATACCTAGTTAACTTTTTCTGTTTTAGTACTGAGCGACTGACTACCATTAGAAACTGACCACCCAGAATGAAAACCAAACCCAATTCTAGATTTAGGGTTTGCCGAGTTGATGACTAAAAGCCACTTTTACACTTTCCTTAATTTAGAAACAAATTCGGGATACATTAGGATATTGGAATTAACAGAACCATTGATATTGGAATTGGATACATTAGGATATATTAGGATATTGGAATTGACGAAAGAGATCTACAAGGAGAGAGTGAATGGAAACGTTGGAAGGGGAAGGCCTCGGCGAACGTACCAGGACCAAGGAGCAGGTGGAGAACTGTGGTCTCTGCCTACCCCGACGGGAACAAGGCGTGATGTTATGTATGTATGTAGAACCAAGTCTCCCAGCAACGTATCCGAATTTGTCTTTGAATTTAGGAAGGTGTGATTGCGGCTTAACCTAACTGTCACGCTAGTGTTGTTATGCCACTAAAAAAACAGTTATCTAAAAAACCTGACGTCATCTCAAGGGAATCCTTAGAGTCATGATGTCAGAGAGAAATTGAAGACTTAAAAACTGGTAACAGTGCATGGTTTGTGTCTGATCTATGTCGTAGACAAGGGCTTAGAGACAATTGACTGCCGCCAATCCAAGGAGTCTACATCATCATCATAACATCCCATGACACGTCCACTGCAGGACGTGGAGCTCCCTCCAGAGCTCCAGCATGAACGCGTGGTACCTACTTTGTAGGGGATTTACCATAATCACCACGCTTGTAAGTATTGCGGCTGGCGACTGCTGTTGTATGTAACCGCATTATGTCAGATGGTACGATACACAGAAGGATTCTGCTGCCCGTCCTCCATTTCATAAGCCTTTAGTCGCCTCTTACGACACCCGAGGGTAAAGTTAAGGTACTATTATTTGCCGGCACCACACCGACAAGGAGTACTTATAGTATATTTTGTGAGTGATCAATGTTTATAAGTACGTACCTGTGCTAATTCACGCACGAATGAAATGCTAAAATAATGTTTATCCCGAAATATGTACGAACTTAATGATGCAATCAATCATGCTGGCCATGCTACATAACAAAGCAATATTAATTATGTAATGATTCAAAATGTAACAGTTGTAGAAACAATCTTTAATTTTAATGATTTCATTATCACAAAGTTAATCATAATCGTATTTAACTATAGGCTAGAAAGCTTCTCAATGCTCGCTAGTATCACAAATTAGCACCGCTGAGCTGTTGATTGAAATTCTCTAATCCAGAAGTTCTCAAAGATTTTCTTGACAATTTCTGCGCCCCCACGACAAAAGATGAAGGTGTCAAAAGATATCTTTATTTGACGAAAAAATCTATCTGTCTTGAAACTGCTTAAGTAAGTTTTGAATCAGTGTATCTCTATATCGAAACAGAACATATTATGTACCTATGTTTGTTAAACCAAAGCAAGCACATAAAAATTTCGACTTCCCATACAAAATGTGTTGGTCAATTACGTAAAGTACTTTTTATGGGAAGCCAAAAAAATTTTGACTGTTGTTAGCAAAGTCGTAGAACAAAACTGTTGCTTTTGACCTCACTAACAAGGTATAGGAATACTAATATCAGGTCCAAAAAAATACCTTGAAAATTTGATTAAGGACATTAAGGGGGTGAAATCAGTTTCCCTATCCCCTAGCTAAGTTAAAGAGTGACAAGCTTGAAAAACACGGAACACTGTTCTAAACTCTAAGTTATAATACTCAAACCATAAAACGACTAGTTTCAAAAGATCAAATATTTACAAAAATCGATCTTACCATGCAAATTTCACCATTGAATGGGCATTTTTCGGGCTATGTGTCTTAATTGTACTTATTATTCATTTTTTGAGCTATGTGATTCAAGGCATGGTCTATTAACTTTCACCACAGATTATATGAGTCCACGGGAAAACGCATAATATTAATTAAGGTTTTGTAAAAAAAAACCACTCCCCTATATAAGTTTGGGAACCTCTGTCTTTCATGAATCAGACAACTACTCTAGCTTCTATCTAGACACCCTAGGAATAGATTATCACCGTAACAGGTATTCCAGTATCGATGCGTTCAGCAATACCTAGTCTAGAACTGGTGCAGTGTTAGCATCGCATGATGCTTGTTCAGCATTTCATGAATATTGTATTGTTAGGCATGCAACTCTCGTTGCTGACTGAGTATAAGCTATAGGCTTCTATAGAAATAGGTTCTTATAACAACATCTACCTTAAAAATGTATTATGATCAAAGTAAGGATTAAGGAGTGATCACACCTAGCTGTATTCAAAGACTAATTCGGCATACATTGCTCGGAGGCTTGGTTATGTTAATTGCAATATCCTTACTTCAACGAGCAATTTATGCCGAATTAGTCTTTGAATTCAGCTAGGTGTGATCACTCCTTTTGTAAGAAACATGGACAAAGGTTTTCCTATAACTTGCTCGGAGCTATGCTGAAACACTATGCTGGCAATTTTGTCAACTAAGAAGTACCATTAAAGATTTAACGGACCGATTTTTAATGAAAGAATGGCTCTGCACATATGTTGATGTTGGTTAATTAATAGTGACGCTTAACTTAGAGCCTGTTGTGAAGGCGTGAATTCGCGGCTATTTTGGCGCGATCTTACGTAAAATGCCGCTTTGATCAAATTGTTAACGATTAATAAATGTAACACAAAACGCGGCTAACATGCGCGTACTTGAGGATCCTATAACTTGTTTACTAATATATATTCTGTGATCCTATTTACTAAGTTTTACCTGCTTCTTCGACCGTATATTAAATGATTGTAAAGAACTAAATGAAATAGAAAAAAAATCATTATTATAACTCCCGTTACTATTCCCAAAAAAAAATTACCAGAGTGTGAGTCAAACTATTAGCTATTCATTCAAATCGGTTTATAAGTTTTTTCGTGTAAATCCCCTACAAAGTAGGTACCACGCGTTCATGCTGGAGTTCTGGAGGGAGCTCCCTGTCCTGCAGTGGACGTGTCATGGGATGTTATGATCTCAGAACAAAAACCTCCTAGCTTTGGTTATGATGATGTAGACTCCTTGGATTGGCGGCAGTCAATTGTCGAAACGGAGACTTTATTATTATATACATAATACCTACAGGTTAACACCACTCACAGACACTCACACATACACACACACACTTACACACTCACACTATACAGCCTTACACACACACACACTCTCACACTATACAGACTCACACACCCACACACACTTTTACGTAATACATTCTACTGACACACAGATACTTGGGCACTAGCCAACATATTCATTTGAAGGAAGAGCGGAGCCTCCTGACACAGGCAACCTGATTGCTTAATAGGAAGTTCCATCCTCGAGTTTTGTACCACATTGTATAAAAATATTAATAAAACATTTTGTATTTTTTGTATTTTTGTATTTAATTGTCTCTAAGCCCTTGTCTACGACCTAAAAACAAAAATCCAACATTTGCATCAAAATAGTATAACGTGATATTTTTTTATAAATGAGCTCAATTAATTATTTAATAATAATAGAGATGACAAGATTAGTCTTATTATGTTTTACATTTAGCAATAAAAACATTCTAGAATACTATTTATAAAATATCCAATCGTTTGTAAAATGTTTAATGCAAAAGCACTCCAATCCAATGTAAATCTAAAATAATCTAATAGATTATTCAAATATCTTCTTTACTCAAGTAACCTTATACATTGGGTGACTTTTAATTAGTTCTTGATAGAAAAAGGTATGAATGTACTCATGATACTGAACAACTTTCCCCAAGGAACATAGGTCGAAATATGCGCTATCAGCTGATGCAGTTTCTATGGGAGGTCAAAACTTGATTTACGTATTTCGACCTATGTTCATTGGGGAAAGTTGTTCAGTATCATGAGTACATTGCTACCTTTTTCCATCAAGGACTAATTGAAAGTCACCCTATAGCCCGTGTCTATTATTTTACTGTTTCGACTATCAGTAAATTACTTAGAGACTATTGGTCATTTTCATTAAATCGGTCCGGTATAGGTTTTACGAACGGTCAAAGTCAGATTATTTTTACTTCAATTGATTCTGGGCAAAGTATGCAGCGTGAATTTTTATTCGTTTTAATCGCGAAGCCCAGTGATTCTACTCATGAAAACAAGAAACTTTACTAAAGAAAAAAATGAACTCGAAAAAAAATTTTCACCTTCCCATACAAAATGAGTCGATCACTGACCACTTTACTATGGGGAGATGAAAAAAATTTTTCTAGTAAAATTTTGTCTTCGGGAAAGTGGCTTGTTTTCATGAGTAGAATCAGTGGGCTTTAGGATTAAAACGAATAAAAATTCACGCTGTATAAAATAAACAAAGAGTATAGAAATTGTTTAGTTCCATTGATAGATAGAACATGTGGTTTGGAAATGACAGTACTTTCCCTTACAGTCTGTTTATTGCACACTACAGGACTAAACTATATAGCATTTACATAAAAATCCTACTTAGCTACCTATATCCACAATCCTATCCTAATAATATTATAAACGCGAAAGTTTGTAACGATGTTTGTTACTCTTTCACGTAAAAACTACTAATTGGATTTTAATGAAACTTGGCACACATATAGGATGACTTTTAATTAGTTCTTGATAGAGAAAGGTATGAATGTACTCATGATACTGAACAACTTTCCCCAATGAACATAGGTCGAAATACGAAAATCAAGTTTTGACCTCCCATAGAAACTGCATCAGCTGATAGCGCATTTTGTATGGGAGGTCAAATTTGGTTTTTCGTATTTCGACCAATGTTGCTTGAGAAAAGTTGTTCAGTATCATGAGTACATGCATATCTTTTGCTATCAAGAACTAATTAAAAATCACCCTATATAGGTTAGGTCCTGGAATAACACATAGGCTACTTTTTACCGCGGGAAAACACTTCATTCTCACGGGAAAACGCATTTAAAGCGGGTGAGACCGCAGATTATGCGCAGACGAAGTCGCGGGCACCAGCTAGTTTAATATAAAGAAGAAAGGAAACATAGGTACACACGGCCGCATAGCAGTAGAAACACTTTTGGACCTTATGGCGTGGTAATAGAGTTGAAAAAGTTCGCACAGATGTAAGCAAGGGGTAACAAAACCAACGCTACGCTACAAGCGCTCGAAACCAGAGTCCCGCTCAAGGTCAAAGTGTTTCTCTACCTAGTGTTGATTCTACAAAGTGTTAGCACCTAGTATTTACTATGGGTATCACATCTTTAATAATCTATTTTATTGATATTTATTTTATAATAAAGGGTGGACAAGTTTCCGAAAACTGACAGGGCATGATCTGTCAACGTAACTACACGACTTTCAGTGAACAAAACTTTCCATACAAAATCGTAACCTACTTGGCCTGTTTGTATCGTAACCTACTTGGCCGTATTTCATAGAAGAAAAAATATTAACTTTTCCATCAATTTTTATTTTGGAAGCCGCGATGGTTGTAAAAAAGAATATGGACGAATTCAAAAATTGCAAAAGCGCTCTACGACGAAATATGTTAGAAATCCCAGAAGAGAAAATGCACATGACTAGAGAAGGACCTTACTATAAAGCTGCTAAAATTTACAATAAAATCCCAGACAGTATTAAATCAGAAACTAAAGAAAAATCTTTCTGCAATCAATTAAAAACGTTGCTACATAAAAAGGGTTATTACTCAGCCAATAAATTTTTTGAAGACTGCAATTGTAAATAGGTTTGATTTAAGTAAGTTAACATTAAAAATATAATACGACATTGAATAGGTTACCTTTTTATTATTGACATTACTTATTTTTATATTGACATGTAATATTTTTGAATTGACTTTGTTTATTAAATTATTTTATTTTAATTTTTACTTATAATGACTTGATATATTTAAAATACACTTTTGCTACATGCTATTTAATAATCTTGCAATTTTATAATTCTCTTTGCTTTCTTTATAAGTGAAATAAAATTTTACTCGGTTTAGATCTAGATGATTATAGACATAATTATAAGTTATTATTAGCTAAAATGCATGCCTCCTACATTTTGCAATGCCCAAAAAGGGTACATGTACTTGAACTGTAATTTAATTTTAAGACCTTTAACTATGTATGCAAATTAATAAATGAAATGCAATGTATGAAGGTAATTTAATTTTTCATTTCCTGAAAGTTTTATCAACTGATATTTGTTCAGTTACATTGATTGATCATAACTTCCTTTCAGTTTTAGATAACCTGTCCCTTACACCCCGTAGTTATACGTCAAGTTTGGTTTGAAATACGTTACCAAACAGCTCTACAGCACTGGAATCTTTCAAATATAAGAAACACTCTCCAAGTCCATTTCAATATATTCGGCTTAATCCGCGATAAATACGGACCTTATTTAAGAGGATTACACCCCCCACTACCCCCAGACCCCCCAAATAATCCTTCTATTTAATTCCAAACACGCCACTGGGATATGAAACATGGCTGCTAGTGGAGGACTTAGGAGGGGGTTGAACTAAGGTGTTTTACGACCAAATCCTAAGTAGGCTCGACCTAGGCTGTTTGATATTCATTGCAGCATTATGGATGGGGCACCGGGCCAAAGGATCTTCTCCCTATTTATCTGTTTACCTAATCTCTAGGGTTGGCTAAATATTTGGCTTCTTAGAAGAATGTAAAGTTATATTAATAGGATAAAAAAGAGCATGATAATTATATTTTCTCAGCAAATATTGGCGTGTGTTTCACATTGCAAGCCATTAAAAAACACTGATCCCTAAACAATGAGGTATTTATGTATGTAGAATAAAGATAGGCCCTGAAAATAATCCCTTCTTTGCTGAAAATTAAGCACTGAGTTAAAATTATGATATGTTTGTGGTAAGCCTATAAGCCGACTAAAGCAGCCACAGCGGAACAAAAGCCTTCTGAAGATACATCGCTGCCAAGACAAAAACAAAAAAAAGGATGAGATTTCGACATGGGTAAACATTATTTATAAATGAAACTGAGTTAGGTACCTCCTTAAAGACAAATAGTGTTTACCATAATGTCCTGTATATCTTATTCTCTGCGACTACTTCATTGCGAGACCAGACCCCCCTCAACAGACTAAGTACATCTCTGTTGGCAGCATCACACAAGCCTATCAGTTTTCCAATGTGGTTCCATATAATTTTTACTGCCGGCCCTGGGGATGATGCGCGATGAAACTTTTATAAGATCGGCGTTGGAAAAAAATTGGCCAAGTTCCACTCAAGCAAGTCCCTGAGAGCCAAGTCACCGAGTTGACAAGCAAGTTTATAACAAGGAAGAACCTTAAACAACACCTTAAATCCCCTTGTTCCATGCGTTCCAAGTTCATAATGAATTAACAAAAAGTTAAGAATTTCCTTTTGAAAAACGTTTTAACGAGATTAGTTCTAATAAGATTTTTCCGTAGGAAAGTTAGGTTTTCCCGTAGTAAATAGGCTTCACTGTCTGTTTCCTTGGTAGGTATACCTGTCCTACGTATAAAAAATTGGAAATACTTAAGATAGAAGAAAAGATAAGGATATTCAGAAGTTAGGATAATATTTATTTGTAACGAGGTTGTTAGCCCGATTGGGAGCGGAAGGTTACACCGAAATATAATGAAACATTTGTAATTCGCCACCCGATACGAGTATTATTAAGCGACAAAAATAAAGCTAAGCACTTACACCGGAAAGGTCACCGGAACAGCCTCCGTGCCGTGGTGTAGTGGTTAGAGCGCTCGGCTCTCGATCCGGAAGTTCTGGGTTCGACTTCCGTTGGGGACACTGTCAAACAAAAATCTCTTTGTAGGACCCCCCCAGTTTGGATAGCAGATGAATCAACTGATTGCCTGAAAAGTTAGATGATTCCGTGCTTAGGAAGGTATTTTAAGCCGTTGGTTTCGACTACTATCTACAGACGTAGTCGTTAATGAGCCATGGCAGAGGCCTTTGGCAACTCAACAACACTGACACTAAACTTTGATTGTAAGGTCGGTCATCGAACTTGCAACCCTCACGATGTGATGTGACCGGATAGGTCGAAAATCAATATGAAACGGTTAGTTATTGACATACTTTATTCATGACATAAATTTAGATAAAGTTGTGTACGAACACTCGTGTGATGCTTTTTTGAAACTCAGCTGCGATTCGCTCAGCTGCGTCTTGTAAACCACACCCGGGTTTTAATACACAAACAGTAGCGTAAACTAAGTACCTAACTTTGTTTACTAAGAAAATTTTATTTTAGCCAAAAGTAATATAATAATAACCAGAGGATGGGAAGCAGCATCTTTCTGTGTATCTTACCATCTTACATACTGCGGTCACCAACAACAGCGGTCGCCAGCCGCAACGCTTACAAGCGTGGTGACTATGGTAAATCCCGTCCGAAGTACCACGCATTTGAAGGGAGTTGCCTGTCCTGCAGTCGACGTGTTATGGGATGATATAATGATGATTCAGATTCAGATAATTTTATTCAATGTAGATTCTTTACAGAATACTTATTGAATGTCATGCAGAATACAATGCAAATAGAGCGAGTCTACGCCGTTTCGGATCGTGCTATGGCAGCGTAAAAGAAACGGCAAGAAACCACTGCAGCACGGCCTACTTTAAGAGTCGGCTTTTTACAATGTGTTTCTTGTGTTTCGCTGGAATATCAGAGCACCATACCTCTTGATGATGATGATGATGCTCTTTAGCTGGCTGTAAGGCTAGCTAGGGCCTTTGGATTTAATAAAAATATACGCTTGCCTAGTTGGCGTCAAGGCCATGGCGTCAATTTGTTGGTACAGTCAAGGGCAGGTCTAGCTTGACACTCGCAGTGTGACTCTAGCCCATGCGTCTTTTGAAATAAGAACGGTACAAAGTCCAAAGTTTCAAGCTTGATGTGCTCTTGACTGTACTATATAGGTAGGCCAGCATGAAAAAGAGTCAACACACTACTACTCATTTCTTTGACATTATATACAGGGTGCTAAGAACTGAACAACTTTCCCTGAGGAACATAGGTCTAATTAAGAAAAAAAAATGCTCTTCCATACATATAACGCAATCAGTTAGTGCAGTTTCTATGGGAAATCAACATTTTTTATCATACATTTTTTTTAAGACTAGATCGAGGTCAAGAGTAATCCAATATTTAAAAAAAACTTCGATCTATGGTTTAGAAAAAGTAGTTCAGTTTCATGGTCTGAATGCACAGTTTCTAGGATCACTGTGTCTACTAACACACTAAACAACGTGTTACGGAAAGGTGTGAATACTGCAGGGTGTAAATCTGCCCATGAAACTGAACAACTTTTCCCAAGGAACATAGGCCATAGACCTTCCTTACAAAATGCGCTATCAGCTGATGCAGTTTCTATGGGAGGTCAAAAATTGTTTTTTTCTGTGACCCTATGTCCCTTGGGAGAAGTTGTTCAGTTTCATTGGCAGATTCACAGTCTTTAGTACTATCACACCTTTTCGTAACACGCTGTATAATTTGTACCGAGAAACCTAAATGAAAATTAAGTACACAGCCCTCTAGTTAGCAGTTGGATGAAACAAAAGAAATCACTTAGGACGACCACCATTTTTGTAGCCTCTTTTATTAGATTATCTACAAACGACTCTCCAAGAAACAAAAAGGCAAATCTCGTCTTGCCTAATGAACTGAACAACAAAAAGATAATTTTCAAAGAGAAATTAATGAAAACTGAAGGAATGACACCAGAAATCAAGGAGGGTTTAAACGGATACAAAGAGAAATAGAAATGAAGTGATTTACCTTACTTTAGGCGAAGATAAATTCCATAAAATAAATAACAGACGATGGTGTAGAGACGCGGTGGTTGAAATACTAGAATTTATCAACCTAAATCGTTTGGGCCACATACGTCGTGATTTTTTTTATCAGCGTCGAGTTAAGGATGTGTTATGCCCATGACCTAAAAATTTTTTTAAGGAACAAATTATGTAAAAAAATTGTCTTACATCGTCTGATATCGTTTTTCGACCATTTGTTCTAAGTACGTGAAAAGATATTCATGTGCAGAACCGCACTTTTTTTGTAAATATTGGTGTATGTAATTCAGTAAAATAATAAAATTAACATGTATAAGCTATCATCTTCATCATCACCATCATATTGTATGGGCTACAAGGTCGATGACCGACCTCACAAAACTTGGTGTCAGAGTTTTGAGCCGCCAAAGGCCTCTGACATTGTTGGTCCCGTCTACTGTCCCTAGATAGCTAAGATCCTACTTCCTATCCTATTAATATTATAAACGCGAAAGTTTGTAAGTATGGATGGATGGATGGATGTTTGTTACTCTTTCACGTAAAAACTACTGAATGGGTTTTAATGAAACTTGGCACACATATAGATTAGGTCCTGGAATAACACATAGGCTACTTTTTACCGTGGGAAAACACTTCATTCCCACGGAAAAACGCATTTAATGTTAATGAAGAAGGTGACTGACTCACTGACTGACATATCAACGCACAGCCCAAACCGCTGGGTCTAGAAATTCCAAATTTGGCATGTAGGTTTATAATGAAGTCTAATGGTGCACTAAGAAAGGGTTTTACAAAATTCCACCCCTAAGGGGGTAAAATAGATGTCCCTCAACACAGAATCCTCAGAGAAAAAAACTGCATAAAAACTTATTTTGACGATGCCTAAAAATAGTCATGAAATAGTCATAAATAGTCACCATAAGGAAAAAAATAGTCGCGTTACAATTCTAGAGTTATAGCTATGGTTTGCTGAGGATTATGGGCATAGGCTATATACAGAATCCTCAGTTCTGATGCAAGCAAACCGTTGGGACTATCGACTTGGTTTTTATTTTAAAAAATAGTCATGAAATAGTCGTCTTGACTTCCAAATTCTCAAAAATAGTCGTTCAAGGATTTCAGAGTTACAGGGGTAGCTTGCTGAGGATTCTGTGCATAGCATTTCACGGACGCAGATTCCAGCAGAACGTTTAGGTTTTTCTGTTTGATACTGATGTCAAAAAATAGTCAACAAATAGTCGTCTCAAACCATAATCACTTTGGTCTGGTTTACCTTGTAGAAGTATGTTAAAAATGCATGTTAACTTCGCCATACATTTTTCAACTCAAGTACAGTCGTGTTCAAAATGCATATCATCTTTGATGGTAACTATTTAGTTTCTTTTTTTTATGTATTTGGAACCCAATATAATTAATTCTGTAATAAAAAGCCAAGTTTATTTGTTTTCATGTTAAATAATATAGCTTAATAAACTACAATAATTGGTTTTAAACTAATATAATAAAAAAATCTTCTTTATGAATATATTCAGTACCTACAGATTATTTTTAAGTTAGTTTTTTGTATAAATCACAGTCTTCGTACTTATGTCCGTTAAATGGTTAAATGAGTAATACAGGGTGATAATTTTATTGCGTGCCATAGCTTAGGGGGTGTTTCAGTAACGATAAAGGAACACAAAAAAAAAATCCTCTTTTAAAAAATTCTGAAAATTTTAAAATTTTCCCTACGCAGAGGGCAATAACCCGCAGCGTAATGTGACCCGACCGAGGCTGCGCTTTTAACGAGCTGCTGTTAGTTTTAGAATTTACATTCAATTTTTAAGTAGGATTATTGAAAAAATGGAAATCCTAATTTGGAATAACGCGTTGTGTATTTACTGCTTCCGTAGGCTGTAGTGTAAGTTAACGTTAAGTTAGAACACGGCAATTGTCGTTGTAATAGCAACACTGTAGGGCACTTCAATACGCGCCGGCGGCGGCGGCGAGCGCTTGCTCGGTCACACAATTCGGTCGAGCCGAACGCCGCCTTACTATTGGTTAAACATATCTCGTCTCAGAATATTGGTGCTTTACTATGCCATTAAATCACTGATTTGTATTATTCTACTGATGTGCTATTGGGTAAAAGAAACACATATGCAGCGACATTTTAATTTTTAATGAATAGTTAAATGGGTAGGCAAACAACATTGATCAATCAAGCATTTAGTAAAGTTAGTATAGGTAATTTAGTAATATTTGCGAACCTACCAATTATTATTAAAGTATTTTTATTTACTGAATGCATCTGGGTTTAAGCCCGATATTCTAGTTTTACCTTTCCTTAAACGTGGAACCTACATTATAAGTTTTTAGACCAAAAGGTTGGGTCTGTGCACTGATATATCAGTCGGTTTATCCTCTTATTTACCTAATAAAAATAGATAACACAAAAATAGGGTCTGCAACAATATATAAAAATAAAAGCCTCTAACAATATCAAAATCCATTTTTTTTCAGACAACTTGAAATTGATATCAAATAATTTTGTGTACGCGACTGTACAAAGGAAAAATGTATGGCGAAGTTAACATGCATTTTTAACATACTTCTACAAGGTAAACCAGACCAAAGTGATTATGGTTTGAGACGACTATTTGTTGACTATTTTTTGACATCAGTATCAAATATAAAAACCTAACCGTTCTGCAGGAATCTGCGTCCGTGAAATACTATGCACAGAATCCTCAGCAAGCTACCCCTGTAACTCTGAAATCCTTGAACGACTATTTTTGAGAATTTGGAAGTCAAGACGACTATTTCATGACTATTTTTTAAAATAAAAACCAAGTCGATAGTCCCCACGGTTTGCTTGCATCAGAACTGAGGATTCTGTATATAGCCTATGCCCATAATCATCAGCAAACCATAGCTATAACTCTAGAATTGTAACGCGACTATTTTTTTCCTTATGGTGACACTATTTATGACTATTTCATGACTATTTTTTGGCATCGTCAAAATAAGTTTTTATGCAGTTTTTTTCTCTGAGGATTCTGTGTTGAGGGCACTGACCTCTATATATACATGTATATATATATAGAGGTCAGTGGTTGAGGGACATTAAAATAGGGCATGAAAGTTTGTATGAAAGTCCGTCAGTTTTAAAGTTAGGATCTTCAAATTCTGTATTTAGGCTTACGACAAAAAAATTATATTTACGTATCTCAAGATTTTTGAAAATTCGACACCCGAAAGGGTGAAAAGGGGGATGAAGTTGAAAATCCTTTATTTTGTTTAAGTAAAATCCACATAATTTATTATTTAGGCATTAGATTTGTACTTCTATACAACGTCCATCACTGTTATGGAAGTTCCACCCCAAATACAACCCCTAAATAAGGAAAATGTGGTGAAAAAGTCTAAAAACCAATATGGGTATCGTTTGTATGGTTTATTAGATCGTTGATTACGACAACTATAAGAATTTCGAAATCCAACGTGGTGGACGTGAAATACCATCATCCGCTGGGGATGGGGTTGGGGTGCGATAGGGTTGAAATGTCTAAAAATAAACATGGGTGTCATTTGTATGGTATATCGGGTCGCTGATCACGAAAACAACAATAACTTTGAAATCCAACGTGGTGGACGTGAATTTGGGGTGCGATAGGGTTGAAATGTCTAAAAATCAATATGGGTGTCGTTTCTATGTTTATATGAAGATAGGGATAGCTGTAAAGATGGCGTTAGGGGTAGGGATAGGGGAAGGGATAGGAATAGGGGTAGGGAGAGGGAGTGGGAGAGGGACAGAGAGAGGGAGAGCAAAAGGAAAGGAGGAGAGGGAGGGGGAGAGGAAGAGGGGCAGGGACAGGGATGGTTTGACGGACGGTTGGACAGATGGTTGGACGGATAGACGGAAGGGTGGATGGATGGTCAGATAGATAGAATCCTTCGCGGACGAAGTCGCGGGCAACAGCTAGTCCTTAATAGTTAGATAGTAGTCTGGACCGGGACTATTAACGTTCTTAAGAATTTTGTAAGAAATTATTGCATGAAAGTTTCGAAGCAAGTAGTATGAAAATTCTAGCTAACATTGTTCGAAGGAAAGTAACACCTAAGAAACTTGCGAACAACAGGCAGTAATAACATTACTACTCACCTTCCCAACAACGAAAGCAGCCATAATCACCTTTGTGAAGGTTTTCACGATACAAAGGGCCATTATTATCTTAGTTTTGTTTTATAATTATTATGGAATATTTCAAAAGAAATAAAGTAAGACTAATGATTAGTAAGACTAATGCAGAAGAACTAAAGTAACTGACATAGCCCTGAGAATCGCTAAACTGAAGTGGCAGTGGGCAGGGCACATCGCAAGAAGAACCGATGGCCGATGGGGCGTGAGGGTTCTAGAGTGGCGACCACGTACCGGAAGACGAAGCGTTGGCAGGCCCCCCACAAGGTGGACCGACGATCTGGTCAAGGTCGCGGGAAGCCGCTGGATGCGAGCAGCGCAGGACCGGTCGTCATGGAGTTCTTTAGGGGAGGCCTATGTCCAGCAGTGGACGTCTTTCGGCTGATATGATGATGATGATGAATGCTTATTATAAACATAGAATTTATTCAGGTCCCCTGGTGCTTAACCGCTGTAACAATTTTGTCCAAATATGGAAAGGGCATAACCTACCTTTTTTTTTAAAGTAGGCTCTAGTAATCCTATAGTAATCCTATACTACGAGTATATATATTTGAACATAATATATTTGTATATATTTGTAATCGGTTTCTCGAAAACGGCTCTAACGAAATCGATGAAATTTACCATAAGGAGGTTTTCGGGGAAAAAATCGATCTAGTTACGTCTCATGTCTGGGAACATTCGTTTTCCCCGTATTTTAAGCATTTTTTTATATACCACGTTTTAGTCAATAACCCACAGCGTCATCTATTGGCGGGTAGCATAACTTGCTCACCCGATGTTATTTTAATGTTGAGGCGGCTATTATAGAGCTCGGTTGCCCAGGTACTAAAATAAATTTGAGTATAATCTGTAAAAGTAAAAAAATACTGAAAATTCATTCTTTTCGTTTATTCCAACACTTACCAACAGCCATGACACCAAAACCAGAGTATATTTGACGGAATGAATAATATTGTTTTACAAACTTGTTTTTAGGGTTCCGATACCAAAATGGTAAAAAAAGGAACCCTTATGGTGCCGCTTTGTCTGTCTGTCTGTCACACCTGTATATCTCAGCAACCACTTATGCTATCGACTTGAAATTTGGAATCGTTTTAGAATATAGTTGCTTAACATAAACGCATATGAAAGAATTAAAAAAGAATTTAGATTATTAATGTAAAGGGGGCCCGAATAGGGGGGGGGCAAATTTTCAAATTGTGGTTACTAGGTTAAGTGGGGTATTATATGAAAGAACTTTACTTGTAAATTCTAAAACATTTTTATTTTTTACGACTCTTAGGATTGAAGTTATGATGAAAAATGTCAAAAACAAATACCATTCCCCCCCCCTTATCTCCGAACTTTGTGGGTACAGTTTTTTAGAAATCTGCAAGAAACCTTTACAGACAAATTTAGTTTTGCGGTCCTAAAAATGGACTTTATTGCTTCTAAAAATACTATAGGTACATCGGAACCCTCGGCGCGCGAGTCCGACTCGCACTTGACCAGTTTTTTTCTGACATCTTTAGCCGATTGCTTTTGACATAGCTGCAAAATCTGTTAGTAAGCGTTGAAATAAACGGAAAAAATGGATCAAAATAGTAAAATTGCTTTCCACATTGTTTGTAAGGAAAAGACGTAAAGTTATACTAAAATGGTGTAAGGAGTACACGGCCGCACGTTGGTAGAAACATTTTGACCTTGATTGGGTCTCTGGTTTTGGGCGTTTGTAGCGTAGCGCCGGTTCAGCTTACACTGGTTTTGATTTGGGCAATTTGAAAATGTCATCGCGTTTCCTCACCATCGTGTGTTTAAGGGTCCACAAATGTAATCGCCCTAGCCATTGTTGTGGGAATTTTATATTTCTGCGGTTTTCCTTCAGACCGTAACATCTTTCACAATCCAAGCTCCCCCGGGATCGGTCAATGGGCGATATTTTTCCGTAGTTTTTTCGACACCTGACTTCGAGTGTCGTTCGGAAAGCAATAACACTTTCTTTAGTACTGCTTAGAAATAGGACATTTCTTTTTGAGGAATTTTTATTCTAGAACCGTCAAACCCAGATGATTTAGGGAGTAGGGTGCGCACTCCGAAGATTTATCGGAGCTCGGATATTATCAGATTGACAACAACAATTACGTTCGGAAATTTACTTTGTATGGGAATTTCTTTGTCAAAGGCCGAACCATAGACTAATTATCGGCGCTATATTATCAAACAGTGATATTAGTTCACAAAATGTGTGCGCATTTTATTTAGATAATACTTGGGTTGAACGGACTAAACAGCTTAACAAAACAGAAAGACCTAGTTGTATTTTAGATAGGCTAAGGGCCCGTCTCACCGCTTGCGGCTTGCTGTTAAAGTTCCTGATAGTAAGCTGCCAGTTCCTGATAGTAAGCTGCCAGTTCCTGATAGTAACTAACAGAATAATACAATAACTAGCGGATAGGCTATATGTAACTTTATATGGAACCGGTGAAACGGGCCCTAAGTAAACTCAAAACTTTATCCTACTAATATTATAAACCCGGAAGTTTGTAAGTATGGATGGATGGATGTTTGTTACTCTTTCACGTAAAAACTACTGAATGGATTTTAATGAAACTTTACACTAATTAGCTTATACATCAGAATAACACATAGGCTACAATTTATAAACCTGCGCACACGAAATCGCGGGCACCAGCTAGTGTGTATAGGTATATAAAAATAAAAAATAACAACAGAATAGAATAGAACAGCTATGTAAATTTTGTCACTTA
Source organism: Athrips mouffetella (assembly GCA_947532105.1). NCBI lineage: Eukaryota > Metazoa > Arthropoda > Insecta > Lepidoptera > Gelechiidae > Athrips > Athrips mouffetella. Next base: position 15,095,463 of record OX383977.1, read on the forward strand.
AGTGTAGAGAAAGGCTTTTTCGACACTTTGTACCTATCCCAGACTGCTCAACTCATAAGATCGCAAAGAAGTACGCAATCTTTGTTACGATCATAGAAAATAAGAAAGATTATATGGTTACGATCGTGTTTTTCCTCTATCCAACGATTTTCCTGCCAGCGGCTACACTACAGCCCGCAGTGCTGAGGTGTTATTGTATAAAACCACCAATCTCATTTCGCAACTCACTTGAAAATCACTCAGCTTTCGTTATTGTGTGGGCATCAATCGGCAGAACGGCGTGGCTATGGCTAGTCTAACTAACCATGTTGTCAAAGAGCATTCAAGGCAAGACCACGTTAGGCTAGTTGTTTACCTAAGGCTTCTCCGGTACATAGAGATTTGACGCAGGTTCAAATCCTTACTGTGGTTGTGAATTAGTTTGCATAGGTTTCAAAGCAAAAAGTGGTCTATGAGTTTTTTTATTATAATCAGCGAACAGAACAAATCTAGCGTACTCACTCACCCGTGAAATGTGAGTTCTTTACAGAATAGCGTTGCTGGTAACGTTACGAGCAGTTTTTCTATTACGTTTAGGAAATTGTTTCCGAGATTGACCTGCCAATGTTTGCGGTGAATAAATAGAAAAATCAATGCTCTCTCGCAGTTGTTTAGCTTGTTGTTTTCTTTGCTAGTGCCTGAAACTTGCATGAACTTGTGGCTTTTTTCCTTCTCTTTTTTCGTATCAACAAACTTTGTATTCCGGTCTCTGACATAAAGTTTTAGTTAGTTTTCCTAACAGATAGACAACACAAAGTGGACGCTTCTCGTGCGGTCGTCATTCATTTTTTTTTAAATATCTATGGGCTTACTCTTGACCTCGATCTAGCCCTGAGGATAGAGTTGGTCGACGATGGAACGAGCTTGCCCAGAAGAAGCCTATTCACTCGCGACTTGAATAGATTCGGGTTATTAGAGCTCGGGACCACAGACGCGCCGCAGGCAGAGAATCGTTAAATTAATGTCTAATATTTTGTCACCACTTGCTAATAAACCAACAAATCTCTAAAGAGAAGTCTAGACTATTATTTTATGTATTAGAGAGATCATGACGAAGCCTTCTAGGGACTCAATTCTTTAAATATCACTCAAAATATTCAAAATCAGGGTTTTTCTTTCCAAAAATAAAGTTTGATATCCTTTGTTTATAATTTTGTGTATATTATACTTGCTAATTTCATATTTTACCAGGGTGAATTTGAATTTTTAAGTCTCAAAAGTGATATTTTATCACCCGGTGATATTCAAAAATTGGATCCCTGCACTGCGTGTCGAGATATATCAGTGCGGTTTGTTTAAACATCAAAATAAATATAATTTTTGATGATATATTATTATTTCGTCTCGCCGCTACATTACGCTAAGTTGCACGATGCCAGGATCTAATCTATAACCCTTTTTCATGGGTCACTTCACAAAAAAAACTGACCAAGAAAATACTATTCTGAAAGGTTAATGGAATCCTTATTGGGAAAAATACGACGTACCCATCTTTCTTTCCATATCAAATGATTTCACAAAAACAACGAGCCATTTTTCTCCGATGTAGGTATGATTGGCCCAACATTATTTGCCATGTCCGGTGGTCCTACGAGCCGGTCTGAAGGAAAAGCGGCCATATTTGCCCGTCATATTGGCAAATACGACATTACTCTTGTTAATAAATAGCCCTCAGTTTTGTTTTGTTAGTAATGTGTAGGTTAGGTAGGTACGGTCCCCATAAAAAGTCGAACAAATTCAGATTTCCGAAATCAATACGTAGGTATAATAAAGGTTTCGAGAAAATATGATCTGGGGGTTACTAATAGAAAATATTCGTGACTCTTTTGCAATTTTTGTCTGTTGGTCTGTTTGTATGTGCGCAATAAACTCGCAAACTACTGGAACGATTAAAACAGGGTTTACGTTAATGTTTAGCTTATTTCTCTGGAACATAAAAGCTTTATTTTATTGCGATCGGTTTACTCAAACAGAAACTACACATACTTATGCAAAGTCTCAATCGGCCTGTAATTCTATTGAATTACTGAACAGATTCAAACGAAATTTTCAGTTATATATTTGGATTACATTCATACAACATAAATAAGCTATGTTTCATTGCAATCGGTTTACTTAAACATAAGAAACGCGAAGTTTCAAGCGGCGGCGCCAATAATTCACAAACTACTGAACCGATTCAAAAGAGGGTTTCAATAACGTATTTGAATTACGTTTATGCAACACATACACTTTGTTTAATTGCAACCGGCTCACTCAAACAGAACATATGTGGATGAAAAGCTTCATCAAGCGGCAAAGCCGCTTTCCTGAATGCTGATTCCTTCATTTGCAATAAAGTTGGGCAAGCATAGATTAAATTTATTAAGTACTAGCTGTTACCCGCGACTTCGTCCGCGTAGATTTTATAAATAAACAGAACTCGAACTTAATTGAAACATATTTTACGGAGCGCTTATCCTTCTTGATCCCTACGTAAAAGATGCATTTGTACTTATCCAAGTTGAATAAATGCATCTTACTACAAACTTAATTATCTTTTGATTTTATTTAACTGGTAGGTAGTGCGGAATTTTCATTGTCAACCGTTACAGGCGAACTTAAAAAAGAAGGCAATAAAGGGAGTGAAGTGAATGGGTAGCGAGGAGGTATTCATAAAAGTAAAAAAGGTCCCTATTCCTCCCTATCTATCCTTTTGTATCCCCCCCCCCTACATTCCCACTCCCCCTCCCTCACCCTCTCCCACTCTCTCTTCCTCTCCCTCGCCCCTCCCTCTTCCCCCCCTCACCCTTCCTTCCCCCTCCATTTCCCCCCTTCCCCTCTCCCCATCACCCTCCCTTTCCCCCCTCGCCCTCCTCCCATTCCCCTCCCTTTACCCCTTCCCCTCACTCATCCTCCCCTTCCCCCTCTCCCTCCCTCTACCCCCCCCCTCCCTCTACCCCCTCCCACGCCCTCTACCCCTCCCTCCCCCTTTCTCTCCCCTCATTTTCCCCTCCCTTACACTCTCTCCCTCTCCCTATCCCTGACCCTACCCCTATCCCTGCTTCTACCCCTAACGCCATCTTAACCGCTATCCTTATCCTTATATAAACATACAACTGACACTCATATTGATTTTTAGACATTTCAAACCTATCAACCCCATCCCAGGGGTGGTGGTATTTCACGTCCACCACGTTGGATTTCAAAATCATTGTAGTTTTCGTAATCAGCGACCCGATAAACCATACGAACGACACCCATATTGATTTTTAGACATATCAACTCTATCGCACCCCAACCCCCCAGGGGATAATGGTAGTTTACGTCTACCACGTTGGATTTCAAAATTGTAGTAGTTTTCGTAATCAGCGATACTTAGTTGAATAAAAAAAGTCCCATCAAAATCGGTTAAGTAGTTTCGGTGTGCTGTAGCAGATACAACCCCGCTAGAGTATTATTGTATGTGTAGATTCCCACGGGAATGAGATATTTTCCCGGGGTAAAAAGTAGCCTATGTCCGTCTCCAAGTTACCATCTATCACCATACCAAATTTCATCAAAATCCGTTCAGCTGTTTAGGCGTGAAAGAGCAACAAACAAACAGACAGACAGACAGACAGAGTTACTTTCGCATTTATAATATTATAGTATATAGTATAGTATATAGTATGGAAGTATGGATTATTATTACAATTTCAAGTCGATAGCGTGAGTAGTTATTGAGATAAAGAGGTGTGTCAGACAGACAGACAAACAGACGAAGTCACACCAAAAGGGTTCCGTTTTTACCATTTTGGCACGGAACCCTAAAAACCGTAATTGAACTGAATGAACCCCAAAACTCATTTGGGAACTGACAATCATCGAGACAGACGGCCTGTATCCTCGTCCCTTTATCATATACACACAGCTCTACAGCGTCAATCAGCAATAAATGCTATACTTTAGACTTAGGCTGTTGGTCCACCGCGACGATTCCGAGTCGATTCGATACCGATAAAACAAAAGAACAGCGCCGCGCCGATAGAAGCGAAACCATTAAGTAAGTAATTAATGAGTACAGTTTTTACTCGTCACTTTGTCGGCGCTTTTCTCTTATTATCGGTATCGGCTCGGAATCGTCGCGGTGAACAAACAACCTAAGGGTGACTTTTCACTAGAGCTGTGCTAGATAAAGTAAGTGACGCGACAGCTCGGGAGTCGGGCGAAATGCATGGCGCGCCATACGTTCCGCTCGCACTCCCGAGCTGAGCTAAAGCCGCAATCACACTTTCCTTAATTCAGAAACCAATTCGGCATACATTGCTCGTTGAATAAAGGATATTGGAATTAACAAAACCAAGTCTATCAGCAATGTACGCCGAATTAGTCTTTGCATATAGGTACTTACTGCATTACTATCAATTTAAAAAACCGGTCAAATGTGAGTCGGACTCACGCGCCGAGGGTTGAAGCAATAAAGTCCATTTTTAGGACCGCAAAACTAAATTTGTTTGTAAAAGGTTTTTGCAGATTTCTAAAAAACTGTGCAACTTAGATAGATCTTTTTTTTTGTAATATTTACATAAACTTCTATCGACTACAATTAACTCAGATTTTTATTTTCGCAATCTTCGGAGATATAATATAATGGGGAGGGAATAGTCTTTTTTGTTATTTTTCATCATAACTTGAAAACTAAGCATCGTTTAAAATTACAAAAGACTATTGTGGAATATACAAGTAAAGCCCTTCCATAATTATTATGATACCCCCCCCCACTCAACCTAGTATAACGACGATTTAAAAATTTTCCTCTCCTACTTGGGTCGCCTTTACAATAATTATAATTTTTTTTTTTATTCTTTTAATTGAAAATAAGTTGGGCAATCATATACAAAAACTATTCCAAACGATAGCATGAGTGGTTGCTGAGATATACAGCTGTGACAGACAGACAGACGGACAAAGTCGCACCATAAAGGTTCCGTTTTTACCATTTTGGTTCGAAACCCTAAAAATACAAAATGTTATGTTTTCTAAGTCACACGCTATGGTTTTTTATTGCAAAACGTGCATTACCTTCTATTATTTTACTGATGCGATTTAACAAAAATAATACGAGCTTTGAGCGGATGGAGGTGCCGGGCAGGCATCTTCGCCGAACTGGATGTCCCATAAGTGTACACCGGCGCACCGCACTGCTCGAAAAAAATCCACGTGTTATGGGCCCGACGATGTACTACGAGTATGAGCAACTTCCCATTGATTTAAAAAATGAATCTTGTGACGAAATTTTCAGGAGTCTACTAAAGAACTTTTTGTTGGATAAGGCATTATACTCCATGACGGAGTATTTTACTATTGTACGCTGATTATTATGACATTTTATTTTATTTGACATTTGTATTTTATAACGTTTATTTTCTTTTTCTTAATTCAAATAATTTTATTGATTTTCTATATACTTATTGACGATCGTATTGTGAAATAAAATAATTTGACATGAAATGTAATTGTATGAAGTTACAATATGTGATTAAATAAACTAAACTAAACAGTCAATAGCACGTCAAGCTTGACACATTGGACTTTATGTCGTACTTTTATCAGTAAGCGTAGGGGCGGCGTCGCACTGCGAGTGTCAAGGTTGACCTGCTATTGACTGTAACAGGTACAATATCGTAGAACACTGATAATATAATAATAAACTCTATATTACACACAATACTCCTGTTTCTTATTTTAAAAATATCCGTAATTTCGTATTATTATTTTTTTAATCTTTATTTAATCATTGTTTTCAAACAATAAAAATCTCGATTGCCCCATAGAGGAAGTCAAGGGTTCATTGACTAGTTGTTATAAATAACCGGAGTATCTGAACATCGACCCCCGACCTAAGATAGACCAGGCGCTCTTGTTCTTTAGAAATTGTCCTTATCGAGTTTGACACAATTTATGGCACTCTCAGCTTTGTACAATTAAATAGATATGTTGCTTGTTTTATAAGACTATTAGAGGCCAGCTGTGACTTGAAAGCTGAGAAATAAATATTTCTATATATGGTTGAAATTTCACTTAGAGCACAGCAGTGCACTTACTTTCTCGCGATATGCAAGGAATACAGTGGACATTACAAAAGATGGTTTAAAATACCGCAGTCGACACAAGGTAGGGTTATTTTGCATACATATTTCATAATGCTCAATGGTGATGTGACATTGCAATTGGGACATGCTGGCAGATGTCAACCCATAGTAAAATTATTTAGCACGGTTTCTATCGAAGCAAGACATCCAATTTCCTTGGGTGTGACAGACAGGGTTCCGTTTTTACCACTACCATCATCATATGGTGTGGGTTAAAAGGTCGATGACCGACCTCACAAACCCTGGGGTCTGAGTTGTTGAGCCGCCAAAGGTCTCTGACATCCGTAGATAGTAGTCGGGTCCAACGATTTAACGTGCCTTCCGAAGCACGGAATCATCTAACTTTTCGGACAATCAGGTGATTCATCCTGCACTGTCCTAACCAAACTAGGGAGGTCGCACAAAGGGATTTTTGTTTGAAAGTGTTCCCACCGGGGATCGAACCCAGAACCTCCGGATCGAGAGCCGAGCCCTCTAACCACTAGACCGCGGCACGGAGGCTGTTACCATTCATTCACGATAACTACCTATATTTTTAATCTTATTGGATGAGTGGATTGTTTCTATTGCCTTCCTAAAATATCAAAAACAAAAATAAAACGATTAGACAGCTAACCTAAACATCCTTCACAAACAAAAAGGTAAAAATAAAACAATGGTTCCGTTTTTGTACTTTTTTCTTTGTGGCGATGACAGCCAAGCTTATTATATTTAGTTATGCCCGCCCGCCGCTTTGTAGTTGAACAATGGATAGACAGGTAATCTTGTAGAGTCACTGTGCTTTTACTGCTTTTTTGTTTTGAGAGGTGTCTGTCTTGTTGATACGACCAAATTGAATATTTAAGGCTAAGCCGGATCTAACAGGATGTGTCATTCATGTGGTACTGAGAGGAAACATGCATTAAAACTTTCAATAAACGTTTAAAAGAATTTTTGTTAAAAAAAAGTTACTATAGTATAAATGAATATTTAGAAGATGAGTTATAAAATTACAGATTAGTTCAATATAATATAATGTATAGTCCTCCTCTCTCCTTTGTTGAATTGCGGTGCCCTAATAGCAGGGTCCACATTGTACTGGATTAACTTTATTAGACCTTAAGAACAACATTGTGGAAGCAAATAAATTGAAATTGAAAACCATAGATATAGAAGGTTAAGGGGATACCTGCAGTCAACTAGCGCCCCCAGTGCCCCCATCAGTTAAAAAATATTTCTCGCTAAACACAAAATTTATCTAAAATCCGGAAAGACAGATTGAAGTAAAGGTCATCATAAAATCTCATGAAACGTCCACTACACTACAGGGATCCCTCCAGAATTCTAGCTTTTTCTGGAAAAATGTGGAGGGGAAGTACCATAGTCACCTCGCTTGTTAGCGTTACGGCTGGCACCATGGACCGCGGTTGTAGGTGACCGCAGTAAGTAAGATGTAAGATACAAAGGAGGATGCTGCTGCCCATCCTCCAAAGGTACCGTAGTTTATTTAGAACCTATCAATTCTGAAAAATGTAGTTGACTGTAGTTACACAAAAAAAAATGTGCCAAAACCGGCCACTTTTAGCAGTTTGTATTTGTAACTACAGCAAACTTTATTTTACAGAGTAAATATTTTCTACACAAACGCTCCGCAAATAAATAGTACCTACACCTTTACTTCAATCTGTATTTCAGGATTTTCGATAAGTTTTGTATTTATCGAGTCATATTTTTTTAATTAATTGGGGCGTTGACTGCAGTTAGCTCCTTAATAGAAGGAAGATTAATGAAAACAATCTGTCACAAGGTAATGTGACATTAATTCATTCATTGTAAATATGACATGCGTCGTTCTGTAAATTTTGTATGAGGATGTCAAATCAAATTTGATGATTTGACATTTCAACTTGGGACACAATGGCAGACGTCATCCCATAGTAAAATAAATTAGTATTCCTTCTACTCCGAGCGAAGCAACGAGCCTGAATTCTTTGTTTAAAACCATTTAAAACCATCAACAGCACATCCGTAGAAACACTTTTGGACCTTATGGCGTGGTAATAGAGTTGAAAAAGTTTCTACCGACGAGCGGTTGACCGTACGTATGAGATCTTACATTGATTCATATCTGAAATTGCCAGTGATTAGGTAGTATTATTATTCCTTCCTGTGTGGTGCTGGCAAAGAATAGTACTAACGCATACATACCCGTGGGTGTCATAAGAGGCGACTAAGGGTTAACTGGAGGATGGGCAGCAGCATCCTCCTTTGTATCTTACATCGGTCACCTACAACCGCGGTCCATAGTGCCAGCCGTAACGCTAACACGCGAGGTGACTATGGTACTTTCCTTCCACATTTTCCCAGCAAAAGCTCCCTGTCCTGTAGTGGACGTTTCATGGGATGTTATGATGATTATTCCTAAGGGAATATGATATTTATCCGGTGAAAGTTAACGAAGCTACAACGTCCAGGCCCAACGGTGGGCAGGCGAGAAAGCTTTATGCAAGAGTATCGCAACAGCTATTCAAAAACCAACTTGCCACCACATTATAACCTACCCAATACCCTAAAAGAGTTAGCGATAGGAGGTTTCCTTACAAGCTCTACAGTACCACAATACCATTCCACATATCGCTTCTCTTAGTATAGCGATACGCTGCGGAAATTCGTGGGAAATTCTTTTAGACATTCCGCCAGATGTTTCGTAGTTAACTTAAATAGCATCGCGAGCGTAAAGAGACAAAGATACGCCGATGTGTCGCTACACTTAGAAGTCGTAAACTAAGAGAACATGGCAACCTTTTGTGTATCAACTACCTTACTATACAGCGTCATACAGCGTGAAGACTCATTAAAACAAGCAACTTACCCGAAGAAAAAAATTTTTTACTCGAAAAAATTTTTTCGTCTCCCCATAGTAAAGTGGTCACGTGATCGACTCATTGTATGGGAAGGTGCAAATTATTTTTGAGTAAAAAATTTTTTTTTGAAGTGAAAACTTCTTTAGCGGCGCCACGGCGCTTAGAAAATTTTATATGGGGAAAAAACATAGAAAAATAAGGGTAACTAGAAGGAGGATTAAAGAAATAAGTTGTCACAAGGTAGTGAAGGCGTCGTTCTATGGATTTGACAGGTTATTTTGAATATTTCCTAGTGATCACTGATGATTTGACATAAAAATTTGGGACACGTTGGCAGATTTCATCCCATAGTAAATTAAATTAGTAAGGTATCTATTCCGAGCGAAGCAAGGAGGTCCGAAATCTTTGGGAAAAAATGATAGATTCGCATCAGATGTCGCATCAGATGGCGCGTCAGAACTCAGATCAAGTATAGAAATGGATTTGCAACTAATCATACCAAGTTAGAGCAGGCTCTATATATACAAAAGTTCTAAAGTGTGATAAAGACCAAAACATTTTTTTTGTCTTTGACGCGTCAGATCTCAGATGAAGTGTATAAATGGATTTGCAACAAAGATTTTGGAAACTACGCCAGGGGGCGTTATTTGCAACGAATCCTACCAAGTTAGAATGGATTTGCAACAAAGATTTTGGAAACTACGCCAGGGGGCGTTATTTGCAACGAATCCTACCAAGTTAGAAAAAAGTTCTAGTGTGATAGACCAAAACATATTTTTTGTCTTTCTCATAATCTCTGCTTTTTTAGTTGTGCACAAGCTGTCAAACTAAAAATCGCTATAACTCGAAAACTACTGACCCTAGACTACTCGTGTGCTGAGACAAATGATAGGTCTCGATGAGATCTACATTTCGGATGACAGCTGTCAAACTAAAAATCACTATAACTCGAAAACTACTGACCCTAGACTACTCGTGTGCTAAGACAAATGATCGGTCTCGATAAGATCTACATTTCGGATGACAGCTGTCAAACTAAAATCGCTATAACTCGAAAACTACTGACCCTAGACTACTCGTGTGCTGAGACAAATGATCGGTCTCGATGAGATCTACATTTCGGATGACAGCTGTCAAATTAAAAATCGCTATAACTTGAGAACTACTGACCCTAGACTACTCGTGTGCTGAGACAAATGATAGGTCTCGATGAGATCTACATTTCGGATGACAGCTGTCATACTAAAAATCGCTATAACTCGAAAACTACTGACCCTAGACTACTCGTGGGCTGAGACAAATGATCGGTCTCGATGAGATCTACATTTCGGATGACAGCTGTCAAATTAAAAATCGCTATAACTCGAAAACTACTGACCCTAGACTACTCGTGCGCTGAGACAAATGATAGGTCTCGATGAGATCTACATTTCAGATGACAGCTGTCAAATCAAAAATCGTTATAACTCGAAAACTACTGACCCTAGACTACTCGTGTGCTGAGACAAATGATAGGTCTCGATGAGATCTACATTTCGGATGACAGCTGTCAAATTAAAAATCGCTATAACTCGAAAACTTCTGACCCTAGACTACTCGTGTGCTGAGACAAATGATAGGTCTCGATGAGATCTACATTTCAGATGACAGCTGTCAAATCAAAAATCGTTATAACTCGAAAACTACTGACCCTAGACTACTCGTGTGCTGAGACAAATGATAGGTCTCGATGAGATCTACATTTCAGATGACAGCTGTCAAATCAAAAATCGTTATAACTCGAAAACTACTGACCCTAGACTACTCGTGTGCTGAGAGAAATGATAGCTCTCGATGAGATCTACATTTTAGATGACAGCTGTCAAATTAAAAATCGCTATAACTCGAAAACTACTGACCCTAGACTACTCGTGTGCTGAGATAAATGATAGGTCTCGAAGAGATCTACATTTCGGATGACAGCTGTCAAACTAAAAATCGCTATAACTCGAAAACTACTTACCCTAGACTACTCGTGTGCTGAGACAAATGATAGGTCTCAATGAGATCTACATTTCGGATGACAGCTGTAAAACTAATTTTTTTTGTTTTCACTTCTGCCGGCACTCTTTGAGAGGTTAATCATAATATATGGAACTTAACAACCAAACACTACTTTATGTTTATCGAACAAAAATCAGTGATTTTGAATTTTGTCATATTTTGTCACCCGGTGGTATTCAAAAAATGACTCCCTGAGGCTAAACCAGACATAATTTTATTTTACCAGTATCTACTTTTAGCCAAGCTTTTCCATGCTGCCGAGTGGCCTCTGACTTGGCTTATCGATTAACTACCTCCCGAAAAGGAATAAAATGATTAAATAACTGACTAAATTTTCACAGGACGTTAATAGTTATTTATTATGCAAGACAACAAAATTGTTATTTGGCGCGAGTGCCTTTGTATTGGCACTCGAGCAAGTGAAGGATTTTAGGATTGAGCCACAAGCACGACCTTTTTCCACGCTTGCAGCCAAAAATGGCTTCGCCACAGCCTTCCACCGAGTGAAATTTCAAAAGCCTTTTCCACGATAGCGACCAAAAGTGACTTTGGCACGCAGATTTCCATCGAAAAGCAAAGTTTTTCGAGCTTGTGAGGTAAAAAGACATTTAATATATGGTGTAAGGGCCGGTGTACCAAAAACTGAAAGGACATGCTCAGTCAACGAAACCGAACAACTTTCCCAAAGACACATTTTTGGGAAATGAAAAAAAAATTTGACCTCTCCATACAAATTGTTCACTTTGATCAAACAGTTTGTATGGAGAGATCAATGTTTTATTTTATTTCCCAAAAATGTTTCTTTGGGAAAGTTGTTTAATTTCGTTGACTGAGCACACCCTTTCTGTTTTCGATACACCGTCCCTTACACCTTGCATTTTGAGTAAGTTACTTTAGAAAAACCGGCCAAGTGCGAGTCGGACTCGCGCACCGAGGGTTCCGTACCACCACATAATCATAATTGTATTAGTTGAAATTTCAATAAGTTAATGTGCTAGATTTTTTGAGTCCGACAGGCGCTTGACCAAATTTTATTATTTGTTGTTATTTTATAGCTTATGCACTACAAACATACTTATTTTAAAGTTTGTAAGTGTTCCCGTTTTTAAATAGAACTAAAACAAAAATCGCCTCAGCGCCCATCCAACTTGACCCCTCTCTCATATGAATGTTCTTGAAACGGGAGCTCACCACAATTGGTTACCATTAGTTGCGAGAAAAGTTGTAATGTTTAATGATATCAGACTTTTCCCATTATTTGTACTGTGAGACCTAGCTTCTTGCCAAATTTCATAATTTTAGGTCAACAGGAAGAACCCTGTATGTTTTGCATTAATGTATGGAGATGAGGACATAAAATGCCATATCTTTTGATTGCGTCGTTGTAAAAAATTGAAATTTTCAGATCTTGTGTGGTTCATGGATCCTAATATATGATATTAATTTCAACCTGATGCCTTTACCCGTTCGTGAGATTAAGGGTCTTGACTGACAGACAGACAGACAGACGGACAACCAAGTGATCCTATAAGGGTTCCGTTTTTTTCTTTTGAGGTACGGAACCCTAAAAAGTAAGTCGTAACAAACTGGCACGCTTGTTCAGCTGAGTATACACTCATTATAACTTTAAGTTGGTAGGTCTACGATGTTATTAAAAATCTGTCGAAACACAAGCATGCGAAGTTTGCGTTCGTAACATTTGTTCGACGCGTTAGAAAGTCAGTTAAATCCAGTCTGCGGCTAAGTTTAACTCGTGTTAGCATTTAATTAAGCCAGTAAAATTAATTACTTGAGTTGAGTATTCCCAGTTAAAGATGCTGACACACCGAGCAAAAGTTTGAGTCTGACTTGTGAGGGTTCCGGTCAGGAGATTCCCAAAACGCACTAGGTATAAGCCCCGCATTTAGCACAGCATTTAGGAATCCACACCACACCCATTGATTAAATAACACTTGCCAAAAGGCGGGGCCCCGTGGCGAATAATTTTCAGTGCAGAAGCGGCGTAAGCTCCGATTTTAACCATGAGCTAATAGATCCATATTGAATAGTGTTTTCCAGCTCCTTTTTAAAGTGCAACTAGATGACGCTTCTTATGATCTGATCATCGTTACGATAGTGGAAACATTGATACTAAACGGTCACCCAGTATGAAAATTATTAAGTCAGTTTAACGTACTTCTTAAAAGATTTCATATATTTTACAAAGCCATAAAAAAATTACCAACCGTGATGAACGTGCCACCTATTGATACTTAAAGACAAGTACTTGAAAAACGTCATAGAAAATTGCCTTGACCAACATAAACAAATACAAGGATGCGCTCAGTATGTGCACGCCCTTAGCCTTAACGTCTACCACTGACAGGGGATATTAAAATCTTAGTTTGTTAGGGAAAACTTATTTATTGAAGTGGAGTGTTTTGAGTGCTTCAAAAGGCACGTAAAACCATTACTTCCTGCTTCTCAGACTGGATAGCAACAGCTGGGGTGGATTCCTACTGACCTGAAAATGCATCCTACTAATTATTATAAACGTGAAAGTTTGTAAGTATTGATGAACTTTACAATAATATAGCTTATACATCAGAATAACACATAGGCTACAATTTATATTAATTTAGCTAGTACACAATGAAACACAATAAACTCAAAATCGTTTATTCATTGTTGGATATTAAAATCTTTTAATGACGTCAGCTAAACTACATCGCTTCACAAACAAGGTGGCGCCATGGTGGGAAAAATACTAATATAACTAATAGTACAATACTCTTATTACATACAATAACATAATGTCTCTTTACCGCAAAGTCCGCATACTTCCACCTGTTAGAACCGTGTTATATACAGGGTGTAAAGAAAGTATGATGATCCTTTTAAGGAATCATTAATTCATTAACTATAACTACATGATTGTAAAAAATATATAAAAAGAAATACATTTTTTTATTTTGTGTGTGTGATCAGGAATACGGCTAAAGAGTGGAATTCTCTGCCTGCGTCTGTGTTCCCGAGTTCATATAACCCGAATCTATTCAAGTCGCGAGTGAATAGGCTTCTTCTGGGTAAGCTCGTTCCATCGTCGACCTCATCTCTGTCTTCAAGACTAGATCGAGGTCAAGAGTAAGCCCATTTTCAATAAAAAAAAAAAATATGATTATCCTTCGAGTTACATGACAGTAATTTTTTGAAATGCAATAAGTACCTACTTGCTAGTGATAGTAGTGACTGGATATTCTTACTTATATTATAAATAAAATATACCTTATGATATGATATGCCTACTAGCTAATAAACCTCTATTACTTACTACCTCAGCTATGTATGTACTGTAAATAAAAATTGTAAGACCCAGACTCACTGACTCCCAAGATACAGGATAAAACCTAGTTTGGGAGACAGGCACATAACTCACATAAGCGAAGCTGTAAATTTTGTTAAATTTAATGTTATGACAACCTTCCTGTATATTTATTTTTGTAAAAAATAAAGATTTTTTTATTATTATTATTATTTATTATAACAAACAACATCTTTGTCTGCATCACCAGCTGATCATAGAGGTCATTTAATCCTCCAGGCACTTCACAACTTCTTGAGCTAAAACAATTTTTATACAATCTATTAATGATGTATGTAGGTATAGGTAGAATCACCCCTTATAAGCATCATCGTATTTAAAAACTAAACTTTTGTAGAAACTTTTCATCTCTATTACCACGCCATAAGGTCCAAAAGTGTGTCTACTGACGAGCTGTTGAGTGTACTAGTAAACTAGTAATACTAAAAGGTGTGAATCTGCCCATGAATCTGAACACCTTTTCCGAAGTAACATAGGTCATAAAACAAAATCAATTTTTGACCTCCCAAACCCGAAAAAAAAGTCTTCCATACAAAATGGGAAATTATAAGTGCAGCCCCAAAACTTTTTTATATTCTAAAGCCAGGCGTCAATTTACGAACAACAAACAATTTGTGTTTCAACAAACAATTTTCTTCTACTTTCGATGTTTTTATTTAAGGTGATCTGTTGCGGCCAGCTTAGCCCCGAACGCAACTAGATGGAAATATAAGGTTTTATTTTTTAATGCAATAAGTACCAACTATACAGGGTGTTAATTTAATTGCGTGCCATAGCTTAAGGGGTGTTTCAGTAACGATAAAGGAACACAAAAAAATATGAAAAAAAATCCTACTGAAAAAAAAAAACTAAAACTGCATTGAAACTTAACTAACGCGGAGCAACGCAACGTCGCTAGCGCGCGAGTATCAGTGAATAAGGTAGGCACATCATCATCATATCAACCGAAAGACGTCCACTGCTGGACATAGGCCTCCCCTAAAGATCTCCATGACGACTACATAACTGAAACTCTTTCACGCGCTTTTGATAGCACGCCCATTCGCGCGGTCATTGACCTCCGCGTTAATTTAGTTTCAATGAAGTTTTTTTTTTTTTTTGTATGATTTTTTTAAATAATTTTTTTGAGTTTCTTTACCGTTACTGAACCACCCTTTAAGCTATGGCACGCAATCAAATTAACACCCTGTATATGTGCAAAAAGTTGATTCGCGTAAATTTCATCGTGCAACTTCAACGCCTAACGACAATTTCGATAAGAAAAATATCTCCATATGTCCACTAAAGTCAATTACTCTCGTCAGTCCGTGTTTACATGAGTACGATCACTCAGACATGGACACAAAGCACAACCGTACAGTTTTGACCGCACGCCCACAATCGTATTATTGAACCAAAAATTGCTAACAAACATAGTACTTTTAGTACATTAACTGTATTTTTGTATTAATTGGCGAAAAATTTAACTAAAAATAGCAGTATTCGTTCGTTTTTCAACAGAATTTTATGTCCCGCGTAAGAATGCAAGTCATTTGAATTTTTGTATGGAAAACGGATCGCCTTAAGTTAATTATTTCTAATTAAAATTTTGTGCGGATTTAAAACATTTTGTATTCCGTCCATAAATAAAGGGTGGAAGGGAGAGCCTTCCGAATACTGAAGGGGCATGATCAGTCAACGTAACTGAACATTTTTTCACGAATAAAACTTTCTGGAAATGAAAAGAAAAATAAGCCTATCCTTACAAAATTGCAAACTTGATTGGACAGTTTGTATGGAGAGGCCGAATTATTTTTTTTCATTCCTGAAAGTTTTATTCGCTGAAAGTTGTTCAGTTGACTGATCATGCCCTTTCAGTATTCGGTAGGCTGTCCCTTACACCCTGTATAAACAGAACTTTATTAAAAACTTCTCATGTTCTCTTTCAAGCGAAAATCCAAGAATTTTTTCGGTCACTTCCTGTAGTAAGTTAATTAACTTAGATGTTTGAAATAACAAAGACCTTTTCAAAATAGCGACTACAATATAGAATAAAGAGGAGTTTGAAACCTTAGACAAAATTTTGAGAGCCTTTGAATGTCAATCTTTCCAGAGAAATGCACGCTTAAGTACCTGGTTGTCTGATGAGAAGATTAGTTCCGTGCTTCGGAAGGCACGTTTACGATCTATCGGTTGCTATTGTTGCTATGCCTCTGATTATGATCGTTTGTTACAAACCATTTGTTCATCATCATCATATCAGCCGAAAGACGTCTACTGCTGGACATAGGCCTCCCCTAAAGATCTCCAACCATTTGTTGGTAAAGGAAAAACAGATAATAGTAGATTAGTAGCCAAGGGCTGTAAGGCATCAATTGCAGCCCGAGATATTTATAAGCTGAACCAGCGCCACGCTACAAACGCCCTGCACCAGGGGCTCGCTCAAGGTCAAAGTGTTTCTACCGAGTACCGACGTGACGTACGTACGGCCTTGCAGCTTTTGCCTTCTGATTTTTAAAACTCCACGTCCACTCAAACCCAATCTCTCTTTTTAAATGTGAATGCTCTGAAAAAGGAGCTCACCTTAATTGGTTATAGATACTTTTCCTTTACTCGTGCTATAAGAGACAAGAGTACCCCGTAGGTTTCGGTTTGGTTCATAAATGTATTGAGAAGGAGACATAAACCACTGTATCTTTTGATTGTGTTATAATTATCTTAAAGCCCTGATTTTTTTAAACCTTTGAGGATTCATGGACCAGAGACATACAGACAGGCGGTTAACGAATGGATAATAAGGGTTCCGTTTTTTTCCTAGGTACAGAACCCTTCAAATTACTCAGAGCCAACCCCAAACATAAACGACAAAAATTTTAAGACTCCTTATTTATACAAAATAGTACCTAGGCGACCGAGCTATGCTCTGTATGATTAAAATTTCATTGGGTGAGCAAGCTATGCTACTCAACAACAGATGGCGCTGTAAGTTTCTTGAACGGACTAAAACGCGCTAAGAAATATTAATAAGACGGTGAAAACTAATTTTCCCAGACATGAGACTTAGCTAGATCGATTATTTTCCCCCAAAAACCCCTGTATACTAAATTTCATCAAAATCGTTAGAGCAGTTTTCGAGAAACCGATTACAAATATATATTATATACAAAATTGCTCGTTTAATAGTATAGCCCACACAAAACTGCGAATTCGCATCGCATCACATAAATCTGCGAGCGAGCTAATTAAGCATTTTTGTATTGAGTAGCTCGCAGATTTATGCGATGCGATGCGAATTCGCAGTTTTGTGTAGGAGCCCTAATGTGTACTAGAGTTGCATGGAAACACCAAAATTTTTGTGATGTTTAGTCCCTTTTGAATTCTGCATCGGAATTATTTAGTTTCAACATTGAGTCATTTTTCAAATGTGTCAGGAATTATTTCACAAGAAATAAAACCGGCTAAGTGTGAGTCTGAATCGCGCACCGAGGGCTCTATACCAGGGACTCAATTCTTGAAAATCACCGGGTGATAAAATATCACTTTTGTGACTTTAAAAATTTATATTTACCCTGATAAACTGTTGATAGGTAAATCAGAATACATGAAAATTAACAATCAAGGACTGATTTAGATCTAACGAATATCAATCTTCACTTTCGCAAACAAAACTCAGTGATTTTTAATTTTTCGAGTGATATTTTATCACCCGGGGATATTCAAGAATTGAGTCCCAGGGACGCGCAAAAGTGTAGACTCCCTTAAGACCAGTTTTTATTATTTGTTGTTCTTTTATTGTTTATGCACTATAAATATGCCTACTAATTTTCACGCCTGTAAGTGTTACGATAGAGCTAAAATAAAAGTAAACCCAAAAACACGTTTATGGTATGGCTTTTTTATTTATTTTTGTTTTGTTTTCATTAGTTCTTAAGTAATCCGCTATAAAAAATATTATGTAAAAAAATCAACTATACAGCTACAACGGTTCAAAAGATACAGACAGACGACGTATAAAGCTCCGTTTGGACCCTTCGGGTAAGAAACCCTGAAAATAGCCGATATATTGAAAATATTCAGCCAATAGCTCTCTCAATAGCTTTGGTGAAAAGAATAAGCTGAATCTAATAATTTCAGCACTTAAACCTTCCGTAAAAAAAGACTTATAACGTAAACTTCGCTCTCTTACGGCTAAAATTTTATTTTTCTACAATTTTTATAATTATACAATAATTATTTTAAATACTTACAATACGAATAATTATTTTAAATACGAAATATAATCATAAAAAAATCAATCTATATAGTTGTAGTTCTTATAATAAATCGAATAGTTCATTACGAGAGCTTTATACCATTTTTATTGCGAAAACGTACGTTTCGTAGGCGATTTTAAAACTTCAAGTTTGAAGTATAATAAATACATACATACATAACATCACGACTTGTAAAAAATATTAAATATAGTATAATAAATGCTGTAATATTATTATTATTTTATCACATAAACGCGCTACCTACTGGGAGCTGGGCAGATTAGTAACTAATTATTTCTAAAAAGTAAAAATAACAAGAACTTACCCAAATAGTCCACAAATCCGTAACCACACACTAACTTTAAATTTGAATTTTGGTCCGAACACGCGGTGCCGGTTTTGAATAGGAGCACGCGACGCGACCGTCCTCGACGGGGGTTCAGCGAGGAGTGAGATGAACTGGCTGGTTGGAGAATGGAAGCTGTGTGATGTAGGCGCGTAGAGCAGCCCTTTGCTTGCGTATCCGGTTTTAAAAAGAAAATATCCGGTGGGTGCAGCGGCTGCTTTTTTGTTCTAGAGCTCAAAGAGCGTTTTTCTATAGAATTTACGCAGAATTTTCTTTTCTGTCCTGCAAGAAATCTCATTTTATTCATTCCAATAGAAGCATTCCTTATTCCTTTTTATAATAGAAACTGAATTTGTGTTTCTCACATTAATTTAAATTAAACGTTCGTTTTAGAACATTGATCTCGTATAAAACATTTGCCTAAACATATTGTTTTTTTAATAATTAAAAGTTTGTCGTTTCTTACAAAACCCTGTTCGACGTCACAATCGCAACGTTTGAGTGGGATAGCAATTAAAAAAAATGTTTTTCCACCTTTGTATCTCGAGAAAAGTTCAGTTCAGTTTTATGCTCTAAGTAACAAACCTAATGCAGGGTGTTTGGGACGGTGTACCGAAAACTGAAAGGGCGTGTTCAGTCAACGAAACTGAAATAACTTCACCAAACACACATTTTTGGAAAACGAAAAAAAATTTTACCTCTCCATACAAACTGTTCGACCAGAGTGATCAATTTGTATGGAGAGGTCGAAATTTTTTTTCATTTCCCAGAAATGTTTCTTTGGGAAAGTTGTTCAGTTTCGTTCACTGAACCTTGCATACTTGGGTATTATTCCAAATTACAGCAAGCTAAAGCATATCATTCAACAAGAACGTACAATTTGGTAAAATGTTGACCCCAGTGCAATACTTAGAATTAGGTGAAGCGTATGATATTGTCTCACCACGAGTGGGGACTACGAGCTAGGAAATTGATTTCGGAAAACACGAAGCCAACACAAGCTAAGCCAATAACGGCCAATACTAACCAATATCAGCCCGTTTTCGGGAAACGACGTATCAAATCAATTTTAACATTACCATTAACGTTTTTATTTTAAGTGTAGTGACAGACCTGCGGATATTCCGCCAGATTTGTCAAAGTTACCTTAAAAAACCGACCACGTGCGATTCGGACTCGCGCACCAAGGGTTTCGTACCTCTAAGTTAAAAATACCGTCTTAGAATATGGACGCACAGTAACGCAGAATTGTATTGAATTCGCGAGAGTCCGACACGCACTTGACCTTCTTTTTATAATTTATTGTTTTTGTGTAGCTTATGGACTATAAACATGACAATGACAATTCACACGCTTGTACGTGTTCCCGGTTTTACGACAGAGCTTAAACCAAAAATCTAGCAAAATGCGCCTAAAACACGTTTTTAGTAGGGAAGCTCCACTTAGGGTTCCTTTTTTTCCATTTTGGTATCGAAACCCTAAAACGTGAACAAACGTACTTTGTAGAGTCGGAGGACACTTAGTAGCAGTCGTTTTAGAATCAAAAACTTCTGGTCGGCCTGACCTCACCTTGGCAGTTCTTCTTGTTGACCGGACAGGAAAACTGGGAAGGTGAGGTCATACCGACCAGAAGTTTTTGGATTCCTTGGGCTGTGGCCTCTGCATATGTCTGTTAGTTAGCAAGTTTTTAGAGTTTCGATACCAAAATGGTAAAAATTTGGTTTTAGAATATGGTTGGCCAACTTAATTGCACATGAAAGAATTTAAAAAAATATGTGATTATTAATGTAAAGAAAGGAGGGCCCAAATAGGGGGAGCCTAGCTTCTCCAAGGAGGAGCCAAATGTGAAACTACTAGACTTGGAGGAGCTACTAGATCGAGTGGGGAATCATGTGCAAGAACTTTACTTGTACATTCTAGAATATATTTTTTACGACTTAGTTTTCAAGTTATGATGAAAAATTACAAAAAGAAAAACATTCCCCCCCCCCCGCCCTCCCTTATCTCCGAAGTTTCTGAAAGGAAAAATCTGAATTAAGGGGCTACCTCCGGTCCACTAGCGCCCCCATCAGTTAAAAAAATATTACTCGCTAAATACGAAACTTGTCAAAAATCCGGAAAGACAGATTGAAGTAAAGGTACCCTAGTTTATTTAGAAACTATAAATTCTGTAAAAAATAGTGCACTGCAGTTAGAGATACAAAAAGTGCGAAAAACGGCCACTTTTAGCAGTTATTGTATCTGTAACTACAGTGAACTTTATTTTACAGAGTAAATAGGTTCTAAATAAACTAGGGTACCTTTACTTTAATCTGTCTTTCCGGATTTTCGATAAGTTTTGTATTTAGCGAGTAATATTTTTTTAACTGATAGGGGCGCTAGTGGACGGGAGGTAGCCTCTTAATTACAGTCAATAGAAAGTTATGTAAACAATACAGCAAAAATAAAACGATCTTTCTAAGTTGCGCAGATTTTTTAAAAATCTGCAAATAAACCTTTACAAACATATTTAGTTTTGCGGTCCTAAAAATGGACTTTATTGCTGCCAAAAATACAAAAGGTATACCGGAACCCTCGGCTTGTGAGTCTGACTCGCACTTGACCGGTTTTTAGGGTTCCGTACCTCAAAAGAAAAAAACGGAACCCTTATAGGATCACTTTGTTGTCCGTCTTTCTGTCTGTCTGTCTGTCTGTCTGTCTGTCAAGACCCTTTATCTCACGAACGGGTAAAGGTATCAGGTTGAAATTAATACCATATGTTAAAGTCCATGAACCACACAAGATCTGAAAATTTAATTTTTTTACAACGACGCAATCAAAAGATATGGCTTTTTATGTCCTCATCTTCATACATTTATGCAAAAAAGGAAAACCTACAGGGTACTTCCCGTTGACCTAAAATTATGAAATTTGGCAAGAAGCTAGGTCTCACATCACAAATAAAGGGAAAAGTCTGAAATCATTAAATATTACAACTTTACTAACAACTAATGGTAACCAATTGTTGTGAGCTCCCGTTTCAAGAACATTCATATAAGAGAGGGGTCAAGTAGGATGGTCGTGAAGGCGATTTTTGTTTTAGTTCTTTTTTAAAAACGAGAACACTTACAAACTTTAAAATTGGTATGTTTATAGTTCATAAGCTCTAAAATAACAACAAATAATAAAATTTGGTCAAGCGCGTGTCAGACTCAAAAAATCTAGCACATTAACTTACTGAAATTTCAACTAATACAATAATGATTATGTAGTGGTACGGAACCCTCAGTGCGCGAGTCCGACTCGCACTTGGCCGGTTTTTTTATCTTGGAAGCCTACACTCTACCTACAGATTTATAAAATTCAAATATCTATAATTATTAGGATTTACATCAATATCACATTTATCTTTCAAACTAAGCGCTACGTCAGACCCAAAAGAATGCCGCCATGTGGGAAAAAAGAAACAACAAGAAAAAAGAACCATAATCAAATAAGTACATTACATAACAAGGTAGGTAACAACCCTCCTGTCCACACTAAATCATTTCCAGGAAGGAGCCGAAACAAATAAATACGCCCTAATCACGTACCAGGCTTAACAATAAGCTTGAATTGATTAAATAATTAATGACAAATCCATCCGGGTATTCAGACCAGTCTATCCTGACCCCCCACCCCTAAACCCCACCTGTCATACACAGGCCTTACAGCGAGCTACAGACGGCCACTCATTAGACAATTCCTTTTAGGAACGTTATTATTGTAACGCACCAGTGGCTCTCAAATAAAGTCGGCCTACAACATAACTAAATGGACAAATAAAGATGACTAACCGCCTATTGCAGAAATTGTCTTTAAAGTTAAAGCTCCTTTAACCTATTGCTGATATTTTCTGTTTCGTTGATAGTCAAAGCAGTCTAAGGGCTCCCGCACACGACCGAGAATCGGTGGGCGATTATCGGCCAGGACAAGGACGGAAGATTCAGGTGATAACACGTCAGAGCGGGATGCCGACAAAAAATCGGTCACCGATTCTCGGTCGTGTGCGGGAGCCCTAAAGAAGTTATAACTTTACAAAAGCTTTCTGAAACTGACTGATAGTTACGTATATGAACTGTTGCTTGAGGAAAGATTGCTAATCCCAAAGAGATTTTAACCTCGCTGGGGGTCAAATCTCTTTGGCTAATCCAATTTGACCAGTATCACATCACAGTGCTATACAGGGTGAGAGAGAGAGAGAGAGAGAGAAAAACGTTTATTCCATAAACATTGTGACACATTTCACACTAAAATGTTTTGTATACATATATGAACTTACAAATTACCATTACAAATAAATTGAAAAACACACACACACAGGGTGATTGTTATATGCCTGCAAACTGGTTTAGTTTCTACCCATGAAACTGAACTTTACATAGGTAAGTCTAAATACGAAAAAAAAATCCCGTAGAGACATCGGCTCATAGCGTATTTTGTAAGGGAGGTCGCATTTTTTCACATTTGACCTATGTTCCTTAGGGAAAGTTGTTCGCAGTTCCATGGGTAGAGAAATGGATTTGTCGAGAGGTTTGCAGATATAGAACAAACAGCCTGTAGTGTAGAAAAATATCGAATCTCCATACAAAATTAAAATCTGATCCGGTCAATTTGTATGGAGAACCAAATCTTTTTTATTTTAATTTCCAAAAGTTGTAGAACAAAAATTTTATCGAACCAATTAACCAGCCAAAAATAAGAACACTTATTTCACTCTGAGACTCCGTTCGGTGCGACTATCACAACCTCTCGGTTAGAGAGTAGTATGTTCCATTCCATCCAAAGAGTATCGAGCGTTTTGTATGTTAATTGTTAACTCGACTGCCGTCCCGAACGCTCGGCCTCCCGTTCGCCAAGTTTACTCCACCAAATAAAAATGAGTGTTGCCAGTATTTATTCCAGAATATTGATAATTTCATATCGATATTATCAACACTCTAAAAAATTAACAAACGAATGAAAAATGATAAAACTTTACACATTCAACATCCCATAATAAGAAACCTGCATCAGGTCCTGCCAGCTATGTTTTTTTTTATATGTATGAGAAGTCGTAAAACAAGTTTTTCAGTTTTATATTCAGAGCTACCACCCGAGAAGATTAGCGCAATTTACTTAACAGCCTGTATTTGTTCTGGGTTATTTTTTGTACGTGTGTGTTTGTGTTATTATTTTTTTATGTTCTGCTCAGAAGATAACACTGAACAGTCAAAGTATACTTTATTCATATTAGGATTCTTTGATCACTTTATGACGTCAGTTAAACTAAAAGCTACGTCACTGCACAAACAACCTGCCTGCGTCTGTGGTCCCGGTCGCGAGTGAATAGGCTTCTTCTAGGCAAGCTCGTCCCATCGTTACCTAATATCTGTCCTCAGGGCTAGGTCGAGGTCAAGAATAAGCACATACACAGTCAAAAAAAAGAACAAATTGGTGCCATGTGGGAAAAAAAAAGAAGTGACAAGAAAAACAACTTCCCCAATGAAACATGGGTCGGGAAATTTTGATCGTCCGACCCAATAAGTTCATCTACCTACTGCTACTGCCGGTGCGGCGCGGAGGGAGGACAAAAACGACATCATCAATAGATTTTAATCAATTTTAAGTTTAAAGACTCTTTGTGCAACCGGCTGTTATTCAGATAAATTACAGCTCGGTAGTCACATACTCACGAAACTACGGTATCTCCCCTTAGCCGTCACATAATTCATGTTTTATAGATTTATGTCCACAGCCATTGACACCTTAATTTTCCACCTCAGCTCGCTTCTACCAAAAAGCAGATTCTTATCCGCTATAAGTCGGGCGTGCTCAGTCAACGAAACTGAACAACGAGCCCAATGAAACAACGGAAATTTAAAAAAGTTTTGACCTCTCCAATCTCTCCATACAAATTGCTCACTCTGATCGAACAGTTTGAATGGAAAGGTCAAAAATGATTCTTTATCAAAGTTGTTCAGCTACGTTGACTGAACACGCCCATTCACGGAAAAATTATCAGTTTTAGTTATATATTCTTTATTGTGCACAAATTACATAAAATTGTAACCTAAAATAATAAAATACATTGTGAAATTTTGCGATTTTCTACTTTGTATAACATACATACATTGTAATAGTTGTTGTTTCAGATTTGTTCAGTTGATGTTGAAGATGTTCAGTTGCAGTTGTTGTTTTAGTGTGCTCTCAAATTTTAAGTCCAGTTTTTCTGTAATAAGTACTCATATTTTCCTATTAAAATATCATCTACTGTATTTTCTGTTTCCCGAGGGTGGGATCCAGGAGACCTATTATGATACAGGTCAAACCTAGTTTAGGCTCCTGTCTCCCAAATAGAGGTTTTATTAATGTTATAATAATATTGCGCCTACAAAACTTGTAACTTATTTCGGTAGACCGCCCCTTACAACCTGTACTGCTATACGAGTATAAGGTTTAAAAAAATTGGACTTTTAAGGGCTTATTCTGGTGGCTGAACACAACAACTTTTGTTCTACGTCTTTTAGAAATTTTCAAAATAAAGCGATTCTCATACAAATTGGACCAATCCGCTGATCATTTTTTTATGGAGTGAATTTTGTTTTTGCGAATTTCCAAAAGTCGTGTAACAAAAGTTGTTGCCCACCAGAATAAGCTCCAAAAGGTTTTACATAATTTTTTTTTTTTACTTATTATAAGACTGTAATTCACTGGCTTTTCAGAATTACAATAACATAGGTTGGGTGTGCTAGTAAGTAAAGTAGTACTTAAGTATTACAACTCAGTCGAGTCTCAGTCGCATCTCTCCGTCCTGCTCTCACACAGCTGTCATTTTAATGAAGCTTCATTATTTCGGCATTAGAGAGTTTTCCTTGGTCCGGAAGGCACGTTAAGCTGTGACGGCCAGCTAAGCCCCGCACGCAACTAGATGGAGCCACGGCTGCAAATATAAGGTTTTATTTTTTAATGCAATTAGTAGGTACCAACTATATATGTGCAAAAAGTTATCGCGTAAATTTCATCGTGCAACTTCAACGCCTAACAACAAGTTCGATAAGAAAAATAACTCCATATGTCTACTAAAGTCAATAATTATTCTCGTCAGTCCGTGTTTACATGAGTACGATCACTCACACATGCACACATAGCACAACCGTACAGTTTTGACCGCACGCCCACAATCGTAATATTGAACCAAAAATAGCTAACAAAAATAGTACTTTCAGTACATTAACTGTATTTTTGTATTAATTAGCGAAAAGTTTAACTAAAAATAGCAGTATTCGTTCGTTTTTCAACAGAATTTTATGTATGTAAGAAGGCAAGTCATTTTATCGATTCGATATCAGTGAGCGTTTTTCTTGCCGCTTTTTTATTTATTTAACTGACTTCATTAAGTGATAGAAAGTTGTGTTGTCCTAATATAAATAAATCAATAAATATTATATTTTGTCATAAAGCCATATAATTATGAAATCTCTTTTGGCGGCTAGTAAACTCTTGTCTAGAGTACAGTGTCAATCAAGCTTGCCACTGGCACCTATAGTGGACAATGTACAAAGCTCATATTGATAGAACGCCGCAAATCGATGTACAGCATTGCCGTTTGGTACACAGGTACTTTAGGTTACAACAATATTTTTTTCGAGCAGCTCTTAAAAATACTCCCGGGTAGGGGGCAGCTATGACGTCATAAATTTTTTGTATGGGTTTTTTTTTTTTTTTCCAAACTTATCGTGTGTGATATCAAATGCACGGGCATCATATGCCGGTTCCAAAACGTTAGACATGAGTATATGTATTACGAGACATTTGGCGCATGTTCTACAAAAACTTACTAAGCCGTCTCCTGCCTGGAGGAGCCCGAACTTGGTATGTTTTGAAAATATTTCTAAGGTTTTTACAAAATAGGTGGCCGAAAAGTAATGGTGTAGTATATTATTGGAACCGGCATATGAAGCCCTTTCATTTGATATCACACACAATAAGTTTCTAAACAAAAAAAATTAAAATCCCATACAAATAATTTATGAGTATTTTTAAGAGCTGCCGGAAAAAATGAATAGAATAGAATGCTTTATTTGCTTTAGACATGGTTTTAAAGGGATGACAATGTTTTTCTTACTATCACACATCAAACCTATTAATAGCATGCAAATTTAATTCAATTAGTACTTACAACTTAATTCTAAATAATAATTTATTCCTATTTTCAAGATTTACCAATTAATTATTTTTTATTTATTTAAAATGTCAAGATTTAAAAAAGACAACACAAGGAAAACATCAAATTAATAGCTAGTTATTTAGAAATTCAACTACAGAATAGAACATGTGCTGCAGCAACCACAAACGCAATGCATTTTTAAATTTGGACTGGGGCAGATCCCTAATTTCTTTGGGTAATTTATTAAATATGTCTATACACATAGCATAACAATTTTTTTTATACCGTGTACTTTTTGGTATTACATCATGAACCAGTCTATCTGGTTTTCTAAGGTTTATTTCAGTCGTATATCTGTGTTGTATAAATAAATCGTAATTCTGCTTAACAAAAGTCGCGACTTCTAATATATAGAGACAGGGCATTGGCAGTATCTTCAACTGAGCAAAAAGAGGTCTACAAGGCGTGTCAGGTGCTACACCAAAGATTGCTCTTACACATTTTTTTTGTGCTATGAAAGCCTTTTTACTAGTAGTCCCATGAGGCCATAACAGAGGACCGACTCTACGTAGGCAAAGTAAGCGACAGTAGCGGTCTGCTTTGTCGCTATAGGGCGTAGGTAAAACTATTGATTTTTCCACATACCCGATCTACTTGTTCTTTCCAGTCTAAATTCACATCTAATTGTATTCCCAGAAATAATTGTTGTAACCTAAAGTACCTGTGTACCAAACGGCAATTCTGTACATCGAAATGCGGTATTATCTTTCGTAGGCTGACCACTACTAGTACTTACAATGAATGCATAATTAATTTATGAATGAGGAATATGGAGTCAACATATACAGGGTGTTAGGGACAGCCTTCCGAATACTGAAGGGGCATGATCAGTCAACGACACTGAACAACTTTCAGTGAACAAAACTTTCAGAGCAGTTTGTATGGAGAAGCCGTTTTTTTACGTGTCCTAAAAGTTTTGTTCACTGAAAGTTGTTCATGTCCCTTCAGTATTCGGAAGGCTGTCCCTAAAACCTTGTATATTTGAGAACCGCTGGACTACATTGTGTTAGCGAGGCACGCCGCGGGAAATCACAGGTGTTCTAAACGCGGTGCTTCCAGCTGATTTATTTATTTATACTCTATAGTAAAGGACTAATCAATAGGAACGACGTTACAGCTTCAGTCTTGAATTAAATAGTTATTTGTTATGCAAGACAGCAAAAGTATTATTTGGCGCGAGTGCCCTGTATTGAAACCTGAGCAAGAGAAGGATTCTTTTCTTTTTTTAGGGTTCCGTACCTCAAAAGAAAAAAACGGAACCCTTATAAGATCACTTTGTTGTCCGTCTGTCTGTCTGTCTGTCAAGACCCTTTATCTTACGAACGGGTAGAGGTATCAGGTTGAAATTAATACCATATATTAGGATCTATGAACCTCACAAGATCTGAAAATTTTAATTTTTTACAACGACGCAATCAAAAGATATGGCATTTTATGTCCTCATCTCCATACATTTATGCAAAAAAGCAAAACCTACAGGGTACTTCCCGTTGTCCTAAAATTATGAAATTTGACAAGAAGCTAGGTCTCACAGTACAAATAATGGGAAAAGTCTGAAATCATTAAATATTACAACTTTTCTCACAACTAATGGTAACCAATTGTGGTGAGCTCCCGTTTCAAGAACATTCATATAAGAGAGGGGTCAAGTTGGATGGTCGAGGAGGCGATTTTTGTTTTAGTTCTATTTTAAAAACGGGAACACTTAGCGCGAGGTGCCCTGTATTGAAACCTGAGCAAGAGAAGGATTCTTTTCTTTTTTTAGGGTTCCGTACCTCAAAAGAAAAAAACGGAACCCTTATAAGATCACTTTGTTGTCCGTCTGTCTGTCTGTCTGTCAAGACCCTTTATCTTACGAACGGGTAGAGGTATCAGGTTGAAATTAATACCATATATTAGGATCTATGAAACTCACAAGATCTGAAAATTTTAATTTTTTACGACGACGCAATCAAAAGATATGGCATTTTATGTCCTCATCTCCATACATTTATGCAAAAAAGCAAAACCTACAGGGTACTTCCCGTTGTCCTAAAATTATAAAATTTGACAAGAAGCTAGGTCTCACAGTACAAATAATGGGAAAAGTCTGAAATCATTAAATATTACAACTTTTCTCACAACTAATGGTAACCAATTGTGGTGAGCTCCCGTTTCAAGAACATTCATATAAGAGAGGGGTCAAGTTGGATGGTCGAGGAGGCGATTTTTGTTTTAGTTCTATTTTAAAAACGGGAACACTTACAAACTTGAAAATTGGTATGTCTATTGTGCATAAGCTATAAAATAACAACAAGTAATAAAATTTGGTCAAGCGCGTGTCGGACTCAAAAAATGAAGCACATTAACTTACTGAAATTTCAACTAATACAATTATGATTATGTGGTGGTACGGAACCCTCGGTGCGCGAGTCCGACTCGCAATTGGCCGGTTTTTTTAAGTCATCAGCGGCCAATCGAGCAGGTGGGCTACCTGATGGTAAGTGTTCACCACCGCTCATGGCACCCACTGTCTTATTAGTGAAATAATTAGACACTAATAAAATAAATAAGACAGCAAAGTATGTACCATCTTAGTCCTCGGGGTGGGTAAAGCGCTTTGCTGTCTTATTTATTTTATTAGTGTCAAATTATTCCACTAATAAAACCATAGAGGAAGTAAATCACTCCGAATAAGACAGAGGGTCATGTGCCGGTAATTTCACTGGCTCACATACCCTTCAAACCATAGAAAAATAAGGGTAACTAGAAGGAGGATTAAAGAAATAAGTTGTCACAAGGTAGTGAAGGCGTCGTTCTATGGATTTGACAGGTTATTTTGAATATTTCCTAGTGATCACTGATGATTTGACATAAAAATTTGGGACACGTTGGCAGATGTCATCCCATAGTAAATTAAATTAGTAAGGTATCTATTCCGAGCGAAGCAAGGAGGTCCGAAATCTTTGCTTCAAACCGAATAACACCAGAGCAAACGCTGCTGCTTAGCCTACTTTACGGCAGAAAATAGTAAGAGGGTTGTACTACGAGTACTAAGAATACTAGACGTTAAAAGGGACACTCCTACATCCATATTTATTCCAATGTGGATGTAGGACACAGAGGATAGGCAGTGGCAGTGGCAGGCGATTCAGGGCTATATTTTATTGCGCTGTAGCAAGTGATTTACCTCCTCTCTGTTGCGCTGTTTTGGAAGTTGAAGGACGAGTCCATTGATCTGGGCAAGAAAACAAAAAAAAGCCGGTCGAATTTTTTATTTACTTTTTTATACCTTAATCACCAGGCACACACTATTCATACCACTATTTCTTTCTTATAGCTGCAACGCTCATCTTGCAACGATAGTGCGTAGCTGGCTTTACGAGCGGCCAGTACTGCAGCATGGAGGTTCGCCGTACTACAAAATAATAAGTACAGTCAAGAACACATCAAGCTTGACACATTGGACTTTGTACCGTTCTTATTTTAATAGACGTACGGGCTATAGTAACTAGTACTATTAAACTAGGTTATTTTTTTGTACCTGATATCCATTTGCCCTTGATTTGCCCACTTATTAGTGAGGTCAAAAGCAGCAACTTTTGTTCTACGACTTTGCTAACAACGCACAAAAAAAAATTCGACTCCATAGTAAAGTGGTCACGTGACCGATCCATTTTGTATGGGAAATTGAAAATTTTTCATGCGTTGTTTTGTTAGCCAAGTCGTAGAACAAAAGTTGCTTTTGACCTCACTAATAAGTGGGCAAAGGGATGTCAGGTACAAAAAATAACCTAGTATAATCTGTGCTAAAGTCGCATTTCCAGTGTCAAGCTTGACTTGTCGTTGACTGTACATCACGTTCGAATTTGAAAACGTTTTGCTAAAAATCACTTTTGGCCGCAGTACAGAATTTAACCGACAAACAAAATATTGCCGAGCTTGTGAAGTGAAAATTAAATTAAGTAGTAAAGTTCCAAAGGCCTGAATTTTATGCCATTGCGAATCAATCATTATTGCGACGTTTAGATTTATTTTACTTTATACGTTCGCGGTATACAATGACTACGTCGTCGTCTCTTGAACCAATTTTTCACGACAATTTCCTGACTATTTGGTTCGAACGCATTTAATTCTATACCGGTATTGACGAGTCAGTTCAGTAGGTAATGCTCGGTATGTTCCTTGAGGTAATGTTACTTACTTGGTTTTATTTTAATTCCAGTAAAAGTGTATAAAAAATGTCGCGCTCCATGTGGCAACTCCCCTGGCGAGAATGTTATTAGGTGACCGCATTTACACCGACGCGAGCAAAATGGAAGAAGACTTAATAGACACTTAGTACTTAGTACCTACCTAAAATATTTAACAAAATATCCTGGTTGAGAGAAGAGTCCAAACTCAGCACAAAAGTCTTGAAAATTAAATTAAAAACCCTGTTACTGAACGAAGCCATGTCACGTTATAGAAAACCTACAATACCTTGCGAGTACCTACTTACGATTATGCATTTTGTTGTGCTTGTAGAACACTTTTAACTGGACACTGTGGACTGTGACATTGTACAGTGCTTATGTCAAAAGCAATAAGAACTAGGGTTGCGCAGTGAGTGTCAGGCAAGGTGAGTAGGTGAGTGATCTACTCTTGACTGTACTTGCCTGCTGATGTACCTTCTTACAATACAATACTCTTTATTGCACACAGAAATACAAAGTTTACAAAAAAAAAAAAAAAATCTTAATATCTGGTGCATGATTTTGTTAATGTTGCGCTTTCTTCGCCACTATACTGTCACATTTTGGCGATCATTTAGTATGTAAGAAATGCATGTACCTTTTGTGAAATTAATAAAAGAAAATATTTATTTCACTCTAAAAGCTAAGCATTCACCTGAGGTTCTGTATTTTCATAAAGTTGCAGGTACTGACGCATAAGCGATATGTAGCTGGAAAGAATCACTTTTTCTCCATCAGTGCAGTGCAGAGGCGGCGGCAGGTCCGGTGGCGCGAGGCCCGCTTCCGCCGGAAGTGACGCGTCTTCGCGCGCGCCCCCGTCTTCCGCATTACTGTAATTCAACAGAATTCTGAGTAGAGCATTCATCACTGGATCATCCACGACTGATCTGTTTTCTGAATCCATTTGTTACTTACTTGCTTTACGTAAACCTTCGTTAACTTTAATAACAATATTTTTTTTTTTTGTAATTAATAAATAATACAAATAACAAAAGTACTCACGGTAGCAGATAAGTAGTAACAAAACCAGTATAAGTGGAACCATTCCTACGCTCATGCTACACTACAAGCATCTGAAACACCCAAAAACCCGCCCAAAGTCAAAATGTTAGCACTGACGTGAGGTAGACTGTAAAAAAACAATAAGCACTCGTGGCCTGGTACTTTCATTCAATTTCCGTACTTGAAGGGGACCTGTTGGCCCCGAGCGTGAATTTAGTAATGTGGTCACGTGATCGACTCATTTTGTATAGTAAGGCGAAAAAAAGAAGGGCAAGCGAGTAATTTTTATTTTTCGGGAATATTGTTTCTTTTCATGAGTATAATCACCGGGCTTCGGGAATAAAACCAATAAAAATTCTCGCTGTATGTGTACGTGTAATTTTTAATACGCAATACCTCTCCGGGGGTTAGTTTCATCCATGTAACTGAACAACTTTTGTTCTACAACTTTCGGAAATGAAAGCCAAAAGTTGTAAAACAAAAGTTTTTCCGTTACATGGGTAGAACTACCCCTCGAGAGGTTTTGCGTATTTGGAATTACACGTTGTATATTCTTTAAAATATATGCTTTATTGCACATTTTACAATCAGAAAGTTACATACAAAAGGCATTTACAAAGATGGGCTTATCTCTACAAGAGATTTCTGCTAGCCAAGCCAAGAGTGTAACCCATAGTTGTGTTTGTATAATTTGGCAGGCTAGAAAAGAATGTTACGAAATGAGAATTTGACGAACGTTGTTGCTTTCCTTTTGACATAGAATTACGCTCCCTCTTAGTCTAACAGTGCCTATATGATAACAGCTAACACAAACAAAATAAATAAATAAATAACCAGACCTAAAAACGGAAACTCACTTATTTTTTCGTATTCGTAAAGAATGGCATACACCTACTTTCAGGTTTTTACATGGTTTGGTTTAGCTTTGGCAGCAGGTTAATGTGCATTTACGCTACGGTGTAACATACGCCCTTTCCGGCCGTACGAGCAACGTAATTAAAATAATACGAATTGGAACAGACAGACAGACGCACAAATAATCTTATTACGTTGTTTTGATACAGGATGAAACAGGCAGAGTAATTTCAGGCCGGAATAAGTCGTATGAATACGGTAAAATACGTAAAACAAATACTTATCAACGAATGTAAATTAGCATTACAGTGCTTATGTAGGTAAGTAAGTATAATATTGATGTCGACAAACGTGTACATATTAGCCTACTTTCACGTAGGGCACGTAGAGGCAGCCAGGGGCAACGTAGAGGACGTCAGTTGTTAGGTATGCACGCACCGCAGCAAGCATGTAGAAACCAAACCAGTATAAGCTGAACCAGCGCTAGTAGCGCTACGCAACAAACTCCTGAAACCACAGACCCGCTGAAGGTCAAAATGGTGTGTGTACTTATTCACCAGTGCTGTAGGGGCGATAATTTAACAAAATGCAATTCAATGAGCCGGTTTCGCAGCTAAGCGTCAACTGAGTATTCAAAGGTGTCAATACATAGATGGCTCTGAAGACAGTTGCTATAGAACTTAAAATAAATCTGTCATAGATGAAGCGTGAAGTAAATAAACCTCCTTAGGCAACACTTACAACGGATAGAAAAAATAAGTTGACAGTTAAATTTTCCTAATACAACAACGCTATCTATCAAGAAAATTAAAACTAGTTTTTCTTTTTTAAAAACCGGCTAATTCAATTTTTGTTTTTATGGCTCCATCGCTACTTGCGGTGATTCTGCCAATGTCAGAGTTTGATAAGACTAGGAAGTATATATAACTATATGGCAAAGGAAAGTCAATGTACACTGTACACTTCTTTCAAAAGCAACATTATAGGTTAACCGCACCGCACGTCAGTGTAAACATTTGCAACTCTATTACCAGTCCATAGGGTACTGTACTAACCTACCAATTTTACAATTTCGAAAAACATTCGCCTGTCAGAATAAGCGCCGCGAAGTACTAAATCTATGGCATAGATTTAGTACTTTGCGCGCGGCGCTTATCTATGGTCAGAATTTACTATTATTTTTCATCTGTGCTGTGAGATAACATGCAGGACAATGTGGGTAGGTAGGTATTTTTAAACAATTACAAAAATAGGGGGTAGTTCAGTCATACATACTAGAAAAGTTTGACAGCACTTCAGAACTCGCCTCATCCTACAGAAGAATACTACGTTTTTCGGCAGTTCCAAAGCAAAGTAGGTAATTATGTCGCAACGGACAACAGCTACCAAACGAACGTATTTGGAAGAAATCCCATTATCTGCGGTGATGTAAGTCTCGAGATCTTTTTTTTTCTACTATCTTAATGACAATTAACTTTATTTTTTCCAATGGCCTTTGCTGTGAGCCTTTGCGCCCATGTAACTCCAATCTGACCGTTAATGCGCAGAACTCGAAAAAAATATGGGGTGTGCGGGACAGTGGGGGGAAGGCGTGCAAATCGTTCATTGGCTCTCACCATGCTCTCACCCATCACCCATGTGCAGAAAATAACCGTGACCAATCGAGCTGTGCTTTTGAGTTTATTTTGGCCAGGGCTGTGACCAAAACAAAATGTTTGCCTAAAATGTTGTGTTAAACCGTAACCTAGCGTTTTCGGCAAACATTTTCGAGGTTCCGTAGTCAACCCTTATAGTTAACCTTAAAGGTAACTATTATAATTTCGTCACATCCGTCTGACTGTATTTCTGTCCACGGCTTAGTTCAGAGACCCTTGGTACTAGGAAACTGTAATTTAGTATTCATTCATGCCGACAAAGTGGTAACATAAAATCTAAAAATAAAATTTTTGGCTCCCTTCCCTAAAACTCTACAAGTAAAGTGGGGTGATTTTTTTTCTTGTATACCCCATCGTGTCGGGTGTCGTTAGATAACTCTTTTAAAAATAATATATATAATATATATAATAATATTTATAATATATATAAAAAGTCTTCAAATATCATTTTTCTATTTAGGGATCCGTTTGCAAAATATTAAGCTTGAAAGCGCAATTTTTTTTTTTTTTTTAGAGTCAAGTGTCCGCCCCCTGCCAGCTAAACGGTTGTTATTGGAAATCTGAATAAACGGTAGTAGTATATATGATGAAATTACAAAGAAAAGTATCACAGCTAAGTAGGCTCAGAGGTTAATGAGCTATAGCTGAAAACATCAAATAATAAAATTTGCAGACCTCGCTTATCATTAGGAGGTAAAAAGATTGTTATGAACGTTATGAAATACAAAATCAAAACCTGCTTTGATCTGCCCTTATTTCAAGATCTCTTTATCGCTTTTTACGGCACCCTCGCGAAGGAACGAACTAAATTGGTACTATTTTAGTCAGCGAAATCATTTTCCAAAGCACGTCAAGCTTGAATTTAGTACTGTGTTCTAATTTCAATCTCTGTGATGGCTATTAGACCAGAGTCGATAATTTTTTAAACAAAAAAAATCACAGTAGGATGACACCCATTCGAAAAGGAGGAGAATATTATAAAAATTAAAGGAAAAATAATTTACGGGCGATCTGAGGTAGGGAAGGGGAGGGGGGTGAGTTTTAAGGGTAAAAAACGGTTTATCTCGATTTCCGGCAAAACTACAAGTCCTATGGAAAAAAGTCAAATGCCGAAGTTGTAGGTAATAAAAAGATCTACAACTTTTGAATTCACACTTTTTTCACATAACCTCAATATTTATGTGAAAAATTCAAAAAACCAAGTTCTTGGTTTTTTATTTTTATCTCTTACAAAAATATTTTTTTAAATACGAAATTTGGTAAAAATTTACCTTAAGGCTTCTACCTCAGTCTATATACTATAAGAGCTAAACCTGCAGCTTTTTACTGTACTACGTGCTTGTCATCATACCATCCCACGAAACGTCCACGGCGGGGGTGCTATCACGGTAGCTAAGACGTGTCTGCCACATGCGAACCATTTTCTTTGCAACACAAATTCCCGCGCAAAGCCCAGAAGAGAGTAGCCCTACTTTATTCCGTGAGCCGCGTGAGCCCTACACAGCATTCCTCTCTGCCAAAGTTAAAAATGACAGAACTATTTGCGCTTTGCACGGGAATTTATGTTGCAATCGAAATGTTTCGGATGGCACACACGTTCCGGCTACCGTGATAGCCTCCACAGCGAGCTCCATCCAGAATTTTTAATTTATAGGGGAAGTACCATAGTCACCACGCGGGTTAGCGTTATGGCTGGCACCATGTACCGCGGTTGTTGGAAAGCGCAGTATGTAAAATGGTACGATACACAGAGGACACCGTTGCCAATCTTCCGGTTCATAATCCCTTAGTCGCCTCTTACGACACCCACGGGTAGAGATCTGTTGGTACTATTCTTTGCCAGCACTACACGGTTACCTTACGTTTATTTACTGTAAACCCCGAATAGTGGTACCTTATTATTACATACCAAATAAATATAAACGAAATACTAATAAGCATAAAAAGAATTAACGAGATTAACCATAAGACTGTTTTTCTCTTCCAGGGCAAAAGTGCAGAAGATCATCGATTCTGGATGCCGTGGAACCTCGTTAAAACGTTCATCTTTAATAGCCCATGCAGCCGTGTTGGCTTAAGCCGCGATTACACCTGCTTGAATTTGACGACTGAATAAGAAATCTACCTAGGAGGCTACGTTGAAAAAGACGTTTGTGAATTCAGAGTTCTAGCTAGGAAGCTAAGTAGAAAAAGTGCCTACTAATACAGTTGCTGAATAGTGATGTTCCGATAGCGATAGTTTCGCTGTCGGTAGTTAATCTTGAAATACAGTAACTCTGTTGAATAGCCTTATCGAAAATAATTATTGTACAATAAAATGCTATCGATTGTTAAAAAATGGCTGATACAACCTCAAGACAAATACAACCGATAATTGAAAGAAGAAAAAATTACAGACAAACTTATTTGCGGTCTTAAAGATGGGCTTTTATTGCTTTTAAAAATACTACAGGAATATCGAATCCCTCGAAGCGAGAGCCTGCCTCGCACTTGACCGTTTTTTTTAATATAAGTATATTTTTGTTCGATATGTTGAATTAATCATTCGCACTTGGACATCACTAAACATGCTAAGTCCCTTCAAGTAAGGGCTCCCGCACACGACCGAGAATCGGTGGGCGATTATCGGCCAGGACAAGGACGGAAGATCCAGGTGATAACACGTCAGAGCGGGATGCCGACACAAAATCGGCCACCGATTCTCGGTCGTGTGCGGGCAGCCTTACTCAGTTAGTGACTTACTAAGTTCCATCTTTCTACCTTCCTTTCCTACGTAGGAGACTAACTGACTTAGTGTGTGAATTCAGTCAGGTGTGATCGGCCCTTTACAATCGAGAAGTCGACAGGCTACTCGATGATGCAACCAAACTTGCCTATTATACTCTACCCAAAAAAAGGAAAAGCGATACTTTTAAAATAGCAGAAGAGGAAGATGAGAAGAAACAGGAGAAGGAGAAAAGGACTAAAGAGAAAGAGACGGAAGATAAGTAATAGAAGAGTTGTAAAAGGGGCAGAGGAATGTTTCTAAATAAATAATTGTGTGTCTAATCTAAAGAGTTTCCTTTGTAGTAGGAGATCTAACAAGGTGAACCTTGCACCTGCTGGGATGAAACTTGGCAGGAGTCAAGTACATACCCATAGGTAACATATTAGAAGTGCAACGACTGAGATGCACAGTGGGGCATAATGTCAAAAATATCGTTTGTTTCCCGTGGCACTACTGCGTGGCACTACCAGTAGTGTCACGGAGGATTTTCCTTTCCCATGACACTACCGGTAGTGTCGAAGGTAAAAAAACTATTCTAAATTTCAAATCGATAGCATAAGTGGCTGCTGAGATATAGAGGTGTGACAGACAGACAGACAAAGTGGTACCATAAGGGTTCCTTTTTTTACCATTTTGGTATCGGAACCCTAAAAAGGGGGGTCGCCATACAAGAAACGTATTTTTTTTGTTTTTGCTCTATCGTCAGAACAGTTAGTAATTCGAATGTCAAACTTGGTATGAGTATAGTTCACTAAAATGTTAATAAAATAATATGTCCTGACTGACTGACTAACTGACTGACAGACTGACTGACTGACGTCTATCCGTAATCCGTAAATGCTTTAGCTATACGTGTAAAATTTAGTATGCTAATTTATTGCATGCCAGAAACACCAACCAAGAAAGGATTTTCCAAAAAGTTTTGGAAAATCCTTTCTTGGGTGGTGTTTGTGGCATGCAATAAATATAAGCTCGGCCTTAGATCTCCTACTATTACAAAAAAGTTCTCCCTTCCTTACAAAATACGCTACAGCCTTTAGGGTTCCGCACAGGGTTCAGCAGTTTTCATAATTTTTAGGGTTCCGTACCTCAAAAGGAAAAAACTGAAACCTTGATCACTTTGTTGTCCGTCTGTCTGTCAAGACCCTTTTTATCCCGAATGGTTGAAGGTTGAAATTAAATATTAAGTCCATGAATCTACCTGTTAAATCAGTGAAATCCCAAGCTTCTACATCAACACAATCAAAAGATACACCCATTCATGTCTTCATTTCCATACACTATGAACCAATAGGATACTTCCGATGAACAATTCAATATTTGGCAAGAAGCTAGGTATCATAGAACAATCAAAGGAAAAAGTGTGAAATCATTAAATATTTAACACCACAACACTACCCCCCGTTTTCTCGGTTTCTGTAACGCGCTTGCGACTTGCTTTCGTGTTTTTTTCGCGACCATTTAATGTGAGCTCCGCTTACACGAGGAACCGAGGAGGATATGATTCTGCCTGCGAAACGGAACAACTTTCTCCAAGGAAAATAGTCGATATAGGGAAAAAAATATTGGACCTCCAATACAAAATGTGCTATCAGCTGATTCAGGTTCTAGGTAATTTTTTTTTTTCATTTTTCGATCTTTGTTCCTTGGAAGAAGTTGTTCAGTTTCATGGGCAGATTCACATCCTTCAGGGTTGGTATTAGTATATACTTTTTGTTGCACCCTGTATAAAAGAGGGGTCAGGTTAGAGTGGACGCACAGTTTTTAAAATCAAAGGGCAAAAGCTTGAGGATTATGATGTGGTGGATGGGTACGGATCCCTTAGGGCGCGAGCCCGTTTTTAAACATATTTATGGTTATCGAGGTCAAGAGTAAGCCCATTTTCAATAAAAAAAAAACCGGTCAAGTGCGAGTCGGACTCGCGCGCCGAGGGTTCCGATATACCTATAGTATTTTTGGAAGCAATAAAGTCCATTTTCAGGACCGCAAAACTAAATTTGTTTGTAAAGGTTTTTTGCAGATTTCTGAAAAACTGTGCAACTTAGAAAGATCGTTTTATTTTTGCTGTAAAGTTTATATAAACTTCTGTCAACTGTAATTAATTCAGATTTTTCCTTACTCAAACTTCGGAGATAAGGGGGGGGGAATGGTATTTTTCTTGACATTTTTCATCATAACTTTAAAACTAAGAAATTTAAAAAATACAAAAATATATTTTAAAATGTACAAGTAAAGCCCTTTCATATGATACCCCACTCGACCTAGTAGCGACAATTTGAAATTTGGCCCCCCCTATTTTGGCCCCCTTTATATTAATAATCATACTTTTTTCAAAATTTTTTCTTGTGCAATTAAGTTGGGCAACTATATTCTAAAACTATTCCAAATTTCAGGTTGATAGCATAAGTGGTTGCTGAGATATAGAGGTGTGACAGACAGACGGACAGACAGACAGACAGACAGAGCGGCACCATAAGGGTTCCTTTTTTTTACCATTTTGGTATCGGAACCCTAAAAATGGACACAATGTGAAAATAATAAAACACTTTTATTTCTTCTTTTTATTAAAGCTGTAGGTAATGTCTTAGAAAAAAGAAATTCCGGGTCACGGAGGGAAGCCCTAATATTGCTCAGCTTTGTCTCAGCTTTCGTCTTCAGTAGAGCCACTGAAAATGAAAATACAATGGAAGTATTATACATACAGGGTGTAAGGGACGGTGTACCGAAACATGAAAGGGCGTGCTCCGACAACGAAACTGAACAACTTTTTCAAAGAAACATTACTAGGAAATGAAAAAAAATTTACACCTCTTCATACAAATTGTTTGACCAGGTTGAGCAACATTTCTCAAATTTTTTTTCATTCCCTAGAAATGTTTCTTTGGAAAAGTTGTTCAGTTTCGTTGACTGAGCACGCCCTTTCAGTTATCGGTACACCGTCCCTTACACCCTGTATAATTGTCAATATTGTCATTCTACAAGCTTACAATTTTGTATGGACAAGCAAATTTTTTTTTAAGTTTCATTAATGAAATTTTTTCTCAGTTACGTTGATCGATCATGCCCTTTCAGTTTTTGTAAACCTGTCCCTCACACCCTGTATACATAGATAATGCTCGTGATAATGCACGTTTCCGTTTTATTTGTGCTTCTTGGGCTTCATCCTGCATTTTCCATTGCAAGTTATGCGACCAGTGAATAATAGGTCCTGACTTCGTGAAGACAGGGCCGGAGCACACTAAAATTCAGGACGATCTAGTTGTGTACTTTTCTTAGAGTTTGTTTGTTGAAATTTTTTTTTTCATTCAGTGATTATAATACTCACTTCCCAAATTGATTGACTCACATCAGATCCTCATTGGTGCAGGTAAAGCAATCTTGTTTACAATTATCCAGTATTATATTACTCTATGCTATTATGTATGTGACAGAGCGAAGTGATCAAATACACCATGTTTTGGAAATTAACCTCCGCAGTTCATTTGGTTTTGAAGCCTTATCTCGCTATGTTTTCTACAGCATGTAACGGAAAGGTGTGAGAATAAAGGGTGTGAATCTGCCCATTAAACTGAACAACTTTTCTCAAGGAACATAGTTCATAGAACAAAATCAATTTTTGATCTCCTATAGCATCATCTGATAGCGCCTTTTGTACGGGAGGACACCTTAGGTTTTTCGACCTATGTTCCTTGGGAAAAGTTGTTCAGTTTCATGGGCAGATTCACACCCCTCAGTATTATCACACATTTGCGTTACATCCTGTACACAGCGGCAATCTTAGGTTCGCAAGTGGTTGTTAGTTTCATAGGAACCTAAAAACTTGTCATTAATGACAGGGAAACCTGGTGCACCTAGTAGCTAGGTGAACCCCGCGGGTGAACAACGGGCAATACCCGCTAGCAAATGTGGTGTAAAAAATTGTATTTTCAGATTTATTCGGCTAGTCCTCTATTTCATTAAGTCCATTGGCCCGACAAAATGGCTTTTTCCAACATAACAAATGCGGTGAGGGACCCACTTATGGCTCTGAAACTAGCAAGGCTTGGCCCACATTTGATACCTATCGTAGACTGTGAAAAGGTTAAACCTGACCGGGGCTACAAACTCCTGACTCCGGATCTGTGCAGGTCAGTACGGAACATTTCTAGATTTACTCCAGCTATCTAGTGCTCTTAAGCAGGTCTAACGAATGGTAAGCTGCAAAAATACGAGCCTTTCTATAAGATAGCCATTCGGGCCACTTGCAGCAATTGAAGTCATTCGAAGCAGATGGTCTCTTGCTTCCCTATGTGGTTTTTATAGAACAACGACAAATGATCAACAGACTTGCAATGTGAAATGTCCTTGCACCTAAGGAATGACATTTTCATGTGGGATATTGAATGTAATACATAATTAGTCCTAAATTTGCGCTATCGAAACAAATATAATTCGTAATTAGTTCAGTTTTTGTAAAAATCGACTTAAAATGTTATGGTCGGCCAGCGATGTACTTTTGAATTACGTACGATTGCAAATACAGTATATTTATCTAATTAATTCTGTCTTGATATTCTGATACATTAGCCAAATTTCTTACCAATGCGCCAAATAGTCCAACTGAAACCAACAAACAGAAACATTTCAGCACATCCAGTATGACAGAGAAACATGCGAGTTTTGAAAAGTGCATTGATATTCGTATTTGTGAGGCGACGTTA
The DNA here is from genome assembly GCA_947532105.1 of Athrips mouffetella. Lineage (NCBI taxonomy): Eukaryota > Metazoa > Arthropoda > Insecta > Lepidoptera > Gelechiidae > Athrips > Athrips mouffetella. The sequence continues at coordinate 15,137,860 of OX383977.1, forward strand.
CTTTACACCGAAATGTTTGTATTAATCTTTCAATTTCTGGTAAACAATTACTTTAATCTGAACACAATCATTGCTTGAATCGTGATTGTTGAATTGAAAACTTGTGGCAGCTTCATCATTTCCCTGGCCTTATTTCGTTTTTGTTAATGGTTTTTACGGAGTGGGCTACCTAACCTAAGGGATTTGACGAGGGCACTAGTTTTTACACAGAGCGACTGCCATCTGACCTCTGCAACCCAAAGGGCAAACCAGACCCAATCCTAGATTAGGCTTTGCCAGGCTAGTGGCTAACCTGGCTGTCAGAGTTTTTATGACGCCAAATGGCCTCATAGCCTTCGCTTAACGACTACTATCATTGACAATAGCCGGGACCAAGAATTAACGTGTCTTCCGAAACACGGAAGCGCTCTAGTTGTTGTGCCATTAGCGGTCGCCCATCCGGGTTCTGACCACGGCCAACGGTGCTTAACTTTCGTGATCGGAAAGAAAGAGCTACTAACTACCTCTCGGCCACGAGCGCTACGGCGAAGAAAAGTTGTAATAATAGGTAGAACACGAACCAAGAGAATCTAATGTCCTCGCGCACTAGGCAACCACGACAAGTGGTTCCAGCTACCGGGTAAAATTTAAACCTACACACAACGCGCACCCCGCACTTGGTAGCAAGCAACACTGTTTACCCGTAGTCTCGGTAGATCGACACATTACCGGGTCCATGGGTAATTTTAATTACCCGTGGTTCCATTCCATGGCACTAAGGATTGCTCCCTGGACTTTTGGCAACGGTCACGTCTTGGTCGCAGAACGGGCCGCTGCAACCGAACCATGTATAGTTTGCTATGAGAGGCGAGAGCCCGCTTATGTGGCCGTATCTTGGCGATTCGACCATGACCAGTCAGTTGTAGTCGACCAGTGCGCGAGGATCTTGAATCCGAGTGAGTACGTCTGCATATTTACCCCCATAGTGTGGTCTTGCGATCGCCAACAAGCTCTGCCTATTGGTGAAATGGTCGAAACATATGACTGATATACAATAGTTCAGCTGTCTTGTAGGCCAGTCCAGGTTGCATTAAATGCGCATTTAGAGAAATTAATTTAAAATAGTAATGTAGGCTATTTAAAGCTGTAAATAATTAAATCCACCAATTTTGTAAAAACACATTTTTTTTGCTACATCGTAAATATTGAACTGTTTGAGTTCACCTTATACTGGTTTTAAGAATATTAACGTTATATCGAGGATTACTGTGGTAATTTAATAAATTATCCCCTAACGTGCATTTATTCCATTTTCTCCATACAAACTTTCCTAGATTGAGATACAATAAGATAACAGCAGATGAAGAATGCGAATTTTTTTAGACTTCGTTTTCGGTGTGATAAGTGCACAACTGTCTGACGATGCATTGTTGTAAAATATAAGAAAATATGACTACAAATACATCCCGTCTCGGGATACTATTGCGTCGCTTTCTGTACAATACAGCTCATTCTTATTTCCTCTCATCGAACACTGGGAAATTCATATTTCCATGTATATTGTTCGAGTTGTCGCTTTTCAATACAGATAAGATAACATTATTGCTTCCAGAGTTTATGTTGGTGCAGATTGCATTGATTGAGCGAAAACCAATATTCTTTTAAAACCTAAATGTGGTTGCATGGGTTTTTTACAAATTATGTCTTGGGAAAAAATCAATCCAATTGGTAGAGGTGCCGAGAAGGATTTTTCACTTGATAATCAAGGGCGACAAAGAGATGTCTCAGTACACGGGGCTTAATGAATAAACACTGACTAGACATGAAAACCGGGGACTTTAGCCAAAACAGACTAGCATAAATATCTAAAAATAGACAGTATTTTTTTACGTGATATTTAAGGGGAACAAAAGTAATAGCTCGTAGTATAGTACCTCGTACTGATGACAAATACACAAAACCAGACAAAAATCTGAAGCCTTCTGGCGAACCAGAAGATTAACTTGTGTCCTATTCAGTACTATCAGTGTACTACCTGATAAAATTTAACGCGATAATCAAGGCGAAAAAGAGATGTCTCAATAGAAGATGCTTTATGAGAGGATCACGAAAAACTATTTAAGAAGTTCCAGACCGGAGCCTGGTGTTCAGGAGGCTATTGTCTGGAAACAAAAAAGGACAAAAAAACGTGATCTTCAGCAAAAACAATTCTCATACCAAAAGATGGGAGCTGATGAGTGTTAACCAATTATGTGGAACTGAGCTCCTGCTTCAAGTACATGAATTCATAATAATTGTTTGAGTGTTCCTTTCACATGATGCCACGCGGTCGAAGGTTTTACAATCAATATCAAGTGGCGATAAGGAACCCGAGTCAACTCGCAATCAACCGGCCCTTTTCAGAGGGAGTGTTTGACTCAATCAGGGTACCTACCTTTTGCGGTTTTGTTAAATTCATATAGGTATAGAGCACAGAGAGAGTTAGCAATACAAATCTGACTGTGAATCGAATCAGCAGACCAAATATAGCCCACAAATAAAATCTAAGCATTGATATTTTCGTATGTACAGCCAACAGAACAAATTTGATGTGTGGTGATCAATCACGGGTCGCTCGGTAAGCAGAGCACGCGCGAACCTTGGTTGGGTACCTCTGACTCGCTGATAAATATTCGCTGATTTTTCCATGCAAATATGCTTGAAATTGGGTGAATACTGAATTGTAAAGAGATTTGTGGGTTGCTGAAAGGTGCAAATATGCGGAAGTTGAAAAGCCGGTTCTTGTGAACCGTTAAGCAAAAGTCCTTTCTCATGCTGATATGGTCTTGACTTTTCACAACCCAAATACTGAATCCTTAAACACAACAATTTAAATTTTTATTTATTTAGTTATTTAAGGACAGCCAATAGAAATTACAATATTATCATCACCACTAAACAAATACAATACTTAATCTAAATGCATTTCTTGTCAAGGCAGCCACAACATTCAATTAAATTAAGATTACATTCACAATATTACTACAAAATAATTACAACAAGATAATAGTTATTTAACAGAGAATTACAATTACAAATATTATATTGAGATAAATGTCATGGTTATTGGTATACAGAGCAAGAGGCTATGTTATGTGTGTAGGTATTTATGTGAAACAATCGGCCTCTCCATACAAAATTGCAAACTTGATTGGACAGTTTGCATGGAGAGGCCGATTTTTAATTTCCGGAAAGTTTTATTTACTGAAAGTTGTTCAGTTAAACGTAACTGATCATGCCCTTCAGTATTTGGCAACCTGTCCCTTACACCCTATATATTTCTTTTTGCAAGTTAGTTCGAAATTTAAACGAAATCTTTGATGTACCTCCTTTCTTCGTCGTGACGCTTTGACAAGTTACATCTTTGGTTGTTATGCTTATTGTAAATATAAGCATAACAACCAAAGAGGTAACTTGTCAAAGCGTCACGACGAAGAAAGGAGTTATCCCTACCCCTAACGCCATCTTAGCCGCTATCCCTATCCTCATGTAAACATAGAAACGACACCCATATTGATTTTTAAGCATTTCAACCCTATCGCACCCCAACCCCATCCCCAGGGGATGATGATATTTCACGTCCACCACGTTGGATTTCAAAGTTGTTGTAGTTTTCGTAATCAGCGACCCGATAAACCATAAAAACGACACTCATATTGATTTTTAGACATTTGAATTGAACCCTATCGCACCCTAACCCCATCCCCAGGGGATGATGGTATTTCACATCCGCCACGTTGGATTTCAAAATTGTTGTAGTTTTCGTAATCAGCGACCCAATAAACCATACAAACGATACCCATATTGGTTTTTAGACTTTTTCACCCCATTTCCCTTTTTTAGGGGTTGAATTTGGGATGAAATTTCAATAACAGTGATGAACGTTGCATAGAATTACAACCCTAATGCCTAAATAATAAATTATGTGGATTTTACTTTAAAAATAAAGGATTTTCAATTTCATCCCCCTTTTCACCCCTTAGGGTGTCGAATTTTCAAAAACCCTGAAACACGTAAATATTAATTTTTAATCGTCAGCCTAATAGTAGAATGTAAATTTATTCAAAAGATGCTTAGAAAACTTTTCGCTCAAGTCATCTCGGAAGTGGGCATATATAGTATCAATGCATTCAGTATAATGTCCTGAATTGATGTATATGAGATGACAAGCTCGCATGTGGTGGAGGTGGAAACTGTGACGTCATAAAGGCGGTCACACAAAAAAAATCAAAAGTCTCTTAAACATACCATGTGGGGTTTCAAATGAAAGGGCTTTACAAGTAGATTACAAATATATAACACACTATAACATTTTCACTACTTTGTCTAACAAATTACTAGAAAACGTCCAAAAATTTCGCAATTCAGAGTTGAATTTGAACTGCTCTACATTGAAAATGACTAAATGGATTTTTACAAAATAGATACCATGTGACCCTGAATATCCTCTTTATAGTGTCCAAAAATAATTAACCGGATATATCAAAAAATAAGAGAAGTACAACAATTTGAATAACAGTATCATTTATTGCTTTTACAACAATCACCCCTGTGACAAACAAATAGGCAAAAACGCGTTACTGCTTACTAAATGTACCAAGAAATATAGTGGGAGAGCCGGCTGCAAAAATACCTAAGTGTTTTAAAAGAAAAGGTCTGCCAGTGGTTAACGATCTAGAGATAGCCTATTGGGGTACTCGATGATGTAGGTATTTTTGCAGCCGGCTCTCCCACTATATTTCTTGGTAGATTTAGTAAGCAGTAACGCGTTTTTGCCTATTTATTTGTCGCAGGGTGATTGTTGTAAAAGCATTAAATGATACTGTTATTCAAATTGTTGTACTTCTCTTATTTTTTTATATATCCGGTTAATTATTTTTGGACACTATAAAGAGGATATTCAGGGTCACTTGGTATGTATTTTGTAAAAATCCATTCAGTCATTTTCAATGTAGAGCAGTTCAAATTCAACTCTGAATTGCGAAATTTTTGGACGTTTTATAGTAATTTGTTAGACAAATAGTGAAATGTTATAGTGTGTTATATATTTGTAATCTACTTGTAAAGCCCTTTCATTTGATACCCCACATGATATGTTTAAGAGATTTTTGTTTTTTTTTTTGTATGACCGTCTTTATGACGTCACAGTTTCCACCTCCACCAGATGCGCGCTTGTCATCTCATATACATCAATTCAGGACACGATACTGAATGCATTGATACTATATATGCCCACTTCCGAGATGACTTTCATACAAACTTTCATCCCCTATTTTACCCCCTTAGGGGTAGAGTTTTGTAAAACCCTTTCTTAGTGCACCACTTAACCTCATAAGGATCCTACATGCCAAATTTGGAATTTCTAGACCCAGCGGTTTAGGCTGTGAGTTGATATGTCAGTCAAAGAGTCAGTCAACTTCTTCATTAACATTAAATGCGTTTTCCCGTGGGAATGAAGTGTTTTCCCGCGGTAAAAAGTAGCCTATGTGTTATTCCAGGACCTAATCTATATGTCTTCATTAAAATCCATTCAGTAGTTTTTACGTGAAAGAGTAACAAACATCCATCCATCCATCCATCCATACTTACAAACTTTCGCGTTTATAATATTAGTAGGATTTCATTCTTTGCTAACATTGCCGGCAGCTGCTCGCGAGTATTTTACTAGTTTAGCTATTTTGATTTATCTCGAAGAAGTGGGTACGGAACCGTAAAAATAAAGGATTATAGAGGCATACCCTTGACATTAAATATAATAAATTTAAGTGCGATTTTTGTACCACTAAAAATCGCCGACGAGGTAATCCAATCATAATTTTGAGCAAATTTTAATAAAGCAATGTTTTACGAAAAACTAGGTAATACACAAAAACTCGTAAAAAATCCAAAAGCTTGCTAAGGCCACGCTTCAGCCCCTCAACCACCCTCAACTTTCTAACTCCAGCTCAGAATACGCAGTGTAAAAGTTTAACGGTTGCAAGTGACGTCGGGTGAAATTAACCGACCATTTATCAGCAAGGATAATTGTGAGGAAACGTAAGTTTAAGCCACGATCACACCTAGCTGAATTCAAAGACTAATTCGGCATACATTGCTCGTTCAAGTAACGATATTGCAATTAACATAACCAAACCTCCCAGCAATGTATGCCGAATTAGTCTTTGAATTCAGCTAGGTGTGATCGGGGCTTCAGGGTAAACCTGCCTGCTTCACCAACGTGGCTTTGGAAAAACCAAAAAGCAGTGTAGGTACAGGGTGTAAGGGACAATGTACCGAAAACTGACAGGGCGTGCTCAGTCAACTAAACTGAACAACTTTCCTAAAGAAACATGTATGGTAAATGAAAAAAAAAATTGACCTCTCCGTACAAATTGCTCACTTCGATCAAATAGTTTTTATAGAGAAGCGATTTTTGTTTCTTTGGGAAAGTTATACGTTGACTGAACACGCTCTTTCAGTTCTTTATTTTTTTGTCTGGTTTTTCAGTAATTTACACTGTAGTTAGATTCCGAAACAGACTATCTAGATTGTCGTAGCTGGTAAATGAATGAGATGGTATAACTTCGTTACGCTAGAGCATTATCGCTTCTGTTTGCTCCGTTGAATACGGTTCACTTGGCGTTGCGGTGACTAGAATTTGGGTGCCTGCAAAGAGCCAGCGAAAATGCTGAAATATACAGCGTTTAACGGAAAGGTGTGATAATACCAAAGGGTGTGAATGAGCCCATGAAATTGAACAACTTTTTCCAGGAGCATAGGTCATAGAACAAAAAATAAATTTTTGACCTGCTATAGAAACTGCATCAGCTGATAGCGCATTTTGTATGGGAGGTTAAATCTCGTTTTTGGTATTTTGACCTATGTTCCTTGGGAAAATTTGTTCAGTTTCATGGGCAGATTCACACCCTTCAGTACCTATTATTACACCTTTCCGTTGCAAGTTGTATACAAATTTATACAAGGTGTTTGGGTAACGACTGTTCAGTGTTCGCACTTAATTTAATCGGTAGATTCAGACCATGTAAGTAGTCTTAGTTTGTAAAGTTTAATTAAATGCCTCCGGTAAAATCAATGTGTGGAATAACTTAATATTTCAGACCATGAAACTAAACAACCTTGCCCAATGAACATAGGCCAGTACCTAAAAAAAAAATTGGCTTCTCATAAAAAAAAACCACTATGGCGTAAAGCTGTTTCTGTGGATGTTGAATTATATTTTATATCGAAACTGAGCAACTTTTACCTATGAATATAAGTCAAAATACTTATATAAAATAAAATTCAAGTTCCCATAGAAACAACTTTACGCGCTAGCACTTTTTCTATGAGAAGCCAAATTTTTTTTAGGTAGGTAGGTACCAGCATTAATTGGGCCAGGATATTCAGTTTTATGGTCTAAAATCCAGTGTTAGTTTATTTTAAGTCGTTCCGTTCCCCAAACACATTGTTTTTAACGCATTTCATTAAACTTTACAAACTAAAACTTTCCAACTAGTGTTTCTGCGTTTTTGCAAAATTGACGCTCAGGGGGTGATATGAGGAATTAATGTTTGTACTTATTGTCTCTGTTTGTAAAAACTTTGTTGTAATTCTGAGGAAAAATGTACCTATTAGGATCGAAACACGATCGTCAAAAGCCTCCCGTGGTAAGGTATATCCATAATACAGGTGGAATAAAAGGGGGACCTCGCTCAAATTTTCTGGCCAAACCCACACGTTTTATTAAATTTAGCTCTATATTCGGGCCGTGTAATAATAGTTCTAGGCAATTTAGGCGAGATATGACAGATACATTAACTCCTCAAAGATTGGTTTTAGGCTAGTTAATGATGAGACGACGGACCTGTCTCGGTGCGTTCCGCGACGATTGCTTGAAAAGAATGTAGGCAATAGGCAACTGATTCCCGCACACGGTACATAGAGTTAACGCCGAAGAAGAACGCCTTAATATTGCACAATTACCTATCTATAGAGAGTAGGACTTGCTATTAATAATAACCTCCTCTATGACCAGGAACATACGTTCGATTTCCGCCTGTAGTGGTAAATTTGTCACAAACTTTTTACAAATAAACATGCATTATTGCTGAAATGAAACGACTCATAGTGAATGGCACAACACAACAACTGCGCCTGCGAAGCTGGTGTGTATCGAAGCTCATCCATCTGTGCCGCGGTCGCCAGCCGTCAATTGGTTCGGCGCAGAATTTTGGGCAACAGAAACGAACTTAGACAATAAGGCCGCCGCCGCCAAATCGTCTACTTTAAGATCTCCTCCGTTATTTTGTTTCTTAGTCGGTCTAAAAGCTTGAGAGAAATTATTGGTCTAATACTCGTATGCACTAATATTTTAAGTCGAAACCGCAAAACATCGGCGTATTTATTTTGATCTAGGGATATTTTTCAGAGGGTTATAGATTGTAGCACGTCCGGCGCCTTAGGAGAGTTTATTAGGGTATCCCAATTTCTTATTTGCTCGCTCATTTGTCATGTAAAAGAAGAAAACAAAAAAAGTTCACTGTCGCCGCCCAGAATTCAAAAAGAGATAGAGTGTGGATACATGTTTATGAAGAGTGCAGATAGACATAAACGGGCTTCAACGGAACATGAAGATGAGCAAGAAGGCACGGAGGGCCTCTCCTTGCTTCAGGGACCCCAACCCCGGTAACTAATTGATTGATTGTGAATCTGCCAACTCCGCCCCTGGCAAATTGCGGTCCACTGCATCTGACGAATGAACACGTTGAATCTCTCTCTACTGGAGCGAATAGTTTTTAAACTGCCGCCGAAATGGGAAACCAATGTCACTCTCTGAGCTCATAATAAAAAGCAGATTGCGGCTGTGTGGTCGGGCTTTAAAATGATTGGATTGGATCGGTTTTCGATGTCGTCAGTGTGGATTGAAAATGGCGCACAAAGGAACAGTACAAAAAGTAACCAACTTTAGTTATTAAAATTACTGCAGATAAAGTAGGTACTTTTAGTTGCTGTATTAAATAAATGTATGGTACTCGTAAGTATGGAATTTATGGACGGACGTCAAGTCACCAACCAACCTAAAAGTCAACTAAAAATGGATGCGTCCGTCAGGGGAAGAGGGCCCATCATTAGTAAACCAACATTTCGACAGCTAAACGAGATTTCTCATCAATCACATGAGGCCAACTTTCGTAACCACAATTACATAGAAACAGTAGTTCCCTTGGACCATTATTTTTTTAAGGGTGCTTGACAACTTTCCAGTGAAAAAAGAGATATTTTTTTAAACAAGCTTTTATTACACGTAAAAAAAGAACTAAAACGTTATCACAGTCTCAGGTTTTCAAATAAAAGCGTGTTACATTGTAAAACAGAAGGAAAACGCCAGCCAAGTGCGAGTCAGACTTGCACACCGAGGGTTCCGTACCACTAAGATAAAAAATACAGTCTTAGTTATGCGCGTAAGTCCGACACGCACTTGAGCAGATTTTTAGTCCTCTCTTGCTGTTTTATAATGTAACATGCTTTTATTTGAAAACCTGAGACTGTGATGACGTTTTAGTTCTTTTTCTACGTCTAATAAAAGCTTGTTTTAAAAAATATATTTTACCATTATTTTATTTTAACTTATGCAAACACGTTAGTAGAAACACTTTGGACTAAAAGACATGATAAAAAGAGAGTTGAAAATGTGTCCACTGACGTGCGCTTGACCGTACTACAGAAATGACTTGTAAATTAATATTACTCGTACTAATAAGAAATGAGTAAGAATTTTTATCTCGTTATTTTCTTTTTTCTAAATATCAACTTCAGTATCATTTCCGCAATTTCATTGTTTTAACACGACACAGTATTTACCTACCTACTCGTACTTCATGCGTTTTATATTTTTAGAAAACTACGTGCACATTTACGATCTTCATAAACGTCTCATAAAATAATACTTAATCTAAAGAAAACTATTCCGGATTTGAGTATTTATTTGCTATTTATTGTATTGGGCTTTGGCAAAATTGTCGATACATCGAAATATCAATTTTCTTCTCGATTGAAAATAATTGAAACGATATATATACTACTCAAAACAAAATAAGGGCCAGCAGGTTTTTAGGGTTCCGTACCTCAAAAGAAAAAAACGGAACCCTAATAGGATCACTTTGTTGTCCGTCTGTCTGTCGGTCTGTCTGTCAAGACCCTTTATCTCACGAACGGGTAGAGGTATATCAGGTTGAAATTAATACCATATATTAGGATCCATGAACCACACAAGATCTGATAATTTCAATTTTTACAACGACGCAATCAAAAGATATTTATACAAAAAAGCAAAACCTACAGGGTACTTCCCGTTGACCTAAAATTATGAAATTTGGCAAGAAGCTAGGTCTCACAGTACAAATAATGGGAAAAGTCTGAAATCATTAAATATTACAACTTTTCTCACAACTAATGGTAACCAATTGTGGTGAGCTCCCGTTTCAAGAACGTTTCATATAAGAGAGGGGTCAAGTTGGATGGTCGCTGAGGCGATTTTTGTTTTAGTTCTATTTTAAAAAAGGGAACACTTACAAACTTGAAAATTGGTATGTTTATAGTGCATAAGCTATAAAATAACAACAAATAATAAAATTTGGTCAAGCGCGTGTCGGACTCAAAAAATCTAGCACATTAACTTACTGAAATTTCAACGGAACCCTCGGTGCGCGAGTCCGACTCGCACTTGGCCGGTTTTTTTATATGTCATTACTTGTAATTTTTCAATTAAAGTTCGATGAATATTAGGTGGGTGTCGTAAGAGGCGACTAAGTGTTAACTGGAGGATGGGCAGCAGCATCCTCCTGTGTCTTACATCTTACTTACTGCGGTCACCTACAACCGCGGTCCATGGTGCCAGCCGTAACGCTAACAAGCGAGGTGACTATGCCTTCCCCTCCACATTTTTCCAGCAAAAGCTAGAATTCTGGAGGGAGCTCCCTGTCCTGTAGTGGACGTTTCATGGGATGTTATGATGAAAATTGCCGCTGAGCATTATTTGAAACATTTATTAGTTCAAATTGTAAACAATATAATAAGCTAAATAAAACGTACGTAAAAATATACATTACTTTTATCATCTTAATGATATATCAAAAAACCTGCTGGACCTTATTTTATTTTGAGTAGCATATCGATAATTTTTGCTCAGCACTAGCTCAAGTTCACGCGTAACGCTGCGCACTAGCGTATTTTGCGCGCCGTGTGGTCGGTTTATCGAATTTTTTTGAGGGCCAGGTCCACACACGGCGCAAATTGCGAAATTTGCACCGCGTTACGCGCAGACATTGAAAAATTGAGAAAGAAATTGAGGAATTTCCCAAAAGGCGAGATAAACCCAAATATTTAAAAAAAAAAAATCCTCAGACCCAGTTCAGGACGTATCCGCGACATGCCATAAAATGTATTTATTTTATTTTATTAATTTTAGGAAGATCAACACCTAGATTTAACTTGATTGATCAAGCTAACAATTATAGGCCTATACCTACCTAGTCCTAAAAAATAATTTTTAAAACTAGCTTTTATTAGACGTACAAAAAGAACTAAAACGTTATCACAGTTTCAGGTTTTCAAATAAAGCGTGTTACATTAAAAAACGGAAAGAAAAAACTTTCTTTTTGTGGAAGTGTTCGGCCCCCAAAACTATCTAGAATTTTCCCCAGCGATCCCATGTCCGCTACCCCCTCCCCCCCTCGAACGAGTCCCTAATTTTAGTTTTTTCAATTTATCTGTAAAACGATTGAAGCTAGGAGAAAGTTGTCAATGTAAGACTTAATTATTACTCGTATTGCAGCACTGGTTCTCGATTTACAGCGAGTAACGTTAGGTATATGAATGGTTTAGCATCGAAAAAGGTGTTAGGCAGGGATGTGTAGCGTCACCTTGGCTGTTTAAGCTGTTCATGGATAATTGTTTGATTGATCTGAAAGAGAGTATGTGTGGACTGAGAATGAATGAGTAACTTCATCAAATGTCTTCTCTACGCTGATGACCAAGTTGTACTTGGACTGAGAATGAATGAGTTACTCATCAAATGTCTTCTCTACGCTGATGACCAAGTTGTACTTGCGTCATCTGCTGACGAGTTGCAGGAGATGGTAACAATGATGAATGTGGCTTTGGACAGGAAAGGAATGAAAGTAAATGTAAGCAAGACGAAAGTAATGGTACTTGAAAGAGAAGAATGTATGACAGAGTGTACTATATTAATAGGTGGTTAACAAGTCGAACAAGTGAAGGAGTTTGTGTATTTGGGCTCAAAGTTTACGAGAGATGGAAAGTGTGAAAGTGATATTGAAAGAAGAGTGAATGCTGGAAACATGGTGAATGGTGCCCTGCACGCCTTTATGAGGAGTCAGAAGGTGTCTCACAAGGCTCGTTTGGCTGTTCATGGGGGTGTTTTGGTACCAACACTGATGTATGGCAGTGATAGCTGGGTATGGCAGAAGAAGCATGAAAGTAGAATTATTGATGCAGTGGAAATGAGAGCGCTAAGGAGTATGATTGGTATTAAATTGAGTGACAGGATTAGAAATAGTGTGATAAGAGAACGGTGTGGCGTAAAAGAAGACGTAGTGACCAAAATCGAGAAAGGGATGCTGAGATGGTTTGGTCATGTAGAGAAGATGAATGAACGAAGATTGACGAAAGAGATCTACCAGGCGAGAGTGAATGGAAACGTTGGAAGGGGAAGGCCTTATCGAACGTACCAGGACCAAATTCAGGACGTTCTAAATAAAGGCCAGGTTAAAAGTACCCTAAACCAACGAGCATGTATGAAAGGATTGATGAAAGTACAGGAAGCAAAGGAAATATGTCAAGATCGTAGCAGGTAGAGGACTGTGGTCTCTGCCTACCCCAACGGGAAAGAGGCGTGATGTTATGTGTATGTACGTTAAACACCGCGAGAGTATTGTCATGAGTCATAAGCTTAAAGTGTGATTTATGGTGAAAAATTATTTGAGTGAAAACGTCTACCGAAACTTTTTAATCTTTTAACGAACAAATAACTTTGAGAAATGATTTTAATTGATTTTTTAATAGAACATGACAAGAGCTATTGTCTGACATCTCATGTTTGAAAATAGAAGCAGCCCATTTGTAATTATATATTATTTTATATTTTATTACACAAGTGACGCCATCTAGTTACTTAAAGCTTAAATCTTTTAGCTTTTCAGGGGAAAAAGTTTATTTTTATTCCATTTATTTAAATTTGAAGTTTCACTGTTCCTACTTCTTTCATACTATAAAATTATCTCGTGGTGTTTGACGTTACTTGCTGTAAGTCGAGAACCAGTGCTGAAATAATATTAAATTATGTCTCTTTTTATTTCTAAATTTATGAAGATTCATATGCTCTAACATAATTTTAATAATAATAATTTTGGTAAATTGTCTGTTGCTATATTTCAGGTACTCTAAAAAAAACAGGTGATTGATAATTTTCTAATAATTAAGTCTTACAATGTAAACTTTCTCCTAACTTCAATAGTTTTTGAGATAAATAGAAAAAAAAACCGGTCAAGTGCGAGTCGGACTCGCGCACTGAGAGTTCCGTACCACCACATAATCATAATAGGGAGTATTCATCTATTTTTTTTATTTGTTTAATTTACTTCTTACATCGTTATACCATGGTTAAATATATAAATACTGTTAGAAATGTTCAAATATTATCATAAAGTAATATTTGGAAAATCGATTAAATTTGACATGGATAAACGCCGCCATTTTTCGCGCGTTTTGGATGACGTCACATGCCGCGTTCTGTATTGTTCACTATAGGCTTGTAAAGGTAAAACCTGAAGATCTTCAGTTTTAATCGCTATTAGATGATGGAAAATGCTAAAAATACATTTTAGTCTTAAGCCAAAGTGCCCAAATACTATGAGAAGTTTACAGATAATGTGGTTTTTGCGGATCCGAGAGATGTGAAAACACGAAAAAAATGGTATAAGGTGATGAGAAGAACTGAAGTATTTTCAATATCCTATTAAAATTGTTGTGAAGATCACTTTAATGTAAGTTTATCATGTTTGTCGTGTCGAGCCACGCGCATAGGGTTCCATAGTTATCTTAGAAATGATTATTGTTAAGCAGGTTCCTAACGAACAGCGAGATTCAGCGCCTGATTGCAATTTCCATTGTTTTCAGTACTTTGACTATTTCTCGTTAACCTGTAAAGCTAACTTAGTTGTTTTTCTTTTAAATTCTTCATATTCATGTGGTGGTAAGCACTGTATATTTTTCCACGTTTCCATATTAACCGTTTAGCTGGCAGGGAGACACGACCCTGACAATAAATTGCCCTTTTGAGCAAATTTTTTCGCAAACGAATCCCTAATTCATAAAACCGGCCAAGTGCGTATCGGGCCACGCGCAGTATAGGGTTCTGTAGTTTTTTTTACGATTTTTTATCGCAGAGCAGGTTTTGCTTAAGTATTTCATAACGTTTATAACATAAACTTTTTACCTCCTAATATGCTCAGCAAGGTCCTAGCGCCTGACTGATATTACAATTTTTATTATTTCCGCTATAGCTACCTTCTTTACCTGTAAAGCCTACTTAGCTGTCTGTGATAGTTGTCCTTTCAATTTCATCATATATACTACTACTGTGAATTTTTATACATTTTCCAATAACAACAGTTTATCTGGCACGAAAGGCGGGGGATTCCAACAAACGCTTTCAAGCTAAATATTACGCAAACGGATCCCTAAACCGAAAAATTATCTTAAATTATCGCAAACTCACATTATTTTTAAAAGACCTATCTAACGACACTCCACACAATGGGGTGAACATAAAAAATTCACCCCCACTTTACTTGTAGGGGAAGTACCCTAAAAAAATATATTTTGTTAGATTTTATTTTACCACTTTCTCGGCGTGAATAAAATACGTATTCATACAAAATTTCAGCTTTCTTGTACGAAGGGTCTCTGAGCTAAGTCGAATTTTTCTTCCAAATACAAGAGCACAGTATGAATACCGACACTACGACATGGCGTGTGACGTCACGTTTCGATTCAACCAATGGCGAGGCTTTTTGCAAATTCGAACTTCCCTCGCTTATTTATCACTTTTTAATTAATATTTTGTGCATTTATATCCACACTAAACAAGAAAATACTGGTTTAGGTGTAACGTCAGGGCAAAAATCAAGTTAATTTATATGACATGCATACTCCCTATTGTATTAGTTGAAATTTCAGTAAGTTAATGTGCTAGATTTTTTGAGTCCGACACGCGCTTGACCAAATTTTATTATTTGTTGTTATTTTATACCTTATGCACTATAAACATACCAATTTTCATGTTTGTAAGTGTTCTCGTTTTTAAAACAGAACTAAAACAAAAATCGCCTCCGCGACCATTCAACTTGACCCCTCTCTTATATGAATGTTCTTGAAACGGGAGCTCACCTCAATTGGTTACCATTAGTTGTGAGAAAAGTTGTAATATTTAATGATTTCAGACTTTTCCCTTTATTTGTACTGTGAGACCTAGCTTTTTGCCCAATTTCATAATTTTAGATCAAAGGGAAGTACCCTATACGTTTTGCTTTAGTGCATAAATGTATGGAGATGAGGGCATAAAATGCCATATCTTTTGATTGCGTCGTTGTAAAAAATTTAAATTTTCAGATCTTGTGTGGTTCATGGATCCTAATATATGGTATTAATTTCAACCTGATACCTTTACCCCTTCGTGAGATAAAGGGTCTTGACAGACAGACAGACAGACGGACAACAAAGTGATCCTATAAGGGTTCCGTTTTTTTCTATTGAGGTACGGAACCCTAAAAACTAAAATTAGGGACCCGTTTGAGGGGGGGAGGGGGAAGCGGACATGGGATCATCATAACATCCCATGAAACGTCCACTACAGGACAGGGAGCTCCCCCAGAATTCTAGCTTTTGCCGGAGAAAATGTGGAGGGGAAGTACCATAGCCACCTCGCTTGTTAGCGTTACGGCTGGCACCATGGATCGCGGTTGTAGGTGACCGCAGCAAGTAAGATATAAAGGAGGATGCTGCTGCCCATCCTCCAGTTAACCCTTAGTCGCCTCTTACGACACCCATATTCTTCAAAAAAGTTTAATCTTTTTACAGATTTGGGCCATAGAAGCCCCCTAGGGTTGAAGTACCCTCCTTTTACGGTAGGTAGGTGCTTTTCCGCAAGGGATGGGAAGAGAGTAGTATATCAATGACAGTTCGTGCTTCAATCTGCTACTTTTCACATGGTTTGCTTCAACGAAATGTCAAATCTTTTCGAAAAAAGATGTCAAATCTTTTCGAGAAATTTTCCAATCTTTCTTTTTGCCAATCAAACAAATAACGAAAGAGGTGGGTAGCTCCATCAACTTCATTTTTCATCTCCATGTTCCCCCATATTATGAATAAATGGGGTGATAATAGAGAAAATCACAACGAAATGGGCGAGTGTTACTGACAGTTCATGCAGTGTGTTATATTGCCACTTTAAGACAGAGCCGTGCTAAATGGAAGGATTTCCTGATCATTAAGGTATGGAACACGGAGCAGAGAAAGATATAATAAACATTTGGTAAGTAGGCATATAAGTAGGTAACATTATGATCATCATTTATTTATTATAGTACCTACAAGTTGGTAATTACAAACCAACCAACAATATTGGTAATTACTTATTACACCAGAGGCCCAGAAATTGCAGCCCGAGCCTCAAGCGAGGAGGTAATGGAGTCGAGGGCATAACGACTAATGCGCACGCGTTTCTTACGACGTTTGTCAACATATTTTCTAGTAAAAATACAAAAAAATGTTTATCTTACTCTTCAACCTCAGTTGCACGTGGGTATAACGTGCAAAATAACTCTGTCTGTGATCGTTAATGCGCAGAAGTGGAGGAAGCGAGCGAGTCGTTCATTGGCTCTCCGCCGGTCACCCATGCGCAGAAAATAACCGTCATAGACAGACTTGTCCTGAACGCGCTGTATTCTTCCTTTGATTTTAGTATGCACGAAGCTATTATTTTGTGTCTCAGTGATTTTGGCGGCTTTGAAACTATAGGGTGTAAAGGACAGTTTGGCAAAAACGGAAAGGTTCACACGGTGGCTGAATTTATTGCACAATTAACAAATACTTTATACGGGGTGTTTATTTGCGTTTATTCCCCCTTGTTCTGTTGACCGAACTAGTGGGACTTTTTTGTTCCCAGTAGTTCTGTTGACAAATGTAACATCCCTTAAGTTCTGTTAACTGAACTACTGAGCCTTTGTGATTCGCATTAGTTCTGTTCTGAATCATGATGATATTTGTACGTTTGAGAAAGAACTTTATATACTTATGTTAAAATATTTTTAATTTTACAGTTTATCGAAGTTTTTCCATGAATAATGGAACTCTTAATCCCCGTTAATGAGTTGCATTTGGCAGGTTCAAATAAAGTTGTGAAGGGAAGCGAAGCAAATTAATCTTACAAGTAAACGACAACACCGACTTGTGGGACTATTTGCCTGAAGATTTAATATTTGAAGGGTGGGATCATATAAAAACCCAGATTGATGACTTTAGTGACAGGGCAGATTTAGACATATTCATGAATCACATGCAGTTTTGGATGAAACAACGCAATGTGAAAAATCGTGGACTACATTTGGTCGTCGCCATCGTACAACAAACTTTGTTGAAGGGTGGCACAGGTCAATAAATGGCTCGTTCAAATCTAGACCAGACACGGTGGCTGAATTTATAAATTACATAAAGATGATGCGGCATAGGGGAAGGCGGCCCATAGCGGGTAAGTGGCCCAAAGCGGGTAGGCCTCGTTATTCATCTGTTTCACCGATTAGCGCAAATTTGCGAGTAAGACGAAAGAACCCGACGAAAGAACCCGACCACGTCCCGACGTGAATCAGCTCTCCCGAGACGTAGAAGTGGTTAGACCTAAACGTAATGTGCAAATATTGTCTATGGAAGAATTTATTAAAAAATACAAAGGTGAGCCATTTTGGTAAGTTTGTGTGTGTTATTGTGCCTTAAAATAGCCTAATATATACAAAAGTTTGATCGACATTAAAGTAAAAGTTTGGAAGTTATTTTCTTTGAAAACAACAGTTACTTCAAAAGAATGTGGACGCCTGCGAAACTGAATTTGGGTTCAATCATGTCACCCCTAACGAAATTATTAAAGCCTTTAAAAGTATTAAAATGAAAACTACTGAGGACCTATGGGGAATGTCACTAAAAGTCTGTAGTGCGATCATTGATACTATATCTCCATATTTAGCTGTTATATTCAATGATTGTGTCGATCATGGTACATTTCCTGACTTAATGAAAAAAAGTAAAGTAGTTCCATTATTCAAAGCTGGTGACAAAAAGGATCCCAGTAATTTTAGACCAATATCAGTCTTACCTGTACTTAGTAAAATTTTTGAGAAGGTCATACTCAATCAAATGCTTTCACACTTCAATAGAAATAACTTACTACATGACCATCAATTTGGTTTCACGAAAGGGCGCAGTACAACGGATGCCGGGACTGCACTTTTAAAATACATCTTTTGCGCGTGGGAAAAATCTGAAGATGCTATTGGTATCTTCTGTGATCTATCCAAGGCATTTGATTGCGTAGATCATAGCACATTGTTGCTAAAACTTGAACATTACGGTGTTAAGAATAATTCACTTAAACTACTTAGGTCATATTTGGAAAACAGGATTCAAAAGGTACAAGTAAACAGGACGAAATCACTGGGATCTGTTGTCAAAATTGGCGTACCTCAAGGGTCCATATTAGGGCCATTTTTATTCCTTATTTATATTAATGACCTTCCTTCTGTGGTGAAGAATCTGTCAAAGATTGTGTTATTTGCTGATGATACTTCATTAATATTCAATGTAAGTAGGAAATCACAAAATTATAACGAAGTCAACGATGCACTTGGACAGATTCATGCATGGTTTACTGTTAACAATCTAGTCCTAAACGCCAAAAAAACTAAATGTATTAAATTTGCACTACCAAATGTAAGGTCTACTTCACATAACATAGTATTGAATAA
This sequence comes from Athrips mouffetella, assembly GCA_947532105.1. Taxonomy (NCBI): domain Eukaryota; kingdom Metazoa; phylum Arthropoda; class Insecta; order Lepidoptera; family Gelechiidae; genus Athrips; species Athrips mouffetella. The sequence goes on from OX383977.1 coordinate 15,156,951, forward strand.
TGAGCCATTAGATTTTGTAAATAGTACAGTTTTCTTAGGGTTAACACTAGACTCTAAACTTCAATGGGGCCCTCATATAACGGCTCTTTCTGGTCGATTGAGCTCGGCTGCATATGCTGTTAGAAAAATCAGACAACTTACTGATGTAGCTACTGCAAGGCTGGTTTACTTTAGCTACTTCCATAGCATTATGTCTTATGGCATACTGCTTTGGGGCCGAGCAGCTGATATACATTCAATATTCGTTTTACAAAAGAGGGCTATAAGAGCAATTTATTGCCTGAAGACTCGTGATTCCCTGAGAGAACTGTTCAAGGAAATCAACATTATGACAGTGCCATGCCAGTATATCTATGAAAATATAATGTATGCTAGAAAGAACATTCATCAATTACCAAAAATTTGTGACAGGCATATATTTAATACTAGAAATAAGCATAAAATTGATCAACCATATACTAGATTAACTAAAGTCAATACATCTTTCGTTGGTCTGTGTATACGATACTACAACAAAATACCTGACAATATAGTGCAATTACCTGAGAGAAAGTTTAAAGAATGTGTAAAGCAAACGTTATGTAAAAAAGCTTACTATAGATTGGATGACTATATGAATGACAAAGAGGTATGGTGCTCTGATATTCCAGCGAAACACAAGAAACACATTGTAAAAAGCCGACTCTTAAAGTAGGCCGTGCTGCAGTGGTTTCTTGCCGTTTCTTTTACGCTGCCATAGCACGATCCGAAACGGCGTAGACTCGCTCTATTTGCATTGTATTCTGCATGACATTCAATAAGTATTCTGTAAAGAATCTACATTGAATAAAATTATCTGAATCTGAATCTTTTAAAAAACTTTCAAATAAAAGGCAAAGCGGGTAAGGGTAAAGAGGGTACCCGTTTTGCCCTATAAAATCTTTAGCTGCTTTGCCGGAATAGGACGAAAATTTTTAGATTTTAATGGGGTTATTTTTTTGGGTTTTTAGTGATGAGATTTATCAAATACAAATAAATTGGTCGTTTAATTTTGCAGATGGTCAAGAAATACAAGCGCTAAAGTAACCAAGCATCGTGGGAAGAAAGCACTTTGTAGAAGGCAGTTTTAGACTTCCGGATGCAACCGGGTTGACAGATTTTAAGAGACTGAATATGAGACTATCATTTTAAAATATGTTTTGATGCCTACTTTGCAATTTTAAGTGATAAATCTCAATTTACGCCATATCCTGTCCCTACCCGCTTTACCCATTTAGCTTACCCGCTTTGGGCACCCCGTCCGGGCAAAGCGGGTAAAATGGGTGATTGATTTGTTTTTGTTTTTGCTAAGAAATTATGTAAAGAATATGGTTTTTTGTTCATAAATTATAAAGTTAGATCAATAAAGTTCCTAATAATTATAATAAATACTATTCAAATATACAGATGGCATATTTATTTGAAGACAAACCTTAGGTTACCCGCTTTGGGCCGCCTTCCCCTACTCTTCTCGCACTCTTCTCGAGAGACGCCCAACACGTTCTCGAGAGACGCCCAACACGTTCTGGAGAGACGCACAACACGCCTAAGAGACGTGAAAATTACACGATTATTCATGGAAAATTAAAAATATTTTAACATTAATAAAGTTCTTCCCGAAACATACAAATATCATCATCTTCTAAATATATAAAATTGCTTGTCGTGACTGACTGACTGATTCATCAACGCCGAGCCGTAACCGCTATAGATACACATCAAAAATTTGTACACAGCTTCTTTGCACGTCAAAACCACCCACTAAGAAAGGATTTTGGAAAATTCATCTTCCAAGAGGGTGAAATAAGGGATGAAAGTTAGTATGAAAGTCCTTTGTTTCTTGAGCTAGATTCACATAACTTCACATAACTAAAAAATAAAAAAGTACGTGTTTAAGGATTTTTCAAAATTCATCCCCTAAGGGGGTGAAATAAGGGATGAAAGTTTGTATGAAAGTCCGTCAGTTTTGAAGTTAGAATCTTCTAAATTTGTATTTAAACATTTTAGACTAAGGACTAAAAATAAAGTTTTATATGTCTCAGGGTTTTTGGAAATTCAACACTAAGGGGTGAATAGGGGGAGGAAGTTCAAAATCCTTCATTTTCAAATTAAAATCCACTAAATTTATTATTTAGGCATCAAGGTTGTAATTCTGTTGAACGCACATCACTTTTATTGAAATTCCACCCCAAATTCAACCCCTAAAAGAGAGAAATGGGGTGAAAAGGTCTATAAACCAATACGGGTATCGTTTGTATGGTTTATCGGGTCGCTGATTACGAAAACTACAACAATTTTGAAATTCAACGTGGTGGACGTGAAATACCAGAGAGGAAGAGGGAGGGGGAGAATGAGGAGGAGAGGGAGGGGGAGAGGGAGGGGAGAGGAAGGGGGAGAGGAAGAGGGAGTGGGAGGGAGAGAGGGAGAGACTGCACATTGCCTGAATTTCACGCGGGCGAAGCCGCGGGCACAGCTAGTCTAAATATATAAAATTGCTTGTCCTGACTGACTGATTCATCAACGCCGAGCCGTAACCGCTATAGCTACAGAGCTGAAATTATGTACACAGGTTTGTTGCACTTCAAAACCACCCACTAAGGAAGGATTTTCGAAAACTCATCCCTTAAGGGGGTGAAATAAGGGATGAAAGTTTGTATGAAAGTCCTTTGTTTCTTGAGTTAGATTCACAAAATTGAATTTAAGCCTTTGGTAAAAAATAAAGAAATAGGTGTTTAAGCATTTCTTAAAAATCACCTTTCAAGGGGGTGAAAAAGGGGATGTTTTTCTTCCGTATGTTGGTCTATGTCTTTCATTTTTATAGGTAGAATTATAAAAATTTGGTTTTGAGCTCTCCGTAAAAAAATAAAAAAGTACGATTAAGAATTTTTTTTAAATTCATCCCCTAAGGGGGTGAAATAAGGGATTAAAGTTTGTATGAAAGTACGTCAGTTTTGAAGTTAGGATCTTCAAAATTTGTATTTAGACTGACGACTAAAAATTAAGTTTTGTGTCTCAGGGTTTTTAAAAATTCTACACCCTAAGGGGTGAAAAGGGGGATGAACTTGAAACTCCTTAATTTCAAAGTAATATCCACTAAAATTATTTTTTAGAAATTAGGGTTGTAATTCTGTGGAACATACATCACTGTTTTTGAAATTCCACCCCAAATTCAACCCTAAAGAGGAAAATGGGGTGAAAAAGTCTGAAAACCAATATGGGTATCGTTTGTATGGTTTATCAGGGCGCTAATTACGAAAACTAAAACAATTTTGAAATCCAATGTGGTGGACGTGAAATACCCCCTGGGGATGGGGTTGGAGTGCGATAGCGTTGAAATGTCTAAAAATAAATATGGGTGTCGTTTGTATGGTTTATCGGGTCGCTGATTACGAAAACTACAACAATTTTGAAATGAAACTTGGTGGACGTGAAATACCATCATCCCCTGAGGATGGAGTTGGGGTGCGATAGGGTTTAAATGTCTAGAAATCAATATGGGTGTCGTCACTAGGGATAGCGGTTAAGATGGCGTTAGGGGTAGGAATAGGGGAAGGGATAGAGATAAGGGTAGGGGTAGGGGTAGGGAGAGGGAGAGACTGCACAATACTGCACATTGTCTGGAATCCACGCGGGCGAAGCCGCGGGCACAGCTAGTGATTCAGATGAAAACAGAACTAGTGAGAATCAAAAAGGCTCAGTATTTCCTTTAACAGAACTAAGGAATGTTACTTTTATCAACAGAACTACTGGGAACAAAATATTCCCACTAATAGTTCGGTCGACAGAACTACTAACAGAATTAGTGGGAATAAACGTTAATTTGATTGCGTGCCATAGCTCAGAGGCAGGATCAGTATTAGTAACTGAACAACTTTTCCAAAGGAACATACCTAGGTAGGACGAAATACGAAAATCAATTTTTGACCTCCCATGGAAACAGCATCAGCTGATAGCGCATTTTGTATGGTAGGTCAAATTTGGTTGTTCGTATTTCGACCTATGTACTCGTACCTTGGAAAAGTTGTTCAGTTACTAATACTGATCCCGCCCCTGAGCTATGGCACGCAATCAAATTAACACCCTGTATACAGCCCACTAAGCAAGTTAAAGTTACAGCAATATTGCAGAACCACACATTTGAAAGGTTGTAAGTTTCAACTGAAAGCTTGTAACGTTACAGCAACCTCTCACGGACATTGCAACAACCTTTAAACGGCCACGCTATAATTATACAGTGCAATGTTACTTTCAGTGATCATTTGAATGTTACTTAATGTTTCAGTTGTAATATTACCGAAACATTAAAAATGTAACAACATACCTGCAACGTTACAATGAATGTTTCTGCAATCGAGTGAACAGTACATTGCAAAAACGTTACAAAGCTAAGTTTATGTAACTTAAAGAACTGATAACGCCACAACCTAATTTTTAAATGTTTGTGGAAACTTAGTTTTTTTTAATAATTTAAAAAAACGTTTCTTTTACTTTTACTGGAATTTCAGCTTTTTTTTTTCAGCAATCTTTTTTTTTTCTTTATAGAATGTTCTAAACAAGTGATAAATGATAGAATATCCATTGGTTGGCTGGATTTGAACCGGAACCCAGCGGTTTATAAGCCCAATGCCCTATCCATTAGACCACGGGGCTCTTAGCTGACTTGTCGAAATTTTAAAACAGTTCTCTCGTATGACAGCCGACATGTTCGTGACATTATTATTTTAAGATACCCCTCCGGAACGATCGGTAGTGCTTTCTGAAATAATAAAAAGGAAATAGTTGAGAAATTACCTTGACTGACAGCAGAATAGCTTTGTATAATAAGACGTAATAAGACGGACATTGTCCGTTTTCGAACCCGGCCCTAAATCTAAAAACGAAAATAAATTTTATTTGTACATAGTATTTTGATAATATACAGGGTGCTAGGAAAAGTACAGATTTCCTTTGAACCACAAGTTCTATAAGTGTAACAAAGTGGATTGTGTTGAAAAAAAAGTTCAAAAATGAAAATTCGAAAAAAAAATAATTTTTTGTTCAACCCTACTAACTCAATCGGATCGCATCGATATACCCCAAATAGTGTTCATTGTAGCAATAAAATATACCTGCACGCGTTAAACATCGCCTCATCGGTCAAGACATTATTTTCTCATTGTTTTAAAAAAAATCTACTTTTTATTTTCTTTTGTGAACACGATTAATGTACTTTGTTTGGACATGTGGTTTAAAAGAAATCGGTACTTTTCCTAACACCCTGTATAATAGTATTTTGATGCTTCTGAATTCAAATTAAAATTTTTGGACTTCTTGTCTGTTTGTTATTAGATTTGTTGGAGCGTGACACAAAAACTACTGAACTGATTTCAATGAAACTTATTGTTTGACATGGCTAGGTAGGTACCTACACATTTTGGGATTTTATCTCCCTCCGATGATGACAACCGGAGATGTAGCAATTTTTCACAACCAAGTAAAGTCGATGTACGCCTTCAGTGGTTATTGAACAATATTCCGCGATTGGACGCGAAGCTTGGACAATCAAATACCTACTATCTAATTAAAAGTACCTATGTGGGGATGAAGTCGCGGGCAGACGTTTTAAATAACATTTCAAAACATCAATGCGGTACCTACGTCTAATGTACAAATGCATGTAATGGTCATTTAAAACCTAGCGAGATAATTTAATGTTAACTTTGTGAAGGTTTCTATTGCAATTTGCTATCAATTTTGAAAATAGACAATACATTAGTAATATTCTTGCAACACGACCCTCAAAGCTAGCCGGTGTGAAGTTAGCAGAAAAAGTAAGACGAATTTGATAACCCGACCAAATTGAGGAGGTCAAATTTCAAAAATGCGAAATCTGCCTTAATTGGGCTTGAATCAAGTAGGAAACGTGTAAGTATGGTAAAACCAGCTAAAATCTATAGCCGAAACATAAAAATTCGCTTAAACGACAGTAAACACTTGAAAGTTCGATAACCGATAGCTTGCTTTCTGGGGTACATCTAGAGGTCAACTTCATACCAAATGAAAGCAAATTTTATAGGCCTTTTAATATGATGCAACACAATATGTCAACTATTTAAATTTTGTAGAAATTAAATGTTTTTTAGGGATCTACAAGCATTTTTATCACATGAAATTTCAATGACCCATATCCTCGCTTCCTGAACACCTTCATTTATCGTTGTATTGTCAAATGAAACGAAATTAAAAAGGCTTTCTAACAATATACAATTTGATCGGATTCTGCGCTGCCTGAAAAGGATACAGTACTAGTAAAGACTTTCGCAGGAGCTGTAGTAGGGAAACAGGAAGAAACTTTAGCTGCTTCTATAGCTTTAGCACCTTCAGCTGCAGATCCGGTTTCTTCTGCTTCTTCAGCTTTAGCTACTGCTTCCGAAACTATGGTGTCGATTACACCAACTGCTGCACTCAGCGCTCAGTCTTCATTAACACCCCCTGCTGTCGCGTTGTCTGGTGGCTTCGGCATCGGCACTCGACAGTCTAATCCAACTCCTGCTTTTAAGCCTGTTCGTGATGATACTTATAAAGAACTAAAGTCGAATCGCAGCCATAAATCTCTTCCACTCGTGCCGCGAGGAACAGCTGCGGCACCAGAGCAAAGTACACTTCGTGCTGCTGAAAGATTAAACTTCCTGCACCTGTGCTATGTGCAAACGGGAACCACTGCAGGTCAGGTGCGAGAACATCTAAAGAAAGTTTGCATGAATGAATCAAGTACTGTAGACGTGCTGAAATCTCGAGTAAATTATGCATCGTTCAAGCTCGGGGTACCATCTAATCTGGTTGAGTGTGTTTTGATGCCATGCAATTCGCCTGAAGGAATTTACGTAAAGCCTTGGCGTCATAATTTTCGTGGCAAACAAGAGAAGAAGTAAAGACTGTTTCAGAACATTCATTTTATTTATCAGAATGTGCGTGGACTTAGGTCTAAAACGTCTTTGTTTTGTAATAATGTTAATATGTGTAATTTTGACGTAATAGCTTTGACTGAAACTTTTCTGACAAGCTCAGTGTGCGACGGTGAGCTGTTCCCACCCGGGTACACTGTTTTGCGTCGTGATCGCCATGGAGATGCTGGGTGGGGTGGGGTGCTGCTTGCCGTTCAAAATAAATTCACTGTGCGCTCTATCACAGACATCGATGGTCTTACATCTGACATGGAATTGTTATTTGGTCTGATAAGTTGGAAAAGTGTTGAAGTTATGTGTTGTGTTGTCTATTTACCACCAAATTATAATAATGATCAATATTTAAATGTCTTGACATGCATAGAAAATGCTATTTGTGAATATTCAGATTTAGATTTTTTAATTTTGGGTGACTAATCTAAACTCATGGTCAGTTCTAGTAAAGACACATTTTGACCATTTCTGTGAGTTTTGCAATCTGCATCAGCACAGTAACATTTTGAATTACCATGGTGGCATGCTTGATCTCGTGCTTAGTGGATTGGAGAGTGACCGTGTAGTGGTGAAGGAGGGAGAGGAACCTCTTGTACCTGTGGACGCGTACCACCCGCCGCTAGTCATTTGTTTGTCCGTTCCGCGAAGCGTTCACCAGCAACCATTACCACCCCAGCCCCAGCCACGGGCTGGTGCGTGCCCAAATTGGAATTTTCCCAAAGCTGATTTCAATGGTCTTTATGGGGCATTGCGATGACCAAAGGTATTCTGGAAACTAGGGTAAACGTCGTGCAAAGTTCACAGTAGGATTTTTCATAAGGAGTACAACAAAATCCCATTTTTCAACTAGCCTTACCGGATTAATCCAAACCAATTGTATATCGTTAGAAAGCCTATTAAATTACATTTCTTTCAAAACCACAGCGATGACCAAAGGTATTCTGGAAACTAGGGTAAACGTCGTGCAAAGTTCACAGTAGGATTTTTCATAAGGAGTCCAACAAAATCCTTTTTTCAACTTGCCTTACCGGATTAATCTGAACAAATTGTATATCGTTAGAAAGCCTTTTAAATTACCTTTTTTTCAACACCACAGCGATGACCAAAGGTATTCTAGAAACTAGGATTTGAGTCGTGCAAAATTCACACTAGGATATTGATAAGGGATCCAACCACTGACCTCTATATATGCGTACTTGTATAATATAGAGGTCAGTGGATCCAACAAAATCACGTTTTTCAAGTAGCCTTACCGGATTAATCGAAACAAGTTGTATATTCTTAGAAAGCCTATTAAATTACCTATGTTTCAACACCACAGCGATGACCAAAGGTATTCTAGAAACTAGGATTTGAGTCGTTCAAAATTCACACTAGGATCCAACAAAAAAGGGATCCAACAAAATCACGTTTTTCAACTAGCCTTACAGGATTAATCCGTACAAATTGTATATTGTTAGAAAGCCTATTAAATAACCTTTATTTCAACGCCCAGCGATGACCAAAAGTATTCTAGAAACTAGGATTTGAGTCGTGCAAAATTCACACTAGGATTTTGCATTTTTCAACTAGCCCTACCGGATTAATCCGAAGAAATATTATATCGTTAGAAAGCCTATTAAATTACCTTTCTTTCAACACCACAGCAATGACCAAAGGTATTCTAGAAACCAGGATTTGAGTCGTGCAAAATTCACACTAGGATATTGATAAGGGGTCCAACAAAATCACGTTTTTCAACTAGCCTTATCGGATTAATCCGAACAAATTGTATATTGTTGGAAAGCCTATTAAATTTCCTTTCATTTGACCGTACAACGATAAATGAAGGTGTTCAGGAAGCGAGGGTATGGGTCATTGAAATTTCATGTGATAGAAATGCTTGTAGGTCCCTAAAAACATTTAACTTCTACAAAATTTAAATAGTTGACCTATTGTGTTGCATCATATTAAAAGGCCTATAAAATTTGCTTTCATTTGGAATGAAGTTGATGTACCCCAGAAGGCAACCTATCGGTTATCGAACTTTAAAGCGTTTATCATGCCGTTTTTTATGTTTCGGCTATAGATTTTAGCTAGTTTTACCATACTAACACGTTTTCTACTTGATTCGAGCCCAATTAAGGCAGTTTTCGCATTTTTGAAACTTGACCTCAATTTGTTCGGGTTATCAAATTCTTCTAACTTTTTCTGCTAACTTCACAACGCACCGGCTCAAAGGTGCTATATACTGCCAAGAATCAACAGAGCAAATGGGACGTAAATTAAGAATATGTAGTATCTCATCTGACTGTACATTACCGCCAATCCATAGATTGTTTTCGTAGACGGAATAATTTCTACTGAATCAAAAATACATGACCAATTCTTCTCAACTGATTGAGCAACTAAGTCCAAATATTTTGCATGCGCTATCTCGCAAGTTTAAAAAAGACAATAATTACAAATATGTGTGGGTGCGCCACGGTCGCGTATTTCTCCGTAAGGACGATTCTACTTCGGTTATCTGGGTTAAGAACAGCGTTGTTCTGGATGATCTTGCTGCGAAAGGTGGCTCTGATTCAGCTTAAATAGAATTAGGTATTTTGAATAACGATTAATATAATTTATTTACTTAAATAACTAATCTAACTATCTACTATCAAAACGTGAGAAGTATCCGAGGTAAACTACACGATCTGCATATTACTAGTCTCAACAGCGATCATGACGTCATAGTTTTCACCGAGACTTGGTTAAATAACAGCGTTTGGAATAGCGAAATTTTAAACACTAATTACAACATCTTTCGCCGCGATCGTAGCAGTGTTGGTTGAGGGAGGTGGTGTCATGATTGCCGTTGCCAAACAGTTTTCTGCAGTTCAGATGTCTCATTTCCAAAGTCCTGATAATGAGGATCTCTGGGTATCTGTATCTGCAGGGTCTGGTAGGACAAAAAAGTCCGTTTGCATATGTGCTGTCTATATTCCACCTCCTGTAACCCATACCAAGCTAGACGGTCAATTAGCCGCTATTAGTCAATCTCTCTCACTAGCCAGCAGTGATGAAATAATTATACTTGGAGATTTTAATCTCCACCAAACGTCTAGACTTTTTGCTGAATCGCAGTCGAGTTCAGTTCAACCTTCCACTAATATAAACTCCGGTTTTGTTCATCTGATGTCCGATTTCATATCTCTGCATAACCTATATCAGAAAAATAACACTTTTAATTGCGATGGTAATCTATTAGATCTTATAATCTCTACCTCTTCCAACTGCAAGGTTTGCGAGGCTGACTATGCTCTTACAAAGGTCGAGTCCTATCACCCTCCACTTATAATCAGTTTAAATAATTTAAGTCCTTCAAGCTTCCTGAAAAAAGAAACAATAGCCAGGTACAACTTCTACAAGGCTAATTATGAAGAAATAAACAAAGAATTAAGCTCGATAGATTGGGACTATGAACTGAAGGCTATTCCTACAGTTGACTGCATGATTGACAAATTTTACGAAATAGTTAATTATATTGTGAAGAAACACACGCCTATGTGTAAACCTTAACGAAATTGTTATCCAGTCTGGTACACACGAAACCTGATTAAACTCATCATTGAAAAGGATAAATATCGTGAGAGATTTAAAAAATTCAATAACCCTTTAGATGATTTTGATTTCACAAATGATAGAACTAGATGTCACATTCAAATTTCTATCTGTTACAATAATTACCGACGTAAGATTGAAGCATCTATATCTAAAAACAATATGAATTCTTTTTGGTCCTACATAAGCTCCAAGCGTAAGCGTAATAGCTCATTTCCTTCCGAAATGACGCTAAATAATAATAAATTGACAACTCCTAATTCAATTTGCAACGGATTTGCTAATCATTTTGCATCTGTTTTCTCACCTTCTGATCCTTGTATGAGCGGCCCTATTGATAATATCCTACACTTACCCGGAAACAATTTTTTGTCTTACAATGTCATCGGGAGACTTAAATTTTCCAAACAAGAAATAGAAAAAAAGCTTAAGAAGCTGGACTGCCGTAAGGGATGCGGACCAGATGGTATACCACCAATTTTTATTTCCAACTGTGCCAAAGCTCTAAGTCACCCATTACACACAATATTTAATTATTCCCTTCAGACCGGAGTCTTTCCTTCTTTATGGAAATGTGCCAATATTATACCCATTCCTAAAAGCGGCAATTCAATGGACATCACAGAGTATAGGCCTATTTCTCTTTTGTCAACTCTAGCTAAGGTATTTGAATCCCTCATTTGTCCAGTACTGACGTCTCATTTAAAGCCATTACTTATACCCGAGCAACATGGATTTCGTTCCAAAATGTCTACTGCAACAAATTTGGCCAATTATACATCACAAATTTCTTCTGTACTCGATAGAGGTTTGCAAGTAGACGCAATCTATACAGACATAAGCAAAGCCTTTGATAAAGTCGATCACTACTTGCTAAAAAACAAGCTATATAACGTAGGCGTCCATGGCAGTCTTTTGAAATGGTTTGCTTCGTATCTAAGTGGCAGATCCCAAAAAGTTGTTGTTTGTGGCAATGAATCTGAGCTCTTCACAGCTAGTTCTGGTGTGCCTCAAGGTTCCCACTTGGGCCCAATACTTTTTTTAGTTTTTATTAACGACTTAGTTTCCGTCATACGCCATTCTAAATTCTCTCTTTTCGCAGACGACCTTAAACTTTTCAAAATTATTAACAGCTCTCTAGATTCACAACTATTGCAAAATGATCTCGATAGAATATTGGCTTGGTCTGTTAAAAATAAACTCCCCCTTAATAGTAAAAAATGCAAAGCTATTACATTTTGTAGAAAAAAGTATCCAATCAAATCTAGCTACCAAATTAACGGTTCCAAACTAGAAGAAGTCACGAAAATCAGAGACCTTGGTGTAACTTTGGACAGCAAGCTTTCCTACAATGACCATATCGACGAAATCATAAAAAAGTCTCTTCGAATGCTAGGGTTCGTTTGGCGTAACTGTAAAAAAATTAAAAGTACCACTCCATTGAAAATAGTTTATTACGCTTTAGTGCGTAGTGTATTCTAATACACTACGCACTAAAGCAAACACAGGAGCAGTATTCTAATACTGCTCCTGTGTTTGGAGTCCTCACTATCATATTCACATCGATAGGATCGAAAGAGTACAAAAACGTTTTCTCTTTTTTCTTGCGGTGCATGACAAAAGACTGGACCTCAACTCTTACGATAAAAGGTTAGGACACTTCCAACTGATTTCATTGGAGGACAGGCGGTGGATAAACGACCAGCTGTTTCTCTACAAGATCGTAACAGGCCTTGTGGACACGCCACATATATTGGCTGAAATAAATTTTGCTGTTCCTCGTTCTGGATCTCGTTTGTGTAACTACAAAACTTTTGCTACTGAGTACTCTAGAACTAACTTCGGCTTCTATAATATCGTTAATCGGATATGCAGACAATACAACACTTTATTTGTCAACGAAAATGTCGATATGTTTAACTGCTCTTTTCTTGAATTTAAAAATATATTGTCTAAACTAAAATTCAAATCCAAATTGTAATCTTTAGGTTAACTAAATTTTAAATTGTGTTTCTTAGTGTAGCGTATTTACGTTAAAAACTCAAATTGCATGTTGTGTTTGCCTGTAATTGGGTGTACCTATATGTAAGTCCTGTAAAAGATGTTAGTAGAGTTAAGTCTATGTGTATTACCTGTTGGCAAACCTTAATAAATAAATAAATAAAATTTTGAGTAATAAACCAGCGAAGCGGACAGATTTGGAACTTTTTTTTACAATATTAAAGAATCACCGTGTACCACTTTGTTGTAAAGGGAGAATTCGCGAAAGGGTCGAATTGAGAATGGGAAGATCCGATAACGGGACGATCCGATAACGGGCCGATCCGATAACGGGACAATAACAGAACGGGACATTGTGCGAAACGCTTATGGTTTCGGGAGAGGGCCATATTGCGAACGGGACATTACGCGCCGCTTCGAAATATTTTACATTAAATAGTGGGTGTGCAAAACAATATGAAACCCTAAGTCTACTTTTAGGGTTCCGCAACCAAAGGGTAAAAACGGGACCCTATTACTAAGACTCCGATGTCTGTCTGACTGTCCGTCCGTCTGTCTGTCACCAGGCTGTATCTCATGATAGCTAGATAGTTATAATTTTCACAGATGATGATTTTCTATTGCCACTATAACAACAAATACTATAAACACAGTGGGACAACTCTTGCAACTGAATTTAAGACCAGGGGTACGATTTTTGATTCGGTGAAAATGATTTCGAATACGAAAACAATACATACTCGTAGGTGCTATGTACTGCCAAGAATCAACAGAGCAAATGGAACGTAAATTAAGAATATGTAGTATCTCATCTGACTGTACATTACCGCCAATCCATAGATTGTTTTCGTAGACGGAATAATTTCTACTGAATCAAAAATACATGCCCAGTTCTTCTCAACTGATTAAACAACTAAGTCCAAATATTTTGATTAATAAACCAGCGAAGCGGACAGATTTGGCACTTTTTTTTACAATATTAAAGAATTACCGTGTACCACTTTGTTGTAAAGGGAGAATTCGCGAAAGGGTCGAATTGAGAATGGGACGATTTGATAACGGGACGATCCGATAACGGGCCGATCCGATAACGGGACAATAACAGAACGGGACATTGTGCGAAACGCTTATGGTTTCGGGAGAGGGCCATATTGCGAACGGAACATTACGCGCCGCTTCGCAATATTCATTTAAATGTTCTAAATAAAACATTGCTGCAATGTTTAACTAGTATCATTGCATATTTCAGGTAGCTGTAACGTTTCTTTTCTCAGCTATTACAAGTTCCGAAAATAAAGTTGGTGTAACCTTCGAATTAGAACTTTAATTTGCAATGTTGCTGTAACATACTATTAATACATACATACTAATTTAACAAAACTTATAACAAAACTTACAAAAAGCTGTACATAACAAAACTCGCGACAGGCTTGCTTCAACATTGCCTTTGGACCTTTCAAATGGGTGATAAAGAAAATTATCGTAACTTAATGTAAGTTACAATTCTCAATGGGAGGGTGGGTACAAAGGACGGTGTACCGAAAACTGATAGGGCGTGCGCAGTCAACGAAACTGAACAACTTTCCCAAAAATAAATTTTTGGGAAATGAAAATAATTTGTGACCTCTCCATACAAACTGTTTTGATCAGAGTGAGCAATTTGTATGGAGAGGTCAAAAACTTTTGTCATTTCCCAAAAATGTTTCTTTCGTTAACTGAGCACGCCCTTTCAGTTTTCGCTACACTTACAGCCTGTATAACAGGACATTTACAAAGGCGGGCTTATCTCTACTAGAAATTTTTCCAGCCAACCCACTATCGGCGGCTCCGGTATAGGTAGGTAGGTAAGAACATAGATATTAATACGGCTTTCAGTAAATAAAAGATACTAAATTCACGAAGAAGGTAAAAAAATAAAATACTCAACAAACGAGAATGCTGTTCCTACAATGTTCCTACTTACGATTCCAGTCCAGTTTCGAACAAATACCATCTGCTGAAATTGAATATATCCAAGAGGTTTGCAAATATGCCGTCCAGTTGGAATCCAGAACGTGAGCGATATGTAATCTTCGATCATAAATTTTAGCAGATGCACGATGAACGCTCAAAAAAAACCGGTCTAGTGCGAGTCGGACTCGCGCGCGATGGTTCCCATATACCTATATTATTTTGGAAACAATAAAGTCAATTTTAGGGCCGTATAACTATCACAGATTTTAAAAAAACTGTACTACTTAGAGAGATCGCTATATTTATCCTGTAATATGTATTCCAAAGTTCAAGTCATTAGCGTGAGTGGTTGCTGAGATAAACAGGTGTGACAGACAGACAGACGAAGTCACACCATAAGGGTTCCTGTTTTGTCCGCTCCGCGGCCCGGGTCCAATACGTCCGCTGGGCCCTATGAGTAAAACGTACCCAGGAGTGCAACTGTGCACTCGTAGACCCGAGCGGGGGCGTAACAAATTGGGCTGCGATACACAGCGCTAAACTTATAACTAAATACCTTAACTAAATACACACACAATATTGGCAATAAAAATACACTTTAAAATCGGGTCCGGACCCGTGATCTAGAACCCCCAATACATACTATCTACGGATGACTCGCGCTTGACCGACCCTACCGAAATCACTTACCGGTGAGATTCCCGTGGTCGCGACGAGTCGAAATGTACATTTGGAAGTATACCTACTCTCAGTGTGCAAGAATATGTGATGTCCAATAAATACACTTAAATATAATAAATTATAATGTGTACTGTGTCGATCCGATGATCCTGCGCCGATCTAAGTGCTGGCCACTCCCGCAGCAGGCATCCAGGTCAAACCCCAGCCTCATGCTCCAAGCACGCCGCGTTCCCCGAATGCGCAGGTCGACACACTCGACACCCGTTATAGCAGATATTCCGGAAATCTGCCTTCCAATCACAAGTCCATAGCAAATCCGCGGCGATTGCTATCAATCGTCCCACACACCACGCAGATTGCCAAGATATAGTCAAATTATCACCGGCCACGCCCCGTCTAGCGTGGTACTTATTAAAACGAGTTACTTATATACAATTGTCCATCAACCGCAGGAGGAGTTCCTGTCCTCCCTGCGATCCAGGAAACTGTCCCGAACGGTATATTCACTACACACTTATTCCCGTAGCATAATAATTATGAGTCCATACGCGCCGCTTGCGCTATCCCAAAAATGGCGTCTCGTTCACCGTACACGAGTCCACTTTACGCCTCCGAATTGATAGTTCACCACTAAAATTACTTAATTGGTTGCCCCACGCAACCTCAATATGATATTCCGCCGAATCCCGATTCGGGAAATAAACAATCCAAGCGCGACCACCGCTGTGGCTTATCCGATACGCGCACCCAAGCGACCGTTCGCCAGATCTCCCGTATTGCGACTGCTACTAACTGCTAACAACTATGGCGCCGGCCCGCTTTTTATCGCACCGACGCGCCAAACCTCGGGTGACGCGCGAGTCGCGTTGTACATTTTTATTTGAATACCCACGTCTGCGCTAATATTTCTTATACAGAAAATAAACACCGACTTTATTTTCTACCTACATGAATAGACCCAAATTGGTTCTAAACAGTTCCTTTTTGACCATTTTGGTTCGGGACACGTTCGAATCTTGAATGCACCTGCTTATCTACCAAAATGTATGATCGAAGAGTGGAGTGGACAATCTAGCCGCAGTTTTAGGCGCTGCGCACACTAGAGACATGAAGATATGGAGAAACAGGTTTTTCCCAAATTCCGGCGGACATTTTCGTCCCCGTGTGCGTATGATTAGTCCCGCGACACTCTGGCGCGAGCACAGAACATACAGGGTGTTAGTGTAAACACTGTGAACCTTGAAACTGTACATTAAGACCATAAAACTGAACAACTTTCTCTAAGGAACATGGTTCGAAACACGAAACAATATTTTTCATCTCCCATACAAAACGCGCAATCAGCTGGTGCAATTTCTATGGGAAGTAAATTTTTTTTTATCGTATTTTGACCTATGTTCCTTAGGGAAAGTTGTTCAGTTTCATGGTCTTAATGCAGTTTCAAGGATCACAGTGTTTACATTAAGACCCGGTATGAACTGGCGGGAGGAAGGTATTGGCTTGCTTACCTCAGTGTCCTATTGCCAGCAGAAGAATCTCTTGGTTCTTATTTTTTCGGTTCCCGAAGATGTGTTTCTATAAAACCTCGGGACGAAATAGGTAGGTACAGGTACTTACCACATAGGTGTCTTGCATTTGGACGATTAGGTACTTTATTGCTCCCACCTCAGTGTTCACAAACATTTTTCACGTTTGCTAACACCGGTGTGGGACCGACTTCTTGAAAGTCCAACCACGCCATATTTAATTATTGTAAACACTTCGGTCGGTCAAACCGGACGGACATCGGACACCAAGAAGTAGGTGTACTTGTATTTTACAAAGGTACCATTTCCAAGATAAGAACGACCATGGTTTTGGTCATCTTTCGGTATTTATCAGAACTACCATCAACTTCTATCACTCTCCGGATGCAGTTCTCTTAGTAATCAATCACTGTACAACAGAGATGTCGCTAGTTGTTCTGTTTTTTCTCAGATTCACATTTAACAGCACTTTATTTCGTAATTTTGTATCACCGTCGTTTACAGAAACAGCTCAGTCAGGGTACCCAATTTTTTGCACTTTTCACTTATTTTGACGTGGATATCCGGGCGAAGCAAGGTCTTTACTCTGAGTTGGATATAGATATTCGTTTAGGAGTCATTTTGTGCAGTGAATATAGACTCTTTGGCGGCAATATTTGGTACCTACTACATCGAGCTTTGGATGAGTCGGAGGGTGAGGGGAAGGGGTTGAGGGGAGGGGGAGGAGTGGAAGTGGGTGGGAGCTTAAGATCCTCTTGACTGTACATACCTACAAAGACAAATCCGCGTAAAACTTGCGGCCGTATCAAGGATACACCCAACCAGGGATCTTTTTTAAGAACTCCTTAGAAATCAGGTCCAATTTTGTAATTTGATCTTTCGAACAATATGTTAAGGTAGGTAAATACGTACAATCAAATACCCAAACAGTGATTAACAAACCTATATTAAGCAAAGTCTTTCAAATTCACTGAAAAAAATACAAAAAATTAGATAATACTATGCCGTTACGTTACACATCTTTCTAATATCATTCATTAGGTACCCAACATAATTAAACTTCTGCAAGCAATGTTTCAGGTAACAAAGGTTCGCACTATACTTCAAATTGACTCAACATTTTAAAATTATCTTAACAGGTTTAATTTATTATTACAATACTGTTAAAATTCGTTGTAATGTCAACGACAGGTCAAGCTTGACACTCTCAGCGAAACTCTGGCCCATAAGTGTATTGAAATAAAATCGGTGCAAAGTCCAATGTGTCAAGCTTGATGTGCTCTTGACTGCACCTGCGGCGGTATTGGCGGTAGCTGCCGCCGGATGCATTTGTTAGGAACCGTAAACCACATGTTTTACCCCATGTCACGTTCAGTTTCATGGATAGAACATGTTGTCGCAGGTCGCAGCTAAGCATTAAATCAAAGTAGACCCAACAGCACGCCAGTAGAAACACCTTGAACTTTATGACATGGTAATAAAATTGCAAATGTTTCTTTTGGCGTGCGGTTAACCGTACCTAAATACGGAAGGCAAAACCACGAAAAGCGAAGAATCAATTTGAGGTAGGTACGAAGTAACATGTTCTCATCGCATGTTCTTTAAACAAAATAAAAAATCTTTGACAAAACAAAAAACACAGGAACTTCCTATTACTACAAAAGTATAAATGCAATTTAGTAAGGATACCTACCTATGATTAAATTCTAACACAAAAACTAAAGTTACTTAGAATTGTAAAAAAAATCACAGTTGGTTGCCATAAGCTTTATGGCGATTGGAAATTGGATAATCAATTTTCCCATTAGTTTGCGGCTCTTTAACACTATACTATTTCTTGGATAAGCTTAACTATTAATTTTTTTCTTCAATCAAATTACGAGTATATCCTCCATTCATAAAAACTTCTGTAGGTCACACTACACCACCAGTCTTTGGTCACTGCTTAGTAATCTGTAACAGAAATACACATAGATTTTTTTAAATAACAATGCTGATGAAAAGGGATGGCCATAAAAAATACATTAAGCTAATTCCAAGCGGAACAATTTCTGTCTTGGTCTAATATCTACCTCAAAATACGTTTATAAAAATAACACACACTAACTAACACTTAGGTACATGCACATTTATTGCTTTATGTACCTTAGATTTCTCCACACGATTCTAATTGCTTTCTCTTCGTTCATTCTCACATTCATAATCGTAGGCACCAGGATAATAGGGCCTACTCTCGTACTTGAGCTGTAAAGCGCTGTGCACTAAATTGTGATGACTTTTCAAGTCTCTAAAGAATTTAAAACGCTTGACACAATGGCCGCACTGTAGAATTTCTCTGTTATGATGATTAAGTTTGAAGTAAGCGTAATTAACTGGGACAGTCGGATGGGACATTTCGTTATGTTCCTGCATCGCATCAATGGTTGGGAAGAGTGACAAACAAATGCAGCACTTGACAACTACTTCCCCTTTTTTTGAAAAATAAGTCTTTTTATCGTGAATCGACGCGTGAGTCTCTGTTTCAACTTCTGATACCGCCTTTTCACAGACTAGACAGATTAGTTTAGATTCATCGTCTTTCTTCGCTTCTTCTTTACTCTGCGGTGGCTTACCTTCATCCTCGACGGACGTCGACATCGATCTGTTCCGCTTTTTACGCGTAAGATCTAGTATAGTAGGAGGGCCTGAAGGTATCTTCGTGTTCGCGAAACTCTGTGGCAAATGCGGATGTGTGTTAAAATGATGATTGTCCCTTGATTGGAAGTGCACAGTGTGTCCGCAGTGACCGCACGTGTAGGGTCGAAGGTTATAATGTCTTAAGATATGTAGTTCTAATTGCCGTTGCTTTTTGCCTGTGAACGGGCAAAAGGTACATTTCTTGAGTCCGGTTTTCCTGGGGATTTCACCGTCGTGGGAGACGGGTGAAGGTTCGTCAATGACAAGCCGCTCGTCGTCGCTGTCCGGCCCAGCGGACGTGCACGTCACGGGTGCAGAGGGCGCGGGTCTTTTCCTTCGGTTAATCATTTCCTCCTCCGGCGTAGGAACTCTTTCTTCGTACCGTACGACTAGTAATGAATTTTCTAAAGGTCCAGTTATAAGATCATCTATTTGGGACTCGGGGGCATACGTCATGCCTTGTTTTTGTGTTCGTATGACTGTAGCGACCCATGCCGCTCTGACTGAGGGGTCTCGGATGGCTTCAACAGGACGCGACGTGTTCCCAGGTCGAGAACTTTCACAGGTTTTGGAATGCAGTTGAGCTTCGTGATAGTTTTGAGCGTTTTGCCAGCAACCGTTGCAACGCCACCTAGAATAATCAAAAATCGAAAGTGAAAAAGTATATTTTGATAACACCTTATGCAGATATTACTTACGAGATATTTTGTTCAATCCTCATTGGCATGTAATAAGCTAAATTTAATTTTAAACTAGTTTCACATCATGACATGATTTGCTAAGTGAAGTGGTAGGTATATAAAAGCCAATTGAACTACAAGCTTAAGAAAGGCCATGTAAGGCCTAGCTAATTTATGTACAAGCAAAAGCAGATGTTTCGGCTTAAAACAAACGATGAAAATGTCGGCATTATAACACGGCGTCTTAGTGAGATCATGGTGGTGATGTGTTTTCAATTGACATCAATGATTTTAAAATTTATATTTAACACACACGGAAAAAGAACTTCTTGTACTTACCTGATTTTATTCAATTCTATTTCTAAATGGTCCTTCATTGCTCCTTCGTCGACAGTTTGATAATCACATTTTGGACAGCAAAAGTTGACGTTGTTAGGAGCACCAAATTCGCCAAAAGCTTTTATTAGATTTTCCGTCTCTTTTTCATCATGAACATCTGTCGCATTGTATGGTAGCTTCTCAGACGTTGTTTGCGGCAACGAGACGGAAGCTGTAGGCTTTTCGACTTGTATCTTTTGTTTCTCCAAGTTTGCTCTATTGGTTTCAATTAAAGACGCCTGATGGTCTAAGACCTTACTGACCCATCTTTCTACTCTCGTATCTTCCGGTAGCTCAATTGGTTCAATGGCGCGTTGTTGTCTGTGTTCGATCAGCATGTGTTCATGTAATCCCTTCTTGTGGAAAGCTTTGTAGGCACATACGCTGCAAGCCCACCTGTAAGTTCGTAAAACAATAATTTTAAAATAAACTATCAAATAAAGTAATGGCTTTCAGATTTCGCGCCCAAATTGCAGCGTTGCCAGTCTCAACAATAATAGGATTTTTGTTACTAATTAACTACTTTCGTGTAACTAATTTCGTGTTGCCACATTCAGGACGCAAAATCTAGACACCCTTGTTAATTAACTACTTACTTTCGATATTTCAACTCTTCATACAAATGCGACTGCATGGTCTCTTTGCTATCTTCGGTTACCTGGTTACATAACGGGCATTTGTACTTTAAACCATTGGGATCACCTATTTCTCCAAATCTTCTGCACAGTGCCTCAATAGGTTCCTCAACATCAGAATCTAACACTTCTTCTTTAACTATGTTTAAGTTAACGGTTGGGGTTTGTGGAAGAATTGGCTGCAGTGGCTCAACGCTTACTACTTGAGCACTGACATCTTCAGTTTTTACTTCTGGTTCTGTGTCTACGCTTACCAACTTCTGTCTCTGTTTTACCCATCGCGGCATACCGTCCGGCTCATCAGGAATGGACCCTTCTCGGTAGTAATAATAAAACACATCTTCATTATTTCCAGGATGAGAGTTGCCCTGATGCTTCGTAACATTTTCCAAAGAACTACCCCTGAATGGACAAACTGGACATCTATATTGCATTTTGGTGTTATGATTTTTGGCACAATGATCGACAACTTCAGGACGCAACATGCTCTTAAAGGCACAAACTCCACATTTCCAAGGTTTTAAATCCATAGTTGGTGCTGCATTTGTGATCTGCGGGCTCGCAACAGGTGAAATGTTTGTAGACTCTTCTCTAACAATCATCACTTGTCCTAAACCTTTATGAACTTCAGATAGATGTCTTTCGATAACTTGTTTTCGGTAATGATAGTATGAGCAAGACGAGCAGGCATACAGGCGAATATCGTGCATTTTCAAGTGCATTATTATTCTTGACGCGGTCAAGGGTTTTGAAGTGTCCAAGGACTGGTACGGAGGACAATGGACGCAATGGAAATCATTGGATCCAGCGTGTAAAGTGTCCCAATGGCACTTGAGCATCGCCTCATCAACTGATATATAAGAGCAATCTTTAGCGCCGCAAGTGTGTCGTTGTCTATCAGGCACATACTTCGGATATCGTGAAGCAACTTCGGGAGAAATATGTAAAGTCACTGAAGACGTAGAAGGCTTTTCCACCCTAGTCATTTCTAAGGAGCTTGAAGCGAGATTCACCATTCTATCAAAATACTTTTCATTTGTTTCCAGGTGCGGAACAGGATTGACAGGTGCAGTCTCCGGCACCAACTGATTGTCAGCATGTTGTTGAATATGTCGTACTAAATTAAGGCGCACTTTGGTGCTAAATTCACATTCAGAACAATAAGCAAAATCATCGAGTATAGGTTTTTGTGGCAATTTATGTAAATCTTGCGTGCCATAGCGCATACGCTTTGGTAAACTTTCAGGTGCAGTGCTTCCTGACAGCTTTCTTTTAGGTCCTGGCCTGCCTCTGGTCGTTCCAGATACAACGTATCGCTGCGGTTCACCCTCCTTAGGTTTGGAAGAAACTGAGGGATTACATAATCCGTGATGTTTTTTGACGTGGTTTTTAATGACCGTCACATTATGGTTTGTTCGATTACATTCTCCACAAACGTAGATCGGTCTTTTTGGTTCTGGATCAGAATGGTCAAAGTTATAATGGTAACAAATCTTGTCCAGATCAGTTGCCGTAAAAGTGCAATGAGCGCACAAAAAAATGTTCTTTCCGGCGAAACACAAGTTAAGATGTCTTTTGAATACAGGAGCAGTCTTGAATACGACTCTGCAACTCTGGCATTTAAATAATTCAAGTGGCCCTATTTTATTTAATTTGATTGCTTCAGAAGTAGATAGTTGCTCTTCATCAGACAAGTCAATTATATTTTGTTTCTCGCTTGGATCTCTGGGTTCTTCTTCGTCACTATCCAAGCAGATTATTGTTGGATTTAGAGTTTTTTCGAGAGTGTCGTCTATGGGCTCTATTTTCGGTTTTAGAATTGGTGTCGACGGACTGGCTTGACTTTTTTCTATAGCTGAAGTTGTAGGAGCAGGTGGTTTCGCTACACTAGACTTCTCTTGATTTATATCCATAACAGTAGTTGCATTTACGGTCGGCATTTGAGGTGACAGTTCACTCAGGGGTTGTTGAACGGGTGTTTGTGTACAAACCATGGTTGTAATAAGTTCCTCCATTTCTAAAGCTTTTTCTGCTTCTCTGACCGGATCGGCAATATTGCCTTGCGACGTGATTAGATGAGTACATACGCTTGATTTATTTAACTTAGCCAAAGGAAGAACCATTGTTTTTGAAGCGCCGTCCTGAAAGTAAATAATTATTTTCATTAGTATGTACTTATACTAAACTAAATAGCCAAATCGCCAAAAATCATTAAGGTTCTTTCAAAAGAGCTTACTTTGTTGGTAGTGTTAGTAATAACCCTCAAATAGGCCTGGGGTTGTCTCGAAGGATGTCTGGCTGAAGCGTGCGCAAAGAAATCCTCTTCGTTGTCTCCCCCTTCTACACACCACGTACATTGATACAGATTCAGTCCATGTGTCTTTAAGTGCTCTATTAACTCTTTCGGATTAATCGCTTCCAGCGAACAAACCTGTTAATAAAATTCAATTAATTAAAAAGAAAAATGTAGAATCGATTTTGAAAATATTTTGCTATTTACATACGTGGCACAAAAATGGTGGTGTATGATTGCCAGCTAAGTGTCCCACAAATTTTCCTGCGGTGTACGTTTTGAAAGTGCAGTTTTTTTCAGCTGTCAACAAACACAAAATTCCGTAAAGTATAATAAAAAATATGGTACTAATGAAATACGGTCCATAGTAAACTGCTGTAATATACTCACGATCAACGCAGGTGTAATGTTGAACGGCAACTTCTCGTGGTAGCACGTCAGCCAAATTGTCAACAGGAGTAACAGTCACTGTCTCAAGTACTTTTCCTCGCACATCTCCATGGACACGTTGCATGTGAGCTACTACCAACTGACTCGCAACCGCTCGGTAAAAACAACGCCCACACACGAAAGGACAACGGCCGTGCATTTTAAATACATGCATGACTAAATCGATGGCATTTCCTTTACAATCGTAATCACAGTAAGAACAAAGCATGGCATTTTCTCCGCCCAATCGTTGGTGTGCTGAGGCGTGACGCAACGCCTCATCTACAGAATCAGTAGTAAAGCAACAATAGCGACCGGCACATTTGAAAATTTGGACTAATTTTTGTTGTGTGATCATAGATTCTAAAACGGCCAAGTGTTTTTTAGCCATAACTTCAGCCTGCATTTCCTCATATTTGTACGGTTCTTCGGGTTTCGGAACTACTTTATCTGTGGACATCGGACTTTTAAACATGGGTATTGAGTGATTTTCCGAAGTAATTTCTGTTGGTATTTGAGGAGACCGATAAGGTTCACCAGTAGTAACACCTATTGGTATTTGAGGAGACCGATAAGGTTCACCAGTAGTAACACCTAAGCTTATAACACTTTGGATTTTAGACAAAGCTTCTAGATTCTTCATTGGTGCTACATCATTAGTTAGTAAATCTGCCAACGCGCGCACATTAATAAAGGGTTTTGGTGGCACTGTTTTCGCTGCGGTTTCAGGTAATTCTTCAGCGGAAATACTTTTGCCTAGACTCAATTCAGGAGTCTGTTTGCAAATTGGGAAATTATCCATATGGTTATCAAGCATATGCTGCAAGCATTCTTTAAAGGAATGTTCACCCTGAGGCATAACTATGACTTTACAAACTGAACAATATCCGTCCCAAATTTCGTTATGCCTGGTTTGGACGTGCCTCTTCATTGATATTAGCAAATTGGTCTTATAATGATTTTCATTTCCATTAATACAACATACATATTCTTTTGTTCCCACACTTGCTACGGCTATTTTAAAATGTGAAGTGTCCATAATATCCGAAGAAGGTGGTCCAAGATCTGTTTCAGGTTCATTAACGCCTGTATCTTCATGTGTACTCTCGGTTTCGATATCCTTCTCAATATTCTGTCTTTCAATTTTCACTTCCGTATCGTCATTTTCAAAGGTCAACTTAGCATATACAGGAATCTTTGATAATTTTTCATTCTTCGTATTTTCATTATCATCTACTGTAGAATCCCTGCGGTTACTAGGTTCAGTTTCATTCACGATTGGGTTCGACCGTGAGCTTCTCAAAACTCGAGCCTGTTCTTTTACGTTGTTACGCTTCAATAGCGTTTGCATAGTTTTCTTAGTCATAACGGCCAAGTTTATAGTATACACTGCAGTTTGCTCATCGTTATGACGAACAATCACATGAGTCTTCAGATTTTCTAGGGACACTTGTGTGAAATTACATTTTCCACAAATATATCCAATCAGTTGACCTTTTAAGTCTTTAGGAGGGGGTGGTATATCTAAGTTAAACGGACATCGAGTGACATTGACACACTCTGAACACAAGCTCTTATATTCGCCGGTGTGCATACTGACAACATGCCAAAAGAACTCTTCCAAAACATTTTTCTTACTCCCAAAATCGTTAAAACAAAATCTGCAGATATATCTCTCTGTTGGTATTTTACTGATAGCTTTGAAATTAACATCTTCACATTGCTCGACTGCTTCTAGAGCAACTGATGGACTCATTCGAGAAAGAGGAATTTCAGTATGTATATGCCCAGTTTTATAATGTTTCACAATATCAGGACCTTTATATTCACATAGTCTGCAAGAGTATTCAGAGATATTTTTAAGGAAGCAATACGTTTTATCCGTGTAACAATCATTATCAGGTATACTTATTTCTTTATTCGACAGAAGTAGATTGTCATCACTCAGATGTTCTGTAGGTTTGTTCTCATTTTTCTTTCGTCTCTTTTTGATGATACCCGATTGCCAAGCTCCTCTTTTTCTTTTAGGCTTTTTCTTTAACTCTGCTAAAACTTCCGAACTGCCGAAACTCTTAGAAGACGCCAATGAACCCTCTTCTGTGTCAGATTCGTTCTCGCGCTCAGTCATTTGAGCCGTCGTCGCTTCACTCACAGAGTCATCAAATGAATAAGGATCTGAATCTGCTTCCAATTTCCTAGTTTTAGATTTAGGACCAGGTTTATATGCTGGAGTTACAGATCTTTTTGTAGGTTGATTTTTACCATCAACGCTGTCTTCAACATTATTTTTTTTTGCTTTGGGCTTCGGACCTGGCTTTTTTCTAATTTTTGTTTCTTTTTTATCCGTACTCTCTATTTTAAATTTTTCTAACACTACTAAAGCTTCGGGTATTTTTTTAATTTCTCCCTCTTCATTAGAGTTCTTGTCGCCATTAAGGTTCTTGTCGCCGATAAGGTTCTTGTCGCCGTTAAGGTTCTTGTCGTCACATAATTTTGCCAAACGACACGTTCTTATTCCCATATCCTCCTTTACACGCATTTCCTTAGAAGACTCCTGAAGTAATTGAACTTCCCTTTTTAATGACCTCGATTTTTTTGCAGGCGAATTAGCTACAGATCTTGTTATGCGTTTTCCTGGTAAGGACTTTTTGTCCGATAGGCATTTACCCTTTTTACCTCGTTTTAAACACACTTTTTTTCTCTTAGTGACAGTTGTTTTTATTAATATGTCATTCCCACTTTTTACTGTGTCAGTACTATCACTTGTGTCCGATTTTTCCACTTTACTTTCTTTGACCTCATTAGTAGAAATTTCTGACAGCGCTTCGAAAAGAACTTTAGATTTTTCTTCAAAATAGTCTTCTTGTTTT
Source organism: Athrips mouffetella (assembly GCA_947532105.1). Taxonomy (NCBI): domain Eukaryota; kingdom Metazoa; phylum Arthropoda; class Insecta; order Lepidoptera; family Gelechiidae; genus Athrips; species Athrips mouffetella. The sequence goes on from OX383977.1 coordinate 15,183,614, forward strand.
GCTCCGGCACTAATTTCGGATTTCGTCTCGACATCAACATCTCTTTTTTCAGTAAGAGAAACTTGGTTTGAAGCTTTAATATTTGTCTCAGTTTCATTCTTTTCTGTTTCTAATGCCGGCTGAGCTTCATCCACTTTTTCTATACTATCATCTTGAGTGTAATCATCATCAGATACAAGTTCACTCAATTTCTCAATATACTTTTTTATTTTATCAGATTGCGTATCCCCTAACAAATTGAGTACCTCCTTCATTTTGCTTTTATCTTGCAAAAGAGACAAAAGATCTTCTACAGAACTTGCTGGATTATGTTTTTGAGAAGCCTTTTCAGTGTCTTTTGCTGATGGTTCGGATTGATCGCGCGTTGACGAAACGTCTGGGTGCATTTCTCTTTTCTCATTCGTGCTATCTGGCAAGCCTTCTTCGTGAGACTTATTTGATACAATTGGACCGGCGTCTAAAGTACTGTCTGGAGTAGATGAACGATTTTCTTCAATGTCATCATGTTGCGCAGCAAGCGATTTCTCTTCGTTAGTCGTGGATACGACATCTTCATTGTCTAATCTTGTCACTTTAGCTTCAATTTGATTATCTGGTTTTGAATTTTCTACAGTTTTCTCTTCTAAATTTTTATCTATGATTTTAACTGCGTCTATGTGAATGGATGGAGCGGTAGTATCTTTGTTTGTGTTATGTTCTAATAATTTTTCTGATTTCTGTTGACTAGTTTGTTTATCTTTGTCAGTTGCAAGATTCATAGTATAATCAATTATTTTAATTATAGCGTTTTGGTCCGGTGTGTCTTTATTAGAACACTTTTCTTGAGATTGTATCGTATCTTTTATTACTTCTGTTATATCTTGTAAAGACTCCTCTATATTTGCTTCAGGGCTGTCGATACTATCAAACATATGATCCAACGATATGTCTTTCGCAAAATCTTCAGCTTTGGTTGTATCGATATCATTGTCTAAATTAGCAATCAACGCATTTATGTTGTCGAGTACTGGATCTGAACTAATATGTTCCGTAAATATTCCTAGATCATCGATGCCAAAACTGCTAATTGAAATGTTTCCAATTGTGTTAGAATCATTATCAGTATTCTTTTTTATTAATTCCGATGTGCTGGCAACGGAATTTTCAATAGATGCTTTGGGTACATCGTTTTCTATAGTTGTTTGTGAATTGTCATTTTGTTTTGCAGACGTTTCATTTTCCGAGTCCGATTCAATAACTGGTGTTTTAGTTTTTTTCGTTTTGGCAACCGTTTCCTCTTCTGAGTCTGCATTATCACGCAATTTTGGCTTTTGTTTTTTTACAGATTTGGAATCTTTATTTTTCTTACCAAATTGTCTACTTTTATCTGTTTCTTTCACATTTTTAACATCAAAATTTTTGTTACCTAGTACTTCATCAAGCTTTTTATTCTTTTTCACTTTGCTTTCAGTAACAATATTATTTTCTTGGATATCTTTTTCTACTTGTTTATTTTTGTGGTCACTCGACTCTTTTTTTTCCGCTTCGACAGGTCTTTTAATTTTTGGGATTTTGTAATTTTTTACTCCATAGCCAGATCCCAAAATAGTACCTTTTGCAATGTTATCACTCGAATATACAATGCCAAAAGTTTTCTTTTTAACTTCATACCGGTTTCTGTCAGAAGGCTGATCTCTTTGCATTCTTGGATCCCTACTATTTTTACGAGGTGAATATACCGACTTTTTGTTACTACTTTTGGGACTCGTTTTCTTTTCAGATTGTTTTTCATATTGATCTATCCTGCTGCGATGATCGCAATAGTTGGACTTCACTGTGTAATTAACTTTATAAGCCCTAAGATCTGCTTTAATTTCTGTAAAGCTCATTACTGACTGATCAACTATATCACGTCCCATGCTACGAGCCCGAACAAAATTCACCATTTTTTTATAACCAGATGTGTCTTCCACAGAAGAGTACGAATGCTTACATAGTGTGCGTCCTACACTGTTCTCACGAAAATTTCTACCGACGCTAGACTCTTGATTAAGGGTTCGGCCTACACTTGCAGCGCGACCTCTTCGACTCTCAAATGAATTTTCAAATACATGAAGTCCTTTTCCATTCAAAGAATCTTGGAATGTGGAGTTTACACTAGTATCGATAGTAAACGACCTGCCGGATTGGGGTTTGACAGATAAGGTGTTTTCGAAGCGAGGCTTATTGTAGTTCAGGTTGTCTGTAGTAGGTCCTCTAGAGGAGCCTCGCTGAAGTCGCTCGTCAACTGGTGCTGACCGCCCCATGCTTTGTCCACGTTGATATTCACGTCGTGAACCTACGTCGCTATAATTTCGCCGCTCTTTACCAAAGTCACGTCGAAAATCTTGTGCACTGCCACCACTCCGATCTCGGCTATACAGACGATCATTTTCGTCTCTATTGTTCCCGACTTTGGGTTCACCGCCTGGAGTTCGTTCTCTGTTATGGCGTCCTGTACGTTCATATTCACTTCGATCTCTATAATTTCGGTAACAATCGGAACTACCGTATGATCTATTAGACAGATCAGATACCCTTCGGTCATTGTAATAGTACCCCCTTTCCTTGTCATCATCGAATTTTCTGGAACCCGCTTCATTTCTGTTCAGTCTTGGATCTTTGACTGCTTTTAGGCCTAAATTTTGTTGAAACTCTGATCTGCCAAAGGGATGGCTCGGAGTCATTGGCATATCAACCCTTCCAAAACAATGACTTGGTGTCATAGGTGCTTCAGTTCTTCCAAAAGGATGACTTGGTGTCATGGGTGCTTCAGTTCTTCCAAAAGGATGACTTGGTGTCATAGGTGCTTCTGATCTTCCGAAAGAATGACTTGGTGTCATTGGTGCTTCTGATCTTCCAAAAGAATGACTTGGGGTCATTGGTGCTTCAGATCTTCCAAAAGGATGAATTGGTGTCATTGGTGCTTCAGATCTTCCGAAAGGATGACTTGGTGTCATTGGTGCTTCAGATCTTCCAAAAGCATGATTTGGTGTTAAATTAATGTCAGAACGACGATGGGTCGGGTTGAGTGGACAATCATTCCTACCAAACGGATGACTGGGGGTCGTTGGACAATCTGATCTTCCAAACGAATGTACGGGAGTAGTAGGGCGATTAGGTGTTGTTTGACAATTTGGACCCTCCACTCTACCAAAAGATGGTGTAGGTGTGGTTGGAACGTCTGATCGACCGAAATGATGCACTGGAGTTCTTGGGCAATCCATTCTACTATATGAGAAATCGTCTTTTTGTTCACGCCTGTACGCGTCAGTTCTAGAGCCTGTTTGAAATCTGTCTGATTCGTACCTTGATTTGTGGTAATCTGGGCCATCACGACTTGATCGGCATCGTTTGTCACGATCATCCCACTTTCTTGATTGCCCTGTATCTCCCATCCCTGAATCCCATCTATAATTTCGATCTTCAGGCATAGACTCTGGAATAGGTTCCCGACGAGAACCTTGGATATCTCTACTTAATGTTTTCTCGTTTGTGTCATAAGAAGGTTCATAGGAAGGAAAAGGGGCATAAACATGCTTACGAGTAGAATTGTCATCAAAATCGAACTGTTGGCGTGACGGGGTCATAACAACAGGAGTAGAGTAAGGAGCAACATTTGAAAGTTTTGAAGGATTGCGTGGGTTTGTCCCGTGGGGATTTGGGCTGTCTTTGCTAAGTGGCTTATTTATGTCCCTATGTACACGAGGATCTAATGGTACTCTTCTTAAGTCGGGAAGCTTTTCATCCCGTTTGTCAGCTTTAGGTACTTGGAGCGTTCCAGATATCAATTGCGAAATAATGCTCGATGGTTCCGGTGGTGGAGGGACAGGTTTAGGTGCATTCGGTGACATAAGTGGAGTCATAGTTCTCATATCAACATCTGTTTTACCACTGGCTATTGGCTTTACTGGGTCTACAGGAATTAAAATTGGAGTAGAGGATCCGGAATTTACTTTATCATCATTTTCTGGAGATTTAGGAGCTAAGTCTCCATATATATCGTTAAGTGGATTACTTGCGTCATTTTCATCAGAACTATCATCAAGATCCAATGGCAGAAAGTTAAATCTTTGTTGCTCTTCTTTTGTAAGTTTTAAACTACTTTTCTTTGTATTTTCATTAGATTTAGATTGTTTAGGGTCTTTAAGGAAAAGCGGCGCTTTAGCAGCTGTTACGGATTTCTCTTTGTACTTTTCGATTGAAATTCTTTTTTTCGCCATGATTTCCTGGGCACTAGCTACTTTGGTTATCTTAGGTTGATGTAATAGCGGTGTGACATCAGATCCTGGTATAGCAATGGCCTCACTCAAAATTTCGTTTTTCAAAGCCTGTAATATTTCCAGTTCCGAGACAGGATCTTTCTTTGATGGTGTTTGTTCGGTTGATTCTAAGTTAAGTAACGGTATTTCAACATTGTCGTTTGGCTTCTCGTAAGCTTTAATTATTTTATTAGACACAGAATCAGAATTTGATGGTTGGTTCTCATGACCTTCATTCAAGCTTTTGATTTCACTAGTTGAGTTTGCATTAGGTGACATCACTTCTTCTTGGAGCTTAGTTGAATTTCTTGCTTTTGGTGGTGCAACTTTTTCCTGGGGAGTTTCACTTTGACTTTTAAGATCGTCATTTGTATTTTGTTTCAACTGCTCCTCGGAAGGTGGCAGAGCAGCAGAATCACTTTTATCAGTCTCTTTGTTTTGATTCAATGGACTGTAAAAATTTGGTTTAAACTGTGTATCTTTTGCTTGGCTTTTGTTATATCCAGGTGATAAATTTGGCTTAGACTGTGCATCTGTTCCCTGGCTTTTGTTATACTCAGGTGACGTAGTTTCCGTATCAGAACTTGAAATATCGATATAGCTACTGTCACTATCCTTGCACTCTTTATTATTAATATCATGTCTATCATAACCGTCGTCGACATTTATAGTCATAAGATGGTCAGAGTTTTTGCTTGTGGAAATATTTAGTTGTTTAGACATTTGATTCGATAGAGTATTCGTTCGAGACTCAGTTTTCTTTACTGTTTGGTTATCTTGTCTGCTTGGGTTATCTACTGTCTTAATTTTCTCTTCAATGTCAAACATCTCGAAGTCAGTCACTTCAGTATTTTCTTTTGTTGGTTTAATGGCAGCTCCTTCCTTATCAGGATTAATAACTAAGCAAATTTGAATTTTTCGAGCTAGCTTATCTTTTTCACTAGACATCGAAGAGGATAGTCCTAGTTTCTTATCTTGGTCAACTACGCCAAGATTACCATAAACACTTTCAATAGTTTCGCTTTCACTATCTGACAATTCTCCTTCTTCGACTTCATCTTTTATTTTATTAGACCGTTTTTTATTTTTATATGATTTAAGTATCAAATCGGATATGTCTTCGCTTCTGCCAGTATGTTTTAGTTCACCAAGTATTTGCTCTTTCAAATCACGCAAAGTATCAATGTCTACGTCATTATCAGGGCATTCAATAATTCTAGACATGATATCCTCAGTTTGAAGGGATTTAAGACTCTCTTCTGGTACATTCAACGTGATATTCAAATCGTTCTCTTTTGCTACTTTGGAAGGCTTTTTCTTAACCTTCTTCTCAGAATGCTTAGGTGATCTACGAGGCGACCTTCTACTAAACAAAGGTTTATCGGACGGTGGATCTTCGCTTGTAGTCCACCGTCTGGAGCTTGGTTCCGGGGACACCAGCACACGAGTATAATTACGTTTCGGTACAGTCTTTTGCGGAGATTTTTTTTCGGAACTTTCTTTACCTGATGACCTCCGTGATGGTGACAAGGAATTTTTATTTGGTCTTCGTTGAAAAAGAGCGGGCTCTTTACTGCCCGGCGTACAAATCCCTTCAGTTTCTCCTGCTGGGGCGATCTCAGATAATGAGTTAGGATCAATTTCAGTTGATTTTTTAGTTACTGTTTTCAGCTTATTTCGAGCCGAATCTAAATCAGGTTTATCAGTCTTTGCCGACGCATCCGACGGGAATAGTGGTTCTGACGCTGTTTTGATACCAGGTAAAGTATCTCTTTGAATGCCAGGTATTGAATCTCTCTGAAAAAATAAAAATATAATAATATTGCGTTTACTATAAAATAGTAGTAGTTGTGCTGCTGGTTAAATACGAACCTCCACTTTAGCGTACAAATTTACCAGAACTTGCTCGCATTTCAGAAGATTTTCCATTTTCATCCTGAAATAGAATGTAACATATAACTAAATAGTTTCATTTAAAAAAAAGCTATGTCATACTAAGCAATTGCTTCATATTGCGATATGTATCATAGTAGATTTATAAAGGGTTTAATAAACTTGTGTAAAAACTTTTTAAGGGTTTATTCTACTTATGCAGCAACAAACGTTTTGGAAATTTGCAAAACAAAATCTATCCATACACAATGATCAGCTGATCTGTGCGATTTGTATAAAAAGTCAATTTTTATGGGTATTTTGAAAAGTTTTATCAATTTATTAGACTTGCTCTGAACCGGTCGGTATAGAATAGTACCATCCCATAAATACCCGTGGGTGTCGTAAGAGGCGACCAAGGGTTATAAACTGGAGGATGGGTAGCATCTTACTTACTGCGATCACCTACAACCGCGGTAACGCTGACATGCCTCTATGGTAGGTACTTCCCCTCCACGTTTTTCCAGCAAAAGCTAGAATTCTGGAGGGAGCTCCCTGTCCTGTAGCGGACGTTTCATGGGATGTTATGATGACTCTGAACACATTCAAGGAACATCATAATTGACATATGCAAAGGCGGGCTTATCTATAAAAGAGTTTAATAGGAAGGAAATAGGCTGTAACAATAGGCACTGCTGTTGCCGATCACACCTCGTCTTTTTATCCAGGAGCAGATCCCTCAAGGACCGTATTTTATCGAGCTGAGCCTGCCGCGGATTGATCGGGGACTTGCTTGTGCTCTCCAGTCGTTTGATCATACTCTCCAGGAATGGGATGTACTTCTTCATCTCCTCGAACTTGCGATCGTATGCCGACGCCATGTTGCCGACTGAAACGTGTGAATAATAAATCAAATAAAGAGTATTTACACCCAACAGCACGTCAGTAGAAACATATTGGACTTATGCCATAGCATGGTAACGAGTTGCGAGTTTGTGTTCCCACTGACTTGCGGTTGACCGTGTACCTACATAAAAACTTTGGTTTGTCATACTGTCAAATAAAAAAGCTTTTGAAAAGATAAAATCAAGATCAAGTCAAGATCGTATCAGGAGGACTGTGGTTTCTGCCTACCCCGACGGGAAAGCGGCGTGATGTTATGTATGTATGTATGTATAAAATCCTGTAGGTATAGATAGATGGATCGTTTTGATTTTGGAGTTACACAATGATTTTATTTTAAAGTTATTCTAATGATTTAGGGCTATGTTTTTATTCAGCCATGCAATGCAAATGTCGACATTTAAGAGAGAAAGTATAGTCGAACCCTTATATTGAAAGAAACAGGCAATACCAACGAATATAAAATAAATGGTACAGCAGCACTGCACTTACTTTCTCGCGATATACGAGAGTCATCAATCAACAGTGTCCCCGCCGGGAGTCGAACCCAGAACTTCCGGATCAAGAGCCGAATGCTCTAACTACTATATTATATAGGCAGCGGATAGTAATGAGGAAATAAGTACCAACTGCAAACTTAAGTTTGTAATTCCACACAAATAATATGAAAATACAAACTTACCCATACCTACTAAATTTATGTAAAAATGATTTAATGAAATATGCAGTCAGGTAGAAAACCAATTTAGAATCCAAATTGTAGAACATCAAAATAAGCTCAACGAAACCGATTTTGAGTAAATCGCATTTTTAAATTTTAGTAGTAAGGGAACACCCCTTATATGAATTTCTACAGACCAATTGATACTGCCGCAAAATACCTTAAATGGAGATGCTTGGTCATGCAAAGTTTCATCACGATTTTATGAGAAGTTTTTGCGAAAATTACAATTTTTCATTTTCGTCACAGCTACCCTCAAAATGAGAGCCAGCTGGAAACCACTCAAAACCCTTCGATGGATTTGCATAAAACTCAAAATATGGTGTCAATCGGACCATTCGTTTAGCCGCTAGGCCAAAGCGTGACGGACAGACCGACCGACGGACCGACCGACCGACCGACGGACGGACATTTTTGGGAGACTTGTTTTTTATGATGTATAAGTGATATTGAACACATTTTTGAGAAAAGTAGAAAAACTTTTTTTTTCACGAATATAATACCTTTCTCGCTCCGCTCGAAAGAAAAAATTTACTCATTTGTCTTACCTACTCGCAAATTCCGCCTACGACGGTTTTAATTACATACATACATACATAACATCACGCCTTATTCCCGTCGGGGTAGGCAGAGACCACAGTTCTCCACCTGCTACGATCTTGACATACTTCCCTTGCTTCCTCAACTTTCATCAATCCTTTCATACATGCTCGTCGGTTTAGGGTACTTTTAACCTGGCCTTTATCCAGAACGTCCTGAATTTGGTCCTGGTATGTTCGCCGAGGCCTTCCCCTTTCAACATTTCCATTCACTCTCGCCTTGTAGATCTCTTTCGTCAATCTTCCTTCATTCATCCTCTCTACATGACCAAACCATCTCAGCATCCCTTTCTCAATTTTAGTCACTACGTCTTCTTTTACGCCACAACGTTCTCTTATCACACTATTTCTAATCCTGTCACTCAATTTCACACCAATCGTACTCCTCAACGCTCTCATTTCTACTGCATTAATTCTACTTTCATGCTTTTTCTGCCATACCCAGCTTTCACTGCCGTACATCAGTGTTGGTACCAAAACGCCTCTATGAACAGCCAGACAAGCCTTGTGAGACACCTTCTGACTCTTCATAAAAGCATGCAGAGCACCATTCACCATGTTTCCAGCATTCACCCTTCTTTCGATATCACTTTCACACTTTCCATCTCTCGTAAACTTAGAACCCAGATACACAAACTCCTTCACTTGTTCAACTTGTTCACTACCTATTAATAATTGTTCACTACCTAGTAATTATTGTACAGAAATGAGACTGACGGAGAAAGATGAGAAACTAAATAATTTAATATCAATTGTTCAAACAACCTACAAAAATCACGCTGATTCATTGTGAAGAGAAAACACGAAGTAAATATTCGAAAAAGATTTCGATGTATTTTTGTGGGACTTTTATTTCAACGCAGGCGAAGTAGCTAGACACTGCACAAAATGTCATACTTTTTCATCAGATAAATACGTGAGATAGAATAAGGGAAGGTTATTATCGTAAAGCCTAAAAGTTCTGCAGCCTAAGGACACGAGCCGGAGGGGGGCAAAATGTTCCCATTTTAGGATTTCCGCTAATACATTATAAACGGTGCAGTTTGTAAAAAAAAAATCAAGGACAATATCTTATAAAGTGTTCTAGAACTTTACTTACATTCTCCAGATTCCCAACCGTTTTCGACCTACACGCTCCGGAAAAGTTAAAATGCGAATAAAAGATTTTCCTCAAATACTCATTTTCCTATCGTCTAAACTTGGTATTATCTAATAATAAAGATATACCTATTACGTTTTTATCCTCATAGGCCGTGAGGGTCCTGGCCAAGATTCATCCATCATGCCATCCCCAATTCCCCATCCTCAGTGATAGTGATGCGACATTGGGGGACTTCTCTTGGCAGTGGTGGCACGCCCTATAATAGAGCAGTCAGCATCAGCATTGCTTTCCGGCTATCACATTCTCTACCACAATCCTTGGTACAGCGGCAAAATATCGTTTTCAGTAATTACGATCTCAGGTGCTGGTCAATATTATGTTGTTCTTGGTACAAGAGTATCTCCTACATGTTCCTACCCTACCCCACTCTTGATGGGTGGGGAAACTCATTCCCGAGCCACTGCGTCACTTGGTGGTAACTTGCTAATTAACTTTTATTTTCACTTTTCCTGGGCGTAGGCGTAGTAGGTCGAAAACGGTTGGGAAAACATTTTAAATGAAAAATAAGTTGCGAAGACCCATAAGCTCATACAACACGCTTCTGCTGTTAAAAACTTATCAAATCCTATGTAGAGCCAAGCATCACGCTTTTACTGTTAAAAACTTATCAAATCCTATACAAAGCCAAGTCCTTAACTCTGCAAGGCCTAACTCTAGTCTACCAAACCTACATCTTGGTAATTAAGTATGGCTGGGCAGTTTCATGGAAATCGCATACATAAAACACTATACTAGTTAATTTAGTGTGCGTCAGGTCAGGATATCGGGTGTACCACCGCAAATTTTTATTTGATTTTAGCGTGAGATGTTAATACCTAGTTTGTATCTAATTTTACCTAATTTTTTTTCCAATGTACCTACCTCTTTTATATTCTAGCAATCTTCAGAATCAAGTAACCCGCCGTATTTTTTTTTTCATTCTGTAAGGCAAATTTTTAGCAAATTGTTCAGAATGCAAAAAGAACCGGGCTTTTAGTGATGAAAGAAATTGTAGAATACTAAAACTTTTTTGGTGCTGCGAGCACCCGGACTAATATGATGTCGTTGTAGGGCTTGCTACATTCATTAGCTCCCAAGGCGATACTCGAAAACACGGAGAAAATGTTGTAAGGCGCTCGTGGCACCAAAAATTGTTTCTTAAAAATTTAATATCTTACAATTTGTTTCTTCACGCTTAATATTTTCTGAAGGTACATTGCAGGTACTTACTACACTTTTAAAATTAGAAACTTGTACGTACATAATGCAAAACAACCCGCCAGCCTGACGTCAGCATGGTGAAGAATATAAAAGAGGTGCATTGGAGAAAAAACTAAGTACAATTAGGTACAAACTAGGTACTAACTAACCCCTCACGCTAATTAATTTAAAATTTGCGGTGGTACACCCGCCATCCTGACGCACACGTTAATAATTAAGCCCATGTGTCTATTAGTCTAGGCGCTGGACCATGTCACGTGTGCACTTGTATGTACCCGAAGTTGGGTTGCGGGGCTTTGTTAAACATCTATAGTATTTTTAAAAATTGGTCACGTGATCTAAATCATGGTCGTATTTCCGCCAATATTCACAATTGGGTACGGAGATACATTTAAAATCTCCGAAATCCCGATGGTACTTTTACAAAGACGTCTCAGGAGATCCAACAAACCTTGCCTGAACCACCCTTCTCAGGTTGTCAGTTGGTAGACGAAATAACATGGCAGGAGTCAATGGTAACACCAACGGAGGACTGCTGGCAATACCCCCAGGAAATAGTTTCCTACGACAAACTAAACTGGGCAATACATAGCTTCCAACCGTATAAGGCAGCCGGACCAGAAGGCATCTTCCCGGCTCTCCTTCAGTGGGATAAGCGAGGTAAATTACTGCCTATACTACTGGCCATCCTTAGATCGTGCCTGGCACACATATATTCCCTAAGCTTGGAGGGCAGTGAAGGTAACATTCATCCCTAAGCCAGGTAAGGGTGATTACACAAACGCAAAATCTTACAGACCCATCAGCCTAACCTCGTTTTTATTAAAGACGCTGGAAAGGGTATGTGAAAGAGAACTACGTGACCATGTGCTCTTAAACATACCTTTGCATAGCAACCAACACGCCTGCACCTCTGGTAAGTCAACGGAATCTGCACTGCATATGGTGGTAACGCGGATCGAAGAGGCGATAGGTGCAAAAGCGGTCTGTCTGGGTACCTTTATATACATTGAAGGTGCTTTTGACAGAACTAATTTTAAAAGTATCGCTGAGGCCCTGCAGAAGCACGGAGCCAACCCAGTAATGACAGAGTGGATTACTAACATGCTAAGCAAACGAACAGTTAGATTCGCTGGTAATGCCCACGCGGCGATTGTGGTAAGGGACTGCCCCCAGGGAGGTGTCCTGTCCCCGCTGCTAATCTGGTTATCGATGACCTCATAACCAAGCTAAACGCTAACCACTATATTACACCATAGGGTACGCAGATGACCTGGCAATACTGATCAAAGGTAAGTTTGCCAATACAGTAAGCGATCTCACTCAAACGGCCTTGCGTATTGTGGAGAGATGGTATACGTCCAACCAGTCAACCCAACTAAAACCGAAATGGTAATGTTTACACACAAACGAATACTGGGCAATTACCATCTACCCAGGCTGTTTGGCGCAACACTACAGCTTTCAACCGAGGTAAAGTATCTAGGCTTAATCCTGGACAACAAACTCAACTAGAGCAAGCACATTGATAACAAATTAGACAAGGCCAGCATCATCTTCTGGCAGTGCCATAGAATGATTGGTAAGCGTTGGGGTCTCTCTCCGAGGATCGTTCTATGCCTTTATAGGTAGAGGCATAGAACGATCCTCGAAGACCACCACCACCATGCAGTAGGCTGCATGGTGATACGCCCTATCATCAGCTACGGAGCGCTGGTCTGGTGGACAAGATGCGAACTCAGCACATGCATCAACAAATTACAAAAATTCCAAAGGTTAGCTTGCATGGCGATCACGAGCTGCATGAGGACTACGCCTACTGCAGCCCTTGAAGCCTTGCTGGACCTCCCGCCGCTGCACCTGTTCATCAAACAGGAGGCAGCATGCTCTGCGGTACGTCTTAGAGCTCTAAACCTATGGAACAATAACAAGGTCCAGCACACGAGCATTCTTGAGAAAGCTTTCGTGGACATCCCGATACTGATGGCCACGAGTGACAGGATACCGAAACAGCATGTATTCGATAAAAAGTACAAGATGCTGCATGAAGACGATAGCTGTGAGGGCTAAAATTCCAGGGAGCTTAGGATCTTCACGGATGGGTCAAAGACGAGAACAGGTACTGGATCAGGAGTTTTCTCCGAAGACCTAAACATAATAATAGCTACACCACTGGGCGCCTATAACACAGTTTTCCAAGCTGAATGTTTGGGGATCTCAATGGCAGCTACAGCCATATTGTCTAGGAAGGTAAAAGAGACATCAATACGAATTCTCTCGGATAGTATGGCGGTACTTCAAGCCCTGAGTAGCAATACCATGACTTCAGGGCTCATCTACTAATGCCATCAACTACTTGCTGAGATATGTACTAGCAACCATCTGACCTGAACCCATTATTATTATACCTATACCGGCGAGGCAGATTCGTACGCTGCTCTGAGTAGATCGCTATCGCACCCACACGCAAAATAGGCGCATTGACCTCGAGTTGCGGAAAATAGTCTAACGCACAATTACAACAATTTATTACATTCAAAAATAAATTGTGAAAGCAACGAAAAAACTATTATGATCTGGACCACGCGACCACTTTTATCTTCGAGCGGAGCGAGAAAGGTATTGTATTCGTGAAAAAAAGTTTTTCTAATTTTCTCAAAAATTTGTTCTATATCACTTATACATCATAAAAAACAAGTCTCCCAAAAATGTCCGTCCGTCGGTCGGTCGGTCCGTCGGTCGGTCTGTCCGTCACGCTTTGGCCTAGCGGCTAAACGAATGGTCCGATTGACACCATATTTTGAGTTTTATGCAAATCCATCGAAGGGTTCTAAGTTGTTTCTTGCTGGCTCTCATTTTGAGGGTAGCTGTCATACAACGAAAATGAAAAATTGAATTTTTCGCATAAACGGCTCATAGAATCTTGATGAAACTTTGCATGACCAAGCATCTCCATGTAAGATATCTTGCGCCAGTATCAATTGATCTGTGTAATTTCATATAAGGGGTGTTCCTGTACGACCAAATCGTAAATATGTGATTTACCCTAAATTGGTTCCATTGAGTTTTCTAAAATTTTCTATAATATTAATCCTGGATTGGTTGTCTACCTGACTGGATATTCTTTATGATTTTTTTGAATAAAAGTTAGTGCACATGGTGTAACCAAATCTGAAAGGGCTTGCTCAGTACACTAAATTGAACAATTATCCATAAGGAACATGTGTTGGGAAATTTAAAAAATCTCCATGCAAGTATCGTACGGTAGTGTCAACTGATCTGTGAAAATTCATATAAAGGGTGTTCCAGTACTAATCGTTTGAGGTTTGTTTGTTTCAATGTTTGACAATTTGAATTCTGAATTGATCTGTATATTTCATTTGAACCTTTTTTTTAAGAAAAACGTAAATAAAAGTTTGTATTTCCATACTATGTGTATGGCATTACAAATTTAAGTGTGCGGTTGATAGTTTTTCCTTGAGTATTGCGAGAAATTTATTTTCAAATACTCCAATAATGACCTTGAGACTGAATAACCCTTCAGGACCATTAAGTTGAAATCCCATTATGTTGAATTCTCCAGACGTTGGATTCCCATTAAGTTGAATCTCAATATGTTGAATCCCATTATGTTGAATTCTCTGAAAGTTGGATTGAGTGGAAATGTGTGGGCAGTGGGGAGAAATTTGTGGGTGATGGGGGGGCTATGTGTAGATGGTGTAGGTGGGGGGGGGGGGAAATATTAAGCAAAAAAAATAAAAAATGGCCGCCATTTTAAATATTTTTTTGCTGGACCGATTGTCTTCAAAATCGATATATGAGGGTTCGAGTGGCCTTTCATATCGAATCAAATGTAAAAATTGGAAAAATGGTCGCCATCTTGGTTTCTTCTGTTTCTGGACCTATTGTCTTCAAAATCGATATCTGAGAGTCCGAGAGGACCCCAATGACGAATCTGATGTCATATTTTTTTTAAAATGGCCGCCATTTTCAATAGTTTTGTGTCTGGACCGATTGTCTTCAAAATCTATATCTGAGGGTCCGAGAGGTCTCTCATAACTAGGTCATAAAAATTGGAAAAAATTGCCGCCATCATGATTTTTTTGTTCCTGGACCAATTGTCTTCGAAATTGATGTGCGAGTCCTAGATGACTTCAATGACGAATCAGATGGCAAATTAAAAAAAATGGCCGCCAATTTGAATATTTTAGTTTCTGGACCGATTGTCTTCAAAATCGATATCTGAGTGTCCAAGATAATTTGATATCAGATATTTTTTTTTTTTTTTTTTTTTTTATAGAAAATGGGCTTACTCTTGACCTCGAGCTAGTCTTGAAGACAGAGATGAGGTCTACGATGGAGCGAGCTTGCCCAGAAGAAGCCTATTCACTCGCGACTTGAATAGATTCGGGTTATATGAACTCGGGAACACAGACGCAGGCAGAGAATTCCACTCTTTAGCCGTGCGCATTATAAAAGATGTTACAAAGCGCTTTGTGCGAATGTGCGGAATATCAACCAAGTATGGGTGATATCCTGCGGTGCGTCTGGACTCCCGATGGTAGAAGGGAGATGGTGGAATAAGCTCGTGGAGCTCTAGAGCACACTCTCCGAAGTACAATCTGTAGAAAACCGACAGACATGCAACTTTGCGACGGTGGGTCAGACTGTGAAACTTGGTTTTCACCAGCATCTCATCACCAACGAGCTTCTTGGCTCTGCGATCTATCGAGTCAAGTGCGGCTAGTTGGTATTTGGCTGAGCCATCCCAAAGGTGACAGCAATTCTCCATGCACGATCGGACTTGGGCTTTATATAAAACTAGAAGCTGTCCAGGAGTGAAGTAACGCCTCACCTTATTGAGGATACCCAACTTTTTTGCCGCAGTTTGGGCTTTTGACTCAATGTTAGCGCCGAAGTTCAGGTTTGCACACAGCTTCATGCCAAGTAGCTCGAGGCTGTCGGTAACTGGTACAGTTGTACCTCGAAAAGTAGGAGCCAGATTGAACGGACTCCTTTTAGCGGTGAACAGACACGCCTGCGTTTTGGTGGCGTTGAAACTCACCAGATTTTTGTCACCCCACTCGGAGACACGACTTAAGGTTGAGTTTATTCGTTCTACCATGGCTTCTCTCGAAGAACGTATCTCGTCACTGCTGGCTTTTGCGCTTGACATATATCTCTCGACGACAGTACTGTCATCTGCGTACCCAACAATACTAGGACCAAGTAGGTCGTTGATGTGCAGCAGGAAAAGAGTCGCAGAGAGAACAGACCCCTGAGGAACCCCAGCATCAATAGCCATGAGGTCAGAGGAGCAGCCATCAAGGACCACTCGGATCGACCGTTCACTCAGGAAGTCAGAAATCCAAGAGCAAAAGTCAGCGGGAATGCCGTATGCAGGAAGTTTGCTCAGCAGACTTGCGTGCCACACCCTGTCGAAGGCCTTCGAGATGTCCAGTGAAACGGCAAGGGCTTCGCCGTATTTCTCGATGGCCTCCCCCCAGCAATGCGTGACATACACTAGAAGATCCCCAGTTGATCGTCCCCGGCGAAAGCCATACTGACTGTCACTGAGTAGGTCGTTAGCTTCTAGGTATGTCAGCAGTTTACCATTAAGTACCCTTTCCATAACTTTGCAGAGTATGGAGGTGATGGCGATTGGCCGATAGTTGCTGGGGTCGGCACGACTACCCTTCTTGGGCACTGGCTGTACGTTGGCAACCTTCCAAGATTTTGGCACTGTTCTTGTTTTTAGAGAGAGGCGATACAGACGTGTTAGAACAGGAGACAACTCAGGCGCACAGTTTCTCAAGACTTTTGCTGGTATTCCATCAGGACCGCTTGCTTTGTTCACGTCTAGGCTTCGGAGTACTCTACGAACCTCTTTTGCGTGTATTGTGATCTCCGACATCGAAGAGTCACAGCGAGGTATCGTTGGTGGTTGATAAGAGCCGGCATCTAAACGAGAATTGTTTGCAAATAGAGACGCAAATAAATTTGCTTTCTCTGTTGCAGAGTGAGCCAGCGACCCGTCAGGTTTCAGCAGGGGAGGTAATGTCAGACGGCAGAAGTTTGTTTCGACCGATTTGGATAGGGACCAAAATTGTTTGCTACCAGAGGGGTAGGATGCAAGTTTGGTCCCTATGCGACTGACATGGTCGTAACGTGCCTTTCGGATCACCCCTCTTGCAGAACTTTGCAGCATAATTGAATGCCTTTTTCTTCGCACGAACCCGTCGAGCTCGAACTTTGCGATCACGGGCTAAAACCCAGGCTTGGTATGCGGACTGCATTCGAGCTGCAGCGCGAGCGCAGTCCGCATTGAACCAAGGTCGGGCTTTGTGACCGAGCGGTATGTCGGAGAATGGAATATAGTATTCCATCCCCTGCCGTATCACATCCGCAACCGCTTCAGCTGAACAGGAGGGATCGCCCGAAGAAAAACACACTGGCTGCCATGGGTAGGACGCAAAGAAGTGCCGCATCTCATCCCAATCTGCTGACTCGTATCGCCAAACTCGCCTCGTGCCTCTTGGGCTATCATCCGGAGGAGAGCTGATCGACACGGACTTCACCAGACAGTGGTCGGATGTTCCCAGCGGGGCTGATACCGACACCGAGTGCCTGTCCGGATCTGTAGTCAGCAGTAAGTCCAAGCAATTGGGCGTGTGTCCGTCTACATCAGGCACCCGCGTAGCTACATTCACCAGCTGGGTGAGATCTAGCGACAATGCAAACCTGCGCGCCTCTCTCCCAGCGTGGTCAGTTTTCTGGTATGGGAACAACCACTCGCTGTGGTGGGCATTAAAGTCCCCCAGAAAATGAAGCTGCGCTGTTGGGTACCGTTGTACGGCACAATCCGCCTTCTCTAACAGGTGCTCAAAGAGCCTGGTCGTCTCCTGGTCACCGCTGTGCGACCGGTAGACACCGACGTAGAGAGATTTCTCTATGCCGGTGTCCACCAGAATCCATATTGTTGATGACCCTGAATCTTCAAAGCAACGGAGACGCCGATAGCAAATGTCATCGCGGACGTACACACAGACCCCGGCTCGTTTTTTGAACTTGTGTTCCAACGAGTAACCCGGGTAGTTGAGGTACGCCACGTCTGACGGTGTTGCTATCTGCGTCTCCGTTAAAAAGAATAGGTGCGGCTTCTCGGTCTCAAGGTGGAAATGGACCGGATCGAGATTGGAGTGCAACCCCCTGATGTTAGTGAGGTGCACTTTTAGTGGGAGGAAGTGCCGCCGTTTAGAAACCTTTTTCTTTTTGGACTTTGACATGGAGAGCTTGTTGTTGTGGGGAAACGGAAACTGGTCGAGACGTGGCTAGGTTATCAAATGAGACTCTTCGGCTCATCTGACCAGTGGGGAACTCATCTGGAGACTGCGGGGACGCCCGAGCCCCCCTGAAATGGCCGTCGGGTCCTCCCGTCCAGTCGCCAGCTGGCACGACGGAGCATTCCAGGATTTTTCGCTAGTTGGCGGGGCAGCCTTTCCCACGTCGGCTTTCGTGGTACTTGGGCCCCCATCTACCTGCGGTCGGCCAACGGCAGAGACCGTGCCTCGGATCCCGCTACCCTCCAGTATGAGTTACCCGGAACAGACTTGCCTAGAGACCAAGACCGATCCTAAGCCACGCAACTGACCACCTCCGATCCCCCAGTGGCACTGGCACTCCCGCACACCGACGGAACACAGACAAGCTGTTTGGCGTCGGGCTCCGGCGGGAGGGTGGTCGCGAGCCAGGCGGCCGAAGCCTACCACCGCTGAGAGAGACCTTCAGCCGTCGCCACAGAACGTGATGTCCCGCAGCGCCGTTGCCCGGGGTGGACCGCTAGGAGGTAGATCTCTACCACCCCTAAAATACCACCCCTAAGATATAAAAAAAATTGCCGCCATTTTGAATATTTTTGTAACTTGTACTTGTAACTTGCACTAGTTATTTGGAACTTGAACCCTACACTTGCAACATGTACTCGTTACTTGTACCTACTCGTAACTTGCACATGTAACTTGCACAAAAAATATGCATATCCTTTTGAACAATATTTTTTTTTATATCACAAAAAATAGAAAAAAGAGGAACTGCTTATAATTAGAGGGAAATTTACACTTATTAAAGATGGAAAAACTAAAAATAATGGCACCACCTGGGCACCACGCGCTGGAAATGTACCCAAAGAGACACATTCTCGGCTAGCGTTACTCTCAGTGCAGATAAAAAAAATATAAAACGGGAATCTCAACATACTTGCACAAGCTATCGAGAAAAACATAAAAATAAAAATATTTTATCTTATCTTTTATCTCTTGTCTCTTATCCTACTTTTTTAATTCGGCGGCGTCCCCGAATCTAAGTAAAAGATACATCTCAGCGTCAGTTTCTCTCTATAAATTATCGAATAATCATTATTAGAAAATTCAACATAATGGGATTTCAACATAATGGGAATTCGACATAGTGGGAATTCAACATTATGGGAATTCAACTTAATGGGAATCCAACTTTCGGAGAATTCAACATAATGGGAATTCAACTTAATGGTCCTGAAGGTGAATAACTTCGTAACCACTTTTTACATTAAATATGGCATTAATCTTAACAGAAAAAAAACGTAGTAACAAACAAGATATGAGAAGTGGTGTGGTCGAGATAGAATCTCAATTTAATTTCTATAGGTACTTAACTGAAAAAAAAATTCTAAAACGTCCCTTATTTTGTCCATTTTTAGGGTACCGATTCCAAAACGGTAAAAAAAGGAACCCTTATGGTGCGACTTTGTCTGTCTGTCACACCTCTATATCTTTTAAAGCTTAGGTTGAGCTCTCCGTAAAAAATAAAAAAGTACGTGTTCACGCGTCATCCATCAAGAGGATTAAATGAAGGATGAAACTTTGTATGAAATTCTTCGGTTTTTTGAATTAAATCATTTGAACTCATGATAAAATATGAAAGTGGTCTCATTCAATGCAAAATTAAAAACCCTACAACCTTTATGAAGACTAGTTTTTGATATTGTAAGTCCTTTACGAGATATTATAGTAATACCCTTTTTGGGGGTACATTTTTATCCCCCACCACTTATGCCTTATGGGCCTAAAGGTGCACAACTCCTCTGGGGAGGAAAATCCAGGACAGTCGTAGCGATTAACAAATGAAACTATTAAAACAATAAATTCTGTTGTAGCAATTTTTTCCGAATTACTAATGACCGATAAGTCGATAATTTAATA
This sequence comes from Athrips mouffetella, assembly GCA_947532105.1. NCBI lineage: Eukaryota > Metazoa > Arthropoda > Insecta > Lepidoptera > Gelechiidae > Athrips > Athrips mouffetella. The sequence continues at coordinate 15,203,590 of OX383977.1, forward strand.
AGATATAGCCCGGCCAGACACTCGTCGAGTGGCGTGGGAAGTAGCGAGGGAAGGAGGCAGAGACGTAGTGTGGCCGCGTTACTCGTCATGCCGCACGTATTGCTTCTCGTCATGCTCATCGATCTCTTGATTGTCGGTTTTTTGGGCGCGAGTGAAAGGACCGGCAATATGAGCGCGAGTCGCCAGCCATACACGCGCGTCTCTCGCGAGGACGATTTACAAAACTTAATAATTTATACTTATTGCGATAAATAAATGTCATACACCAACTCTTTTAGCAGGGCGTGTATTTCTATTTAAGAAATTCATATAATTAGCTTTACTAAAAAGAAATAGCGCGCATCCTGCCACAGTTTAGACGTATCGTGTAGCAATGGTAAGTGACCTAGTGCGGAGCGTCGCGATCGCTCGTGTAGAGCAGTGTGTGGCTAGAAAGGGAATAATCGCGGCAGCGCGAGGGGCAGAGCAAGGAGCAGCGCGAGGAGCATAGTGTGGCGGCCCTATTATAGTATAACAACAAATAATAAAAAACTGATCCCTCAGCGCATAAGTTCCAGATAAGTTCACGTTCGCAGAATGTCACACTAGGTTTTACCATAGCACAATGCCACGATGGCACAATGTCTCGTTCGCAGAATGTTACGTTCGCAGAAAGTCACACCTTATCGTGACATTGTGCGAACGTGACAGTCTGCGAACGTGAAATTCTACTCAAGGACATTTCTACTCCACAAAAATGAGTTTATAATACAGAAGACTTGCAGGTAAGTACTTGTAATTGTAACTTGTACTTGTAATTTTACTAGTAACTTGTACTTGTTCCTTGTATCTTATACTTGTAACTCGTAAGTGTAACTTGCACTTGTACCTGAAACTTGCACATGTAATTTGTACTTTGAAACTTGGCACTTGTAACTTGCACTTGTGACTAGCCCTTGTAACTTGCACTGGTACTTTTAACTTGTAACTTGCACTTGTAAAGCTTGTACCTGAAACTTTGCTTGTAACTTGTTCTTGTAATTTGCACTTGTAACTTGTACTTACAACTTTTACTTTAACTTGTCAACGACAGGTCAAGCTTGACACTTAGCAGAGCGAAACTAGCCCGTACGTCTATTGAAATAAGAACGGTACAAAGCGCGCAACGAAAGATGAGAATTGACGGATCACGTGCTTGCTTAACCAGCGCAGTAGGCAGTTCGCAGGCCATTTTGGCGGCAATTGGGGAGGGGCGCTAGGCTATACCTGCGCAAAATCCCCTCTACATTCATCTGACAGGTTTCATCTTTCGCTGCGCGCATTATACAAAGTCCAATGTGTCAAGCTTGATGTGCTCTTGACTGTACAAGGTACTACTGTTGCTGTCTGGAGAACGTTGACTTTCTGCGAACGTGACATTTTGCGACCGTGACATTCTGCGAACGTGACAAATTACGAAGGTGACATTTTGAGAAGGTGACATTTTGAGAACGTGACATAATGCGCCGGAGGAACTGATCAAGAGCGAGTCGGGCTCGCGTGCATTTAATAGGTAGGTACACTTCTGCGCGACTGCGCGTCCCTGACTAGGAGAGTATTTAAATAAAATAAATAAAAAATACCTTACTGGTACGGAACTCGTAACCCAACTCGCACTTGGCCGGTTTTTGAGTTCTGCGATCTAACGGTCGGCGCAAGTTAGTTTGCGCGGCGTATACTTATCGTACCAACTTCCATGCTGATGATTATTTGCCATGGATATCAACCGGTAGTGTTGCCGTACTATCGATAGTATTGCAAATTAAAATAGTATCGATAGTTTCAATTGCGTCTGTGTTCCCAAGTTCATATAACCCGAATCTATTCAAGTCACGAGTAAATAGGTTTCTTCTGGGCAAGCTCCTCCCATCGTCGACCTATCTCTGTCCTCAAGACTAGATCGAGGTCAAGAGTAAGCCCATTGACAATCAAATAAATACCATTTAATCGATAGTATTCCCCAGCAATAGATAAAAAACTATTGATAGTATCGATAGTTTTGAACTATCGACAGTATCCAATCGTTAAATAGTATTGGTTGTGGTTTAAAATAACGTCTGATTCCAGCTCAAAGCCTTAAATTTAATTGTGGGTCTAGATTAGCTACAGTAACTTACAATTGAAATTTGAATGTAGAAATTTATATGATAATAAACTTAAATAACGCCTACTTACAAAGCATGCAAATTACAACTAATACTATTAACGAATGACTACTATCAATAGTTTAAAAGTATCGACACTATCGATAGTTTTTAACTAGGTAAGTACCTATTGAATATAATAGTATCGATAGTTTGCTGGCCATTGCTATATTATACTATCGATAGTATTGCTGTTTATCAATAGTATTTCATTATCCGAACTATCGATACTATCGACACTATCGACACTATCGATAGACCTACCTATCTATATTTTGAGCTATTGCTGACTATCGGCAACACTATCAACCGGTGTCGGGTACCTAGGTAGGTAAGTACTCAATGAACGGATCGCACGCCTGCCTCCGTCATTTTTTTGTAATTCATGTAGGTAGTGTAGGTATAGATAGGTATACCTACGACGTACAAAATTACTCTGCCTGTGACTGCTAATAGATCAGCCACATACTCGACGAGTGGCGTGGGAAGTAGCGAGAGAAGGAGGCAGAGACGTAGTGTGGCCGCGTTACTCGTCATGCCGCACGCATTGCTCCTCGTCATGCCCATCGATCCCTTGATTGTCGGTTTTTCGGGCGCGAGTCAAAGGACCGGCAATATGAGCGCGAGTATGCAGCCACACACTGCCCGCGGACGCAGTCTGCATCGAGCGTTGGTCACGGAATCACGTCGATTTCACGCGTTAATTCATGTCGCTGCCAGCAGCAGAAGAATGGTCTTTATGAAAAAACGTTAACATTCCTTACCTATCCACTATATTATATTCTTCATGCTTTAGCCCTTTGATATTTTGCGGACGATTTACAATAGTTAATAATCTATTCTTATTTTGATAAATAGATGTCATACATCAACTCCTTTAGTAAGGCGTATATTTCTATAGAAGAAATTGGTATAATTGGCTTTACTAAAAATACATAGCGCGCATCCTGCCACAGTTTCGACGTGCATCGAGTAGCAATGGCAAGTGACCTAGTGCGGAGCGTCGCGATTAATCGCGCGTGTAGAGCAGTATGTGGCTAGAGAGAGCAACATCGCGGCAGCGCGAGGGGCAGAGCGAGGAGCAGCGCGATGGGCATAGTCTGGCTGCCCTATAATGCGCAAAAGTCAAAAATTTGTCGCGGGGGTGAGCGCGGCAGGTGGGGCAAGGCGTGCGAATCGTTTATTGGCCTGTCACCCATGCGCAGAAAATAACCGTCAGAGCCAAACTTATCCTACATACGCTATACCTATGAGTAGGTACCTATACGATGTCTGCGTTCTTTCATCGACCCCGAAGTGAAACTTCAAAGCTTGCTAGGTTAGGTAGGTAAGTAAATTTCATCTGTGACCTAACTTAACATTATATAACACGGTACCTAGGTAGGAAGGTATCTATAGTCGAAAAAACACGTCAGCATTGATTCCTACTAGGTACCTATCTACTTTAGTGGTGCGTGCGCCGAGCCTTGCTATGCGATGCGTGCGTGCGACCCAATTTGTTGCATACCTAGATTCCGTACCGTGGCATTTCTTTTTACCTTTAAAAACAACAATCCGAAGGATAGTGTACTCATAATTTATCGGTTTTCCTTCAGAAAACACAATAATGCGTTGATATAATAAGAGGGATAAAATAGGTATAGAAGGCGAGAAAATTCCGGCTACTACTAACCTTTTTCTGCAACACTATCATCACAACACAATTTTTCGCAACTTAACAGTAATAATATCACAAAATTACTAACTGTAGATAAATAAAACAACACAACTGCAGCAGCGCCGCCGGTAAAATCACCTCGCAGTCCTTACACCAGCTTGCCGTGGCAACGAATGAAAACAAAATGGCCGACGCCCGAGGCCTGAGCGAGCGCCCGACCGATCGGCCCGGTGCCGTGAGCGCCGTGGTGCGGTGCGGCGGCGGGCGGGGCGGGGCGCACACACAATGGATGGCGGGCGGCTGCACGACGCACGCGCAGTGTACATGACATGACGTCACGTCCGCCGGCAAATACTTAATAATTTTTCGAAAAATATTTTCTTTAATATTCAATTTCTATCAGACTTCTTTCGTAATAACACGTATTTTACGAATGTTTTAAATAGTATTTGTGTGTGTGTTCTTTGTCTTTCCTTTCCTACTAGGCTTTACTATTAGTGACTAGGCAGGCAGGGTGAGCAACCGTACAACCGTAGTACGTAATAAACCGGAAACGAAACGTGTTGACTTATTTATTACCCGACTGCCCCAAAAAGAGGGTTATTTACCTACTTGAAACCAATCCGAATGCATTTTTAATACCTGTAAATAGTTGTACCTATTATAATATAGCTTTAAATAGCTAGGTACAGTCAACGACAGGTCAACCTTAACACTCGCAGTGCGACTCTAGCGCCTACGTCTATTGAAATAAGAACGGTACAAAGTACTATAAATTATAACCAAATAAGTTAAGTAAATAATATCAATCATCACCTATAATTATATGTGGGTGCTGGTTATTTTGGACTTTAATAAAAGTTATTAGTTATAATTAAATCATTATTTGCGGTTATTTTTGGATCTTTATTCCTACTTAGGTACCTATACCTAGTTAAATAATTGTAGTGTTTATGTTATTATTGGTTACCGTAAACCCTTAAAATGACTTGAAACGACATAACATATGTAGGACCTCGCGCACCGAGGGTTCCGTACCAAAATACCGTCTCTACACGGTCGCGCAGAAGTGTATTAAATGCGCGCGAGTCCGACTCGCACTTCACCAGTTTTTATTATTTGTTATTATTCTAGTGTTTATGTTATTATTGGTTACCGTAAACCCTTAAAATGACTTGAAACGACATAACATATGTAGGACCTCGCGCACCGAGGGTTCCGTACCGAAATACCGTCTCTACACGGTCGCGCAGAAGTGTATTAAATGCGCGCGAGTCCGACTCGCACTTCACCAGTTTTTATTATTTGTTATTATTCTAGTGTTTATGTTATTATTGGTTACCGTAAACCCTTAAAATGACTTGAAACGACATAACATATGTAGGACCTCGCGCACCGAGGGTTCCGTACCGAAATACCGTCTCTACACGGTCGCGCAGAAGTGTATTAAATGCGCGCGAGTCCGACTCGCACTTCACCAGTTTTTATTATTTGTTATTATTCTAGTGTTTATGTTATTATTGGTTACCGTAAACCCTTAAAATGACTTGAAACGACATAACATATGTAGGACCTCGCGCACCGAGGGTTCCGTACTGTTATTATTCTATACATTATGCCCTTCAAACAGATCCCTACCAATTTCCACGATTGTAAGTGTTCACGTTTTTACGGTAGGGCTACAACAAAAAACACGTTTCTAATATGGTTTCCCTTCATTTTTTTTTACTTTTCTTTGTTTCTATTTTTGTTAGGTAATCCGCCATAACAACACATTGTCAAAATATCAAACATATAGCTACTACGGTTCAAAAGCCCTTAAAGGTCGGACAGACGGAAAGAAAGATGACGACGACGTAGACTTAATTATTGGGTTGCGTCTTTTGGTACGGATCCCTGAAAATCAGACGAGCAGCGGCTATTGTTCGCTATGGTGTTACTATGTGTCCATTGTAATTACGTAGGTACGTTATTAAGTCACCCTATCTGGATTAATTCTACTAGAACATCCAAACCCCTTATTGTGCTAAATATGTTGTAACAGTAGACAGACCTTATTAATTTTTATCGTTCCACAACAGAACATTGGATTGCGGTTGCACTGATAAAAATAAAGCGTTCGCGAAAAAAATAATTTATTAAAAGTTGTGCCTAACCACAGAACTAACTCGATAAAATGAATTCCACGAAATATTTGTAGGTAAGTACGTTTAATAAACATTTTATCGTCAAGATTTAATTTCAATCATACGGCTTTTGTTAAGTACAGTCTAGAGCGCGTCGTGCTTGACATAACATCGTATTCCAATACGTATGTAATAAATACGCACAGCAGCAAGCAAGTGGAAACAAAACCAATACAAGCTGAATCAGCGTTACGATAGCAACGTCCGAAACCAGAGACCCGCTCAAGGTCAAATCGTTTCCATCGGCGAGCAGCCGTGTGTAGCAAAAGTCGCGCTCCGAGTGATCGCTTAACTGCTGTAGGACTGTAGGCCTACCGTTTAATTAACATAGAAGCTAATTTTACATTCAAAATTTATGTTTTTTATTAATATTCAGTAGGTTAGTCATATTCTTTCGTGGAATCCACTTTAATAGCACACATACCTTCGAGTCCAGGTCATTGTTATCGTTAGAGGCCGATGGCCAAGATTCCCGATAGCTATAGAAATCAAAAAATACTATTTAGTTACCTAGTTACTGGTAAAAATTAAATTATTGCTGGTTTTAAATTATTACGAAACATAATGCACCTAGCTAGGTAGGTACCTACCTGAGAATGTGCTTGTGCCTTTTACGCAATGGGTCCATCAATTTTCAATGTGAAAAGGTACGTTTATAATGTAACTGAATATATAATCTATCACTTCATAGTACCTATTTCTGTTAAGCTAGAAAAGACGCTTCACACGCTTGAAGTGAAGCCACCATCGCACATTCCTCGGTCGACCGATCTTAGGAAAATGACGACGCCATTTTATATAAAGGCAACGTAGACGCTAAAAAATTGATCTAAAATCTAATGTAGAAACTTCTACTAACCTGTTTATTTCGATTTAAGCAGAAATATAATATCAACGATTCTAATCGATCACTTAGCTAACACACGAAGACTGGTTATACATTTTGCAGTAATCAATATGGCGTCGGTTGTGGAATATTCCTGTGCGTGCTTCTTTGTTCGAGTACGGGACGCGAGGGCGACTGTACGGATTATGCGAGACGAGGCCGTCGGACTTGCACGACGCCCCACCGCCACCGCTTGCATGGACTCCGACAGCGCCATCAACTAACGACGAGCTATTCGCCTGGCGTCCGTCGCCAAAGGAGCACGCGTCCTCAGTTCTTTCTAATATACAAAAAACTCACCACATCTACGTGCCTCCAGCCAGTGCCACTCACTCTACGCAAAAAAATCTAAATTTTAACTTTTACATAGGTAACAACTCCGTGTCTGGGTTTCAACTGAACCAAAAACTGAACTCTCCATCTCAAATCTTCAATTGACAGGTTCTCCATTTTCAATTTATTTTAGTGACGGCATTTGTTTCTTTGCGGCCAGCTACATTTTTATCAACCAAGAAGTTTTCGTACCGTCTTACGTCAAGTGTCAGTGTGTGGTGAAATCAGTGACGACGTGCGTGACAAACTATTTGTGGTCCTGGAAAGAATTTGTATAATATTATTTTCTTCTGTTCTACGCTCGTTCTGATAAAACTAACAACTATCGAGCTTATAATTACAATAGTTATGTAACACATTGAGTTACGATCAACTCATATCGTTCTACAAAATGTTTTGTAAACCATTGGTTGATCATCACGAAGATTGTTTTGATTATTTGTTAAGTAATTAGATATTATTAGATACAATACAAGTGATTTACTGCTCCCCAGTCAAGTCAGTGCTATGAAAAGCGTAGTGGTTAGGTATATTCTCTATGGCTATGAACATGAACTCAACTACACATATTTTATGTGCCAAACGAAACCAGCGTAACTTGCAGAACCAAACTGTAATATTCATCTCCTAAAGTTGAAACTTGCAAAGCCATACTGGCTGGGCGCATAGTGAAAGCAGCAAGTTACGAGGCCGCGGCAAAAAACGGGTCGGACGGATTCAATCAATCTGAGGATTTCGTGTAGATGGCTAGAGCCAGATCTGTTTGTGTGGAGTATAATTATTTAACGGTGCAAATCGGTGTTTGAAGATTAGTCTGAATGCTGGTGATTTCCGGAAATACAAAAGGCATGCAAAAAAAAAACTGTGCCTCTCTGTGCACTATAAGTTATGGTGCACAGAGAAGAAGGAGAGGAAAGTTATAGTTGATGAAGAAATAAACCAACTTATGTAGGTATCTCATAATCTATCATCGAGAAAAAGTGTTAAGAGCTTAGAATTGTTTCTTTGACAATGATTATTGTATTATTAGGTCAATTTAAGAAAAACTACAGATCTTGTAACCCCGAAGTATTGGACTAATCTTTGTCCACAACCGGTTCTAGGGGCAAATTAAAGCTCAAGTCACACAGAGGCGGTATGATTGCGAAAGCGGTCCGGGGCGGTTTGGTGGGAATAAAATACCGCGCCGCGACCGCTTTTCAATGTGACAGGGTGCATATGAACTCATACTTTACAAAAAATACCGGCACCGGAACGCTTCCGCTACCGCCTCTGTGTGACGCGGGCTTAATACCCATAATTTTTTACGAAAGCCTTCGCCTTCACGAAAACTTGTCGAATCTGTAAATACTATTGAAGATTCACGCAAGGGTAATATAATATAGGTAACTCATTGAGACTTTTCCTGCTGTATGTTTGTGTGCCAATAACTTAATACATCACTGGATCGATTCTATTGGGGGTTTGGATACCTAGTTTTTCTTATTTCCTTGCAACTATAACCAACCATCATTCATCATTGCCCTAGATTATTTACGTTTTTGCCAAATTGGTATTTACGGAGTCGACTACCTAACCTAGGGGATTTGACGGGGGCACTGGTTTTTACACAGAGCGACCGCCATCTGACCTCCGTAACCCAGAGGGCAAACCAGACCCAATCCTAGATTAGGCTTTGCCAGGTTATTGGCTCGGTTATTTATGCCTACATTTGAAGTATAAAGCATAATCCATATTTCATCAGCATCATCAAGACATGAATAAGCTTTAAAAAATTGAAGAATAACTGAATGAAGTCCAATTCTTTAATATCACAGTGATGTTTTTTGAGATTTTAATAATTTTGAAAGCCCAGAAAAACTTAAGGTAGGTAGGTACTTAATAAATCATAACATTTCTCTTTGTTTGACGAATCCCTTTCTTCACTTTTTAAAAGAAAGCCTATCATTCTTTTGTTTAATATTAGGTACCTTACTATAAAAAGAGATTTTCTGGATTTTTTTAAATTTTAAATCTCAAATATTAATTACCCTGATGTTCAAAAATTTTACTCCAGTTATTGCTCCATTTTGAATGCTTCTTGGTATCATGTAAAAATGTCTTGACTGGCCAAGAAATGACTACAGAAACGACACTCTAGCTAGTACGTAAATCAGCCATTGCGTTGTACACCAAGGTGAACTTAGGCGGTCTACGGGAGAAACACAGGTGGACAAGGCAGGTGAACCTCAGGGCTAGATCGAGGTGAAGCGTAAGCCCATAGACAGTAATAAAAAACCACGGGGGGAACTGGTAAAATAAGAGTTTCTAGGCCGTAGCTAGGGGTATGTTGTTCCAAATACACAACGGGTTTAGCTATGTTATCTAAAATCTAGATAATTAGTAAGTTGATAGTAGGGTAAGGCGGGGCACAATGAACCGAAAAAGTTAAAAATGTAATATTAAAAATTAAACCGACTTAAGACTAAAAATAGAGGACTATAAAAGTTTTTGAGGGCGTTGCCAGCCTGAACATTAAGAATAAACTGTGTGTACAGTTGCAAAGCATACCCCGACTACTAAGTGGGAAGTTTATGTGTTTTATTCCTAATTTTCAATGTACATAATCAGTGCGTTTACGATTTTATTATATGTATAGATATTCAGGCTGGCACCGACCTCAAAACTTTTATCTGTTAATTTTTTTACAATTACTTTTTTATTTCTGTATTTTTAGGGTTCCGTACCTCAAAAGAAAAAAACGGAACCCTTATAGGATCACTTTTGTCCGTCTGTCTGTCTGTCAAGACCCTTTATCTCACGAACGGGTAAAGGTATCAGGTTGAAATTAATACCATATATTAGGATCCACGAACCACACATGATCTGAACATTTTAATTTTTTACAACGACGCAATCAAAAGATATGGCATTTTATGTCCTCATCTCCATACATTTATTCAAAAATGCAAAACCTACAGGGTACTTCCCGTTGACCTAAAATTATGAAATTTGGCAAGAAGATAGGTCTCACAGTACAAATAATGGGAAAAGTCTGAAATCATTAAATATTACAACTTTTCTCACAACTAATGGTAACCAATTGTGGTGAGCTCCCGTTTCAAGAACATTCATATAAGAGAGGGGTCAAGTTGGATGGTCGCTGAGGCGATTTTTGTTTTAGTTCTTTTTAAAAACGGGAACACTTACAAACTTGAAAATTGGTATGTTTATAGTGCATAAGCTATAAAATAACAACAAATAATAAAATTTGGTCAAGCGCGTGTCGGACTCAAAAAATCTAGCACATTAACTTACTGAAATTTCAACTAATACAATTATGTTTATGTGGTGGTACGGAACCCTCAGTGCGCGAGTCCGATTCGCACTTGGCCGGTTTTTTAATATCAGTTCAACTTACAACAACGTACAACTATACTTCTAAGTTTTTTTTTAATACTTTTACTCTTCTTTCTTAGTCTTTTTTCTTCTTTCTTAGCCTTTTTTACTGAACCGATTTTAATGAAATTTGCAATGACTTTTAGTTCGTGAAATATGCGTCGACTTTTAGTTTTACTGAACCGATTTTAATGAACTGCTAAACCAATTTTTATGAAATTTGAACTACCCTAAATTGATTAATACCTGGTTCAACTATAAAACAATTATTGCAATCTGACTTTTAGTTCCTGAGATATGCGTGGACAAACATGCATACAAAACATACATACACTTATGAAATTTGGTACATTTGTTTAGAAGTTTACGAGTATATAGACTAACAAACTTACGCGAAAATGGTTTATTTTTGACAATATTACATAAATAAGTGTCGAATTTATTACCTCCTTTTTTCGAAGTCGGTTGAAAATCAATTTCCAGGATAAACACCCTATTAAATCAATTCATATTTGGTATTAAAATAATCTTCAATCTTTCTAGTTTACAAATAAAAAAGAACTTTGAGGTAGGTAACATGACCAGTTTTTCAGATATAAGGCTTTTACGACCTAGGTCGTTTGTTACATAGAACCCCTTATCTGGGGTAGCATGTAACAGGCTACAGGGTTCAATGTAACATGCAATTATTCAAGACAAAGTATATTGCTACAGGTACTGTAACTACATAATATGATTGGAAACTGACATTTACATAACATTTTTACTATTTTTACATAGTGCCCCGTACTACAATGACAAACAAAAAAATGTGCAAGTAAACTCCCTATTTTTGTGTGCGTCAGGATGGCGGGTGTACCATCGCGACTTTTAATTTAATTAGCATGAGAGATTAGTATCTAATTTGAAACTAATTGTACCAAAAAAAAAATTTAAACTTTCGTATTGTAGAAATCTTCAAAAACAAATTCCGGAACAACCTGACGTCAGGATGGCGGTTGTTTTACATTTTAAATAATTTTGATTTTAAAAGCGTAGGAATTTAGTACCTAAAATATAAAAATTTCAACGTAAAAATTTTTGGGGAAGTACCGGCAACGCGAGCGCCTTACAACTGTTGTATACAAGGTGTAATTCCAAATACGCAAAAACTCTCGGGTCCTGATGAACTTGTATAGAAAACTTCGAATTATTTTCTGTGTTACTTTTATGTCGTAAAAACTTTTTTTTGCCAAAATCTCAAACAGCAGTTTTATTTTATCAGTCCCAAATACCAACTGACGCCAAATGGCGTCCGATGGGCTCGTCAACAGAACCGTGTTACCCCTACCTACTTATTAACACAAAACAAACTCGGTATGATTTCCTCCAAGCTGCGAACATTAGAGATTATCATTCTACACAATGTGCAACAAAAAGGTTACAACTTTTGCAATGGCTGCCCATTGAACTGAACAACTTTTTCAACATTGTCTATCGAATTAAAAACTGTACTTTAGGTTATAGCGCTTTTTGTAACGAAGGTAATTTTTAGGGTTCCGTACTCAAACAGTGAAAAACGGGTCCCTATTAATATGCTTCCGATGTCTGTCATCGGGGTAACGTGTATCTCATGCGTGGAGGAGTTACGAATCTCATGAACCGTAATAGGTAGAGTTGAAACTTTCACGTACTATGTATTTCTTTTGCCGCTACAATACAACATAGTAAAATAAAAAATAAAGAATTAAAGGGGCTCTCAGACTAAAAACGTGCTTTTTAGGCAATTTTTGCTTGTTTTAGCTTTTTAGGTCTATCGTAAAAATGGAAACACAAGCGTGATCGTTGGTATAAGTACTTACCTACTTATGGTGCATATATAAGCTAAAGAATAATAACAAATAGTACTAGGTTATTTTTTTGGACCTGATATGCGTATGCTACAGAGGTCAAAAGCAACAACTTTTGTTCTACGACTTTGCTAACAACGCACGAAAAATTTTCAACTTCCCATTCCAAATGGGTCGGTCACGTGACCGACCACTTTAGTATGGGGAGTCGAAAAATTTTTGTGCGTTGTTAGTTGCTTTTGACTTCTGTATTAAGGTGGGCATACGCATATCAGGTCCAAAAAAATAACCTAGTATAAACTGGTCAAGCGCGTGTCGGACTCGCGCAAAATTAAATTAATATACTTCTGCGTGGCTCCGCTTCCATAATTAAGTCCTTAGTGGTACGGAACCCTCGGTGGGCGAGACCGACTCGCACTTGGCCGGCTTTTTTTCCTAAGTATTTCGGCGTTGTTTACAGTTTTCATACTTTCTAATCATTTCTTTCAAGTTGTAGGTTGTAAACCTAACATGTCATTAATTTAACACGCAACACACAGAAGCTATTTATAAAAGAAAACTGTTCACTCTGTTACATTATCAATATCATGGTACACTTAAGAACATATCAAGCTTGACACATTTGACTTTGTACCGTTCTTATTTCAATAGACGTACGGGCTAAAGTCAAGCTTGACCTGTCGTTGACTATACCTACCTACTGATAAAAACGCGCGACCAATGGCGTTACGCCAAGTAATATTGATCCTTGGAATCTGCAATTGCGCGCAATATTCGTGCCTTTGCTTGCCTGCCTTGTCACCGTCAGTCAGTCACGAACACTTCGCGAGAGAGATCGTATCGTAGTTTATAAAAAAAAAAATCACGAAAATACATTTTAAATATTTTCAGGTTAAGATTTTGGGTCTACAATCTGTACAAATGTTTGTTAGCATTCGCATTTCGGTTCGGTTTTTTACAGACGGGAAGATGGGTTCTCTTCAAAGTTTTAGTTAGCTTCGTTTTCGCTTCTTATCGTTATCCATGTGTTGTCAACTTGTCAGTGTAGGTTTTAAATGTTTCTCAAGCAGGTATTTCGTCGTGTTCGTGCGTTATAATAATATGGCATTCCATAAATAGGTACTTAATTATTACAGCATGAATTTGTATTGGTGTTGCTACCGAAGCCCAGTGGTTCTACTCATGAAAACATGTAACTTTCCCGAAAAAGAAAATTTTTTTTACAAAAAAAAAATATTTCGCCATCCCATACAAAATGAGTCAATCACGTGACCACGTTTCTTGTCGAAAAAAAATGTTTTCCTCGGAAAAGTTGCTTGTTTGGGCTTTGGAAGAAAAAGCAATGAAAATTCACGATGTATGTCCAGCGTTTGTAAATTTTGTCTCTTTGCCTTACTAAGCCCTGTAAAATAAAATTAATAAAAGACATTTTGAATATTATTGTTTTTTAATTGTGCCCAGTAATTAACAGATACACAGGACTGTAACAATGCACAAAGAGTTCCAATAACCATATATTCACCATTACTTCGGCTTAAGTTCGAAATAGCTACGTATGCCACTCATACCGGAATCGTAGTTCGTTTTAGTACCGAAAGTCCGAAACCCAATTATGGTCGAATGCTCCCGACGTGACGTCTTTTCCCTTTTCGCCGCGTCAATTACATCACGATTTAAAATGAGTTGATTAGAAAAAGTTAGATGACTTCGGGATTAAAACGAATAGGTAAGTACCTATAAATTTTCACATCTAATTTATTTATTAGTTACCTACGTAGTTCAATTATAATTGTAAATTCGTCACGGAAAGATGAGGTCGAGTCAGCAACGCAGGAATCTGAAACGTGCTACAACGTTTGAACAAAAATAACAGTTCCGTGAAGGCAAAGAATATATAATATTACCGCGGTGAAGGGCAATCATGACAAAGCATCGCATCACATGTAAAATAAAAACATCGCACTGCAGCAAGCAACATAAATAGCCAACATGGGAAATGAAATCATCGCAGTAGCGTCACCTAGCGGCTACGTACAGAAGCAAGTTGAACAGACCGTTCTTATTGGTTAAAGGGTAAACCAATCGCACAACAAAGTAACAATAGTTGCCCAAAAAATTTGGAAAAACTGCGTACTCTATGGCATTTTCGCAACAAAGTCACGGGAAGAAACTATAGCGCGCGTACGGAGTCGCAAGCACAGCTAGTTTACAATAAAACAAGATGAAAACTTTCAAATTTTCTTTAATCAATAATTTAAAGCTTACAGGAGACATATTTTTTTTTTTGTAGAACGTTTAGCGTTTGCACGCCCCGCGGCTCGCTCACGGCTTACAATCCAAAAACTAAAATTTCGCCACTAAACCACAACGTAACAACCATAAAAACTAACCCCGTTAAGCATTGGAATATTGACTATTTCATCATGTACGATCATATTTGAGTATTTTAAAAGTAAACACGATTTTGCGTTATCGTATTGTAAAATTATACCTACGCTTGGGTGCAACCAATGATGTTTTTAACCAATCTTCTAGCCAATGCTTAACAGTGCTAGTGCATAGAGGCTTCACTTTACCAATATTGACAATTCATGATTCTTACAGTTCTCACAAATCCATTTCAAAAGTACATCAAAATCCATTCTACAATTAAAAAGGACGCCAAACTAAGAAGACGGGACTACCAGATGGAAATAAATAAAGTTTTGCAATAGTTCTAAAAGTAGCATTATATTTTTGACTAGCTCTATCCATCTTCCCAGAAACAACGCCCGCACATCAGGTAGTTGGTTCCTGTAACTTTAAAGGTACAACTGGTCTATCTAGATAAAATGTGTATTACGAATTGGCAACGCCGTACGAGTATTTTACTAAGAACTGAATGCGAAGTTGCCAGCCCGTTAAGCATCATAAACCTTCTCAAAGGCAGGCGAAACAAACGATAAAAATTTTAAGTATACAATTATTGCTTCGTATTGTTGAGCTAACAGGTAAGAGTTCAGTTGGACGGTAAAATCCTACTCTATTTTAGGTGCTTGTTAAGATGGATTTTTAACATTTATTTAGTGAATCGAATAGCAGTTTGTTATAAGATGACGATTAAAATTAAAAATAATAATATAGTATAAAATTATATTACATAGACATGTTGCTGTAAAAAAGCTATTTAATTCACTAAAAACTGTTTGAATCGCGGATTATAATTGACATGCATTTGAAATGTTAGCTCAGGTCTCGTGGGGTTTTCAAAAAAAAAAACGCGTAAGTCGATAAAAGGTCGAATAGGTAGTGGAGCAATTCGTAAAACGTTTAAAAAAATATATTCAGGAATTTTAAACGCGGGCTGATTGAAGTCCGCGTAAAATCCCAAAATCGTTAAAAAAAAGTCGCGATTGACAACTGAAAAGGTCACCCTAAAATGTCTAGTCTAAATAAACAGACAATAGACACAAACGACGTATCTTTATTATAGTATCAACGAAAACTTTCCTCCTCCTCACGAAAATGACGTAGTAACAAAAAATGCTTAAAAACACAACCATAGACACATATATAATATCCTCTCGCTCAGTCATTCACGCACACATTCGCACAGCTATGTCCATTTGAGTGCTTGTAAAAAGTACTGAACGCAAAATTGTCATTTTCTTGCATTCACTGCTTTTACTGTCACGAGTTATGGGAAAGCGGTTCCTAAAACCATGGAAGAATAATAATAGGACTAAAAATCCCCATACTAGAAAACGTGACCCGGATAAGGATAAAAAAACATTGAAACTAGATGGCACTTTCAAATAATGTGAAAAGTGATTATGGTGTACCGAGTATTATGCTAAAAAACATTCAAAATTTCTCAATATAATAAAACGCTAACATTAAAATTTGGTATATCTTAACAGAAAACTCGATTAATCGTGACAGGCTATTTTTCGCGCCATCTAGTTCTATATTTTTCCGGGTTACGATTTCTATAAGGGAATGATCAGACCTTCTTATTATTCGTAGATGGTAAAAGTAACATTTTGTTACCAAAGCTATTTCTATCTCATTTCTTCTTGTTTCATAGTCAGAAAGAGATGGTAATATACAAGTAAAAAATGTAACTTTACTGCTCTCCCTTCACACATCAAATCTGTATAGGGAGCGGCTGGAGGGTTTTAAATTATAATCACTACACAGCCTATTTCGAAACATCGAAACTATCCTAAGTTTGCAATACGCGGAAAGAAATACATCAAAAGTTATTTCACCCTCGAGCCAGCTGCTACCTATTAGGATCAGTTCACACAGAAAAAATTCTCGCGTACTTTTCTGATGTCACTGAATTAAGAACCGTATCAATATTGCTAAGGCTCCGTTCAAATCAAACGGAAAAAATTGCTTGAGCATACGCAAGCAATTTCCAGTTTCAATCTGAACCATGTTTTATATACAGGTTATAAGGTTAAAAATAAATCAATCAACGAAACTAAACAACTCTTAGTGAATTAAACTTTCAGGAAATGAAAAGAAAAAATCTGCCTCCATATAAACTATCCAATCAAGTTTTAAATGTTCTACGAATATGCCGATTTTTTTTTTCATTCCCTAAAAGTTTCGTTCACTGAAAGTTGTTCACTTTCGACTGATCATGCCCCTTCATTTTTGGCAAAGGTGTTTCTCACACCCCGTATTTATATTAATAAAGTTCTTTATCAATGGTATCACAAATTGCTCTCTTCTGTTACGCTCATGAGCTGCTGAACTGACCCATAAGGGTCTTTACACACGAAATATAACCTACGCCTTATTTTATAAAGCTACAAGTAAATAAAAGAGAAACTAGTTCATCGGTGTAAAGCTAGTTCTCTCGTCCTCTTGATCTTTATTGCGACCTTACTTATTGCTATATGAAATCGACATTTAGGCGAAGAAGATTTTAAATTTCATTAAATATTGTGATGTTTATCATTTTAAGTGTGTAAAAACCACTCGCCAAGAAAGCGTATACTGAACGTCCAAAATATGTTTTAGTGTCATGTCAATTTATTATTGTTTGTATACACAAGACCACGCAAGCTGGCGTATTTATACCAAAGAGAATTTGACCAAACGAAGATGTAAAATCTTATCAATAATTCCTTCAACGCTAAAAATCTTGCAGTGAAATTCTCTGCCTGCGTCTGTGTTCCCGAGCTCTTATAACCCGAATCTATTTAAGTCGCGAGTGAATAGGCTTCTTCTGGGCAAGCTCGTTCAATCGTCGACCTCATCTCTGTCCTCAAGGCTAGATCGAGGTCAAGAGTAAGCCCATACATAATAAAAAAAAAAAAGTGATAAGGAAAACTAATTAGGTAGGGGTGGGGATTCAAAACAACCAAAAAGATTATTTCTTATTCCTCATCTACTCACTGGCAGTTGCACAAAGTATCATTAACGTTAAAGTTCTGTTACATCTATCGCCGTCAGTCTGTTTTGATGAGAAAGAATGTATCAGCAATACATTTAAAGAAGCATTGACCGAGACGCTTACTGCAACTGGTATTTGGTATATTAAATTGTGATATTAATTTGCAACAGGAATTCAAATGTAAGGAACCTTAAAATTTGGCCTAGGTAAGGACATTAACTTAATTCACAATTTTCCGAACGATAAAGAAAAAAAAAATTTTTTTCGTAAATCATCGTTTCTTGTTCCGCAGAATGGAATTTAGTCATAGACTGTGACAAAGAAAAACTGTCATGTCACTAAGAGAAGTGAAAGTTTTTATTTAATTCTTTAATAGACTATGTTCCTGTACCATAAGCAAATCGATATTTTACGAAAATAAAAATAAATGTTAACTGCATTATTTGTGTTCGAAAAAAGGTTTGTGTTGCGAATTCTGAGCTGCTCTTTTACGCTTTGAAAAAAAAAGCAATTGATAAGTGTAAGGAAGCTTTTACCAACTGATGGTTAATCACTTTAAAATTTTGAATGCGATACCGAGGAATTATTGACAGAGTTCTTCTTGACTGGAGTATAATGTTAGGCGGTATTATAGTCTAATAATACACCAACAAACATGGAATTTGTTTATTCTTGTTTCGCACGTTCTTTTCTTTTCATTTTATAGTTATTTCATCCTTTCAAATAGTAACCCAGGCACTAACCCCCAGTTGCACAAAGCTTCTTTTGGTCTACTGCTGTCACTTTATTTGTTATCAAAACAGACAGTGACAGAAATAGATTTAACAGAGCTTTCAATTTAAAAAATCTTTGTGCAACTGGCAGTAAGTGTTTTAAAACTTGCTTCATAACAACGTATTTATAGATTTTATTCCTTGTACAACTCATTCTCTAATACAGGGTGTAAAGACTTCCAAAAAACTAAAAGGATTACACGCTACCAATTTTCCCCAAGGCACAAAGGTCTTAGAAAAAAAAAATATTTCCATTAAGTTTTCATACTCAAAGATGCAGCTTTATAAGCGAGTAATTTTTTTATTTTCGTGTTCCTGAGGATCTTTTTAGTTTTGTAGTCAAAATTCCAGTTAACAATTTTATACACCCTGTATACTCAACACAAGATTTAGAAAAAAGTCCTGTCAGATTTGTTCGTAATTTGACACTTCTCGTTTGACGTTTCACAAATAGACCTGCACCACAAAATCGTTCATATCCGATATCAGATCAATGTGGTAACTTAATTACATTCCTCGCGTTGACGTCACAATTCATTCTCTCTCTTTCTCTCTCTTACTTTAGACAATAAATAAATACTACTTTTTATACAATATGAACACTGACGAACGCAACTAAGTTACAATAAAACAGTTTTCAATGTTCGAGCTATATAGGTTTTCATTCATTCATACACCACGTAGGCAGGTTCCGAAATGTTACGAAAAATTTAACTGGTTAGAAACTTCTTAAACTGAATTTTGAATTCCAAAACGTTACATTACTTGAAAGACCAATAAAAAAAATCACCTACCCTCATTCTTCAAAAGTCTTTGTTCTGTCTATAGCCGAGGATCTTTCATGTAATGTTTCGTTACCGACGTGGCATAGATGACCCATCGCTCTTCAATAGTTGGGGTTTTCTTTCGCTAGGTAGCGCCACGTGATTTGAAACCCGGAAGTCGAAACTCATTAGTAACGCCATCTAACGGCTTGTCAATAAAAATTGATGTTATAATAAAAAAACTGATTAAAAAAATTTCATATCTGAATTACAGTAGATTCTTTTGTCAAACAAAAATATCATACAAATCTCTTGTAAGGCATATATGAAAGTTTTAAGTTCAAAATCACGTGACAAGTATTGGCGGCTCTCCCCAGGTATTGGTCGCGGGTATAAAAGCGGAGTGTTGGTGGGATGGGATGGGATGTAGTTCAGTTGCGCACGGGAGGCGCCGGCGAGTGGTGGTGGCGCTCCAGGTCCTCTAGCGAGAGCGCGTTGGGCACGTGGACGGAGGGCAGCTTGCCGGCGGAGGCGCGCGCCAGCAGCTCGGGGGAGAACCAGCGCGCCAGCTGGTTGTCGCCGCCCCCCGCCCCGCCGGCCCCGCCCATCTCTGCAACAAGTTCTATAACTTCATTATAAAATAATTGTTCAAAATGACTAGTCAAATTGTAGATAACAAGGCAGTAATATAATATTTATCTACTCTCATATCGTTAATCCTTAAAAATGCGTTCAAAAATTGTAGGTTAACAAATCAAATCAAAATCGTTTATTCATTGTTGGATATTAAAATCTCTTAATGACGTCAGCTAAACTACATCGCTTCACAAACAATGTAACATCTTCATAATGTCAATCTGTGGTTAGAAACACTCCAAGCAACACTTTTTTATCTGTGGGAGTGTATTATGAAGTATTGAATTTACTAACAGTAATCGCGGGAGACCTATTAAACAATTTTTTAATTTTTAATAGGCTCGCCATTGACAGCTTGATACGTTTGTAGTCTGTGGCTGCAAGGAGGTTTCATTGCAATAACGGAAAACTCAGCAAACAAAAGTTGTATTTACATATTTTTATTAATTTTGTAATGAAATAAGTGATAAGATTGTTTACGATTTGCCTTCGAGTGTTTTTAAAGCAGCTATAGGAACTTCGCTTAGCAGTTATCACCGGGAAAAAAGAAAAACATTGAGGTTTGTTTTTGAACACATTATTTTAGGATTCACGATATGAGAGTAGATAAAGTTGTGTATGCAACTCCACATAATTAGGTATAAAACACTCGTGTCTTCTATTATGGAACTTGGCTCGCTACGCTCGCCTGCGTCCCATAAACCGACACTCGAATTTTATACCCCTCATTATGTACCGTTTGCCTTCGAGTGTTTTTAAAGCAGCTATAGGAACTTCGCTTAGCAGTTATCACCGGGAAAAAAGAAAAACATTGAGGTTTGTTTTTGAACACATTATTTTAGGATTCACGATATGAGAGTAGATAAAGTTGTGTATGCAACTCCACATAATTAGGTATAAAACACTCGTGTCTTCTATTATGGAACTTGGCTCGCTACCCTCGCCTGCGTCCCATAAACCGACACTCGAATTTTATACCCCTCATTATGTACCGTTGCATAAACTACTATTTTAAGTTGGAGGCGCTATTTTGAATCCAGAGCGACGTCAGGCCTGTTTCACCCTGCGCGTCTTAACTAAGGCAGTCGATTGTAACGCATATGACGCGCTGCACGGACGACAGACACAGCTTGAGAAAAATCATCGAATATTTTTTGTTGCAACATTTAACGTTGGCTACAAAGAAAGACAAGAAAATATTGTTGTGTGTATGAGTGTCACGTAGAACACGAAAAAACAAAAGATATCGAGATTTTTAATCAACGTAGGCCTGTAAATTTAGTACAAATGACCCTCAGCAGCACCATGCGTGCGGGGTGGATTGCGGGCGGGGGGGCGGAGAGTGTCCGTTCTGTATGACAGTACTATTACCAAGGAGGTTTTAGTAGCAGCTCTTGCTGCTAAGGAGGGAGGGAGCTATAAGCGTAGCACTTTCTTGCGAGGGACCTCCATACTAAAATGTATGGAATTTTTTTCAAATCCTAAAAACGTAAAATTTTTATCTTTTACTCTGAAAAATATGTGACATGGGACTAATAAATGCTACTAACACAGTTTTTCTGGTGAAAAAACTTTCCATTCAGGAAAAAAACGGTGTTAAAAATCACGCATAAAATGGCTATTACAGAATATTTACGCTTCCGTTCTTAGTATTAATGATCACACAAGTAAAAAACCGGCCAAGTGCGAGTCGGACTCGCGCACTGAGGGTTCCGTACCACCACATAAACATAATTGTATTAGTTGAAATTTCAGTAAGTTAATGTGCTAGATTTTTTGAGTCCGGCACGCGCTTGACCAAATTTTATTATTTGTTGTTATTTTATAGCTTATGCACTATAAACATACCAATTTTCAAGTTTGTAAGTGTTCCCGTTTTTAAAATAGAACTAAAACAAAAATCGCCTCCACGACCATCCAACTTGACCCCTCTCTTATATAAATGTTCTTGAAACGGGAGCTCACTACAATTGGTTACCATTAGTTGTGAGAAAAGTTGTAATATTTAATGATTTTAGACTTTTCCCATTATTTGTACTATGAGACCTAGCTTCTTGCCAAATTTCATAATTTTAGGTCAACGGGAAGTACCCTGTAGGTTTTGCATTTTTGCATAAATGTATGGAGATGAGTACATAAAGTGCCATATCTTTTGATTGCGTCTTTGTAAAAAATTGAAATTTTCAGATCTTGTGTGGTTCATGGGTCCTAATATGTGGTATTAATTTCAACCTGATACCTTTACCCGTTCGTGAGATAAAGGGTCTTGACAGACAGACAGACAGACAGACAGACGGACAACAAAGTGATCCTATAAGGGTTCCGTTTTTTTCTTTTGAGGTACGGAACCCTAAAAAACGATATATTTTCACTTTCGCAAACAAAGTTTATACTAAAACATTAGATTTTTAAAGATATCTTGATTTTTGTAAAACTTAACTGAGTTTTTTGACCGACTAGCATGGGCGACAGTGAGACGCTTCACGCTTCACTAGCTCATACAGATTATGCATATGGGGGACTCTATAGTTTTTTACTCTTAGACTATTACTTTATTCTGTACTGGTACGTTATAAGCGCCATCTATGAGTATTTTAAAGGAACTACTTGAATAAACAGTTTAGCAACTCACCATTCAGGCTTCTCTGGTGGGATTGGACTAGCAGTTGATGCAACGAGGTGCCGCTGGGCATGCCTCGCGCCATGTTGTTCATTGTGCTGAACTGTAAATAAAAAGTAATCATTATATTAACGTTAACACACAGACGGGAACGAAGAAATTCCAAAAATTTTATTTCCGCGAAGGTAAAAAAAACAGAAGCCAGGTACGTACCCAACAGCACTAAAGTGTGAATGGTAGTTCAGCCACTCAGCTAATAGAACAAAATTAAAATGAACTTACCGATGCAGGTACTTGTTGCCTCTGTTGAGGATGAGGGAACTGACGAATGCTGCCTACCATTTGCTGAAAAAAACCAAGATAATACACGTTAATTAGTCATAAACAAATATTATCTGAAAATCTTCTCTCCTTGCTTGTCCCTGATACAGCTCAGTCTCATCATGATCATATCATCTTTCTCTGCTGAACATAGCATTCCCCTAAAAGTCGCGACCTTGACCAGATCGTCGGTCCATCTTATAGGGGCCTGCCCACTTAAAGGTTTACTGGCTTAAAGGTCCTATAGCAGCGGCCACGAACCGGAAGACATATCGTAGGCAGACTTCCCATAAGGTGGACCGATGATCCAGTGTCAGGAAATCGGACTGCTGAATTTTCCTTTATCAGCCAATCAGTTCCCAAGTCATGCAGACGTGACCTTTAGATGACATATGTTGATTGATGATTACTTATCATCGTTATATCGTATGTTGTAAGATCAATGACTGAAGTCACCCACCCTGGAGCCAGTGAGCCGCAATGGCCTCTGACATGGTTCATTATCGACTTTTTCCGTCGATACTATAGAATAGAACTGTGGTGAAAAAAGTGTCCCCATGATGGCCCTTTCGCGAACGTTTCGCGAAATTACGGCAACCCCAGAAAGGACGCTAGATAGGCCATTTTGTTTTTTGTCGTTTGGAGATTGACAGTTTTTGCAGTTATAACTTTTCTTTCGAATGAATTATTTTTACTATTTTATTTATTAGTGTGATAATGTATGAATTGGTGTTTTACAAGGCTGCTGGTGAGCTGCAGCGTAAGAGCAGATCTGAGAGCTAAGTGAAACAACTGTTTAACTTGTTTCAATTCACGTGAATAGAGGCATATTTGCAATATAAGATTATATGCTTTTATTGGTAATATTAACTGTTAGTCTGGGGTAAAGACGGTGCACCAACCTTACAAACGTTTAAGAAATGACAATAATATGTAAGCCTCTAAAATACTATATCTCGTGAGCTGATAGTGTTTGTGCCACTTAGTTGATATGGGATTTCTCCTACAGGAATGAGAATTAAGTCATGCGCGTCAGCTTGGAAGCAGGAGCCACACAGAAGAAATTCAAGACCAATCGGATCGGGTAAGGGAGGTGGAGGAAGCGATCTTGGAGAAGGTACAGAGTTTGTATGTTGTACCTCCGCGACAGGCCCATAGCGTTTCATTAGTTTTGCTCCCGAAGCTTAATGATCCTTACATGAAAATCTTAGACCCTTACATGGAAATATTAGACTGCGGTCGGGTACCGGGCAAGTGTGGGTATTTCAAGAAGAGGTGGGGGGTTTCTCTGATAGGACAAGCGTGAGCGCGGCATTTTGGTATCCATGACACTTTCGTGCCCTACCTGTTCAGTTTCATTCGCTCGGGAGGACTTTTTTGAACGCAACTAAAGGGCTATTGATGTGGCCAGGTTACACTTTTGGCCATAGTCACAAGAAGAAGAGTGTAAAACTTACCTGCTGTTGGTTGAGATAGTGCTGCTGGTAGTCGGAGGGTGCTGGAGCGTAGCCTAATGTAGGCGCCCCGCCGCTTTGGTTACCCTAGAACACAGACAGATTCAATCAGGCTAGGAGTGGTTGCTTAGCACCTAGAGCCTTGTCAGTGGCCTAGATATCGGGTCAATACACAAAAGATTGGGATTCTATTCGCAATAACGGCTTGGCGCCGGACTGTAATGACAAAACAAAAAACTAAGAGCGAAGCTGTATGGTCCTAGTACGATGGCGTATGTTGAAACGTATTTTTTTAAATATGTTTTATGTAAGTAGCAACTTAATTCATATTATCGAAAATAACGCCACTACTGACTTACAACAAAGGGCCATAAATGACTCTAGGCTCACTATCAAGTGACTGACCATACAAGTCACCATCAATGCGGACCGCGTCGACCTAGCGATCCAAGTATACAATGAAATACATTTAGGCTCGAATTTATAGTCGCGACTCAACCCTAAGTATAACTTAGCGCATGCGCAGCACGTTGCATCAGGAACTCAGCTAAAACTCAGCTATTCGATAGTCGTTGTCTTTCCTTCTGATTTGAGTTGAGGGTAAGTCGGGTCGATTCTTGACCGGGAGGATTATAACGAACACGTAAAGTCTATATTTGTCCCTTTCACTTATTTGGAGTTGTATGAAAAGAAAGATTATCTGACATAACTTTCATCAAATCTCTAGTAGAAATTTTTTCGAAGGGCACAAATCGCACAAATCCGTCAAAGAAATGTCATTATGAGATATGAAAACAACAATTTTTTACATATTCATTTTATTTAGTATTTAATTAGTATGTACCAAGCTAGGAACCTACTAGAAAGAACGAGAATAATCATACGCAATGTGCATTAGCGACCAGCGATATAAATTTATTCAATTATAATGTAATAATGGTAAGTGAAACATGATTTTAGTTCTCCATATATTTTCAAATTGTTTTCAAAGATTTAGCAGAAGATGAAGGGCTTGGTAGCCTTTTGTAAACTTTGAATATCTTATAAAACACTGCTTGGCCAGTTTCGCTAAATTTTCCTGCGTTCAAAGTGGAGAAATATGGGTGTTTACCCGTGGCCTATATGCCCTATATAATACGTATTTACATTCCATTAAATGGATCACAATTTGATCTGAGTACAATCCACTTGCTTACAAATGCTTTTGTAGTTTAACTGAACAATTTTATTTTATTTAGTCAAAACTTTTAAATAAGTATTTTTATTTTTCAGGTTGTTTGCACGACCTATAAAGTTGACCAATAAAAAGTCTGAGCTGACGACCAAAATAAAGTAATTTAGATGTGCAGCTTCAGCTACATGTTAATGTTATGTTCAAATACGTAGCCAAACGTTGGTCTGAAGATCTTACCGCCGAAAAGCTGCCACCAGGTCACGATCTTCCCTGGTCCATATGGAAGTCACTGAACAGACTGCGATCGGGCGTTGGCAGGTGCGGGGAACTCATGAAGAGGTGGGGCTTCTCTGATAACGACAAGTGTGAATGCAGAATTTTTCAAACTATGACACACTTGCTGTCGTACCCTACTTCTCCAGTTTCCTGCACTCGGAGGGACCTTCTTGAAGGCAACTAAAAGGCTATTTAATTGGCTACTTTTTGGGCTAAGCTTTTATAGTCAGTTTTGCCGATGACTCGAAAAGAAGAAGACCGCTAATCTAGCTCGAAAGAAAACATACAAATATATGGATCGTATTCTATCTATGTATAGAATACGATCCTCGCCTTCGGCTCGGGCTGCTAAAAGTCTCAGAAAAATGGTTCGTTTTGTGCACTTGTTGTAAAATCTACTATATCTTTCAATGTTCGTTTTATTTAAAGGTGAGCTCTCACTTAACCGCAAGAGATATACAGACAGCAACACTCATTCCTACTGCCTATAGAAGACAAAGCATTTCAAACGTTTCAAGTTTCTAGCGGAAAACCCCGCGACCATGCAACTTGACCCCACTATTATAGAAAAGTTCTTTAAACGGGAGCTCACCTTAACCACCTTAGTAACCACTATTAGTTGTGGAAAAACTGTAACATTCAATAATTTTAGACTTTTCTCTTTATTTGTACTGTCAGACCTAGCTTCTTGCCAAATTTCATAATTGTAGGTCAACGGGAAGTACCCTCTAGGTTTTGCTTATTGCATAAATGTATGGAGATGAGGACATAAAAAGTCATATCATTTGATTACGTCGTTGTAAAAAAAAATAATTTTCAGATCTTATGTGGTTTAAATATACTTTAATATTCGTTATCATTTTCAACCTGATACCTTTACCCGTTCGTGGAAAAAGAACCCTCAAAAGGACATTTGTTTGTGAGACGTTGATAAGAAGATCAAGCCTTACACATAGCCAAAACTGTTTTGTACTCCATAAATAATTTCCGTTGATTTTTAGGGTTCCGCACCCAAATGGTGAAAACGGGACCCTATAGATATCCCTCCGATGTCTGTCTCTCAGTCTGTCTGTCTGTCAGCGGGCTGTATCTCATGAACCGTAATAGGTAGAAATTTTAAATTTTTACAAATTATGTAGGATATCTGTTGCCGCTACAACAACAAATACTAAAAATAAAAAAAACCGGCCAAGTGCGAGTCGGACTCGCGCGCTAAGGGTTCCGTACCTATCTACTATACATATGATATACTAAAAGAGTTTGCTCTTTGATTTTAAAACTCCGCGACCATCCAACTTGACCCCTCTTTTATAGAAAATTTCTTGAAAAGGGAGCTCACCTTAATTGGTTACTATTAATTGTGTGAAAAATTGAAATATTTAATGATTTTAGACTTTTCCCATCATTTGTGCTGTGAGACCTAGCTTCTTGCCAAATTTCATAATTTTAGGTCAACGGGAAGTACCCTGTAGGTTTTGCTTTTTTGCATAAATGTATGGAGATGAGGACATAAAAAGCCATATCTTTTGATTGCGTCGTTGTAAAAAATTGAAATTTTCAGATCTTGTGTAGTTTATAGACCTTAATATTAGTTATTAATTTCAACCTTATACCTCTTCTCGCTCGTGAGAAAAAGGGTCTTGACAAACAGACAAACAGGGTTCTGTTTTTTTATGTTGAGGTACGGAACCCTAAAAATAAACAGCTGAAGAGGGGCGCAAAAAATTTTTTTTTTACCTTCCCTATTGATTGGGGTATTGTTGTTTAGAGCTCGTTGAGCAGTGGAATACTGTATTTCTTATTTTAAAAAATATTTAAAAACGAAGGAATAAGATGCTACGAAAGTCTTTTTCGTTTTTATTTTTTAATTTTGTTTAGGCTGTAAACAGAACAGTAATAGGTAGACAGTTGAAACTATTCAGATTATGTATTTCTATTGTCGTTATAACAACAAATACTAAAAATTTAAAATTGAGGCAGGCTTCCCTGCTACAAACGTGTTGTTAAACGCGTGTAGGCGATTTTTGCTCGATTTTTTGTTTTAGCTCTATCGTAAAAACGGAAACATTTACAAGCGTGATGATTTGTGTTATTTATAGTGCATAAGCTATTCAATAACAACAAATAATCAAAACTGGTCAAGTGCGAGTCGGACTCAAAAAATCTAGCACAGTAAGTTGCTGAAATTTCAACTAATACAATTGGTACAGAACCCTCGGTGCGCGAGTCCGACTCGCACTTGGCTGGTTTTTAAAATGTCCTCATTACCACATAAGCTTTCTCTGTTCCGTCCTCAATAAGCAGTTAACAATTTTGCTGAAGTATCTAAAAATACAATGTCGCAACGTTTGTCATGTCTGCGTTTACCTTTTAAAGTTATTTTTATCAGAAAGTGCCATCTGTGCGATATCTCTTGATCAAGGAGGTTTTAATCCTCGCTACGCGTAGCGTGGATTAAAACCTCCTTGCTCTTGATAAATAATTATATGAAACCATTGACGTAAGAAAAACGCTGCGCTTTCCAAAATCTTTGTATGAAACCAAAGATTTCGAACCTCCTTGCTTATGAAACACTGTCCATGTCCTCATAAACTAAAAACTTCATTGAAAATTTCATAGAGGTCACTTTCAGTAAAATGACCATTTGACAAGTAAAGGAAACACAGACGAGCGGCTGATGAGCGGTTTTAGCGGTAATTTATAAATGGATAAATAGGAGTGTTTTTGGATAGATTCTCTAAAACACGGAGGACCTTTATTCAGAATAAACAGGTTGAAAAAAAAATACACTAAAGTGATACGGGAAACATATATATTAGCCACCGGATGGATTTACATGATGGATTTACAAAACATCAACTTGTTTGTAATAACTCTACCTGTGGAACATGTGTCCACAACGTAAGAGCAGCACGAACCATTTGAGGCTACTGTCGACCCCCGCCTCCCCCCTTAAAATCAAATCTATTTCACCTACAAACTTGCAATTTTGCATGGTTAGTAAGACCCAAACTAAGAAGTAACCCTTCAACCAATATAAAGAGTTATAGACGGGCCATATGGAACATCGTTTGAAAACCGATCAAGTGAGTGAGGTCACTCTCTTTGATTTAGTCGGTGTTCGGATGCTCAACGAGTAACACGTGTGAGCAAATAATTAACTTCCCGCCTTTCTAATAAAATAAAGCCGTCCTGTGCTTTTCAAAGTATTCAAATAACTCAAGAAAATACGAACGAAGATTTAGGCGTCACATTTCACTTGTTAATATATTTTTTAGTAAAATCTAATTATTTGATAATTTTCTTGATAAAAAACCTTCGCCGGCCTTGCCGCCATTATTCAGCGACGCGTGTTTGAAACGACGGCATCTCGACGAACATTCGCTATCTCGCTCGCGCTACGTTGCGAGCGCGTGTTTCTATCTCTGTTAGGGACTGTGTGCATGTGATTAGGAAAACTTTAACCGTGGGTGTGCGTTTACATGTAGTTGTAGCGCGACTTGTTTTTTATTAGCGTTTTGTACGGATAAGGCCCATAACTCTTTATATTGGTCGAAGAGTAAGACCCGCCTATAGAATCCTATTTTTTTCCTAAATTTCATATAAGTATAAACCATTACCTTTTCTTGAGATATTGACGTCCAAAAGTCACTATCTTGTACACATGTATGTTAAACTACTACAACCTATCATTTTACGTACTGGGTGAGTACTACGGCACCACTCTTGACCGGTTTTCTAAATAGGTACGGTCAACCGCTTGTCGGTAGAAACTTTTTCAACTCTATTATCACGCCATAAGGTCCAAAAGTATTTCTACCGATGTGCGGCCGCGTGTACTTAATTTACGAATTAATATTATTCTATGTAAAGAATATTGTCCTTCAGGTGCTTGCTTTTGATTGCACCTTGTTAAGGCTACTACCTACGCCAATGACCTTGCCGTGTGGGCGGAGCTTATACCCTCTCCACGCTCAACCCGCAAAAGTGTAGTTAGATTAGAGGCGTAACACAGGGAGCACAGGGTTTAATTTTGCTTGCTCGTACAGCTCGCACTACGCAACGCAGCATAGGTCCGTCTAGCATGACGAGTCGCCCCGCACTGACTTCATAGACGAGGGCGGGGTATGGGCTGGGTACGGGTGGGAATTTAGTCGGGATTTTTAAGGAACCACATAATTTTTTATAAAATTTCAAAAAAATAAGCCGACCACATCAATAAACGTGGTATTGTAAATAAGGTTATAAATTTTCGTATATTTCTGATAAGAATTGCAGCAGTAAAGTGGTTACAAGTGGAAAAACTAGGGGTCATTTTGGATTTTTTTTTCTTGCGTCATATTCAATAAATAAATTTTTGAGGCCGACCACATCACTTGTCATATCTTTTAGATTACTAGATTTTATTTCCGTCAAAAAATCTGCCAATTTTAGTATCTAAAAGTGGTTTCAAAGTTAAACAGTAATTTTTGGAGAAAATAACATTGATGTTATACAACATCACTACATACGTAGTAGATTGTAATGTGCGAGAATGTTCTAGGTTGTTTTGTAACGTTCGAGAATGTTTCGGAATGTTTGAGAATTTTTTTGAGATGTGAGAAATGTTCAAGAATATTTCGGGATGTTCGACAATGTTTAAAAATGAACGTTTTCGGATGTTTCGGGACGATTGAGAAGGTTTTTCGGCACGTTTTGGGATAAATTTTCCAGTGATGCAAGATGATCGACTGTTATTCGAGAGTTAAAAAAATGTGTTACATAATCTCCGTTGTCCTTTTGCAAAATCAGTTCTCTAAAATTTTAAACGCCCGTCTACCTGTTCAGGAAACTCACTCAACCTGAGTTTAGATTTATATTTCTATCTCTTTCTTTCATTAAGTTGAGATCTTGGCTAATTTATAAACAAATTGAGCTGAGTAAAGGGTGAGAAGAGGGTGAGTAAAGAAATGGCCCTCCCTGAGTTCACGTTTGGTTTTTGCTTTGGACTAAAAAAAAATTATTATCTATGGAAAAAACGTGATCATTATAAGGGCTGTTATATTTTCAATAATTTTAACGAATTGATAATAGTGCGTTAAGATGCAAGTGTGCTATTTTGTTGATTACGCCCAAGGCTCTAGAATTGCAGCCCGAGCCGCAGGCGAGGGAGTAATGGAGCCGAGAGTGTAAGACCAAAGCGCATGCGCTTCTTACGACGTTTTTCAATACATTTACGAATAAAAACAGGTAACATTTGCTTACCTGATCAGGCTTTTGTGGAAAGTCCGTCTGGGGAAGTACCACCCCCTTGCTTTTTGCACTTTTTGTTTGCACTGCTGTGTTTCGGTTTGAAGGGCAAATAAACCAGTAAAATTACCGGCAGATTACTAATGCAAACTGTGATATGAAGAAATTCATCCCCTAAGGGGGTGCAATATGGGATGAAAATTTGTATGAAAGTCCGTCAGTTTTGTATTTAGACTAACGACTTCTTTAGACTAACGACTAAAAATTAAGTTTTACGTGTCTCAGGGTTTTTGAAAATTCTATACCCCAAGGGGTAAAAAGGGGGATGAAGTTGAAAATCCACTTAATTTATTATTTAATCATTAGGGTTGTAATTCTGTGGAACGCACATCACTGGTGTTGAAATTCCACCCCAAATTCAACTCCTGAAAAAGGGAAATGCGGTGAAAAAGTCTAAAAACCAATATGGGTATCATTTGTATGGTTTATCGGGTCGCTGATTAAGAAAACTAAAACAATTTTGAAATCCAACGTGGTGGACGTGAAACACCATCATCCCCTGGGGATGCGGTTGGGGTGCGATAGAGTTGAAATGTCTAAAAATCAATATGGGTGTCGTTTGTATGGTTTATCGGGTCGCTGATTACGAGAACTACAACAATTTTGAAATCTATCGTGGTGGACGTGAAATACCATCATCCCCTGGGGATGGGTTTGGGGTGCGATAGGGTAAAAATGTCTAAAAATCAATATGGGTGTCGTTTCTATGTTTATGTAAGGATAGGAATAGCGGATAGGGGTAGGCGTAGGGTTAGGGGCAGGGATAGGGAGAGGGGAATGGAGAAGGAGAGGGATGGGGAGAGGGAGGGGCAGGGGGTGAGGGAGGGGGAGGTTGAGAGGGAGGGGGAGAGGAAGAGGGAGGGGGAGAGGGAGAAACTGCACATTGTCTGAATTTCACGCGAGCAAAGCTGCGGGCACAGCTAGTAATTATAAGTAGGATGTAAAGGGGGCCAAAATTTTAATTGTCGCTACTAGGTCAAGTGGGGTATCATATGAAAGGGCTTTACTTGTACATTCTAAAATATATTTTTGTATTTTGTTACGTTTCTTAGTTTTCAAGTTATGATGAAAAATGTCAAAAGAAAATCCCATTCCCCCCTTATCTCCGAAGTTTGTGTAAGAAAAATCTGAATTAATTACAGTTGACAGAAGTTTATGTAAACTTTACAGCAAAAATAAAACGATCTTTCTAAGTTGCACAGTTTTTCTGAAATCTGCAAAAATCCTTTACAAATAAATTTAGTTTTGCGGTCCTGAAAATAGACTTTATTGCTTCCAAACATACTATAGGTATATCGAAACCCTCAGCGCGCGAGTCCGACTCGCACTTGACCGGTTTTTTTACATGAATTATAATAATCGCTTTCTATGACTTCTTTATTTATATGATTTTAGAAAACAAGACAGAAACTTTCCGCCCCTTTTGGAATCTATACCCTTCCCGGTTGCATGCCGGGCATTTAATATTATTTCATCTGTGGCCGGGCCCAATTCAGTCTATTCAGACTTTAGTGTGTTCAGGTAGATTCCACAAGGTGATGCATCAGTAAAACCAGGGAGGCGTAGCGAAGGATCCAGCAGTGTGAAAGATAGAGCAGCGCGGCGCCCTTCAGAAGTACGAGTATGCTTCCTTCTGACTGTTGATTTTACTGCGGCCGTTGTTTATGTTGTTTTCTCTGTTCGTATTTTCCATTCTCAAGCTTTATATGGGGAAAGCATCGCATTACAAAAGATATTAATTTACCTATTTAAAAGGTAAATGGTTCAGCAAATGAACAACCTCTATAAGTTTTTCGTTGCAAAAAAGTATAATACCTTTATGTGACGAATCCTTCTCAATGTACTCTCAAGAACTGAACGCATAATATAATTAATCTGTGGTCTAGCATGGGTCTAGCTGTCACGTTGTCAACGAACAATGTCATACGAAGTGGTAATTTTTTTTGAAATCAATAAAATTATAAACTAAACATTATTTATCTATCTAAACAAAATAATTGGTAGGCACCTCTAGGTAACCGATCATTGTTTCGATTTTTGGTTAATTGTGTGTATGTATTATATTAGGTTAAATAAATAATGTTCTCTTTTTCAGCATTGTTGCAAAATTCCATACATGTTTGCGAAACGTATGTGTAACATGGCCAGTCTAAAGCCTAGCTGACTAAACCTGACAAAAGCATTGCTAAAAAACGAATAAGTTTCGATTATTGTCAGAAGATCGTACCTACGAGTATACTTGTTCGTCATTACTTATTAGCCGGAAGATGTCCACTGCTGTCGAGGCCTCCAATGGAGTTCTCTTCAACCATTTATCTTCAACGACCAGAACTGCGCTGCCTGCATCCAGCGGTTTTTTTTACAAGGGGAAGGGTAGGGGATATTTGAAGCACGAAAATAGAAAACTTGGTTATATGAGTTGATATTTATAACAATAAAACTACTCGTTACGTTTACGCCGGATTTATTATTTATTTCAATGTAGGTATAGTAAGCAAATGTTGCCCACATTTATATTAGGGTAATGTGATGCCATAGTCTCGTGTAGTGCCGGCAAAGAATAGTACCATCCCATACATACCGGTGGGTGTCGTAAGAGGCGATTAAGGGTTATAAACTGGAGGATGGGAAGCAGCATCCTGCTGTGTATCGTACCATCTTACTTACTGCGGTCACCTACAACCGCGGTCCATGGTACCAGCCATAACGCTGACAAGCGAGGTTACTAAGGTACGAGTACTTCCCCCATCACATTTTTTCAGCAAAAGCCAAAGTTCTGGAGGGAGCTCCCTGTCCTGTAGTGGTCATTTCGTGGGATGTTATGATGATGCCAGAGCACTACCTATTCTTATTTCTAACACGAAACAGGTCGCACAGGAAAGGAACGGCTTAAGCTTATGGTGCACCATTTCGGCAGATTGAAGATGTGCGTTAAACTTGATGCAGGCGACGATATCCACGCTACACTAAAGCCATTGTGTGTCTTTGAGCCATACAATTTGAATTCAACTTTGAGCAAATCAACAAGGAACTTCTCCTCATAATTTCTTTTTAAATAGAAATTTTATAGTGCAGTAGCAATGGGTCATACGAGGTCGTAATGGTTCAAGAGCAAGTCCAGAATGGTGTTCTTTTGAAAGCAATAAAATCGTGATACAAATAATATAGGTTGTGGTACGGACACGAGGAACAACCCAGTATACAATCGATGGACACTTCTCACAAAGTGACCTGATCCCAAACTATATAGGCAAAGTAAAGTAAAGCCTGTACTTTGGGTAACAGAGGCTAATATACATAAATAGATAAATAACACAGACACAGGATAAACACTCGTGTTCATCACACAAATGTTTGCCCTTAGCGGGAATCCCGTCCGCGGCCTTCGGCGTAGAAGGCAGGCTCACTACCAACCACACCAACGGGCCGTTAACTAATTCATATTGTGAACGTTAGGTGGGATGTTATCGGTATTGTGAAGGTACCCAAATTGCAAATATCAGTTTTACAAAAGTGTTATGTTCAAAAAACTGTTTCACGTTTTTTTTATTATTGATAAAAAATATGTATACAGGGTCTTTTCAAGTTTGTGATCAAAATACCCTGTATGATTTGAATTACATTGTGCAGGTTCTCCTTTTGACGTTTAACTGACATCCTCAAGTCAGGGTCGACCATGACTAACCTTTGACAGGTTCGTGAGTAAAGATTCATGACGTCACGGTAAAATTTTTGTGCTAATTGATAGTCAACAACTTGAGCCGAACTCAAGTTTTGGCCCTCAGTAGAGCTATTCGTCTATGGCATACTAACTGCGTTTAGTTTGGGAAAAAATCGTAAAGTCTTGGTTTAAAAAATATTTTCTTACATGCATTATTTTGCAATTTTGATGTATTTTAGTAATTAGTGTACGCTGAGCAAAACACTTGAGGAAATTTAAAGTAATATTTTGTTTCAGCTTAGTATTATCATGTTTTGTAGTTAAAATGTTTTTCAACTCAAAGCAGTAACCGAACGCAGACTCTAGTCGAGCGTTTAGTCCTCTTGACGTAAAATCTGTCAAATTATTTCTACTATATTTGTTTACACAGATTCCCTCCCTGAGTTCAGGCTGAGTTTAGGATCAGGTTGAGTTCAACCTGAGTTCCAGATAAGTCAAGCTTTATCAATTCGGGCCTTAGACCACGTGAGTTTTTCTTGTCGATTCTTTATTTTTCCACATGGCGCCACTTTGTTTGTGATGCGATGTAATTTAACTGAGGTCATCAGGAGATATTTTGCCCTACAATAAATAAAACATTTTTGATATGGAGCAGCCAGCGAACTTACTAGGCTCCAGGAGCGAAGTAAACCACATGCAGTGCGAACTTAGGGTCGTGTTGATAAATCCCTATCCCCTGACCTACACTAAAAATTATAATCATGAGTGCAATCGCACATTTAAGAGGAATTTATCAATTAGTCTATAGGGACACGCGTCTTCATCGTTGGGCGTCAAAGTACAGAAAAAATCTAAATCAAAAGAAGGCCAAATTAAAACAATAACCTTGACAATAGGACGACCCTGCGGCATCTTTGGTGGCTGAGCCCATTGCTGCTGCTTGGGGCTCTGAGCTTCAGATTCTTTCTCTGCAGTCATCTTGCGTAATACCTGCCGATTAACAAATAGATTGCACATACAACGTGTAACGATGGGTCGAAGTCACATCCTTTGGGGTCGGTCTTGGTATATTTGACTGCTAGGACTCGACTATTTAGAAAGTTAATTCAGGATAAAAACAATGATACAATAACATAAATAAACAACGGGAAAGTTATGTCTCTCGCTGCTCATAAAACTCCTTCTTGACGAGTGCACTTTGTATGATGTATATTTATTAGCTGCCTCAACTTACCGAGGTGGGCGTGAAGGAGATGGGCGTGGCTTTAGGCGCATGCATCTCGTGACGGCGACGGTAGTTCTCTCTCTGCTCCTCTAGCTTCTTCTTGATGAGAGCACTTTGCATGATGGACTGCGTGTGAGCTGCTAGTTCACGTGGCGAAGGGATGCGTGACGGGACGCCTGCACCAAACTCTGATGTAAACGTACACGTCTCTTTATTATATTCTGCATATAATTAGTGTTTACGGAATAACCGTATCTGAGGTTTTTTTATTCACAAAGAAGGAAATAATCGATTTTACACTTTTTGATTACGGTCATTTCTTTTCAATTTTTTACATTGCTGCCGCTTCTAAACGTTTCTGATGTTACACGCACAGTTACTCTAAGACGAAATTTAAATTACTACAAAAATTGGTTTGCGTGATATACACGAATATTAAAACTAAAACATAAGAAAACCCATAAGAGCTGGGTTTTATTTTGTTGGATTTTTGGTAAGGCGAAGGTTCGCTGTCGTTGGAACAATAACTCCCACTCTTCTAACACTGCACAGAGCACAGAATGGTCACACGCCTTCTCTTTCTACAGGCGGCATGGTCAACACTTGCCAAACAAAATAAGCGTGTCAGGGGGTGTCGCCCATTTACGCCCACCATTTCCTCACTATCTCGCACAGCTCTGATGGAAATATCGTTAGGGGGCGAAACAAATAGCCTCCAGAATTTACAAAATGCCGCGAATCTCAAAATCTACTAGCCAGTGGCGTAGACACATGGCAGACTATTGCGAGTTCGTATTTATCGTAGTTTTGTGTCTGAGCCTTTAAAACTAGCGCTCAAGATTCACGCAACCTTAATACAATACGGTAATAGTAAACCTACCTGGATGATGGACAGCCAATGTATTCGGACTGGTCGGCATGATTGGAGACACACAGAACGCTGCGTCCAGTATAAACACAGACATATCATCAAATGAGCCGTTTTTAGTTTCGCAAGAGTTAAACATAACAGTTATATTAGTTACAAGATAAGTTAGACACAAACAAATATCAACGACTAAACGAATCTGTCCATGAAACTGAACTTTTCCCAAGAAACATGGGTCGATATATGAAAATCAATTTTTCATCCCATCTATTCGAAAATCGCTGAACGATTAGTCAATAAAGGAGAACAAAATAGCTGTTTTCTCCAAGAGACTTTAGTTTAGTAGCGGGTAAAAATGGGATTTAAAATTAGAATTTGAATTTATAGGTCCACCATAGGGATATTTTAGGTCAACCATAGAGGTCGAACCAAAATATTGTATGAAAAATGATACTGGCCGGTTGTACTATTAAAATTATCATGAATATAAAAAAAGAAATATGCTTGAAATGTAAAAAAGACTACCAACCAAAGAGGTTATGTTCCTAATTGATACAAAAATGTCAATGACATTTTCAGTTGTTACATACATACATACATAACATCACGCCTTGTTCCCGTTGGGGTAGGCAGAGACCACAGTTCTCCACCTGCTACGATCTTGACATACTTCCTTTGCTTCCTGAACCTTCATCAATCCTTTCATACATGCTCGTCGGTTTAGGGTACTTTTAACCTGGCCTTTATTCAGAACGTCTTGAATTTGGTCCTGGTACGTTCGCCGAGGCCTTCCCCTTCCAACGTTTCCATTCACTCTCGACTTGTGGATCTCTTTCGTCAATCTTCCTTCATTCATCCTCTCCACATGACCAAACCATCTTAGCATCCCTTTCTCAATTTTAGTCACTACGTCTTCTTTTACGCCACAACGTTCTCTTATCACACTATTTCTAATCCTGTCACTCAATTTCACACCAATCATACTCCTCAACGCTCTCATTTCTACTGCATTAATTCTACTTTCATGCTTCTTCTGCCATACCCAGCTTTCACTGCCGTACATCAGTGTTGGTACCAAAACGCCTCCATGAACAGCCAGACGAGCCTTGTGAGACACCTTCTGACCTTTCGTAAAAGCATGCAGAGCACCATTCACCATGTTTCCAGCATTCACTCTTCTTTCGATATCACTTTCGCACTTTCCATCTCTCGTAAACTTAGAACCCAGATACACAAACTCCTTCACTTGTTCGACTTGTTCACCACCTATTAATATAGTACACTCTGTCATACACTCTTCTCTTTCAAGTACCATTACTTTCGTCTTGCTTACATTTACTTTCATTCCTTTCCTATCAAAAGCCACATTCATCATTGTTACCATCTCCTGTAACTCGTCAGCAGATGACGCAAATATAACTTGGTCATCAGCGTAGAGAAGACATTTGATGAGTAACTCATTCATTCTCAGTCCACACTTACTCTCTTTCAGATCAGTCAAACAATTATCCATGAACAGGTTAAACAGCCAAGGTGACGCTACACATCCCTGCCTAACACCTTTTTCGATGCTAAACCATTCAGTGCACGCCCCGTTTATTCTGACGCAAGCACTGGAATCCTCATAAAGAGATTTCAGTGCTTGAATCAGATGACCGTTCACCCCATACATAGACAATGCCGACCACAATTCATTCCTCACCACTCGGTCATAGGCCTTTTCCAAATCCACGAACGCGCAGTAGACTTTTTGGTTTTTGGCCAAAAACTTTTCAGCTATGCACCGCAAGGAAAAGACCTGATCTGTACATCCCATTCCCTTTCTAAATCCCGCTTGTACATCCCATATTTTTTCGTCAGTATCTTTCATCACTCTTTCAATCAAAACATTTGCATACAGTTTGCCGACGACACTGAGAAGACTTATCCCGCGGTAATTTTTGCAGTCCTGTTGTGACCCTTTTCCCTTGTACAGCGGCACAATCACAGCCTTGCACCAGTCACCTGGTACTCGGCCGTTCGTCCAACACAGGTTGAAAAGGCGGTACAGCTGACTAGCCACAATGCCTCGCCCAGCCTTCAACATCTCGACCGACACTCTATCATACCCACCTGCTTTACCTGATTTCATACTTTTCTCACATACTTGCTTGCTCTTGCTTTCATGATCTCATCCATACTTATCTCACTTGAATTACTATCATATTCATTCTCATGCATTTCCACAGAAGACCTCGGTACGCTAGCCTCTGCTTCTCTCTCAAAGAAACTTTCAAAATATTCCTTCCATCTCTTCAGCACACATTCTTCACCTTTTATAATACTTCCATCCTGGCTTCTGATTTTACTCAGCTCCGATGATCCAAACTTTCCTCGGGCTGTCCGTATGGATTTCCAGAAAAACTTTTGGTTTGACTGGAAATCCTCAGAAAGCCTTCTGTCAAACTCATCTTTACACTCCTCTTTCTGAAAATGAAAAATGAAATGAAAATGAAATTATTTATTTGCTATAAATGCAGTATAAAAAGATGTCATGAAAGCAGTTATGAAGTCCTGAACATTTAGATTATAATAAATCATGCAAATATTTGTACCTACCTATAAAATTAACAAATTAAAATTTAAAACCATTACATTATTTAAATACATCAATTAAAAAAAATGTCAGAAATCAATACATTAAAATAGATTAATTATTTACAGTCATAAAATTCTTTAAATGTGTAAAAGCATTTGTCACATAACCAGTCAAATAATTTTTTTTTAAATATTATTATTGGCAAATTTCTAAAATCCAAAGGTAAATTATTATAAACTCTCACTAACATTCTGGAACAGTTTCTATCAAAAAGGGCTGTTTTTCCTGGTGGCAGTACTATTCTATTTGGGTATCTGCTATTATATTGGGTTACATCTTTTTTCTGATCAAAAAGCTTAATATTGATTTTTACAAAACATGCTGCCTCAAATATATACAGGGTGTTAATTTGATTGCGTGCCATAGCTTAAGGGGTGGTTCA
The DNA here is from genome assembly GCA_947532105.1 of Athrips mouffetella. NCBI lineage: Eukaryota > Metazoa > Arthropoda > Insecta > Lepidoptera > Gelechiidae > Athrips > Athrips mouffetella. Next base: position 15,243,491 of record OX383977.1, read on the forward strand.
GTAACGATAAAGAAACTCAAAAAAATTATAAAAAAAAATCCTACTAAAAAAATTTAAACTCCATTGAAACTAAACTAACGCGAAGGGCAATGACCGCGCGAATGGGCCGCTATCAAAAGCGCGCGAAAGAGTTTCAGATATGTAGTCGTCATGGAGATCTTTAGGGGAGGCCTATGTCCAGCTGTGGACGTCTTTCGGCTGATATGGTGATGATGTGCCTACCTTATTCAGTGATACTCGCGCGCTTGCCACGTTGCTCCGCGTTAGTTAAGTTTCAATGCGGTTTTAGTTTTCTTTTTCAGTCGGATTTTTTTAAATATTTTTTTTGTGTTCCTTTATCGTAGCTGAAACACCCCTTAAGCTATGGCACGCAATTAAATTAACACCCTGTATAAGCAAGGTAAAGGCAGAAGCTTAAGTTTTTTAAAAAGTGGGCGACATGATTCCAAAGGATCAACAGCACAAATTGCTCTTATACAACGTTTTTGAACCACAAACGCTCTTTGCATTTCAACAGAATTACCCCAAAGCACTAAACTTCTTTCTCTCAACAACATCCTTTACAATACCTTTCAATACCTTAATATGATTTTTAGTATTGTTTCATCAAGTAATAATATTGTAATGGTATTTTATATTTAAAATTAATGACGAGAGTGTGTCTCAATGAGCCTCTTATTCTTTTCTCATAGAGGGAGATGAAAAGTAGAGTGTATTACGCGGCTGCAAAAATATTTTTACCTTGGGCGACCTATTGAATCCCTCGCTACGTTCAGGATTCTACTTTAGAATCCTTCACTTCGCTCTGGATTCAAAATAGCGCCCTCGCCTTAAAAATATTATTTTACAGCCTTATGATACAATCTACTATATGACCTCCTATAGAAACTGCATCAGTTGATAGCGCATTTTTGATGGGAGGTCAAATTTGGGTTTTCGTATTTCGAGCTATGTTCCTTGGGAAAAGTTTTCATCTTCACGGGCAGATTCACACCCTTAGTATTATCATACCCTTCCGTTACACGCTGTAGAATACATGGAATAGACGCTCTTTAAATTACTTGTATTTTTCTGTTAGCCGGTAATAGTAGATTAGTAGCCAAGGGCTGTAAAGGCATCAATTGCAGCCCGAGATATTTAGGCGCACGAGCGCAGCGATAGTTCGAGGGTGCAATTGATGCTTACACCCGAGCTAACTACTCTGCTTTACATCTCGATTGTGAGGTAAGTAGGTCCTTATTACCACCAAATTGTAGGTGACCAATTAGCGCTCTAGGGTAATAATGTAGCTAGAAAAGCCCTAGGGCGGTAATTAATAAAAAAAAAACACTTCCCTCTTTCAAAACTTAATTACTTACCGCCCTAGGGCTTTTCTAGCTACATTATTACCCTAGAGCGCTAATTGGTCACCTACAAGCCCTATTTGGGGGTAATAAGGACCTACTTACCGAATATGAGAGATGTAAAATTTATAAAAGTATTGCTAATGGCATTGCAACATTTCCGCACCGTCGAATGAGTTAGTACTTAGTAGTAAGTGAAATTATAACGCGTTAATTTAAAATTAAAAATAGGTTTGAGCACACCAACGATTTTAAATGTTGTGTTAACGAATCACTAATGTGCTCAGTCCCTTTCTTCACAAGAATTCTTTTTGAATTGGTTTGATTCTGAACCACTTAGGGTCGGGTATAATAAATTTCTCTCAAGTGTGAGACTGCTCTTAAGATATACTTTACACATAAAATTATGCAACTTAAGTGCAATGTCAGACTTGAGAGAGATTTATTAATTAGCTAGTTAGTTAATAGTAGTAGTTAGGTTTCTTAGTTTCCTCAAGTGAGAAGTGAAAGATGACAAACCTGGATGCGGCAGGGGAGACAGCCTCAGCGGCTGATGATGGGGAGGAACCACCAGGTGGGCGGGCGCCACTCCCACTCCCGCGGGCAGCGGGGAGCCAACCATTTGCTGGAAGGGATAACATTCGTCAGCACAAGTCTAATCACACCAGTTGCTTAGAAGCATTTCTGTTGGTAAATTTTAACGCTGACACGCTTTTTTGATGTAAAGGAAAGTTAAGTATTGCCGATACCCATTTCTGTTGAATAGTAAAGTCAAATTGCTCACACTCTTTTTTGTTGAAAAGGAAAGTAAATATATTGCAGAAATACTTTTTTCTTCAAAAGGGATATAAATTTTATGCTAACGGTCTTTTTTGTTGAAAAAGGAAGTTAAATCAATTGCTGACACTAGTTTTGGTTAAAATGGACAATTATATGACAACGATTTAACTAGAGAAAAGCGTGAAGAAACTGGAGAGCCATTTTCTTATATGTGAGCCATTTTTTTATATGTGACATGTGAGAAAACGAGTAGGTGGGCCATCTGATGGAAAGTGGTCACCACCGCTCATGAAACCCGCTGTCTTATTAGTGGCATAACTTGACACTAATAAGACAGCAAAGCACGTTACCCACCCCGAGAACTAAGATGGTGTGTCTCGTGTGCCGGAAATTTCGCTGGCTCCCTTACCCTTCAAACCGACACACAGCTGTTACAAACACGCTAACACTGCTATTTTACGGCAGAGATAGGCAAGGGGGTGGTACTTCCCCAGACGGACTTTGCACTTTGACTTTGATATTAGAAATATTGTCACTTTTAAATGAAGGTGGGTGGTTGCCATGCCAGAGGCCACTTGGTCGCAGCCAGTAGGAGCAGGTAGCTAGCACGAGGTTGCCGAGCTGCTGATGAGGACCTGGTCATCTCCCGACCTTCAGACCCTCACTGACCTGTCTCTGGTGGTGGTGCAGCCGCAGTATGGTGAGCAGCAGGTCGCGGTGGCGCGCGGCCAGCCCGGGGTTGCCGAGCTGCTGATGAGGACCTGGTCATCCCCCGACCTTCAGACCCTCACTGACCTGTCTCTGGTGGTGGTGCAGCCGCAGTATGGTGAGCAGCAGGTCGCGGTGGCGCGCGGCCAGCCCGGGGTTGCCGAGCTGCTGATGAGGACCTGGTCATCCCCCGACCTTCAGACCCTCACTGACCTGTCTCTGGTGGTGGTGCAGCCGCAGTATGGTGAGCAGCAGGTCGCGGTGGCGCGCGGCCAGCCCGGGGTTGCCGAGCTGCTGATGAGGACCTGGTCATCCCCCGACCTTCAGACCCTCACTGACCTGTCTCTGGTGGTGGTGCAGCCGCAGTATGGTGAGCAGCAGGTCGCGGTGGCGCGCGGCCAGCCCGGGGTTGCCGAGCTGCTGATGAGGACCTGGTCATCCCCCGACCTTCAGACCCTCACTGACCTGTCTCTGGTGGTGGTGCAGCCGCAGTATGGTGAGCAGCAGGTCGCGGTGGCGCGCGGCCAGCCCGGGGTTGCCGAGCTGCTGCATCAGGTGCTGGTGGGTGATCTCGCCGGCCTTCAGACCTTTATACAAAAACACTATTTAACAACCAAATTAGGCTGTTTGTCCACCGCGACGATTCCGAGCCGACACCGATAAAACAAAAGAACCGCGCTTGATAGAAACGACACTACGAGTAAGTAAAAAGTACTGTTTTGGCTCTTAACTTTGTCGGCGTTTTTCTCTTATCGGTATGGGCTCGGAATCGTCGCGATGGAGAAACCGCCTCAGGGATACAAGAATACTCGTATAAAACTTTTAAATGAAGACTTACGTAAAAGTCACATTTGAGTGTTAGTTACTATTTCTTTCCGATCATGAAAGTTAAGCAACGTTGGCCGTGGTCACAACGTGGTTGCGTGACTGATAGCGGCACAACCACTAGTTTCTAAATATTGTATCTCTGCTGCATGAGAGCTGAACAGCGCGAGACGTGTTTCTGTCCTGCCCAAATACTATAGGTATATGCATCGCTTCGTCCTGTTCTCACTGCTTATAATCAAGCTACTACATTATTTCGACTGTAGAGCGTTTCCGTGCTTTAGAAGGCACATCAAGTCGTCGGTCCCGGCTACTTTCACTGGTCGTAGTCGTAAAACAAGTCATGAGTCCATTTAGGAACTTGAAACTCTAGCAACCAAGTCTGCCACTACCTACCCTAGAAAAGCTTATCTAGGATTGGTTCTGGTTTTCTCTCTGGTTTTTAGACGTCAGATAGCAGTCGCTCTGTGTAAAAACCAGAGCCCTAGTTACCCTGTTCCCCTAGGTTGTAATAGTAGAATAAGGCTATGGCAATGATGATGAAGACTTACGGAAATTATTCCTGTCGAAAGAAATAAGATTACCGTGAATGATGGCTTGGGCCTCCGGTCTTTGCAGTAACTCAGCGTCGGGCGCCGGTAAAGCCGCCCCTAAAGCCCCCAGCTCAGTCGCAGCTAATGCTGCCGCTTGCTGCTGTTGCTGTTGTTGCTGCTGCTGCTGACGCTACAACAAACATATTTAAATTTACTGTTTATATTTCGTCTCCTGACCTAAAAGTTAAGGACCATTGTTAGAAGTACATTAGAAGTAGAATCTTGTTAAAATTTTTCGGAACAATTAAGTTTTCCTCTTGACCGCGTCCCACGTCGATCGACTCGACTCGTTGGCGACGATGTTCTTACGTAGGATATTGCGTCGCTGTGCATCTTCTATCGCATGTATCATGGGGAGTGCTCTGAAGAATTGCTAAGCTAATGCCTGTTGCAGAATTTCATCACCGTACCACTAGACAGAAGTTAAAATTTCATCCATTTCACCTGGATAAATGGCTGTCTACCACTGTACGTTTCAAAAGAAAATTCTTGCCACGTACGACCGCCTTGTGGAATCAGCCTCCTGTGCAGGTATTTCCGGACGGGTACAACATCGCAGCTTTCAAGAAACGAGCCTACAACTATCTTAAAGGCCGGCAGCGCACCTGTGAGTTGCGGTTTATTGCCTCCGTATTTTATTTAAAAAAAACTAATTTCAATTGTACAGATTGATTTGTGTTTTACTTTAAAAGTAAGTTCACCCAAAAGGCTTCGCTTGGTGACGCGCGCATGGAATTTTTGCACAATACGAAACTTCCACCGAAAACTAGGTCATCTGATCCCAAAATTGACATTTTTTAGGCTACCATACCACCTCCGTCGCCTTCATTTATGTAATAAATAAATAAGTACCTGTTGCACCTGCAAGAGCTTGTAAAGGAGCTCCTGCGGGATGTGCGGCGCCTGCTGCTGTTGCTGCTGCTGCTGCACTGCGGCGGCCTTCTGCTGCGCCTCCACGCTCTTGTTCAGCATCTAGATATATATACATCAGATGTAGCTACCGCTAGGCTCGTATATTTTAGCTACTTCCAAAGTATTATGTCTTACGGACAAAAGGTACCCACATCAAAAAGTTTGGTGCGAAAAGTTGAGATATTTTTTAATATGCAAAAATTTATGAAAATTACTTTCTGAAATTATTTCCTTGTTTAAAATGCAGTATTTTAATAAAACATTCAACAAACAATCAAACAAATCTGAAGTTAATCGATTCCTATATAAAAGCAGGGGTGGAAACTAATTCCATGGGTAAATATACTGATTTTACTGACTTAAACACTCCGAAATACTGACTATTTACTGACCACCTACTGACCTAGTCTCTAGAATAATGACCTTCCGTCGGTCAATTTATAATTGAAAGAGAGCTGCTTAATAATTGCGACAGACATAATCAGGTTAAATTCGGGAACAAGCTAAGCAGTAGTGCAGCAGTTAGGGAAGGCAGGCACAGCCTAAGACTAAGTGACGAACCTAATAAACACCTGCGTTTACCAGATCACCGATGATTCTTGCCTATTTGTTAGCCCTGACTTATATTATCTTAGCCCTACCGAATTCAATTAAAAACAAGAGTTCACATTGTTGGTTAAGTGGTCCCATGATGTTTGATTAGTATATGCAGGTAAAACGAAGCATAAACAACGTGAATTTTTACCGGTTTTGCTGCCGAAGCCCAGTGATTCTACTCATGAGAACAAGCAACTATTGCGAAGAAAAATAATTTTTACTTCAAAAGAATTCCTACACGAAATGTGTCGACCATGTACCACTATTATACCACTTTATATATCATGGGACCACTTAACCAACAATGTGAACTCTTGTTTTTAATTGAAGTAGGTAGGGCTAAGATAATGTAAGGTAGGGCTAACAAATAGGCAAGAATCGTCGGTGTTTATTAGGTTCGTCACTAAGTCTTATGCTGTGCCTTCCTTCCCTAACTCAAACCAAAATGCAGACGCCACTTCACCTCGTTGTCCTCCTCCAAGTCGTTTAACCATTCATTCATGTATACATTCTAATGCCAAGGATTGTACTTATAAGCTTTCGAGCTAAGGAGTACACAGTGCGAAAATACAAAGAGGGACAGAAATGATGGTCGAGGGAAAGCCCCGAAGAACAAAAGAAGAAAAAGAAAGATCTCAGATCCTCAAAATACTGACATTACTGACCATTTTTCGAAAAAACTGACTTTTACTGACCTTAGTCAAAAATACTGACTTTTACTGACTTTACTGACCATTTTCCACCCCTGTAAAAGACATACATACTCGTACATAATATCATATTTTTCCCATCGGGGTAGGCAGAGACCACAGTCCTCCACCTACTACGATCTTGGCATACTGCCATTGCTACCTGTACTTTCATCAAACCTTTCATACATGCTCTTCGGTTTTGGGTACTTTTAACCTGGCCTTTAGTCATAAAAAGACAAAGGATTTAGACCTAAATAAATAAATGTTTTTTTGCTATGCTTTTATTTACTCAATTAATACAAGATTATTCCTCCCCTAGCTCAAACACATGCGGAAATCCTTCTGGATATGCTGTAGATCAAGTTATCCAGTAACTCCTGCGGTAGCGTGTCACATTCTTGAATTGCAGTTTCCCTGAAAGGGTCTAAAGAGCTGGCTGACGATTCCAAACAGATCGCTTAAGAGCATCTCACGCGTACTCGATAGGGTTATAAGTCAGGCGAGCCGACAGGCCAATCTAATTGTGCGATGTTGTGTTAAGCTCGATATGCTGGTGCATTATAGCCGACAAACACGGCTCGGTACCTGGAGAGAAATCTTAACAGTCTGTAGATTCCGTCGACAGCAGTGGTTTTGTACAAATTTGCCGTCATGGAGCTTTTATACTATTTAATTTTTTTTACACACTAATTATAATTTTTTATTAAGATTTACCTAAGTATAGTTATAACTGAATGCAATATGTTACCTGTAGCAAGCTCATGGGCTGCGGTTGCGGCTGCGGCGGCGGAGCGGGCTCGGCTGCCGGGACCACGTGACCGCCGGACACCTGCGCCAACTGACATTTATACATTCCTCAATCAATAGACTGTTCTAACGCAACGAGACAACCATCTTTAAATCACGTCTTGCGGCTTCATTTGACTATTAGCGAATCGAATTAAGGTCGCAAAAGGCCAGAACGTTTCGGATGATGAACCTAGTACCAACTTTTAGTATGTTATAACTCCTTCAAAACCACCGAGACGAAAGCTGTCAAATGCCTGGATCAGGAGGTATGACGTCATAAATTTATTGTATGGGTTTTCAATTTTTTTTATAAATATTCCTATCGTGTAGTATATCAAATGAAGGGGGCTTTAAGAGCTGATTCTGGAAATATACTACATTTTCACATTCGAGCATTTGGTTATCTTAAAATCAAAGAAACATTTTCTAAACACACCAAGTTTGAGCTCCTCCAGGGAAAAAACGGCAGATTTTTTTTTTTAAATATACGTCCAATTTCTCGCTATATCCTCATTAATAAATTGTATGAAAGCAATTTTGAAAATATTTAACCCGAAACTAGATAAATAGGATAAGGTTTTCGATAAAAAAATGGTCATACACAAAAATTAGGAAATTAGAAGCGTTTATTCCCTGGAGGAGCTCAAACTTGTTGTGTTTCGAAAATGTTTCTTTGATTTTAAGATAACCAGATGCCCAAATGTGACAATGTAGTATATTTCCAGAATCAGCTCCTAAAGTCCTTTGATTTGATATACTACACGATAGGAATATATTTAAAAAAGTTATGGTGTAAAGAGTGTAACGAGCCAGACGCACCGCAGGATATTGTCCATACTTGGTTTATATTCCACACATCCGCACAAAGCGCTTTGAAACATCTTTATAATGCGCACGGCTAAGGAGTGAAATTCTCTGCCTGCGTCTGTGTTCCCGAGCTCTTATAACCCGAATATATTTATGTCGCCAGTGAATAGGCTTCTTCTGGGCAAGCTCGTTCCATCGTCGTCCTCATTTCTGTCCTCAAGACCGAGGTCAGGATTACGCCCATAGACAGTACAAAAAAATTACCAACAAAGTCCACTGCTGGATTCGGACGACTGACGCCCTTTCTTATTGTACCAATGTCTATAATATGATGTCTTGCTGCCTCATATCTGCTCGTATCCAACCTATCGTTTTACAAGTTCTTGTGCAACCTTTGGTTATTTTTAGTCCTGTCCATATTTTAGTATGTTAATCAGGACACAAATCTCAAAAAATCCCAAAGAATCATCGTCAAAAAAACATTATTTTTAAAGAAACTTTGCATGATTAAAAGTGGTTTATGATATGACGCACATTTTTTTTCTTTTTGCAACCCGACATGGGTATTTGGGAAAGTTGTTCAGATTGATGTTCTGAGTAACATACAAAAATTGGCTGATGGTTCAAAAATAGCCCCGGCTTAACATATCTCATCTCGCAGGACACTCGCGTACGAACTTGCTCATCTACAAGACAATTGAATGAATTTTTCTTTCCTTACCATACAACAGTGAGGAACGTCGGATTTGGTCACCTCTACGATGGGTTACTTCTGGTAGCATCATATGCATTTCAAATGTCAGCGACAAACCCTCACACATCAGGCTAAATATTGTCCTGACGTTGTATGTACTAATAGATGAAGCGGGAAATTCCATTCCTCGCACTCAACCTACACTGTCTTTGAAAGGTTATACACAATTTTTGTATCCAACGGAAATATCACACTCACCAGTCGTTTGAAAGCGGAGAGATCATGATCGGGCGCATTATGTTGGGGTGGCTGCGGGCGCAGACGAGCTTCCAACTCTTCCAGGCTGTGGATCTTACCACCAGCTACGGAGTTCAGCTCTAAAACAACGATGAAACAGTTAAAATCAGAAATGTCAATACAGACAGTTAAACAATGCTGAGAAAGCGCTATATCAAGGTACATTGAATAATACATCGGTAGAAATACTTTAAATACGAACATGGCATCAATCACTGTTGCGGAGGGAGTCACATGTTTTCCATACCTAATTCGAGAAAGAAAGAGGCAGACAAAACTACGAAATAAGAGAAAGCAAAGCTTGGCTTGCAGAAGCGCTCGAAACTCTTGGCAGACGGCAGGCACATCCATGCTTTTTTATTCGTTCTTGGCGGGTAGTTGTCCTGCTGATAATGCGCGAGTTTTTACCGATTTGTTGCGTTGTTTTATCTAGAGAGAAAACGACGGAAAGAAGATGCGACAGAAGAGAAAACAAGCCTTGCCAGGCAGAAGCCCACAAAACCGCTCCAAACACAAGTGATCTTGATTATTACTTGAAGGGTAGTTGTCTTGCTGATAATGCATGGGGGTGTGGGTTGCTACCGCGTTTGCGCGTAGTAGTAACTCAACCCGAGGTGAATAATAAGAGATTGTGTAATAAATACAAGTGATTTGTGTTGAGAAACTAAGGGAATGAGACAGAAAATAGGAATTAAAAAATTAAAAGCAAAGCTTGGCGGGCAGAAGCGCTCCAAACATTTGACAGGAAACAGGCATATCCATGTTATCTCTACTCGTACTTAGGGGAGTAGTTGTCCTGCTGGTAATGCGTGGGTTGATGAGGGTGAGTGATAATAAACAGTGTTATCAAGAGATAAAAAGACAGAATAGTAAGTTAAGCTTGCAGGCAGCATGCAGAAGGACTCCAACCACCCAAGTTACTCTAATCATACTAGGCGGGTAGTTGTCCTGTTGACAAGCGTGGATTGATGAATGTGGCTATAACTGATCCGCTAGGTGTGTATAGTCGAGATTGCAGAAAGAGTAAAAAAAGTGATAAAAACTGCTAAAGCAGGGACAAGCGCTCCAAACACCCAAAAGATCTTGATTCGTACTTGGCGGGTAGTTGTTCTGCTGATATGCGTGGTTTGAAGAATGTGGCTTTAACCGATGTGCTAGGCGTGTATTGTCGAGTTTGCATTAAAAAAAAAACTGCGAAAGCATGCAGAGCGTTCCAAACGGTTAAATGATCTTGATTCGTACTTGCGCTCCAAACATCCAAAAGATTTTGATTCGTACTTGGCGGGTAGTAGTGCTGATATTGTGTGTGTTGATGAGTGTTTTTACCAAATATTGCGTCAGTGTTATCTAGACAGAAAACCATGGAAAGAAGATGCTGCAGAAGAGAGCAAAGCTTGATAGTCAAAAGCATGCAGAAGCGCTCCATTATCTTGCAAGGCAGCAGGCATATCCATGTTATTATAATTCGTACTTGGCGGGTAGTTGTCCTGCTGATAGTGGGAGTGTTGGTGCGGGTTGTTACCGGCTCGCTCGGCGTTGGCGTTAGCTCGTCGCAGCAGCTCGAGCAGCGACACGGGGCCGGGCGCGGGGGGCGCGGCGGGGGAGATGGGCGCGAACACGTGGCCCGCCTCCCCTCCCCCGCCCCCTCCCGCCACCAGGGCCGGCTCCAGGCGGGTCGAGCTGTCCAGGTCTGCAACGGAAACACACAATTAAACCTCCTTTGTTCTGTATGATAGCATAGAGTAATATAATACTGGGCGTAACAGAGAGCTCATCGCCATACTAAACTTGGAACCCGCCTAATACTAACTATTAGAGCGCCATAATTAGTATTGGTGGTATTAGGAACTAACAAGACATCAATGAGGTCTGACAAAATCGCTATCATTCTTTCGTTCGTGTCAACTAGATGGCGTTATGCTCACACTACCATAGATGGCGTTCTTATAAATATGGATTACATAATTGCTGTAAATTTAAAATTATGTGTTATTAGGGTTCCGAACCAAAATGTTCTGTCACACCCATTTAACTCAGCAACTACTCACGTAATCAAATCACTAATCACGTTCTAACTACTTTTAAAATATGCTAGCCCAACTATTATTAGTATTATGAAAAAAAATATATATTTGTTATTTATGACTGCAAATGGGTCCCAAATATGGAGGGATAATACTTTAAACTATCGTTATTTATTAGGTCGAGTGAGGGACGTCTAATGCTTTGCTGTGAAGGTAGGTACAGTCAAAGCTGGTCAACCTTGACACTCACAGCTTAACTTTAGTTCCTGCGGCTGAAAGAATAAGAATGGTATTGAAAGTCCAGTGTGTCAACCTCGAAGTGCTCTCAACTGTTTCTACCTACCTACCTAACAAATATTTCGTACGTACGGCAGCAAGCACGTAGAAACAAAACAAGTATAAGCTGAACCAGCGCTACACGCACGCTAGAGACGCCTGAAACCAGAGACCCCAAGGTCAAAGTGTTTCCACCGACAAGCGGCCGTGTGAACCTAGAAATTGCCTACTTAAGTATTTAGGTACAGTCAACGACAGATCAAGCTTGACACATTGGACTTTGTATCGTTCTTTTTTCAATAGGCATACGGGCTAGAGTCGCACTACGTACGACTACGAGTGTCAAGCTTGACCTGTCGTTAACTGTACATAAGGCCACCTTGTCTTTACAGAAAATGTCATGATTCACGTGGTATAAGCAGGTGGGTACAGTCAAGAGCACATCAAGCCTGACACGATACTGTTCTTATTTCAAAAAATTTAGGCGCTGACCTTTTAGAGATTCTTATGCTCAAAAAAGTCTTTACTGTTAATGAATGTTGATGTTGTTGATTTTTATCATCTCGGAAACTGGAAGAGGTAACTCTGCCTATCAAACTGAACAACTTCCCAAGAAACATAGCGCGAAATACGAAGAAATAACATCAACCTCTCATAAAAAATGTGCTGTCATAAAAAATAACTGTCATAGCCCGATTTATCCTGGGAGGCAATTCTTGAATATCACCGGGTGATAAAATATCACTCAAAAAATTCAAAATCACAGATTTTTCTTTTCAAAAGTGATGATTGATATTAGTAAAATATAAAGCAGTCCTTGATTGTTAATTTTCATGCATTCTGATTTACCTTTCAACAGTTTATCAGGGCAAATGTGATTTTCAAAGTCTCAAAAGTGATATTTTATCACCCGGTGATTTTCAAGAATTGAGTCCCTGAACGCGCTATAGGTAGGTAGGTAGCGAGCGAGAGCGAGGTGCACGAAGCGGCAACATGGCGCGCGTATCATTATTAGAGTTAAACAAAAAATGTATAGGATTGACATTAACTAACGAAATGTTGCGTGACAGCTATTGTCAATCCCATACATCTTTATTATATTCTATTAGGGTTTAAGATACAGATTATAGTCACTTGTCCCTAGTATAGGCCTTTTAGCATTCATTCTGTGTTTGCGACGAAACGACTCGACTTAGTTTAAGCACGTTTAAAGCCCGCGTCACACAGAGGCGGTAGCGGAAGCGTTCCGGGGCCGGTATTTTTTGTAAAGTATGAGTTCTTATGCACCCTGTCACATTGAAAAGCGGTCGCGGCGCGGTATTTTGTTCCCGCCAAACCGCCCCGGACCGCTTTCGCAATCATACCGCCTCTGTTTGACTTCAGCTTAAGGGTTGATTTCACCATACTATGTTGGTTAACTGATTGACCGTTACCTAGTTATTTTACTTACCGCGCCCGTAACTTATTTTCGTCGTAATGAAAAAAGTCTCGGCTACAAATCATTGCATTCCTTTTTGAATTTTTCTAGAGTTGAATATACAGGATGTTAGGGACATCCTTCCGAATACTGAAGGGGCATGATCAGTCAACGACACTGAACAACTTTCAGTGAACAACACTTTTAGGAAACGAAAAAAAGATACGCGTGTCCACACAAAATCCTACTACTAAACATTTTACTAAACTTTGTAAACATATATGTATGGGTGGATGTATGTTTGTTACTCTTTCACGTAAAAACTATTGAATGGATTTTAATGAAACTTTACAGTAATATAGCTTATACATCAGAATAACACATAGGCTACAATTTATAAACCTGCGCAGACGAAGTCACGGGCACCAGCTAGTTATTAATATGTTAAATTAATATGTTACGTCAGTGACAATCACACAAAGAGAAATATTCGTATACTGGAACGTATTTGATAGTATTTCCTCCACAACAGTGACAGGTGACAGTTTTTTTTAAATAGACGAGTGTTGCAAGCGTATTTGATTTTTTATACATTTTGAGTATTAAGTGCCGGAACTCCTTTGATCGGGCAGTTTGTATGGAGAAGCCGATTTTTTTTACGTTTCCTAAAAGTTTTGTTCACTGAAAGTAGTTCAGTGTCGTTGACTGATCAGATCATGCCCCTTCAGTATTCGGAAGGCTGTCCCTAACAAAATTACTTATTGCTGCAAATTTTTTGCATAAAAGTGCCTATTTCCGAAAAAAAAATGCCTATATCGTCTTGCGGTGCCGCTTGTTATAACTTAAGCAACGAATAATTTGTGGATGGAAAAGTCGAAAGCAGAAAGTTTGACTAAGGAACTTTGTTAGGACCAGTTAGGAGATAAACATACTAAAAGTCCTTGCCCCTCCGAGGTCCGCTCGAGGGGGGGGGGGGGGGGGCACAAAGAAGGTCGCTAAAAATTTTCTACAACTTTGCCTTTCACACTTTTAATCTGTCTCCAATCGTTGCCTAGTTAAGAGCTCCGAAAAACGGCCAGGAAAGAGGCTGAGATTATGAGACCGGACATACAGAGTCTACATTTTTTAATTAAGATGTGTATCTTGAAATCTACGGTAGCACTTGAGAAAAGTTATGAAGCAAAAAAAAACGTAAGACTAGAAAACATTTTTCAGCTCATAGTTAGGCATAGATAAGAAATAGATAAAAAGTGTGAACGCCAAAGTTGTAGAGAATTTTATCAGCTTTTATTATGTACTACAACAAAGTTTAAGGTGCGGTACATAGACCTACCTAAGTAAAATAGCTAACGGTCGATTAGTTAAGAAACAGAGTATGGTAAAATCAGCCGTACTAAATCAACGCTCTTCAGTAGTTAGGTAGATAGGTAGGTAGGTATGTTTGACAGACTAACCATACATGTCAACTAATTTATTGTAGGTATCATACTAGATCGACTTGACCAAGTATAAGAACAATTGATGGTTATTTAATAGTGCAAATAATCTGCGATCGCATGTTTGTAGGTAAAGTGACAAGCAAGATCGCAAGATGCACGAATTGGCAACGTCGCGTGCAGTTTTTGTCACCCAAGCAAGCCAACTTTAGACCCTGTTCAGGCATTTTTTTTGTGCGATTTTACGTACAATGCCGCTTTGTTTAGCCGTACAAATAATCAAATTGTAAACGATTAAGCAATGTACGATAAAACACGAAAAACTTTTGTGCTGCCTAGTGTTCGTGACGAAACGACTCGACGTTAGAAAATGGTCTTTAATACGTAGTAATAGCGTACATATTCGTTACGAAAAAGTTTTTAAAAACCGGTCAAGTGCAAATTACACTCGAGCACAGATGGTTCCTATATACCTACTTATAGTATTTTTAGAAGCAATTAAGTCCATTTTCAGAACTGCAAAACGAAGTTTGTTATTTAAGTTATTTTTCCTGTAATGTTTGCATAATCCTCTATCAACTTTATTTAATTCTGATTTTTTGTTTGCAAACTTCGAAGATATGGGGGGTAAAGGTATTTTTAGCCATGTTAAATATAACTTGATATTTCAAAAAATATAAAAAACCGGTCAAGTGCGAGTCGAACTCGCGCGCCGAGGGTTCCGATTGTGGATATACCTATTGTATTTTTGGAAGCAATAAAATAAATATTTTTAGGACCGCAAAACTAAATTTGTTTGTAAAGGTTTTTTTGCAAATGTCTAAAAAACTGTGCAACTGAGAAATATCGTTTAATTTTTGCTGTAATATTTACATAAACTTCTATCGACTGTAATTAATTCAGATTTTTCCTTTTACAAACTCCGGAGATAAAGGGGGGAATGGTATTATTTTTGTAATTTTTCATCATAACTTGAAAACTAAGTCGTATAAAAATACAAAAGTATATTTTGCAATGTACAAGCAAAGCCCTTTCATATGATACCCCACCCGACGACCTAGTAACGACAATTTGAAATTTTACCCCCGCTATTTGGGCTCCCTTTACATTAATAATCATATTTTTTTATAAATTTTTCAATATGCAATTAGGTTGGACAGCCATATTCTAAAACTATTCCTAATTTCAAGTCGATAGCATAAGTGGTTGCTGAGATATACAGGTGTGACAGACAGACGGACAGACAAAGTCACAACATATGGGTTCCTTTTTTTACTATTTTGGTATCGGAACCCTAAAAACCATTTTGAAATGTACAGTCAAGAGCAGGTTAAGCTTGACTCTCACAGTGCAACTTCTGCTTCGTCATCTAGACCGACCCTGAACGCGATTCAAGAATTGGTCCTCAGAACGCGATATAACGACTATTCATTCCACGCGATTCCACGAAACTGCCTACTTCATTCCACAAAAGAACGCGACGTTTTAGAACAAAATAACCTCAATTTTCAAAGTAAAAGGATAATATTTTACTAGCTGTAGGTATGTCAAAATATGACAGTTTACGCATTTTTCTGTGAAGGTAAGTAGGTATATTGTGGTTACCTACCTGTGCCTCCTGGTAGGTGGTATTTCTTCTAAAATGAAAAATGTATGTTTACCGCTCCGCGTTCTGTCGTGGAATACTTAGATTACAAACAAAATAGGTGTTCTAAATTTTAAATTTTCAGCCTCTGCGATAAAGTGGTTACAGCTTTCGGCTCTCGGTCGCAGGTTTTGGGTTCCATTTCCGTTAGGGACACTTACGGCAAAACAAAAATCACTTAATGAGATAATGCGACTTCTCCAGTTTGGTTAAGATAGGTATTGCAGGATGAATCACCTAATTGTCGGAAAAGTAAGATGATTTCGTACTTCAGAAGGCACGGAACCCGTTCTGAAGTACGAAATCATCTTACTTTTCCGACAATTACTCGACGCCCTCATTACTACATACCTACCTACTTGAAGCCTTTGAACTGTGATATAAAACATACCTACTGGTACTATTTTAAGATTCCTCTATAGAATATGACGTTTAAATAATATCCATTCCACCAAAGAATGCGACGACGTTTTGTAAATTGGATAGGTATACCTACGTGTAAAGTGATAAAAATGTGGACATACCTACCTGATAACGATACGTCAAACGATACGAGTAGGTAGTCAGTCATGATTTTTTTAGTTCAAAGGTTGCAAACCAATGTTTACTGCAAAATGCTTCCTTACAAAACTCCGCATTATTTCATGAAATTAATAAAAAACAAATATTCTCAATTTTTTTGTAACAAAGTTTTGCCTCATGTTATTAAAAAGAAATCTTTTCTTGACTACTAAATATTTGTTTACTCAAAGTCATATTCTTTCGTGGAATCCTCTTGTCATTCAATATCATTCAGATTTTCAACACTAAATTAATTATCGACGTTTTTGTTTATTTATCTTAACTATGTCATAATTATTTCGTGGAATCCAAGAAACTTCTTAAGAACTTCCGGTCATATTTCATGAAATTAATAAAAAACAAATATTCTCAATTTTTTTGTAACAGTTGTGCCTCATGTTATTAAAAATAAATCTTTTCTTGACTACTAAATATTTGTTTACTCAGTCATATTCTTTCGTGGAATCCTCTTGTCATTCAATATCATTCAGATTTTCAACACTAAATTAATTATCGACGTTTTTGTTTATTTATCTTAACTATGTCATAATTATTTCGTGGAATCCGCTTTACCTATAATTTAAGCAAAGAAACTGCTTAAGAACTTCCGGTCATTCCGTTTTTGTGCAGTTACAATATTGCACATAAAAATTGCGCCATCTAGACTTATAAAATGAACTACGTGAGAGCACTTGAGAATGTTGCATCACACAGCAAAGCTTTTGCAGGAGTTCAATAGATGGCGTTAATAAGGAAACAAAATTGAAAATAAAAAATTTATAGGTAAACACGAAAATTTAATCGTGAAAACATAACTTATAATCTTCTTATGAGTTGAATATGCTGTGCTAGCTTTAAAAACTTTATAATATTACGAAACATATTTATAATACTGGAATGACGTTGGTTGCGCCATCTGTTAGAATTCAAGAGTCATGAAAAGTGCAATATATGGCGTGGACAGGACATGATGATAGTGTTATTACTTAAGTAGCAGCTCTTTCTGCTAAGGAGCGAACCATAAGCGTATCACTTTCTTGCGAGGAACCTCCATACTAAAATGTATAGAATTTTTATCGCATCCTAAAAACGTAAAATGTTTATCTTTCTATCTATGAAATATGTGACAAGGGACTAATAAATGTTACTACCATAGTTTTTCTGGTGAAAACACTTAGCATTTGGGAAAAAAAACGGTGTTAAAAATCACGCATAAAATGGCTATTACGGATTATTTACGCTACCGTTCTTAGTATTAATGATCAATTCACAAGTAAAAATAGTAGATTAGTAGCCAAGGGCTGTAAGGCATCAATTGCAGCCCGAGATATTTAGGCGCACGAGCGCAACGAGGGCGCCTATAGCTCGAAGGTGCAATTGATGCTTACACCCAAGCTAACTACTCTGCTTTACATCTCCATTGTAAGGTAAATAGGTCCTTATTATCCCCAAATGGGGCTTGTAGGTGACCAATTAGCGCTCCAGGGTAATAATCTAGCTAGAAAAGCCCTAGGGCGGTAAGTAATTTAAAAAAACAATTACTTACCGCCCTAGGGCTTTTCTAGCTACATTATTACCCTAGAGCGCTAATTGGTCACCTACAAGCCCCATTTGGGGGTAATAAAGACCTACTTACCGAATATGAAAGATGTAAAAGATATATTTTCACTTTCGCAAACAAAGTTTATACTAAATGTTAGATTTTAAAGATTTCTTGATTTTTGTAAAATTTTATTGAGTTTTTTGACCAACTAGTATAGGCGATAGGCGGTGTTACGCGATACAGTTCGCTAGCTCCTACAGAATATGTATATGACGGACTCTAGTTTTTTACTCTGAGTACAGAACGGACAATCTCCGCACCTCACCCACGATCTACCCCGCAACCCCGCGCGCATCCGCCCAAACGATTCTCGTAGTGCTTTTGAGGATCGTTTGTACTAAATGTGCGGGCCTACGCGACTTTCTTTCAATTTCGCGCTCGATGTATGTAGTGTCCAGAGTGTGCTTTCGTTATGGGAATGAAATAGCAACTACCACTCGGCTACAAATGCTTCAAAATTAATAGAAAACAATGTTTTACTCAAACAGAAGCTAAACGAACAAAACTTTAATTCAATGTAATTTTTTAACAGACAACTATGAAGGACTTATGTCGTGGGTACTAAGCAACAGACTACATACATACATACATAACATCACACCTTGTTCCCGTCGGGGTAGGCAGAGACCACAGTTCTCCACCTGCTACGATCTTGACATACTTCCCTTGCTTCCTGAACTTTCATCAATCCTTTCATACATGCTCGTCGGTTTAGGGTACTTTTAACCTGGCCTTTATTCAGAACGTCCTGAATTTGGTCCTGGTACGTTCGCCGAGGCCTTCCCCTTCCAACGTTTCCATTCACTCTCGCCTTGTAGATCTCTTTCGTCAATCTTCCTTCATTCATCCGCTCTAAATGACCAAACCATCTTAGCATCCCTTTCTCAATTTTAGTCACTACGTCTTTTTTTACGGCACAACGTTCTCTTATCACACTATTTCTAATCCTGTCACTCAATTTCACACCAATCATACTCCTCAACGCTCTCATTTCAGACTACAAATACAAAAAAAAATATCAGTCATATCTAATCTTTTCCCCTGCACAATTTGAACCCATGACCTCTTGGCTTAACACGCAGAGTCACGACCAACCGTCATCACATATTTTGTGTATTAGGCGTCCTTCTGAGCAGGCTACAGAAAAGGTCCAATAGCTGTTAACAAAATCAGCAACTGGACAAAAAAATGAAGAATACAGTTAAACGAGTCCAAATCTGATCACATTGACTTCATGAATAAAAAAACACAGTATCACCCAGTGGATATAGATGGAAAACCGATACCGTATGAAAACACAGCTAAATATTTGGGAATGACCCTTGACCAATGATCTTACATTTACCATGATTGAGGACTCCTAACAATTTGTACAGAGGCAAAACGAGCAGAGCAAGACATCATAGTCGATGTACTACGTCCCTTTCAAATTTTTGCCATACTAATGAAGTTTGCACAATTTCCGTGCAAAAAGTTAAGTTTTATATCCACAAATTTTTATTTATACGTATTTTTAAATACTTATTTAAAGAATTTTCAACGTGCAAAGTATAAACTTCTCTCTCAGTTTTCATTATTAAATATTTATAAATGCAGAACATCATTTTCTTTTGATTTATCTGAATTAAAAACTCTTTGGTAAAATAATTTTTAACAAAGATTTTGCATGACATTTTGTTGATGTTGTCATGGCAACATAAACAAAATGTCATGCAAAATGTATTAGAAAGGGACAGCTTCATCTCATCTTACGTCCTACTCTGCTCGCATAATTTTTGGAAGAGCGCAATCTGGTTAAAAGCGCCACGCGCGAAGTACTAAATCTATGCCCTTGCACAACACTAGTGGAAATTCACCCGTAAGCACTCACCATCAACAATATTATGCAGCAGTCGCTCGTAGTGCTTGGCGTCGCCAGTAGGGCTGTCGCGACGGAACCACCGACTGAATCTACTCCCGCCCTCCGCTTCGCCGCCGCCATTCTAAGTAAATTAATAAAAGAAGAATAAAGAATGCTTTATTATTTATTACGTTAGATAGTGTCACGAATATGCTGTTATTACAAAATGTATCATTCAGCAGAGGCAAAAATGTTATTTGTAAAATTGCTGCTTTCTTGCTTCTTTAAAAAGAAGGTTTAAAATGTTTTGTAACAAATGTTTCAAACAATTTTAGGACCAGCGCAAATTGTTCTTCTTGGTTTGTCTTCTGATATTTATTGAAGCTACTTTTCTATTTTAATAAAACAAAAACTAATTTATATATCATCATAACATCCCAGAAACGTCCACTACAGGACAGGGAGCTCCCTCCAGAAATCTAGCTTTTGCTGAAAAAATGTAGAGGGGAAGTACTATAGTCACCTCGCTTGTTAGCGTCACGGCTGGCACCATATATTATATATGTATTTATATATTCGTAAAATTGGAAGTGTCTGTGTGTTAAGTGCCTGTAATGTTATTCGACCACAAGTAATTAGCTGATTAAATTTGTACCTTACTGTAAATTGATAAGGTTCAATTTTCGAGCGAGTAGGTATGTAACGTTGTAAACTGTACCAAATTCGCTTCTGGCGTTGTGGTCCCAAGAGTACCTTACCTAACGGACCAGTCCTAACATTATCGCGACTCAAATTCAAATTCAGTCAAATTTGGTTTTTCGTATTTCGACCTTTCCTTGGGAATGTTCAGCATCATGAGCACAAGCACTTACGGTGAGCACATCTGGTATGGCATCGAACTTGAGGAACTCGTCCAAGTTAAAGTCAGCTTGCTCGTTGCTTGGAGCTGGCTCCTCGGGCTTAGATTCCACACCAGAGTCCTTATCCTAGAACAATATAAATAAAATGTACACTATATTATGGTCGCCGCTATCGCCAACCTTGGGAACGACAAGGCAATATTTACATTTTGTCGGCTGTTGGTAAACGGTGAACTAAACGATTTGCCTGCGACAGGTCTGTTTGATTATGGCACGTACTTTGTTGGCAAAGAATAATGAAAACTTGTGATTACATAGAAAAAGCCATCTTCGGCAGCCCGACAGTATTAAAAAATATGGATAACTTAACGATTGAATGAAAAAAAAACTGGTTTAGAGGCTAATTGTGATGATGAAAAAAGGCTTACGCAACGCAGTATGCACAATACAACGGTAACTATTAGACTTTACGACTTATACCGCGGGCTCAGCATGATTCCCGAAAGAAAACATAAATGTCGGAGAAATTTCAGTTCATTTGAGGAATGATGTCATCTTATCTATCAGTACCAGGTCGACCGAGCTTCGCTCTATAATAGCCGCCTCAACATTAAAATATCATCGGGTGAGTAAGCTTTGCTACCCGCCAACAGATGGCGCTGTAGGTTTTTGTCTGAAACGCGGTATTTTAAAATGCTTATACACGGGGGAAACGAATTTTCCCAGGCATGAGACCTAGCTAAATCGATTTTTCGCCCCCAAAAACCTCAGTATAGTAAATTTAGAAATAGAGTCGTTTTCGAGAAACCGATTACAAATATAGTGTCCTAATGAAATAGTTAACATAATTTTAGCAGGTTACTTTTTTTTTACTATGTATGGGCTTACTCTTGACCATGAAACTCAATGAGTCGAAATACGAAAACCCCAATTTGACCTCCCACACAAAATGCGCTATCAGCTGATGCAGTTTCTATGGAAGGTCAAAAATAGATTTTCGTATTTCGACCTATGTTTCTCAGGGAAAATTTTTCAGTTTCATGGTCTAAGTAACATACTAAAATTATGTTCACTATATCATTAGGACCTTATATACAGGGTGTTAATTTAATTGCGTGCCAAAGCTTAAGGGGTGTTTTAGTTACGATAAAGGAACACAAAAAAAATATTAAAAAAATCCTACAAAAAAAAATACTAAAACTGCATTGACACTTAACTAACGCGGAGCACCGTCGCTAGCGCGCGAGTATCAATGAATAAGGTAGGCACATCATCATCATATCAGTCGAAAGACGTCCTTTGCTGGACATAGGCCTCCCCTAAAGATCTCCATGACGACTACATAACTGAAACTCTTTCGCGCGCTTTTGATAGCGCACCCATTCGCGCGGTGATTGCCCTCCGCGTTAGTTTAGTCTCAATGGAGTTTTAATTTTTTTGGAGTAGGATTTTTTTTTATAATTTTTTTGAGTTTCTTTATCGTTACTAAACCACCCCTTAAGCTATGGCACGCAATTAAATTAACACCCGGTATGTATATATAAAAATATTGCTCGTTTATTAGTATAAGACATGTGTGTTTGGTTGTGGCACGTACGTTGTTGGAGTTGTTGGAAGTGTTGGAGTCGCTAGCGGGTTGCGGCGCGGGGGACGCGGGGGCCTCGCTGCGCCAGCACTCCGGCGACCGGGACCCGGTGTTGTTGTTATTGTTGTTCCACTTCTGAAACAACACACTTTAGTTGTAGTATAATGTGTTGTTGTTATTTATTATTGAGTAGTAGGAGTAAGGTGTAAGGGACAGCCTTCCGGAAATGTCATTCAATCAAGCTGCAACTGTGATTACACATCCACCTATCTTCAGCAAAGTACGACTGTACAGATCGCGCCAAACATCTAGACTGCTCTGAACACAGCGCGAGCCGCGTCGCAGTAGCACACGCGCTTGTTTTTCGTAGCGAAGTATAGATCGCGCCAAACTCTAAAGTTGCTTCGCGCTGTATTTAGAGCAGTCTAGATGTTTGGCGCGATCTGTACTAGCTGGTGCCCGCGACTTCGTCTGCGCAGGTTTATAAATTGTGTGTGTTATTCTGATGTATAAGCTACATTATTGTAAAGTTTCATTAAAATCCATTAAGTAGTTTTTACGTGAAAGAGTAACAAACATCCAAACAAACTTTCAACCTGCTCAACTCTGTGCTCATCGCAAGCCCACAGTGTGACTTGTTTACATCTGGGATTGTATGTCTGATGAGGGAATGCCAGCGAGTATGCGAGATGAATGCAAGAGTGACAACCATAAATTGTAATTAATATTAGAATTATTGACATAATAATGTACCTTAACGATTTTTTATAAATTACTTTAATGATTTTTTTAAAAATATTGACTAATATATATTTTTTTTAAATATTGACAACTATACTAACCTGGAGTTAGTCATTAATTATTGTTGAATTGTTTTTATAACGCTTTGGTTTTTCAAAAACTGTTATGTTATGAAATTTTAATAAACAAATTTGAATTTGAATTCACGATTATAACATTAGTAGGAAGTAGGATCTTTAGATATCTTTCGAAACTTATCTAACACCCTGGTAATAAGCTAAAGAATGTCAAAATCGTTCATTTAATGAATTATCATAGAATACATGGGAGGTAGCAGAATTTTCGACTTCGAGATAAGTATTGTCTTTTGTGTAAATTGGACTTACAATCGTAATGTAGCTTGAATATAATGACAGCAGGACCGAACTATGCGTGGAAGCAAGATGGAGCGATACGTGTCTCTATCTCTATCGTTCAACATCTTACGCATCGCTATATCCTGCTGTCACAGAACTGTAAGTAGCGCAGACGCCAGCTGTGAATGTGGAGAACTCCAGCAAACCATGGCACACCTCACCAATTGTCCCGCGTGCCCGACCACCTGCTCGCGTGAGGACTTACTTGACGGTAACCAGAGGGCTACCACGGTAGCCGCTTTCTGGGCAAGTAAGATTTAGCCCGTGTTCTTGCCGACACGAAAGAAGAAGAAGAAGACAGAACTGTCATGTCATTCGAAATACTATGCACTACAATTTATTTTCGACAGTAAAACAATGGCTTTGATAGATTATGAGGTCGTGTGTTTTGCACCAACCTCATTATCCTTGTTAGAAGAGGATCCATTCTTCTTAGTGGGCTCGTCGAACCCGCGCAGTTCAATCGTCTCCAACTGGGAAGTTGGTCCGCCGCTGAACCTAAAGTAAAAAAAAACTTAACGTAATTAATCGGAAAAAAACAGACATTTTTGTGAATTCTTTTTGCATAATTTGATGATTTTAGACTTCCTCCTTTACTTGTGCGGTGAGACCTTATAGCTGCTTGCAAAATTTCATGATCAAGTACCCCATACTTACTATAGATTTTAGTTTGATTCATAAATGTATGGAAACACTATGGCCGTATATTTTGATTGCCTTGACTTTTTAAAACTTTCACACGTTCAAGACCTTAGTTTTTTTATTAATTTCAACTTTACCTTTACCCGTTCATGGGTATAAAGGTCTTGACTGACAAACAGACGGCCGACAAAGTGAAGGCTGCGTTTTTTTTTTTTTGAAGTATGTAACCCTAAAACCACCTTTTGGAAAGCAAAATATCTATTTTCGAAACGAGTTAATTCTAAATGAATTAAATTGGTTACTGTGTAATGAGTGTAATGTTGAATTAGAAAGAGAAAAAAGACTCACCACTCGGGCTCTTCGTCCTTGTCGTATCGTCGGTAGCGCCCTCCTTGTCTGCGGTTATCCTCCCTGAAAAAAAAAAAATTAAAAATACTAAACACAATTAATTTAAACCTAAACCTTTTTACCGCTGTTTTATGTGCATTCGATTTTATTTATTGAAATCTCTTTATTTACAATTTGTAATTATGTAAAATCGACTATTTAGGAATGTTTCTATGCCTTGAATCTGTCTGACTGGATTTTAGATAAATAATCTACTTAGACAGTAATTTTATTTTTTACTGATGAGGGCGCCACTTAACACGGGGTAGACCCTTTTTGAGTAAATATTATCTATGATAAATAGGTTCATTTTTATCCATATATAAATAAATTTCACCTTTATTTTCGTATCATAAGTATTACGAGTATAAACTTGTGTAAATATGTGTCCGAAGTCTTCGAGCACGGATCCATAATAAGGCAGGTTCGGTATTCAGCGTCTTTCCACGATTTTGACGAGATAGAGGGTGCAATTTGAGATAAGTATTTATTTTATTTACATGTTGAGTGAGCTCATAGCATAGTTGACCTCATCTTAGGTTGAGGTGAAGTGAGGGAATCCCATTATTGGTAAAAACAATGTAGCATACCTGTCGCGGCCGCCCTTTTCGTTGTTGAATCGTTCCTCTCGCTCCCTCTTGATGTCAGAAGTGTAGTCACGACCGTAAGAGCGCCGCTCGAACCTACGTAAGTGATATATGAATTTTTACAATGTTATGAGATGCAGGCAGTGAATTTGTTAAAGACAAATGAATAAACAAAAGATTAATCTGTGTGGTTGTCGGCTAACAGACAGTTAAGTTAAAGCTCTGTCAAATAAATTTTCATCACTTTCTATTTTAATTAAAAAGAAAGTGACAGCATTATGAGCTTCAACTTCAAGACGCGGTAAGTAAGAACACACGGCCGCAACTAAGTGGTAAGAAAACCAGTATAAACAGACCCAGTATAGGCTTCAAAATGTGCTACTACTGATTGTACCACCCTATTCCTTCCAGTATCGTGAAAGGCGACTAACTGTAACCGAGAATGGGCAGCACCATCTTTTTATGTGTCATTGTCATCACACTATAAACGCCAATCACAACGGTGCCAGCCGCGACGCAAACAAGCATGACGACAACAGAAGTCCACTCAAGAGGAAACTTTTTTTTTACTATGACAATCTTTGTGGGGAACATCTTCCAGCTATGGACGAGTGAGTGTACACTGTTATGGACGGATGTATAAAATGGATCAGGTCTGGTAAATATGCAAGAAAACAATTGTCAAAAAGATAAATAATACTGAAACCTCTCGTTGTTAGCGCGCTCTCTCTCGCGCGGCGGTCGATACGGCTCGGCGGTGTTACCGGAGTTACCCCACTCGCCTTCCTCCCACCCCGCGTTCGAGTCCCGGACCATGATGCGACCCGAGCCGATACGACGCCCTGTGTAATAAAAAATTTTTTTTTAAAACAAGCTTTCATATAAGAACTTTTCAAGACAAATCCAGTAAGCCCAAAAACGGCGAAGTTTTGTTATATTACAATTTTTCTTTGACTACCTTTTGGCTCCATCTAAATACTAGTATATCGGGTGAAAAAAAAATTGCAAGCACTATTGTAGCCTGTAACTAGAATATGAAATAAATATAACGAAATAGTTTCTTTTCACCTCCCGTACAATGCGCAATCAGCTGGTGCAGTTTCTATGGGAAGTTTTTTTTTACTATTTCGGCTTATGTTAGTTAGGAAAAGTTATGTGACATCCCACGAAACGTCTACTACAGGACAGGGAACTACCTCCAAAATTCCAGCTTTTTCTGAAACAATGTGGAGGGGAAACATAGTCACCACGCTTTTTATCGTTACCGCAAAATGTAAGATGATACGATACACAGAAAGATGCTGCTGCCCATCTTCTGGTTCATTAATCCTTAGTCGCCTCTCGAACGACACCCATGGGGAGAGATGGTCTAAGTAACAAGCTGAAATAGTGCTTACTAATTTTTTTACAATAATATTGCATTATCATCTCATCAGGAATACATTGCCACAGAAGCTAAAGTCGGTATCTACCGACTTATCTATCTATCTATCTAGATTGTAGGTGAACAAGAAACACAGATGAAGTGATAGCGGAATTCATTTTAAAACAATTGTTTGAACTTTTAAAAGATGTGTAACAAATTCAAGAAGTAGGTGAATAAAGACTGAGGAATGTTTGATGTGCCGAAAGGTCAAGAAGAAGAAGAAGGTTCCAAAATAGAATACCACACAAATTTTGAAATATTAGGACCGATTGATGAAGCCAGGTATAATTGAAGTAAGTAATTTGTAATAATAAGAAACAGGCCTAAATCATAAAGAAATGGGAAAACACCCTCATAAAAAAACTTCTGAATGTTTTGCCAAATTCTTCTATTAATTTTAGAACAAGTTTTTTTTGTGTAAAATAGCCTAAAATTAAAAACATATCTAAATGGATCGCGATTAAAATGTGGCAGAAAATATACAATGCTGTGATGAAACTTAAACCACGCATCACCTGATGCTGCCATATTGATGTAGGCTTGCATGTTTAATTGAAAGGTGTAACAAGATGAACTATGGCCCATTTGTTTACACCTGCAGTAACATACAAAACAAATTGCCTTTGAATGTTACCTGTAGAAGCCAGAAAAGCACATTAACAAATATGATCCATTTTTAACCGACTTCAAAAAAGGAGGAGGTTCTATGTTCCAATGTATGTATTTTTTATTTATTCCAATGCTTACCAACACATTTTATTGCTATGTCAAAAGCAATCTGTTAAAGCTGTCAGAACATACAAGTTTGTAAAACAATGTTATTCTTTCCGACAAATACTGTACTCTGGTTTTAGTGTCATGGCTGCAAAATGTGTTGGTAAGCGTTGAAATAAACTAAAAAAAATGATTTGACACTTGTTTGTATTATTATTGGACAATATTGTCTACCTACACTATAATAAATAAGGCTTATTATTTTTGAGGCAACTAACAAATGAAACGGCAACTAACAGTTAGCATCTAATAAATTAATCTGGCAGCGAATACATATTTTAGCAACAATTATAATAGATGAGCTTCAAAATGCAAGGATTTATAAAAGCTAAATAATGGCTGATTCTTTAAGGTAGCAAATATATTAAACAGGGGCAATGAAATAATAAGCGAGGTACTATAAATAATGACTTGGCGACTAATTTTAACAGTGGGATAACAAAGATTGTATTATTGGCAACAATAGGCTCCCATATAAAAATACACTTTCGGGCTGTGATTTGTAGGCAGCTGAAAAAATTAAAACAGGTACTATTATTAAGTATTTGGATTTCAATGTTTTTGTTTGTAGAATCAAAATTTTATGAAAACGGCGACAAGGTTAGTCATTGCATAGAAACAGAGTGCGGGTCGAATATATAGATAGATAGATAGATAAAAATCTTTATTTTTAGAACTTTTACATTAATATTAAAAGATTAAAAAATCAAAGAATATAATAAAAAAGAAGAAGAATATTTAAGAATATTTAAAGATTTTATATTTTTTTGTGCTGTGAGGGTCTCCTATTTCTGTTTGCGAGGGGTATCAAGGGAATTTGGCCTTGGAACATGACCTTGGGAACATGAACTTGGAGCTTTAGTTATAAATTCGATTTAGTTATGAGAAGCAGGTCCCCAGAACGGGGGGTTCGGGGGGCGGAGCCCCCCACCATCAAAAAACAAACTCCAGACAGGACAACACATACACGGTAGGTCATGTTAGGTTCCCTTGTGACCCCTCGCAGACAGAAATAGGGGACCCGCACAGTGGGTCCCCGTCGAACTAATCTACAGTCAAGAGGATTTTAATGGAGCTTTAATTATTAACAATGAACTAAGAGGAACACTCAGCTCGGCATAAATAAATAAATATTTCAGGTTGAATAAATAAAGACAAATACTGTACCATTATACCTTTTACTCTTTCGCCATTGTAGGAAAATTTTAAGCCATATCATAAAAATTCTAAGTCAAACAATT
The DNA here is from genome assembly GCA_947532105.1 of Athrips mouffetella. Classification (NCBI taxonomy): domain Eukaryota; kingdom Metazoa; phylum Arthropoda; class Insecta; order Lepidoptera; family Gelechiidae; genus Athrips; species Athrips mouffetella. The sequence continues at coordinate 15,271,989 of OX383977.1, forward strand.
TTTTATGCATGTCACTATTTGCTGTTTAAAATGTCGCACAAAGTATGTTTTTTATGACCATGTTCATATTTTCTTCACACCATAGTTAACTTTATATACAACCTCATTTTATTATTTAAGAAAGCCTATTTTCTAATTTTTATCCGCCGTTAAGTGTTCGCTTAACCATAAATTCAGTTGCCAAAACAAAAAATCGATGCCAGTTTAAATTAAAACAAAGCTTGCATTTGTTTATAAAGCTGCCATTTTCTGCTTAAAATTATACTTCTTTGTAGCTGCCAACCTATTATTTTTGCTACCTGCTTTAATATTTTTTGAAACCCTAATTCAGATTAATTTGTCGCCGCGTTAAATACATGCCAATAAATAAGTTTGTTAGTTTGTTTGTAGGTCAAAGCTAATCTCTGGAACTACTATCCCGATTTTAGAATACCTATAGCAAAGTGAATTTCCATTAATTCCTAGAAAAACGTGAGAAGCCGCAGGGCAGGACGGTAGTTTTAAATAATGTAAGAAAGATTGTACAAGTAAGCCTAAGCGCTCAAACGAAAATACAACATTAAAAAAAATAAGAATCTAAGTTGATGAATATGAATTTCCTAGTATGTTGATCAATTTTCGAAAAATAATAAATTCGGAAATTCGTAGATTTATACAGCGTGATTTTTTATTCGCCAGAAAAAAATTAAGGGATGATTCTGCCCATGAAAATGAACAACTTCTCCCAAGGAACATAGGTCGAAATACGAAAAACCAAATTTGACTTCCCATACAAAATGCGCTATCAGCTGATGCAGTTTCTATGAGAGGTCAAAAATTGATTTTCGTATTTCGACCTATGTTCCTTGGGATAAGTTGTTCAGTTTCATGGGCAGAATCATCCCTCAACTTTTTTCTGGTGAATAAAAAATCACGCTGTATAGGTACGTTAGGTTGTGTTATTATTTTTCGACAGTTGATCAACTTACTAGAAAATTGATCAACTTACGATTCCGTTTTATTTTCCGTTGACTTAAATATTAATCAGAGAGATCAAATTAGTAATGTTTTTATTGCTATCAGTATCTTATCATAATTTTAATGCAAATTATTGTCATAATGTAGTACGATTATAGCTAATTTAATCAGTTTTACGAAATGAGGGCAACAAATGATCGTGTCATGTGTCGAAATAAGGAAGAAAGTTTTGGTTGTCGTATAAAAATGACACGACAAGTTAGTGTGGCACTCACCCTGGTCGGGCTTGGGTTGTGGCGCGGGCAGCGGCAGGGGGCTCTCGGGGCGCGTGCGGGCCAGGTGCGCGGGGGGCGCGGCGTGCGGGGCGGCTCCCGGCGCGCCGCAGCCCGACGTGAACGAGCGCCGCTGCGGGGAGAGCACGATACCGCCTGCGGTTGGCTCGCTCTCCTGCTAACGAGGACACATGATACGTGCTAGGGCTTTTGTGCAAAGTCCGTCTGGGGTAGTACCACCCCCTTGCCTTTTTCTGCCGTAACGCAGCAATATTAGCACTGCTGTGTTTCGGTTGGAAGGATGAGGGAGCCAGCGAAATTACCGGCACATGAGACATACCATCTTACTTCTCAGGCAGGGTAACGCGCTTTGCTGTCTAGCGTCAAACGACAGTGGGTGTCGTGGGCGGCGGTGACCATCATCCACCCTTGTTACATAAAAAAAAACTACCTGTCTACAGATTAGGATAGTCGGGTTCACACCGGGCAATCCAGTACGCTCCGATCAACCGACGCAATGGTGCAAACCTAATTTGGAGCCGTGCGGTGTGGATGGACCCAGCAAATGATAGCAGTGTGGTAGCCGGCCGCCGCCGATGCGGTGCGTAAGATATTGGAGCGACAGAGACACGTATCGCTCTGTCCTGCTCTTGCCCAGCGTTGTGCAGCATAAGTAAGCTATAAGTATGTTACCTATTCGTACGAAGTCGGTTCGGATTAGGATCACCCTCAAATCCCGTTTTAAGTATCGCAAAACAAAAACTATCTTTTCAACAACAGGATGCTGGAGCTCATTTGGCAGAGAAGTCTACACATTATAGCTGGAGATAAAGTATTGTTAGTAACCTGAGTTATAAACATACCTTGCGCACTCGCTCGCGCGGATCGGCCGAGCGCCGCTCGCGGTCTCGCTCGTTACGCTCGCGCCCGTACACTCCTTTATGGTTTTCGCTCGGGGCATCCCCGCGGGCCCCTCGGTCTTCTTCATTGGGGGAATCGGAACGCCTCTTCAGCACACTAGAACAATGATAAGAGTCAAATAATAAAAGGCAATCTGATGATAAAATTATTTTAAGCTGATATTATATGCTCTGTCTCGCAGCCGACGAAGGCAGTCCCATGATAATGGATCATCATAGTATCCCATGAAATGTCCACTACAGGATAGGGAGCTCCCTCCAGAATTCTAGCTTTTGCTGGAAAAATGTGGGGGGGAAGTACCATAGTCACATCGCTTGTCAGCTTTACGGCTGGCACCATGGACAGCGGTTGTAGGTGACCGCAGTAAGTAAGATAGTATGATACACAGGAGTATGATGCTGCCCATCCTTCAGTTTTTAACCCTTAGTCGCCTCTTAGGACACCCACGGGTATGTATGGGATGGTACTATTCTTTTCCGGCACCTCACGGGACCATGACATGATATATGATAATGGACATATAGATGCACAACTAAAAAATGACAGCCGGCAAAAGCAGTCTCCGGGTTCTTCTTGACGAGTGGCGTGTTTCGAAGCCGCAGCATTTCGTCGATGGAATAGACTCACAACTAATGAATGATACACAGTAGGATATTAACAGAGCAAGCGCTTCGCAGCCGGAAAAAGCAGTCTCCAGATTATTCTTGATGAGGGGCGAGTTTCGATGCCGCAGCATTTCGTCGATGGAATAGACTCACAACTAATGAATGATACACAGTAGGATATTAACAGAGCAAGCGCTTCGCAGCCGGAAAACGCAGTCTCTAGATTCTTCTTGATGAGGGGCGAGTTTCGAAGCGGCGACATCTCCTCAATGGTGTATAGACTCGCAACTAATGAATGATACACAGTAGAATATTAACAGAGCAAGCGCTTCGCAGCCGGAAAACGCAGTCTCTAGATTCTTCTTGATGAGGGGCGAGTTTCGAAGCGGCGACATCTCCTCAATGGTGTATAGACTCGCAACTAATAAATGATACACAGTAGAATATTAACAGAGCAAGCGCTTCGCAGCCGGAAAACGCAGTCTCCAGATTCTTCTTGATGAGGGAAGAGTTTCGAAGCGGCAACATCACCTCAATGGTTGACACACAGTAGGATACTCACAGAGCTCGCAGCTGATATATATATATTATCTATATATTGGCATTGGCACACTACTACAGTTACTATTTACATTCTCCTACAAGCAACTAAGGTTGTCTGGAAGAGATCGCTTTAAGCGATAAGACCGCCTTTGTCCACCCTAGTTTTAAGAGTCTCCTGTGTATTGTTTTGTTTTTGTGTGACAATAAAGAATTTATCTATCTATCTATCTATCTGACGAGAGCAATCTTAGCGAGAAGCAAGTATCGATGCCACTACATCTTCTTGATGGTACTCGTACTGTCTAGTAATATTAATTTTCACCTCACAAGCTCGGCAATATTTTGTTTGACGGTGAAATTCTGTACTGCGGTTACTATTATTTAATCTGTGACCGCGGCCAAAAGCGATTTTTAACAAAAGGTTTGAAATTTTAATGATATGTACAGTCAACGATAGGTCAAGCTTGACACTGACAATGCGATAGTAAACTGACGTTACATAAGCCCGTATGTCTATTGAAATAAGAACGGTACAAAGTCCATTGTGTCAAGCATGATGTGCTCTTGACTGTACCTACTTATTATTTTGTAATGAGGCGAACCTCCATGCTGCAGTACTGGCCGCTCGTAAAGCCAGATACGCACTATCGTTTGCAAGATGAGCGATACAGCTATAGGAAAGAAAGAAATAGTGGTAGTATTAAAAAGTAAATTTAAAATTCGGTCGGCTTTTTTTTTGTTCTCTTGCCCAGATCAATGGACTCGTCCTTCAACTTCCAAAACAGCGCAACAGAGGTCAATCACTTGTTACAGCGCAATACAATACAGGGTGTTAATTTAATTGCGTGCCATAGTTTAGGGGGTGTTTCAGTAACGATAAAGGAACATAAAAAAAAATGGTAAAACAATTACAGGGCTTTACTATGCCGATTTATTGGGCCGATTCGACGCCGAATTAAAGGAAAAACGACCCCATCTGGCGAAGAAAAAAGTGCTGTTTCACCACGACAACGCACCGGTTCACACGTCTGCCGTTGCCATGGCCAAATTGGTCGAATTACGCTACGAATTGCTGCCCCATCCACCGTATTCTCCAGATTTGGCCCCTTGTGACTTCTTTCTGTTTCCTAATCTGAAAAAATCACTCGCCGGGAATAGATATGGATCAAATGAGGAGGTCATCGCCGCCACGAAGGCCTATTTTGCAGAGTTTGACAAAAACTATTTATCGGACGGGTTAAAAAAGTTGGAGCATCGCTGGGCTAAGTGTATCGAACTAAAAGGAGACTATGTTGAAAAATAAATTGCCACTTTTCCAAAATTTTCGTTTACTTTTTGTAGGCTAAGTATTTATTGAATGACCCTCGTACCTATATAGATTCGCCAGCTCACCACGCATGTCACACAGTAGTAGGATACTCACAGAGCAAGCGCCTCGCATCCGGCGAAAGCATTCTCCAGGTTCTTCTTGACGAGGGGGGAGCTTCGAAGCCGCAGCATTTCCTCGATGGTGTAGACGAGCGGTCGACGCGCCGGACCCATGCATAGCACGGCCGGGTCGCCGCCGCCGCCCCCCGCGGACATTCCTCCGCCCCCAGGGGCATCCTCTTCATCGTATCCTGGTGGACAAATATTCCCATCAAATCTTAAATCACAATATTTAACACAATCTTAAACACACAGGTCGAGAAATTTGAAACGTTCACTTATACAGATTACTTGCGATGCTTTAGACCTCATTTAACCTCAATACTAACAACGTTTGTTTTAAGACTTCCAGAAATTCGCAAGAAATATATTACCTAATTTCTATAGTAAATGTACCGAAAAGATGATAATTTTGTATGAAAAGTAATTCTATTTTGCCAATTTCCAAAAGTCGTTGAACAAAAGTTGTTGCAGTTGTACGGACGTGTCAACATTTTTTTTTAATGTTAATTATGGTTACTGCAACTGGCAGTGTGTGTGTACAAGTGAATTTTCTCTTTTTTGTGTTAAAAATAATGTATTGCAATAGTCGATATTATTCATAATCAATCGGATGTTGAGAACCACTGAAGTAGAATTAACTGTTGAAAACGTTTACTCACTAAGCTGTCTGTCAAAAAATCGTTGTTTGGACACCTTATAGTAAGAGGTCATTACCACCTACAGTAACGTATTTTAACACTAATAAGATCGCAAAAGCGCGTTGCTGACCCTAATAACAAAAATGAAAGATCTCATGTGTTGGCAATTTACAGCTAAACCTGACATACTGCAAAGCTTAAAAACATACACTTCATAATTGTCATGCTAGTTCAATAGAGGATGTTCCAAGACATTTCACATTTACTTGAGGTGAACGGACACACTTATATCTGATTGATTAGATAACCCGTAGTAGAGTAGTACCATTTTGTAATAATAACTTGGTTTTGTGTGGGTGGGTGAGTGTCGTAAAAGGGGACTAATGAATTATGAAGCAGAAGATGAGCAGCAGCATCCTTTTGTGTATCGTACCATCTTACATACTGCGGTCACACAACAATGGCGGTCCATGTTGCCAGCCGCAACGCTAACAAGCGTGGTGACTATAGTACTTCCTCTCCACCTTGTTACAGCAAAAGCTGTAATTCTGGAGGGAGCTTCCCTGTCCTGCAGTGGACTTTTCATGGAATGTTATGATGATGATATGATGACTAGGTTCAATTGTGTACAATATTTGGATAGTAGTTAAGTACTGTATCTTTTATGTTTCTTTGTTATGAAAATGAAAATATATTTATTTACTAAAATACTAATTACAATTTTTAGATTTTCCAGTGGTTCCCAAACTAGGACAACGCCTGTATCTTGGGAAACCAAATATGAGATACAATATAACAGATTTTCTTAACATATCACATACATTATAGGTACATTATATTATTTAGGTTATGAAATGTTAGTTATTATATTAATTACATACATAGGTGTGTACAGAGCAAGGGTGTGTGTATAATATGTAGTGTAGGTGAGGTGAGGTGTAAAGAAAATAAAAATAAACAAAACTAGTGTTGGTTGGAGGGGATCAGAGACTCAGTGTTGTCATAATGTAGACCAAATAACCATAATCACAATCTTTGTTTGGCTACTTTCGTCGAGCATGTTATTATATCACAGTGCTTCACGACTGTATTGTATAAAGTTGGAAAAGCATAGGAGGGGAATCTTTTTGCAAACTGGGTTCTGACGGCCACGACATATTATATTATATTTGTACTGCAATCTTATTTTACTGATATTTTGCTATGTGTGTTTGGTTTGATATGGACATGTTATTATGATGGAGGATAACCACACAGGCTAGCTATAACTATACAGGAAGACTATGCTGCAATGACATGTATCCTATACTATTAAACGAGCAATATTTGATATTTGTAATCGGTTTCTCGAAAACGGCTCTAACGATTTCAATGAAATTTAGTATACAGGGGTTTTTGGGGGCAAAAAATCGATCTAGCTAGGGTCTCATGTCTGGGAAAATTCGTTTTCACCGTCTTTTTAAATATTTCTTAGCGCGTTTTAGTGCGTTCAAGAAACTTACAGCGCCATCTGTTGTTGAGTAGCATAGCTTGCTCACCCGATGATATTTTAATGGTGAGGCGGCTATTATAGAGCGAAGCTCGGTCGCCCAGGTACTTATAGATAATATAATGAATAAATAATAAAAAATATTAAGTACAATAACATCAATTATAATATTTCTATCTCTGTTATAAAATAACGGAAAATGCTCATAAAACAATAATAATAAAGTTCACATAATACATGAACGTTTATCATCGCCACGACTTCCGATTGGCATAACAAGTCAAGCGGTTTATTTCGATGCGACATTTCATTTTAGCGGAACACGCAACGTTTCACTGAGCAGAGGTAAAAGTTAAACTTTGTCAATTAACTAGGAAAATCGTTTACCAACTTGCGAGTGCCTAAGGCAAGATATATACAGGGTGTTAATTTGATTGCGTGCCATAACTTAGGGGCGGGATCAGTATCAGTAACTGAACAACTTTTCCCAAGGAACATAGGTCGAAAAACGAAAGTCAATTTTTAACCTCCCCCATAGATACTGCATCAGCTGATAGAGCATTTTGTATGGAAGGTTTACTTGGTTTTTCGTTTTTTTCGACCTAATGTTCCTTGGGAAAAGTTCTTCAGTTACTGATACTGATCCCGCCTCTGAGCTATGGCACGCAATCAAATTAACATCCTGTATAATAATAAAAGGCTCATAATGGCATACAAACCACTTCACAAAGCGTATTTACAGTAAAAGCCCCTTCAAATCTAATCTATTGCCGTTACTTTCTTTGCCTTCAAACTAAAAAGTGATAGCAATATATGTATAATACAATTCACGAAAGAGCCTGACGTATTGTAAACAAACATTTTTCAGGTTATTAAAGATTTATCATCAATTACACGAGGAACACGTTTGTTACCACAATTATACATACACAGAAAAACGCTTAGTCTATCGTTTTATATACGAAAAGACAGAAATATCTACATTTTTAACACATTTTACATCAATTCAAGGTTATGATTCTGTTTACAAAACACCTGACTCTTTTGTGAACACCGGTATAGTAGACTTTTTTTTTTTTTTATAATAATAAGCATAGAATTTCCAATGCAGTGAGACCCACGAAAATGCAGCAAAAACTGCAGCAAGATAAAATACTAGGAGAGAAGAAATTGCTGAAGTTATTTGTGGCGCATTGTTAGCTAGCGCTGCCAGACGCGTACGTAGATATGTATAGATGCGCTACGCGAACAGATAGATGAGCTTTTACAAGAGCATGCATGTGAAACAATAAAAAGTCGGCAATGAAACCATATTTTAATTGAAAGCTAACGAAATAATATAATCATTGAGAATGTTGATTAAAAACATCTGATTAGGGGGATTCAGTTTTACAAAGAGAAAGAGAACTACCTTCACAGTTTTAGTTTTAGTGAATGCATCAATTACTTCTAAGGCCACATAAAGTTATACTTTTCTCTCTTTACTTGTGTATTTTAACAAGCGTGTAAAAAGTGATCTCCTGAAAACTGATAGACCATGAAACTGAACAAATTTCCTCAAGAAACTTAGGTCGAAAAACGTTTTTCTTCCCACACACGTGATTGTTTTGTAGTCAACAATTTGTGTGTCTTGTAGAATACAAATAAAATACATTTATAAACGATAAATACCTACCCCCACGGGAACAAGGCGTGATATTGTGTATGTATGTATGTAACCATAACTGTGTAGGTAAAGTGTTGCTGAAGTCAAACAAAACAACCCTAGGGTAGTGCTCTAGGCTATTATTATTCTGGGCCCGCGGTATTGTCAGTTGTATACGACCTAGACGCTGCATTGACCTAGCTTGAATAAATTAAGACCCGAATAAGCAGATCCAATTTCTAAAACAGGGTGTCAAGTCTAGCTTTCTTTAGCTAGTATTTCGACTAATGTTCCTTGTAGTTGTTCAGTTTCATGGTCTAAGTAACAGGCTAAAATGAACTTAATATTTTTTTACACCCGATATTTGACTTCTTTAACGTCAAACAAAGTGGGTAGGTAAATAATTACCGTAAACCAACCATAATGATACCGTAAACTGTTATAATTATAAGTATCGTATCTTATTGCATCTTAGCAAGTGACTAGCAAGACTTGCACATAGCGACGTTAGGCCTAACACCAATTGCACAAAGCGTTTTAAAGTTAAACCTCCTCTATAGCTGACAAAGAAAGTACCATCAAGAGCATGTCAAGCTTGACACTCGCAGACTGCAGCGCGACTTCCGCCTCTAACCTAACTGAGGTAAGCGCAGGGCAAAGTCAAGCTTGATGTGCTCTTGAATGTACCGGAATTCAGGATTAGATAGAAGGAGCTTTAATTTTAAGGAAGCTATGAGCCACTGGCCCTTATAGTGCGGTCATTTAGCTGTTTCACGTAGACACGCCTTACAATTTCACCAATTTTTTTCCAGGTACTAGTTAAGTACATAGCTCTTAATTTTTGATAGGAGCCAATTCTTGAATTTCCAAAAACTTTCCATACAAAATTCAAGAATTGGCTCCTATCAAAAATTGAGAACTATGTACCTAACTAGTACCTGGAAAAAATTTGGTGAAATTTGGTGAATTTGGCGACATAAGACTAAGGGACCGGACTATTAGAATTCATTAAAAAAAAAGAAAATGTATAGCATTAACACAAGGAAAAAAACCGGCCAAGTGCGAGTCGGACTCGCGCACTGAGGGTTCCGTACCACCACATAAACATAATTGTATTAGTTGAAATTTCAGTAAGTTAATGTGCTAGATTTTTTGAGTCCAACACGCGCTTGACCAAATTTTATTATTTGTTATTATTTTATAGCTTATATATATAAACATACCAATTTTCAAGTTTGTAAGTGTTCCCGTTTTTAAATAGAACTAAAACAAAAATCGCCTAAGCGACCATCCAACTTGACCCCTCTCTTATATGAATGTTCTTGAAACGGGAGCTCACCACTGTGAGAAAAGTTGTAATATTTAATGATTTCAGACTTTTCCCATTATTTGTACTGTGAGACCTAGCTTCTTGCCAAATTTCATAATTTTAGGTCAACGGGAAGTACCCTGTAGGTTTTGCATTTTTGAATAAATGTATGGAGATGAGGACATAAAATGCAATATCTTTTGATTGCGTCGTTGTAAAAAAATGAAATTTTCAGATCTTGTGTGGTTCATGGATTCATGGATGGAAATATATGGTATTAATTTCAACCTGATCCCTTCACCCGTTCGTGAGATAAAGGGTCTTGACAGACAGACAGACAGACAGACGGACAACAAAGTGATCCTATAAGGGTTCCGTTTTTTTCTTTTGAGGTACGGAACCCTAAAAATGTGAGCGTGGTGTTATGTAATATATTGCTGACGTGACTTACGCCAAGACACGCGTTTGACGCGTTTGGAGGGCGGTCCCGCGTGCACCCTTGGCGGCAGACGAGAAGGAACCTTGCGTAGCGCACTCTGGTACCGAAGAAGAAACGCGTGCACAGCGCATTTCACTGGAGACGGGATTAAGTCCGCGGGGACACTCGCTAAGGCCACGGGGCCCTTTGAAACGAAATCAGACTTATTCGCGCGACGTTTTGCCGCCCTAGATCCGGCCCTACGACGACGCCTGCGACTTTTTTTCGCCGTATCAACCGGCAACGAAGCTTCTTTTGTCACCATCTTCTTTACGGTGACGCGGTACGACAAAATGGCGCGTCGATAGAACTAACACAAACACTAACTATAAAATAACTTACGAACTACGTATCTTATATAAATTAAATTATTTAAAACCTAAACTTATTAAATATAAAACAAAAACAAAACGGCGTAAAATTAAAAACTACTAGGAAACGCGATCGCAGAATCACCGTTGAAGCAAAACGTACGGACACGTCTCAAAGACTGACGAAACGTTCCTGCTTCGACCGTGTGCAATATTTTATGCAACTACCTTCAAAATTCAAAATATTTTATCGTTTCTTTCCTATTTTGCTAAAAACTATATTTCTGTCTACCCACTTTTTTATCACCTAGGTATATTTTACTGTCGATGCGTCCATGCGCGATGTGACGTAGTGGTGTGCGTTAGCATAATATATTACAGTCATATTCTTTGGTATATTATAATTAAGGAGGTTCAGATGACTTTGGGTAAGTGTCCGGCAAGTTGCCGGCGGCAACCTCGATACAAAATAATATGTGTTTTTAGATTTAATTTTTGTTGTTCACTATTTCAAAAATTGTTTCAAATTAGCCTAAAAGCCTGGATCTTCTAAACTGACGTCACCTTAAAACATTCCATCTTACCGCCAGTTGCACAAACAGTCTTTAAAATTAAAGCTTCTTTAAATCCATTGCTAAAACTTTGTTTTGTTGACATACAAAGTGACAGCAAAAGATTTTAAAAAGCCATGATTTAAAAAAAATAAAGTGAATTACTACCTTCACAAATACCTTCAAAAATACCTATTATATTCACAACAAGCCTCCAAAATATCATTGAATAGTGAAAAATCCAATCATTGTTTATTTACAATCTTCGTCATATTCAAGCTATCTATAAATAATATTAGGTAATATGATTAAAAATAGGCTTATAACAAAGGTTTTTATCTTATCGCAATCCCGATAGCTACTTCAAAACTAAACAAACCAATCCAATTTACGCTCAAAAAGTCGACTTTGCAATGCAATAACGGTAATGAATTCAAAGCAAGTTTCTTTTACTACATTTACCTCTAAGTATTAGATAATCGGACTGACAATCTCCATACCAGAAATTTATTTATTTTCTGGATTACGATTTCTAGTATGGGGATTGTCAGTCATCATAACATCTCATGAAACATCCACTACAGGACAGGGAGCTCCCTCCAGAATTCTAGCTTTTGCTGGAAAAATGTGGAGGGGAAGTACCATAGTCACCTCGCTTGTCAGCGTTACGGCTGGCACCAAGGACCGCGGTTGTAGGTGACCGCAGTAATTAAGATGGTGATACACAGGAGGATGCTGCTGCCCATCCTCCAGTTTATAACCCTTAGTCGCCTCTTACGACACCCACGGGTATGTATGGGTTGGTACTATTCTTTGCCGGCACCACACAGGACATTTGGATTGTCAGTACTATTTTATTATTAGTCCATGGTATTAGCGGTTCTTATCTATGAAATTGGTGTTTTGTATGGAGAATTTCATCTCTACCCGTGGATGTCATAAAAGGCGACTAAGGCCTTATGAATCGGAGGGTAGACAGCAGAATCATTCTGTATATCGTACTATCTTACACACTGCGGTCACCAACAACAGCGGTAGCCAGCCACAACGCTTAGAAGCGTGGTGACTATTAGTAAATCCCCTTCAAAGTACCACGTATTTTTGCTGTAGTTCTGGAGGGAGCTCCCTGTCCTGCAGTGGACGTTTCATAGGATGTTATGTAAGAAGAAGGTCGCGACCTAGTCCTTTCTCTATTGATGGCCTGTGTTGCGCAGTAGTAGCGTAGCTGCCAGCTGCGCCGAATGTTCCGGGTTTGTTGCCCGGTGGGGGCAGATATCTAAATCATGAATTTGGGTACTTGTTCTCAGGTATGGGTGTTTGTGCATGTGTGTGGGACTGTGAGTGTGATAGTGTTTAAAAATAAGCTGCGCGGAGTTTTCGGGTTCGACTCCCAGTTAAGTGGGAAGAATTTGGGTAAACGAGTGTCTGTACCGAAATGTTCCGTTCCATTGTCAACAAGGAACCCTTATAGTTTCGTCATGTCCGTCGTGTCTGTCTGTTTCTCTGTCCACCGCTTAGCTCAGAGACCTTACGAGAGCTCAGAGTAGTACGACAAATACATGTGGGGTATCGTTAGATAGGTCATAAGAATATTGAGAGTATTAAAAAACGTTTTTTGATTAAAGGATTAATTTGCGAGATGTTTAGCTTGAAAGCGCAATTTTTTCACATTCTGTTCTAATTTTAGTAATATAATAAAAGTTCGCACACAATACTTGTCGTTTAAACATAATTTTCATTATGCAAAAAAGTTTCATTATAAAACACACAAATACATCCACAGTCGAGTGCATATGAACCTAAATAAACACTTTCACTACAACTCTAACCCCTACAGTATTGAATTAAGCATTCTATTATGCAGAGCTTCACACTCATGTGACTGTAAATAAAACAGGGGAGCTCCCTTGACCTTCAATACTGGTCCCAAGTGTCCCCCTGCCTCACCCTTGTATGCGAAATGGGGTTGGGATTGAATTATATTATGATGTAATAAGAAAGGTCAGGGTGATCAGTAATTATAGGAAGCTGTGGAAGTAGGAAAATATTAATATTAGTTGTGTACGTACCTATTTAAACATTTAGGTGAATGATACCATGATGATACCAAACACGTAGGTACGCGTTTTCGCTCGCAACCACGCGCGCCATCTATTCTAGCGCAATACCATAACAGAGCTTGTAGCCAATACAGTAAATTAACTATCAGTATTAATGTAATTTATTATGATGGTAAAGGTGTTGAAATAAGCAAAAATTCTTCACTACAACTCCAAAATAGGTTAACCATATTTTGAAACTTAATTTGAAAAAGAAATTTGCAGAGATGGATATAAGAAAATTGATTATTTATGGCCACTTTAAATACAGAAAAGCAGAGAAGAAAAGGAGAGATGACAGGCTCTAGAGGAGGCTATTTTCAAGAGACAAACAAGGTTTTCAAGACTCCAAAATAGTATCAGCTATCATCATTTCCGTAGTCTTATTCTGTATGTCTATTGAGTCAGCTATTTATCCTAGAGGATTTCACAGATAATATAATACTATACTAGTACAGATGCCTCACGTCATAGAACGAATTTGTGCCGAAAATTGTTCGGGCTATTTTTTCCATAAGGTATTTTCTTAGAATAAATTGATATCTGGATGCTAAAATTTAATTAATGTCATAGTTTACACCTTTACCTACCAACCTAGTAGTAACATTTAGTTTAATTATTAGAAACAAAAGGGCCAAATGAATTCAGGCTATTTACTCCGTCGAAAAAACCGTAGTACGGAATGAGACCCCATGAGGATTTGTAATAATATAAGTAAGGCGGTTTGTCCACCGCGACGATTCCGAGCCGATACCGATAACAAGAGAAAAGTGCCGACCTTACGAGCAAAAACAGTGCTTATTACTTATAGTGTCGCTTCTATAGGCGTGGCGCTGTTCTCTTGATTTATCGGAAACAGCTCGGAATCGTCGCGGTGCACTAATGCCTAAAGGAGACTCTTCAGATTACTATTGAATCTTGGCCAAATTTTTTTTTTTTTTTTTTTTTGTATAATAAAATGGCCATGTATTTGAAGTTGCATAGCTACTTATGGCAGTTGACTCTAAATAAATCACTAGAATGCCTGTCATCATGACATGAAGCATCTACTGTAAGACAGGGAGCTCCTTCCAGAACTCCAGCAAAAACGCCTACCTACCTACTTGGGAGTGGATTACCTATGCTAAATACTTTTTGTCTTTCGGCACATTACTTGTAATATGCTAATTTTATTTATCAATCAACTGCACTGGCAACACAATATGGCGGATGTCACTTGACGCGACATCTGTATGCAAAAAGTATGATGGACCTGAGACATCCTTCTCCCTATACGAGTATTGCATGAATAAGAATATTTTTGTGATATGAAAATTATTTCAAATAAAGACAATAAATCAAAAGTAATTGGGTAATAAAGTAGATTTTTGCCTTTTTTTCTTGAAGGTTAAAAAAACCACATAGCATAGAGATGTCTTAGCTCTTAAATAATCTAGGTACGTAGAGATGGCTTCAGATGAACATATCTCCTTAGATAATTAATTTTGAAAAGGAACAATAACTTTGCATGTTATTTGTTTTGTGTGGTAAAATGTTATGTCTTCTGTTTGTTTTGTCCTACAATTATTAGAACAAAAGTGGACATGTGCACACAAAACCCCAAAAAAATATTAGTTTGTTTTGAAAAGACAGATTTTGATGTTGATTTGGTATAGGAAGGTTTATTTACTAGGAGAGCCCAAAAATTATGAAAAAAGAATCTGATGGTATTGAGACATACATAAAGTTGGATTGCTTACAGCGCCATAAAAAGTTATTCTTTACACACTCAACAATTACGGGTGGGGAAACTATTTAATAAGTGAAGAAAACTTTTGTATACGGAATCCACAAAGGAGTAATATTAATAATATTTTTTATAATCATCATCATATCTTGTGGGTTGCAAGGTCGATGACCGACCTCACAAACCCTGGTGTCAGAGTTGTTGAGCCGCCAAAGGCCTCTGACATGGCTCATTAACGACTACATCCGTAGACAGTAGTCGGGACCAACGGCTTTACGTGCCTTCCGAAGCACGGAATCATCTAACTTTTCGGGCAATCAGGTGATTCATCCTGCAATGCCCTAACCAAACTGGGGAGGTCGCACAAAGAGATTTTTGTTTGACAGTGTCCCCACTGGGAATCGAACCCAGAACCTCCGGATCGAGAGCCGAACCCTCTAACCACTGGACCACGGAGGCTGCTGATTTTTTATAATAATTTTGGGACAATTCACACAAAGTGACCATGATCCCAAACTAGGCAAAGCCTGTAACTATGGGTACCAGAAACTGATATACATACATAAATAGATAAAGAACACCCAGACAAAGAGCAAACACCCGTGTTCATCACACAAATGTTTGCCCTGGGCGGGTACGAACCCGCGACCCAGGGCTTGGAAAGCAGGCGTTAAGACCCTGTCCAGAAAGGGCGAATTCGCCGCGATATACTCTCGCGCGTTTGACTGGACGCAAACAAGGCGCTCCTAGTATCTCGACTCGCGCGAGCCACGCGCGAGCCGAGAAAATTCGCACGATGCTTGTGGACTCAATGTATTGACACCCAGTACCTCGCCGACGCGCGTAGATACTCGCGCGTAACAATTCGCGGCGAATTCGCCCTTTCTGGACAGGGTCTAAGTAAACAAACTTTTCAGTTAACCACAATACACACAAAAAAAGGCTTTGTCTATTGTTTCACATACAGAAAGCCAGACATATGATATAGAAATTTTGAGCCACCTTAATAAGAAACTATGGACTAGTGTTCAATTTTTTGATTTGAGCAAAGCTTTTGATCTGGTTACACATGACATTCTTTTAAAAAAATTAGAAGCCATTGGAGTTAGAGGCATACCACAGCAATGGATCAAGTCATATCTGTTTAATAGACAACAACAAGTTATGTTGCAGCAGCCTAATTATAATTATGAAATCGTGACGTACCTGTCAAATCATAGATCGAATACCTATGGCTTGACCTAAACAACTTAAAAATAAATCTAGCTAAAACAACATTTATGACGTTTAATACCGAGACAAATAAGTCAAGGAAACTTATAATTAAACATGCGGATACTGAAGTCAAGGAGGTTGAAAACACTAGGTTTCTAGGGTTTAATTTAGATAAAGAATTAAATTGGAAAACTCATATCGATTCCGTCGCTGATCGAGTAAATAAATTTGTTTATGCTTTAAAACGTCTTAAGCAAGTCACAAATCAGGAAGCAGTTCTGTCAGCGTATCATGCGTATATAGTGTCGATCCTACGATATGGAATTTTACTTTGGGGAAACAGTACCAATGTAAATAGAGCATTTGTGGCGCAAAAAAAGTGCATCAGGGCTATAACAGGTATTTCTCGTTTTGACTCTTGCAAACCATATTTTAAAAAGCTTGGTTTATTGACATTGCCATCTTTATACATATACGAGACATGTGTGTTTGTAAAACAAAATCAGAACTTGTTTACTAAGGCTGTTGATATAAACCCTCGAAATTTTAGATATCTTGACAAACTTGTTTTCGATGAAACACCTATAATTATGAAGTATGACAAAAGTTGCTTGTGCATGTGCGTTAGAATTTATAATAAATTAGAAAGTCATATCAAATTATTACCCATAAAATTATTTAAAATGAAATTGTACATTGTGATAATTTTAATGATTTTTGACATCTTAATTAATTAGTTTAAATTATTACTTTTTTATTGTATTTGCATGCCATTTCATACTGGCGAAACATGTATATGTACAAAATTTAACTATAAGATCTTCACCACCATGTTTGACGCAAATAAATCATTCTATTCTATTCTATACATTATTAAAACACATTTTACCCATTTTTTTTTTCTTTTCTTAATTTTTTTATTTCTTTTTTTTTTTTGGCCCCGTGTGGTGCCGGCAAAGAATAGTACCAACCCTTACATACCCGTGGGTGTCGTAAGAGGCGACTAAGGGTTATAAACTGGAGGATGGGCAGCAGCATCCTCCTTTGTATCTAACATCTTACTTACTGCGGTCACCTACAACCGCAGTCTATGGTCCTTCCCCTCTACATTTTTTTCCAGCAAAAGCTAGAATTCTAGAGGGAGCTCCCTGTCCTGTGACGTTTCATGGGATGTTATGAACACATTTTATTAAAATTTTAGGTTATGATTTTGTTTACAAAACATCTTACTGTTTTGTTATCTCCGGTATATAATAATTTCCCAAAATCAGAAGTGTGGAATTAAACACCATGGGTCTTACTACAAAAAAGTTACACATCGGTTGAACACTTGATTAAAAAATGCGCACAAGATAACTGGCCATGTCAGTTGATGCACAGAAGTCAAGTCATAGGAAAATAAGTCATTCTTGACTTCTGCCCATCAATGACATAGAGTTATTCGGAATGATTTTTTTTAATCAAGTGTTCAACAGATGTTTAACTTTTTGTAGTAAGACGGCATGTTTTTAAAATAAATAGAGCAAGAATTGATAGTGTTGACTTTTAAAAGATGAGAACCTTGTTGTAAGTATTATATTTTGAATAATGGCTAAATTTTAGTTGCCCAGAACTGCCTAACACACTACTTGTTCAGTAAACAACCACAAGCTATAAAGAAGTCCAACCTCTACAAAACTTCAAAACTTGTTAAAAATAAAGAGAATAAAATTATGGACTTATAGCTGATTACCAAAACAGTTTAGATAAAAAAAACATATTTCCATACAAAATGTTGCTTGCTTTAATATACATCAGATCTTGAGGGATTAGCTCTAAGGGATGCGCCCATAAAGTTCATGTCCTTGATTACACTTGGATGCACAAAGAGATTTGAAGTGACATTCATTCTTACAAAGTCAATACCTATTTATTATCCGCAAAACTATAAATAAATGGCACTTTTTGACTCCAAAAAATGTCTTGTGCCTTATAAAGGCAAATAAAGGATCAGGTAAGTATTCCTGACAATGCAGTTTTAGTGACCTACTTACTGGTATAAATTATTGCATCTAGAATATGCATCTACTGAAGCTGTTAGAACAAGCTGGCTCCTAGCATAATAGGCTCGCAATAGGAGTACAAAGAGAATGCATACACAAACAATAATCGAGGAATCTAGAAAAATCGTAACACCCGTCCGCGGTCTTCAACAATGCTAGAAACCAATATCAGTAGTAGGAAATGTCGGTTCTAAATATTTAATGAGGGTATTGGAAGGAAAAACACTCACCTTCGTAGTTGGGGCCATCCCTCGGGCTCTCTTCGCTTGGTTTCTCACGCAGAGATGACAACAGGCTCACAGCTGACATATTATCTTCCAATAGCACTCAATTACTCAGTCTTCTCTCAATATATTACTCTACTAAAAATCTAAAATAACTTTACAATAAGTATTTACACTACACTATCACTATGTATTGTTTATATCACAGACTTTTCGTTTCTCAACAATACGGATCAAAACGTCCACGCATGAAAATACTATCAATATGTACAAGTCTCATATATACACTCAAAATTATTTACACACTATTACTACCGGTTATCATCTAATAATAATCGCTCTAGCGGTCAGAATATACTCATAACTAAAAGAATTTTATCAGTTTCGACAAAAATATATAAAACGTCCGCCATATGCTTTTTGAAACCTATATTATTTGACAAAATGTATAAACCAGCTAGAACCCAGGATTTTCTAGACAACCAGGGTCATCTTATTTTCGTTGGATAATAGCTAGTTGCCATTGTTTTATTTTTTGGTAACACAGAATTTTTTGATGATGAATTTTATAGAAACGATTGAAGCTAGGTCGAACATAAATAATTTTTGTTTTTTTCACTGAAATTTTGTAGCGTATCAAATTCCTGGGAGTGAAAGAAATTCACTTTAAATTTTTGTTTATAGAAATGGCAATATTTTTTAAACATGGAAGGTGTGTTCTAATACTTAGGCCTACCACACACCATCGACGAGCAGACAGGCATGCAGGATTGTAAAAAAAATAAATAAAGTATAGCATAAGTCAAGGAGTTTTGAACCTCGCTCTTTATACGTTAGTATTTTTTAATCCATAAAGCTGCCGTTATTCATAATCTAAGATTTAAGCTCGCTCCGCTCGGTCAGGGTGAGGTGGTTTTGGGCTTGTCAAGTGTTACACTTTTGAAACGTCATTGTAGTTCCAATGATGTAGTACACCAGCGCTATAGGTCCTACTAAGGGTGAAGCCACACGAGCGTAATTTCGGTCGCCGAATTTCTGCCGCGTAATTTCTGCCCAACCGAAATTCTGCTGGGCCGCCACACGGACGTATTTTTTTCAGTGGCTATCCAATGTTTTCTGGGGTGGTCGTGCTAAAAAAATTTAATTACTGAGATATGACCAATGTTGTGCCATCAAATCATATCATATCATATCATATCATATCATATCATATCATATCATATCATATCATATCATATCATATCATATCATATCATATCATATCATATCATATCATATCATATCATATCATATCATATCATATCATATCATATCATATCATATCATATCATATCATATCATATCATATCATATCATATCATATCATATCATATCATATCATATCATATCATATCATATCATATCATATCATATCATATCATATCATATCATATCATATCATATCATATCATATCATATCATATCATATCATATCATATCATATCATATCATATCATATCATATCATTTATTCATAGAACAATTCATGATTGTGTTTGAATATTATATTTAAAAAAATAAACAAATTAAAATAATAAAACCACTTAAACAATATAAGATAAAAGTGCACCTACAACCAAACAGGATGAAGTTAAGACTCCACAATATCATGCCATTTAATATAAAAATAATAATAAACAACAATTTCGAAAATTTACTTCAAATTACTACTTATGTCAAAACAAACTAAAATTAATAATGTCAAAAATTCCCTAAATCTGATGTCAAAATTCCTGTAAATCTGATGTCAAAAATTCTCTTAATCTAATGTCAAAAATTCTCTAAATCTATTGTCAAAATGATATATAATAATGTTAAAAATTTATATAGATAAAAATTAAAAATCCTCTACCTTATAACAGCACTTTCCTAATAATAAAGCCTTCAGTTTTTTCTTAAAATCTTTAATGTCTGTCAAAATCTTTAACTCTACTGGCAGTTTATTGAATAAATTTACTGATTGATACTGGGGGCAGTGCTTAACGATATTCAAGCTAGGATATATTATGTGAGTAAGGTCCCGTCTTCTAGTAGCCTCTCTTTGAAATTCATCTTCATCAGTCTCAAAATTCTTTCGCCTTTTGAATAATCCTGTTAATAAAACTAGTATGTACAGACTGGTTACTGTTAATATACCTAACTCTTTAAAGTGCTCTGCGCATGACTCCCACGGTGGAAGGCGTATCATTACGCGAAGAGCTCTTTTTTGTAAAACAAAAGCGGCTCCCATATTATATTGAAAACTATTTCCCCACAAAGCGATACTATATCTGAGTTTAGATTCAACCAAATCATAATAGACAGAAATCAACTGATTCAAAGTAAGGACATCCCGTAAACTACGCAAGGCATAACATGCAGAACTAATTGAGTTCTCTAGTGATGCAAGCTCAACTTTCCAGTTTAGAAAATGATCCATATGAATGCCTAGAAACTTAACATTATCCACTGTTGGATACGTTTGCCCTGCAATTGTACATCTAGTTCATCCTGATTTCGCAAAGTAGTTTTAAAAAATAATATGTTTGTTTTGGCATAATTTATCTGTAAGGCATTTGCTGTACACCAATTGTGAAAATCTGTTAGCTTAAGGTTAACTTGATGATTTAGCAAGCAGATATTATCGCATGAGACAATGGCGTTCGTATCATCAGCAAAATTAACTATCGAAATGGAAGAGTCTTCTTTACACATATAGTTTATGAGATCATTAATAAATATTATGAAAAAGATAGGTCCCAAAACTGAACCCTGAGGAACACCTCTCGTAACTTTCACAATATTCGAATTTTGTACTAATTCTTTACCGTCATCTGTAGTATCCGTTATTTCGATAAATTGAACACGGTTTTTAAGATATGCCTTAAAGAGTTCTAAATTACCATTTCTGATACCATAATGCTCTAGTTTGGCTGTTAGTAAATCATGGTCTACAGAGTCAAATGCTGCACTTAAATCAAGAAAGAGACCTGCAACTTTTTTCTTGTTATTTAAATTTTTCGCAATATCACCTATCATCTAGATAGAAGGGCCTACCTAATTTAATTTAAGGACAAACTGCTTATTTTAACAAAATCCTATTTGTATTCCTATTTAAGTTCCTATTCGAATTTCTAATCGTATTCTTATCTGTATTGATATTCGTGTTCCAATTCGTATTTCTATTAGTATTCCTATTAGTACTCGTATCCCTATTCGTATTTCTATCTATATTCTTATTCGTATTCCTATTAGTATCCCTATTCCTATTTAAATTCTTATTCGTTTTCCTTTTAGTAAACCTATTGGTAATCTTAATAATATTCATATTCTTAATCGTTTTTCTATTAGTATTCCCTATTCGTATTTCTCTTCTCATTCCTATTCATATTCCTATTAGTATCCCTATTTGCGGCAGTTATCGTTGACGAGTTAAATTCAGACATCAGGTTAAAATTCCCGTGACGGCAACACTGATGTGTCATCGCATCGCGAACGCAATTTCGGTTGAAGTGGTGCTCCGCAGAAATTACGCGACCGAAATTACGCTCGTCTGGCCCAAAGGGTGAACCACACGAGCGTAATTTCGGTCGCCGAAATTCGGTTGCGTAATTTCTTTCCGACCGAAATTCTGCTGGGCCGCCACACGGACGTATTTTTTTCAGTTGCTATCCAACGTTTTTCTGGGGTGCTTGTGCTAAAAAAAATTAATTACCGAGATATGACTGATGTTGTGCCGTCATCTAAATAGAGTTGATAGGGCCTAATTAATTTTATTTAGGGACAAACTGCTTATTTTAACAAATACCTATTGGTTTTCCTTGTGTTCCTATTCGAATTTCTAATCGCATTCATACTCTTGATCCTATTCATGTTCCTATTCGTATTTCTATTCGTATTCCTATTAATATTCCTGTTCGTATTCCTATTAGTATCCATATTCGTATTTCTATTCTTGATCCTATTAATATCCCTATTCGTCTTCATATTCGTTTTCTTATTAGTATCCCCATGCGTATTTGTAGTAATATTCCTATTCATATTCTTATTCGTATTGCTATTAGTATCCCCTATTCGTATTTTTTTTTATTTACAATATATAGAAATGCATGTCAATTTCCAGTAAAAACCAATACAACAATCAAGTACATCTATACAATTTTGACATGTGTTAAACATTTTTCAGTCACTTTGGTGACTCGAACAGACAACAACTAAACAAATCAACGTGTTTGCTCACTTCATTTAGGATCCTTATTGCCCTAGCCAGAAGTGAGTGTTTCCCTAGATTTGTCCTGGAACTTGGGACTATCAACAATCTTTGTCTAGGACCAAATTTCAAACGAAGATTTGGGATTTCCAATATCAGAGTATGTTTATTCGAATTCCTATTCGTATTCATATTCGTATTCCTATTAGTATCCCTATTCGTATTCGTGTTAGTATTTCTATTTGTATCCCGATTCGTTTTCATATTCTTTTTTCTATTAGTAAACCTATTCGTATTCCTCTTCGTATTCTTATTAGTATTCCTTATTTATATTTCCATTCATAATCATATTAGTATTCCTAAGCGTATTTCTATTCGTATTTTATTCCTATTCGTATTCTTATTCATATTCCTATTAGTATCCCTATTCGTATTCCTATTAGTAAACCTATTGCTCTGACTTTTCGAATAATTGACAAAAAACCGGCCAAGTGCGAGTCGGACTCGCGCCCTTAGGGTTCCGTACCTATCTACCATGTGATATACTAAAAGCTTTTCTCTTTGATTTTAAAAACTCCGCGACTATCCAACTTGACCCCTCTTTTATAGAAAAGTTCTTGAAACGGGAGCTCACCTTATTTGGTAGTTGTGAGAAAAATTTAAATATTTAA
This sequence comes from Athrips mouffetella, assembly GCA_947532105.1. Taxonomy (NCBI): domain Eukaryota; kingdom Metazoa; phylum Arthropoda; class Insecta; order Lepidoptera; family Gelechiidae; genus Athrips; species Athrips mouffetella. The sequence continues at coordinate 15,295,343 of OX383977.1, forward strand.
TGATTTTTTTCGATATGTTTGTGCAAGGAAAGGGTCCAACAAGACCTATGAAGGACCAGAACCAATATTGCCACTACCCTTCAACCAGTTTCGGACATGGATACGAGAACAAACACGTAAAGAAGCAGACATACAATGGAATGACATTGCAACATGCTAACAGTCCAAAAAAGTAATAACATCAACCAACAGCCGTTTGTCAAGACGGCTACTACAGATGAATAGGACAAAGCTCCGTTATGCAGTAGGCACAATAACAGGACACATTGCTCTCAACAAACATTACTACACTGTAGGCATAACAGACAGCCCTCTATGCAGGGCCTGTATGGAAAGGGACGAATCCATCGAACACGTTATTCTAGAGTGCGAAGTAATCAACACTATCAAACACACTTGGAGCAGACATAACTTTAGATCAATTACCAAACAAACTGGACAAACTGACTGAGTTCTGGCAACAGTTGAGGTGGCTAAATTGATGGCCAGATAGGCCCACGCACAATGGTCCATATAGGATCAATTGCGGAAACCACAAACTTAACTTAGAACTAAGATAAGGGTTCCGTTTTTTTTATTTTGATGTACGGAACCCTGAAAACGGATCGGCATTAGATTTAATGAAGCTTTAACTTTAAAGACAGTTTCTGCAACTGGCTCTTAGTTTCAAAATGGAGATCTTTTTTAAACCTTTTGTTCACACTTTCCATTTAACTGACCAAAAACGATCGGCATTACATATAGTAGAGCTTTTTTTTTTATTTATTTAAGTAACATATTAAAACAATGACAACATCTTTTTAAAACAATGTAACAAAAACTAAGGCGTTTATCCGTACATTGCATAGTTCGTCGACGATAGTCTGCGCTTGTAGAGTGTGAGTAGATAAGGTAGGTAGGTACGAGTAAGTATTACTGTTGGAGTTATCTTATTAAATATGTGTGCGTACAGGCAGTACAGGTGAGGTAAAGCAATGGTGCATGCGAGTGTGCGTGAGCGAATTGAATGTTTGGTTTGATGTTTGTAAAGGGCCCCATACAAAGCCCTGCCTGCAGGGCCCTGCTTGCAGTGCCACTGCCAATCGTACTTTGTGTGGGCATGCAGGGCCGACAAAATCGCCGTTACATCGGCCCTGCAACACCACACACGGTACGATTGGCAGTGCGCACTGCAAGCAGGGCCCTGCAGGCAGGGCTTTGTATGGGCCGTTTAAAGTTGGTTGCGTTGTGGCTGTGTGAGTGGAGTAGATATAATATAGGATATTCTTCTTAATTGGTTAGTTAGTTATAGATTAGTTAAGTTATATTAATAAGATATAGGTTAGTTAAATAAAATTACTTATAATAATAAATACAATTAAGTTATAAGGATTTAATTTACAGATATCCGTATAAGATATAGATATCTATATATATAAAAGAAGAAGGTGACTGACTGACTGACTGACATATCAACGCACAGCCCAAACCACTGCGTCTAGAGATTCCAAATTTAGCATGTAGGTTCCTTATGAGACCTAAGGGTGCACTAAGAAAGGGTTTTACAAAATTCCACCCCTAAGGGGGTAAAATAGGGGATGAAAGTTTGTATGAAAGTCCGTCAGTTTTGAAGTTAGGATCTTCAAAATTTGTATTTAGGCTGACAACTAAAAATTAAAAAGTACGTGTCTCAGGGTTTTTGAAAATTCGACACCCTTAAGGGTGAAAAGGGGGATGAAGTTGAAAATTCTTTATTCTTAAAGTAAAATCCACATTATTTATTATTTAGGCATTAATGATGTAATTCTATGCAACGTTCATCACTTTTATTCAAATTCCACCCCAAATTCAACCCCTAAAAAAGGGAAATGGGGTGAAAAAGTCTAAAAACCAATATGGGTATCGTTTGTATGGTTTATCGGGTCGCTGATTACGAAAACTACAACAATTTTGAAATCAAACGTGGTAGACGTGAAATACCATCATCCCCCTGGGGATGGAGTTGGGGTCCGAAAGGTTTGAAATGTCTAAAAATCAATATGGGTAACGTTTGTATGGTTTATCGGGTCGCTGATTAGGAAAACTACAACAATTTTGAAATCCAACGTGGTGGACGTGAAATACCATCATCCCCCTGGGGATGGAGTTGGGGTGCGATAGGTTTGAAATGTCTTAAAATCAATATGGGTGTCGTTTGTATGGTTTATCGGGTCGCTGATTACGAAAACTACAACAATTTTGAAATCCAACGTGGTGGACGTGAAATACCATCATCCCCCTGGGGATGGAGTGGAGTTGGGGTGCGATAGGTTTGAAATGTCTAAAAATCAATATGGGTGTCATTTCTATGTTAGGGATAGCGGTTAAATTCGCGTAAGGGGTAGGGATAGGGACAGGTAGAGGTAGAGGTAAAGAGGTAGAGAGGTAGAGAGGTAGAGAGGTAGAGAGGTAGAGAGGTAGAGAGGTAGAGAGGTAGAGAGGTAGAGAGGTAAAGAGGTAGAGAGGTAGAGAGGTAGAGAGGTAGAGAGGTAGAGAGGTAGAGAGGTAGAGAGGTAGAGTGGTAGAGTGGTAGAGGGGTAGAGAGGTAGAGAGGTAGAGAGGTAGAGAGGTAGAGAGGTAGAGAGGTAGAGAGGTAGAGAGGTAGAGAGGTAGAGAGGTAGAGAGGTAGAGAGGTAGAGAGGTAGAGAGGTAGAGAGGTAGAGAGGTAGAGAGGTAGAGAGGTAGAGAGGTAGAGAGGTAGAGATGTAGAGAGGTAGAGACGTAGAGACGTAGAGAGGTAAAGAGGTCGAGAGGAAGAGAGGTAGAGAGGTAGAGAGGTAGAGGGGTAGAGAGGTAGAGAGGTAGAGAGGTAGAGAGGTAGAGAGGTAGAGGGGTACAGGTACAGGTAGAGGGAGAGGGAGAAGGAGGGGAAGAGGGAGAGGGAGGGAGTGAGGGAGGGGGAGGGGGTGATGAAAAGGGAGAGGGAGGGGGAGAGGGAGGGGCAGGGGGAGAGGGAGGAGGGGGAGGGGGAGAGACAGGGAGAGGCGGAGGGGGAGAAACAGAGGGAGGAGGAGAGGAAGGGGGGAGAGGGAGAGAGAGGGAGAGGGTTTTAGTTTTTCTCAATTACTTCTGCGAGTTGGCTCTGTTTTGAAATATTACATAAAGGTGTCTCTCATCTCTCTCTTTACATTTGTTAGGATACTGCTGCTAAGTTCCTCTGTTCTGAGTAATTTATGAGTAACGTCTGTATATTATATAAAATTCAGCTGGATCTTGAATTATACTCATTGATTTGCGCAGGGTTAGTCCTGTTTTTCCTTAGTTTAAAATTACCCCGAAATGATGGGAAAATATCTCATTGCTTCGGAAAACCGGTAACAACATAAATACGAAATCCACGCGAGCGAAGCCGCGGGCAACAGCTAGTATATATATATACGAGGGTAATTTGTCTGTCTGTTTGTATTGTAATCATTTCATAAAATTTGGGGCTTCATCATAGGGGTGGATAGCTAGTTTATTAAATTTTTTTCTAGAAAATATGCTTTTAATTTATTTTTAATGTTTTTGCTGTTAATTTCTTGTTTAAGAGTGGTTGGTAATTCATTTATTAACAATGGTATTTGATAAATAAGTTGGCTGTAACCATAATTATTTTGACATCTTGGTAGGACGAGCAGTTTCTGAGCAGTACTTCTAACTGGATTTCTCTTTATTATTGGTTTCTGTAAATCTTTGTTGAAGAAATGCTCAGTTAAGAGTGAGTACTTTACTTTATCGTGTATTGGCAGTATTTTACAGTAGGCAAACAATTTGCTGTAGTCGTCTTTATGTTGTTCTTTTATTTTATGTGGCACGATTTTTTTAAGAATTCGTAATTGTAGCTCATAAATATGGTCAAGATGAAATTTATAGGTTCTCCCATACCGTATCCTATAATAGATTCCCCGAGCGCTTTGTTGAGGGATAGCTTGATTTGATAGGGAATTTTGTTTTTAATTATAGAAAATTTCGCTAAAGTTGCACGGAGTTTATTACATACACTATGGATATGGGAGATCCATTTCATCCTATCATCGATCACAAGCCCGAGGTATGATTGTTTGTCTGTCACTTCTAGGGTAGGGCAATTACATGTGGACTGTCTATTTGAATGCAGGCAACAATGTGTGTGAGCTAATATTTTTAGATCGACCTGTGCTCTATTTTGAGATGAACTTATATACAAGATTTTGGTTTTTCTTGCATTTAGGATTAGTCCCACATCATGGGACCACATATTGAGTAGATTGAAGTCAGTCTGTAGTCTCTCAAGTGCTGTGCCAATGTCATTATCTGCCGAAAGAAGACAAGTCATCATAACATCCCATGAAACGTCCACTACAGGACAGGGAGCTCCCTCTAGAATTCTAGCTTTTGCTGGAGAAATGTAGAGGGGAAGTACCATAGTCACCTCGCTTGTTGGCGTTACGGCTGGCACTATGGACCGCGGTTGTAGGTGACCGCAGTGAGTAAGATGTTAGATACAAAGGAGGATGCTGCTGCCCATCCTCCAGTTTATAACCCTTAGTCGCCTCTTACGACACCCACGGGTATGTAAGGGTTGGTACTATTCTTTGCCGGCACCACACGGGAAGAAGACAAGTATCATCGGCAAATTGGAATATTTCGCAGTTGCTAATTAAATTTGGCAGGCTATTCACGTAGGTCAGATAGTGCAAGGGCCCCAGCACCGAGCCCTGTGCTGTTCCTTTAGTAACAGTTACTCTTTCACTGAGAGTTTCGCCTATTTTGGTGTGATAAGAGTGATTAGAAAGATAGTCCCTACTCCAATTTAACAAAGGCCCTCTGACACTGCAGTCTTCTAACGTTTCGAGAATTATATCATGTTTCAGAATGTCAAACGCTTTGCTGTAGTCTATAAAGGCTACCAGGATATGCTTTTTACTATCTAGATGTTTGTATACTGCGTCAGTAAAAGTAGAAAGTAGTTGTGTTGTACTTTTGCCTCTTTGGAACCCATATTGTGTGTTGCAAAGTATTTGATTATCGGTATAAAATTCGTGGATCTGTTTACTAATATACTTTTCTATTATTTTATCGAGTGTAGGTAGAATCGTTATTGGTCTATAATTGTCATAGTCTTTTTTACTACCGAGTCTATGTATAGGCCGCACGATTCCCGTTTTAAGCTCTAACGGTACTTGACCCATTTCGACAGAAGTGTTTATAAGTTTAACAATCGCTAGCGAAATTTTATCACATAATGATTTGATATCTATGGCTCGGATGCAATCACTACCGGGTGCTTTTTTACTATTTAATGATTGGTTGTATATTTTGTACTGTGGCCTTTTTAAAGAGTATCGAAACGTTTGCAGGTTTGTTTTAAAGGTTTTTATCAAGAGTTAATTCGTTGCAAGCTGGTATAATTTTTTTAATGTTATTGATAAAGGTTTTAGAAAATTGGTTGGCGATTTCTTTAGGTGTATCGTATTGTTTTTTAAAGGCATTCATAATGATACTGTCTATAGAGGGTCCTGTTATTTTATTAAGTATGTTCCACAATTGTTTTTGGTTATTCTTGTTTATAAATATCAGATTTTTTATGTTATCATTTTTAGTTTTTTCTATTAACTTGCTGGCAAAGTTTCTGGCTTTGTTATATTTACGTTTAAGAATCATGTCATTTGTGTCTTTTATCCATTGCATAAATAGGTTATCACGGAATTCACAGGCTTTAGTGATTTTATCGCTTATCCAGTAATTGTCACAACGCGAGTTATTTGTTTTAACCTTTATATTTATTTTTGATTTATCATAACATTCCTTGAAACTTTGACAAATAAATTTATAAATCTGTAAAGGGCAACTCATTGTTTTAGTTTCTTGCCAATCTATTTGTTCGATAAGTAAATTTAATTTTTTGTAGTCATATTTTGTCTTAGTAAAAGGTACATCCTGTATATATTTTCATTCACGCCACAGTGGGCGATAGCAACCGCTCGGTGATCTGCGAGTTGTGTCCCGATCGCCGCGGTGAATAGGTCTTGCGTCCGGGATCTCGCATAAATATGGTCAATAGACTAGCTTTAACTTTAAATACGCTTTTTAAAACTGACGACAAATCTATTTGCGGCAGTTAACGTTGACGAGTTAAATTCTAACATCAGGTTGAAATTCACGTGACGGCAACACTGATGTGTCTGTCGGCATCAAAAACTCAATTTCGGTTGAAGTGGTGCTCTGCAGAAATTACGCGACCGAAATTGCGCTCGACTGGCCCAAACAGTACTTTTGTATGAAACCGAATGCAACCGAAATTGCGCGTTTAAAAACATAGTATGACATTATTTTAATCGTATAAAAATGGTTTGTTTAACGAGTTCTAAGCAACAATAAGAGGTAGGCCAATTTTTTTTTGGCCATCCCCCCTTTAACTGTGCCCCCTTTTAAAACATTTCAAATAGTTTTGACAATTTGCATGGCTGTCGATCAACGAGATGCTTCTACTGTCTTTAAAAATTTTAAGACTATAGCTTCAACCGTTTGGCTGTAAAACCCGTGTGACAGACAACGACTCCGTTTGGTTGGACCCTTTGGGTACGGACCCCTAGAAATGTTGCGAGTAACAATCGGTCAACACCTCGTCATTATATAATGTATGAGTACATTACCGTTTAAACAAATATCTAAATAAAAAATTATCGATACAATACACATTTTGGTTGTGCCTGCAAATCTGTAGCAGTTCAAAAAGCTGTTTGAAAGTAGATATTGATAAACATTATTATTAACTCTACTAATCATAAACATAATTGTTTGGCAGAGAGTACAAATTACATTACACTAGCTAGAGATTATTATAGATATAGTAGAGCGTGCATTACATTATCCAGTCTGCAGAGCACTAGCTGAGCTAGAGCGCAGCTAGAGTGTTCAGTTTGGATAGTGTAAATGCAGCTAGACATTTAGTGAGCCAAAGTCACAGTCAAATAGTTTATTGCAACCCATATGGTAGAAAGATGGTAACATATTATTTACAGTATTAGAAACACATATGGACCCGGAAGGGCACGGCAAGATTAACAATTTAGAATTGTAATTAATATTATTAAAATGAAACAGAAAATTCGAGCTAGTGATCTACCTGTCTAACTGCATTTACACGATCCAAACTGAACACTCTAGCTAGGCTTCAGCTCAGCTTGGTGCTCTGCAGATTGGATAATGTAATGCGCGCTTAAAGATTGACAATTCTAACTGCGCTGGAGCCGTCCGATGCCAATAGTAATAATAAGAATATATTTATCTTTCGTTTGCGGGTGTCACATTTTTTAAAGACGTCCTTCCACTTGAGCGCCTGTTGACGAAGGTGCGCATTAAATTATCCAGTCTGCAGAGAACTAGTTGATCTAGAGCCTAGCTAGAGTGCAGCTAGAGTGTTCAGTTTGGATAGTGTAAATGCAGCTAGACATCTAGTGAGCTAGTGATTAACCTGTCTAACTGCATTTACACGATCCAAACTGAACACTCTAGCTAGGCTCCAGCTCAGCTAGTGCTCTGCTGATTGGATAATGTAATGCGCGCTTAAATTACCTTACAAAACTAGTGTTAAGCACGCTAGCTCGCATTACAAAATGCAATCTATCGCTCTAGTCTAGCTAGTGTACTATATGAGCTAGATCGGCAGAGTCCATACGGTCACTCTAGATTAGATCACTAGCTGTCTTACTGCATTTAAGCGCGCATTACATTATCCAATCTGCAGAGAACTAGCTGAGCTGGAGCCTAGCTAGAGTGTTCAGTTTGGATCGTGAAAATGCAGTTAGACAGGTAGATCACTAGCTCACTAGATGTCTAGCTGCATTTACACTATCCAAACTGAACACTCTAACTGCGCTCTAGCTAGGCTCTAGATCAGCTAGTGCTCTGCAGACTGGATAATGTAATGCGCGCCTTCCACGATCCAAACTGAACACTGTTGCTGCACTTTAGCTCAGCTAATGCTCTGCAGATTGTATTGTACGCATCACTCCGTCCGTCCTGTTATCACACTGTTGTCATTCTTATCATGCTGTACATTATTGCGACTATAGGTGCGACCACGATGAAGATGTACGCACTATCCGTCTTACAGGCCCAGAAAAGATTTTATAGGAATCATAGATTTATTACTTCGCGGCGCTTTTAATAGGAATAGGAAAGAAAAAAGTAGTAATGGGTGGGTTGGGTATAGCTTTTTCTTACTTTCGCACTATTGATCCCTCTGCTGGACGTGCAACGCGAAAGTACGTTACTGGCTTTGAATGTTCTGAACGCAGGCAAAAACGTCAAATCAAAATCATGAATGTCAAAATGTAAAAAAAATGGGTGCTACTGGTGCCAACTGCCAGCATGTTTCTTCATTACTGTGCTTCATTTCTGTAATATTTGTTGTAATTTTTGATACTACAATTTCGTACAAATTTATAGTCAAAATGTCTACAAAGTGGACTAATAATCAAAGTGAGTCCGGTATATTGCGTAAGAAAGATTGCGAGAAGAAAGAAGAATTGTTTGTGTTCGGCTACTCGTGCAAGTTATTCAGGGACAATGATAAAGCCCTGCAGATTGATCAAGGAAAGCACCTCATTCCGTGGATGGGGGATGAAACGTTGAAAATCGACAGGTTCGATCCGTTTTTTACTATAAGACTGCTAATTGTGGCGCTAAAAAGTTAAAAAATCATTTGTAAGAAACTACTAAATTTTCGAAGAATTCTAAGATTTTCGCAGAGGATGTTTTGAAGTTTTTGCGCTGGGAGGACGGCGCAAGGACCTCGGGTTTGGTGGCTTCGCATATTTATGGTGACTCTCTTTGGTGGTATGTATAACTTGCAACGGTTCTTGCGTATGTATAACATAACCAAAACTTTGGAAGAAAGACTTGTTTTTGAACTGTGGTTCACATTTTGGAGTAAATTTCGATTGGTTCCTAAACCCATCCCAAAATATTATGTTATGTAATCAGTAACTTAGAGATTAAAAAAAGGTTTTAAGAGTTTATAAATATCTGGCTTAAGTAACGTGTTAATAGAATAAGCAAAACCCTCATACACCCCAACTGATTTTTATTAAAATAAATCCATTCCCGTAAAAAAATCTTGGAAAAAGTTTTTTTTTATCTAGATAATGTTACTTTAAAGTTTTATCACTGTTCTAGTTTCATCGTTGTTCTAGACCGCGCACTCCACGCACGCGACGTTCACTTCCCTCCCCTACTCACCGCTCGGCGCCCGGCCGCCAGCGCGCGTATCCACAGAAATATTTAGAATAGAAGCGGTAAAAATTTAAGTAATAAAGATAAAAAAAATTACCCCTATCAAAAACCCTTGCAATTGATTCTACTTTCGATTCTGAACAAACTATTTTCTCAGTTTCGCTTATTCTGTTAACACGTTGTATATATGTATCATCATCACCATGTGCTAGTGTATAAAATATTAATAATATTATTCTCTATTCAATATAAATTTAAGGTGTTAGAGTAAGCTAGTAATAAGCTGCCATCACATTTATTTTAGTGTTGGTTTAATTCAGTGTGGTTTTAACAGGTACGATGCCCGAGGAGCTCTGCATGACTTGGGGTCTCACGAGGCCCCTCCTGGGGGCTTTGACTGGCGCGTGGAGCTCACCAAGACAGAGTTGGAGGTGGAGCAACTCTGCGATGAAGAACGCTATCGAGCGTTACATACTGATGAGGATGAAGAAGAAATGTACAAAGGTTTGCAAATTTTTGGATTTTTTCCTTTTTGATAGATATCAAGCTCTCTTTTTTGGTGGAATCCTTTTTGAGTTCATTATTTATTTATAAATAAAAGATTTGTAACTTTGCAACACCAGTTTTGCAACTTCAGAAAACTTGTGGTTGCTGCTCAAATAGCAGTAAAATTCAGTACTTCTTAAAGTTTACTAAATTCGCAATAATTTAAGCCTGACGAACTAGCTACAGAGATGAAAAATAGTAGGCAGAGACAGCTTATCTGAAGAGGATCTTAGGGAAGTATCAATAAGAGTTTTACGGAAGTATCAAAAGGAGTTTCACGATGTTGCAAATTTGGATTATTGCAACCCTAACCTGGTTTAAACATCATATAATTACTAACATTAGTTGATAAGTTCTTATTATTACTAACCTATTATGAATGTTTATCTAAAATAAAACTATTGAATTGAATAATAAAATCAGAACTACATAGTGCCTTGCAATTTTAATATAGTTTTCTATGGGACTATTTAAAATTGGACCAATTAATTGAAAAATACTTTACTACTTTCAAAGCTACAAATATACTCAAAGTAAATAATTTATTGTCTGCAGAGGAAGAGCTGAAAAGACTTCATGCAGCGGGTTACGGTCAAGTTGGCTTCAATTATGATGCACCAGCTCAAACGGAGCAGCCTCCTCTACCAGCAGAAGTTGATGAACCATTCCTGCCGACACCTGCTTTCAAAGCTCTCCTGCCACCAGATCTTGTCCTTGTAAGAAATATTTGCGTTTAACATAAAATATAAAAATTAAAGAGAATTATATGAATTTCCAGCACAAGTTTAGGATGTAGAACATACTAAATAAAAGTCAGGCTATAGCAGACCAAGCGTTTATAAAAGTAGAAGTGAGGGGAGTACGAGTATGTCATATTTCCAACTACATGGGGGTAGCCTAAAAGAGGCAAGATGTTTTTAGGGTTAGGGGTATACCTTAAACCATGGACGAATAATAAAAAGGACTGACCACCCCCTTTTAGAAATCGTAAGGCTGCAAAGTATAAAACTAGATGGCGCTAATAAATAGCCTGACAAGTTATTACGATTTACGTATTCTACTACAAAAGCATACCTAATTTACAATGGGATTTCATAAAGAACTAGAGACACATTCGCGCCCAAAAAGTGTCCGAGGCTCATCTCCTCACCGCATGGCTGCGTGAGGAGATGCGAATTAGTCGTGTTTTGACCGCGGCATGAAAACAACGTCTCGCGATGCCAACGTGTGTTGTGAAAAACTATGCAAATAATACCAGAACTCGCAGAAAAAAGATGGTGTATCATATTTTGTGTAATGATATCAATAAATCTATTACTTAACAGTCAATATTTGAATTTTATTAGCAATTTTCATTTTATTACAAACAAACTAATTCCCTCACGTCGCTGAGGCCATGCCATTTTCTATGTTCTAATCCGAGAAATGCCAGTCTTCGAATTTCAAACATGAAACTAGAGTTCAAACATAAGAACTTCGGAAGGACGTAACAATCATTACGTACAAATGACATTGGACCTTATAGCAACGATCCTAAGTCCTAATTTGGTATCATGTGTTTTCAGTTATCTATATAACTTGATGTATAAGTATGTATATTACCGCTAGGACATTTTTTGAAGAAAAGTCTTTAGCAACTGTGAGTCTAGTTGTTTATCGTTGGTCTAAGCTAATTTAGTAATTAATTTGTTAGCAAATATTGTATTTTTTTTAAGTTTGTTGTCTTGTCCTAGTGTAAGGACTAGAAAAACTGTAAATAACCCTTTTGAGTATAATAAATTTCATTTTAATTTTTTTTCTTTTCATTTATATTGAAACTATGTTATGAATGATTTTTTAGTAGAATACTCCGTAGACCATAATACTTTCCAGATTATTTGAATGCGCCACCTAGTTTCAATGAGTTTTATACTTTTCCGGGTTAAGTTTTCAGTATGGGGATTGTCAGTCCTATTACTATTCGTCCATGCCTTAAACTAACAATTCCCTCCACAGCCAGAAAGTGACAAGCAGAATGTGATAATAGAGAAGACAGCCAAGTTCGTGGCATCGCAAGGGGCTCAGATGGAGATCCTAATAAAGGCGAAGCAGGGAGACAACCCACAATTCAAGTTCATGAACAAAGATTCACCCTTACACCCGTACTACACAGCGCTGATTGCTCTTGTCAAAGCTGGGAAGTGGCCTGAGAAGAAGCAGGAGGTTATTGAAGGTAAGTGCAAAATAACTCTGTCTGTAACCATTAATGCGCAGAAGTAAAAAAAATGAATCGTGGACGGCATGTGGGGGGAGGGGAGCGAATCATTCATTGGCAGGAAAAAACTGTCATAGACAGACTTGGCGCGATGAACTTGACGTCTTTTGTACAAACTGGCAAGAGCAGGCTCTTAATAGGGACGAATGGAGAAAAAAGAGGGAGGCCTTTGCCCAGCAGTGGGACAGCAACGGCTAAATAAGATAAGAAGAAGATAAGACAGACTTGTCCTGAACGCACTGTAAGCAAGTTGGATAAGTGTAGTGTTCCTTTCTCATTATGGCTAATTTGAATATATCAAACTTCAAGTTGCATTAGTTCTTTTAATTATTTGTAAACTGAAGCTGTATACTGGGTTATTTTTTACCTCTGGCAAATTTTAAGTATTTTACCTAGAACACGCCCGTCTGGTGCTGGTAAAGAATAGTACCAACCCATCTCTACCTGTGGGTGTCGTAAGAGGCGACTAAGGGCTAATGAACCAGAGGATGGGCAGCAGCATCCTTCTGTGTATGATATCATCTTACTATCTGCAGTGACTAACAACCGCGGTGCATGTTGCCAGCCATAAAACTAACAAGCGTGGTGAGTATGGTACTGCTCCTCATTGTGTCAGCAAAAGCTTTTGGAGGGAGCTCCCTGTCCTGTAGTGTACGTTTCATGGGATTTTATGATGAATCATAACATGAAACTGAACATCTTTTCAAAAGAAAAATGGATCCAAAAACGAAAAATTTTTTTTATCATCCCTTTGGTACGGGAACCAAGAATCATTCTTTTCTTGGTTTTTCAGAATATCACGCGATCACGAGATGTCTCAGTAGATGCGAGACAATGAGAGGATCAAGAAAAACTATGTGAGAATTTCAAGACCCGAGCCCGTGTTCAGAAGGCCTTTTCCAGATTTTCAGCCTGCTCTGTTTTAGCTGAAGCCCCCGAATTTCTTTTCTGGCAAATATTTTTTAGTTCACCATAAGCTGCTCGACAGGATGTAACAAAAACTGTGAACCGTGAAGGATGTGAATCTGCCCAAAAAACTGAACATCTTTCCCTAAGAAACATAGGTCAAATTAGAAAAAAAAAATTTGACCTCCTATAGAAACTGAATCAGCTGATAGTGCATTTTGTATCGGAGGTCAAAATTATTTTCTCATATTTCGACCTATGTTCCTTGGGGAAAGTTGTTCAGTTTCATGGTTGATATACCCTTTCTGTTACACCTTGTATATAGGGATTTACTTTTGTTCGCCCTGAATTCACCATTTTATCCAAACAGACAAGCCTGAAAATCTGAAAGAGATAATTTCTTTGTGATATAATGGTGATATTCAGAGCGAACAAAAGTGATTTCCGGTGATAAGAGTAGCTTATGTTGATACTAAAAAACATTTGCCAGACAAGAAAGGAGCTTAAAACCAGCCTGAAAACCTGGAAAAGGCCTTATGAACACTGGGCTACGGTCTAGTTCTCACATGGTTTATTGTGATAATCTAATCATCCCCTAGTAGTTAGGGTGCTGGCTGCAATTTAGGTATATGATTTGCTCATGATTCATATTAATAGGGATGATAGATCAGCTCAATACGAATCGATTTGGTCCTTACAAGTTTTTCTGTGCGTCGCTGCGTTTTTGAGTTAAAGCGAAAAAAAAGGAAAATAAGATACTAAATAATGTTTTTTTTGGTCTGCCTTTGTGGCTCCTGTTTAAAATACTTCTGAAGATGTAGAAAATCGAAGAGGCAGACATGCAGGGCTCTGCATTATCACGGCACGTAGTAGTGAATTTTTGCATTTTGAAGAGCTGTAATTTTACGACGCAGGGCTATTATGGTGGCAGACTATTTTTCTGGGGTTTTTTTCAGATAGTCATAGTCTGCCAGATGTACGTTTCATTGTCAAATTTCAAAAAAGTTAAAACTTAATTGCTCAAAAACGCAGGGGTGTGGATGTCCGCCAATATTTTTTGTATCTTCTAGAGAATGCTCCTTATCATCAGTCAAAGAGGCAGACATGAGACTATCATATAGAAATTTGTCCTTCATCACCCTTATAGGGTATCTCGTTTTCGCCTTGATTATCACGTAAAAAAAACCTTCTCGGCTCCCGGTCCACATACAAAGTCCAATAGCCGGTGCACGGTATTGGGAAGCAATAAAGAAATTGTTTTTTGTCCCATGTTTCTTTGGAAAAGTTGTTCAGTTTCACGTTTTGAGTAGCATACAAAAATTTCGCCAGGAGTCCAAAAATAACCACGTGTGTAACCAGTATAATCGAGAGCCAAACAAATTTAATAAGTGAAATAGAATTTGTGTATGAATAATTTTTTTTATCTTTCAGAAAGACCGCAAGAGAATGAAGACTATCTTCACCCTAGTTTGGCAGCGAATACCATTATTGAATCTGTAAGTATTTTTTCATATATTTTTTCAACAGCTGTATTAAGCTCTACTGTATTAAGGTCCATAATCCAGCTTATTAGACACGCGTGCTTTTTCCATTATATTACCGCACTAGTGTTTCATTTCAAGCAAGGAGTTTTTATGTTTATAATATTCATAATATTTTCATGAATAAATAAACTGTATTCGATACTATGATAAATAAACGTTTATTTCATGAAAATATTAAGAGATTTTGAGAAAAAAGGTAAGGCAATTTTACTTGATTTTATTCGCAAATGTGTTCAAAAACGTAGCACGTCATTACACTCACGGCTTTATTACGCCCACGACTGCGGCTCGGGCTGCAATTCCCGAGCCTCGACGGTAATCACCAAAATAGCGCACTTGCATCTGTTTATGGTGGTGGAGCTTTTATGCAAAGTCTGTCTACCTTGCCTATTTCTGCCGCAAAGCGTCAGTTTATAGGGTAAGAGCGCAACTTAAAGTTTGTAAACGTCAGCTATAAATAGTCATCGTTCGGACTTTCATACAAAATACTATGGAAATGTTCTGCTTAGAAGTAAAAAAGAGTTACTCATTTGACTAGCTGATAAACATGTTAACTTTCCTAGTTATTTTAATTGACTAATGATTCATCATATATCGGGTGAAAAAAAAATTGTAAGCACTATTTAAGCCTGTATAATAATTTCGCTGTTATTACAACATAAAACCTAACAACTTTCCCTGATGAACGTATAAGTTGAAATACAAAAAAAAATACCTGTTCTGTTTTTATGGGACGTTGATTTTTTTGTTTTACGGTCTGAGTAATACGCTGAAATTGTGCTCATTTTTTTACACGTATTGTCTCAGGCGCCTTCGATCCCGAGTATCCACTACAAGCCGTCAGCTGATTGCGACTACACGATGCTGATCTCCAAGATGCGCGGCACCGCCCCCCCGGAGGAGCCGGAGAGTGTGGAGTTGGCTCCCGGGGAGGTGGCGCCCCCGGGCACCGAGCCGCTGCCCCCGCGGCCGCACGCCATGATCACCCGGCCCCCGCTCATGTATACACTCACCACCACGCAAGGTACGATCATGGATACACTATACACACATCACCACGCACGGTACGATCATGTATACACACACCAACACGCAAGGTATGATCATAGATACACTCACCACCACGCAATGTACGATCATGAATACACTCACCATCACGCAAGGTACGATCATGTATACACACACCACCACGCAAGGAACGATCATATATACACACACCACCACGCAAGGAACGATCATGTATACACACACCACCACGCAAGGTATGATCATGTATACACACAACACCAAGCAAGGAACGATCATGTATACACACACCACCATGCAAGGTACGATCATGGATACCCTACCACCAAGCAAGTTATTTTTCACAATCGATACGATACGGTGAAGTTACTCACTGGCTCTTAAAAAATCAGTGTAACGGAATCTGATGTTTACGTTAAATCTTTATGGATAAGATCTAATAGGTACAACTACTTCGATTTTTGATACATGAATGGGCTATCGCCACTTGGCAAAAGCCTCTTGCAACATCTTCCATTTATTTGTTACTTTGGCTATTGTATGTTATGTTCCTTCTATCTATTTAATGTCATCTTTCCACGTTTTCTGGGGTCTGCCTGGTTTCCTATACCCTTCTCTTCGGTACCAATGAGTTACTCGTTTGCTTTGTTGATCCTTGCATCTTATCTATTGGGCTTTTTTTAACGAAATTACGTCTACCCTCACAGATACAACAAAACCACCACCAGCAACGCCTGCCTACTCCCACGCTCAATACCAGCAATACATGGCATATTATCAACAATACCAGCTTACTCAAGCCGCGCCGCAGCAAGTACCCGTGCAGCCAGCGAAGACTCAAGCCAAGACGTCCACGAAATCCACCGGGCTCAGTCTCATGAAGAACTATAACACGGATTCTGATAGTGATGTTTCAGGTAAATATATTAGTTGAACGGATTTAAACATCTTCATAGAAGAATAGTTTCAAAAGTTCAATTTGCTTACAAATACTGAGATTTTTACATTTAATATGCAAACCAGGATGTGCTTGCTAGTTTTAACCTAAATATAATGTGTCTTACTTTGTATCATCATATTAATTTAATAAAAAAATCTCGGTAAACTTTACACCATCCTACCATCCTTATTTAAGAAACATAATTTGTTATATTTATTGGAATATAACAAATTATGTTTCTTATTAACGATGGAAAATTGGATTGGATTGAAAATGGATTGGAAAAAAAATTCTCCTAGTCATATACATTTTAATTTAGGAAATAATACTATTCCTTCTCTCCTTTAGATTGTGACGATACCTCTTCAACCGATAGCAAAGATAAAGATAAGGACAAGCCCAATCTAGAGACTCCCCCCGAGGAAGTTCAAGTAGTGATCGACAAGATGGCGGACTATGTAGCACGAAATGGCGCCGAGTTCGCGGATATAGTGCGCGCGAAGGGCGACCCTCGTTTCTCCTTCTTAGAACCCACAAACACTTACCACGCGTATTATTGCTCAAGACTTGCGCAGGTCAGGAAC
Source organism: Athrips mouffetella (assembly GCA_947532105.1). Lineage (NCBI taxonomy): Eukaryota > Metazoa > Arthropoda > Insecta > Lepidoptera > Gelechiidae > Athrips > Athrips mouffetella. Next base: position 15,312,362 of record OX383977.1, read on the forward strand.
GGAGAGCCGCTTTTGCCCAGAAAACCTTCTGGTAAGCCATAACTTATTAAATCCTTCATGTAATTTCAATTTCAATTACGCCTTTACCCAGATATGGTGAAAAAACATTTCCTGAAAACTAAAATTGTGGATTCAGAACTGAACAACTTTCCCAAAGAAACATCGCAGACATCCGTGTCGCACTGAGTATTTTTGTTCTCATTTCCATTTATTTTTGTTTGTTAAAACTAAACAAAATGGCAGTCTGTATGTATTTTACTTAGTTACTTGTTCTTTTTTGTTTCAGCACTTGTATCATTCTCTATCAAGAAATTAAAAGAACCTGATCCAATACTTCCGAAACCAGCGTTGCCTTACGAATCAAGCTCTGATGAAGAAAGTGACCCAAGCAAACAAACAGACAAAGAGAAAAACCAAGTCAAAGAAGAAAACAAACCAAATAACTTACCACCTTTAACTGTACAAAATAACTCATTACCTACAGTTGTTTACAAAATGGATGGGATGCAAGAAATGAACCTACCTATAGTTAAAACTATAGAAACTAAACCGAAGCCAATAGTGCCGCACGTGGTAGCTGAACCAAAGCTTTACAAAGATGAAAAACCATTACAATCTTGCCAAGAAGACCCAACAATCAAAAAGGAAGAAATCAAAAAACCTGAAGTAGCTCCTCTTGTTAAAACAAACAGAAAACATAAGCAAAGTCCTTTAAAAGATAAAAAAGAAAAAATCAGAAAGAAAGAGAAATCAAGTGCCAAGGAAAAAGAAAGGAGAAAGAGTCCAGAGCGGGAGAAAAAGGAAAGAAAAAAAGAAGATAAGAGTAAGAGAATCAAGTGTGATAAAGATGAATTGGAGAATGAAATAATATCATTAGAAGATAATTCTGACGACATGATTGATTTGACGGGAGACCAATCTGATTCTAAAGGTAAGAAGTCTTATCTTTTTTTTAATTTTTTGTAAAGATCTTGCTACGAATACCTATCCCTTGCTTTATCCGGTCAGTTCTTTAGGAAGGGTCTAGCTCGTCTCGTTATTTCCGCCGTTGTCTGCCGCGTCGCTTTCTGTCTTCTGGTGGAATCTTCTGATATTTCGTCCACAACAGGCATACAAGACATCTTTCATACGGCAGACATGATGGCTCAATATAGCTTAGCTTCCGTCAAAACAACAAGATAGTGTATGATGGTTAAGAGGTTACCCATCATCATTGCCCTGGCCTTATTCCGTTGTTGCTAATGGTTTTTACGGAGTCAGCTGCCTAACCTAGGGGATTTGACGTGGGCACTGGTTTTTACACAGAGCGACTGCCATCTGATCTCCGCAACCCAGAGGGAAAACCAGACCCAATCCTAGATTAGGCTTTGCCAGGTTAGCGTTTCAATGTCAATGTCAGAGTTTTCAAGCCGCCAACTGGCCTCTGACTTGGCCACACCCCGGACACTGCATACATCGAGCGCGAATTTGAAATTGGAAGGTCGCGTAGGCTCGCATATTCAGTACAAAAGACCCTCAGAAGGACCACGAGAATCTCGCAGGCGGTTGCGCGCGGTTGGGTGCGGGGGGGAGGAGAGTGTTGCAAGGGGGGAGGAGAGTGTTCGTTCTGTATGATAGTACTATTATTTTATTCAGTGACTTGGCTTAAACCAACCAAGCGTAACCAAGCGTAGCGTTAACCAAGTTGCGTTCCCATCTCATCAGCGAAACCATTTGATTATCCGTTTATTGTTTAATATTATATATATATATATATATTTGTTTATTATATTTATTATTATGATTATTTATTTATTTATTTTAATGTATTATACTTACTTATGTATGTGTATGTTTTATCTTATGTAGTTTAATATTAATTAGGTACTTACTTTTTATGCCTTTTGTATTTCATGGCACTTGTGATCGCATGAATACTTGCAGAGCTCTGTTTATGTATCCCTAACATCAAAGGTTGCCTGTAAGAGATCGCTTGCAGCGATAAGGCCGCCTTTGCCCACATAGGTTAAGTTCTCCATGTACATTTGTTTTTTTTTTGTTGTTATGTGAGCAATAAAGTGTTCTATCTATCTATCTATCTTAAAGACTAGTATCATTGACAGTCAGCAGCCGGCACCAACGGCTTAACGTGACTTCCACGGAAACGGTCTAGTTCTTGTGCCACTAGTGGCCACTCATCCGGGTTCTGACCACGGTCAACGCTGCTTATATTACGTCAACTTTGACACTAATAAGACATCAAAGCGCGGTGCCCATATAAGACGATATGTCTCATGTGCCAGGAATCTCACTGGCTACCGTATCTTTCAAACCGCAAACACAGCAGTGCAAACACTGCTGCTTTACGGCAGAAATAGGCAAGGTGTTGTATTTAAAAGCCCTATATCACCTTCAAAATGTAGTTGGTCTGTTTCTTGTCCTGTGTTGTGCAATAAAGTCTCTTTGCGGGATCGAATCAGATACTTAGATATCAACAGAAGAATTAAAGTAACCGACATAGCTCTAAGAATCGCAAAAGAGGCAGAAGGCAGATATCGCTAGAAGAACCTAACGCTGATTAGGCATAAAGTTTCTAGATTGGCGACCATAAACCGGAAGCCTGCTCGTTTAGCTCCCTCTTTAAAAAAAAAAGCCGTAGCGTGGGCAGGCCCCCACAAATTGAACCTTCGATCTGGTGTAGGTCGTGGAAAGGTGCTGGATGCGAACAGCCCAAGGCCGGTTGTCGTGGAGATCTTTAGGGGAGGCCTGCTTCAGCTGTAGACGGCTTTCGACTGGTATGATATCTCCGCCATATATTTTGTAATATTTTCCATTTATAGTGGATGCGGACACGGAAGCAGAAAGACAGAAGCAGTTGGAGCGACGTCGCAGAGCGGCGGAATTCTTGAAGAAAGTTGGAGTGGATCCGGGGGCCGCCGCTGCGCTGCCCACGTCCTCGTTGGCTAGTGCTATGGTAAGAAATCTGGCCAAATAACTAGATAATCTCGAATAGACATTGTAAATGCAAAAAGAAAGTTCCGCATTTTTATCGGATCGACGCTCTCTTAGCTATTGCCATCATCACAATATAACATCTCCATCCCTCTAGAATTTTTTTCCAACTGTCTACTTATTCCGCCTTTTTTTTTATAGAAAATGGGCTTACTCTTGACCTCTATCTAGTCTTGAAGACAGAGATGAGGTCGACGATGGAACGAGCTTGCTCAGAAGAAGCCTATTCACTCGCGACTTGAATAGATTCGGGTTATATGAACTCGGGAACACAGACACAGGCAGAGAATTCCACTCTTTAGCCGACAGACAGACAGACATCGGAGACATTATAATAGGGTCCCGTTTTTCACCCTTTGGGTACGGAACCCTAAAAACTGAAGGTGTAAAAGTATTGCTGTCTTGGTTACACCTCCTAAATGCTGTAAAAGACAAAATATATCTTGATCTGTCAAAAGTTTAGTTTTTGCCTGCCAGGACTGATCATTGTGTATACATATATTGCAGGTAGACACGTTGGAATCAATTCGCAAGAAGAAAGCCGAAGCTGAAGAGAAACGACGCAAGCGAGAGAAGCGGCGGCATCGTGACAAATACGGTAAGAGTGTTGGCCCATATTAAGCAGTTAATCAAAATTGAACTCACAAAGTATAATACGTCCAGAAGTGAAATTGTTCAAAGAAGCTGCAATTTCAGTATAAAGGTAGCGACGAATTTTTTAAAAGACCGGTCAAGTGCGAGTCAGACTCGCGCGCCGAGGGTTCCGATATTCCTATAGTATTTTTAAAAGCAATAAAGTCCCTTTTTGGACCGCATAACTAAATTTGTTTGTAAAGGTTTTTTTTTGCATATTTCTAAAAAACTGTGCCACTTACAGAGATCGTTTCATTTTTCTTGTTATATTTACATAAACATCTGTTGACTATAATTAATTCAGATTTTTCCTTGTGCAAACATCGGAGATAAGGGAGGGGATGAAACTAAGAGATGTAAAAAATTTATTTTGTTATCTATTATATATAAATCTATTTGGTAAAGCTCTTTCATATCATACCCCACTCGACCTAGTAACGACCATTAAAATTTAGGGCCCCCTTTACAATAATAATAATAAAATTTTCATAATTCTTTCCCTTGCAATAAAGTTGGGCAATAAAATTTTAAAATTATTCCAAATTTCGGTAAAATTATTCCAAAGGTAGGTGAGATATACAGACAGACTGACAGACAGACAAAGTCGCACCATAAGGGTTCCTTTTTAACAATTTTGGTTCGACCCTAAAAATCAAGAGAGGGAAAGGTTGAAGGAAGGAGAGGTGCGGGAAGGCTCATCCGTTGCCCGGATTAAGGAAGTCGTTAAGTATTACAAAGTCAAGAAAGTTGCAGAGGATAGGGAGGCGTAAAGGTACTCCACTGACGAGTGCGTTTGTCTATGAAGTTAAACTATTTCCAGTATTGTTTACTTATTGCGCCGTTTAAAGACTTTTCCTAAGGTAAACAAAGAATGATAAAAAAAGGATTCATACACTGGTTTAGTGCTGGGCATGTAGCGTGCTTCTATGCTAAAAAAATTGTATTTTCTTCAGGTTATGAAGAAGAAAGCAAATCACACAGAAAGAGCAAACGGAGAAGGCGTAGATCGTCGGATGAAGAAGACTCGGAATATGACAGGTAATTAAAGTCACGTGCATTACTTAAAAAGTTAAAAAAGAAAGAAATTGATACTTAAAAAAAATTGGGGAAATTCACACAAAGTCTGATTCTAAACTAGGCAAAGCCTGTACTAGTGCCGGACTCTGATATACATACATAAATAGATAAATAACACCCAGCACAGAACTAACACTCGTGTTCATCACACATATGTTTGCCCTGGGCGGGGATCGAATCCACGCCCTACGGCGTAGAAGAAAAGCTCACTACCAACCACGCCAACAGACCTAAATCCCAAGTTGTAGCACAATTCATCATTGCTCCGACCTTGTACCATTTTTTACGGAGTCTGCGAGGGCACTGGTTTTACACAGCCACTGTTATTTGACCTCTGGAGCCTTGCCAGGTTAATGGCGAACCTGACGCCGGTCAGAGTTTTGAAGCTAACCTCAAATTCATGCAATTTCTGACTAACTATGTACAAAACCATAGCCTAAGGGTTTTTAGAATATGTGTTGTGATTGCAAACCTGTACCTCGTTAAATACTTGTTTACAAAATTTAAATTTACTACAAAGTAAGCTAGGAATATTTAGGAAGAGACATTTCGGGTAAGGGAAACAAATTAAAAAAGGACATTTTGGAAAAGGGACAATATGGGCAGGGACATTTTGGGACGTTTTGGAACTGTGGGGATATTTCGGAAAAGGGATATTCTGCAACCAAACGGCTCTTTCCTGAACTTTATTATGGTTTGTTTTGACATGATATAGTGCAGTCTTGTTGTGCAGTTTGCTAAAAATTTTAATTTTTATAGCTCAAAAAAGAAGAAGCGAAGGAAAGAGAAAAAGACGTCTAAAAGCAAGAGGAAGAAGAGACGCGAGCAGACTCCCCAACAAGAAGTAGAGGAGGAAATAGTTGAAGAGGTGGATCACCCGCTACCACCGAACATCAACCTCACTTCCACTTTGAAGGAACTACGCTCCTCGTCACCTACTAAAGAATTAGGTAAATATTCTCTATGTACTCCCATGTCGGAATAATACAATTTAAAAATCGAAAACATTCGAAATAGAGCTTATTGCCCGCCTTGTTTTCATTTCTGTACTGCTCCATATTACAAGCTGTAAGGACTTCCATTCAGCGCGTGGTGACCTCATCCGCGCATACAACGACCACAAATACAAACTCTCGATCCCTGCACCGCGTCCCGGAACCCATCGCGACCCAGGGCTGTAGTCTTTGTTGGGATCACTTTAAATAAACACTTTATTGTAAAAACAAATAACAGCCACGACCTCCTTGTAACAACCGGCTTTGCGCATATCTAAAACTAGAAGACCCTCATTTACGTTGATTTGCATGAATAACTATTATTTAATAGCCTCGATTCGGTAGATAGGTGACACTTTGTATATGCGTAAAAAATTCAACGTGAGTTTTTTTTTTCTTATTTCTACTTACGTTCCTGGGGCATACAAGGTATAAATATTAGCATTTCAACGTGTTACTCAGACCGTGAAGCAGAATAATTTTTCTCAAGTCGAGTGCGAGTCGGGCTCGCGCGCCGTTGATTCCGATATACCTATAGTATTTTTAGAAGCAATAAAGTATATTTTAGGAAACAAATAAGTGAATTTGTAATGGTTTTTTGAAGATTTATGTAAAACTGTGCTACTTAGATCGTTTTATTTTTGCTGTAATGTTTACGTAAACCTACTATAAATAATACAGATTTTTCGCATTGTAAGCTTCAGAGATAAGGGGGGAATGGTATTTTTCGGTATCTTTCATCATAACTTGACAACGAGTCGTAAAAAATACTAAAATCTATTTTGGAATGCTCACATAAAACCCTTTTATATGATACCTACCCCACTCGACCTAGTCGCGATTAAATTTTGCTCCCCCTATTTGGGCCCCATTTCCAATAATAATAAAAATATATTTTTAATTATTTCGTTTGCGATACAGTTGGGTAAGCATATTCTAAATCTATTCCAAATTTCAAGTCGATAGCGTGAGTAATTGTTGAAATAAACAGGTGCGACAGACAGACAGACGAAGTCGCATCACAAGGGTTCCGTTTTTACCATATTGGTTCGGAACCCTAAAAACAACTTTCCATAGATACTGCACCAGCTTGTTGCGCATTTTGTATGGGACCTAAATTTATTTTTTTCGTATTTTGACCTTTTTTTTTATTAGAGGAAGTTGTACAGTTTCCTGGTATAAGTAACAGGCTAAAATAGTGCTTACTAATTTTATATTTTGTTTATTTATGTTTTTTTTTTCAAAGGAAAAATTATTCAATATCTTGTTCTGAGATGAACCATCATTCTTCTTTTTAAATCCTGTACAACTGTGTTTAACAATAGTAGTTATATGATTGATTTATGGTTATATTCTAGGCCTTATACAAGACATCACTGAGGACACAAAGACTCCCAAAAAAGAATCTTCTTCTTCCTCTGACGAAGAAGTAAACAGAAGAAGGAAGAAGAAAGTGAAGAAGGACAGAGAATACAGCGAAGGAGAGTGGTCTAGCGATAGCGAAGAAGATTCAGGTTCTGAACCAAGTAAGAATGGGGAATAGTAGGTAGGTTTAAGAATTATTTTATTATATTTATAAATAGTCGGGTATACCTTGAAATTTAAAAAAAGAAACCTGGCAGTCTTACATCACTCACGGATTCCTTCAGTAGGAGTATTTACAAATAACAATGTCTGACTGATATTCCAAATACCCGCACAAAGTGTTTTGCAACATCTTTTATAATACGCGAGCCAAAGAGTAGAATTCTCTGCCTGCGTCTTTAAACCAGAGTTCAAATTACTCAAATCTATTCAAGTGAATAGGCTTCTGACCTCCTCTCTGTCATTAGGGCTATATGAAGGTCAAACAATCAAACTCTCTGATATAAAGAACGTGTTAGTAGGCTGATTTTGATATTGGCCTATTGAGATATGATATGAAAAATTCTTGTGAAAAAGGAGTTGCTTTTCCACCTATGCTGGGCGAGGGAGCTAAACTGTGGGCTGGGAAAATTCCAACCAATAGGATAGCGCCATTTTCCTGGAATGTCAAATGTATGTAATCATTTATTCAATAAAAATAATTATTATTTAACAATTTTTACATTCTGCCAAACTGCAAAGCAGTTTATTGGCAGACCAGGACTCATTTCACATTCTTTTAACCCAACATACATTTTGCTAAAATTTTGAAATCTTATAACGCATGCAAAACAGTGCTTTGTTATATAAAACGAGTGAGCCAAGTGGTAGTTGATACCTAATCGAATTAAAAATGTCACCCAACAAGTGAACTCGCCAATGCTCACGCGTTTCATACTACATTGTTCAAAATACTGTCATGTAATGATGTGACTTTTAAATCAGTTATAGAAAAAATAAAATAAATTATAAACAAAATGAAAAAAAAAAGATATTAAAACATAATAAACGTATCTTTATCATATTTTGTCCTTTATATTTTTCAGAGACCAGTCTTTGATTTTTTTCCTGAAATGACTTTTTGAGTTACAGTTACTCACACAATCTAGAGGAAGTCCATTAAATATCTTAAACACTACGTACTGGTAGGTTCTATCCCCATAGTTATTTGCAGGTTTGAATTGTACAGCTCACAGCATAGTTCCCTCGCACAGCATTGGTGGAAACTCACCATGTCCAGATAGCACAGGTTTCTTTTTTCTTGTTTGTTTGAGTTCAATTGAAATATTACATCGAGTATGAAATTTTTAACTTGTAAATAGAATTTTACTATAAATGAATTTTACGTGAAGTATAGATTTATGAAGTCTTCATTTAATTGTATTGAGCTAACTATTTAACCTTGAAATGTATTTAATTTTAACTAAAATATATTGTGTACATTTTGACAAAACCTATAAGATAAGACAAAAAGGCAAAACAGATCCTAATAATAAACAATCTTTTTACATCTTATATCATTTTTTTCGATTAGCTGGATTAAATAACACTCTTTATATTTGTGATAAAAAATATAGTGGAGAGTAAAAAATATTATTAAAATACTTCTTAAGAAAATAAGCTTACTTGCTTGAAGTGAAGAGTGCGATGAGTTCAATGACTTCTATGATCAGCTGGTGACGTCGTCGTATCCTACCTACGTGTTTAAATAAATTACTGTAATGTAAGCCAGATAAAATCCAATGATATTATAATAAATATTATTTTTAGGGTTCCGTACCTCAAAAGAAAAAAACGGAACCCTTATAGGATCACTTTGTTGTCCGTCTGTCTGTCTGTCTGTCTGTCTGTCAAGACCCTTTATCTCACGAACGGGTAAAGGTATCAGGTTGAAATTAATACCATATATTAGGATCCATGAACCACACAAGATCTGAAAATTTCAATTTTTTACAACGACGCAATCAAAAGATATGGCATTTTATGTCCTCATCTCCATACATTTAATCAAAAATGAAAAACCTACAGGGTACTTCCCGTTGACCTAAAATTATGAAATTTGGCAAGAAGCTAGGTCTCACAGTACAAATAATGGGAAAAGTCTGAAATCATTAAATATTACAACTTTTCTCACAACTAATGGTAACCAATTGTGGTGAGCTCCCGTTTCAAGAACATTCATATACGAGAGGGGTCAAGTTGGATGGTCGCTGAGGCGATTTTTGTTTTAGTTCTATTTAAAAACGGGAACACTTACAAACTTGAAAATTTGTATGTTTATAGTGCATAAGCTATAAAATAATAATAAAATTTGGTCAAGCGCGTGTCGGACTCAAAAAATCTAGCACATTAACATACTGAAATTTCAACTAATACAATTATGTTTATGTGGTGGTACGGAACCCTCAGTGCGCGAGTCCGACTCGCACTTGGCCGGTTTTTTTCACAATTTATTGATATACATAATCATTACCTCAAATTTAATTTCGTACTTTTTTACACCCTGATTGGATATTACGTCTTGAATATACACCGTGTTTCTGGGGAATGCATTAATTTTAAGAGCACGTTCAGTTAACGAAACTGAACAATTTTCCATAAGAAACATAGGTTAAAATACGAAAAAAAAATTTGACCTCCCATAAATTTTTTTTTTTCGTATTTTGCATTAACTTTTAAAGCACGTTCAGTTAACGAAACTGAACAACTTTCCCTATGAAACATAGGTTGAAATACGAAAAAAAAAATTGTATGGTAAGGCAATTTTTTTTCGTATTTCAACCTAAGTTCTTTAGGGAAAGTTGTACAGTTTCGTTAACTAAACGAGCTCCTAAAATTAATGCATATCCTCAGGAACACGGTGTATTTCCTTATTACATACAGGTGAACAAAAAGGAGTTATGTTACAGCTTAAGATTATCCTTGCCCTAAAATGTCCGGATCACGACCTTAAACTTGCAATAATACGGTGTCTTATAAAAGTCGAGCGTACCTAAATGTAGTCTTAAAATAATTCAATAGGGTAGGTGTACAAGCTTATTTTTACCTGACATCCGTTTACGGGAACAAGGCGTGATGTTATGTATGTATGTATGTATGTACATCCGTTTGCCCCGTTATTCTGTCACATCCCATGAAACGTCAACCGCAGGACAGTAAGCTCACTCCAGAACTCCAGCGAATGCGTCACCGTGTACGTGTTGCAGCTGGCGACCGCTGTTGTTGGTGACTGCAGTATGGAAGATTGTACGACACACAGAAAGTACAAACACATCCTCCGGCTAAGCCTTTAGTCGCCTCTTACGACACCCACGGGTAGAGATGGGTTGGTACTATTCTTCGCCGGCACCACGCGGACGAGGTAGGGAGATATTAGTGAGGTCAAAATCAACAACTTTTGTTCTACGACTTTGCTAACAACGCACAAAATATTTTCAACATCACATACAAAATAGTTGCAATTTTTTGTGCGTTGTTAGTAAAGTCGTAATACAAAAATTGTTGCTTGTGACCTAGGCAAGCGGATGTCAGGTACAAAAAATAACCTTGTATTTAGTACAAGACTTTTTGTATGCTATTATTATCATTGTGAAAAGACATATTTAGTAATTATAAAGTTTTTTTTTACTGAAAAGATAGTATGTAACTCAGACCACAAAAATAAAAAACTTGACTGAACCCTAAGAAACTTAGGTCGAAAAAAGAATCTTTTAGCTTTGACCAGACATTTTAAAAATTTTTCGACCCTTGTTTCTTTGGAAAAGTTGTTCAGTCTTAAAATGTGTAAAATATTTCATTTCCCAAACACTTAAACTGTGTGTTCGGACACTAAAACTGAACAAACCTAAAAAACCAAAAACAACTTTTTGGCAAATACAAATACAAATACAAATATCTTTATTCGCAAGAAAACAGTAGTTGAGGATCTTAAATTAGAAGAGTACAGTGTTTTCAGCTTACACGTAAGCATGCAAATATATCTAATGTGAATTAAAATTATATACAGTGTGTCAATATTAAATATGTCAAAATTAAACTATTCATTAACTTTAAAATCTAGAAATTCTTTCACACTGTAAAAGCAATGTTTTAATAGCCATTTTGTCAAACAATTTTTCAGTGCATCTTTAGTCATAATTTTAAAATTGTCAGGTAGCTTATTAAATAACAAAATGCTCATATTAAATATGTTCCTCTTGTAAATGTCTTTCCTAGCAAGAGGTTGATACAGTAAATTCATAATCTTTGATCTTGTTTGTCGTAACGTAACTTCTCCACGAGTTTTCCAATAATTTGGGTTTAAGGCAACAAAAATACACACGTCTCTAATATACATACAAGGAAGGGGTAGTATATTAAGTTGTTTAAAAAGAGGTCTACAGCTGTCATCGAATTTAGCGTTGCATATTGCGCGGATGCATTTCTTCTGGAGTTTAAAGGCCCTGTCAATATCTACAGAATTACCCCACAGTATCAGTCCATAGCCAAGGATAGAGGAGACATAGCCATGATAGGCCATTAAAGCTGCTTCAACTGATATAGTTTGTCTCAACCTTTTGAGTGCATAAACAAAGCGATTTAATCTGTTACAAACCAGCTCAATATGACATTTCCAGTTCAAATGCCTGTGTGTTCTGGCTTTCCATAAAAGATGCGCTATCGAATGCCGCAGTTTCTATGGGAAGTGAAAATATTTTGTACCATTGCCACTCAAAAAACAGGCACCTGATTCAACAAAATCTGTGATTAAAATTGCATTAGGGAAAACAGACAAAATTTGTAACAAACTCGAATATGCGAATTGCTTGGTTAAGAAAATAGAAATTGCCGCCATTATTGCTATCCTTTTTCCGGCAGCGCATTTGTGCTATCCTTTTTCCGGCAGCGCATTTGTGCTGTGATCGCCCGAGTGTGTACGGCGATCACTTACTCGTACACCATCAGGTGACCAGTCTGCCTCCCTCGATTATAAAAAAAATGTTTCCGCGTATTATTTTCTCGCGGCCAATCTTCGATCATCAATAGTAAAAGTAGAGTACTTAACACGAAAAAAAATTATAATCTGGGACCTTGTATTAGTCCGAGATTATTTTCTTTAGAGCGAGAGTGCTCCGTTTTGGAACTTTCTTAACAATCCCTACTAGCTTCGCTCGGCTACTTACTACTACTAGCTTCGGCTAAAATTCTACTTTACAATCTTTTGCTGCTCTCGGGATCCAATCCCTCGAAGGAAATTCCTTTTTTTTTCTCACTTATTTCATCCTATCTATATCTATTCGAAAAACGCTGATTGATCAATAAAGGCGAAAAAACGTAGCTCAAAATAAGGTTAAAATTAGTTTTGAATTTTAACATGACATGACTCTTGTCACAGAATAAAGTAATAGGACTAAACAGAACGGACACTCTCCGCCCCCCCCTTGCAATCTAACGTGCGTACCGTTGTCGTGGATCTTCTGAGGGTCTTTTTTTTGTAGATCAGTGCAGTGAACACTGCTCTTGATCAAAATAATTTTTTGACCTCCAATAGAAACTGCATCAGCTGATAGCGCACTTTGTATGGGAGGTCAAATTTGGTTTTTCGTATTTCGACCTATGTTCCCTGGGAAAACTAGGCAGATTCACACCCTTCAGTTATTTTGCTGCCTTCTTATACAATCTAATATTTTCATATCTCCAGCTTATGTTCTTTGGAGAAAGTTGTTCAGTTTAATGGTCTGAATCTACAGTTTGAGTTTCCAGATATTTTACACCCTATGAAGTAAATTACGCCTTATATTATGATTATGTATCTTGGATGTGAAATAAATTAAGTGAGTAAACAAGAACGGAATTATTATTTTATCGATGACACTTAAAGCCACAATCACACCTTGCTGGATTCAAAGACTAATTCGGCGTACATTACTGGGAGGCTTGGTTATGTTAATTGCAATATCCTTACTTCAACGAGCAATGTATGCCGAATTAGCCTTTGAATTCAGCTAGGTTGATCGTGGCTTAAGTGTTCCCTGCAGCTTCGCCCTTATATGGCGATTTTCTCGGAGGTGTTTTAAAAAATTCATTTTAGTACAAAAAAACATATACAGGGTGTAATGGACAGCCTTCCGAATACTGAGAGCATGATCAATCAACGTTACTGAACAACTTGTAGCAAATAAAACTTTCAGGAAATTGTTTGGACAATTTGTATGGAGAGGCCGATTACTTTTTTCATTTCCTAAAAGTTTTTTACCCTGAAAGTTAGGTTGACTTATCATGCCCTTTTAGTATTCGGAGGGCTGTCCCTTACACCCTGTATATTTAAGCAGTGCTTTGGTTTGTCAGTCACCTTTCATTATTTTGGAGAAAGATATATGTAATTTATGTACTGAAGCCATTTTATCGCGTCTTAAATTTTTATACTTTTCATCAAATTCAAAGAAATAAATATTGATGAGGGCGCCACTAGTCGCAATAAAAATATGTTGTTCAAATCATGAAGTCGTGCTACTGGGAACATATCTGTCTCTTTCACTCACGCGTCGCTTTGCCCATGATGACTCACGCACACTAACAAGGTCTTTTTGAGAGTTTAGGTAGCGAAATCGGTCTGCTTGTTTCGTGGGTTTTAGTGTGACTGGGGTAGGTATTTTTCATGAAAAATCGCAACCAATACTATTTTAAATGCCATATATTATATATATTTAGAACAGCGTAGCTCAATACACTTTTAATTGTATTTATTTGCATATACAGGGAACAACCTGTATATGAACCACCCCTGGTGGTTCAGTAACGATAAAGGAACTCAAAAAAATTATAAAAAAAATCCTACTTAAAAGAACAGCGTAGTTCAATACACTTAATGGTATTTATTTGCATATACAGGGAACAGCCTGTATATGAACCACCCCTTAAGCTATGGCACGCAATCAAATTAACAAATTTGATTGCGTGCCATAGCTTAAGGGGTGGTTCTGTAACGATAAAGGAACTCAAAAAAAATATTTTAAAAAATCCTACTTAAAAAAATATTAAACTCCATTGAAACTAAACTAACGCGGAGGGCAATGACCCGGAGCACCGCGCTATCAAAAGCGGGCAAAAGAGTTTGAGTTTTGTATGTACCTACCTTATGCACTGATACTCGCGCGCTGGCTCGGTGATAGCGCGGTGCTCCGTGTTAGTTAAAGTTTCAATGGAGTTTAGTTTCTTTTTTCAGTAGGATTTTTCTAAATATTTTTTTTGTGTTCCTTTATCGTAACTGAAACACCCCTTAAGCTATGGCACGCAATTAAATTAACACCCTGTATACAAATAAAATAGGGCCCTAGTGTGGATTAGGAATAGTGCCTGGTCGTCTTAGCTCTATAATAGCCGCCTCTACAATAAAATATCATCGGATGAGCAAGCTATGCTACCCGCCAACAGATGGCGCTGTAGGTTTCTGTCTAAAAGGCGGTATTTAAAAAAAATGCTTAAACACACGGGGAAAACGAATTTTCCCAGACATGAGACCTAAAATAGCTAGATCGATTTTTCGTCCCCGAAAACACCCGTATAGTAAATTTCATCGAAATCTTTAGAGCTGGTTTCGAGAAGCCGATTTAAAAAAAAATATATTTAATAGTATAGGATAGCTATCAAATACGCGTCACGATGACCTAAAATGGCCTTTGCTTATTATGTTATTCGTAGTTATTATGTCATGAAGTTGTAAACTATTTTATCTGGAGCAGTAAAAATTATAGGTTATCATTAGGTGACGGTCAATATCATTATTATATGTCAAAATTATTGCGGTGAATAAAATTAAAGAATCATTGGCCCGAAGAACAAAGGAGATGACCCTAAAAGTGATTCCTCCTGCAGATAACGGGAACTCTGGTTTAACACAAATAGGGACCTATCTCTTAAATGTGATTAAGACGCAAGTTTACACTAGAGATCATTTATCGCCGCTGGGCTGCCTGAGAGCTGAGTCAAACTAAGGAGTGTCAACATAAGTTTTTCAGTCATTAGAACGGTCTCTTTATGGTGGCACTTAATTTACTTGAATAAGATAGTTGCAATTTTTGGACCAATTTTATTTTTTTGTATTGAAATCGCTCTTTTTAGACGGCGCTGATTCAGCGCGGATTAACTATTTTGAACCTGTGTGTGTGTGTGGATTGAGGTAGCGAGCAAGCGCGTGTAGACCTTGTCAGCGTGTCTACACCGGAGTTCAAGAAAGAGTCAGGTGTTTTGGATACAAAATCATAACTAGTGTAGGAAATGAAGCAGTTGACCCCAACGTAGTACTCTCGGGCAGATTTTATTTGACAGGATGATATGGTATCATGAATTTAATGTAAATTCAAAATATCCAAAAAAAAAAAAAAAATTGTATAGAAAAGTTAAAGGTACCGATTTTTTTTATAGAAGGTTTGTCTCATATAGTGTAATGCCCCAGCAAAGTTTCATCGACTGAGGGTTTAATGCATGGGTCTTCCTACAAAGATCCGCTTCATTTCCTAGACTAAACGTGAAATTCATGTAAAATGTGTTAAAAATGTAGATATTTCTGCACATAAAATGATATACCAAGCGTTTTTCTGTGTGAATACATGTCCCGCACGTAATTACTTACAAAACACCTGACTCTTTCGTGAAGTCTATTATAAATCGGTGCTGCCAGTGGCGGATGGTCCAAATTGACAGGCCGCTCGAAACTATTTTTAGTTCTCTGAGGTTTTAGAATCACAAACTGAGGAGCCTTAACTATTCCAATATTAGCAAAATTCCTAAAAATAATGTACCTAAAAGTACTATCACCATCAGACTTTGATGGTAAGAGCCACCGCGCACTAGTGATTTTTAGTTGGCCGACAGTTTAGTCGATCGACAAATGCGCGCACTACCATAGGGGTGCATACTGATTCCCAGAACGATCAAACTATCGGCCAACTAAAAAATCGCTAGTGCGCGGTGGCTCTAAAAAGTAATGCTTTTTGATCAAAACTATTGGATCACACTCACGAGGACAGAAATAAGTTTTGTCAAAAATCACCATCATCGTATAATTTTTAAGTTTTCTGGCAGCAATTAATTAATTTGTGAGCTTATTCAGCGCAGTGTGGACGCTACACTCTTAACTAGCAAAATAAGCCCGAACTAATTAGTCTGAATCGCTGAAATGCCTTACGAGTATAGCCCACTCACTTCGCGATCGATAAAGAGATAGGTGCGGAATTGGGATCCTTGATCGTGGCATATTATACAAGGTTCAAAGTGGCAAAAAACCTATAAAGATGGATATTTTTCCACAACCACCCATGATGGTACATTTGTGATACCTAGTTCTAGATTATGTAGATAGTGCTAATTCTATTGTCAATCAAAATAATCTTAACACATCAAAGTGTTGAGTTATCTTTATTATCTTATAGAAAACAATAATGCCGTTTTCTTGTTACGCTTCTATTTACATTTGCAATTTTAGGGCAAAATAATAAACGGTTATGTTTCATTCTGTGTTAAATTTACTATTAGGTAGGTACTTAAACAACATAACCGATTTATTGGCAGAAATATACTAAGCGGGAAATTTCACTTAAGTACGTACAACCACACATTACTGAAAGAATCGGTACCGAGGTTATCTCATCTGTGCCCGAGGGAATCTAACCTTTTGATAAATCGTAAAAATATACACTTTTTAACATTCTTAGATATGAAATTATTAGTTTTTGTTAGTTATTGTACATTTATACTGGCAACACTGTATGTTTAGTATCTATGCTAAAGTCTGTAGTGTTTATGGTCTCTTGTGTGTAATGGCGTAATATGGTTTTGTAACAGAGAAAATGTTCAAGTAAATATAAAGTGTTTTTGCCAATAAACATTAATGTGGATATCAGAATATGGTTTCACTCATTTTATTAACATGGTAGCAGTCCGTGGTTATAAGAATCAGAGTGAGTAAACAGTGTAATAGTACGAAGAAAAGTGAGGAAACCGGGAAGAATATGGCGTCTAGAAGTAGTGATATAAATATCCCATTATTTGATGGAATGGACTATAACAACTGGAAGATTCGCATTCTAAAGTTCCTACAGTATAAAAAATGTAAAGATGTAGTAACAAGAACGAAAACTAAAACCGATG
Organism: Athrips mouffetella; assembly: GCA_947532105.1. Lineage (NCBI taxonomy): Eukaryota > Metazoa > Arthropoda > Insecta > Lepidoptera > Gelechiidae > Athrips > Athrips mouffetella. The sequence goes on from OX383977.1 coordinate 15,329,590, forward strand.
ATGAAACTTGGGACGATCGTGATATCCAGGCGACTAATTACATTTACAGCGCAATTACAAACAAACAGTTGGAATATGTATGCGAACTGGATTCTGCATTTGAGATAATGAAAAAGTTTGACGAAATGTACCTGAAAAAGTCTACTGCGTTGCAAATAGTGTGTCGAAGTAACCTAGAAAGTGTCAAATTAAGCAATTACTCTGATGTGAACTTATTCTTTGACGATTTTGAAAAAGCTGTGAACGAATTAAAGCAAGCAGGAGCAGTGATAACAGAGCAAGAAAAACTAAACTACATGTTGAAATCCTTACCACAGAATTATAGTCACATTGGTGATTTGATAGACGTTCTACCAGAACGAGATAGAACTGTAGACTACCTAAAAAGCAAAATAAAGCTTAAGCAAAATGAAGCGACAAATGAAAGGTCAAGTGTATTTCAAGCAAGTCAAGCGAGGTCGTCATTCCAGAATAATTACAAATGTTTTGGCTGCGGAAAGATGGGCCACATGAAAAAAGATTGTCGCTCAGGTAACATAAATAGTAGTCGAGGTCGTGGATTTAACTATAGAGGTCGTGGACGTAGCTCATTTAATAGCAGAAATTTTCATAGAGGGCGAAATTTTCAAAACACAGGACAAGACAACCAAGGTAATACATTTCATACAACTGTAATAAACAATACATATATGGAAAATGAAAATGTGAGCAAGAAAGGACAAATAGAGTGGTTGCTGGACAGTGGCTGTACCGATCATGTTATAAATTCTGATGAGTATTTCGAAACATATGAGATTTTGAAAAAGCCAATAAAAGTTAAAGTTGGTGACGGCAGAACGTTAGAGGCTACAAAAGTTGGAAATATTTGAGCTTGTTTCCCAGTTTATGGTAAAAGATCAGAGGTTAGGTTAACTAATGTTTTTTATGTGAAGGAGATGAAAGCAAACTTGTTAAGTTATGCAAAAATTACTGACAAAAATTCAGTCGTTTCTAAAGGGAGACTGTCAAAAATTTACAACCCGAATGGACAGCTTATTGCCGTCGCAATAAAGGATGAAAAATTATACAAAATGAAAAGTTATGTCAACGAAGAAAATATAGAAGTGAACATAAGTAAAACTAAAATGACATTGAAAGAAAAACTACACCGTAAACTTGGACATGTCAATTTTAATAACTTGGAAAGGATGTGTAAAAATGAATCATTGGAAGGACTACCCAAAGAGATGGAACAGGAATATTTAAAATGTGCTACTTGTATTGAAAATAAAATGCATAACTTACCGTTTCATAACAACCGAAGAAGAGCAGAGGACATATTAGAGATTGTACACACAGATTTGAATGGACCACATCAAACAGCAGGAGATCATGGAGAAAAATACTTTTTGAGTTTTATAGATGACTATAGCAGATTAGTCAAAGTTTTCTGTATCCGGACAAAAGATGAGGTATTTGAATGCTTAGAGCAATATGTAAATGAAGTACAAAATTTGACTGGAAAGATGATAAAAGAACTGCGATGTGACAATGGAAAAGAATATATGAATGCGAGAGTTTTTCAATTTGCGAGAGAAAAAGGTATAATGATAAAACCTTGTCCGGCATATGTGCATGAATTAAATGGAACAGCAGAGAGATACAACCGATCATTAATGGATATGGGAAGATGTCTTTTATCAGAAGCAAAAGTTGAAAGGAAATATTGGCCAGAGATAATTAAAACAGCTGCATATCTGAAAAATAGAATTTTGACTAACACCGTTGAAAGAAAAACACCATATGAAATATTCTTCAAAAGGAAACCATCAGTGAAAAATCTAAAAATGTATGGAAGTAAAGTGTTTGTAAGAATTCCAGAAGAAAGACGAAGATCCAAATGGGACAAGAAGGCAGAAGTTGGAATTTTACTTGGATATACTGAAACTGGATATAGAGTATTGATTAACAACAGAGTGAAAATTGCTAGACATTGTGACATAATAGAAGAAGATGTAACTCTATGTGGATTTGAAGAGGAAAATGAGGAAGAAGTTGAAGAAAACAAAGAAAGTAAAAGTGATTCAGAAAAGGAAAAACCGACCGAAGGAGAAAATTTTAAAGGTATAAATGAAAACGATAAGGATAAGACAAAATATAAGGAAAAGGAAGAAACACACGAACTATACAGTGATGATGAAATCAAAGATGAAAAGAAAAAGACGAAATCTGGAAGAGAAATTAAAACTCCAAAACGTTTCGATGAAGAATATGGTTATTATTGTATTAGTGTAAATTACTGTGATGCTATGGTTCCAGAAAATTTTCAGGAGGCGATTACTAGTGACGAATCAAAGAATTGGAAAGCAGCAATGGATCGTGAAATGAACAGTCTGGTGAAAAACAATACGTGGACACTTGTAAGCAAACCCTCCGAGGACAAAAAGGTGATTGATGTCAAGTGGATTTATAAGAAGAAAAGTGAAAGTGAATATAAAGCCAGGTTAGTGGTTAGGGGCTTTCAACAAACTGACTGTATTGATGACACTTATTCCCCTGTTGCCAAAATGCCTACTTTAAAATTGTTACTGTCATATTGTTGTCAAAATTCTTTAGATATTCACCAAATGGATGTGGAAACAGCATTTCTAAATGGCAAAGTTTTGTCTGAAGTGTATGTGAAACAGCCAGTTGGTTATGAAGATGGTACTGAAAAAGTGTATAAATTAAATAAATCATTGTATGGTTTAAAAGAAAGTCCTCGTGCATGGTATGAATGTTTTAATGATTTTCTCACAACTCTTGGTTTTCGCAGAAGTAAATATGATTATTGTCTGTATGTCAAAAGGGAAGATGACTTGCTCATTTACATTTTGTTGTTTGTGGACGATCTCTTAATTTGCTGTAAAAATAAAAAAGTTATTGCTGACATAAAAAACAAATTATCTGACAAATTTAAAATGAAGGACATGGGTAAAGTTAAAACATATATTGGTATTGAAATTGAATATGACTTTGACCGAGACAATACTTTGACTTTGAGTCAAAAATCTTACATTGAAAGTTTAGCTAAGCGTTATAATATAGAAAATGCAAAACTTTATAAGACACCAATGGAAATAAATTTAAAACTAGAAAAATCGGATATAAATGAGGATGTTAAGTATAGAAATTTGATAGGTGCACTGTTGTACATAAGTTCTGGTACTAGACCAGATATAGCTTTCAGTGTAAATTATCTGAGCCGATTTCAAAATTGTTATGATGAGACACATTTTAGGTATGCTTTGCGTGTTCTTAAGTATTTGTACTTGACTAAGGACTTTAAATTGAAATATTGTAAAAGTGACAATGCAGATATTTTGGATTGTTTTGTAGACGCTGATTGGGCCGGTGATACTGTAGATAGGAAATCTACTACTGGATTTGTTGTTAGACTGTTTGGAAATATCATCTTTTGGAAATCTAAGAAACAGAACAGTGTCACAAAGTCTTCTACTTTTGCTGAATATATTGCGTTATCAGAAGCTGTCACAGAAATAAATTTTTTGATTTGTCTAATGGATGATGTTTTCACTAAAATTTGTAAACCAATTAAATTATATGAAGATAATTCAGGAGCAGTAGCTATAGCTAAATACGGAAATTTTACAAAGAATTCTAAACATATTGAAGTTCACTATCATTTTGTTCACGAAAATGTTAAGAAAGGAATAATTGAAATTGTAAAGATAGAGTCAGAAAATAATGTTGCAGATATATTTACAAAAGCACTTGGAAATGTTAAATTCATAAAATTCAGAGAGATGTTAAATGTGAAAAATAATTAAGATAAGTTAGATAAAGTTTTGCCAAGTTAGTAGAGAATGTTTTGTTATAAATGTGTGGTGTTGCATTATAAATGCAAGGAGGCGTGTTAGTTATTGTACATTTATACTGGCAACACTGTATGTTTAGTATCTATGCTAAAGTCTGTAGTGTTTATGGTCTCTTGTGTGTAATGGCGTAATATGGTTTTGTAACAGAGAAAATGTTCAAGTAAATATAAAGTGTTTTTGCCAATAAACATTAATGTGGATATCAGAATATGGTTTCACTCATTTTATTAACAGTTTTACAGCATCGAAGCAGCGCTGTCTACCCAAGCGCATCTACCAGTTAGCGTGAATACAACTTTCGTGTAGGTTGCAAGGTTGATGACCGTCCTCACAAACCCTGGTGTCAGAATTGTACATCGGTAGATAGTAGTCGGGACCAACGGCTTAACGTGCCTTCCGAAGCACGGCATCATTTAACTTTTCGGACAATCAGGTGATTCATCCTGCAATGTCCTTACCAAACTGGGGAGGTCGCACAAAGGGATTAAACCCAGAAAAAAAAATGGAACCCCCGGATAGAGAGCCGAGTGGTCTATCCACCAGACCACGGAATAATAGATAAAACTAACTCTGTCTGTAAGTTACTAGTTTGATGAAAAGATAGTTTGAACCATCCTAGTATGGTTCAAACTATCTTTTTTCTGAATTCGACGCATAGGTACTACATATTGGGGGACACTTCACACCAAATTAGGAAAAGCCTGCCTACGGGTACCAGCAAAGAATTCGGACTCCTTGCTCCGCTGGGATTGCTCGGATACATACTTATATATACAGGGTGTAAGGGACAGCCTTCCGAATACTGAAAGGGCATGTTCAGTCAACGTAACTGAACAACTTTCAGCAAAATTGCAAACTTGATTGGACAGTTTGTATGGAGAGGCCGACTTTTTTTTCATTTCCTGAAAGTTTTATTCGCTGAAAGTTGTTCAGTTATGTTGACTGATAATGCCCTTTCAGTATTCGAAAGGCTGTCCCTTACACCCCATATAGATAAATGACACCCGGACACAGGACAAACACTGGTGTTCATCACACAAATGTTTGCCCTGGGCGGGGATCGAACCCGCGGCCCACGACGACGTAGAAGGCAGGTTCACTACCAACCGCAGCGCCAGTCAATTCGAAGTCGCAAGCAACAGCTAGTAGTAAATAGGTAAGTATACAAAAGTGTTCCAAAAGGGACTGTTATTGGAGGGGATAATCTGTATTTTTAGGAGTTGTAAGCGTTGGGAAGGCATTGCGGCTCGCAACCACTGAGACTCGCAAATGATCGAAACGCAATTGGTGGACAATCGCAACTTCCTTGCTTAAGGGGATGACATCTGCCAACATGTCCCAAATCGATGATCACTTGAAAATATTCAAAATAACCCGTCAAATCCATCCGCCACGCCTTCACTACCTTGTGACGAATTCCTTCTTATTACCCTTATGTTTCTGTGCAACTTCCTTTTATCCTTAAAAAATAGCAGTTGTTTTATTTTGCGGAAGACATGAATAATAGTACAATCTGACAGGAGTATATCCGCTAGATTAGTTGTAATATGTATTATCTGTTTGAGATTCGCCGCCGCTGCTAAGATATAAAGCTGCAAGTGTGATGTCGTCAATTACTACGCGGTTAGAGGCTGGTGCAGCACCAAGCCAGGAACATGAGTCAAGTAAGTACTTATTTTTGTATGAACACAGTGGCTTATTTACCGTATGTCCAGGGGGGCACGTGCCCCGGGGCGGCAAGAGACGAGGGGCGGCCGGAGATGTAGAAAATTGGGGAAAAATCTAAATTAGTCGTTAATTTTTAAAGATTTTAAAAACAATTTCGATACAGAAAAGTTGCAAAATAAAAACTAGCGGAAAATATTTTTAGCTGTTATGAATATTGATTTAATATTGCTAATTTTATATTTACTTTTTATGATGTGTAAATGATATGAAACACATTTTTGAGAAATTTAGAAAAACTTTTTTTCACGAATACCTGCAATACCTTTCTCGCTCCGCTCGAAAGTAAAAACAGCACGGGTGGGCGGAAAAAAATTGTGCCTCGGGGCGCTAGATTCCTAAATACGCCACTGTATGAACATGACTTAGGTACTGTGTTTGAGAAAGTTCTGATAGACTTTTAAAAGTACTGAATCTACGAAAAACATGTTTGAAGCACTGCGTAAGGGTATTTCCACCAGAGCTGTCTAGGAAGCCAACCTGTGAGCTGGATAAATTCCAGCCAATAGGATTGCTCCATTACCGAGCGCAACTCTAAGCTAGGAAAATGGAGCAATTCTATTGGTTGGATTTTCCCAACTCTCGTGTTAGCTACCTAGCACAGCTCTGGTGGTTAGGCACCTTTATAATTAAAAGTACCTGGGCGACCGAGCTTCGCTCTGTATAATCTTAGCCCGGTGTAAGGTTTTTGAAACGCGCTATTTTCAAGAATTGCTCAAAAAACAGTAAAAATGAATTTTTTCAGACATGCGACCTAGCTAGATCGATTTTTTGAAAAATTTCGCTCTCGCTACGCTCGCGTTTTCATCTAGTTGTGTTATGATCCGTCCCCCCCTTAGGCAAGGTAGTGTGTTAAACCCTTGATGATTTACCGCTTTCCCTTAACAGAAAGGCCCATTATCGATGATCGATCCGTCGCAACTCCTGCGTCCGGAGTCGACGTTCGCGGACAAGCCAATCGACGCGTTCCGAGACTACTCGATCGACGATGAAGACCCCATTAAGGAGCGCGTGCGCAGGACTTACTATACCATGCACACTAACGTCACCGTCGACCTCGTTAAACGTGAGTGGTTAAACATTTTATAAAAAAACTGTTTTTTAAAGAAGCCCACGCCACGACTTCATCCGCATGTGAAATAAAATATAACTCCGAAACTACAAAGCGCTTTATGCGAATAGGTTGTATATCGACGACATACAACGAATGTAATCTCTCAGATAATTAGTACTTTTGTAATCTTGTGCAATAAAGACTATACAACAACAACAACATAGGGTGAAACCGCCCCATGTTGGAAGAAGGGGGTTGATGGTACCTTAACGGCTTGGCTAGAGCCTAGTGTGTCACTTGCCTGCTCCCTAAGATTTGAAGCTTACACTCTTGGACGAGTCGCTTGTGGTAAATTGTTAGCCTAACTTTCGCCAGGCGAATGCCAGGCCCTAAGCCTGCAGCGCGGGCAGTTCCAAGAATCCTGAACGTTTGTATGTTGAGCCCAAAGCAAAGAATTCGGTATCCTTGCTCCGCTCAGAATAGAAGGAATACTAATTTATTTTACTATGGGATGACATATTTTATCTAGACTTAACTACGGAGATATAGTTTTTAGCCCTCGCTTGCTCTCCACAACTAAGCGTCTGATACAGAGGGTGCAAAATGCATGTTGTAGATTTTGCTTCACGGTTCCTCCTAGAACACATATCTCACCATATTTAAACCAAGCAGGTATGCTTAATATGCAATCAATCATCTTGCTTGCTTGATGTTCGATGTCATCCATTTTAAAGAGCCTGAATATCTTTACTCAAAGATAAAAGTCTCAACGTTCCTAAATAGGTATAACGATAGATATATGCGATTGCCTCTTGCAGTTCACAATCATAAAACTGTTGCATTTAGGGGCAGTTTCCGTTACCATGCGACAAAGTGCTGGAATAACATACCACCACCAATAAGAAATTCATTGTCTAAATTCAGTTTTAAAAGTAAATTTAAATCTTATTTATTACAAAACCAAAAACTAGGTATTCCAGATCACTTTGTCGCTTGTGTTGCACGCTGATTCGACTTCTGGGGCATATCTGTTTTATTTATTAGTACTTATTACTATTCCTTTCTTTCACAAATCTTAGGTATACCTACTTCTATAATAAATACATATATACATTACACACTATTTATCCTTATACATAACATTAACCAGTCACAAAGTACTTTTTGTCATTTTTAAACTCGCACACACACACACACACAAAAGAGATGTAAAATTTTACTATGGAGGTTGGATTTTTATTTCGAGGGAAGATTAACAGGGTTTAAACCAAGTTCATATGGTGGATAGGATAGTAGATAATATTTTGGTGAAGAAAGAATATTTTTAAAGGCCACCATTTTTTTACAATTGATTTTTAAAGTTATTGAAATACGGCATCACTGATTGGAATTTGGCAACACTGATTAGACTATGACAACCCTACTTACAACAGGGTTTTAGGGTAAGTAAGTATACAGGATGTTAGATTAGGATCACCATATGTACAGGGTCTTAGGGGTAAGTATACAGGGTGTTAGGACAGGATAACAATACAGGGTTTTAGAATAGGATCACTATATGTACAGGGTTTAAGGATAAGTATACAGGGTTAGATTAGGATCACCATATGTACAGGGTCATAGGGTAAGTATACAGGGTGTTAGGATAGGATACCTATACAGGATGTTAGGTTAGTATCACTTTATGTACAGGGTTTTAGGGTAAGTATACAGGGTGTTAGGATAGGATAACTATACAGGGTGTTAGGTTAAGATCACTATATGTACAGGGTTTGAGGGTAAGTATACAGGGTGTTAGGTTAGGATTACTATACAGGATGTTCGGGTACGTATATAGTTTGTTAGATTAGGATCACTTTATGTACAGGGTCTTAGGGTAAGTATACAGGGTGTTAGGGTAAGTGTACAGGATTTTAGATTAGGATCACTATATGTACAGGGTCTTAGGGTAAGTATACAGGGTATTACTACACAGGGTGTTAGGATAGGATAACTATAGAGGTTGTTAGGTTAGGATCATTATATTTATAATGATCCTAAACCAACACCCTGTATATTTATCCTAACCCAACACCCTGTGTAGTTATAACTATATAGAATAGTGATCCTTTTTTTTGTGATGGAGAAAATACCTACGCATGCCGCACCGTTCGGGGAAGCGGTACGGTTATGTGGGGCTTGCACCCACTAAAAACTCCACCGTGTGCCACTCTCGCATTTTGAGTGGGTCACGAGCACTGTACGTTCGCACTACTTTCGCAACCCACCCTGCGATAGCCTCTGGAGAGGTTCCCTCACCTAGGCGACGTCTGAGCACACATCAGACGACGCCCCCTCACTGATCTTTTAGTGCGAGCGACGGGCTCCCCGGCCCGCCGCACGCAAGCCTACGGAGCGGGCGGAGGACGGGCGTTCTCCCGTCTCCTGCGCCCCCTGCGCCTTTTGCGAAGCGGGTAAGACAGAGCGATATGCTTCTGTGATATGTCTGACTCACAGAAGGAGACCATGGCCTCCCAAGACCTCTTGCTGCCGACCATCGCCTGAACAATAACCGGCAGCGAGAGATCTCCACCCACTACCGCCACTAAGGCAGCACACTCCTCTGCCCATCTTGGGCATTCTACCACTGTGTGCTGCACCGTGTCCTCGGTGCAGTCACAATGATGGCATGCTGGAGTTGGTTCTCTGCCAGCTATGTGGTGCAGATACCGGCCAAAACAACCATGTCCGGTCAGTACCTGCACCAGCCGGAAAGGTCGACCCACCGAATTCACGTTCCACCCGCTCTTTGAGGAGCGGGCGGACCACCTCCACCGTCCTGACGCCTGCAGAGAAAGATTCAAGGCGCAGGCTCCATTTATTAAGCAGGACAATACGCGCCTCATCTCTCCAGGCCTCGATTTCCTCCTGGGGAGGATGTACTCCCGCGTTACGGGCCTCCACCTTCCTGGCATAACCTTCTGCCAGGAATTCCGCTTCCAGATCCCAAGGTGGAGACCCTGTCAATACGCACGCCGCCTCAAAGCTGATCGTGCGATACCCTCTAGCAACCCGCGTTGCCATTGTGCGTTGCGGGCGGTGCATCTCCGCCTTTTTTTGGGAAAAGATGGTAACGACCCAGATGGGCGCTCCACAGAGTGCCATGGACCGCACTACATTGGTGTAGAGGCGGCGGCACCCCACATTTGGTCCTCCCACATTTGGAAGTAGACTTCCGAGAGCAGCGGGCAGCGGCAGTCCCATTTCCTGTCTAGGACGAGTCCAAGATATTTCATCTTGGATCCGATCCTCACACTTGCCGCACCCACTTGGATACAGGCACCAGCAGGTGGCCTCCTCTGCGGCCCATGAAAACAAAGAGCCTCCGTCTTTTCAACGGCCACCCTCAACCCGAGGCGCTGTATTCGCGACACGACAAGCTCGGCTCCCTCTGATGCAAATCACTCCGTTTCCTCGTAATTAGCCCCCTTGGCAAGAACCAACGTATCATCTGCATAGCAGACGACACGCAAACAGGGCTGTAGCTCACTTCGCAGTGCCCAATCATATCCGATGTTCCACAGGAGTGGTCCAAGGACCGAACCCTGTGGAACACTGCATGTGGCCTCCCTGCGCTGGACCCTCCCGTCTCTTCCCTGATAGAGAACACATCTGCCTCTCAGATACGCCTCCAGGACCCGCCTGATATAGAGAGGCACGCGATGGTAGCGCAGTGCCTCCTCTATACAACTGAAGGGCAGAGTGTTGAAAGCATTAACAATATCCAGCGATACCGCTAATGCCACTCCACCCTGTGCCACACTCTCCTCCGCGAAGTCCTTCACACAAGCGATGGCATCAATTGTGAAACGACCTGCGCGAAAGCCGTACTGGCACTCGTCCAGGTCCGGCCCCTCTACCAACAAATGCGGGATGATGCGGTTAGCCAAGATACGCTCAAACAACTTTCCCGCCTCATCCAGCAGAACGATTGGACGGTAGGCAGAGGGAAGCTCTGACGGCTGCCCCGGCTTCTTGAGAAGGACCGACCTTCCTTCCTTCCACACTTGAGGGAAGCTGCCCGAGCTCAAACAAGCGTCGCAGAGCCCCCTCAGCCGATCCATCAAGGATCCCAGGGCGAGGGAACAAACTCGCCCAAGTATTACGTCGGGCCCTGGAGCTGTCTTTTTGGACCGCATTTTCAAAACTGCGGCCCTGAGCTCTCCATCGGCGACTAGTGGAGGTGTATCCACTTCGTCATCTAGAGCCACTTGCGGACTGGACGGAGACCATTTGCGGTGGCGTATGCTCCAACCTGTCCGGAAACACCACTTCCTCCAGCAGCTGCGGCTGTAAGGACTCCACCACTGGTGGTCCCTGCGCCAGCTTGCTCCGCACCGCTCGGTACAGGCGTATCCATGGATCCGTATCGAGATCCGAAGGCATTTCCTCTCGGGGTCTCTGTTTGGCCTGGGTGATGTACAGCTGCAGAGCTCCTCTTGCATCGCGATACAAATCATACAGACTGTCCATCCCCTCCTGCACCCTGACCTTACGCCTGCGGTTAGTGTATGCACGTCGCGTCACAACGCAGGTGTCTCTGAGGTTTGCAATCTTACGCGACCACCAATATACCGCACGCTTTGGGGGACGTCGACTGACACTGGGCATCGCCGAGTCACAGATGCTGGTGAGCGCGCCCCTAAGTGCCTCCTCATACACGACCACGATATCTGCTGTTTCCACGAACCACGCCTGGACAATCGCCGCCTCCTTCACAATTTCGCTGTCCAAACGTGTGAGCGACCACCTCGGGAAAGCAGACTTTGCTGAATCTGAATAACCGTTGTTGTTGGGGACGGAGATGTCGAACCTAATATAGCGATGGTCCGAAAGCGACTCCACCTCCTCCATCCCTGAGCAGGAATGGCAGCAGCTGGGGTAGCAAACGTAAGATCTACTATTGACCCCCCGTACTGCCGCACGCAAGTGTTCACGGTGCCCCGATTCAGCAATGTTAAACCCAGGGCTGCCGCCCAGTCACGTAGCACACCACTGCGAGCGTGTTGTGCTATTGCTGGGGAACACCAAGCCGTGCAATTAGCATTGAAGTCCCCAGAACTTCAAGACTTCAAGCCGATCAAGGAAGGCCTCAAACTCGAACAAGCTTCGATTTGGGGAGAAATATACGGCTAAAAAGGTGACTTCTCCCCAAGCAGCTACCACATATCCCAGACCCTTCTCTTCCAGTGAGAGGGGTGGGGAACATGGCCGTAGATAGAACCTATAATTGCTACGGAGCCCACATCGTCACCTACCCAGTTGGGGCGGCTAGGGACGAAATATGGCTCAACGGCCACCACAATATCTAAAGACCACTCTGCCATGGTTTGCAGTAGCAAATCCTGCGCACATGCAGAGTGGTTCAAATTCGTCTGCAATATTTTATGACTATGATCGTGATTCATGATCAGTGCGTAGCCATATTCTCGACTGCCGCCGATTGTTCTGGCTGGAGAGCTACCAGCGCTGAAGTGGCCGTTCTTTGCTTCTTAGGGGCTGGAGGATTGCAGCCCTTGCCGCCAACCTGGTGGTTGGCTGGTAACTTAGCCTCTGCACAAACCGGACAGTAAGGGGCGGCAGTATAAGACACCGCCTTATGACCAGATTGCCCACATCGGAATCACAAAAAAACACAAAAATACAAAATTATTTAAGAGCCACTCAGCTCGCGAGCCCAGCCAATTAAGAGCCGCTCTTCCACAATGAGCAGCTTGGCCGACACAACTGGACACTTGACTAAAACAGATACAGCGCCCCTAGAGCCGCGGCGTATCTGCCCCACCTTAATCAACTCTGTAGGGCATTCAGCTTTTGCAACGACGGCCGCTTCGACATCCGCTTCGGTCGTTCAATCATCGAGACCCACAAAACGCACCTCAGCGCATTATGTGGGCCTCGTGATCTTAACAGAAATATGAAGGACTTCCCGCAGCTTTTCTGCAAGTTTGTCTGCCTTCTCTCCGCTATTAGCACCAGGTAATTTTATCATTCGGGCGCCAGTAGCAGCCTGTCTGAAGTGGCAACCTCCGGTTATGCCGAGCTCAGCCAAGCTAACCCGCTCCCGCACACTGCTTGATACGCTTGAGTAGGTCAAACGTGACTGCGTGGCGTCAGGCTGCAGTGTGAGCACTACAGCTGCTGTTTTAGGGACGCGGAGTTTCTTTCCCTCACCCTTTTTTGTCTTATCCACCTTTTTCGGAGGAGGTGGAGGACCAAAAGGAGCAGAATGAGCTGCATTCTTCCTCCTCTTCGCGCGTCTGGTACCGGCTGTCTGCCAACCCTCATCAGCCGGTGTGGCTGAGGCGGCATCACCCCTTGGTTTTTTCGTTGGCTTCTTTAATGAGGCAGCAGAGCCAACAGTAGCCGGTACTGACCCTGCTCCAGCTGACGGCTGATTTTCAGTAATCTTAGAGGCCACCAAAGTCCTCTTGTCAGCCGCCAATGGAGATCGACAGACCCTTGCAGGCAGCAGTCGATCCTCCAGACCGACAAACCGCGCATCCAGCATTTTGCCCCCTGGCAGATGGTGGAGTTAGTCAAGTTTTTAGCCATCGTCTCCTCTTAAGAAGGTCCCCCAGTAAGGTGACTCATTCTGAGCTCCTGGTTCTCCTTCGCAACCGATTCCATGTGTTTGTGAGTGGTATTAAACTCCGCTGGCAGACGATCGTTCTCCATTTAAAGGGAGTGGGTCTGAACAGACACACTCCGCTTCGCTAGACCTTCTACGGCAGTCCGGATACACTCGATAGCCTCCTTGATCGCCTTTACACTTGTGCCTTTCAGGCTTTTAGACCTGCGCACAACGTCAAGTACGAGGTCAGCACCCTAAAAGGCTTTGACACCAGTCGTGTCTGCAGCCGTCGCTTCTCTTTCACCTGATGCTGCAATCAGTGTGGCACACTCGCGTCTAGCTTGGGCCATCTCGTCGACCTTAGCCGTTAATTCTTCGTCGGAAAGCTCAACGCGAGCCCCCGACGAACTACGTGGACAACCTCTTCGCCTTCCCCGTAATGAGTTAGGGATTTTAAAAAGAGTAGCAGCCTCGTCACCGCTGGAAGCCGATCTGCTCCAACTGTGAGTCTTCTTGACGCTTTGGTTGGCAGTAGAAGCCTAGGACGTCACGGTCCGAGCACTGCAGTCAGATGCATCTGACTCCTCACATTGGCCCTGAGAAGGGCGTTTAGTCTGGTCTTTTACTTTCTTCCAAAAGCGACCTTTTGCATTACGTTCCGCAACAGTCATATCAAGAGCTATAGAGCAGTCTAGGCGCCTGCGTTACCGGGCTCAGAACAGTTTCCAGGGTGCACCACGGGGAGGTTCTCTGCTTGTACATAAAAGTGATACTAACCAAACACCCTGTGTAGTTATCCTATCCTAACACCCTGTATACTTATCCTAAAACGCTGTACATATAGTGATCCAAACATATCAGCCTGTATAGTAATCCTACCCTATCACCCTGTATACTTACCCTAACACCATGTTTAGTAAGACCCTGTATACTTACCCTAAGACCCTGTACATATGGTGATCCTAATCTAATACCCTGTATACTGACCCTTAAACCCTGTACATATAGTGATCCTAAACTAACACCCTGTATAGTTATCCTATCCTAACACCCTGTATACTTACCCTAAGACTCTGTACATGTGGTGAACATAATCTTACACCCTGTATACTTACCCTGAAACGCTGTGTATTTATCCTAACCTTACACCCTGTATACTTACCCTAACATCCTGTATAGCAATCCTAACCTAACACCCTGTACACTTACCCTAAAACCCTGTACATATAGTAGTCATCCTAACCTAACACCTGGTATACTTACCCTAACATCCTGTATAGTTATCCTAGCCTAACACCCTGTATATTAACAAATAATGACCATAAGAAGCATTTTTGATAATACCGAGACTTATAAAAAATATATTCATGGTATCTTACTAGAAAAAAGTTAAATCATCGACATCGTGTGTCGATAGTATTTTGATCGATCACCTCTCTAATTATCATACAAGAAATCGGCCGACAAAAATACGGTCTTAATAATAATACTATAAATACGGTCGTGGGCGGGAGCCCTGAAACACACTGCTGTCAAAAAATTATTACTTTGAAAAACTCATAAACATTACCCTTTTGCCACAAACAAAAAAAATTACCCTTTGACAGCAGTCTGTCTTGACCACGCACACGGGCGTCATATACAGCTATCCTGCTGGCACAAATGTACGAAAAAAAACGAAAATGCTTTATACGTTAGTATTATATAGTCTAAGGCTTAGACTATATAATACTAACGAAGGAAAATGCAATTGAGTGCTTCTAGTTTATTTTGCTTTGGTGTTGCCAGTACTTTAAAAAAAAGTCCACTATCAATATTTAAAAAAAATATTTAAAAAAAAATGGCGGCCCCAAAAAAAAATTTTTTTGTTGTTCTTCTTTCTTTTTTTTATTCTCCTTCATATGATATAAATTTCAAGTCTGTTAGTTTTATCTCGGAATAAAAAACCACTAGTATACATGTCTTTTACCAACTTTATTTTTTTTTTCTTGCGTACTCGCGGCACTCGCGTTTCCTCATAGGTTAGGTTATAGGTAGTAGCTGAAAAACGGTGTTTTGCCCTTCCGGGCGATATAATACTCTGAGCTACGGCCTTTTTGTACCGCTGCGGCACACATGTACTCGCGCCAGTTTTAAAAAATTTAGAAATTTGTATCTTTTGTTTTTGTCTTTCATAGTTTACTGTCCCTCGTATATTGTGTGTCGAATATGTGTATGAATAAACATTTTTATCTATCTATCTATCTATCACATATGCCATTGTGTCCCAAATTGAAATGTCAAATCATCAAACGTGATTTGGCATCCTCAACAAAATTAATAGAATGACGCCTATGCCGTATTAACAATGATTGAATAAATATCAGAATAGCTTGTGACACATATTTTCATTTTACTTCCTTCTTCGTATTATATTACTCTATGCTTCTTCTATTGCCGATATTTCTATAGCCGATTATCAGGCAACTTACTAGGTCTTCTCAAATCGTCTGTCCACGAATTTTCTGTTTCGAATCGTAACAGTATCTCCGTTTGACTATGGGCGTGCGTACGCCCATAAAATGTTTGTTTTCATTTGTCTTTATCAGTTTGATAAATCTTGTTTACAAAGACTTGTGCGCAACAACCCTTACAACCTATAGTGTCACACCACGTGCTTCTCCAAGAACAATCTATACATATACTAAAACAGTAGAAACCGTGTGTCTGTACTTTTGATAAACTTATCGATAAAAACTTTTTAACAAAAAAATTAAACCGCCGAAAAAACTGATAAGCAAGAAATAATAAAACTTTTTTATTTAACCTTAATAACAAAGTTCTTAAACTAATGTAAGTATAACCGAGTAATTTTGAGTCGGCGCCAAACAAGCAAATTAATTAATTACGTAAAGCGTGATGCACGGCGGCGGCGCCGACTCAAAATTACTCGGGTATACTTACATTAGTTTAAGAACTTTGTTATTAAGGTTAAATAAAAAAGTTTTATTATTTCTTGCTTTTCAGTTTTTTCGGCGGTTTAATTTTTTTGTTAAAAAGTTTTTATTTTAACATTTTTTGTGACTATAAGTTTTATTTTCCTACCCTTAGGGTAAATCGGAATACTCTGTAAAAAGTTATGCGTGGTCATACATTAAAATCAGTCAGTGAACAATCAATTATCCCCTATTTTCCTACCCTTAGGGTTGGAATTTTTTTTCCAAATTTATATGAGAATAACGTCGGGGTATACCCTTTCCAATAAAAAAAGAATTATTAAAATCGGACTACTCTGTAAAAAGTTATGCGTGGTCATACATAAAAAAAAATATATATATATATACGCGTCGACTTGAGAACGTCCTCCGTTTTTTTTCGTCGGTTAAAAAATGATATGAGTGTGGGCGATAAGAAAGGACTAATAGAACACAAAAATATGATTTTTGAAATTTTTGACTGTTTGTCTGTCTGTATGTATCCGATAAACTCCGAAACTACTAAACCGATTTTCTCGGGGTTTTCGCAGGTAGATTAAGCTTAGCTCCGAGCAACATATAGGCTTTATTTCATTTAAATCGGTTCACTCAATTAGAAGCTACAAGAATGTAAGAATGAAAATGCCTGTGCGACAATAACTCACAAACTACAAAACCGATTCAAACGGAGTTTTTTTCAATTACAAGTTTGGCTTACTTACGTGCAGCATAAAAGTTTAGTATCATTGCAATTGGTTCACTCAGACAGAAGGTACGTGATGTTTCATACG
Source organism: Athrips mouffetella (assembly GCA_947532105.1). Taxonomy (NCBI): domain Eukaryota; kingdom Metazoa; phylum Arthropoda; class Insecta; order Lepidoptera; family Gelechiidae; genus Athrips; species Athrips mouffetella. Next base: position 15,346,584 of record OX383977.1, read on the forward strand.
GTGGCGCAAATAACTCACAAACTATTGAACTGATTAAAACATGGTTTTCAACAGCGTATTTGACTTACTCCGTGCAACATATACCTAAGCTTTATTTTAAACGGTTCGCTCAGACAGAAGGTACGCGAAGTTTCAAGCGGTGGCGCCAATAACTTGCAAGCTACTGAACCGATTCAAACGGGGTTTTCAATGACGTGTTAAGTTTCTGTTCGTGAAACTAAAAGCTTAGTATCATTGCAAACGGTTCACTTAGACAGACGACTAAACTCACAAACGACTAAACCGATTCAAACGGGGTTTTCAATGACGCGTTAAGCTTCTTTCCGTGAAACTAAAAGCTTAGTTTCATTGCAAACGGTTCACTCAGACAAAAGGTACCCGAAGTTTCAAGGGGTGGCACCAATAACTCACAATCTACTGGAAAGATCCCAATGGGGTTCTCAATAACGTACCTATTTGTGTTGCTTCCGTGCAACAATAGCTGTGTCTATCTGTCTGTTACGAAACTTGGTAGGAAGATAGTTTGAACCATGAATAAAAGTCATTAGCTACGTTTTTCAGAACCCCACACGGACGGAGTCGCGGGCATCAGCTAGTTATATAAGAGTGCGCATATAATGCAGTGCTAAAATTAGCCTGTTCATAAATCACACCTACATATGCAGGACTTCGCCTACGAATATGCAATTTTAACAATTGGCACATGTCCTGAGAGAATCGACCTTCGCCTTGATCTTGTTTTATTATAAAGGACGTTATGAGGTATAGTGTCAGTAACAGAAATCGTATTTCTTCCAGGGAGCTTATTCTTGAATATCACCGTATAATAAAATATCACTCAAGAAAATCTAAATCACCAATGATTCTGGGAACCCACACGGTAAGCGGAGCGCGCGTTTTCCTCTATGAAAATCGCAGATTTTTCTTTTCAAAATTTAAAGAAATGTCTTCAATTGCTATTTTTAATATTTTATTTACTTTTCATAAATTCAAATTAAACTGACACCTTGATATTAAACTGTTAGTCTCAAAAGTGATATTTTATCACTAGTGTAGGCAACGAAGCAGTTGACCCCAACATACATTTCTCAGGCAGATTTTATTTGACAGGATGATAATGAATCATGAATTCAAAATATCCAAAAAAAAAAACACAAAAAAAATTTCTTACATGTTTTGTATTTTTTGTTTGGAAAAATTAAAAGTACCGACTTTTTTTTTTTATTTTTTATAGAAGGTTTGTCTCATGTAGTGTGATACCCTAGCAAAGTTTCATCCACTGAGGATTTAATGCGGGGGTCTTCATACAACGATCCGCTTCGTTGCATAGACTACACCCGATGATATTGAAGAATAAAATTGGCTCCCAGGTTTTTTTTCTGATTCAGATTTTATTTATTCTTTTCCGAATACTTACGTATTATGTCATAACATTCAGAATACAATGTAAATACAGTCTACTAGGTACCGTTTCGGTTCGTGCTATGGCAGCGTCAAAGAAACTGCAAGGAACCACTGCAGCAAAACCTACTTTAGAAGGGCTAGAATTATGATCATCTTATTTATATCTTAATAATCCGTAAACGTGGACGCCCCCCCAAAGTGTGAATTCATATGGTGTACTCGTACCAGCAGCGAGACGATTGGCGTCATATAATGATGATGCTGCCGAACCTCTGGTCTCCTTACCTTTATTCGTCTTTCATTTACCAAACCCCCGGAAAGAGAAAGGATTGTACTATTCTTAAATTAAACTGATGTCAGAGATCGCTTATGATGACAGAAGGCAGATGGCATAGCTGGCAGACAGAGGTTGATTAAAAAACGTTTGACTTTATTTTATCATATTTACTCGGTAACGCACAGGAAAAATTTAGGAAGTGATTTAATGTATCTTGTACGATCTTTTTAATAGGTCCGTTGTGACAGCTGTCAAACGTATGAAAAATTATGATCTGCAAAGAAAAATTAACCCTGTGTGTTAAAAATTAAGCACAGGACCACACAAAACGCACTTCTTACCTTGGCCCTACTTCAGGTATGTTATCACAAGGAGTTTGTTATCATCACAATTGATTTTTCCCACCAGAAAAACGCGAAAAATGGCTGAAGTTCAACACATTCAAGGCCACAATCAAGGAGGCTCTGATCAAGCTGAACGAGCTGGTGGACGAGTCGGACCCTGACACCGATCTGCCGAACATAGTGCACGCCTTCCAGACCGCCGAGAGGATCAGGAAGGATCACCCTAATGATGACTGGTTCCACCTGGTCGGATTGATACACGACCTGGGGAAAGTAAGTTCTGTACAAATTTTCTTTAGATTTAGGAAATTATGTAGAATGCGACGATTCAGACCCTGACACAAATCTGCCAAACAGAGTGAACGCCTAATACTTATTGCAAAGTTTTAATTTAAAACTAGCTTTTACCCACGGCGTCGCTCGCGTTATATAGTCTTTATGTCATCCTGTTGTGTCCTACACATACCATGCATTTTTCCGGGAAAATTGTAGCCTATGTGTTGGTCCAGTGTTTGATCTATCTACTTTCCAAATTTCATCGAAATCTGTTCAGCCGTTTAGGCGTGATAGTGGAACAAACAAACAAATATCCATATTTTTGCATTTACAATATTAGTTAGTGAGTTGAGAAGTGAGATAAATGATTTCACGGTATCATGACCTAACCAATTATATAATAACATGAATGTTTTATAGCAGAAAATAAGCACAAAAGCTCTTAATAATTGATCAGTTTACAAAATGGACCGATCGTTACGGAGGGTTAATCCTACTTCCTACTTATACACCTACTTATATATATAATATAATTATAATTATTATAATAACGTTATCTTTATTAAATATCATAACATCTAATCACAATATCTACAATTTATAACTTACATAAACTTTATAAACTAAAAATTTCTTCAAGGGCGTGCCCACAAGACATGGTTCCCAAAAGGCTAGCAGCGTTGCCCCTTTGAATGGCGAGACTCAGCCTTTGAGCAAAAAAGCTGCCAGCTCTTCGGTCACCAGAGGTCTCATTGAGACGCTCCGAGAGATCCTTGATGAACTTTTTGGTTGATGGACCCCAAGTACCCATTGTCTCGAACCCTAATGGTGAGAACATGTAAGACTCCGATAGCTCGCAATATTTGCGGGTCTTTAATATCCATATTATAATTATTATTATAAACGCGAAAGTTTGTAAGTATGGATGGATGGATGAATTTTTGTTACTCTTTCACGCAAAAACTACTGAATGGATTTTAATGAAACTTGGCACACATATAGGTTAGGTCCTGGAATAGCACATAGGCTACTTTTTACCGCGGGAAAATACTTCATTCCCACGGGAAAACGCATTTAATGCGGGTGAAACCGCAGGAGGACAGCTAGTGAACAAATAAAATAAAGGTTGTGACTCCGCAGCCGGAGCCGGCATTGAGAACGGCTGCCGAAGCCGGCACTGGAGAGGGCTGCCTATACGAAATACGTGTACAAACTAAGACTTTTACAGCAGATTAAGTAGGTATTCTGTCACTTACGTTCACTTCTGGGGGATATTATCATAAAAGGTCATCTGATCCCAAACTAGACAAAGCTTAGGATATTATCAGAGACTGATATACCTACACACTTATGTTCTTCATATGTAAATCACACAAATACTCGTATGTGGGTGGGGATCGAAGAAAGGCTCACTACCAATAGTCTAAGACCGATCCGATTTGCTTGTATGGAGAGCGAGAATTTGATAATTACCAAACGATTTCTGTACTAGTGTGTCCAGATACCTCTGGAGATGACCTGGAAAAAATTCCCAAGAAGCCCCAGGTGGGAACAGCTGGAACTGCTGGAATTAGTTCGTAAATTAATCCCTAATCGAGGTTTTATTCATTTTCTGTAAAAACTGTGGGATATAGGATAAAACTGTCAATGACTAAAATAATCTCCATTAAATTCTCTACTATATGGTAGATATGTTATTTTGATAGGGCTATAGATTCACAGAAAATATTAACTAAGACTTTTTGAACTTTTCATTTTGCATATTTTTTTTCTCATTCGCCCTCAATTTGTAGACAAACGGCTGAAGATGTATTAAATTGTCTATGAGCAAATTAATCTTCATTTATTTACCTAAAAAACAATACCCCATTTTTTTTATTTACTATTGTGCTTGCAGTAGTTTCCGATTTAAAGGTGATTTTTCTGGAATTTGCCTCAAAATTACCTTAACGACGTTTACGGAGGCTTAATTTAAGACAAAAAAAGACGTAAAGGATTAATCTTCATATTCTTTTATTTACATGTTTTTTTTACCTACGTAAGTTTCCGTCTTAAACGAGGAGGAGTTTCATCCGTCTCTTCTGGCGAATGATCTACACACAGAAAAATAAGGGTACTTAGAAGGAGGATTAAAGAAATAATTCGTCACAAGGTAGCGAAGGCGTCGTTCTATGGATTTGACGGGTTATTTTGAATATTTCCTAGTGATCACTGATAGTTTGACATAAAATATTGGGACATGTTGGCAGATGTCATCCCATAGTAAAATAAATTAGCAAGGTATCTATTCCGAGCGAAGCAAGGAGGTCCGAAATCTTTGGATCTACAAAATAATAATTATTAGTTATTAGAATAGATGCCTTATGCTTTACTACATACAAGTTAATTTCAAGAAAAATTTCAGAAAAAACACCTGTAAATCGGAAACTACTATAAGCACAATAGTAAATGAGGTATTGTTTTTTAGATAAATAAATGAAGATTAATTTGCTCATAGACTATTTTAACACATCTTCAGCCGTTTGTCTACAAATTGAGGGCGAATGAGAAAAAAGATACGAAAAATGAAAAGTTCAAAAAGTTTCAGTAAATATTTTCCGTGAATCAACAGCCCTATCAAAATTACATATCTACCATATTTTAGAAAATTTATTGGAGATTATTACGACTTTATCGTACATCCTATAGTTTTTACAGAAAATGAACAAAACCGCGGTTAGGGATTAATTTATGAATGAACTAATTCCAGCATTTCCAGCTGTTCCCACCTGGGACTTCTTGGGACTTTTTTCAAGGTCATCTCCAGAGATATTCGGACACACTGGCACAGAAATAGTTTAGTACAGCGCCTTCAGAACAAGTTTGTCCATGACGGTTATTTTCCGCGCATGTGTGACAGGCGGCGAGCCAATGAACGATTCGCTCGCTCCCTGGGGGGAGCCGCGCTCACCCCCGCGACAAATTTTTTGACTTCTGCGCATTAACGGTCACGGACAAAGTTATTTTGTACGCAGTATAATTATCAAATTCTCTCTCTCCATGAAGGCAAACCGCAGATTTCCTCTTCTGGGACGCATATTTTTTTCATATGTGCTCAATTTATAGACAATCGACTAAAGTTGTCATAGAATAGTCTATGAGGAAAATAAACCTCATTTATTTAAAGCTGCTCCCACCTGGGATCGCCCGGGACTTTTTTACATATCATTTCTAGGGGTATCTGCATACATTGGCACAGAAATTGTTTAGTAATTATCAATTTCTCGACAAAAGTGGATCTATCTTCAACTACAACGAACCAGTAAAATTGTTACGAGATTTTACCTAATTAAAAATTAATTTTAAAAGTCAACATTTTTACGTCATTATATCTTTATAATTTCCAAATTCTGTTCGTGACCTCCACACAAAGATACAATTATTTCCAAACAATTTACTGTTATCTCAGCTCAGGTCACCAATAAAACTGAGGCCACAATAATTTATTATATCACAAATTGCAGTTATCATACGTATACCTACACGTTTTGAGGGTGATTCAGCATTACAACTTTCTTTTAGTGAATTGTGGAAAGTTCAATAAAGGCGTAGATAAAGATTAGGTAATTTATTTTAATAGTCATAATATTTAGAGATAAACCGGTCAAGTGCGAGTCGGACTCGCGCGCCGAGGGTATCCGAAAACCTATGGTATTTTTGGAAGCCATTAAGTCCATTTTTAGGACTGCAAAACTAAATTTGTTTGTAAAGGTTTTTTGCAGTTTTCTAAAAAACTGTGCAACTTAGTAATATGTAATATTTACATAAACTTCTATCGACTGTAATTAATTCAGATTTTCCCTTTCACAAACTTCGGAGATAAGGGTGGGGGAATGGTATTTTTTGTCATTTTTCATCATAACTTGAAAACTAAGAGTCGTAAAAAATATATTTTAGAATATGCAAGTAAAGCTTTTTCATACGATACCACTCGACCTAGTAACGATAATTTGAAACCCCCTCTATTTCGGCCCCCTTTACATTAATAATCATAATAGTTTTTTAAGATAAGATAAGTTTATTTGCAAAGATACATGGTAAACAGAGTTGGTAGGTTTTAAACATAGTATCACATGTTCCACTAACAAATTAGCATGCAAATATTATTGTTTGTTCCTACTTTGAAATTAAATTTAATAATAATAAAAATCGAATACATTTAAAACACAAAATAATATTAAGATATTCTGAAATCAAATCAAAAATTCATCATAATAATGTCAAAATAATGTCACAACGGTCATAACAATGTCAAATACAAATCAGTTAATCTTGTCAAAATATTCTTTAAGATTATAAAAACATTGATCACATAACCATTTGTGGAGCTCAAATTTAAATTTATTTATTGGTAATTCTTTTATTTGTCTTGGAATATGATTAAAAATATCTATGCACATCATGTGACAATTTTTCTTATAAAGTGCACTTTTGCAGTTTGGTTGCTGTAATAGAGTTGGATCCCTTGGTCGTAATCTAGGATTATCATTGGGTCGTAATGGGAATAGCTGTTGGTTTGTTCTTACAAATACGCCCACCTCATATATGTACAGGCAGGTTAAGGTCAGTATTCTGAGTTTCCTGAATAACGGGCGACAAGACTCAAGAGGTCCAACTCCACACATTCCTCTAACACATTTCTTTTGAGTGATAAACACTTTTGAAATATCAGTGGAATTTCCCCACACGATCAAACCGTACCTCAAAACACAAGCCACATAACCATGGTATGTAGTGAGCGCAGCATCCAGTCCAGCAGTGCGTCTAAGGCATTTTAAAGCAAATATGAACCTTTCTAGTCTGTTGCAAATTTGTTGAACATGTACTTTCCAATTACAGTACTGATCAAGATGAAGTCCCATAAACTTAGTCTGCTCAACTTGTTGTACCGTTTGACCACGACACTTTATATTAAAAGAGAAACGATGGGCTTTATAATTACTAAATTGAATATAATTAGATTTCTCTATATTAATAATTAGATTATTGCATTCTATCCATTCATTAATTTTATCAATTGTATCATTTATTATGTCAGAAAATTTAAATCTGGAGTCAAATGGAATAATAACAGATATATCATCGGCATATAACACCGTTTTGTGCATTGTAGCTTTGGGTAAGTCATTGATATATATAACAAACAATAACGGGCCCAAAATGCTACCTTGTGGAACGCCCGAAGAATTAATTTTTAATTGTGATTTGAAAGTTATAACTTCGTTCTTTTCATCTAATCTGCTTAGCTCTACACATTGTTGACGATCTGATAAGTAGCTTTTGAGCCATGCCAGCGCAGGTCCTCTTATTCCGTACGTTTCACATTTAGACAGTAATATATCGTGATTTACGAAGTCAAATGCTTTTGACAGGTCAAAAAATACTGCAACTACTGGCATTTTTATGTCTATATACTGAGTTACATTTTGCATCAAGGTAAAGCAAGCTAGAGTGGTAGACTTATTCTTGCGAAAACCATTTTGCTCATCATTTATAATGTTGTATCTGTTTAAGAAATTTGTGATTCTAACATGCATAGCTTTTTCGAAAATTTTTGAAATAACTGAGATGAGCGTTATAGGACGATAGTTCTTCAAATCGCTTTTATTGTTTTTCTTATAAAGCGGTTTTACAAGAGATAGCTTTAATTTTGAAGGAAATATGCCCTGTTCAAATGATTCGTTTATCAAGTGACACAATAATGGAGCCAACAAGGATGCGCAATGTTTAATAACAGAAGTTGATATAAAATCGTAGCCGACCGCTTTTGTGTTATTTAAAGAACGAATTATATTTGAAATTTCCTTTTCCGTACAGGGCAAGAGAAATAAACTATTATGTGTGGAAGGAATGGCCATCAAATTGCAATTATTATTTTTTATTTGGTTTGTTGACTCAATAAAGTAATCATTGAATACATCCGCAATAACCTGAGGGTCTTTTATTGTTGTACCATTTACTTCAACAAACTCAATAGTCGATGGAGCCCTATGATTTTCATCTTTACTCTTGATTATATCCCAGGTAGCTTTATTCTTATTTCTCGCGTTATTTATTAATTTATTATTTTCAAAGCGTTGAGATTTTATAATACACAACCTAAGTAGTTTTGAATATTTTGTATAATGGGTTTTAATATTATTGCACCGATTTTTATAAGATATAAATCTTAAAAATCTTATTTTTGCACGATTTTTTTATTCCTGTGGTAAGCCACTTAGACCTCGAATTGTTAGTTTTAATTTTTATTCGTTTTAGGGGAAAACAGAGGTTATAAAGAAGACAAAACAAATCATGGAATTCATTAAAAGCCATTTCAATATTAGTTTCGGAATATACCGTAGTCCACGAAAGTGCTGATATACATTCATAAAATTTTCTAATATTTTCCTCATTGTAATCTCTAATTTCCCGAAACCAGTATTTGAGTTGGGGTTTAAGATGTTCAGCCGTAAATTCAATTGTCTGACATGTATCATGGTCGGAAAGGTGGGCTGTATAAACATTACACACCGCATCGGTAATATTACTAGCTTTATGGTCAATACAGGCATTTAGTCTAGTCGGAATACTAGTGTTATGTAATTGTATATTATAGTTGATAAAAATATTTTTAAGGGTATTAATTAAGTTTTCTTGTTTAACGTCCAAAGTATTTATTTTTAAATCTCCAGCTACTATTATTTTCCTCTTACGCTTTGTTAATTTGTCTAATAGTAAATCAAGTTGTCCAAAAAATATATTTAGGTTATAGTTGCTATTACGTGGTATTCTGTATAAGCAAATAACTGAGATTTTGGCTTGTGGTAAGTCCACACCACAGCACTCAAATAGTTTCTCAATAGATAATTCATTACAGAGTTGAATCGGTCTTGTTGCGATAGAGTGTCTAACTAAAATGCAGACACCTCCTCTATTTTTGTTACATCTACAGAACGAGGACGCTACTTTGAATTTTCTCAACCTGATATTACTTTCATTACCTTGTTTAACAAATGTCTCTGAAAGGCATAAAATATCAATATCTTTATTATCATCCTGCATTTCCTCTACGTAAGATTCCAACAACTCTAATTTACCTAAAACGCCTTGAATATTTTGGTGAAGGACTTGTAGCACATTTCTGTGATTTACACTTTTATGCACGAAAAAACTCATTTTTATTTTTTATTTGATCGTTGGGTACAGTTGTGGCATTGAAAACATTTGTAACTTTGGGGTCAGTTGGGGTGACAGTTGAGGTATTGGGGGGAGTTTGTTTAGTAGGTACAGTTGGGGCAGTAGGGACAATTTGGGCGGTAGAGATATTTGGGACTATGGTTATATTTGGGGTAGTGGGAACAGTTAGGGGGTGAGGGACAGTTGGGGCGAAGGATGTAGTTGGGGCAGTGGGGATAGTTGGGATTATGGGGTCAGTTGGAACTTTGGGCACTTCAGCAGCAACAGTAGGTAAATGATTACCTACTTTCTTTAGATTAGAATTTAGTTTATAGTGTTTTGAAATTTTTGCTGCAGTCTCACTACAAGCATGGGTATTATTCCTTGATATCATATAATTTACGGGTTGTTTTGAGGTATTTTTGTGATATCTCATAAAGTTATGAACATAGTTAGAAAAGTATGTTATATTCCTATAATTCAGCAGGATTATATCACGCACAATGGCTCTGCAGGAATTAAGTGAATCAAGTAGATTTTTCTTTAAATAATACAGTATAGACACTTGTACATGAAAATATTTTGAACATATTTGTTTTATAAAATCATTTTGAAACTTTACAAAACTGTCATTCTCGTGTTGTAAGGCAACTATAATATTCGTGTTTTCTTGTGCAATTAAATTGGGTAAACGCTATTCTAAAACTATTCCAAATTTCAAGTCGATAGCATGAGCGGTTGCTGAGATAAAACGGACAGACAGACAAAGTCGCACCATAAGGGTTCCTTTTTTTAACATTTTGGTATCGGGACCCTAAAAATAATTTTACAAAGTTTTAATTCCTATTTTTCACAGGCAGGAGTCTCTTGTCACAAGGTTTTCCTGATTTGAGCTCCTGTCTCCCACATAATACAAGTTCTTTACATTTAAACCATTTATTTTGCCACACTTGTTACATATCCAATAGTTTCTAAAGTTTCTAATAAACAGAGTTGAATTTATCATTCAGAAGTCTTTGCCTATAAGTACATATACATAACAGCTTGTGACATGTGTGGCGAGGACTCAGACTCAGTAAAAACTGACAACAGGAGTTCTGCTGTCAGCACTGGTTTTCAGTCTGAGCCTCTCTCCAACCTTCATCTGACTGCCAAGAACAGGTCCAGCCTGACACTTGCAGTGTGATGTTCGTCTTTCAGCGTAGTACGGTCAACCGCACGTCGATAGAAGCTTCTTCAACTCTATTACCACGCCATAAGGTCCAAAAGTGTTTCTACTGACATGCTGTTGAGTGCACAAGTCCAAAGTGTCAAGCTCGACGTGCTCCAGACTGTGCTTAAGTACTATGTGAAATAAATAATATTTCTAGGTTATACTTAGTGTCCTACTGCAGGGCAAAGGCGTACCCCTCCTTTTTCTAGATTATCACGGTTCCGTACAAGTTGATTAGTACAGTCAAGAGCCCATCAAGCTTGAGACATTGGACTTTGCACCGTTCTTATTCCAATAGACGTACCGGCCAGAGTCGTACTGCGAGTGTCAAGCTTGATCTATCGTTGACTGTACGACCAGTCTGCCGAAAGCGTTTAGTTAGTTAGATCGTCACTCCATCACTTACGGGGACGTCCCCAATGATTTTGTTGAATGCAGAATCACCCTCAAAATTTTCATCGTACTTTTTGACACCCTGACTAGTAAAAGTCACTTAACTGCATAGTATAGTACTTTGCCACTGTAGTTATGATAACCTTTGATGATCCTTGAACTTGATAAAATAAGATTGCATGTTTTCCATCATTATCATGGCATAAAATTTTCCATACATGACATGAGTTTAGATAAGGATGTCTTGGATGATTTTAATGAGTCTTCTTTCCACCAACGATGTCCAATAGAGAAGAATTTTAACCTGCGGACGCCGGCGTGAGCTATCGCGTCTACAAGCGGCTCGTTTGATCAAGCCCTAAACTTGAAGACTTCATACAAATACACACTCAGAAAAATTGCCCAATCTATAGTCCGACAAATTCGTGCACAACCGGATCTGGTTACCTTAAACAAGTGGCTTAATCGTAAACGCTAGTAGAATAGAATGAAAATGTATGGGATTGACATTAGCTGTCACACAACATTTCGTCGTTAGCTTATGTCAATTTCATACATTTTTATGATATTTTACTGGCGCTTACCATTATCCCTTATTTGTTTATCACCCCGTATATTTTAAGAGTTGGTTCTGCCCTTGAAACTGAACAACTTTTCCCAAGGAACATACTCGTAGGTCGAAAACCGAAAAAATCGATGTCTCATACAAAGTGTGATGTCAGCTGATGCAGTTTGTATGGGGAGACGATTTTTTTTTTCTATTTCGGCCTATGTTCCTTGGGAAAAGTTGTTCAGTTTCATGGATAGAACCACCTCTTAAAATATCCTGTGTGATAAAATAACGCTGTAGATAACCACTTGTCTACGGCCCCTGTGATGAGGAGACGTTATTGCCAATCGCGTGCACCTAATAGAATTATATTTGGAATCTTTTTGGCTGGACGTCATCATCTCCCTCCAGAATTACACTGTAATAAAAACGTCTGGAGTATACTCCATACCTATAACCTTGAAGGCCACGTCAATTTTCTAGTTTAGAGCTGTGAGTGCAATCGTAGTATTGTACGATTTTATTTGTTTTCATCTTGTTTAGGTGATGGCGTTCTACGACGAGCCTCAATGGTGCGTGGTCGGCGACACGTTCGTGGTGGGATGCCAGTGGGCTGACTCCATCGTCTACGGCCCGGACAGCTTCAAGGATAACCCGGACACGTACAACCCTAAATACAAGTAATATGCCATACTTACTCACCACTAAGCCGTTTGTACCTCTATTATTTCTTGTTTCAAACTTTTTTGAACGAGATTTTTAGTAGTCGGGTTTTAGTTTTTGAACTTATTTTTTTTTCTATCAAAAATAAATAATGTATCTTCAGAGAGAGAGGATATGCACTGGATATATCCGTTTCAGTCGTTTATTTGCTTGTAAGACAAAACTGACAGAGCTTCATATTTTGTCCCTTTCTACGTTCCGCCCTTTTCATACTAAGGCGCAAGTAAAACTACCTTAGAGGGGGATATTTTCTGCCCCTTTTGGTAACACGCTCGGCCAAAGTCCGTATATAACGTAGTGTACCTACGTATATTCTTTTTCTAAGCTCGTCTTCTTATTAATTATTTCAGTACAAAGTACGGCATGTACAAGCCTCACTGCGGACTGGACAACCTCCTAATCTCGTGGAGCCACGACGAGTATTTGTACCAGTTCCTCAAACACAACAACGCCAAGATACCAGAGCAGGGCCTCTACATGATCAGGTACACTAACGTGCTGCTTATTACATGCGCCGTTTATTCCCGCCCAATACCATGGGGTTTAAAAGATAGCCTTTCGAATTCTGAAAGAGCGTGATCAGTCAACGCAACTGAACAACTTTCACCGAATAAAACTTTCAGGAAATGAAAAAGTTTGAAATGTCACATACTTTTTGCGCATACAATCACAAGGGAAGCAAATCATGTATTCACTTCACACATGAACACATCACATTCACAAATCTCGTTGGAATAGAGAAAGGAAACCCCCTTTCACACCCACCTAGCCACATCTGTCCTAACTTCTAACGTATGCCAATGCGCTGGGCCTATATAAAAGAAGCTACTGGAGCGACACTACAGGCCAGCATTCTCCGTGCTCAAGATAGGGCGATCTGGAGAGGTGTGGCGGCACAAGTAGCAGCCCACGATTGTCACGTCCCTCAGTCATGAGGATACGACTAAGAAGAAGAAGTCCGTACTTCTGGGCCAATATTTTGCTTCTCGAATCTAAACCAAAGATTTCGCACAGCACGCATTTTTACTAAGTCAATGATGTAGACTTATGGTTTTAGGCTCTACGCTAAGCTCTACGTTGTCTGTCAGTCATCAGCAGTAAGAGAGTAGTAAAGTTGAGTACTTATCTAGTCCCTGGGCAAAGTCTATTTTTAACGATGACGTAAGGGTACCAACCTTCGAGCAACGCCTTGCGCGTGAGACCGGCGTTGCTACCAATCCAATAACAAACTTTTTCTTGCGCTATCTCAGCCCATTTGTATGCAATGCGAGAAGAGCATTACAACAGCTAGTTGGGTTGGTGCGCTTGTACCCTTATAAATTGGAATTTAGCTTATGATTGGATTATATGGTTCCTGTATGTTCATGATGATGATGCAGATACCACTCGCTGTACCCGTGGCACGCCGGCGGCGACTACCGTCATCTCACCAACGAGAAAGATGAACAGATCCTTCAGTGGGTGCTTGAGTTCAAGTGAGTCGTTTAATTGCTTATAATTTGTAAGGTCCTTTTTTATCAAGATATTATGAAGTTTACTTTATCCTGTCAATTTGGATTGAAATGGGAGAGACTTAGGACATCTACTCTTTTCATTTATATGCCAGAATATGGGTAAATTTCTACCAGAGTTGTGCTAGGTAGCTAACACGTGTGTTGGGAAAATCCAACCAACAGGATAGCTCCATTTTCTAGATTAGCTCTGGTGGAATGCACCCTAAGCCCATTTCCTAACCCCTGATTCTTTATTCCGTTTCTAAGAGTATGCTCTCAAACCTAGGAGATCTGACGAAGGAGCTAGTTGTTAAGAGTGCCTACCATCTGAGCCATCCCGGCGATTAATAGACCCACTCCTAGATAAGGCCTTGTAAATTTATAAAAAGATCGAATAAAACAGGCATCTTCGAACAAAATGTTCAAGAGTAGCACCAAAAATACTGGATTGCACACTAAAATATGGTCACAAAAATAATTCAAAATAGCACCAAAAATACTATTTTCACACTAAAATGCTGGATTGCACACTATGTCAACCTAATTCGCTTCTGGCACTCGTCGGCCGCTGCCGCGGCACGCTCGCTTCGGAGTCGAAAGACAACCTAACACTCGGGATCGGATAGGTTGTGTTCTAACGGACCTCTGTAACCTAACCTAAATTCGCTTCTGAACAAAGTGTCGAAAGACAACCTGATCCCAAAGAAGATCGGTTAGGTTGTGATATTTGCTTGGCAGAATTTAATATTGATCCATTTTAGTTTGAAATCCAGTATTTTTGGTGCTAGTTTGAATTATTTTGGTTGTGCAATTTAGTATTTTTGGTGTTTTTTAAATTGTTTTAGTGAGAATTTTCATGTGCAATCCAGTATTTTACTATGCACATTCAGTGTTTTGATGCGCAATAAGTAGGTATGTTTGATGTGAAGTTATATATTTCCCGCTAAAATTATTAAACCATCAAATATATTATTGACAGTCGAATTGTGGTTAAATTACGTTTCTTTACAAATAAAGCTCACAACGCAACCTCAGGCAGGCGGGATTAGAACGCGCCAGAATAAAAGAAACTCGAGAATAAAATAGGCTTTGGCAAGCTTTGTCAGAATTTTCAAGTCACCTTTTTGTATTTGTTTTAGTAAATACGACTTGTACACGAAAAGCGCGGAGGTTCCGGACATCGAAGCGCTGTGGCCCTACTACGAGCAACTCATCGACAAATACATACCCGGAGTCTGCGAGTGGTAACTCTATATGCTCTAACTACCCTCCGAGATCACAAATAGTGCTATTTATTTAAAACTTTTTGTACAAACGTTATTTAATTAAGTATTAACAAGTACTGCTTCCGAAATGTTGTAGTATCTTTTTTTTTCAAAATATTATCAGCTAAGAAAGGAATACACGAAAACCTAACGGTGATTTTTTAAATTTATATACATATTATACGTGGGACACTCAGAAATATTTGCGACACTAAAAAAAATTGTTCTACAGGTACATATATTTTTATTAAATCTTTTCAAAGTACTCTCCACCAGCCTCTATACAAAGATTCATGCGTCTGAACCAGTTTTCAAAACACTTTTTCCAGTCCGCCGTAGACACCTCGTTTACAGCCTGCTCGAACGCAGCCAGCGCATCTTCCGGCGACGAAAATTGTATCCCCTTGAGCTGATTTTTTATTTTTGGAAATAAAAAGAAGTCACACGGTGCTAGATCAGGGCTGTAAGGAGGGTGACCCAGGAGTTTGACTGGTGTGCTGTCCAGGAAGTCCCTCGTTTTGAGCGCGGTGTGTGCAGGCGCATTGTCGTGGTGGAGCAGTAGTCCGCGGAGCCCTGTGTTTGGTCGCTTGTTGCTCACAACAGAAAAAACTTCTGGTAAACATTTGGTAGTATACCATTCGGCGTTGATGCTTCTTTGATCTCGTAAGGGAATTGAGGCCAAGTGGCCAGTCAAATTAAAAAAGCTGGCGATCAAAATCTTCCCCCCGCTTCGAGATCGCTTCACTTTGGTAGGCGTTGGTTCATTTTGAAACACCCAAACTGTCGACTGGCGCTTGGTTTCTGGATCGTATTGATAAATCCAGGACTCATCACCTGTTACGATGTCGTAAACACGCCGAGACGAGCCTGCTTCAAATTTGTTCAGCATATCACGGCACCATTCCACCCGGGCCTGCTTCTGAGCGTCGGTGAGGTAGTGCGGCACCCAGCGCGATACTATCCTCCTCACGCGAAGATGCCCGTGTAGAATCTCGTGAACGCTTCCCGATCCAATCTTTAATATGTGCTGAATCTCCTGATATGTAATTCGCCTATTATCTTGGATTAAATTTTTCACTGCTAGCACGTTTTCTTCCGTAATAGCCGTCAAAGGGCGACCGCTTCTTTCTTCATCCCCCAAGGTTGGTCGACCGCGCCTAAATTCGTTATACCAACGATACACGGTTGCCTTGGAGGGGCCTTCATCCATAAATGCCATTTGAAGTCTATCGAACGATACATCCGGTTTCAGGCGACACTTGAAATCGTAAAAAATCATAGCTCTAAAATGTTCCCGGCGCAGATCCATTTTTCAGTAAGACACGATACTTTGAATTGGCTCGCAAAAAATGTGGAGGGAAATTTTGAAAATGGAACACACATATTTTTACTTACAAGTAATCATATTTTCGAAAAAGATTCTGACCGGCCAGTCTCCCATATATAAAAACAATTTTTCGCAATACTTTCTGAGTGGCCTGGTATTATATCGCCGCAGTGGTTAATTTTTTTTATTGTACCTATTAGAGTAATTTATTGAGTTATGACATTTAGTACTAATTAAATATGATTAAAGCAGTAATATTGTTTTATTTTTTAAAAGTAAATAATTCAGTAATTTTGTAACTCCCTAAGTAAATCACCTCAGTGTTTTTCTATGTTCTTCCACTCCCTTCTCAAAGTTTCTCAATTCGCTAATGTCTTGTTCTGTGAATGCAACTCGTTACAGTTACTCCTTCCTCTAAACTGACAGATCAAAGAGTTTGGACCCTCGCTGAGTACCAGGTGGTGCCTCTTCCATTACTAACCCTTCATCATATCAGCCGAAAGACGTCCACTGCTGGACATATGCCTCCCCGTAAGATCTCCATGACGACCGGTCCTGCGCTGCTCGCATCCAGCGGCTTCCCGCGACCGCCACCAGATCGTCGGTCCACCTTGTGGGGGGCCTGCCAACGCTTCGTCTTCCGGAACGTGGTCGCCACTCTAGAACCCGACATTTTTATTGTGAATGGGCTTGCTCTTGACCTCGAACTAGTACCTACTGAGGACAGAGATAACAAACGTCGATGGAACTAGCTGCCTAAAAAGATGCGTTTCCACTAAAGAAGCGAAGCCGAGACCTGCAAAATAAGATAAATCAAAACCAGAATAGACCGCGGTAGCACATGACTGGCATGCTGTTTTCATGCACTGTGACTGCTCAAAATAAACACGTCTCCGCTCTACTTTAGTAGAAACGCACCCTTATAATTTTCTGATAAGCCGACCATGCAAATCATCCATAAATAAAATACGCAAGCGAACGTTTGAACTTATGTATCTAATCACCTTATTTTCGCCATAGAATCGGCTTTGTCAGATAAGTTGATAACATTTGCCCGTGACCCGAGCGCTAAGCTATTGCGCGCATTTATTTAAGATCGCACTGTGCGCGCGAATTCAGTTGTTGTGCGCGACAGGATAGCCGCAGTAGCCACCATGAAGATTAAACCAGTAAGTACTACTTTTTTAAGAAATTAGAAAGCGTGTAAATTGCAAAAACTTTTTTAGAACTTTCAAGTTTAAAATATGTTTTTGGCCTTGTGAAATATTTTAAATGCCATCTCATAACTAGAATCTTTTGTTAGATTACATGTAGGCATACTCAAATAAAGAATTTAGTTATAAAACAAACAAGTTTTTAATTAAAATTCAGAGTAAAACAAAATTAAAAGATAATAAGATAACAAATAAAATAAGAAAAATACATAACTGCATAATTAACATATTTTAATTAACTTCTGTTTTTCGGAAAAAATGTGGGCATATTTACACTGAACAGCAAAGAAAACGGGTCGGCAGCTTTTCCGCCATACATTTCCATACAATGATGGGCTCAAAGTAATCGTCTATTTGTAATTTGCTGTTCAGTTTATTAAACTACATGTCTGTTTCTTAAATGTTTCTATCTCCCTTGTGTTGATTGTAAAATCTTTATTTCTTTTTAAATGTAAAAACGGTAAGCCTAGAATTTAAGAATTTTCTTCTAATTAATACATCAACATGTCTGTTTGTTTCTAAAATAAATAAATAAAATAATTATGGTCTGGTACAAATTTGTGTGACTTAGTGATTTAATTTCTAAATAATTTTTAAATATAATCTACAAACACGGTAGACGGAGAGGATGAAAGTTCAATAAGAAAATGTCGCCAACTGGCGGGATTGGTCAAAAGGAAAAAAATTATTAAAAGTAATTATGTAAAATCTTTCTAAAAAAATAATCCATTGAAAGGGGCTGATTCTAAAGATTTCGATTTTATTTTAGGACTCCCCCGTTAAAATGCTCGACCCATCTCTGCTGCTCCGGCCAGAGGCGGTGTACGACGGCAAACCGATAGAAGCGTTCAGAGACTACAGCGTCAACGACAACGATCCCATCAAGGAGCGCGTGCGCAGGACATATTACGAAATGCACACCAACATGACTGTCGACTTCGTTAGGGGTGAGTCTGAGCAGAGATGCCATCGTGCTTAAGTTGTTTATAAAAACCGGCCAAGTGCGAGTCGGACTCGCCCCCGAGGGTTCCGTACTACTAAGGTAAGAATACCGTCTTAGCCAGGAACGCACAGTCGCACAGAAGGTATTAAATGCGCGCGAGTCCCACACGCACCTGACATGTTTTTATTATTTGTTATTTTATAGAGTATGCACTATAAGTATACCAATTTTCACGCTTATAAGTGTTGTCGTTTTAACAATAGAGCTAAAACAAAAAATAAAAAAAAATCGCTCTAAAAACACAGGGTTAATCTCGTTTTACCCCATTCCCGGTTTCACCCGTCCCGTTTTCACCCGATTTTGATAAATTATATTGTTATTTTTCCTATCGTTTTCAACTTGTACCGTCAACATAAAAAGTGTTTCAAGGTAAAATAATGCATTTATTTTTCTTTCTTTGATAAATATTCATTATTTATTGATTATAACAAGAAAAATAATTGAAAATAAGACAAATACTCGTATTGCGGGCTTTTATTTTTTTATGAGAGTTTACTTAGAAACAAAATTAACTGAAATATTGTGTATTTTAGTGTTCAGTTAAATTTGATTATTGAAAATTATTTTGATTACTGTTGATTATTTGTATTGCTAGATTATAGCGAGAAAAATCATTGAAAATAAGACTGATTTTGCAGGCTATTAAGGTTTTTATTAGAGTTTTTTTTGTACTTTGTATATTCTCCGTTTAGAGTTTCAAAGTGGAAATAATCTAGCTTGATTAATTGGACAGGTGGACAGAGCTATGAGTGAGAGCAGGATGGAGCAATCCGTGTCTGTCGTTCTCATTCTCCAGTACGTATAGCACCGTCATGCTCTCACACCATCTGTCAAATTCATCAAGCTAAATTATTTAAACTGTATATTGATTTATTTTATTATTATATGTGAAGTTGAATATGTCAGTACTCAATTTACTAGTGCGGTCAGTTAGTTGTTTCTGTTAGAAAGAGAAATAAATATTAATCTATGCTCTACACCGGATGTTAAAATCTTTTTCTGGACGAATGACACCTGTCAATATATTATACGTTTCCGCTTTGTGTCTATTGTGTCTGTCCTTTTGTCCCTTGTCTAGTGTTATATTTTTGTGCTCGTCCCAATGTAATTAAATCTCAAACGATCTGCCATATTTAATTATGTAAATGTGTGTTCTTTATTTGTGATAAATAAATGGACCACATTCCATGACAAAAGGGATTTTATTTTCATCGGCTTCGTGCATTTTGAGCTACGCCACGCCACTGCGTATCGTCTCGCTATCAGGTTCTGGCCCAGTCCAGTTCAAGAACAAGAAGAGAATACATAAAGAGAGTACGTATTTTACCAGATTCTCAAAATGTCGAGACCGGAAAATGGTGGCGGCACAAGTTCATACAACATAACCTCTATTGAGAAATTGGATGGAATTTCTAATTAGATCAACTGGAAATTTTCACTTAAAATGCTACTTACCCTGGATGGTCTGTGGGATTGTGTCGAGAAGGTCGGCGACACCGTTTCTGCCGAAGATGCTCCTCGTGACGGCCGCGCACTTGCCCGCATTTGTCTTGCGCTTCAACCTAACAGGTTGTGCGCACAAGATTATTACAAGAAGACCACAGAAGGAGCACTAGTTATGGTACAAATGTGAATGGTGACAGCTCGGCTTATTTCACCAAGCGGAAGGTGAATAACCAAACTTGCACTTATTGCCAACGGAAGGGACATTTGGCCAAGCGTTGTTTCAAGAAGAAGAGAGACGAGAGTAAGAAGAAAGAAGAGCACACATTGTATGCATCTGCCTTCAGTGCCTCGGATACAGAATTCATCTTGGATAGCGGTGCCACATCCCATATGTGTTCGGCTGGATCGCTCCTTGAGAACAAGCAATGCAAGAAGTGCACTATATCTGTTGCCAATGGTGAGCAACTGGAGAGCAACTGCCATGGTAGGATTTCACTGTTACCTAATATACACTTAGATAAAGTTTTGTTTGTACCTAAATTAAGTAAAAATTTAGTTTCAGTTGGTCAAATATGTGACAAAGGTTATGTTGTTTGTTTTGACAAGGATTTTTGTAAGATTTATTCTAAATGTAAAGTCACAGGCAACCAGATTCTTACAGCTAAGAAAAGTAGTGGGTTGTATAAGGTGCAAGGTCGGCCTGCCTCCGAATTAGATAACTCCAATTCCTTTCATAATAGGCAAGGAACAGAGAGTGTCAACGCTGCATCCAGTCTGCCTGCGTCTGTCTGGCATGAGCGTCTTGGCCACTTGAATCAGCAGAGCATGACAACGTTGGGTAAGATCAATGTTGGTGTAGTTTTTCAGGACAAAGAAACTAACAGTTGTGTCTCATGCCTCACCGGTAAGATGCACCAGGCTTCATTCCCGGTGGCAGGGAGTCGTGCTGTTCAAACCTTAGAACTTGTCCATGCTGATGTCTGCGGCCCGATGCAAGTGAGCAGCTGGGGCGGAGCCCGTTACTTGCTGACTTTTACTGATGACCACACTCGCAAGACCTTCGGCTATCTTATGAAGAATAAATCCGATGTAAGTGCGAATTTCTTTTTTTTTAAAAGCTCAGTAGAAAATCAAACTGGTTTGAAGATAAAAATCTTACGCACTGATAACGGGTCAGAATTTTGTAACCAAACCTTAGATAATTTCTTGAAAAAGGAAGGCATTATTCACCAAACAAGCGTGCCTTACTGCCAGCAGCAGAACGGATTAGCTGAACGTGTTAACCGGACAGTATTTGAAAAAGCTAGAGCTATGCGTAGTCGTTTTTGGGGTGAGGCTGTTATGACGGCCATTTACTTAAAAAACCGTTCCCCAACTAAAGCTCTGTCAGACCGTATTCCTGAATGCGAATGGACTGGATCTTCGATCGATCTCAGTCATCTGCGAGTTTTTGGCTGTGTAGCTTACTGTCTCGTACCTGGGGGGCGATCGTGGTAATTTCAACGACATTACCGAAACAAAAACGTTTGCCTCAAAAGTAATGTTAAGTCTTAACTAAGTGTTTTAGGCAAACGTTTTTGTTTTGGTAATATCGTTGAAATTACCACGATCGCCCTCCAGATCAGAAAAGGCGAAAGCTTGATGCCAAAGCTAAAAGATACATTTTTGTTGGTTATGGTGAAACGTGCAAAGGGTACCGACTCGTTGATCCTGAAAATCCTTGTAAAGTCATTTATTCTCGTGATGTTACTTTCTTAGAGGATAATTTTGTTAACATTGACATGGAGACTGGACATGATACCAAAGATTTAATTTTTTTATGATCAGTTAAATAATTTATTTAAAAATGATGAATTTATTAATAATGATCAAAATTATATCTGTAATAATAATATTTTAAATAATGACAATATTTTAAATAATAATGAAAATGTTTTTATTAATAACAATGATTTGAGTAAGTCTAATCAGGATTCCTCGTCATTTTCAGATGCGGATGCAACGCCTCCAGCGTGGTCGCCGCTGTCTGACCTGTACCGTACTAGCGAAGACATCGCTGATGTTGATGGTGATGAAGATGATGTCCCTGAGGGCGCTGTATCTTCTCTGCCAGAGCCATCATCTCGAGGAGGAGACCAGACTTCGTCGTCGGTTACTTCCGACGCGTCCGTTCCTACTGTCTCGCGTCCAGTACGTACTACCCGAGGTATTGTGCCTGTAAAGTATAAAGACTATGATCTCTCATCATCACTGGCAACAGCCACTTCACCGGATGAACCTGCTACGTACCGAGATGCCATGAATTCGTCTGAGAAGAATGAGTGGTACGAAGCAATGAAAGGTGAGTTTAACTCCATGAGGAAAAATAACGTTTGGGAGTTGGTCGACCGTCCTACCAATGAAAATGTAGTTAAAAATAAGTGGGTTTTTAAGAAGAAGTTTGATGAAACTGGTGAGCTTATCAGGTATAAGGCTAGACTAGTTGCCTGTGGTTACAGTCAGAAAGAGGGTGTGGACTACACCGAGACTTTTTCGCCTGTTGTCAGACATTCAACTCTTAGAATTTTATTTAGCATTTCAAATCAATTAGATTTATGTATGGACCATATCGATGTTACTACTGCGTTTCTAAATAGTGAACTTAATGAACGAATTTATATGGAGCAGCCTTCTGGCTTTAATGCTGATAATAATAAAGTTTGTTTATTGAAGAAAAGCCTGTATGGCTTGAAACAGTCAAGCCGTATGTGGAATATTAAAATTAATAATGTTTTATCTCAGAACGGATTTATACAGAGTAAATGCGAGCCCTGTGTATATGTTAAAAAGACTAAGGATGAATATGTAATTCTTGCCCTTTATGTGGACGACTTTTATGTATTTTACAACGGTTGTATTGATAAAGTTTTGTCATTTTTGCAACAACATTTTGAAGTTCGTCACTTGGGTAAATTAACTAATTGTTTAGGTATGAGAGTTACAAAGAAAAAGGGCGTAACTGTCCTAGATCAATCTGAGTACATAAAACGATTATTGGCGAAATTTAAAATGAGTGAATGCAAACCTGTCACTACTCCATTGCCAGTAAACTGTAAGCTTGATAAATCGGATAAAGATTGTCTGAAAGATGATGTTTATCAGTACAGGCAGCTTTTAGGGTCACTGATGTTTTTATCTGTCTGTACTCGCCCTGACATTTCGTATGCATGTAGTCAATTAAGTCAATTTAGTACATGTTTTAATATCAGTCATTGGCAATCTGCAAAGCGAGTACTAAGGTACCTGGCGGGAACTATGAATTATGGACTTTATTTTGCTAAAGCTAGTAATTTTAATATAAACGCCTATGCTGATGCAGATTGGGCCAACGACTTGTCGGATCGCAAATCATATACAGGATTCGTCATAAAATTGGGCGAAAATGTCATCAATTGGGAGGCTAGGAAGCAGCGATGTATAGCTTTGTCTAGCACCGAAGCAGAGTACCTTGCTATTGCTGATGTATGCAAGGATATCAGTTTTGTTAGAAACTTCTTGTCAGAAGTCATCGACAAAAATTTTGATGTCACTGTATACAATGACAATCAAAGTGCGCAAAAATTACTGCTTGTAAAAGAATACTCACATAAGAGAACCAAGCATATAGATTTGCGATACCACTTCGTTAAGGACTTAATCCAAAACGGTAATATAAATGTAAAGTACTTACAAACAGAACAAATGCTTGCAGATGTTTTTACAAAACCTTTATGTACTCAAAAACATGATAATTTTGTCCTAGGTCTAAATCTTAAGGATAAGTAATTAAGTATATGGCTTCGCATTCCCAGCTTATACAATTGTATTGTTTGTTTTGGCAATTGTATAGAGACTTGTTTGCTGATTTAAATAGAGTCACTTTTTGTGTAAAGTAGCTTCAATTTTAATCATGTAGAGTCACTTAGCAATTGTATGAAAAAGAAAATGTAGAGTAATTTTTTTTGGAAGCTGGGTTATTCTGTACATGTATGACTCATCCGATATAGAGCATAAGGAGGAGTGTTAGAAAGAGAAATAAATATTAATCTATGCTCTACACCGGATGTTAAAATCTTTTTCTGGACGAATGACACCTGTCAATATATTATACGTTTCCGCTTTGTGTCTATTGTGTCTGTCCTTTTGTCCCTTGTCTAGTGTTATATTTTTGTGCTCGTCCCAATGTAATTAAATCTCAAACGATCTGCCATATTTAATTATGTAAATGTGTGTTCTTTATTTGTGATAAATAAATGGACCACATTCCATGACAAAAGGGATTTTATTTTCATCGGCTTCGTGCATTTTGAGCTACGCCACGCCACTGCGTATCGTCTCGCTATCAGTTTCACGTAGACACGATTTACAATTTCACCAATTTTTTTCCAGGTACTAGTTAGGTACATAGCTCTCAATTTTTGATAGGAGCCAATTCTTGAATTTCCAAAAAATTCCATAAAAAATTAAAGAATTGGCTCCTATCAAAAATTGAGAGCTATGTATCTAAATAGTACCTGGAAAAAATTTGGTGTAATTTGATGAATTTGGCGATATAAGACTATAAGGGACCGGACTTTACCATAGTTTTAATGACTGCGATAATTAAACTCCTAGTCGGATTAATAAAACCTGTGACTATACTCCACCAGAATGTAAATTGTTTTATTCCATACCATAATCTAGAACCATTAAATTCTTGATCCTTAATGTTAAGCATGTGAAGTATAATAATTAAATTTGGAAATAAACTTTTCCTGCTGACTTAAACTTTTTGTACTTCAAAGCAAGATTGACTTTTAATCGTCTTCATCAATAAAATTTGAAATCGGGTGAAAACGGGACGGGTAAAACTGGGAATGGGGTAAAACGAGATTAACCCAAAACACGTTTGTAGTATTTTTTTATTTTTATTATTCGTTGTTATAGTGGCAGAATCACATAATTGGTGAAAATTTCTACCTATAACGGTTCATGAGATACAGCCCCGACGGACGAATACGGACGGACATCGTAGGACATATTAATGTGTCCTGTTTTTACGCTTTGGTACGGAACCCTAAAAATTCACCTTTTAAGACATGTACGGGAAAAGATGGCGTGGTACTTTCTTAGTTGACATTAATTAATCGTAATTATCTATTTATCTTTCCAGCTAAAATGGCCAAATGGCTGAAGTTCAACACATTCAAGGCCACAATCAAGGAGGCTCTGATCAAGCTGAACGAACTGGTGGACGAGTCGGACCCTGACACCGATCTGCCGAACATAGTGCACGCCTTCCAGACCGCCGAGAGGATCAGGAAGGACCACCCTGACCAGGACTGGTTCCAGCTGATTGGGCTTATTCACGATCTGGGCAAGGTAGGCAGGCTCCAAAATTCCAGCTTTTGGATAAAGATATCGTTCAAGTCAGTACATTACTTAGAAGAAAAAACGGGACTTTTCCGTGATAAAATTTTTGAAAAAATTGTTGTCAAGGTTCTTAATTAAAGATCTGACTAATCACATGCGTATATTTGGATAAGATATTGCCGATTAATGAGCCCATCATTGTATGAAAATGTACGGCGGAAAAACTGCCGACCCGATTTCTTTGCTCTTCAGTGTAGTTGTGTAATTAGGTGATGGCGTTTTACGACGAGCCTCAGTGGTGCGTGGTGGGGGACACGTTTGCTCTGGGCTGCAAGTGGGGCGACACCATCGTGTACGGAGACGACAGCTTCAAACAGAACCCCGACACTTACAACCCTAAATACAAGTGAGTGATAGGATAGTGTAGTGGATGACCATTGACCAAGTTTTGCGATTTAAGCAAAGCCCACCAAGTATTATTCAAATATGAGAGAAATAACAATTAAGAATTATTCACGGAGAAATTGTTACTTTCACCTCACTAGCTCGTGAAGTTTGCTTTATCGTGCGAAATCTGCGTGCAAGTTATTTTTGGCCGCTAGCGTGGATTTTGAAATTATAACGTGACTAGCTGTTGCCCGCGACTTCGTCCGCGAGGGATTCTATCTATCTATCTGACCATCCATCCATCCACCCTTACGTCTATCTGTCGTCCGTCCGTCTAACCATCTGTCCAACCGTCCGTCAAACCATCCCTGTCCCTCTCCCTCGTTTGTGAAGCGATCTAGTTTAGCTGACGTCAATAAGAGATTTTACAAACAATGAATAAACTATTTTGACTATGAACTCCCTCTCCCTCTCCTTGTGCGGGTTAGTCGCATTTGCCCCCATTGTCAAATGCCCCCAGTGTCATTTGCCCCCGATAAATTTTATTCAGAGAAATACCTACCTGCCTACAAGCACAAGTGTTTGTAATTTTAAATACTTTTCACTTATTTGGACTTATTTTTGTGTAGGTAATTTATAAATAACCACAAAGTGTAATATTTTTATCAATATCACAATGGAACAAGGCATAATAATACGACATAACTGTACATATTTTTATATTTATAACATAAATCAAAATTTAATCAGTATTGTGGACAGTAAGTAACAAAATAATACGATTTTTTTCTAGAAGTTACGGTTAAATACACAGTAACTTTCAAATCATCATAAAAATAAACATGCAAAATCAACAAAACAAAGTAAAAAAAAAAATTTCTTAATGCTACCCTTAAATGTACAAAAGCTTTATCTAAGCTTTTTTTAGCTAATTGACATAAATTAGAACAAACATGCAAAATCAATAACAGTGCAGTGGTTTCTTGCAGTTTCTTTTACGCTGCCATAGCACGATCCGAAACGGCGTAGACTCGCTTGCATTGTATTCTGCATGACATTCAATAAGTATTCTGTAAAGAATCTACATTGAATAAAATTATCTGAATCTGAATCTAACACGCATCATTAAAATGATGTAGCTTGTAAAACAACAGCAGGATAGAGCTACGAGTATGCGTAAGAGCAAGTTGTAGCGATACGTGTCTCTGTCGCTCCAATATCTTACGCATCGCTCCGTCTTTTTGTCACACTGCTGTCATTCTAAGAAATAACATAATGTAGCTTTTTACATTATTTCTACTGTAGTAACAAAATGGGGGCGATTCTAGCGTGGCCGCTAAATTCAAGGCTAAAATTTGACAGGTCTAAAAATGTTTCTATCTTTGTTATCGCCTATAGGCTGGAAAAAGACAGCATCACTTTAAGACCTGTCAAATTTTAATCATAAATTTAGCGGCCACGCTAGAATCGCCCCCAGTATTACTTATAATTTTCTTTATTAAACACATAAATGTATAAAAACCTTTAAAATGAACATTTATATAAATAAACATGCAAAATCAACAAGTGTAAGTAAATTAATGTTTTTAGGATATCGTTATGATACCAACTCAACATGCCGTAGTAAAACTATTTTCCAATATAACAATGGCCCAAGTAAGCGCATATTTTACAAAGTTGTTGATGTACCTACTCAGGCTCGTTGTGGTATGAGAGAATAGCTTTATAGTTGCATATTAGGTTAGTACTCTTACAAAACCCTTAAAGGTCCCCTGGAGCTTTTACTTCCCATACAAATTAACTTTTGTCATAACTTCTAAAATACAAAACACATTTCGACAAAATTTTGTGCACACTACTGGAAAAGATGTGTCAAGGTTTAAAACACACTGACGAGTGTTTATTATTTCTGTGAAAATTATAGGTATGCCCAGCATGTAGCAATGTAATTTTTTTACCATTTAATATAATTTTAAAATTATCTACCACTTGACCCTGAGAGGGACCTTCACCCGACATATTGAGATAATACACTAATACTACCCCTTGTCTTATGGCAACGTGCATTGAAGTCAAGGTACTAACCACCTGACCAAAACAAGTAGACTAATGACTGATAAGAGCGTCCATACAGACCGACGTCGGATTGGTCGAAGTATGCAGAGTCATTCGTGAGAAAAAGAGATAGAACTACTGATAACCCTCTGGATAGGATTTGGCTATTGTGATCAATAACCCGTTTTTGTTCAGGAACTTACTCTCATTGAAATTGAAGCTAACAAACTTCTCAAGTATTGACAAAATAATATTAAAATTATACGTCCAGTGAATTTACTTTTTTATACGCCACGTAAATGTATCACACTCTAATAATACATAAATTATTAAACGCAGAAGACTGATTAATAAAAAAAAATCTATTAGCACTTTAGTCCTCGACTGTAAAGCAAATATTTTTTAGGTATTTCTCTCAATAAAATTTATCGGGGGCAAATGATACTGGGGGCGTTTGACACGGGGGCATTTGAAAATGGGGGCAAATGCTACTAACCCCCTTGTGCTACAGTGTTGTTCACAATTGCAATTTTCGTTAATTACAATAATTGGCGCAGCATCAAGTACTCTGGTTTTAGTGTCATGGTTGCAAAATAGATAAGAAAGCGATTTAATAAACGAAAAACATGAATTGTAGGTAATTGTTTATTCTGTGCCCCAGTACTGAGTGCGGCATGTATTCCCCTCACTGCGGACTGGAGAGCCTGCTGATGTCGTGGGGCCATGACGAGTACCTCTACCGGTTCCTCGTACACAACAACGCCAAGTTCCCCAAACAGGGGCTTTGGATGATCAGGTTGGTGCATGTTGCTTGTTTTATTTATAAGTACCTAGTCGACCGAGCTCCGCTCTATAAAAGCCGCCTCAAAATAAAAATATCAAGCTGTCGTACCCGCCAACAGATGGCGCTGTAGGTTTCTGTCTAAAACGCGGCATTTTTTTTTAATGTTAAAAAAACAGGGAGCACGAATTTTCCTAGACATGAGACCTAGCTAGATCGATTTTTCGATTGATTTTCGACCCCCGTATGGTAAATTTCATCGAAATCGTTAGAGCCATTTTGGAGAAATCGATGAAAAATATACATACAAATATTGCTCGTTTAATAGTAAAGGATGAGGCAGCTATGCACTATCGTTTGCACGTTCAGCAGAGAAGGAAGCAGCAGTATGAAAGAAAGAAATAGTAGTATAGCATAGGCACCTATTATTGTACTACTGTTTCTCTCCGTTAGTTGACTCCCATTTTATTTTCCTTCTACCTATTTCGAACTAAGAATATTGTTTCAGAGTTTCACGAACAGTATTCTGAAAGCAGTGTAACGGGATCTTACCACGTGGTTTTAAATGAATCTGGAAACTTAGTAGCAAAACGTAACTTTTGGATTTACTACGTTTTATCTCATCACCAGATTTGTTTGCCTTTGAAAAAGAAGTAAAATAAGCTTTTTAAAATTTTATTGGATGGGGAGATATACCTACTCAAACAAAAATTGTGAAACGTGGCGGCAAACCACGTGTCTTCAGGCACATAAAGTGCACACGACACATGGTCCAGCATTGCTGTCCCATTGTAACAAATGTCCAATGTATTCATAGATACCACTCGTTCTACCCGTGGCACGCGGGTGGCGACTACCAGCACCTGCTCAAACCCGGCGACGAGGAAATCAAGACGGCGGTCACAGAATTCAAGTGAGTCTCAGCGTCCGCTACCTACCTGTCTGTATATTTGTCGGTTGAAAAGTTGAGAATGATGTCAAAAAAAAAGTTGAAAATGATGTTAAAAATTGCTGTTTTTTTCCCTACCTAACAATATGTATGGAAAATTTATTTTGCGTTTTCTGAGTGTTCTAATACCTTGACCTTATAGGGACTTATGTTCCTTATCAGTAAGAGGATCGAATGAGATAAAAAAAAACCGGCCAAGTGCGAGTCGGACTCGCGCCCTAAGGGTTCCGTACCTATCTACCATATGATGTACTAAAAGCTTTTGCTCTTTGATTTTAAAAACTCCGCGACCATCCAACTTGACCCCTCTTTTATAGAAAAGTTCTTGAAACGGGAGCTCACCTTAATTAGTTACTATTCGTTGTGAGAAAAATTGTAATATTTAATGATTTTAGACTTTTCCCTTTATTTGTACTGTGAGACCTAGCTTCTTGGCAAATTTCATAATTTTAGGTCAACGGGAAGTACCCTGTAGGTTTTGCTTTTTTGCATAAATGTATGGAGATGAGGACATAAAAAGTCATATCTTTCGATTGCGTCGTTGTAAAAAATTTCAAGTTTCAGATCTTGTGTGGTTCATGGACCTTAATATTCGTTATCAATTTCAACCTGATACCTCTTCTCGTTCGTGAGAAAAATTAATACCATATGTTAGGGTCCATGAACCACACAAGATCTGAAAATTTCAATTTTTTACAACGACGCAATCAAAAGATATGGCTTTTTATGTCCTCATCTCCATACATTTATGCAAAAAAGCAAAACCTACAGGTTACTTCCCGTTGACCTAAAATTATGAAATTTGGCAAGAAGCTAGGTCTCACAGTACAAATAAAGGGAAAAGTCTGAAATCATTAAATATTACAACTTTACTCACAACTAATGGTAACCAATTGTGGTGAGCTCCCGTTTCAAGAACATTCATATAAGAGAGGGGTCAAGTTGGATGGTCGCGGAGGCGGTTTTTGTTGAACACTTACAAACTTGAAAATTGGTATGTTTATAGTTCATAAGCTATAAAATAACAACAAATAATAAAATTTGGTCAAGTGCGTGTCGGACTCAAAAAATCTAGCACATTAACCTACTGAAATTTTAACTAATACAATTATGATTATGTGGTGGTACGGAACCCTCAGTGCGCGAGTCCGACTCGTACTTGGCCGGTTTTTTTTTGTTTTGTTGACTGTACATTTTTTCGGAAATCTGAATGAAGGTCGAAACATCTTCAAAAGTTAGGGTTAGTCTCAAGTACGTTTTCTTGTAGCTATAATGCTTCTGCCATAAATGTTTGCTTTCTAAAAAAAGCTAGACAGGCATTTGGTAGCTTCTTAGTATTCTAATCCCGTGTGGTGCCGGCAAAGAATACACACGTGGGTGTCGTAAGAGGTGACTAAGGGTTATAAACTGGAGGATGGGCAGCAGCGTCCTCCTGTGTATCATACCATCCTACTTACTGCGGTTCATGGTCCCAGCCGTAACGCTGACAAGCGAGATGACTGGTACAGGTACTCCCCTCCACATTTTTCCAGCAAAAGCTAGAATTCTGGAGGGAACTCCCTGTCCTGTAGTGGACATTTCATGGGATGTTATGTTAGTATTCTAAAGTCAAGATGGATTATAGGAGCCAACTGTTATTATTTGACTTTATCATATATTTTTTATCCAGTACATTAAGGAGGCATTTTTTTCGTAGGATTCTGGCGTCTCGTCACGACCCGAAAAAGTTGCGAGTATAACGATTTCTACAACGTGTAACGGGAAGGTGTGGTAACACCGAAGGGTGTCAATCTGCCCACGAAACTGAACAACTTTTCCCAAGGAACAATAAGTCGAAAAATACGAAAAACTAAATTTGACCTCCAATATCAGCTAATGCAGTTTCTATTGGTACTCGTAATAAATTGATTTTCATATTTCGACCTATATTTCTTGGGAAAAGTTGTTCAGTTTCATGGGGAGATTCATACCCTTTAGTGTATTATCATACCTGTCCGTTATACGTTGTGTAAGGGTAATTTACCCCGCTTTTGCTCTAAAACATTCTCCTGAACTAGTTTTTTTTTTCTTGTAGCCAATACGATTTGTACACGAAAAGTGCAGAAATTCCAGACATCGAAACGCTGTGGCCCTACTACGAACAACTCATCGAAAAATACATACCCGGAGTCTGCGAGTGGTGAAAGCGTATGTGAGATAATTTTCACAAATAACTTTAGGTAGGCGTCATCTTTTCATTTTCTTAATCAACATTTGATTCCTCGATTTTTTGAAAGTTGTAGTTAATTATCCATATAATAAGAACAACGTCAATTAACTCCTTCACTTATAATTACTTTGAATTTTTTTGCTACTATATCGCTGATAAGACTTTTGGTTCACAACATAACACCAGTCACATCACATAAAGCGTTTTTTAAATTAAATCTATTGCAAGCACTTTGTAAGCAATAGGTTTAACTAATGTTTTCCAAAAAAGGTCATTGCTAATGGTGGTTAATCTTGTTTTACTATCAGCCAGTTGCAAAAAGCTTATTTATAGTTAAAAAGCATAATATTTTCTTTGTCAATAAAACAAAGTATCGTGTTAGCAATAGATTGGCCTTGAAGACGCTTTTTGCAACGGGTAGTATTTTGTAATACTTGTAGTAATGTAGTATGTAAGTTTTATTTGTAAATGAGTTTAGCTTAGCAAATAAAGCCGTCTGCTGCGTCAGACGCGTCTCTAGGCATTCTCTTGGTGTCATACAGTAGACGTAAAGTACGCGACCGCTTGGGATTTCGGACGAAATGTACGGCGCGCCTTACGTTACGCCCGCACTCCCGAGCTTTCGCGTACTATACTTCCCTAATAGCTGATTTACACGGGGCAAAACTAAGCGCCTCTGAGTGATGCAGCCTCAGTAAAGGAAGACATTGTCGAATAGCTTTCTCATTCTTTCCTATAGCTGCATCCCTCACGCCAAAATTTTGCCTTCGCGTAAAGCCATAAGGTTAAATTTACATTGGGTAAGTAAAAACGGATCAGTAGACTTACATTGCTTGCTGCATTCAAGTGTTTTCGTATAGACCACATACATAGTGAACAAGCAATGTGTTTCTACTGCCTCGATTTTACTTACTCCGTGTAAATCTAGCCTAAGTCTGGCATCAGTTCAATCCACCAGTCTGATACGGTTGCAGAGATGCAGCTACAGGGAAGAAAAAGAAAGCTATATGTCTATTTCTGTCTTTCCTGTAGCTGCATCCCTGCTACATGAAAGGGTGAGCGTATGTAGAGACGTAGATGGCGCAGCGCAGGGCAGAACACGTCTTCCCTCTCGCTTTATTACGCAGAAAACTGACAGATAGAAATCAGAGTGAGACTAAACTGGTGCCAGACTGGACACGTGTAGTATTAGGGTGCCCGCAGGCGGCCAATCAGATGTATGATCCGACAAGGATGCAGCTATTAGAAAGAAAGAGAAAGCTATAGGGCCATAGCCTAGGTGTATGACTATCTCTTTCTTTCCTATAGCTGCATCCTTGTCGGATCATACATCTGATTGACCGTCTGCGGGCACCCTTTGTCAAAGATTCCAAACTAATAATTATTACGGTAAACGATTTGGTAGCGGTTGGTCCACCGTGCGTTTTTCTGAAGCAGGTGACTACGCTCCTGCCAAGTTTCAATCTTCCGGCACCTTCTTTCACCAGAAATCTACCAATCCATAGGCTATCAGTGTCGTTTTTGAACAACTTTTTCACCTCACAAGGTCGGAAAGCTTTGCTTTATCGGTTGAAACTTGCGTGCAAACGTCATTTTTGGCCGCTAGCGTGGAAAATGTTTTCGAAATCTAAACGTGATGATGAATTATGGTACCTATAAAGTTGGCGCTATTCGCTAGCATTTTCCGCATTTTCTTTTTTTTTGTGAATGACATCGAGCTGTAAGGTGAAAAATTGTGTTAGCCTTACATTTGTAACAAATAACTATTCCTATGGCTGCCATGTCAATATAATTTTTTTTCCACTTCCTATAAAAAATAATATTATATTATTATCGATTCAGTTTGTATGGGAAGTACAATATAATTTTAACCGACTTCGAAAGGAGGTTATTTGATATTTCGACATGAACCCCATAGCTAACCAAAGATACCTACATAATTTAAACTTAGTTTCATATATTTTAGTTAAGTGTAAATATATAAGTATTTATCTGTTATATTCAATAAAGAATCTCTTTTACTGATCATCTTTTATTCAGGCACGCAGTTTCTGTGCAAGTGTGTATACAGACAGGGTGTTCGAAAATGAAAAGATTTTTGCTATAAATCAGGAACTTTATTTTACGCTATATTTACAAAAATACAAACCTCTCAAAATACGTAATAACTAAATATAAATCTAGCTACAGCTTCAACAACCAAAGACTAAACACAGGGTTTGTTTCTTTATCAAAACTAACACATTTGCAAAAATCGGAAACTTGTTTCGAATTATCGTAACCATTCAAAAACTCTGTAAATTATCATTCAAAATTAATTAATCATTCAACATGCACAAGCATGTCGAGTTATACAAACATTGTTTTGTCACCTCGAGAAATTTTATGAGGTGGTTCTGTCCACGAAACTGAACAACTTTTCCCAACGAACATAGGTCGAAATACGAAGAAGATTGCCGAAAGGAGGATTGGAGGTCGAACATTTTTTTTCGTATTTCGACCCATGTTCCTTGGGAAAAGTAGTTCAGTTTCCTGGAAAGAACCAACTCTTAAAATATCTAGTGATTAAAAAATAAGGATGTGTATATAATGTCATTCAATAGCCATAACATAAAGCATATTTTACATCTCTCATATTCGGTAAGTAAGTCCTTATTACCACCAAATGGGGCTTGTAGGTGACCAATTAGCGCTCTAGGGTAATAATGTAGCTAGAAAAGCCCTAGGGCGGTAAGTAATAAAAATTTAAAAGAGTGAAGTGGTTTTTTTTTTATTACTTACCGCCCTAGAGCTTTTCTTGCTACATTATTACCCTAGAGCGCTAATTGGTCACCTACAATTTGGTGGTAATAAGGACCTACTTACCTCATAATCGAGATGTAAAGCAGAGTAGTAAGCTCGGGTGTAAGCATCAATTGCACCCTCGAACTATAGGCGCCCTCGCTGCGCTCGTGCGCCTAAATATCTCGGGCTGCAATTGATGCCTTACAGCCCTTGGCTACTAATCTACTATAAATGCATTAGCTTCGTAAAATTCACTTGTAGATACCTAACAAATGACTTGATGGACGAAGCTAGATCGGACCTAGTTATGCCAGAAGGAGCCACCTAAACACTTTTCAAGCCTAAGGTACTTTTTGGGATATTTTCTATAATGGGAAAATATACTCTTTACAAAAAATACCGTGAAGCCGAATGGGTGATGCCCAGTAAACTGAACAACTTTTTTCAAAAAAAATGAGTTGTAATACGTAAAATAAATTATCCCATACAAACCTGACCAAAGTATGTTTTTTTTTTTTTGATGTATTTACTGTAACACGGTGTAAAACACATACATGGATATAAACATCATAGCCTATTTTACGCCTATATGTACTAAAATGTCATTGTCAAAAAAAGTCATAGGCACATAATAATATCCGTGAAAGTTGGCACTTTTTGACATAACCCGATTTGAGATAAGCCCGCCTTTGTAAATGTCCTCTTGTATGTAATTTTCTGTATGTTAATTGTGCAATAAAGAATATAATACATACATAGCTGCAAATAATTCACCAAAATTACCTATATAATTCTACACAAATGTCAGGCATTAATGGAAAACAGTACAAATCACATTATGTAAGTCCAAATACATAAAATGAAATCTTAATAAATATTGTTATATTGGTACAACGCTTTAGTATATATTTGTATATATGTACGTATAATAACTATGTTATATTTGCTTACTATAATCCATCAGACATCAATGAAAATTTTCACGGTACACTGGATGTCCAAACAATTCAAAATAATCTTTTTTGACATCCTCTCATTAACTGACAAGGAAATCACTCAGATCTCATACAAAAGGAAGGCCGGTATTTCACTGGGACACCATGGCAGCGCAACCAGTCGCCGCTACCAACAAAATGTATACAGCTCTATAGAGAGTTACTCACCTGGTGTCCGTTTGGTTGCGCAACCAATTTGGCGGCGCAACCAGTTCGGATGCTGGTCGCGCTACCACTCCCAGTGAAAAATAGCCCTTAATACTGTGGCCGCAGGGTGTAGCGACTCTGGTGCCTTTACTGGTGTCTAGTTACGGACACTAGTGACGCAACCAGTCGCGCCACCGTGGTGTCCCAGTGAAATATCGGCCTAAGTCTTGAATTATAAATAAGAGAAGGCCGAGAAACGCGTAGCTTTGTCAATTAGGAGGCCAGAATGCTACAAGAATATATCTTATACAATATTATTATTGAAAATATTTTGTTCTTAAGTTCTATTAACAAAGCTACAATTATCGATCTACAAATACGTATTATGATAACATAGCCATCGTAAGAAAATACCAATTTTTTTTATTTGCAAGCATGCTTCATCAATTCGTTCCATAAGGCAATTTCTATACTATCCTTACTTTAGTAGGAATTTTCTGAAATTTGGGTTTGGGAAGGTTTTAAAAATACCACCTACGGTCGAAGTTGTCATTTTTATAGTGAACCCCATGGGAAACCCCACTTAGGTTGATAAGCTTGTACTCAAACTAAAGATCACTTAAAAATAAGATCTGCCGGATGACGACGGTTTAGATAAGTCGTTTCTTGTTTACTTTTATAGATATAGATTCCTACATTTTTCAGAGTGTAGATATCATCGCTATAGAAAATAACGTAAGGTTAGTTTTAGAACTGTTATATAGTCTTTGGTAAGGACTACTTACGTTACGTCATTTTCTAAAGCGATATAACATTAGGAAACAAAGATACGAAACCTCTGGCAAGCCCAAAATCCAGAAAGCTACACAGCTGTTACTTGTTTGTTCCTACAAACGACCTACTAGTATCAGTCTTCTCGTAATGGAAAGACGGTTTATAACTTACTTACTCAAGGCAACCGCTAAATTACTGATTAGCGCAAATTACACTCAATACTTTGGCTAGAAGGTAACAAATTATAATATTCAAGTTAAACAAATCCTAAATCGATCATAGAGCTTGTTTACCTCTTTCCTATTTTCCGTTTTCTCAATATATTTTTTAAATATTTATCGATTATTTATGTATTTACCGAGGAATTCTCTATTTGTAAGGTAAGTTTCCCGAATGTAGGTATAATATAGTTCACAAAATAAAAAGCCTGACCTTGTAAACAAAACGTTACTCTTTCATGAACTCCGTCCGGTATAGACTTGTTTCTTTTGCTTCACAGTGTAACTTGCGCTTCAGTATCAAAAATATCACACTCGCGTCCAAGCTACCGCGTTTAAATACATTAGGAATGTTAGATACAACCTTTATTAACAGGAGAATCATTATAGTTAATGGAATTATACTACTCAACTTAGAAGTAGCATTTGTAAACTGCAATACCTAACGAACACTTCAAAATTAAGTGCCAGTATTATTTTTTATCTAACCAACACTTCAAATTAAGTGCCAATATTAATAAATCCCTCTCAAGTTCAGACTTGTTCAAGTTCAATCTCAGGATTGCACTCAAGATGTATAGTTTCATCTCTTGAGAGCAATCGCACAATTGAGAGGGATTATCAATGCGACCCTTAGTGACCTTGCCTTATACGCTGCAGGACGCAGGGATTAAGAGCCGTTTTTGAGAACGGGAATAGTTGAGAGTCGCTTTTAAGAACGTCACTTCATAATCAGTCGTACACAAATATTGCTCGTAAAATCTATCGGCCCACCTAGCGATTTATGTTTTGATGGTCCCTAGCTAAAATGAATGTTAAGTTGAGCAAATAGTTTTTACGTAAACAAATAAGTTAGCAAATTAAACAGCTTCCAAACTACATAAAAATTTTTTGCTCAACCAAATTATTTCAAGCTAGTTGCCACTAAAATTTCACGCGCAACAGTGGGCCGATAGATGTGTGTGTGAAAATGTTCTTTCAATTTACGGCCATCAGGTTGATCCTGTGTGAAACATCCCCATATTTATCCATCTAGTGTATGAAAAATACGACTTTTATAACAATAGCGTATATGACGCGTCAATGTCCTGAAACTCAGCGATGGCTTATGAGGTCCGTCCGATGAGGTAAAACGATGTAACTTTTAAGTTGAGTCTTACTGTATATCTTTTGGAATCAGAGTAAATTTTAAGAATATTTATTCAGTTCTATGAGATACGAGTACGTGCGCGAAAAATACTGAGATTTCTTAATAATAGTTTTGGAAGAACTGTACAAACTGTTAAAGTTATGTTTCAAAATGTTTGTATATGCTGGTGACGTACGCCATTACCTGCTGCCAGTCTGGTCTCTCCTGCTGGATCATGTCTTGAATGTTCTGTAACAAAAACATGTATGTGCATTTGGATAGGACAAGATAACATCCATGAAATGTCCACTGCAGGACAGGGGTCTCCCTCTAGAACTCTAGCAAAAACAAATAACTTAAATACGAGTAGGTAGCTTTCTCACAGTCATTAGTCATAACTTAGTTTTTATATATTGTATACTTTTCTCTCCCCTAGATTATATAGAAATATCCGTTTCCGGAGGTGGACGCCTGGTTACCTAAAGTACAGGTTTACCTAATTTAGGGGCCACCCTTCACAAACAAAATCATGTTTTTCTTTTAATTTAGGTTATTGATACCATTTTATTGTCTTAATTTGTTTGTGTGAAGAAATAAATATTTTTTTTTAAAACGCGTGGTACTTTGGAGGGGAATTACCCTAGCCACCACGCTTGTAAGCGTTGTGGCTGCCGACCGCTGTTATTAGTGACCGCAGTTTTTAAGAAGGTACGACACACAGAATGACGCTGATGTCCATTCTTCGGTTCATAAGCCCTTAGTCGCCTTTCGCGACGCCCACGGGTACAAAAGGGTCGGTACTATTCTTTGCCGGCACCACACGGGCGACAAGTACGGGCAAATTCGATCAAGGTATCACTGGGTGAAAACATAAAGACCCAGATTACTCGATATCGGCATAGCATGATCAACCAACATAAAAAATCTGGTCAATCGGTCAGTAATGCGCAATGTGGTGAAGGAGGAAACGTCATCAAAAAGGGTGTGTAGCGAGGAGTAGGGCAAGCGGTGTCTCCCAGGTACGAGTGTAGAATTCGAGTGATCTCCCAGGTACTAGTGTTGAATGCGAGTGATATCTCAAGTATGAGTGTAAAATGCAAGTGATCTCCCGGATACGAGTGTAGAATGCGAGTGATCTCCCAGGTACGATGAGCTTCAATATATTCAGTAAACACTGACCAGTGTTGTGGGGATGCCGACGGACTCGGCGGCAGCGAAGGCGACAGAGAAGTTGGTCCGCTTGTCATGTTGCGTGAGCGAGGAGTAGGGCACGCGGTGTTCTCCCAGGTACGAGTGTAGGAGCGCGCATAGGGCTAGCCCGTCGTTCCACGATGAACTGCAAAACACACCACAGATTAATAAGGGTCAATGTCCATGTACGCCGCGCGATATCCGCACTATAGCGATATTAATCACTTGCTTGTGTATTGCATGCATCCTGCATAGAAACAAACAACTGTGTCCACGTACGCCGCACGACATTATCTAGGGACATTAATCACTTAGCAATATTAATAATCCTTTGCAGTTGCAAGCATCTCCCTCCAGTACCACAGTAAATATATAAGCTAAAGCAGTATGGAAACTCGGGCCTTTTTTTGAAAAAAGAACTATTCTGCGACGGAGCGTCAGGGTTGTAACCCAGAATTTTTGAAATAAGAATAGTATGATGAACTCAAATATTGGGTGCTTCTATCAACTTTGTTTCTTTCAGCATGTTTTGGGAAATCACTTAGTCGCCTTTTATCACATAAGCAAAGATTAAGACACTTAGTCGCCTTTTAGCACCCAAGAGAAGGTTAAGCCACTCAATCACGAAACACTTAGTCGCCTTTTACGACACAAAGAAAGGTTAAGTCACTTAGTCGCCTTTTATAACACAAGGGCAGATTAAGACACTTAGTCACCTTTTATCGCACAAGGACAGGGACATACTTATAGGGACCCTATTATGTACCTATTTGTTTGTATTATGGTTTTGGCACCCACGACTTACTTCAGCGCGAAAACTGCTTATTTTCCTGTAGCGGTGTGCGCATGTGTGAGTGCGCCAGTTTTGGACGTTTGTTAGGAGTTTCCATACTGCTTTAGCTTATATATTTACTGTGCCAGTACTGCAGCAAATACGGGTGGTACTTTGAAGAGGATTTACCATAGTCACCACGCTTGTAAGCGTTGCGGCTGGGGACCGCTGTTGTTGGTGATAGCAGTATGTAAAATAGTATGATACACGGGAAGATACTGCTGCCCATCCTTCGATTCATAAGCCCTTAACGCCTATAACGACACCCACGGGTAAAGATGGGTTGGTACTATTATTTGCCGGCACCACAAGGACTACTATTCTTTGCCGGCACCACATGGACTACCGTTTTTTTGCCGGCAACACACGGACTAAATATAAGTGCTAAACATAAGTGAAAAATAAAAGAACTCACCTAAAGTTAGTGATGTCGATATTACTGTACCCAAGAGTCTTCTGCTGGCACCACTTGAGCAGTGCATTGCGTTTAGATCCACCGTTCTTCACTTGAAGGGCGTTTAGAGGGTCTTTTCGTTCAGCTAAACAAAACAAAACAGTGGTTATTTTTAATTATTGGTTTGATTTGAACACGTTCTCCTTCTTATACAAGGTGTAACAGAAACGGTAGGTATATCAACCCTGAAGGATGTGATTCTGTCCATGAAACTGAACAACTTTCCCTAAGGAACATAGGTCAATATACGAAAAAAAAAAATTTACCTCCCATTGATACGAAATGTGCTATCAGCTGATTCAGTTTCCATGGGAGGTCAAAAATTTTTGTTCACTTTCATAGGCAGATTTACACTCTTCAGGGTTGATATACCCTTTCTGTAACACCTTGTATTAAAGCAGTGTAAATACTAAGCTTGTTGAATTGTAGTAGACGAGAATAATTAGACACAATAGCGGTGTGCATCGTGTTAAATAACCGGGCTGAGTTAAAGGTACCCCTTATTAGTTGCACAGAAAATCCATAAGTTAAAGCAGTATGGAAACTCAGGCTATTTGTCAAAATTACGGACTTCTGTATTGGAGCGTAAGAGGTGCTACTCTGAATTTTAAATTTGAAAAAATACAGGATGTTGAGTATATCTCTGCAAACTTCTCGAACATTTGCTTTACCCACGGTTGTTTAGTTTGGAAAGTTGTTCAGGTTGAAATGTTGTGCACGTTATTCAGTTTGGAAAGATGTCCAGTTTGAAAAGTTGTTTGAAAGGTTTGTTCTGCTTGGAAGGTTGTTGTTTAGAAAGATGTTCAGTTTGGAAGATTGTTCACTTTAGAAGGTTGTTTAGTTTTAAAAGTTGTTCAGTTTTAAGTCATTCCGTTTCAATAGTTCCATTTTAAAAATTTGTTTAGTTTGTCAAGTTGTTCAGTTCAAGTTGTTCAGCTTGGGAGGTTGTTCAATTTGAGAAATTGTTCAGTTTAAATAGTTGTTCAGTTTGAGAAGTTGTTCAGTTTTTAGTTGTTTCGTTTTAAAAGTTCTTTAGTGTTTGTTAGGAGTTTCCATGCTGCTTTAGCTTATATATTTACTGTGTAACTCGTAGTTGCCAGTATCTTTTTAGGATAAAAGATAAGGCCAGTTATTGTCCTACTAAATGTATAGGAAAATAATTTTACGTTTTCTAAAAGTCTTAATACCTTAACCTCGGTTGACCGCATAGACTTTGTGTTCCTAGTCAGTACGGGCGCTTCTTGAGTCACGCGGATTTGCGTCCGCACGCGAATATGGTACACATGCGTGCTATCCGCATTCGATGATACGCGTGATTGATTAAGCGCTCTTCATATTTGCTTTTCTGTCTTGCGTGCTATCAGTACGCGTGACGCGAGGCTACAGCGTGGATGGCACGCAACACAGAAGAAGCATCTATCTATTTATCTCTATGACTCATCGAACCAACGTGGTTCTTGGCCTCCGACATTAAAGCTAAAGAAAGCCTTATTGAATTCGAGTAGCATGATGAAACTAAATTATCAAATGCGGACGGCACATGTGCGTACCAAATCCGCGTGACTGGAGAAGCGTCGTAAGAGGTAGGCAGAGACGCAGGATTTCCGTCCAAAAATTATCGATTTTAAACAATAAATAAACTCACATATATCCGTGTGGCTGTTTCTCCTGACGAAGGACTCCATGGCCTTCTGCTGTAGCGAGAGCGAGGCGAGCGCGCGCTGCTCATCGGGGATGTTGCCGCCCCCTCCCCCCGCCGCGCTGCCCCCCCCCGCCCCCTGTCCCCGCCCCCGCCGCCCCGCACCCCGCCGGCGACTCTACCCCACAGTTAGACACGTCAACAACGCACGCAACGAGCAAGCCACCACACCGCAAGGCCGTGTGTGTGCCAGCCAAGGGACTACAGGGCCAGCTAGTCTAGCTGCGCACCGCGACTTGGATAGTCTTCACAGCCTAAAGGTGGCTTTCTACCAGAGGTGTGCTAGGTAGCTGACATGTCAGCTGGGACAATTACAGCTACTAGGATTGTTCCGTTTTCTTAGCATCTACAGAAAAGGTTACT
Source organism: Athrips mouffetella (assembly GCA_947532105.1). Taxonomy (NCBI): domain Eukaryota; kingdom Metazoa; phylum Arthropoda; class Insecta; order Lepidoptera; family Gelechiidae; genus Athrips; species Athrips mouffetella. The sequence goes on from OX383977.1 coordinate 15,389,046, forward strand.
GTCGCGCAAGTCGCGATGCGCTTCTTAGCCCGGCGGTCCTATTCAAATGTTTTTCTTCATAACCCCATCCACATTATCATCGATAGCTAGCTACGCAAGAAATTCGAGAAACGTTGAATGAGGATACAATGGATAGTTTCTCGCTCTTGAGGCATATTACATATTAGAATACTTAAATGATATGTAATATCTGTGAAATATGACACATTTTTGATAAATAATAAATGGCACAAACATTAATAAAATACTTGGATTATATCTTGAATCCGAGTTGTTTGACATTTTCACCACTCTTTATCTGTCAAAATATGTCATACTACCGGGAAACTACATGCCATCCAAGTTCTTGTATAATGCCATGAGCGATTCTCGCTCTCGCCAGTGGAAAACAAGTGAAAAAGATATCGCGTCTCGAACTTTCTAACGAGAATTCTCGACGTAAGTGTGGATGCTGGGCTATATTCAAAGAGTAGATAACTAAAAGCTACGTCCACATTTTGGCGTACCTCGACGCATATCATGATCTCACTACGATAATTATGTCGTCTGGATGCGATGACTACATACTTTTTTACGACACAGTTTACGTACAAAGATTATTCATTCTGAACAAAATATAGACGTAACTTATTAGACAAAACTGGCACACATCCATAGATTTATATAGTCAAGATAGGGTCTTGGGAACAAGCGGTTCAAAATTTCCCCATACAACAAAAAATAGCGCCATCTGTGAGAAATCACGTGAACTACGTTGTGTAGTACTTCGGTCGGTACTAAATACACGGAACGGAAATAATATGGCGGGAAAAACAAAACAAACTTTTTACTGTTTATATGTGATTTAGGCCTAGTTTTTCAGTTTCATTAATTGGATTATAGTCAAAAACAATAATAAGAAATAACTATAATAATAATAAGAGTATATTGTTTCTTCAAATAAAAACATCCATTTTGTTGGTAAGTTTATTTGCATCCAATGTTGACAATATGACTGACAACGACTGACGTTTGTTGGTCCTAAACGTCAGATTTCGGACCAACGAATTGGGGACAGTGTAACGTGCCGATGGGCTAGTACTTATATATAAGTAAATGCACACATCCGTAAAGAGGAACGGGATAAAAATAGATGAACATTGTCGTCCATTGCATTAAGACTTCCCACCACTAAGACTGCTTATTCACCGTAATTTTTTCATCTTCTCGGAAATTTTATGTGGTGGTTCTATCAATGAAACTGACATTCATTCCAAAGGATTTTTTCGACTTCCCATGCAAACTGCATCAGTTGACAGCACACTTTGTATGAGAGGTCGATGTTTTATTTTTGTTTTTCGACCTATGTTCCTTGGGAAAAATTGTTTAGTTTCATGGGAAGAACCACTTCTTAAAATTTTGCGGGGTGATAAAAAAATAACACTGTAGAATTATCATAATTTTAAAAAAAAATTAAAACGTTTTATTCTTAAAGAAATGGATTGCAGACGACAATATTCCCTTTAAACAATTATAATGAACCACCAATTTCTGTTTTAAAGAATGGTATTCTACCCAACTAATGCTATAGACAAGGGGCAGCTAGGTTTGCTGTGGGTCTATCAAATGGCACACATCTTACAAATAAAGAACAATACTACCACTTTTTATAGTAAATCAATGCTGTATGTTTCCCTATGCTTAAATAAATAAATAAATCTTACCTACGTTCAGATTTGAAATATAAAGAAAAAACACATGCTCACTATCATGACGCACACTGTTATTTTACATTCGCCAGAAGAAGGGTGATTCTGTCTGTCGCTGACACTGAACATTAAGAAAAATAGATCAAAATATTTGACTCAAATAACAAAAAACATTTGAATTTACAAAGCCGATGTAAAGTTGAAACATTTCCTATTTTGACATAATATTCCTTGGAAATGTTGTTGAGTTTCATGGACAGAATCAGCGTATCTTTTAAAACTTAAATATGCACAAGTATATAGTTGATATTGTTGTAATGACAAAAGTGGTAATACTGCAATAAGTCTTCCACGAAGCAAGCACAACAGAAACAAAAGAACCTTCATTCAAAACCAAGCTTTTAAGAGTATCATCCGCTTGAAAAAGTACACCACAATAGTAGAATAGTTAATTTAATAAATACCGGATGTTAATAAAATAACGCAAAACTTCTTAGTTGTCTACACTGAAGGGTCGGCGTCCATTAACCGACTCAGTACCAGACCAGCACCGCCTCGCCTCGCTACTTAGTTATTGAAAAACGGACTTTAAAGTTATGTGGCACGTAGTACATTTTAAATTTAGAATCGTAAATAGTGGTCAATGCGGGGACCGCGCACCGTCCACTTTTTTTAAATACAAATTTATTTATTTCTCATTTCATTAAGTTACATTACAAAAAATATAAGAGCCAATGGTATTGGCACAGCTAGTAGCTGGTATAGTAGCTTAGGCTTTTTAGTATAATTAGGTACTTGTCTGGTGCTGGCCGGGTGCGGAGGCGGTTAAATGGACATCGACCCTTACTTATTATATGACATTTATTAATTTCTCGAATAAAAAAAAATGTCTAACCCTTTGTAGGCGAGGGTCAAAATATATGGTAATTTTAAAATGTATGTTAATAAACACGAAATATCGATCTTTTGTTAAACGGTTAATTAAACTGAACAACAGAACAGATAGTAGTATTTTTCGATAATACGTTGTAATAATAAAAATAAAAACTCACAAAATACGTATGCTGTTGAGGTTAGTTTATAAAGCGACAACACTTAGTGTATTTTTTTAATAAAAAGCTATCTTTGCTTTATCGGTCAAAGAGATCGCAGGGTCCAAATTAGGCTAACTACACTGAAGGGCAAAGAAAACGTGTCGGTAGTATTTCCGCCATATATTTTCATACAATGATGGGCTCAAAGTAATCGCCAAAACCTTATCCAAATCGAATAAAAATACGAATTTGATTAGTCAGATCTTTGAAATAAGAACCTTGTCAACAAATCTCCTGAAGATCACACCTGTAGATCACATCTTCTAAGTGATGTACTGACTTTCCTCGATACTGTAAATAGGTGTGATCTTCAAGAGATTTGTTGACAAGGATCTTATCCAAAGATCTGATTAATCACATTTGTTTTTTTTTTATTTGGATAAGATAATGACGATTACTTTGACCCCATCATTGTATGAAAATGTATGGCGGAAAAACTACCAGACCCGTTTTCTTTGCTACTCAGTGTAAATAAAACCATCAAATGTGTAGTAACACTCATGCTTATAATAGGAGGTAAATAAGTTAATGGCACACGAAAACACATGTAAGTTAGAAGTAGGAAGAGTTTAGGCTGCTCTTTCATTCCGCCATGCTGAAAGAATAATAAGCAAAACATGCTGGGCTCACATTCTGGGACGGTTTTTAATTTTAGGTATATTATTAGTATTGCTGGAAAGTTATATATTACTTATTTATTAATTATTTTGTATGTACAATTGTACATTCGAAATAATATAGCTTGAGTAGAATCACAGTAGTACCGATCTATATCTACGTGAGAGTAGGACGAAGCGATATGAGTCTCTGTCGCTTAGTCCAAATCTCGGTCCTGCTGTCACGCTGTTGTCATTTTAATAAAGCTAATCTTAAGGCCTAGACAAAAATAGATCTATGGCCAAATGTCATTTTTAACTTTTACCGTCTTACTACAAAAAAGTTAAACATCTGTTGAACACTTGATCAAAAAAATCGTACAAAATAACTCTGGCTATGTCATTGATGCGCAGAAGTCAAAAATGACTTATTTTCTTATGACTTGACTTTTGCGCATCAACTGACATAGCCAGTTATTTTGTGCGATATTTATGATCAAGTGTTCAACAGATGTCTATCTTTTTTGTAGTAAGACCCTTAATGTGAATAAAAAGCGTTTATCTAGGGGCTCGTGCTAAGAGGGCTGGATCAGTGCGACGCGGACGTCGGACGTGGATGTCTGCGACATGTATTATGCCTGTACGTACAGTCCGTTCAGTGTGTTGCGGAGCGGACAGCTCCGCATTGGACTGAACCACAGATTAAATAATAGTAAACTTACCATTTAGTCATTCCCAGGCGGGGTGCCGACAAATTTCAACCTTATGGTCTAAACATAAAGTCGATACTTGCAGTGTACCGCTTAGGACACGTTTTTAAATCGCGGGTGATCGCGGACAGGTGGGCTTTACGAGATACTTAGCGAGATGCAAGTAGGTATGTAATATTGTTCAATCAAACATGCAAATGCTTACTTACCTATTTTGCCGCCATAAGCTTAAGATGTCATACAGAAAAGTAAAATCGACTGCCTTGGGCAGACGCATGCCCGCGCCGCGTTGCATACCTACTATGCGGAGTGTCAGGCCTGACTGAACGGAATATATAGGCTTCATACATTATACGGTCCCGTCCGCGTGTCGCACTGTTCCAGGTCATAGATAGTACGACCTTTTCTTTTGCTTCAAAAGCTTTTGGTGAGCTGGTCGTTGGTAACCAAATAGACCAATCTATATTTTAAAGAAGTAAGCAATATTTTCTGAAGTGTACAGGAAAATTATCACTTAAAATATTCGAATGTGAAATCTGCCAAAATATAGTTCTGATTTCATCATTGTCAGAAAATCTGCTATAGTTTAGCTGCAGGTAGGTATATAAACTGACCTGTGTTGATAGGAGTAGTCCTATTGTTCCTGGTGGTGGGCGGTTTGGCGAAGCTGTTGTTGATGCCGTTAGTGGCCGGCGGGGGTTCCGACAGCCCGTTCTTCAGGGTAGGGTTGCTCGCTGACACGGGGACTGTTGTTTGCACCTGGGTACCACAATGTTCAAATTAAATATTACGTTTTCTATAAAAACAAACATTATCGGCATTAAAACATGTTGATGGAAAGACCGCAAAAAATTATAAGAAGTAATTCTGTTATATTGTGCACAGGATAAGTTTGGCGCTCACAGTTATTTTCTGCGCATGAGTGACAGGCGGAGAGCCAATAAACGTTACGCTCGCCTCCCCCCACCTGCCGAGCTCACCCACGCGAATTTTTTTTGAGTTCTGCGCATTAACGGTCATAGCCAGAGATATTTTGTGCGACGTATAAAACATGTTTAAAAAGTTAATATCCTTTCAGAAATTTGTATTTTCAACAGCTATAGCCGTACTGATGAACGCGTAGGTGCAGAATAAATAACGTAAAATTAGGAAAACGCCAATCAAAATAAAGTTAAATCCATCTAACTCTATAGATTCAGAATGGACTATTTATTTTTGGACGACTCTACCTACCACAGTCACCAGACTCGTCAGCGTTAGACGTTGGCACGATAAGCAGAACTATTTAATTACCTGTGGCCATTCCCCGACGGGCGTGGTTGCAGGCGACTGCTTCGCTGCTTTAGCTGCATTCTCGATACTTTCTATGAGGGATTTTACAGACAACCTTGAGTCTTGACGGCTTACACCTACAAATAAATCATTTTTGTCATTATAACCTGGATGGGTGGCACGGTTAGCTAGAGTCGAAATAATGAAGCTAGATTAGAATGAGAGAGCGATGCGAAAGCTATTGAAGTACCAGAAATACGTATCGCTCCGTCCTGCTCTCACATCTAGCTCTGTCTTGCTGTTATTCTAATCAAGCTACAGACATAATGATTAAAGCGTTTTCGTGGTTCGGAAGACACGTTAAGCTGTGTTCGGCTATTATTAGATAACGGCGAAAGAGGCGTGAGGTGTATGTCAAAAATGTTTGATTTATTCACAAATTATTACAGGGCTCACGTAAAGGGATATTTTCGTCCCAAAATCTAAATGGGTCTCCTTGTGTTTTTAGCAAACGTGCAAGCAGTAAATTCAAACATACATATATGAAAGTATGTATGTTTGTCTTAAAACGAATATCAAGACTTTTGCTGCAAAAATTTTCCCGAGGATGTGCAAAGAAATAAATATTAACCCTTGGATCTTCTCGACGCCGCGGTCGCCATGATGTCCTGCAGAGAAGCGCTGGTCAACAACGGCGGCGGCGCAGGCGGCTCTTCTGCACGAGGAGGCATCGCTGTCAAGTTACAAGTTATGTCAAAACCAGCTCAAGGGCGCTGCTAGCATGTAAACAAAGTTGGAATCGTTTTCAGACCACCGTTTGAAAGCTGTCAAACGCAAATGGTATGAAGCTGGATCCCATTTATACCATAAATAGAATCCAGCTTCACTTCAATATTTGCGTTTGACAGCTTTCAATCGGCTTCAAAACAATACCAATTTAGTTTCAATTCTAGCGCTGGTGGTTTTTATTACAGAAGATTCCTTTAGGTCCAATTATTTAAATTCGTAACTTCTCAGACTTAATCTTTTGAACAATTACCACAAAAAGTTATAAATAAAGCTATCAGCAGAAACTGTTTTAAGAGGATCTAAACAAATAGGTAGGGTGATGGCGTCCAGCATTTCTATATAATTTGCACATGTGGCAGACGTGGATCGTTCGATTAAAGACGATGATTAGAACCACAGAAAAATAGTCTGCCACCTTGGTAGCGCTGCGTTATCAATTAACAGGGCTTTAAAAATGTAAAAAAAAATCATGAGCTAAATCATTTGCTCATGTCTGCCGCTTGCACTGATGGTCAGAATCATCCTCAAAACGATGAAAGTTGAAGAGGCAGACCACCACACCTCTGCGTTTTGAAGGAATATTTTTTTTAGTTTTTTGTTATGATATTAAAACGTGTATATCATTTGCTCATGTGGCAGACATAGATCGTTCGATTAAAAACGATGAGTAGAACAACAGAAAAATAGTCTGCCACCTTGGTAGCGCTGCGTTATCAATTAACAGGGTTTTAAAAATGTAAAAAAAAAACACGTGCTAAATCATTTGCTCACGTCTGCCGCTTGCACTGATGGTTACAATCATCCTCAAAACCATAAAAATCGAAGAGGCAGACCTCTAGACCTCTGATTTACCAAAGGCAGACCATTTGATTCATAGTCTTATATATAGGGTGACTTCATAGATTTATATAGTCAAGATAGGGTCTTGGGAACAAGCGGTTCAAAATTTCCCCATACAAGAATAGCAAAGCGCCATCTGTGAAAGATCGCGTAAACTACGTAGTGTTGTACTTCAAGGAGGTCTTTGTTCTGAGGTTGTCGGTGCTAAATACACGGAATGGAAATAATATGGCGGGAAAAACAAAACAAAGTCTTTACTGTTTATACGCGACTTAGGCCTGGTTTTTCAGTGTTATTTATTAGATAATAGTAAAAAACAATAAAAGTAAGTAATTTTTTAACTAAAAAAATGAATCATCGTTTCATTTTTGTATTAGTAAGTTTGTTGTTTTTTATTTGGAAAACTTACATCTGTTTATTGAAAAGTCGCGTCTTACACGAATTAATTGATACATTTTTACTTATTTACTTTTTACATCTTAAATCTTTTGATTTATTTACTTCTTCAACATATAAGCTTTATTCCATTGCAAACGGTTCATTCACACTGAAGGTTCGCGAAATTTTAAGCGGCCACACCAATACCTCACAAAGTACTTGAACGACTTAAACGGAGTTTTCAATAACGTATTTGGGTTGCTTTCGTGCAATATTTGAACTTTTTTTTATTGCAATTGTTTCACTCAAACAGAAAATGGAAGAGTTCAAAGTTTCAAGCTGTGAAACCGAGCTGAAATCAAACAAAGCTTATATTTGTACGGAAGAAAGCCAAATACGTTGTTGAAAATTCCGTTTGATCTTGTCCAGTTGTTTGTGTAAAAGTTGTGGGTACAGCTAAAGATTGGTAAAATCTAGATTGTTTTATTATAAAAATAATAATAAAAAAAATCCTGTTTCGGCATGGCAGTGCAACAATGGTAAAAAAAAATTATGAAAGTTCTAAAGTTTTGAAAACTTAGGAATTAGGTAAGCACTTATAAACAAAATACGAATCATTGTTTTTTAGGAATTGTCTTTTAAGGGGAGAAATAAGTTACAACGATTGTACAGAAATGTAGTCCAACAGTTTTGTATGCAGGCACATGTACAGTTAAAAGCATGTGAAGCCACGTTGGACTTTGTACCGCTCTTTTTTCAGTTGCCACAGAAGCTAAAGTGACTGAGCCTCAGATTTAGTTAGGCTTTGTTTTGTATAAGATATAACGAGACCCGTATCATAGTTCGTCCGCGTGGAATTCGACAAAAATTTTACACTTACGAGGACAGTGGGTGACCTAACAGTCCACACGTAAACAAGACGTGTTTAATTTACAAAAATCCGTACTATCGGTACTCTGTACACCTAATAATATAAAGGCGAGAACTGCACCGTCTGTCTGTCTGTTAAGCTTTTATGACTAATCCGATAAACCGATTGTGATATAAACTTGGTACGAAGATAGTTTGAACCATGGGAAAAGTCATTTGCTACTTTTTCTGAACCCCACGCGGACGGAGTCGCGGGCAACAGCTAGTAAGCTATAAAATAACAACAAATAATAAAATTTGGTCAAGCGCGTGTCGGACTCAAAAAATGTAGCACATTAACTTACTGAAATTTCAACTAATACAATAATGATTATGTGGTGGTACGGAACCCTCTGTGCGCGAGTCCGACTCGCACTTGGCCGGTTTTTTTTAAAGCATCGGCTACTTTCAATGCAACCTTTCTAGTAAGATGCTGGCTGGTATTTTGATACATAATTTTTTCATGTTCATTTGTTCAAAGTTCTGTCAAGATTTGAATGGATGACATCAATCAAAGACATAGCAGTTGCAGTCTCAGGAGACGCATTTTTGAAGCGTTCGTATTGGCAAGATTCGTATACGAATCAGTGATATCGCTATTTTTGAATATTTATACCTGTGAATTCTGTCTGACCAAAGATTTTGGAAATTACGCCAGGGGGCGTTAGAAGCGCAGCGTTTTTTTTACGTCAATGGGTCTGACCCACTCGTTTTGAGCACCCAGTAGACGTTTGCCTAACCGTTGGCCGCGCCGGCTCGGCAAGCTTGTTGACAGCTTTCACACGTTGTTGGTGCGGCTCATTCCGTGTAGGTCTGTCAAGCAAGCAAGATGGACGTATACGCGGAGACTATCGCTGCCGCTGAAATATACTTATACAGTGCTTTTAAGTTTTGTTTCCAGCTGCACCATATTTGAAAAAAAATAAAAAAATATTTTTACTTATTTAGAATAAAATAAAACGTCCCTCTGCTCCTACGCACTTATTTGAAATAAAGGCACGGCCAACGTGTGAACGTGTGCGGCTCGTCGTGTAGAGCCCGTGTTGGATTTCTACCCTTGAACATTTCTACCACTCGAAAGTATATTTAATCTGTGATAAGAACGATATTGGGTCCCCCGCACATGGTCAAACAGTTTCGCGATCAGACTTCGCGATCATTATTATTTCTCTTTCTTTCTTATGGCTGCATCTCTACCGGATCGCAGCATCGCGGATTTAACGTGTGCGGACACTCGACGTTTCCTTCACACATTGGGTGCGCGCACACGTAACATCCGCGATCCTGCGATCCGGTAGAGATGCAGCTATAAGAAAGAAAGAGAAAGTTATAGGACCATAGAGACACCATAGATACACCTAGTCTATGGTCCTATAGCTTTCTCTTTCTTATAGCTGCATCTCAGCGGATCGCAGGATCGCGGATTTAACGTGTGCGGGGACCCATTGAGATATCAACTTTTTAATTAGCGTTCCATTCCTACGCAATTTATTACCGGTTTTTAAAATCAATGAATAATTTCTTTCCGGTGTTTATTCTTTTCTAAGTGAAACGAAATTATCTATGTACAAGTGCGACAAGGCTTATTATGAACGTGGCAAAAAAAGGAACTAACACCGCCACCTTGTGAAACGTCACTTTTGAGTGTTCTCCTTATACAAGCTAGCGCCCCCACCCGCGTTCATTATAAGCCTTGTCTACTTGAAAGAAGAAAGTGAATTAGGACGCACCCTATATTGGGGATATGATTGATTTAGTACGAATTTATAAAAATTAATATTTTTTAAAATCAGTGAGTAAATCGTCTGCCAATTTTTTGTTGTCTTCAGTGAAACCAAATGAAGCGAATAAAAGCAACTAGAATGATGAGCAAATGGTTTAGTAGAGCCTTTTTTTTCTACATATTTACTAGTACTTCCCGTGATAATGCAGAGCCCTATACGTCTGCCTCTTCGATTTCTTTAATTTTTAGTATGTTTCTGACCAGCAGTTCCATTGGCAGACATGAGCAAATGATTTAGTACCCTTCTTTTTTTTACATTTTTGAAAATCTGAAACTCAAAAACGCAGCGACGGACAGAAAAACTTTACTGAACCAAATCAATTTATAATAATCTAAACTATCATCTCTAGCGATATGAAATACGTGCAAATCATATAGCGAAATATTTTTCATCTCCCTTACTAAAACTTTGTAAAATGAGTAATTGATATCATTGCAATGTTTCGAACGAGATTTATTTTATTATCAATATTATTGAGGTTTTTCTTGATATTGTTAAGGTTGAGACATCAAGGGCCACATCTGATTCTACGCAAATCAATAACTGTGAAAAATCGAATTGCTACAACTAAACAACCCCGAAACATGAAGGCAGTGATGCTCCAAATAGTAAAGCAGTGCGTTGCAATACAAAGCTTCAACAATATTTACTAAACATTGATCCCTTAACGTAATGTTGAAAAAAGCAGCTACCACCACCAAACCACCACCGAATGAGAACATCAAATCAAACAACACGATTATGAACCTTGGTTACACTCCACATAGAAGTTATTCACGTCACACTGGTCTATTCTGATTTCTGCTGCAACTTACGTAGCGGCCGCGCCGGCGGGGGGTCATTCAGGGACCTGATCGGGTGTGACAGTCTTTTGTGTTCCAACGTCTTCCAGTAAGGTTTAGCTGGCCGTGGCAAAGAGCCTGTATTCGGCTCCATACTAGGACTTTTTTGCCCCAGTAAAGATAACTTCCTGGTTTGGTCTGTAGCGTCAGGTTTCGGTGACAATCTTTCTAAGCTTTGAACAATTTCGCTGATCAAACCTGCAGGTTTCTTATCAGCGTCTTTAGCGCTCGGTGATCGAGAAAGCGATATAACCGACTTGGTTACATAAGCATTTTCTTTTACGATCTCTTGCGCATCTTCTGTGACTATGTTAGGGACACCTGGTGAATCTGGTTTGTTATCTTTTTTAGGTTTTTTCGGTTTGCGAGGAACTTTGAGTATTTCTTCCCTAGTAATTGCCGAAAAGTCGTCCTGTGTATGATTTTTGGTAGAAATTTTGTCGTCATCAGCAATGTTCTTTCCAGTTTGGTAAGGGAACGTTGGCTCTCCGATTTCTTCGTAATAATTCTCTTCAGAGTTTCTTCTGGGTTGTAGAGGAAGGAAAGGATTTGTGCCAACGGGAGTGGAAATAGGTCGAGGTTTCTTGGGTTTCACTCCACGTATTTTTGGTTTTGTTAATTCAGTAGGTTGTGCGTTGATGACAAAAGGAACGTTTTTCATTGGTTGGTAGTAGTGGTTGTCTATTAGAAAATCTGGAGATTTTGTTAGCTTCGCAACTTTTGGCTTCACTTCCAAAGGCTTGGAGGGAGTTTTGCTTGGTGAGGGTGTTTTTGATTCATGTAAGCTGTCACTAGAGCCAAATGTTTTCCACGAAAGGTAAGGCAGATTTCTTGCTTTAGTGTGCCTTTGATACAAACCTGTCCTTCTTACGTCAGGTTTTGGTGAATCTGTTGCCGATTGATAACTTCGCACGCTTGAACTAGGACTTGGACCCTTGCTCTTATTTGAAGCAACTTCATCTATGTCATCGTAATAGACATTAGTTTTCTCTTTCTTGCATTCTACAGTCTCGAAAGGCTTATAATTTGCGTTTGATTTAAAGAATATCGGTTGGATTAAAACAGGACTTATGATAATCGGAGATGGAGTCCGATCGTTACTGTTAGTGATGTAGCTTCCGCTGATGAGCTTTATTGGAAGAAACGTTCTTAGTTTTTTCTCTTCCTTTTTGTTATCAACTTCGTCACTTGCCTTATAAGCAACTTGATGAGGTATGTCTTGGCATACCATGTCATTGACAGTGTTGATTTTCAAATGATAGCTAACTGCATTATCTATAGGAACTTCAAGGCTCTCTTTAGCAATATTTTCTGTATCTTTATTAGTATTATCCGAGATATCCTGTATAAACGGATTAGTACTCTCGAATGATGATAGTTTATCTTCTCTACTGTACTGTTCTCTATTCAGTTCCATATTTGGCTTAACTATTTCAACAGGACTAGCGTCTTGAGTTTCCGTCGTATTTTTTATTTCATCGATCACTTTAGGTACAGGCTTTATTTCATGGCCATTTTCCTCTTTATCCTTAACTACTTTTACTTCATCAACAACTTTAGGAATTACATCCAAATTCATAACAGGAGTTTCGGCTTTTTCTGGGTGGATATCGTCTGTATTTTTAGTTACTGCCTCTGGTTGTTTGCTGACAATGGCTGGCGTGGCGTCAGTATTTTGTTGCCGGACCGCAGTGTCATCTATTGGAACCTTTTCATTTTGTTTACCACTTTTATCGCATTCTGCATCATCAGTAATTTGAATAATCTTAGAACTAAATCTTTTTTCTTCTTCAGCGATAGATGTGGGAGGTACTGGTCGCTTCACAAGTAAAGGAACAGGTTGCAAGATATCTATCTGACTATTAGACTCACTTTTAGAACGCTCTCTAGGCCTGTAGATTTTAGGAGGGGTTGATGATCTCCTCCCAATGCTATAACTATCAGAAGATTCAGAGCTTTTATTACTTTTGCGACTTTTAGGTGAATCTGGATCTTTGAATAACCTAATAATTGGCGAAGACGATCTTCTGCCTCTATTATGTCCCATAATTCTACCCAAAGCCGACATGAAACTTGTTTTTAGATCTTCACTAGCCTTTGTAAAGTCGTCTTTTACTTCGTCAACTGGCACATTCATCACAGGTTCAACAAAGGTATAAGGACTAGGACTCTTCCTTATATCTGATGGATAAGGTATAGGTAAAAGAGACTCTGCCTTTACCACTTTTAAGTTATTAGTATCTGCTTCAAAATTTTCCTTTTTTCTAATAAAATTATTAAGTAACACTTCTGAGCACACCAAAGAATTTCTTCTTGTATTAATTGGTACGATAAGTCCATCAATATGTCTATTGTTTTTCTCGATCGGAGACATAAAAACGCTATCAGAACCTTCCGTGAACAAAGACATCTGACTATAGTTATTACTATTATCTAAAAACTCTATACTATTAGCCTCTTTAAAAACGTCTTTGAATTCATTTGTTTTGTGCAAGTTGTCTGCACTGAAAGACTTTGGTTTACCGTTGTACATATCTGATAGACTTCTGCTGAATATAGTTTTATCTCGTGGTTTCACTGGATTACTTGATTCCGATTTGGAAGCTACTTTGAGATTTATTAAACCAGCCGGTTTTAAATTTTCTGCATCAGTATCCCTTGTAGGTATAGTATCTAGTGAATGATCTGAATCTTTTTCATTTTCTGTAGAACTATGTAAATCTATAGCTTCTTGTCTGATAAATTTTCCATCAACATCAACAGCGTCCTGTCTTTTCAATTCTTTGGTTTCAAAGTGTGGTAACACAGCCTCAGCAAGGATTCTACTTTTAAAATCCTCTAAATTATCCGAAGACGTAATATTACTGGCATCATCATTAGTTTCATCTGTTGTCACATTTTCGATTTCAATTTTGACATCTGATAGGACTGTTTCAATATCGTTCTTTGGTTCAGGGACACTGTTCAGCCTAAAGAAAGCTTGCTCTATTATAGAATCCTTTACTGGTGGATCAGTGACACTATGAACTCTAGACAGGTATCTAGTCCTTATGTTTTTGAATATATCTTTGGCTGTTAAGTCCGGTTGAGAATCGAATATATCCGAGTCTCTAGAGCCTCGTTTCTCATCATCAGAGAAATTATGAACGCTATCCGTGGAGCCTGACTTGTTAATACCTGTGTTGGTATAAAATGAGATTAGACATATTTACAAATTTACAAATGTTGAAAGATTGAAGTTAGTCCTTATGAGATGGCTACATTATTGCAAGCATTAGAGCCTCCATAATTGTAAGATTATTCGTTAGATCGTGCAAATTTATCCACAAATTTTATGTAACCAAATCTGTATGGAGGCTCTTTATTGAAACACAGAATTAGTGCATGGTAATGCCAGTTAATTCTGTAGACTGAAACAATTGAATTTTACATTAAAATAATTACAAGTCTCCCCCCCCCCCTTCAAATCTTTAACATGCAATCTCTTACTAATAAATAAATCTTTATAATCGTACTTAGCGCAGTTTTCTAGAGCAAATTGTTTATCATTTAACATAAAAACTACCCCAAAGAGTATAACATTCGTAATATTCTGTACACAGTTTTTTGAGAAAACATTAATATATCATCTACATACATCAATCGCCGAACTACTGGCCATCATGCAGGGTTCAATGCTCCACGTACCTTTGAGCTGCATGATCTGGTCTTCGAGCGAGCGGATCCTGTCCCTGGACATTTTGTTCTCGGAGACGAGGCGTTCCAGTTCCCTCTGAGCTTCCGTCTTGAAGTCGTTGGCGACGCGGACCGTCATCAGTAAGTCGCTTTGGAATTGCTTCCATTCTGCTTCCTGTGGTGATAATGTACTTCTGTGTTTTTACTTAAAAATTATCAACGTAAGCAGACTTAGCTTATGTTCAGAGTTTCGCAGACGGTTCAAGCGCAATTATCATTTCAACAGTAACTCATTCGGGTTTAATACTGATTAATACACATTGATGGAGAACTAACGGCAAGGCCACGGGACCGCGCGACCGGCGGCGCGACTTGCGATTTTGCAATACACGTTGCGTTAAGTACCAACTATTCCGCACGCACGCAGCGGTGTGCAGGCGCTGTATTGAAAATTGGCTGGTCGCGCCACCGGTCGCGCGGTCTCGTGGCCAGACCAGAACTAAATAATCAACTAAACATTAAATAAGACTAGGTACCGTATGTAGTTTTGGGAAAAGGTGGATATGATTGCTCGAATAGTGTAGGCAAGTCAGGTCAAGCAGTGGCTTGTTACCAGTGGGTAACCGTATTATCATAATTATGTATATGCATTCGTTCATGCATGTGTTTTGTCTTTATTACTCCCACTCTGCGCCCATATTAAAAAACAGCATGCGAGCAGATTTCTTTTCGATATGTGAGAGTGTAAATAGCAAAATAGGTTTGCTTTCAGAGAGTTAATACGTGGTAACACGTAATTCTTTCTCCGAAATATTTCTTCCTTTTTTATTTATTTTAATCTGTGATTTTAATATTAAAAGCGACACCTGTCTTAAAAGTTAAAAACAACATTGCAGTACGTACATCTCTTTCCCTCTCGCGGGCTAGCTGTGTGTTTTTTGTTCGCGCGTCCTGCAGTTGTCTCTCTAATTCGGCCGCTTGTGACAATGCTTCACCAGCGCGTGTCATTAGCGCCAGTTTTTCTTCTGATGCCACTTGCACCTGCAATATTGATATAAAAGACGGGCACAAATTTGGATACAAAAAGTATGTTCAAAGTTTAAAGTTTGTACTATAGATTAGATGACTATATCAATGCCAAAGAGGTGCTCTGATATTCCAGCGAAACACAAGAAACACATTGTGAAAACAAAGCTGACTCCGTAAATAGATAGATAAAACGTAAGCCGTGCTGCAGTAGTTTCTTGCCATTACTTTTACGCTGCCATAGCACGATCCGAAACGGCGTAGACTCGCTCTATTTGCATTGTATTCTGCATGACATTCAATAAGTATTCTGTAAAGAATCTACATTGGATAAAATTATCTGAATCTAAATGAAGCACACACACTGCGTTTGTAAATAAGTTGTCGTCTACATCAGGCGAGCGGCAGGCCTGACTGTTATTAAGTTTTCATCTGCCTTTGACCTTTAAATGGCCTAAGATTAAAATTTTGTGCAATTACGAGTTCAATGACGTTATGATCTGAGGCGATAGCACCGAACTCAATCGTTATCGAATCTCTCTTTTCTTCTTGTATAGAAAAAAAGAGAGAATCGATAACGATTGAGTTCGGTTCAAGCCCCTCTGATATCCACACTACGGTTTAAAACTTGCATATGAGCGCTGTGTGCGGTTTTAGCGCGCTAATAGTCGGTTCAAAACTTGCTCGTATTCACTCGTTTAAGCGACGTGACGTCATCAGTGACGTCACTTTAGCGCGCTATCATTGCATATAAAAATGAGGTAGTGCAGCGTGTGCGAAACGTCAAATTCAAAAGACATTTGTCATCAAATTCGTTTTCGAGAGATTTTTTAACATTTTTTGGGGTTTTTGGATTTAATTATCTTATCGAATAATCATTATCTCTCAATAATTTCCTAAAACGCAAAACAAAATTGCTGTAAACGCTTGCGGTAAGGACTTACAGGCTCTCTCATATATGAAATGCATTAAATGCAAAAATATGTACGACCTTGAGTGCTTGACAATAAGTACTTCATCGTTTGAAAATCAAACAAAGCAATACAAGGAATCTTGGCTTTGCCCGCAGTGTGTATGCTCACAGCCAAAACAAGGGAACACCAGCACACCTGTGCATGGAAGGACCATGAGCGGTACCTGCACTAGCGGCAACAACGTAAACTTGGTCCGAGGAACAAGAGGTACGGCAAAACCGGTAGAGGAGACCTCGTTTACAACGGAAAATTCGGAGTTGGTAATAGAAATTAAGAAATTGCGAGAAGAAATTGCTGTAGTGAGACAACAAAATTCTGAGCTTGGTTTACTTAGAAAGGACGTACAAGCTTTGAAAACCGAACTTTCAACCCTGAGCTCCACCATTAATAATAAAATGAAGGAATTTCAAAAACAGTTGGAGGATAAAGACATAGAGATTGCACAACTTAAAACAACTATATCTAGCCTGCATGCATCCTTCAACTCACAAGAACAATACTATCTAAGAAACGAGCTAGAAATACAAGGCATCCCAGAAGAAAAAGCAGAGAACCTCACCCATATCTTGCTTACTGTTAGCCAGAAATTAAATGTGAACTTGCAAGAAACGGATATAAACTGTATAAATAGAACAGGCAGTAAGCAAAATCAAGCCAACACCAAGCCCCGCCCTATTGTCGTACAATTGGTAAGAAAGGCCAAGAAAGACGAACTACTATCAGCAGCCAGGATAAGGAAGAACTTGACCACTGAAGCCATTACCTCAAATTCCCCCGCTTCAAAAATATACCTTAACGAGCGCTTGACCAAGGCCAACCGGTTGTTATTTCGAGAAACTCGAGCCAGAGCATCCCTGCACGGCTTTCGATACTGTTGGCTTCGAAATGGATCAATTTTCGTTAGAAAGGCAGACTTTGATGGGGCTGAAAAAAGTCCGGCAATCCTTATCAGGGCAATGGAAGACCTGGATAAGAAGGTGGGATCAGCTAAATAATAGGATAGAATTAAGTAGTTTTAAATCAAGCGTATTACTCCAATTTTTGACTCAAACTGCATGTAATATAATTAACGAAATAACACAAGGACACCAAACAAATACACTACACATAGAGCAACAGAACAAAAGTCACAAAAGTACATCTTGCATAGAAACAGCATTGGCAATGGAATGGCATTTTGATAATTATTTATTTTTATGCATAGTAACACATAAAATGCACAACAATGGCTACACATTCCATAATAAAGGACTTAGATGAATTAAGTAATGTACAGTGTCATTCCATAGCCAGAGCCGAGGATTGCAACACAATCGTCGATCGTTACAATATAAAAATATTGACTTTAAATATTCGGAGCGTCTCTCGTAATTTTAATGATTTTCTCGTTCTTTTGGCCAGACTAAACCTGAATTTGGACATTATAGTACTCACAGAATGTTGGATACATGAAGCATCATCAATAAATCAATTACATGGTTACTTTCAGTTTAATACCACAAAATTTATAAATAAAGCAGGTGGGGTTGTAGTTTACGTGAAGGACACTTTGGCACCCCTATGCAGTGAGCCAAATTTGAGTGAGTCTAACTCTTTATCTATTGAAATCAAAGGATGCATCACTGTGCTAGCAGTATATAGATCTCCATCGTTTAGGAAACCTGAAAACTTTATAAAATCACTCCATGATGTAGTTATAGATCTAGATAAACAACCTTGCTTTGTGTTGACGGCTGACATTAATATAGATATTGCGGACACAGTAGTTCACTGTGCAGACACCGAGGAGTATCTGTGTTTGATGGCTGAAATGGGTCTACTATCAGCTGTTAACAAACCTACTCGTAAAAACAGTCTCCTTGATCACGTATTTTTAAAAGGGAAAGTCAATGCCGAAACTGTAACTATTCCCACATCGGTGACTGATCATAGAACTGTCATTACAGAGATTTCACTGGAAGCACCAAAACTAACCAAATCAAAAATTTACCGAATTAAATACAACCACCAAAATATCACCACGGAACTGAATAATGTAGATTGGAAACGATTACAAAACATTAGCAATATTGAAGAACAAACAAATACTTTCCTTAAAATCATTCTCGATATCATGGCATGTAACTCTAAAATAAATAAAAAACGACGAAAAATTGTAGTTATTAAGCCTTGGATGAATCACGGTTTGATAAAATGTTCTCAAGTTCGAGATTATCTACACGAAATGTACCAATTGATAACATTAATAAAATAATATACACGAGATATCGAAATTTCTACATTACTATACTAAGAAAAAATAAAAATCAACATGACAGCGATCTTCTAAAATTACATCAAAAAGATAACAAAAAACTTTGGCAAACCATCAACAAAATAACAAACCGTAATAATAAATCAAATAAGGCAAACAAAATAACTGATACGAAAAATACACCACAAGATTCAGTTAATGCATGCAATGAGTACTTTATTACAGTTGGGAAAACTTTAGCGAACAAGATCTTAGATAAACTTAAATACCTCACAAGAATTTTTAGCAAGCAAAATAAACACTTGTGATTCACCTGTAGACTCCTTTTATTTGGCGCCGACGGAGTGCTTGGAAGTAGAAACTGTGATAAATAGTCTAAAAATAGACAGTGCTCCCGGAATAGATGGAATCAGTAACCAACTGATAAAAAAAGCCAAAGATAGTATAACGGCTCCACTGGTTACCATCATCAACCAAAGTTTTGAGTCAGGAGTAGTCCCCGAGGCATTTAAAGTAGCAACTGTTACTCCAATCCATAAAGGCGGGGATTATTCTGACTACAACAACTACAGGCCTATATCCTTACTTCCTGCTTTTTCGAAAATACAAGAAAAAATTACAAACAAAAGATTAATGGACTATCTAGAGAGTAAACGTATGCTTTCAGACTCAGTTTGGGTTTAGGAGAGGTAAGTCAACGGAGGATGCAGTTAGGTCCCTAATCGGAAAAATTTCATCTTACCTGGACGACGGTTTGCCATGTATCGGAGTGTTCCTTGATCTTGCAAAGGCCTTCGATACAGTGGCAATACCGATACTTCTCAAGAAACTTGAAAGAATTGGTGTCCGTGGCATTGCTCTCAACTGGTTCGAGAGTTATCTAACAGGCAGATCCCAACAAGTTAAAGTCAGTAACTGGACAAGTAGTGCGAAGAAAATTAGTTTTGGGGTACCTCAGGGAAGCGTAATTGGCCCGACTTTATTCCTTGTATACCTAAACGATCTCCTACTCCTTGAACTGGAAAACGCAGATATTGTCTGCTATGCCGACGATACCGCTATCATTTTTCGTGGCAACACGTGGGATGAATGCTTTGCATATGCCGAAAAGGGCATGGCAAAGATAAACAAATGGCTGGTAGAAAACTTACTAACTCTTAACACCCTGAAGACGAAATATTTGTGCTTCCACAAAACAGCAGCGTCTGCTCCTAAGATTCATCAGAAACTGATAATTCATACCTGCAACACTAACCCGCTTAGCTTGCCAAATACCTGCTCCTGTGAAGTGATATCACGTTCAAGCACAATCAAATACCTGGGCGTCTTGCTTGATCAGAGACTGACTTTCCAAAATCATATACAGACTACGGCAGCAAGGGTTAGAAAATTTATATACATTTTCAAACAACTCAGACATGTAGCGAGCTCAGAACTGTTAAAATCGATTTATACGTCCCTTTGTGAGCCAATTATTACATATTGTCTGAGAATATGGGGTGCAGCAGCAAAAACTCACTTAATAAGCTTAGAGCGAGCTCAGAGAGCGCTTCTGAAAGTGATGCTAAATAAACCGTACAGGTATCCCACTACCATACTCTATAGTGAAGCGAAAGTCTTAAGTGTAAGACGCCTTTACATACTCAAGGCAGTTTTGTCTACACATAAGGAAATGTTAAATTCGGACGATAGTGATACATTAATCAGCAAGAGAGTTTTTAAGGTACGTCTAAAGAGTGCAAAAACCAACTTTGCAACTCGATTTCCGCCATTTATGTTCCCCTTCATTTACAATAAAATGTTAAAAGTTCTCGACATGAGACATATGTCAGTAACTGAAGTAAAAATTAAAGTCAAACAACAACTATTAAGTATGTCCTATGAACTGACGGAAAATATGCTGATTCCCTTAAAATAATGACGCTTGCATACAAACACACACACATACACACACAAACACATACACAAACATCACACACACACACACTGTTTTCGTTTTTATATTTTCTTTTTATTTTATTATTGTTTTTCCAATTAGGTACTATGTAACTTACATCAATAAATTAATTGTTTCTTTTCAAGATGTGTCCAAATGTAAAATGCTTTTGTTATGATAACCGCAAAACAGGCTTTGCCTAGTGTGGGTATCATAGTTTTAACAATTTTTGTAATTCTGGACTTTTAAATAAATAATTTTGTATTTTGTATTTTTTTTTTTTGTAAAATCAAAATTATAATTTTTCTCAGTGATATTGACATAAGCGCGCTTTAGTCCGGTTTAAAACTGTATTCACTCATATAGAAATCTATATTCAGTGAATGTAATGTGTGCGATGTATTAAAGAAATAAACCGTAGTGCCAGTGAAACCCAAGATAAACAGTTTCTTATGCGCTTCCTTAACAAGCATCCGAAACGGCAGTAGTAGACTCGCTCTATTTTTTTCTGCATGTTATTCATACATTGTTCAATAAGCAATCTGTAAAGAATCTAGACTGAATGAACGAATCTGTATGTTTTCGAAAGTGTAATGGTTTGTGTGTTCAGAGACCAGGGAGCGACCAAGTTCAAGATTAACGGTTATTTGCTGCGCATTGGAAGTTACGTTAGTTCACCCTGCGGAGAGTCAATGCATAATTCACGCACCTGCCTTCGCACCGCCCCCATTTTCATTAGAGTTCTGCGCTTCAACTGTTAGTGGTGGACTTACTGTCCTTACATCAATGGTAACACTTTGACTTGGAGCGGGTATCTGGTTTCGAGCGTTTGTAGCATAGCGCTAGTTCAACTATACTGGTTTCGTTGCCACTAGGTACGGTCAACCGCACGTCAGTAGAACCTTTTTCACCTCTATTACCACACCATAAGGTCCAAAAGTGTTTCTACTGATATGCTGTTGAGTGTTCTTTACCTGTATCTGCAGCTCGGCGAGGTTTTCCTGCGCGGCGGTTAGCTCCGCCTGTAGCGCGGCTTTCTCCTGCCGCGTCTGCTCCAACTGGAATTCCAGCTCTGAGATCGTCGATTTCGCATTGTTCCGCGACACCTTTTAAAAATAAGAAAAAACAAGAATTATAAAAAAAAATACATTTTGAAAATACAGCGTGTATCGGAAAGGTGTGATAATACTGAAGGTTATGAATCTGCCCGTGAAACTTAACAACTTTTCAAAATACGAAAAACTAAATTTGACCTCGCATACAAAATGTGCTATCAGCTGATGCAGTTTCTATGGGAGGTCAAAAAAGGATTTTGTTCTATTACCTTCGTTTCATGTGTCCTTTCTGTATGTAGTACTATTTCTTTGTTCGGTGGCTGTAAGGCTATAAGGTAGAAAAGCTTGGCTTCGTCGTATAGAGCGCACCTTGCCACAGTTTCAACCTCTATTGTATTGCAAAAGCCAGCGACTTAAGTACCAGATACACAGTCGCCAACCAAGCCCCGACAGAGGTGACCTTGGTCGGTTCCGACCGTGTAGTTCGTGGTCGCCAACCAAATTTTTAGTGACCTTCCAACGCCCTTGGTCGTGAAAGCAGCTTCCCAAACTAAGGTCAAATAGAGGACGTTCGTTACGTCTCCGACCGTGTAGCTGGCGGTTGGCGACCGCACAGATTATAAACTGACGTTTCTTGCCTTTCCCGGTAATTAAAAACAAAAGAAGACAACGAAATTGATAATTTTGTGACAAAGAAGATATGAAAAGTCTTCTAAGCAGTGATTTGTTTTGAACCGAACTACAAAATACAAGAACTGTCAATGTCAACTGTCATTTTGTATCATCACATCGTGTTTTTTAATCTATTTCATGCTTGTTGTGAACTCTTGGAGGAAAATACTAGACAAAAAAACCTAAGACATCTATCTTGCTTACCAACTTACATAATACCTAAATGTAACAATATCTATGGCAGGAGAGTCTGGACTTGCAGACTTCCGGAGGTACTTAACAGCCTGCCAGATCAAGTAATACAACAAATAAAAGTTACAAAGAAAAATAAATCTATTAAGTTCATCTTAAAGAAACATTTCCTACACTACAACTATTTAACATCCATCTGACTGCAAACTCAGATCCTAGTGCCTGTAATAATACTACGACTATACCTATTAAATAATAATATAACTTTGCCTATTAAATAATATAATTAAATCACAATAATTAAAATGTAAGCTAGCGAGTAACTAAGCAGGACTAAAAATAATCTTTGATTGTTAAGATTTCATAGTCTTGTAAAGATAAAATTAAGTTTTTTGCATGAAATAAACAGTTTAAATTTTAATTTTTTAATTTTTTTTTAACAAGTTGGCAACCGTGTAGTTGAAACGGACCCAAATGGTTGCAAACCAAGGTGACCTCTGTCGGGAGCTTGTCGCCCACCGTGTATCCGGTGTTTTAGTGCGGAGTGTCGCGATTAATTGAGCGAGTGGAGTAGTGTGCGATTAGAGACGGCAACATCGCCGTAGCGCGAGAAGCATAGTGTGGCAGGCCTAAGTATTAAAGAAAGGCTATACATACAAAGCTCGTTTTGTATGTCACAGAATAAAAAATTGTGTAGTCTGTCATATACGTAATCTTAGTAAAGTGTAAAACGTCTCCTAGTCGATTATGACTAGTAGGACAAAATACTATGTTTTATCCAAACATTATTTGTGAAAGTGAAAACGTATCCTTTTTATTAGGGTTCCGTAGTCAACAAGGAACTCTTATAGTTTCGTCATGTCCGTCTGTCTGTCTGTTCGCGGCTTAGCCAAGAGACCCTTTGTACGAGAAAGCTGAAATTTAGTATGGATATGTATTTCATTCACGCCGAGAAAGTGGTAAAATAAAATCCAACAAAATATTTTTTTTTAGGGTACCTCCCCTACAAGTAAAGTGGGGGTGATTTTTTTTTGTTTACCCCTTCATGTGCGGTATCGTTGGATAGGTATTTTAAAGATAATGTGAGTTTGCGAGGATCATTTTTCGGTTTAGGGATAATTTTGTGAAATATTCAGCTTGAAAGCGCAATTTTTTGTTGGAGTCGAGTGTGGGGGACACTCGACCCTCTGCCAGCTAAACGGTAGTTAATGGAAATGTGAAAAATATCTTAGTAATAGTATATACTCGTATGATGAAATTAAAAGGAAAACTATCACAGCTAAGTAGGCTTCAAAGTAATTAGCTTTAGCTGAAAACCTGGAAATAATGTAAATAGCAATAGCAATCAGGCGTGTGGTGTGGTGTATTTGCATTTGCTCGTTCTATTTGCATTGTATTCTGCATGACATTCAATAAGTATTCTGTAAAGAATCTACATTGAATAAAATTATCTAAATCTGAATCTGTGATGTGGAGTGGGGTGTGGTGTGGTGTGGTGTGAAGTGGAGTGTGGGTATGGTGTGATGTGATGTGGAGTGGGGTGTGTTGTGGTGTGGTGTCGAATGGGGATTGGTGTGATGTGGAGTGGGGTGTGGTGTGAAGTGGAGTGTGGGTGTGGTGTGATGTGGAGTGTGGTGTGGTGTGAAGTGGAGTGTGGTGTGGTGTGAAGTGGAGTGTGGTGTGAATTGGGGTGTGGTGTGAAGTGGAGTGTAGGTGTGGTGTGATGTGGAGTGGGGTGTGGTGTAGAGTGGGGTGTGGTGTGGTGTAGTTTGGGGTGTGGTGTGGTGTAGAGTGGGGTGTGGTGTGGTGTGAAGTGTGGTGTGGTGTGAAGTGTGGTGTGGTGTGAAGTGGGGTGTGGTGGGGTGTGGTGTGGTGTGAGGTGAGGACTCACGAGCGCGTCGTCGTGCAGCTTGCGCGCGTCGGAGTGCGCGCGCTCGAGCTGGCGCTGCGCGAGGTGCAGGCGGTCCTGCAGCGCGGCGGCGCGCGCGGCGGCTGCCTCCGCGTCCCGGCGCGCCGCCCCGAGCGCCGCCTCCACCTCCGCGCCCGCCGCGCTCACCGCCTCCGCGCCCGCCAGCTGCTGCCGGGGGAGGCACTATCGTCACCAACCACTAACGGTCAATTTCCACCGGCGCTGTGCGAGGGAGCTGAGCTGTGAGCTGGCTTAAAGGATTCCTCCAATTGACAGCGTACTAGAGAAGCTAGGAAAATAACGCAATCCTATTGGTTGGAATTTTCCCAGACAACTTAGCTTCCCTAGCACAGCACTGGTGGAAAAGCAGCCTAAACGTACGCTCGCCCAGGGAAGTGGGTTTCCATTTCGACCAAACTTTCCGAGTAACCAAAACATAGCTCGGGATGATTAACTTATGCAGGATCCTAATAAAATAGTGAACATGATATTAACATGTTAGTTAGACCATGAAAGTAAACCACTTTTCCAAAAAAACATAAGTCGAAATTAAAAACCAAATTTGACCTCCCATACAAAACGCGCTATCAGCTGATAGATACAGTTTCTATGGGAGATCAATTATTTATTTTGTTCTGTGACTTATGCTCATTGGGAAAATTTGTTCAGTTTAATTGAGTAACAGTGAAAACAAGTGCTTACTTTTTTTTACACCCGTTTTATTTCTTAGCTTATACTCTTTTTATTTCTACGTGATTGCTGCCTTGCACGTACACACGGCCGCACATCGGTAGAAACACTTTTGGACCTTATGGCCTGGTAATAGAGTTGAAAAAGTTTCTACCGACAAGCGGTTGACCGTACTATGTTTTTGTGCATAAAATTATTACTATTTTTCGCACGAAATCAAGGACGTACAAACAAAATCAATATAAGCTGAACCAGCGCTACGACACAAACACCCGGAACTAGAGCCCCGCTCAAAAGTGTTTCGACCGAAGAAGAAGAGCGACCACAGATCAGAAATAAGTCTAAATAATGAAAACGAAGCGTGTCACAGTTCTCGGTGATATGACAAGCCCATGACAAGCAAACTAAGCGTTTTGAGCTTAGTTTGGGCCACGGGTTTGGGCACGCAAAGTAGGTACACTTGAGTCATCTAAACTTATTTCTGATATGTGAGAGCGACAGTAGGTAATGTGACGAGGATGTGGATGGAGGATGCGGAACGGATAACTCCGTATCGCAATGAATGAACTGTATTGGACTGGGAGCCAAGAAGGTTTTTTTCACGTGATAATCAGGGCGAAAACGAGATGTCTGTCTGCGTAAATAGA
Organism: Athrips mouffetella; assembly: GCA_947532105.1. NCBI lineage: Eukaryota > Metazoa > Arthropoda > Insecta > Lepidoptera > Gelechiidae > Athrips > Athrips mouffetella. Next base: position 15,414,978 of record OX383977.1, read on the forward strand.
TGTTTAGAGGATCACAAAAAACCATGTGTGACGAGGATGTGGATGGAGGATGCAGAACGGATAACTCCGTGTCGCAATGAATGAACTGAATTGGACTGGGAGCCGAGAAGGTTTTTTTCACGTGATAATCAGGGCGAAGCGTTATTGGCAGGCCCCCCAAAAGGTGGACCGACGATCTGGTGGTGGTCGCAAGAAGCCGCTGGATGCGAGCAGCGCAGGACCGGTCGTCATGGAGATCTTTAGGGGAGGCCTATGTCCAGCAGTGGAAGTCTTTCGGCTGATACGATTATTCAGGGCGAAAACGAGATGTCTACGTAAATAGATGTTTAGAGGATCACAAAAAACCATGTGGTCCAGTCATATAAGGAATTAAATAAAAAATAAATAAATATTGGGGACAAGTCACACAAAGTCATCTGATCCCAAATCAGGCGAAGCCTGTACTATGGGTACCGAACACTGATATACATGATGTAAATGCAAAACCGAACTAACGATTATTCAATTTCCATTATTTAAAAGTCAAGAAAAATAAAATATAATTATCAAGTATATTAAATATATTTACAATTACGGTCCTCGATAAATTCTTTCACTGAATAATATACCTTTGTTTTGAAGTAATGATTTTAATTTATTGTAGAAAGATTTTTCGTTGGTTTCAGATTTAATACTGTCCGGAATTTTGTTGTAAATTTTTGTGGCTTTGCAATATGTACCTTCTGTACTAATGTGCATTTTTTCTTTTGCCATTTCTAACATGTTTCTTCGTCGAGCACTTTTGCTATTTTTAAATTCATGCAAATTCTTTTTAAAAAATACCAGCTTACAATTGATGGAAGGGTTAATATCTTTTCTCTTATGAAATAAGGCCTGCAGCTGTCTTTTGGCTTGATGTTAAATAAAATTCGTATGCATTTTTTCTGTACCACAAATACATCGTGGGCGTCATTGCTGTCTCCCCACAACAGAACACCGTATCTTTCACCCCGAAATTAGAGCTAACAAGCTGTAAACTCGTGTACACCTTCATTTTGGTGTTGAATGGAAACGTTGGAAGGGGAAGGTCTCGGCGAACGTACCAGGACCAAATTCAGGACGTTCTGAATAAAGGCCAGGTTAAAAGTACCCTAAACCGACGAGCATGTATGAAAGGATTGATGAAGGTTCAGGAAGCAAGGGAAGTATGTCAAGATCGTAGCAGGTGGAGAACTGTGGTCTCTGCATACCCCGACGGGAACAAGGCGTGATGTTGTGTATGTGACCTCTACTGACCTTGGCTTTAGCAGCATCAAGGAGGTCGCTCATCGTGGACAGCTGGTGCTGCCGGGCCGACGCCAGTTCCCTGGCCGCCCCCGCCTCTGTTTCCCAGTGCATTTTCTCAGCTTCGGTACGCTCTAACGTACCTTCCAGTCCTCTGAAAGGAAAAAAACCAGCATAAATCTATAAAATCTTTACAAAAGAAAAAGAATAAGAGAATAGAAACACAAATAAATAAATAAAGATTTGCACAATTAAAAAAATAAGTTTAACTATTCGGATCATCTAGGTCTCTTACTTCTTTTCGGTAAGTATTAGATGAAGCTTGTTCGAGCAGAATAGGTAAAAATAGGAATAGGTATAGGTATGCATACAAAATGTTTCAGAACATAAAACTGAATCATTTCACCTGAAATAGATGGAAAAACGAGAAAAGATTTGTGCAGAAAAACGCAAATAAAAAAAATTTTTGGACCTATGTTTCATTAGGAAAGTTATTCGGATTTGTGTTCTGAGTAATATACAACAATTTAGAAGTAGTAGTAGGGGTCCGAAAATAAAACCGGTTCATCATCGTATAGTGTGTATTGTTAGATAGATGACCGATCCGGTCCGATCCGATTTAGAGCACTGTATCGTGTTGTTTTTCATTCTTAAAAAATCTCAATGTTAAGGCGATCTGTTTTCCATACTAAATTCAAATGAGTCGCATTCTTATGCGGAACATTAAATGCTGTTGAAAAACGAGTTATATTGCTATTTTTAATTAAATTTTTCGTGGATTAATACAAAGATACGCAAAGTAGGTACTACAGTACAGATCGCACACACCCACAATGGTAATACCAAAACTTGCCAAAAAAACTAGTACTTTCGGTGCATTAGCTGTACCTTTGTATTGATCAGCGAAAAAATTAACTAACAAATCATTATTTTTTTACGTTTAAACAAGTTCACCAATTTTCATCAAATATAGCTAGGATCCCAATTAAATGACTTTTTAAATAAAAAAAAACCGCATTGAAATCGGTTCATTCGTTTAGGAGCTACGATGGCGCAGACAGATACACACGTTAAACTTATAACACTCCCCCTGTTTGCGTCGGGGGTTAAAAATAGCAGTATACACACGTTTTTCAAGAGCATTTTATGTCCCGCATAAGAATGCGGGTCATTTGAATTGAGTATGGAAAAGGGATCGCTTAACTACCTGACTTTATCGGCCAGCGAGTCGGTCTCCTTGGTCTTCTCCTGTAGCGCGGCGCGCGCCACGGCCAGGTCCGCTTCCGTCTGCTCGCGCTGGGCCAACATGTGGCGCCGCTCCTCCTGTTGCAACTGGAAACGAGTTACCATTTCATAATTATTTGCAATTTCACTTAAATTGCAATAAATTTTTCATAAATGTTTCATTTCCCGGAAATTGTATAGAAAACTACAATGTCAAACTTTGATAACGGTCAATGATTTAACAATCTATGACACACTTGCTTTCGTACCCTACCTCCTCAGTTTCTTACACCCGGAAGGATCTTTTTGAAGGCAACCAAAGAGCTATTGATGTAGTCACATTTTGGACTAAGTTACTATAAAATGATTTGCCATTGACACGAGAAGAAAGAATAATGCCGATCAGTTTTGCCAAAGTTTCAGAGGTTAAATTGCAATACATTTTTCATAAATTTTCCATTTAGCGGAAACTATGAAAAAGTACTATAAAGAACAAATGTCAAAATTTTACAATTTCTATCGGCCTTGCCAAAGCTTCAGAGGCTTCAAATTACAACTTGGGAACCATCTCACACTGAAGAGGGATTTATCAATACCACCCTTAGACATAAGTGTCACAGTCATAATTAACTCTAAAAAAATAGTACAAGTTGATTCCTAAATGAATTTTGTTCTAAGTAAACTGTATTGCCTGTATTACCTTTAGGACTGCAAAGAGTTGTTGGTCGGCATCACCGGACATCAACGTTTCTGGCTCCACACCTTCACGGAGAAGCAACTCTTGGAGTGTGTCCACCTTTAACAAAAAACATCCGTATATAACAATTGATGAATTAGTTACCCTCCCGCAGCCGAGTGAATCACTCAAGCAACTTTCTTGAAGAAAAAACTCTTTACACGAATTTTTTTTTTTATGTTGCTTGCTTTTATGAGTAGAATCACTGGACTTCGGAAGCCAAACCGGAAAATAATAAGAATGGTATAGCGTGCGCAGTATAAATTTGGTTCTGACGGTTATTTTCTGCGCATGGGTGACACGCGGAGAGCCAATCAACGATCCGCTCGTCTCCTCCCATTGCCGCGCTCACCCCCGCGATTCATTTTTTGAGTTCTGCGCATTAACAGCCAGAGTTATTTTGTACGGTGTACCGAAAACTGAAAGGGCGTGCTCAGTCAACGAAACTGAACAACTTTCCCAAAGAAATATATGCTGGGAAATGAAAAAAAAAATTTGACCTCTCCATACAAATTGCCAACTCTGGTCGATCAGTTTATATGGAGGTCAAATTTTTTTTTTCATTTCCCAACATATGTTTCTTTGGGAAAGTTGAAGAAATATATGTTGGGAAATTAAAAAAAAAATTGACCTCTCCATACAAATTGCCCACTCTGGTCGAACAGTTTATATGGAGAGGCCAAATATTTTTTTTAATTTCCCAACATATGTTTCGTTGGGAAAGTTGTTCAGTTTCGTTGACTGAGCACGCCCTTTCAGTTTTCGGTCCCTTACATCCTTTATAAAAGTCGTTTGAAATTCGAAAATGCATAGGTCCGTTAAAGTGAGGCCATCCTAATAGGTCCATTTTGACAGGTGTCAAACATGAAAAATTACGACCTGCAAAGAGAAATGAACTCTGTGTGTTGGTAATAAGAAAACGTCAAAACGGACTTCTTATGTTGGCCCTACTTAATTAAGGCAAACAGGAAATACGTGTTAGGTTCTCTTTCTGCCAAACACACGAGCCGAGCGAGAGAAGCGAGTGTGCTGCGGCAGAATCCGGTACAGTTTCTTATTTTTACTTACTAGGAAATTTATTAACTTACTATTCTGTGTTATCTTCCTGTGACATTTATACAAGGTGTAACTAAAAGGGTATACCAACTTGAAGGATGTGAATCTGCCCATGAAACTGAACAACTTTCCTTGAAGAACACAGGTCGATATACGAAAAAATTTTTTTTAACTCCCATAGAAACTGAATCAGCTGACAGCGCATTTTGTATGGGAGGTCAATTATTTTTTCCTATTTTTCAGTTTCATGGGCAGATTCTAGGCATATTCACATCTTTTTAGGTTGATATACCCTTTCTGTTACACCTTGTAGAGCTCGTTAATACACATCGCGAAAATTGATAGCCAACTTTAGCCAAGTCGATTTCGTTCGACCTGTTTTCGAGCTGTTTCTTTTCTTTCAAGCCAGCTTTTTTCTCGAGCTGTTTCTTTTCTTTCAAAAATGAAAATGCTGAGAGTTTCAAGAGAGTTACATTAGTCCTCGAGCTTCTCAGTCTACCTGCAGAACTCCAGCAGGTCCTCCTTTTAAGTGAGCCAACCTTTGACTGAAGAATGAAGATACTAAGAGGTTCACGAGAGTTAGACTATACCTTAGTCCTGCTGTCCTCGAGCTTCTCAGTCTGCCGGCAGAGCGACTCCAGCAGCACCTGCTTCTCGTCCGCGAGCCGCTCGTTGTCCGCGTGCGCGTCCGCCAGCTGCGCCTGCAGGTCCGCTAGTTCCGCCAGCGTCGCCTGCAGCTCCTCGCTCGTACTGGAACACAAACATTATATCTGAGCTAGAGGAAGGATCCTTTCCCGTCTTAGACCACTGAGCTAAATCAGAGATGTTCGCCGCGACGCATCATAATTTACCTACCTAATGATATATTTTTTTGTTTTTCTAGTTTCCCGTAGGGATTTCGCTTAATTGAAAAATTGTAAACTCGTAGGCAATTCGTAGATCCATAGGTCCGTCAAGACACAAGATACCACCTAACCGATCTCAAACGGAAGAGAATTCGGTAAGTACAGTTTATTATTTTTCGACAGTTTATTAACTTACTCGGAAATTGATCAACTTACGATTCTTGTTATTTTCCGGTGACATATACTGAGTGTAAGGGACGGTGTCCCGAAAACTGAAAAGGCGTGCTCAGTCAACGATACTGAACAACTTTCCCAAAGAATCATTTTGGGAAATAAAAAAAAATTACTTCTCCATACAAACTGTTCGATCAGAGTGAACAAATTGTATGGAGGTCAAAAACTTTTTCCATTTCCCAAAATTTTTTTTTTTTAGATTGTCCAGTTTGGTTGACAGAGAACGCCCTTTAGTTTTCGGTACACCGTCTCTTACACCCTGTATACCTAATAATAAGATGATGAGCACCACACACAATTTAGTTTAAAATTTATCAGCCCCAATATACGTGGATCGCGTAATAATCCTGAAAGCGGAATAATTCCCCCAATGAAGTACAATTTGCGTAAACACGTCAAACTATGTTGAAATGAATACCTATGTTGGCAAACATTGTATTCATGAAGCAGTGGACTGTAAAAGAAGCTGTCAAACATATGATCAGAAATGAGGTGGAATATTGACTACACTGACCATCAAGTTTCTAATTTACTTAGTTGCTAAATGTTAGTGTTTCTAGTCGAGTTGATTGAAAACGTAATGCTACCAGAGGGTTGCGGTGTGGTTACGGTCGATCAAGAATCGCGTTTGACCAAGACTAGGTAACACAAATAATGGGTCGGGCGACAACTTTGGCAGCTGACTTCGCAGCTCAGTAATGCATTCTTGCACAAAAAGTCACGGGCGCATCATTCGTGGATTTCCGAAAGATAGATGTATAGTTGAGCCGTCGACATAGAGCAGATCTTAGCGTCAAAATAACTAACTGAACTCAACTCATTTCCACATCCGCAGCGCTTTTGCGAATGGTCTAAAAAGCCCTATCAGTTTCTTCGTAGTGTAGACTAAAAGAAGAATGAACATCATTGTGCTTCTGTCACTCCGACAAGACGAGTGCTTGTCCCACTCCGGGGTGCTAGCTTCCCCGCTGTGTTGGTGCTCGCTGAGTAGTGTAATGTAGTGTCACTGACCTGTAGTGATGCTCCTCCATCTGCAGGATGCGGTCCTGGAGACACGCGACCGACACCTCGCTCAGGGAGGACGACGAGTGCTTGTCCCACTCCGGGGTGCTAGCTTCCCCGCTGTCACCTTCACCCTGAAACAGACGGTTCGTTAGAATGCACAGAAGCCAAAAGATAATGTCGAAGACTTGGCAAAAAATGTAGCTTTGTGAATTAAGGGAAATATAATTAAGGGAAACAATGTTAGACGACCGATGAAGAGAAACAGGTAAATAATGGAAACCGATCTGATTTAAATCCATGTTTTTGTGCCGACTTTTCCAGATTTATGGAGGAAAGATGCTTCTCGCTATCGGAGGGCGAAGCGTGCGCGGCGCCTCGAGCGAAGCTGCAGCGAAAAAGAGTACGCGAGAACGAAAGAGAGACACACTTACATTATGTGCGAGCGCGATGCAGTACTCGTGTCGAGCAGCTGTCGCTTCTCGCTGACGGAGAGTGGAGAGTACCTGTCGCCATCTACATGCTTTCGAGAAAGAGAGTAGGAGGAAGATGGAGACACACTCACATTGTGCGCAAGCGCGATGGAGGCGGGCGCGGAGGAGTGCATCCGTCGCGGCGCGGGTGCGGGCGCGAGCAGCAGCTGTCGCTTCTCGCTGACGGAGAGTGGAGAGTACCTGTCGCCATCTACAGGCTTTAGAGAAAGAGAGTAGGAGGAAGATGGAGACACACTCACATTGTGCGCGAGCGCGATGGAGGCGGGCGCGGAGGAGTGCATGCGCCGTGGCGCGGGTGCGGGCGCAAGCAGCAGCTGTCGCTTCTCGCTGTCGGAGAGCGGAGAGTGCGCGACCCCTCGCAGCCGCGCGCGCAACGCTCCGTTCTCATCCGCCAGACGCTCCAGGGCTGCCTCTTGCTCCGCTTGTAGAGACTACATGAAAAGCAAATCGTTGAATGTTACTAAGGAAATCTGGAAACCTTGCACCCACCGGTAGGTTAAGTCGATGAGTGCACGGATCGCGATGCACCCTATTGCCATTCATACTTTTTACCAGCCAGTCACGTCAACGCTAACAATTCCCATTCAGTGCTATCCAATTTTTGGCGGAGAACCTAGGAAATTACCCAGCACTGTATTTTTGTCTACAATCCTATACTACGTTCAATTTAGCTGATTATTATTTCTACAATAATTGACATATTTGCAGCTATGTACATCAACTATCTTTCTTAATCACGTAGGTAGTATCCAGATTACCTTAAGTCGGTCCAGTTCAGCCCTCATCCGGTCAGCCTCGGCAGCCTTGTCCAGCAGTTCCTCGACCCTCGCCTGCAGCTGAGCTCGCTCCATCACCGCTGACTCCAGCTCTCGCCGGAGAGATTCCACCTCTCGGACTCCAGAGGCTAGGGATGCCTGGAAACATATCAAACTTCGGGTGAACTATAGTAGTCGCCCCGCTTGTTTGCGTCTCAGCTGGCGCCGTTGTGATTCGCAACTGAAATTATGCAATGATATACAGACGTTGCTGCCCATTCTCTAGTTAGTACCACGGAAAAAGGTGTGGTTGTATTATTCTTAGTACCACTACACGGAAATCTTCGTACTTATAATTTTGATTGATAGGGTCCATTCTTAGTCTAACTGAATCAGGCTCCGCCAATTCTTTTTTTCAAATCGGTTTTAATGTAAGGATGTTATAAAAAGAATTATAAAGGTGATATTCGAGCAAGTGCAACAGATATGTATCAACGCATTGTTTTTAAAATAGGTGACTTAAAAATGGCTGAAGAAACAAAGCGTCATATCAGGTATATCGGACTCTGAATATTAAAGAAGCAATCAGACCTGCGCAACCTGTTTCACAAATCTATTTTTATTTCAACTCACCTCAGATGGTATTCTGGCCCTGAGATCGACCTCCTGGAAGCCCGGCATGTGTTCAGCGTTCAAGGTCACTGGCAGACTGACATATTCTTGAGACCCTCGTTCGTCTACCGACCCCAGCTCTTCAGCGCTTCCAAAGTCCTGCCTCGCATCTTCAAACTCTCCTTCTCTCAACTCGGGGTCCTCACAAACTGCATTGTTATTTCCGAGGTCTTTCTTTTTATGCGCTTTATGTAGCTTTTCTTTCGACCCGAATATTTTTAGACTCTTGTCTCTGGCTGGTGCTACTTTGTGGTGTTTTGAGTCGAGGCTGGATACTGAAGGAGCACCTTTTAAGGTGGACTCCTGTTTCCCTTGGCTTGGCCCTCTACGGAACAAGGATTTGAACTTCATCATCTTTGCGTTTATTTTTATTTCATGTTCGTTCGTTATACACTGATCGAATTAGTTTGCATAGTTCGTTTGTAACGGTAATTTTTGCTGCAGACGTGATTTGATTAGTTTAGTGGTCGATTATAGGCTGTCTACTAGCTGTATTGCGAGACCGATACTTCTTGATATGATTCGATATACCGGTAGATAAAATGAATTGGTCTGCCAGAATGCACGAAAAATTTACAACTACATTTCTAATTGGTACGTATGGATCCGTAACAAGTTCTGATAGTTCATATCATTTTGATGTCGCTATCAAAAACTTAAAACAGGAAGCTAAAATACAATGTCTTTTGAAGTAAACTAATAAAATAAAACAATAAATATGCACACGACCAAACACGTGAGTCATACGTAAGGCAAGACGTATTTAATCACAAATAGATCATAATTGCATGACAAGACAAAACATAGACATTATTACGAGACTGCTCTTTATTTCATACATTATTGATGTCGATCCATTAGTTAAAGAAACGATGTATGAAGAAAGATGAGCGGATAATGCAACATTGTGTAAGGAAACCAAATTATAGGGGAACCAAACAATAGCTAAGCTAGTCATACAATTTACACTACACGTACGCGCTGGGGCTAGGTTAGCTGCGGAAGTGGGAACAATCCTCTGGCCTTGTTTGGATTTTGAATAGGTACAGACATTTCAACATTTCGGTAAGATATTGAAAATTTCAAAAAAATAAGTGCAGTCAAGAGCACGTCAAGCTTGACATATTGGTGGACTTTGTACCGCGGTTACAGCCGTCAGCATATAAAGACGGTCGGTCGTCCAACTGCGAGTGCCAAGCTTAAGACCTGGCTCTTGACTGTATTTGTTCCTGCTGGTATCTTACTTACCACCAGTTGCACAAAGCGTCTTAAAATAGCGGAATATAAGATTTGACTAAAAGATTATTTCGACTACAGTATTAGAATAAGGATAGTAATAAGGTTTTATCTTTAGACATCAACAGATTCAAAATGCTAAATTATTTAAAATTATGTACTTCCTCTCTCTATCGTAATCTTTGGGGTGCCCCTACGGGGTGTCATATGTATAGCTCTAAGTCTGAATTATTATAACACCTGAATTGTACCGTATGACTAACAAATAAATGAATTGAATTGAAATTTAAAGCTCCTTTAACTCTATTGCTGACTCATTCTTTTTTGCTGACAAAGAAAGTGACAGCAATAGATTTAAAGGAGCTTGTAACTTTAAAGCCGCTTTGTGCAACTGGCTGTTAGTGATTTATTTATTACACCCTGTAAGGAGTCCACTACTCGATAAGAAGTTTCACAGCTAAGTATGATAATGCAGGTACCAATAAGCGACGCTGGAACAAAGAGATCGCGACGATTAGTGAACGCAGTTGTCCTTACGAAAAAACTCAACGTTTCAACGGCTACAGCCATCAGAAGCGCATATTATTTGCATTTAAAATACAATTACCCCTACAGCGTTCGTCAATTTAGTCCGTAAGCCCCCGCGGTGAGCGACGGACATGCCCCGACCCTCCGCCTCCCTTCCGTAGGGCTGCTATGCGGGCTCTTTACCCGATGTAAATTCAAAAGTCCAGGCAAATTGTCTGTTTAAAATAAAAGTCCTAACATGGTTTTACGAATGTGCACAACTTAGTAACTTTGTAAGTAGAAAAAATCATAGACAGATAATTACAGGAGCGATACGTCCGATAGTTAATTAATTAGGAACTTGTGAATTTCGCTTCCTTTAGTTTAGTCGCTTAATTCAATATCTTAGAGCCGATAGCCGATAGTTTGATCGTTCTGGGAATCAGTATGTACGGTCAACCGCTCGTCGGTAGTAACTTTTTCAACTCTATTACCACGCCATAAGGTCCAAAAGTGTTTCTACTGACGTACTGTCGAGTGTACCCCTATGGTAGTGCGCGCATTTGTCGATCGATTTGTCTATAGAAAGAACGATTGCGACTAAACTGTCGGCCGACTAAAAATCGCTAGTGCGCGGTCGCTCTTAAAGCCACGTACTAGAGCCGCTCTTAGAGCTAGTGTGAGAATCGTACTTTCTATGGACAAATCGATCGACAAATGCGCGCACTACCATAGGGGTACATACTGATTCCCAGAACGATCAAACTATCGGCCAACTAAAAAATCGCTAGTGCGCGGTGGCTCTTACGTATCGCTCCGTGCTGCTGTCATTCTAATCGAGCTACATTATTTTGACTGTAATGTCATTTTTGTCAACCTGTGTGGCAACGTGTTAATGGAGCTGCCACCTAGAGGTTACCAGGTACCACATGAAGGTTCCGAGTTCTATTTCCAGTACAGGGTGATATCCCATTGATGAGTGTGGGTATTTGTTCTCTGGGTCTATTTGTGTATCACACGACACGACGCAGGATTTTTATAGTGTCCCTACACCATCACTAGTGTCCCTGCAGTGATGGTAATTTTTAAGTTTTCCCTTAATTTTAATACTATTTGAATTCCCGCCCAAATCATGTCAGGACAAGTCCTGATGTATGGTAACCCTATGTGGGTTTAGATTTGCATTATTGAAGAGATTACCATTTAGGATAGCCTCTTATTTATTATCATCCCTTCAAAGTTCGTGGGGAGATAAGAAGACAGTAATGGGGCACGGAGCCTACTCCGAGCTTAGGTACTGAATAGGATTGGATCTTGTTTTTATTCGAATTGGGATAAATCGAGTAGAAAAATTAATAGGAAGTAGCGTAAAGAAATTATAAAGAAAAGTTTTTTCCCGCTTTTTATGGCCTTGGCAATCATTGCTTTGCATTGTATGGGTACGAGTACGTACCTATAGAAAATAGCAGCTCTACCCACATGCAAATAAGCGAGGGGGCCACACCTACGAGGGTACCTTCCTACTGTACGTAGACAGCCTTTTTTTAATTTGATTGAGGGAGTTTCAACGCTTTATTGTTATTTTGTTTTTGTAAACTCTTCGGCCTCTTCGCCTTCCAAGCTAAGGCGTCGAAATGTCAGGCGAAAGTACGGGGCAACTTTTCGAAAATGTTTATTAAAAAGTCAGCGACTTATTAATGTTTGAATGGGAAGAAACAAGCAGTAAATGATAAACGACACTTAACGATAGGGTTGAGGATATGATGACAATAGTTACGATTGAAAATCTTGCGACAGAAAAGTATACACCTAGGTAAGTATATAATTATTTTAAAAACCGGCCAAGTGCGAGTCGGACTCGCGCACTGAGGGTTCCGTACCACCACATAAACATAATTGTATTCGTTGAAATTTCAGTAAGTTAATGTGCTAGATTTTTTGAGTCCGACACGCGCTTGACCAAATTTTATTATTTGTTGTTATTTTATAGCTTATGCACTATAAACATACCAATTTTTAAGTTTGTAAGTGTTCTCGTTTTTAAATAGAACTAAAACAAAAATCGCCTCAGCGACCATCCAACTTGACCCCTCTCTTATATGAATGTTCTTGAAACGGGAGCTCACCACAATTGGTTACCATTAGTTGTGAGAAAAGTTGTAATATTTAATGATTTCAGACTTTTCCCATTATTTATACTGTGAGACCTAGCTTCTTGCCAAATTTCATAATTTTAGGTCAGCGGGAAGTACCCTGTAGGTTTTGCATTTTTGAATAAATGTATGGAGATGAGGACATAAAATGCCATATCTTTTGATTGCGTCGTTGTAAAAAATTTAAATTTTCAGATCTTGTGTGGTTCATGGACCCTAAAATATGGTATTAATTTCAACCTGATACCTCTACCCGTTCGTGAGATAAAGGGTCTCGACAGACAGACAGACAGACGGACAACAAAGTGATCCTATAAGGGTTCCGTTTTTTTCTTTTGAGGTACGGAACCCTAAAGACAGTAAAAATGTTCCGTTATTTCTATTACAACACAATGTAGGTACTTACTTAATCAACAACATCGACTACAACTGATACGGATTGATGAATTATCAATTATCGTAAATATTATCGCTGAGCGTGATATTGATAATTTTGTTGTCAATGGTAAGGCCGCCGTTTGTAAAACTGTTATCGGTTTCAGTGGATAGGTAATGCAAATAATGCAAATATGTAATTCAAATATGTAATTTCACAAACTGAAAGTAACAAGTGAGTGAGGAAGGTAACTTTTAAAAATATCAGGGGTGGAAACTGATTCCATGGGTAAAAATACTGATTTTACTGACTTAAACACTCCGAAATACTGACTATTTACTGACCACCTACTGACCTAGTCTCTAGAATAATGACCTTCCGTCGGTCAATTTAGCATCGAAATACGTATATCTGCTATGGCTAAAAAAGCTATGGCTAAAAAAGCCTTTAATAACAAGAAACACCTCCAGAAGGCCAAAATATCTAAGAAGGTAAAAAAGCGCTTAATCAAGGTGTACATATGGAGCATTGTATTGTACGAAAGTGAGACTTGGTCACTGACACAAAGAGATAGAGAAAGGCTAGAAGCATTTGAGATGTGGTGCTGGAGGAGAATGGAAAGAATTAGTTGGACGGAAAGGAAAAGAAACGAGGTGCTAGAAATAGTCAAAGAGAAAAGAAGTTTACTAAAAACAATAGATAACCGAAGAGGGAAAATGATAGGTCACCTGATACGGCACGACAATTTCCTGAGAAACATAATAGAAGGAAAGAGGGGACGAGGAAGACCTAGGCGAAGCTACTTTGACCAGATAAAAGAAAAGGTCAATGTCGTGTCGTTTTAGGAGTTAAAGCAGCTCGCGATACAACGTGAGGACTGGAAGTTACTCCATCGACAAGAGCCAAGCTCTTAAATTAAAGAAGAAGAAGTGTGACTGGAGCTGCTTAATAATTGCGACAGACATAATCAGGTTAAATTCGGGAACAAGCTAAGCAGTAGTGCAGCAGTTAGGGAAGGAAGGCACAGCCTAAGACTAAGTGACGAACCTAATAAACACCTGCGTTTACCAGATCACCGATGATTCTTGCCTATTTGTTAGCCCTACCTTATATTATATTAGCCCTACCGAATTCAATTAAAAACAAGAGTTCACATTGTTGGTTAAGTGGTCCCATGATGTTGGATTAGTGCTTAATACAGGTGAAACGAAGCATGAACAACGTGAATTTTTAACGGTTTGGCTCCCGAAGCCCAGTGATTCTACTCATGATAACAAGCAACTATTGCGAAGAAAAATAATTTTTACTTTAAAAAAATTCCCACACGAAATGTGTCGACCATGTACCACTATTATACCACTTTAGTATGGGAAAAAATATTTTCAAATCACTTAGTCAGAAAGAAGTTTGATTTATCATTTTAAATCTGCTTACAAAAGTGCTTTTTGTCAAAAAAAAATTTTTGACAATTTGTTTGGATTGGGGTCAACAAGATGGTTGGTTAAAGTGTGAAAGTTTGAAGATGGTTAAAGTGTGAAAAGTTGCTCAAAACCGGTAAAAATTCACGTTGTTTATGCTTCGTTTTACCTGCATACTAACCAAACATCATGGGACCACTTAACCAACAATGTGAACTACGAGTATTGTTTTTAATTGAAGTAGGTAGGGCTAAGATAATGTAAGGTAGGGCTAACAAATAGGCAAGAATTGTCGGTGTTTGTTAGGTTCGTCACTAAGTCTTATGCTGTGCCTTCCTTCCCTAACTCAAACCAGAATGCAGACGCCACTTCACCTCGTTGTCCTCCTCCAAGTCGTTTAACCATTCATTCATGTATACATTCTAATGCCAAGAAGCTTTCGAGTTAGGGAGTACACAGCGCGAAAATACAAAGAGGGACAGAAATGATAAGCGAGGGAAAGCCCCGAAAATCTTAACAATCGAAAAAAAAACACCATTGAAATGCACAAAAATCACAAGATTTCACCTCAATTTGCAGAAAATATACCCCTTTTATGGAAGAAAAATGATGCCCCTGATCTCAGATCCTCAAAACACTGACATTACTGACCATTTTTCGAAAAAACTGACTTTTACTGACCTTAGTCAAAAATACTGACTTTTACTGACTTTACTGACCATTTTCCACCCCTGAAATATTAAATGTGCATTTCCAAACTCCAATTTGTACCCGTACCTCAAAATAAAAAAAACGGAACCCTGAAAGGATCACTTTGTTGTCCGTCTGTCTGTCTGTCAAGACCCTTTTTCTCACGAACTATAGAAGAGGTATCAGGTTGAAATTGATAACGAATATTAAGGTCCATAAACCACACAAGATCTGAAAATTTAATTTTTTTACAACGACGCAATCAAAAGATACCTATGGCTCTTTATGTCCTCATCTCCATACATTTATGCAAAAAAGCAAAACCTACAGGGTATTTCCCGTTAACCTAAAATTATGAAATTTGGCAAGAAGCTAGGTCTCACAGTACAAATAAAGGGAAAAGTCTAAAATCATTAAATATTTCTCACAACTAATTGTAACCAATTAAGGTGAGCTCCCGTTTCAAGAACTTTTCTATAAAAGAGGGGTCAAGTTGGATGGTCGTGGAATTTTTAAAATCAAAGAGCAAAAGCTTTTAGTATATCATATGGTAGATAGGTACGGAACCCTTAGGGCGCGAGTCCGACTCGCACTTGGCCGGTTTTTTCTGTGTGATGGCCATTTTTCTGTGTGCTGATTATATAATATATATTGAATGATATAATAGGTATAATGCGCACGGCTAAAGAGTGGAATTCTCTGCCTGCGTCTGTGTTCCCGAATTCATATAACAAGAATCTATTCAAGTCGCGAGTGAATAGGCTTCTTCTGGGCAAGCTCGTTACATCGTCGACCTCATCTCCGTTTTCAAGACTAGATCGAGGCATCGAGGTCAGGAGTAAGCCCATTGGCAATTTAAAAAAATCTCTTTTGCAACAAATACTCTTCATATTAGCAAAATATTGATATTTTAACCATTGGGATGTTACGTAGGTATTATTTCATTAAGCGCAAAAATTACATAGAAAATGACACTACTCGCCTAGTGTTTTTTTTTTCGTCATTTTAAAGGGGAGAGGACCCCTAAATTTTAGTAGGACTCTGCAGATCCTTATTTACTACTAATGCCAAGAACACTAATGATAGTATCACGGAGCAAAGAAGGGTACCTATATGGTATGTGGATAGTACAGATGTACAAATTTTACCGCCAAAAATATACTACTCTTCCTGTGCAACTTTTATAAAATTGAATCATGATAAGCAAAATTACGTTTAAAATGCAAGTGCTAAGCTACGTCCGTAATTATAAGGACAAGCATAATCGACAACAATGATATTTTTTGTCTAACCTGACAAAACGCAAAATAAGCTTGCATCCGATGACGAATCTAAAATGGTAGATGCAGAGTAAAAAATCCAATAGATTAATAATCAAAGCTCATCAGACGGTGACCAACCGAGTAAAGTACCTAATCCCAGATGAAATACGAGGCTCAATCCAGTTAAAGAAGACTGAAGGTTAACTAAATTTAGACGACGCCAAAGCCATATACGGACTTCGGCTGGGAACGCGAGAAAAAGTGAAAACAACTTCGATTGCATGTTTCAATAAGAAGCATGATTCGCAGAATTCGTTTTAGAGTCTGAGAGATGAAAGCCGCATTTAATTTTATGTTCATTACAAATTTTGCTATTTTACGGCACGAAAATAGTTAAATTTTAAACTTTCTTGTGTGCTAAATTGAACCGTTGAATCTAAGTTGAATATTATATCAATCACGAACAAAATGAAGGATGATTTAACCCTAAATTAAAGTACTTGCTTTTAGTTGAGATTAAACAAATGTATATCTACCGAATGAGGAAGAAACACCACCTAAAATAAAACCTCAGCTCAGAAAAGTTGCGTAAGAAAGCATGAACCAACTGCAGACAAAAATTTAAAAGAAGACTTTCATAACAGGTAGGTACTGTTATTCACTTCCAATCTAATAACTTCGATTGAAAACTAGGAGCTTGGATTGCAACTAGCCGGGTTCTCGGCAAGCCGAGTTGAATGACCAGCCGTGGTCGGCGCGGCCTACTGAGGTCGCCAACTTCCATATACGAGACAAGATATACAATTTATTAGTCCGTTTTGAATTCTAAATACCTACGTGATACCATATTTGTGTAACAATTGCACGTGCTGCATGACGTAACCATAAGGGCGTTGTATTTTGAGGGTGGATCCCATCAAGTGATTGCAGCTAATTGGCACCAAAGGGATTCGTAGGGAATTGGAACTATCCCTCTGTTACACCCTTACCCTTCCTTTGATAAAACTAAACGTCATAAAAAGGAGAGCTTGGCGAGTTGAGTTTAGACTAACAATAAACATCAAACACACCGACAGCCGACAGCAAGAGTGATTGGTGCCAATACTTTTGTGTGTTAATAGGTATGAAGAGAAAGTAGGTATCTTCACTATGAAGTAGGTTATAGTAAGTATATAATTTTTTTTTAATGTAGGTACCTATATAAGTAATGCCGCAATCAGAGTTATAAGAATAAACAGAAGCAAGCCTCCCAGCAATGTATGCCAAATTAGTGTTTGATTTTGGATGGTGTGAGGTAGTATTATTTACATGAGTTCTTTTGGTTATGATTGATTATTGTATAAAAGTTAACTAAACATAACATCTAACGATAAATTACCTACTAGTAAACAATAACTCAACCTATTTATATCGCGAGCCAACATTATCGTGTAGACACGTTAATAACTTCATCCGTTAAAATTACATTAAAGTGGACACAATTTTATCTTAATATGTCGCCGAGTCTTGCTATTTACTTGCTTCGTCTATTTACGGAAATTTAATACCTTAATAAGTGTTTCTTACAATACAGACTTGCGATAGATAAAACGAGACACTTATATACAATGTGTCCGGTAACCGACTACAAAAACTTAAACGGTAGATTCTAACCATGAAACTGAACCACTTTTCCCAAGCACATACGAAAAAAATATATCGGCTTCCCATACAAACTGCATTATTTGATAGCACATTTTGTATGGCAGGTCGAATTTTTTTTGTATTTCGACCTATGTTGCTTGGGAAAAGTTGTTCAGTTTCGTGGTTAGAATCTACCGTTTAAGTTTGTGCAGTCGGTCACCGGACACATGGTATAAGTTAGGTACTCTACTGACGAGTCGACTTGTACGCACGGCAGCAAGCAAGTAGAAACAAAACCGGAACAATAGCCCGAAACCAGAGACCCATTCAGGGTCAAAGTGTTTCCACCGACGTGCAGCCGTGAGTACGTCAGTCAGGCGCTGCTATCACAAATTTTAATTAAATTCATAAATTTAATTTAATAATTCATCAAATTTTAATTCTTAATTTATATTAGAAAACCAGTCAGGCCCTCAGCTCTGTCACTGTTGCAATGACCTAACGGGGCGTCACAATTAATTAGATTTAAGAACTACCTTCACATGTAAAAATACATCTTGTTTGTACTGTATTAACTGTGATATTGCAATAAATATTATGATTTTACTCAAATTGTAAAATTCCCAAGATAATGGTGTTAGATTTAGTCGTGAGCTAACTGATCCATTTCAATCTGTAAATGGGCAGCAACATGATCGAATCCAAATAAAACAAGATACCTACAACAAAAGCAATAGTCGACAAGGGTCAAAAGAAAACGTGGCGCGAGTACAGAACAGATACTTTCTCTCTGCTGTGTTGTGGGATCTGGGACCGGAACCAGTTCGTTTTGCAAGCGCGTGCCCGCGTCGGTACACTGTACTAAACTTACAAAGCAGTTTGTAGTACACACGGCCGTACGTCGGTAGAAACACTTTTGGACCTTATGGCGTGGTAATAGAGTTGAAAAAGTTTCTACCGACGAGCGGTTGACCGTACAAGCACGGGCGGCAGCAAGTAAGTGGTAACCAAACCACGATAACGTACGCTACAAATCTCCCAGATATCTGTTTAAAATACGTATTAATAATTATTGACATGCGGCCAGCTATGCTAGTAGTCTTTGATTCTTTAAGACTAGTGAGGACCTAAGTATTTGATGCCACAGATTTTTCAGGAAGTGTAGCTAAGTACTAGACTGCTAAAATATTATTAAACTTTTAGTCGAAACTTTAAAAAAGCACAAACAGCATTAATAATACGGTCGGTCATCGAACTATAAGCTAGGTACTGTGATCAAGAAAAAAAAAATACTAAGAAAATAAACGAAGATCAAAAGATTCCGAATGTGGCAGCACATTGAAACGCGGTTCATAATCGGTATTGCACCATTATAATATTCTCACTCTCAAGGAATACAGGGAAGAATAATGAGAAACAAAACAATTATGAGATATTATATACATAAATATAAATATTTTGAGATTGACAAGATGCCTTTGCATGAGAATTTGTGACCATTATAAAACTATCTTCATGGTCAATGGACATAAATTCACAACATACCATTTCCGCTTACCGATTACTATTTAAAAAACTGCAGGAAATATTATAAAAAAATAAAAGAATTCTTAGCCCCCAGAGATGAAAGCACACGCACAAATTCCTAATTAAAAGAAAATATTTAAGGACGGACTATGTACTGTAATTCACACCAGTTACATTCGACAAATTGATTGCATTACAATTATCATAAAAAAGACAAACCAAAGGGAAAACCATAGGAATTAATAAATGCGTTTAACCTAACAAATATGACGTCATTTTATGTGTGAACAAAAACAGGTCGACGACGTTACAATAAGGTGTAAAATAACAGAATGGTTTTAGGCAAAACTCTGACAACCAACTATCATAGGTCTGTTGGTACCATTTAATGTCTTGACAACATAGGACCAATAGGACAGGCAAGTCAAGCAGAAAAATCCGTTTTTGCGGTGAGCTGGCCACATTATTATAATATACACAATGAGTCTTGCAGTTGCAACTTCATTTTTCAGTTTATAGGTGTTAGACATTCTTAAAACTTTTACGACACTTTTTTTTTGTTATGCTTTTTCTTGCTATTCGTCAAATTGACGAAATTTTCTTGCAGATTATTCAGACCAAAATTTCTTCAATTCTTTCGGAATCTATTTTCATCATTTGTTTAATCAATTAAAATATTGGACAATGTTAGATTCTTATAGAAGCGATTATCTAATCTTAAACACTACTCAACGAACCAGAAATTAACTAATACGTTGATTCTTCAAATAATTTGTCAGTAAATAAAGACGTTGCAAAATGCACAACTTGGATAGAATAAGATAAGAATATGCCGCAGGAAGTAAAGGGCACTGACTGTCATGGCGCCGGTTGTCAGATCGGCAGCACATTCCGTTACGAAGCCTTGAATGCGAATACCTAGATGGATGCCTTCGATAACAACGTACCTACTTACTTACATAATTATACGCAAACAGCGTAACCTAACTGAAGTCGCTAACGGAAAGAGCCTTCTTGCATTAAACATTTCAAAGGATGTGATACCGCTTTCATCAAACACACGAGGTAAATGTTACAATAGCTGAACGGTAAACGATAAGGCGTAATTTGTAGTCATGGCATTTGATGAAATTTTATTCACCTCATGAAGAGACAGGCTCCGATTGGCGTCACGTAGCTCATTATTATTGCATCTGACCACCTTCGGGCACTATAATACCCGCCGACGCCATAATTAAGTGAATTGTTCCTCAAGACAATACAATGCATACATCCATAAACAGTTATGTTATGACTGTGACGTTAACATTTTAATAGAAAATGAAAATATTTTTTCAACAATACCAATAGGACATTAAAACCACGATATAAAACTTGTTATTTATCTACGAAACCACCGTTCTAGACCACCAGAATAACAACCGTTAAATTATTTTCTATTGTAAAGCTACTATCAGTCGCTCTGACGTGAAATTGCTCTTTGAATTGTCAACCACCACAATAAATAAAGTCTTAGGTGAACTATGTATAACATTTATATGTTTGCCATGTGCAACCGTGAGTAATGCTTTAACGCCGCAAAAATGAAATATCCCTCATTCTTAACGTATTCATGTGAAATTATTGGCATTGTGGTGATGGTCGGCTAACCTTGTTATGAAGAACCAGCATTGGAGAGACACCTGGTTAAACACACGCTATCGAATACGGCTTATTTTGAATAGAGACAAGGTTAAAATCATCATTGAGGATCACATCACACACACAGCTTGAAATTATAATCATACCTACCTATAGGTGACTAACTATAACTCGTATCTTTTTAGATATTTGTTGATGAAAGGACGTGGTCTCTACAATCCTATATCTTTACGGAAAAGAAGAGTGATTTATAATGATTATTACTATTTATTAGGTACTATGATTTTTGGGTAGTTTACAGATCCATCAATGGTAAAATAGATGGATGGCTGTTTTGGGTAAAATTGCTACATATAAGTACGCCGCCATCTGATCACCCGTCTGCGCGCGACGCTGCGTTCGCACCAGAAATAATAACCCCATAAAACCTTTGTTTTCAAAAATGGTCCCGTTTTAGTTCTGAGAAAATTTAATTATCATTTATTTTCTACTTTATGAACTCTTTATCTTGGCCGAGACATTATTTATTAGAAATTATCTACAAACTCTAAACCGACAAGCATGTATGAAAGGATTGATGAAAGTACAGGAACCAAGGGAAGTATGTCAAGATCGTAGCAGGTGGAGAACTATGGTCTCTGCCTACCCCGACGGGAACAAGGCGTGATATTATGTATGTATGTATCTACAATTCTTTGAGTCTTTGACTTTCGAGTTTTCTATTTATTCCTTGTCAAAATATAAAAGGAATTATGATTGCTGTTGACATATCGTGTCAAAATCACAATTCACAGCACATTATTGGAAAGGAAACTACCTACCATTCTCTTCGATTCATCAAGAAACGAGTGCGCCAATTCACACACGTAACAAAAGATGAATGAGTTATTCGTTATTATCAATGCATTGTTTATGTTTTGTCTGTGTGTGTACCTACGTAATATCAGACAAACGAGCAGGCAGCAGCAGGAGGTATGTGTGACTGGCGTAGTCTTCAACATTCAACTTAAAAAATACTAGGCATATAAAACGATAATACAATTTGTAATGTTTTAACGACATTTATAAGGCTTAATCTTAATATGATATAATGGTACTAGATAGCACTACTGTTTATGTATCAAGATAATCTATATTCATATCGCCATAATTTAAATTCAGCAGATAAGTACCTACGATCTTTTAAAATCTTGAGCAGAGGACCGGTCCTTAGTTTTAATGTATCGATTTCTTTCAGTTAAACTTCGCAAGTTTTAATAGCTGGTTCTGAGAACTAAACGACTTCGTATGTAGATGATCTCACAGTGTGGACTTCGAATTACTCATTAATTTGAAGTTAACGTCCCTAATTATAGGTTGTTTTGGACAACTGTCTGATGTTATTTAGGTTGCCTAGATAACTTGTAGCATTTGTGGTTAATTTTTAGAATGATTCGTTAATAAACATAAAGCTAGCAGTGATAATATATTCCAAATATCATCTGTTCTGCCTTGCCTTAGATTTATTTAGATTTTCTACGGACTCGGCTACGTCAGCGGGGAATTTGTCGCACTTGGTGACTGCACAGGTTTTTCCACCACCTGACCTCCGCTATCCTGAAGACAGTCTAGACCTAATCCTAGGTAGATAAGGCTGTTATCAGTTAAGTGTCAATCTAGGCGTCAGTTATCAAGCTACCAAATGGCCATCTTTTTATCCGATTTCCCCAACAGGAAGGTGTTTATATGTGTTCTCCATCCTCTCTTAGGATCTCTTTAAAATGGTGTGCAAAAAATATTAGTAAGATATCTCAACTTTCCAGTCGTATCTTTTATTTTTACGATCTCCGGTTACTCGACATTTGCAACAAAAGTTGTTATTGAGAAACAAGTTGTTTAAACATGTAACTTTTTGCAACGTGTTTCGCGTCTTGTTGCTTGTTATTTTATTTATTTAATCATTTAAAAGGCGCCATAAATATGTTGCACATATACAATGTCTGTCTGTTTGTACACGTTTTTTATGTAGAACATTATTTGTGATATTTTTATGGTTTTTTACTTCATCATTTAGAACCCACTTTAAGTATTTTTTATTATTTATGTTGTAGGTGCATATACGACGCACAAAATAACTGTGGCCCTGTCATTGATGCGCAGAAGAAAAAAATGGCCCATTTTTGCACATTTTTGACTTCTGCGCATCAATGACACGGCCACAGTTATTTTGTGCGACGTATACCTACTTGCCTTGCATCTCAGTTTATAATGTCTGTTTTCAGTAGGTACACCTTTATCTTGGTAGCTTAAACGCATGGAATATTCCAGATTGTGCATCAGCCAGCTGTATATCCAATATGTTTGGATCAAATTCCAACTATGTTGGTCACAAGATTGATATAATACTTTGCAGTTGCAGGGCCACGGGTCCGCGCGACCGGCGACGCAACCTGCGATTTTGCAATACAAGTAGCGTTGAGTGAGAACTAACTTGCTGCTCTGTGGAACTAACTATTCCGCACGCACGCAACGGAGGGTAGGCAGTGTATTGAAAATTCGCTAGTCGCGCCACCGGTCGCACGCAGGGCAGGTAGTTAGAACCGATGCCGGTTCCATTCCAGGTCTTTGGTACCCGGTTCTGGGATGCATTCGGAACCGGGAGAACCGGTTCTAGCCCTGATAAAAATTTATTTTTTGTGGTGGTTAGCATTAGCAAAATATCATCTCCAAAAGCGACGACAAAGTGCCTCTTGAAGACAACTCTCTATGGAATGGAGGTCTTGGAATGGTTGTAGACTACTTTCGTTTCACACTCTATCGAAGACTTTTTCCATGCACAGCACAGCATTACCGCCACCGTGAAATCCTTCTTGTTTCTTTTGACCTTCTACGTCATGGAAGACTCTAGCCAGCTGATATACTATGAAATGCTCTGAAGCCAAAGTGGGTCTTGGGGTGAAGTGTTGGTGGATAGGCTGGAGTACCAGCTTCTCAAATTCCTTGGTTAAGGTTGACAGCATTGTGATTAATCGGTAGTTCTCAGGTCTCCTGAGGTCTTTGCCGGCTGTGGGTAGAATGATGACCCGGCTTCCTAGGTGAAACTTTCCAGGTTTTCGGAATCGTCCGACTCTCAGGATC
This sequence comes from Athrips mouffetella, assembly GCA_947532105.1. Lineage (NCBI taxonomy): Eukaryota > Metazoa > Arthropoda > Insecta > Lepidoptera > Gelechiidae > Athrips > Athrips mouffetella. The sequence continues at coordinate 15,438,809 of OX383977.1, forward strand.
GGGCGCTTTAGCAGGTGTTGCCGGGCTTTGTTTGGGACGCAATCAGCCCCCGCCCGCGCCCTTCCTTAGGTTCTCCTGCATCAGTTCGCATTGAATATGGGCTGGCGAAAAGATGATGGGATCCTCTGTGCTGGTGATTGGTTGTTTGAAGTACGAGGCCCGGTGTTGGGTTACCTCTAGAGAATGTAGCGCAGGCGCTGCGCTGGCTCATTGATCATCATCATATCAGCCGAAAGACGTCCACTGCTGGACATAGACCTCCCCTAAACATCTCTATGGCGACCGGTCCTGCGCTGCTCGCATCCAGCGGCTTCCCGCGACCTTGACCAGATCGTCGGTCCACCTTGTGGGAGGCCTGCCAACGCCGTCTTCCGGTACGTGGTCGCCACTCTAGAACTCTTACGCCCCATCGGCCATCGTGCAATTGGATAGGTTTCGAGTCCTGGTCCTGAAGACGAACTGACATAGTGACGTTTTTTACAGATCCTTCAACACTTCAATGTACCGATAGTCGACTTGGCACCTCTGGAGAGATCGTAGCACGGCCCACGTCTCGATCGAATCGAAGGACTTCTCATAGTCCACAAACGCTAGGCAAAGTGGCTGGTTATACTCTTCGGTCTTCTGTATAACTTGCCGTAGCGTATGTATGTGGTATATGGTACTGAAGCCTTTACGGAAACCGGCTTGTTCGGGAGGCTGGAAGTCGTCGAGCCTGCGCGCGAGACGGTTCGTAATGACTCTCAAAAACAGCTTATAGACATGGCTCAGAAGTGAGATGGGTCTGTAATTTTTCAGCAGGGTCACCCTGGCTCATTGAGCAAGGGATTAATTTTACTCTATGCTTTTGGCTAGAATCTGCCCTATCTTGGGCCTTCTGCCCGTCTGGGTCAAGGATGAGTCGGTTAGATTCTGGTTCCAGTCTTATCAAAGTCTGTGCCCCGACGGGATTTGCTCTACCTTTTCAATTCGGTGAATCAGGTCCTCCTATTCTTCATTGGCTTGCTTTGCCAGCTTTGCTTTTGGTCACGTGGCACAAAAGTATCTTCAGAGGGATAGTGAGTCGTTCTGCAGAGTCTTGTCTCTTTTATCTCGTCTTTGAGTGCCTGTGGTCCTCGCTTGTAGAGGTTGGAGGCTCTCTCTAGCAGAGATGGTGTAAGATGAGTATGGGAGTGCGGAGTTGAGTGCGCTCGCTATCAATGACGATGCTGAGTTAATTTGTTCTGGCGTACTGTTGGGGTGAGGTAGTTTAAAGTCCTTCATCGGGGCTGTGGAACCTTCACTGTCGATTCTGGTCATAGGCCTCTTGGGTAGCAAGCAGGTAGGCAGATCACGAAGTACCAGTAACATGGGCTGGTGATCGGACGGCAGATCAAGGAAGCTCTTTTGAGATGGAAAAGAGTCCAAGCCTCTGTAGACAGCGACACATTGTCCCTGTTGGGGTCTACAGGGTCGTCTGAAGGATAGCTCTCTTCGTCTACGCGTTCTTTCGGCGAGGGCGCGCGGGTAGCTTACCTGTATAAATATATATATTTTTTCATTTTGATTCTAACATAGTTCTCGTATTCGCGACGCTGTAACCTCGCAAGTATTCGTCGCAACAACATGAAAATTAATATTCGTGTGATCTCTGTTTATGTATCCCTAACATCAAAGGTTGCCTGTAAGAGATCGCTTGCAGCGATAAGGCCGCCTTTGCCCACATTAGGTTAAGTTCTCCATGTACATTTGTTTTTTGTTGTTATGTGAGCAATAAAGTGTTCACTCAGCAACGTCACTTAAAATTAACCTTTCATTAATTCTCGTGCTATCACTTTCTTTGTCAACAAAATTGAAAAGGACAACATGAGACTTAACGAAACCTAAGTAACGTTTCTGAGTACGGCACTTAAGATTTTTAACAGAACCGGGAGAATTGGGTGATTTATATCCGAACGGGTTCTGTAGACTACCCGGGTATTTGAGTACCGGGTGTACCCGGCGGGTGCATGCCGTAGCTCGCGCGATCCCCGTGGCCAAACTGTTAGTTTGCATCCGAGAATAAATATTTTCGTCTTGATTGATGACAATGATAACGTAGTAGGTAGGTATATCTCTTAGCGTTTGGAAAAAATACGACGTAGGTTATATACCTAAATAGGTATAGGAAATATTATATGCAGTTCAGATTATATCTGAGGGTAAACTGACTGACATATCAACGCACAGCCCAGACTCTGGTCTACCAACTTGAAGTTTTGCATTTATTTTATAGTGCTTTATAACGTAGGTGAGCAGTAAGAAAGGATTTTGAGAAATTTATGCCTCTTGTAAATCCACGCAGACGAAGTCGCGGGCAACAGCTTGTTTATCAATTTTACCCATTCAAGTAGTTAGGTGAAACTCTTCATGAGAGATATGAAATGAATGAATCCATCAATCATTCATGTTTGGTTACCTTTGTACAGTCAAGCACAGGTCAAGTTTGACGTCGCACTGCGAAGGTGAAGCTTTAGATAGGCTCGACTGTACTTACCTATCTGGGCATTAAGTAGGAAGGTAAACCTACCTTAGATAAGTTAATTGTCATTTTCAAACTCTTGTGCAGTAATGGCTTAGTCTTAGATAATTAAAACTAGTAGAATAAGGAATAGGTTTTTTTTTTCAATCGTCAATGGGCTTACTCTTGACCTCGATCTAGTCTTGAAGACAGAGATGAGGTCGACGATGGAACGAGCTTGCCAAGAAGAAGCCTATTCACTCAGGACTTGAATAGGTAGGAGGTAGGTACCTACTACCTCAGGTAGGTTTGCCATACTTATACAAAGATGTTTTAAGCCCAAGTCACACTGAGGCGGTAGCGGAAGCGTTCCGGTGCCGGTATTTTTTGTAAAGTATGAGTTCTTATGCACCCTGTCACACAGAAAGCGGTCGCGGCGCGGCGCGGTGCGGCGCGGGGGCGGCCGGGCCGCTGCTAGTAAAACCCCGCGGACCGGGCGCGGCGCGGGGCCGAACTTTCGGCGGGAGCGGGCGCTGTATTCCATTGCGTTCAATGCAACCCGTCACACAGAGCGGCAGCGGCGCGGCGCGGGGCCGAACTTTCGGCGGGAGCGGGCGCTGTATTCCATTGCGTTCAATGCAACCCGTCACACAGAGCGGCAGCGGCGCGGCGCGGGGCCGAACTTTCGGCGGGAGCGGGCGCTGTATTCCATTGCGTTCAATGCAACCCGTCACACAGAGCGGCAGCGGCGCGGCGCGGCGCGGTGCGGTGCGGTCCGGGCGCGAACTTTGTCGTTGTATTTTTTTACAAGAATTTTGCGGCTTTGCGCAGACTTTTTTTTAGGTTATCAGTTTGGTTTTTTATTTAAAGCAAAGGTTTTACGTATTTTGAATAATCACAGATAAATAATGTCACACCGACCACTACCGCCCCGCTGTCCCGCCGCGGTTTCCGCGCGGTACCTCTGTGTGACCGGTCCCGGAACGCTTTCGCTTCCCGCAGGTCCGCCCTCGGACCGCTTTACCGCTTGTACCGCTCTGTGTGACGTGGGCTTTAACATTTAGATGCGATGGTAAAATACGATTGATAGATTGGAGGAAGATGATGAGAGTTCTCCGGGAAATAGGAGTTGACTATAGAGATAGAAAAATTATTTACGAACTTTACAAAGGACAAGAAACAATCATAGAAGTCGGAGAGGAAAAGGGAAAGGCAAAGATAAGACAAGGTGTAAGACAGGGGTGTCCACTATCACCGTTAATATTTAATGTGTTTATAGAGCAGGCCATACAAGAAATAGTAGACTCAGACAGCGGAGGAATTAAAATTAATGGGCAAAAAATTCAGTTTATTAGGTTTGCAGATGATATAGTAGCAGTTGCTCAAAACAGTCAAGACCTGCAAGATCTTCTTACAAAAATGGATAAAACCTTCTTACAATTTGGTTTGAAAATAAACACTGGAAAGACCAAAACACTTATAGCATCTAAACATACCCCAGATCACTGTCCAATCAAACTGAATAACGTTACAATAGAACAGGTTTATAAATTCAGATATTTAGGAAGCTTAATCACCAGTGACTCCAGATGTACACCAGATATCGTTCAAAGAATAGCTATGGCTAAAAAAGCCTTTAATAACAAGAAACACCTCCTGAAGGCCAAAATATCTAAGAAGGTAAAAAAGCGCTTAATCAAGGTGTACATATGGAGCATTGTATTGTACGGAAGTGAGACATGGACACTGACACAAAGAGATAGAGAAAGGCTGGAAGCATTTGAGATGTGGTGCTGGAGGAGAATGGAAAGAATTAGCTGGACGGAAAAGAAAAGAAACGAGGAGGTGCTAGAAATAGTCAAAGAGAAAAGAAGTTTACTAAAAACAATAGATAACCGAAGAGGGAAAATGATAGGTCACCTGATACGGCACGACAATTTCCTGAGAAACATAATGGAAGGAAAGATTGAAGGAAAGAGGGGACGAGGAAGACCTAGGCGAAGCTACTTTGACCAGATTAAAGAAAAGGTCAATGTCGTGTCGTTTCAGGAGGTAAAGCAGCTCGCGATACAACGTGAGGACTGGAAGTTACTCCATCGACAAGAGCCAAGCTCTTAAATTAAAGAAGAAGAAGGTAAAATACGGTGAACACCTGAATATACCTACAGGATGTATGGTAATTTGTATCCGCTATGTATTAACGTGCCACCAAATTTGAGTAAATTTTTACCAAATACCTAATATCCACCAAATTTTGTTTACCAAAATGGATGAATGTACACCAAATTTGCTTCTGGCACTTCGCCGGCCGCTGTCGCGGCACGCTCGCTCCGCTCGCTCGGCTCTTGCGTTGTGGGTCGCAAGATACCTAACCTAACCGAACCGGTTACCCAAATTTGGTGTAGGTACGTTCAGCCAATTTGGTGTACATTCATCCATTTTGTCTGAAGTGTAATGGGGTATAAAAAAATATTTTGGGAATCATTTAATTTGTTGCCATTTGTATCTCTCCTACTAATAAATATGTTAGGAAGGGCCATGGAATAGTTATAACAGCTAAACAAGTTACTGTAAGTACCTAGGACCTAGGTAGGTTAACTATCTACTTATTAGCAAAATAGGTAGGTACTGTACAGTCAAGAGCACATCAAGCTTGACACATTGAACTTTATGATGTCCGGGCTATGACGTATGGGCTATAGGGGCGCACTGCGGGTGTCAAGCTTGATTTGTCGTTGACTGTACCTATACAAATAGAAGAGAGAAACCTGGGCTGGGCCAGAGCCGTTAATTTCAGTTTCTCTCTCAAAATCATTTAGCTTGGTAAGTAGGTACCAACCAAATACCAATATAACTATACAGATAAACAAATAAGTGTGTTTTTCTACAATACCTAGGTAGATAATGTGATTTATGATGACCACATAGGTACCAACCTCAAACTACCATGCAATTTTACTAAACCTAGATCTACTCGATGGGTAGGTAGGTACAAAATAAGAAAGTAACTCCAAAAGGCTTTCTTTGGGGGCTCAATCAAAAACTTTTACGTTTCATCAAAAACTTCACTGCTGACACGGCAACCATCTGCACTTAGAAATGCCCCTACTTGTAAGTACATTTTGCCACTCAAGTCTCAACTCAAAATGAGAAAGCAACTGTGATAAAGCGGTTAATAGGTTCAATTTTTGTCGTGCACATCTGGCTCCATAGATCAGCTATGCTATGTAGCCATACCACAAAACAGTGAGGGACCACCGACTAGACGTGATAGCCACTACTGAACGACGCCGCGTCTACCACCGGCTAGCCCTTATAGCCACCCTCGTCGCACTCAACTTATTGACTTATATTGTTAGAAATATGGATCAAAGTCGGTTGAATGTTATCACAATGTTATGTTGCTACGTTCAGTATGAAATAAACTGACCAATGAGAACAAAATAGCCGCGTCCTTCATAGAAAAAATATAAATTTTGGCAGTTTGAAGTTCACTCAGTTGTCACTCAGTGCGCGTTCTTGCAAGATGGCTGGTAGACGGCTTCGGTTTTAGTGTTTGTGCCTTGGTGTTTTACGGTGTTTTGGACAAAACCACTTATGTAAGTTTAGTTTCATATATTTATTACGTATTTTTAAAAGAAACGTCTCATACGTCCATAATAATAAACCGAAAACCAGGCTAAAATAAAAAATCGGGTGCCCGTTTTTTTTCAACGCCATTTTTTTCGTCATGCCGTCGTATAAATCGGTTGTATAAACGAACCATATACTAGAACAACTGTGTGAATAATTTATTAGAACGCTAACATCATTAGCTTACAAAAAACAAACACTTCTAAAAACCCATAATGTAAACATTGTGACTGGCGAGCGATTAAATCTCAAGTGGGTCGTTAAGAGCTCGCCGCGGTGTCGAATTACATAAACGCGTGGTCTCTTTGAGTTTTTAAAGTTGTCTAGCCCAGCGGTGTCTCACGGGTTAACACTATTCGTTTCGTTTCTCACTAAACTAAAAAAGTTCGATTAAAAAACCGGGTAGCCAACGGGACGACATCCGTGGCTCGCCGAACCAAACAAACTTGAACGTTCATAATAATTTCCACCGACCAACGGCGAAAGAGTCTCGTGAGTCTCGTCTTGTGTACTTATGCGCCGAAGTTAAAACGTACCGTTTTACAAGCTATCTCTTTACTTTTGACTGCATCTTTAACTCAGCCGCTTAATATGTTAGAAGAGTATCGAAATGGTGCTCCCCGTTCTTGTATACGAAACAGACGCATTGCATTTCTACGTGCCAGAAAAAGACAAGTATATCGCATAATAAAATGTCGTCACGTGCGTGACTCAAACAAGCCACCTTTGCTATAAAGTGCTAAGGCATATTCCACTGTAGGTCCATGCAATAAAATCGATATTTGTGTAAATAAGTTGTATAACGCGAAATTGTTTACATTGCACGTCAAATTGGCGCGTAAATTCAAAACTAAAATTCGATCAGTGTTTTTCTAAAAGGATTATGAATAGAAGAAACGGAATTTAAGATTCAGCAAACCTTACCTTACTGGAAGTGTGGCAATGGCAACTTTCCGGCTAGTTTTTGCTTCGTTAGCAGGAGCCCAGACATCGTTGTTGTTAATGTTCTTGGTCAATTTTAATTTAGTTTTCTCTGATTTGGGCTTTAAGCTCGGCGGTAAAAGACTGTCCGCTTCAATTTGATTATTAGCAACAGGTTTCAGTGGAGCATGAGACTTTTTTACGATTTGAAGGACAACATTGGGACTTTTCAGTTCTTGGTTTGGTTTTGTTTTCAGAGCTTCGATGGCCTTTGGTTTATTGCTTGGAGACAATTGTCTGATCCTAAGTGGCCGTTCGGGATCTGTAGATTTATCACTTTTATCTGGCTTTTTGATAGCTTTGACCACTTTTTTTATTTTATGCTTGGTCTCTGTGGATTCCTCGTCTATTGCTAAAATAGATAGAAATATTTTATAACAAGATTTTTTAAATTATTCTGCAAGGGTGAAGGCTTATTTATTACCTGTCCTAGGCCTATTTCTAGTAATAGGCTTAGTCTCCGAGTTGCCTATTTTGGTAATCGATTCGACCGTGTAGGAAGAGGCGGGCGGGATCGCCTTGTTGCGCGAACTAAAAGTAGTCTTGAAGAAATTAGCTGATAACGCCTTGGTCCTCAAGTGGCTTGCTGAAGAATGCCTAGAACAATAAAAAATAATGCAAAAATGAATACAGGGGACACCCGGGTTTGAACCGGGGACCTCTCGATCTGCAGTCGAATGCTCTACCACTGAGCTATATCCCCGATGCGACAACATGCGAAAATAGCGTACAACTATATCACTGTGTGACGCCCTCTAGAAATGTGCTGATAAACGCATTCCTTATTATTAGTTCAGCACTTCGACGCGAGATGGCGTTAGGATGCAGTCATTGCCGCCCAAAATTCTCTTTTAGTGGCACAGCAGACGACAGACTTTTTGTTCTGACAGTCCGCCAGTGTGGCCGGTACTGCAATTTTTTTCGTATTACTATAGTCATTGACATGAAAAAAACGTTCCGTTTCTATGCGCGTATTTTCCAAAATCTTTAGTTTGGAAAGAAAAACAGCTTGAATTCAAAGAATTAATCACTCGAAAAGGTTGTTCAGATTGATTTTTATTTAGTTTAAAACATAGAGCAACTTTTAAACTTGTTATATATGAATTTTATTCTGATAAAAACTATAATTTTCGCAATACCGGCCACACTGGCGACAATGTCTGTGACTGCCCTCGTATGTCCGCCCCTTCATCTGCTGAGCGCTGTAGACTAATATTATAAACACGGAATATCACTTGTTTGTACAATAGGTACAGTCAAGAGCACATCAAGCTTGACACATTTGACATTGTACCGTTGTTATTTTAAAAGATGTACGGGCTAGAGTCGCACTGCGAGTGTCAAGCTTGACCTGTCGTAGACTGTGTTAGTGAATATGAAAACATTTGTTTTACTTACTGGAGTCTAGTGTTACTATCAGGCACCACAGGCGCCCTCTGATGCATAACCTCCTCGATCTGAAAAGACACAAAAAATGTTACCTTCTCCATATGTACTTGTTGTCGAAGATTTTTATATTGAACAGAAGACAAAACCCAAGCTAAACATTTACCTACATGAATATCTGGAACTAGGAACCTATAGTTTTTTTTACTATGTATTTTTTACTATGTATTTAAACCTATAGTTTCTTTTTACTATGTTTTTTTTTTACCATCTATTACTTGACCTGTGTGGTGCCGGCAAAGAATAGTACCAACCCATACATACCCGTGGGTGTCGTAAGAGGCGACTAAGGGTTAACTGGAGGATGGGCAGCAGCATCCTCCTTTATATCTTACATCTTACTTTCTGCGGTCACCTACAACCGCGGTCCATGGTGCCAGCCGTAACGCTAACAAGCGAGGTGACTATGGTACTTCCCCTCTACATTTTTCCAGCAAAAGCTAGAATTCTGGAGGGAGCTCCCTGTCCTGTAGTGGACGTTTTCATGGGATGTTATGATTGATTTGATGATTGACTTGACCTCGATCTAGCCTTGAGGACAGAGATGAGGTCGACGATGGAACGAGCTTGCAGAGCTTGGGAACACAGACGCAGGCATAGAATTCCAGTCCTTAGCCGTGCGCATTATAAAGGATGTTTCAAAGCGCTTTGTGCGGATGTGTGGAATATCAACCAAATATGGGTGATATCCTGCGGTGCGTCTGGATTCCCGATGGTAGAAGGCGGATGGCGGAATAAGCTCATGGAGCTCTTGAGCACAGCACAGTATTGCTAGTATAAAACTTCGTTAAAGTCACCGATTAAATAATAGTAAACTAACGTTTTTAAAGTTTAAAAAAGCAATGCTTACGACTAAAAATCTGTACTCCCGCGTTTTTCGAGTTCCTGCCCACATTTTTGTCATAAAACTATTAGAAAATTCTCCTGAATTAACTAGTTTTCTTATAATTCGCAATTTTTCGCTTTTCGTATGACAGCTTGACGTCAACTTGACGTACGAAGACGAACTGACAAATAAAAAAAAATCATCAACGAACCAAAAAGCTTGGATACTGCTATTAGTCGCATCCAAAGAGAATATATAACAAAAACTGTCGTCAGACCCACGTCAGACACTGGTCAGACAGTCAGACCCTCTAGCTCTTTAAAAATGGATGATTAGAATAAAAGGCGGCTAAGTGTAAAGCAACCAGTAGTGACACAGACCAGCTTTTGGGGCGACATACGGCTAGGTGAGATTTGATAAATGCGTTGGATTAAATGGGTCGGTTATTATCGTTACTTGCCTTAGGCGACATACTGCTAATTAAAGTAAGATTTGATAAATGGATTGGATTAAATGGGTAGGTTACTATCGTTGCTATACTAGTAGAGATACTAAAGCCACGATCACACCTTCCCTAATTCAAAACCTAATTCGGCTTACATTGCTCGTTGAAGTAAGGATATTGCAAATTAAATTTACTTTTGTAAAAAGTTAGGAATTAGGAACACTCTCTCTCACTACCATGGGTTGGCTGGAAGAAATCTCTTTTAGCGATAAGCCCGCCTTTGTAAATGTCCTTTTGTATGTAACTTTCTGTATGTGAATTTGTGCAATAAAGAATATATATTATAATTTAGTTTTCTAAAAAGTTAGGAATTATCGTGGCTTAAAGATAGACGCGGAACTAACCTGACAACAGAGTTTATTTCTAAGTGCCATGATGGTGTTGGGATGTCCTACTGTTTCGATTACAACAAGAATACTGTCCTTACACCTACTTCAAATCAAAATGACACCGCAGTTTCAAGTGTTTGTAATATCTCTGTGTTTGCTTGAATGGTCTAATTGATAAGCGAAGGAGATGTACTGTACCTACCCGTTACTATAAACCGTCCACCAGTTCCACACCCTATCGATTACAACGATATTTTGGTTATATGGGAAGCTTGCTCAAAACTGAGTGTGAATATCATAGGACAGAATAAACCACTTTCTTGGCCGATCGTTTAATTAAGCCAGTATAGTGTATGACTTTTTAAAATTAATAAAAAATACTATATACAAAGCGTGATCAGGGGCTCAATTCTTGAAAATCACCGGGTGATAAAATATCACTTTTGAGACTTTTGCATTGACATTTGTCCGATAAACTATTGAAAGGTAAATCAGAATACATGAAAATTAATAATCAAGGACTGCTTTATAATTTACGAATATCAAAAAATCTGTGATTTTGAATTTTTTGAGTGATATTTTATCACCCGGTGATATTCTGAGTCCCTGATCACGCTTTGTATATAGTATTTTTTATTAATTTTAAAAAGTCATACACTACTGGCTTAATTAAACGATCGGCCAAGAAAGTGGTTTATTCTGTCCTATGATATTCGCACTCAGTTTTGAGCAAGCTTCCCATATAACCAAAATATCGTTGTAATCGATAGGGTGTGGAACTGGTGGATGTATAAATGGAAAAAGACAATATTTTGGACCGAATTTACACTAAACGACTCGTGTCGTGAGTGTCATATGATATTTTTAGGGTTCCTTAGTCGACAAGGGAACCCTTGTAGTTTCGTCATGTCTGTCTGACGTTACTTCATTATAAGTGGGTAAATAGATTTCATAATCTGTATTACAATTTCTTATCGCGTATAACTATTCAGGCAGATTCAGGCTTATAATAATTTTCACTAGGTACTTATAAAGCTCATAGAGGTGATTATTCTATAGCTTATGCCAGCAACCAACCAAAGGCAGTAGAAGCTCCCTCCTACGCGACACCCTTTATTCAAATACACAACAGTCGTTGAACCTGCAGTGATATCACTTGCTGAATCCTGTACCAACTTGCGTTGTCATAATCATATCTCATATGATACTATGTTTATGAGCCTTGCCAATAAACAGAAAGTGTTAGCAATAGCTTTAAAAAGGGATATTAAAGTTAAAGCTCCATTAAATTCGTTTCAAGTGTCAGGTTTGAGTGGACAGGCAATTTATAATATTAATGGGTAAAAGGTTGTAGTATATCTCACGTAGTATACGTGGACAGGTACGGAGCCCTTAGAGCGCGAGTTCAACCCGCACTTCGCGGGGTTTTTGTTTTAGCTACATCGCAAAACGGTAATACTTGGCGTCAAACTTGGTGTGATTATACTAAGTGCATAACTGATATTAAGACAAAATACATGACCGTTTTTAGGCTTCCGAATCAAAATGGTGAAAACGGTACCCTTGCGGTGCGACATCGTCAGTCTGTCTGTCACACCTGTATGTATATCTCAGCAACCACTCATGCTTGATTTAAAATTTGGAAAAGTTTTAGAATATGATTGCCTGACGTTATTGCAAATGAAAGAATTATTTATTTAATTTTATAAGAATATTATTATTTACGTTTAGTAGTTTTACTTCTCTCCGAAGAGGTATGTTATGGCACGGGCCGAAGCCAAGTGCATTAGTCTTGAGACAAAAACTTCCTGACGATCCTGCATGTATTTAGCACAACGGCCTTCTGTAAAAGTGTATAAATGAGTGGATGAATGCTGAGTGTTTCGAGGCTAGAATGAAGAGTTTTTGGAATGACGCCGGTAGAGGAGAGGACGATCGGGACGGTCCTGACAGTGCGAACTTGCCATTGTGATTTAATCTCAACGGCAAGGTCTGTGTATTTAGCTATTTTTTGTGTGTGGGTGTTTAAAAGGTTGTGTGTATTACATACTGCGATATCTATTAAGTAAACTATCTTCTCGGTCTTGTCTAATAATGTTATGTCCGGTCTATTGAAATGCACTGTCTTGTCTGTCATGATCGTCCTATCCCAGTAAATTTTGTGTTTATCGTTTTCTAGGATGGTTTCTGGAGTATATTTATAATATGGAAGTTTTTGTGATATCAGTTTGTGTTTGAAGGCTAGGTGTTGGTGAACTATTGCAGCTACTTGGTCATGTCTATGTTTGTAATCAGTCTGAACTATGGCTTTACAACTTCCTGTTATGTGTTGGATAGTTTCTGATCCACTATGACAGCGCCTACAGGCATCTGTGGCCAGGTTAATACGGCAGATATGCTTTTGATAATTGCGCGTCTCGATGACTTGATCTTGGATCGCGAGCATAAAACCCTCCGTCTCAGGAAAGAGTTCACCACGCCGCAACCAGGCGTTCGACGCACTTTTGTCGACATGTGTCTGGTGTAGGTCATGGTGATGTCTCCCGTGAAGGGATTTCTGCTTCCAAATGGCGATTTTTTCTTTATCATCAACGAGACGCTCATTAAGCTGAGTGTTGCTGGTGCGGAGGTTAAGTGGTGTGAAATGTTTATCTGACTGCACTATTGATTTGTGTAAGGTAGAGTTCTGGGCTTGAGCAAAGAAGTATTTCCGGAGAGTGGCAATTTGTTTGTTATGAAGGTTGGTTATATCTATGAGGCCGCGTCCCCCTTCAATTCTTGGAAGCGTAAGCCTCTGTGAACAGGATCTAGGGTGGTGCTTGCGATGAGATGTGAGGGAAGTGTTGATGACGCGCTGTAAGTTTTTTAAGTCTGTCTGGGTCCAATTTATAACGGCGAAAGAATAGGTCAGTATGGGTATAGCATACGTGTTTATTGCTTTTATTGTATTGCGGGAATTCAGCTGTGATCGGAGTATAATATTGAGTCTGTGTTTAAACTGCTTCTTGAGGTCTGTCTTTGTTTGCTGCTGGTTAATCTGTTTCGCCTGCTGGAATCCTAAATATTTATAAGTTGTATCTTGGTCGAGGGATTTTACCATGTCACCGGATTCTAAAATGTAATCGTTTTGTACAACATTTCCGTTCTTTATTATTATTATTGTAAAGGGGTCCCAAATGGGAGGACCAAAATTTTAAATATCATTACTAGGTCGAGTGGGGTATCATATGAAAGGGCTTCACTTGTACATTCCAAAATAGATTTTTTCATTTTTTTACGTTCTTAATTTCTAAGTTAAGATTTAAAATGTCTAAAAAAATACCATTGCCCTTATCTCCGAAGTCTGCAAAACGAAAATTCTGAATTAATTATAGTCGATAGGGGTTTATGTAAATATTACAGCAAAAATACAACGATCTCTGTTGCATTGTTTTTTAGAAATTGTAAAATACTTTTATAAACAAATTTAGTTTTGCAGTCCTAAAAATGGAATTTATTGCTTCTAAAAATACTGCAGGTAAATCGGAACCCTCGGCGCGCGAGTGCAATTCGCACTTGACCGGTTTTTTTAAATAGTTGAGCAGAGTAACGATCGTTGTTTAGTTAACCTTGCTCTAATACACCTTATCTACGTTGATAAGAACTACGTCTACGTTGTAGACTTTTTGTAGTTTTTGCGTGAAAGAATAACAAACATTCATACATCCATCCATACTTACAAACTTTCGCGTTTATAATATTAGTAGGAAGGAAGTAGGAAGGATTCTGTGTCATAGCATAGCTCCCTCTCACAGCTCTGGGGGAAAACCACCCAAAAGCAGTCCAACAACTTTTGTTATGTGTATCCACCGGAGTTCTCAATATCGACTATTACCCACTTCCCGACACAGATTGTGACAAGTCTCCGTAAGAAAACTTTGACTCCCCATACTAACTAATAAACTTATCGGTGCAATTATAAGGACTGACCATCCTCTTCCTGAAATCGTAACCCGGAAAAGTATAAAACTAGATGGTGTGGTGCGTCTAATGGAGCCTGAGAAGTTATAACGATCGAGTATTCTGCAAAATAAAATATACCAAATTTCAATGTTAGCGTTTCCTTATATAGGGTGACTTTTAATTAGTTCTTGATAGCAAAAGATATGCTTGTACTCATGATACTGAATAAATTTTCCCAAGCAACATATGTCGAAATACGAAAAACCAGTTTTGACCTCCCATACAAAATACGCTATCAGCTGATGCACTTTCTATGGGAGGTCAAAACTTGATTTTCGTATTTCGACCTATGTTCCTTGGGGAAAGTTGTTCAGTATCATGAGTACATTCATACCTTTTTCTATCAAGAACTAATTTAAAATCACTCTATATTGAAACTACCTATGTTGAAATTTTGAATGTATTTAGCAGAATACTCAGTACTCAGTAGACCAAAATTACTTTCCAGATTATTTGAAAGCGACATCTAGTTTCAATGAGTTTTTTTTGCTTTTCCTATAGTTTACTCTTTGTGGTAATAAGGGGATTGTCAGTCCTCATGATATGTTTATTGCGAATTTAAAACAAGTTGTTGCATTTAGCCATAGGTCCTTAACAGGTTTTACATGAATTTGTTAAAACTCTGTATAATATGCCATACTACTTATAACCGCGATTCCCACGCTGCAGCAACCAACACAAGGTGTCGGATAGCTATCTACTCAGTATTCAGCGAGTGAAGCGAACAAATCTCGGTGCGACATTCTCCGCAGCCGATATCTGGGACTGTTTGCGACACCCGCCCACGCGTGGGCTGTGGGCTAAGGTTGCTCGCTGATTGCCATTGGTTTTAACTACTTATAGTTTATTTACCGGCACGAATTCTGTATGTCTGTGTAGTTTTTCTCCCTAATAGCAAAACTTTTTTTTTGTGTATCCACCGGAGTTCTCAATACCGACTATTACCCACCTCCCGACACAGATTGTGACAAGTCTCCGTAAGAAAATTTTTACTCTCCATACCAACTAATCAACTGATCGGTGCAATCCTCTTATTGAAATCCTAACCCGGAAAAGTATAAAACTAGATGGTGTGGTGTGTCTAATGTAGCCTGAGAAGTTATAACGATTTATCGAGTATTCTGCTAAAAAAATATACCAAATTTCAATGTTAGCGTTTCCTTATATTGAAACTACCTATGTTGAAATTTAAAATGTATTTAGCATAATACTCAGTAGGCCAAAATTACTTTCCAGATTTTTTTTTGTTTTTCCGGGTTACGTTTATCCACAGAAAAACAAGGATAATAGAAGGAAGATTTAAGAAATTATTCGTCGCAAGGTAGTGAAGGCGTCGTTCTATTGATTTGGGATGGGAATATTTCCTAGTGATCATTGATGATGTGACATTTAATTTTCGGACATGTTGGCAGATGCCATCCCATAGTAAAATAAATTAGCAAGGTATCTATTCCGAGCGAAGCAAGGAGGTCCGAAATCTTAGCGTTTATCCCACCTATATTTAAGCATTCTTTACTCTTTGACGTTAAGGGGATTGTCAGTCCTCATGATATGTGTTTTGCGAATTCAAAACAAGTTGTTTCATTTAGCCATAGGTCCATAACAGGTTTTACATGAATTTGTTAAAACTCTGTATATACCATACTATTATATATAACCGCGATTCCCACGCTGCTGCAGCAACCAACACAAGGTGTCGGATAGCTATCTACTCAGTATTCAGCGAGTGAAGCGAACAAATCTCGGTGCGACATTCTCCGCAGCCGATATCTGGGACTGTTTGCGACACCCGCCCACGCGTGGGCTGTGGGGCTAAGGTTGCTCGCTGATTGGTTGTAACTACTTATAGTTTATTTACCGGCACGAATTCTGTATGTCTGTGTAGTTTTTCTCCCTAATAGCAAATCTTTTGTAGTGTCCTGCGTGTTTCTTATACAACGTGTAACGGAAAGGTGTGATAATAATAAAGGATGTGAATCTGCCCATGAAACTGAACAAGTTTTCCCAAGGAACATAGGTCGAAATATGAACATGAATTTTTGACCTCCCATAGAAACTGCATCAACTGATTGCGCATTTTGTATGGGAGGTCAAAAATTCATGTTCATATTTCGACCTATGTTCCTTGGGAAAAGTTGTTCAGTTTCATGGGCAGATTCACATCCTTTATTATTATCATACCTTTAAGTTACACGTTACCTACCTATATGCTTTCGCGTGGACCTTTAAAACGCCACTTTCAAAAAGCCACGCCACGTGGTTACTACAATCAGGTAGCTCGTTTGTTTGAAAATTCGATTCCTTGACTCAAACCTTTTTCTTTTTTCTCATTTTTTTTGCACTTCAAAACAGTCGCTTCGCGCATCGCAAGCGTGAGGTGAAGGTGGTAGGGTTTTTGTGCAAAGTCCGTCTGGGGAAGTACCACCCCCTTGCCTATTTCTGCCGTTAAATAGCAGTATTTGCACTGCTGTGTTTCGGTTTGAAGGAAGGGTGAGGGCCAGCGAAATTACTGGCACACGAGACACACCATCTTAGTTCTCGGGGTGGGTAACGTGCTTTGCTGTTTTATTAGTGTCAAGTTATGCCACTATTAAGACAGCGGGCTTCATGAGCGGTGGTGACCACTTTTCATCAGGTGGCCCACCTGCTCGTTTGCCCACTTGTCACATATAAAAAAAAATTAGAGTACCACCACCAGTCTAACTGGCTGACTAGATTACGTACGAATATGCTCTCACAGTATAAAGGAAACATGATACATATGGCATGAATACCGAACCGATGGATGAGTGAGTGGCTTGTCATAACATCGATAAGAAATGTAGGCTTAACAAACAAAACATGATTGTTTTGTTAGATTAATCTATCAATACTATGTGACTACTGTGACTAGTGAGTGTGAGTTATCCAAATTAGCAAGCCTCCAACAGACCTGGAAAACATAAGCTAAACGAGATTTTGTTTTTCTGAACCAAAAGAACATCGGATTTCCTTACATAACATAGCATTCTTAAATTAAAGAAAGGCCAAAAGTTTGAAAAAGATCTGTAATTGCAATTTTCCTTACCTTTTCAAAAAGTTAAGGTTTGTTTTCTTTCAGTTAAAAATGCTATCTTTTATAGCAAGAGTAGGTTCTTAATCCCTCCAGGTCACCTTTTTTATCTACTCTGTATGTACAGGTCCTATAAAATATGGGACTGTAGGTGGACCAAAGAAATTGGACCTCCTTGCTTGGTTGACATTGCGTAATGCGTATCAGTTTACCACCAAGCTAAAACCGCAAGTGAAGTAGTTTAAAGACACCACCTACCACTTTATCACTATTAAACGAGCAAAATTTGTCTCTATTATTTGTAATGGGTTTCTCGAAAACGTCTACTAACGATTTCGATGAAATTTACTGTAAGTACGGGAGTTTTTGAAAGAGAAAAAATCAATATAGCTAGCTCTCATGTCTGGAAAAATGCATTTTCTCCGTGTTATTGAGCATTTCTTGAAAATAGCACGATTCAGGAACCCTACAGCGCCATCTGTTATTGAGCTTTGGTTAAAATTACATAAAGCAAAGCTCATCGCCCATGTACTAAGCTTATTAAGTATGTAAAGAAAAATAAATTACTTAAAGGATGCCTATACGTGTAAAGCCGCAATCACACCTTCCTTAATTAAGAAACTAATTTGGCATACATTGCTCGTTGAAGTAAGCACATTGGAATAAACAAAACCAAGTCTATCAGCAATGTATGCCGAATTAGTCTTTGAATTTAGGGAGGTGTGATTGCGGCTTAAATGTGGATGGTTGCCTGTAACTCCTCTGTACCAGAAAACTCAGGTTGAATCTACCTAATGTTTTTTTTTTTTTTTTAAGTTTTTAATAATAAAATTTATTAAATATCATAACATCTAATCACAATATCTACAATTTATAACTTACATAAACTTTATAAACTAAAAATTTCTTCAAGGGCATCCCCACAAGACATGGTTCCCAAAAGGCTAGCAGCGTTGCCCCTTTGAATGGCGAGACTCAGCCTTTGAGCAAAAAAGCTGCCAGCTCTTCGGTCACCAGAGGTCTCATTGAGACGCTCCGAGAGATCCTTGATGAACTTTTTGGTTGATGGACCCCAAGTACCCATTGTCTCGAACCCTAATGGTGAGAACATGTAAGACTCCGATAGCTCGCAATATTTGCGGGTCTTTAAATTTTCGGCGTTACTCGCCGCAGCACCGGCTCGTTCACAGGTGGCACGCACGTGAGATGGGGCCAATGTGTCGACGCAGGTTACATCCCACACCAAGCATCTACCCTGTTGCCAAGGGATGAGCGTCAGTCCGTCGGGTCTCTTGCCGTCAGACCTAACAATTCCGTTTGGTTCTAACTTTGCCGGAATGTTAACTGAGGCGAGAGCCCGACGAACGACGTCATTGAGCGCTGCGTGCCGTGGGATGCGACCTGCGCTTCTTTGGCAGGAGAGGCCGTGGTGGCCCAGCTCGTCGACCGCTGCCCCACATTTGCATAGGTGCGGTTGGTTGGTCCTAAGGCCCAGTCTGAGGCCAACTGCGAGGGAAAGAGTGCATTCGTCTAGACATGTGCCAATTTTTGACGACGGGAGTGCATTTAACCAGTAACCGGACTCTTTTTCGAAAGCAGCGAGGAGGCGCGCGCGCTCTGTCGTGCTCTGGCATCCGGCAAGTAGATCCTGTTGAGTCTTCTTGCATAGAGGCTCGTCCCATTGTCGCTGAGAATGCAACAAAGTCGGAGCGTCACAGCGACAGTGAGACGTCCACTTATCTAAGGCTTCCGACCTATGAAGAACTTCAACCTGATTCAAAGCAGGGCCAACAATATGGCCGAATAATTTACTGCAACCAAAGGAAGAAGCCAAAAAAGCAGGTAAAGCTACCGCGGAAACCTTGCGTATCCCGATTCCGCCAAAGCGAACTGGAAGTGAAGCTTGGGACCATGCTCCTGAAGTAAGCTGGCAATTAAGAACTTTAGTCAGCAGGTCAGAAATAAGGTCATCTATTGTCAAAAGCAGGCTCTCAAATTTCCACAGATGGCAACTGCGTAGCACATAAGTAAATTTCGGTACAAAGAGGCAAAATTTTATTATAGATAAAGCCATATGTGAATTTATGTTAAGAAGGCGATCTGATGACCGTCGAAATTTTTCTATTTGCTCTTCGATAAAGAGTGGGATGGAATCATCAAGGAGAGGAGCTCCTAGAAGGCGTAATGTTAAATCATCAGGATTCTGAATGTGGGGAGCAACCTCTTCAAAATTCGCTAGAATTTTCCGTCTCAAGTCTGGTGCCACTGAAGGATGGATGTACAGCTCGCACTTAGAAAAGTTTAGTTTCAAGCCAATTTGTTCAAAGCCATTTATTAGTCTTGATAAGTCTTCCAAAACCACGTCAGCTTGACCTCCTAAGGTACCATCGTCGAGATACCAAATATTAAATTTTGAATGCAGGGAAGAGATTAATGGGTGAATTCCGAGGCTAAATATTGCAGGGCCCAGGGGATCTCCCTGCTGACATCCTACTGACGATAGTAGAAGCTTATCCTCGTATACCAATTTCGATGGTTTGCTATAGCATTGCCATAAATACGGAAAAACGGCAGGGATATGTTCCTTGACCTGGGCCAAAAACGCACCACGGTCAATTGAGTTAAAGGCATTTTTGACGTCAACTTTTAATAGAACCTCTCCAGCGTCGCTATTAAGAAACGTACGAGTTGCGTGTACTGCAGCTTCACAGCCGCTTTTAGATCCGAATCCAACCTGAATGGGCTGAAATTTATCCCCTAAGAAACGCATAACGTTTTTACACGCAATTTTGGATACTAACCGCCTCAAAGTGGTTCCAACTGCAATTGGCCTTATACCGCCATCCTTCTTTTTTAGAGCACAGAGATTCGCACCATACAGTAAATCCAAAATATCTTCGTTTACTTTGCCCGACAACATCAAGTTTACTAAGGTCGCTAAACTCACCGCCAAACCTCTGCTAGCGTCTCCAGCTGAAATACACAGCAGGTCCTTGAGGTGCTGCGGGGATAGGCCGTCTAAGCCACCACATGAACCATTTTTAAAAGACATTACGGCTGAGAGAACATCCTCGGGGGACACCTGCGGTACAACGTCAGACTGAGGAGATTCGGGAAGTTGACTTGCGTCAGAAGGGCTCGGATGCTTCGAACGAAGGGATTCCAAGGTTTCATCATTGACTGGTGCGACTATGTCATTTGAAAAAAGAAGCCGACTAGCGCCCCTTAAGTCACCATCACTAACCTTCTGTTCAACTTTTTTAAAGACGTTTCGCTCTCCACCTTTGTGCTTACATGGAAGCCTACTGTCGGGATCAGGAAGGGGCTGTGGCCGGGAACAATTATTTTTTAGTTTTTGAGTTAGGCTTATTTTTTTGTTGTCTTCTGTGCCAACAACAACGTGTAGAAACCGGTAGGCAAATAGAAGTAATTCCTCCCAACTGGCTTTGCAATTGGAAGTTGCCACTCGATCTATGCAACATTTCAAAGCGTTTGCTATACTTGTCCGGGCGCCACGAGGTATACGTTTGATGACCGGGACGTGCTTTTTTAAACGACTCAGAGTCTGCCAGAATGGCTCGGCAGACAGGGATGGGTTCGGAATGTAAGATGGCGATATTGGCGATGATGTCGCAGTAGCTGTAGTAGGTGTAACAGTATTTGGACCTTTTGGCTTATGTATTCTTGAAATATGTATATTAAGTCCATTCTTACTTCGAAAATAGCGAGGCAATCCCACGCAAAGATTGCATTTGAAATTTTCTCCTTGAGACAAATTAGAGCACGGTTGGTTATCGCTTGGAGTCGCACCAGCATTTTGCGACATGTTCTCACCATTAAAATAGTATATACTCGTATTTATAGTATTTTATATGTACAAATGAAGAAATACCACCCAACAACGGTTTTACTTAAAAACTACACACATAAACACTTACACACAAAACAGAGGAAAAAAAAAATTAAGACGTTAGCTGTAACAGAGCATAAAAGTCAAATAAAAATATGTACATACATAGCAGTCAAAGCTAGAACAATTTAAAAACCAATACAGATTCAGATATTACATTACCCTGGTAAGTTAATAACTAGTCTGACTCACGTCGGTCGACAGTTGTTAAATATAACAATCTAGATAAAATATGTCCAAAGGTCCAAAAACAAAGTACCAACACCATTGAGTAGGAACGACACTACCGCCGCTGCTGCGCAGAAAAACTGAAGAAAATGTAAACACCTCCGGAACGAACCAAGAAGAAGGTTGCAAAGTTTGTATACAGTTGGTGGCGCTTCTGTTTTTGCGTTGTTGTCATAAAGATCCTTCGTTGCGTTGCGTGGTCCTTTCGATGAAACTGATCTTTTTTTATCTGTGTTCGGATGAATAGAATTTGCAATAGAAGCTCTGCATCTAATTGGGGACATAAATTATCTGTGGCTTCTTCTTATTTGGTTTTCTACCTAATGTAGTTCCATCAAATATGATTATTTACATTATTCGTAGCAGGTGGAGAACTGTGGTCTCTGGGTACCCTGACGGGAACAAGGCGTGATATTATGTATGTATGTATTATTTCTTATAATTTTATTAAATAACTTTATTCGTGTTCAGTTAGATCGATATCAGGATAATGCGGCTTTACACGTATAGGCATCCTTTAAGTAATTTATTTTTCTTTACATACTTAATAAGCTTAGTACATGGGCGATGAGCTTTGCTGTATGTAATTTTAACCAAAGCTCAATAACAGATGGCGCTGTAGGGTTCCTGAAACGTGCTATTTTCAAGAAATGCTCAATAACACGGAGAAAATGCATTTTTCCAGACATGAGAGCTAACTAAATTGATTTTTTCGCTTTCAAAAATAACTTTATTCGTGTTCCGTTAGATCGATATCAAGATAATGTTGTTTACTTAAGCTTAATAAGACAAGTTACTAGATTGCTATCTAAACCAGTTCGGTTACAACTTCCTTCAAAACCTTGTTTGATTAATAATTCGTAATGTTTCACAAGTCAAATATAGGAATATTTTAATAGATGTACTACTTACTTACCTACTCACAACACATTTGAAATATCGTTGTCATTTTTCATTAGAATGTTTGCAAATATTTTATAAACTAGGCAAAACTTAAATAAAGAATTCGATCAGATATTTATCTTATCTTATTAGCCATTTCTGTCCCACTGCTGGGCAAAGGCCTCCCTCCGTTCCTTCCACTGGTCTCTACTCTGAGCCTCTTGTTGCCAGTCTTTACAGAAAGCGTCGAGTTCATCGCGCCATCTGCGCCGTGGTCGGCCTCGACGCCGTCTGTTACTTGGCGGTTGCCAGATAGTTGTGGTCTTGGCCCAGAGTTCCAGCGGCATGCGACTTACGTGACCAGCCCAGTCCCACTTTAGCTTGGCAGTTGCGTGGGTCACATCGGCAATTTGTGTTTTTGAGCGTATTGTGCTGTTCCTGACCCTATCGGTCAGTTTCAGGCCCAACATACTACGCTCCATTGCTCGCTGGCAAACTGCGAGTCTGGACCTTTGAGCTTCCGTCAAAGACCAAGTCTGTGCTCCGTAGGTGAGTGTTGGGAGAATACACATGTCCACGAGTTTACGTTTTAATGACAATGGTAGGTCACCTTTCATGTGTTCTTTCATCGACCAATAGCTCCTCCAGGCATTTTCGGTGCGTCGAGCAACTTCTTTGTCTTGTCGTGCCTGGAAGGACACCATTTGGCCGAGGTAAATGTACTCGTGGACATATTCCATTCTCCCGCTGTCTACTGTTACCACCCTCTTCGAGCTATTTGTCATGAGCTTGGTCTTTGACATGTTCATCTCTAGTCCAGCTTTGCGGCTTGCTGTACTAAGGTCTTGGAGCATAGTCTCTAGTTCGGCTGTTGACGACGAAAATAAGACGATATCGTCGGCGAAACGAAGGTTGGTCAGCTTCTTTCCGCCGACGTCAATGCCCTTCCCATCCCACATGTCACCTATTTCCCGAAAGACTTCCTCCAAGGCGCTGGTGAATAGTTTTGGGGACAGCGGATCTCCCTGTTTGACGCCTTTATTTATGTTAAATTGTGGACCTGCAGACTCTAGTTTTATTGCGGCTGTACTATTACTGTATATTAATTTTAGGAGGTTTATATAAGTGGGATCTATATTTTGATTGTGTAATGCATCAAACAGGGACTCATGTTTTAGACTGTCAAACGCCTTGGAGTAGTCAACGAAAGCCAGGTAAAGTGGAAGGTTAAATTCGACGTGTTTTTCCAAAAGCTGGTTGAGTGTGTGCAGGTGATCTGTGGTAGAGAGACCAGGTCGGAAGCCTGCTTGTTCAGGTGGTTGGTTTAGATCTAGTTGACCCGCAATGCGACTCTCTATAACTTTAATAAAGGTTTTGTATAGGTGTGAGACTAAACTTATGGGTCGGTAATTATTGATGTCGCATCTGTCTCCTTTTTTATGTAGTAAAATAATGTTTGAATGACAAAATTTGTGTGGCAATTTTCCTGTTACTAAAATTGAATTAAATAAGTTGGTCAAGTGAGGTAAAAGTGTCGCTTCGCCTACTTTAAGGGATTCCGTGGTGATGCTATCTTCGCCCGGGCATTTACTATATTTCATCTTGCATAGAGCGCGATGGACTTCTAGCTCTGATATGAGAGGGATAGAATCGTGGTAATGGTAATCTATATGATATACAGGTGTTACATTGTCAGGGTTTTCACCATAAAGATTTTTATAAAAGTCAGTGCAAATTTTCATAATTTTGTCTCGGCTTCTCTGTTTAACCCCTTCACAGTCTTTTAAACAAGTTATCCACGACTTTCCTTTTGATAGCCCTTGCCTGGCTGTTCTCAGAGATCGATTATGTTCTAAAGCTTTTTGTATTGATTCTTTGTTATAATTTCTGATATCTTTCCTGATGCAACGTTTCACTGCTTTATCTATTGTTCTGAATTCAACACTTGTTACACTTATTTCTCTAAAAATTTCTCTGTCTTCTATGAGTTTTAATGTTTTGTCAGATAACTTTAGTTTTTCCTTTTTAATTTGTTTTATCTTCGCACTGGCTTTTCTTATACTTTGCTCTATATTTTCAAATTGGACCTGAACCTCAGTGTTCTCAATTTCTGCACCCTGATCAGAATTAAGATATTTATAAAGCAAAAAAAGGATCCATTTCTTCTCAGAACAAAAACCTCCTTAATTTCTTTGCCATGTCCACTCGACAGAATTGTTAACAAAAACCAAAAACTGAAATGTATTGCGCCGATTCAAAATAGAGGCAAGAAAAATGACAGAACATAAAAGACCAATAAAAAAGTTGACTTAAAGAAATTACTGGCAATTCGAATTGGAAACCGTTTGCTTTTTTTAGTATCAGCCTGGATGCATAGAGGAAATAAATCACCTGGATGGACCAAAATTCTCCCTTCAACTTGTAACAGTACAATTATACGGTTTGGTAAATTAACTAGGTGAGTTTAGGTAAATTAGGAAATTTTTACAAACCTGTTTCTACGGCGAAAACACCGTAGAAATACAGAGACGTCCCAATAATCGCAATGTAAAACACTTTTGAGCCAAATACCACTTTTCACGAACAAAAACTTAATTAACCACCTGATAAAATAACCGAAACACAAAAAAACAACGTCCGCGATAAGACACTTCACAAAATGAACGTTATCAGAGAATTTGATAACGCTACGATAAAACGACGCACTACATAAATGCCTGCCTTATGCCTGCACAAACTTTTTAGACGAGCATTTGTTTTAATTTTTAAGAACAGGTTTGAAAAAAGAACGTTGATAAAATAAAAAGAACTGTTCGTCTCATAACGTTTCGCGCGCGTAAGTGACTTCTAGTCACTAAACAGTATTTGGTTGCGTTGCGTAGAGTCGCAGTTATTAGTGGGTGTTATGATAAGCTGATTTAGCAAATTATTCAATGCAAAGCTGGTGTTTTAACGGTGATATGATAAGTTTATGTTATTGTAAGGCCATGTTCATTATAATTCAATGGAACCTTGAGCACTTTCTCTTGTGCGCTCTGATGGAACTTATGACACAAGTTTAGTTTGTTTAGCTCCAGTGATTAACTAGGCAATTTTTTACGGTTTGTGTCATTCAGAATAATTAACTATGTTTCGAAAGCACGTTTTGTCTACCTTTGTAGAGCTTTATATTTGTTTACGGCTGTTTTATCCACGAAAAGTCACCAGTACATACAAAAAGCACTACATACAAAAAGTAATAAATTAAGGCTGCCCTACTAAAAACCTATTTTTTTAGGCGATTTTTGTTCGATTTTTGTTTTAGTTCTATCTTAAAAACGGGAACACTTACAAGCGTGAAAATTAGAATTTTTATAGTGCGCTATATAATAACAAAAAGTAATAAAACTGGTCAAGTGCGAGTCGGACTCGCGCGTTTTTAATACACTTCTGCGTGACTGCGCGTCCATAACTATAATAGGCTAAGATCCCACGACAAGATTATGCACCTATCTGTTATTTGAACGAAATGTGGTTTATATGGAAGCTTATACATGGGGTCATACAACGCCCTAGGGTTGCCTATAAATTTCTTGCCGCAAGTACCTCAAAAGCACATATTATCAACATTTTGGTTGTACCTTTACCCGTTCGTGAGATAAAGGGTCTTGACAGACAGACAGACAGACGGACAACAAAGTGATCCTATAAGGGTTCCGTTTTTTTCCTTTTAAGGTACGGAACCCTAAAAATAATACTATCAAGAATTTTATTACTCAGCCAAATGATGTACACTCAACAGCACATCAGTAGAAACACTTTTGGACCTTATGGCATGGTAATAGAGTTGAAAAAGTTTCTACCGACGTGCGGTTGACCGTACCAGTCGCAGGCAAATCGTATAATTCGCCGTTTGCAAACGGCCGGCAAATAGCATACGTTCAGCCTAGCAAATTGTACAACGGCGGCGTTGTTGGCAGATTGTAAACGGGTTTAGATCACTATTGGTGCATTTTAGGTTAGTTAGTTAAGGCAAACCCACCCTAACTGGGGATCGATTAAGTTGGTTAGGTTATCTTATCTTGCGACCTACTTTCGACCACAACGCCAGAAATGAATTACGCGTCGTTACGTAAAATGACGAATGTAAACATTTCTCGGCATTTTGCAAAATGCCAAGGCATTATGTGAAGCGGCGGATTATAAAATTTGCCTGCGACACCTACATACTCGTAATGTGAACAACACAACAGCTGGTAAATGTACGTTGCGCAAACTCGTCGAATTCGTCAGGATAACAATATGTGTATGTTGTAACTCGAAACCCGCCTACAGACACCTTGCCACCTCCTAGCCAACTGGTATATCACTACACTAGACAAAACAACCTAAGACAATGAAAGAGGCGCTTGCACGGAGCAAAGCGCTTGACATTCAGGGACTCCATTATTCTTGAACTAGGTAGCTGGTGCCTGCGACTTCGTCTGCGCAATATTGGACAATTCACACAATCCTATCCTACTTCCTACTATCCTATCCTATATCCTATAATATGTTTGTTACTCTTTCACGTAAAAACTACTGAATTGATTTTTTTTTACTATGTATGGGCTTACTCTTGACCTCGATCTAGCCTTGAGGACAGAGATGAGGTCGACGATAGAACGAGCTTGCCCCACATATACTCGTACCTAGGTTAGGTCCTGGAATAGCACATACATAGGCTACTTTTTACCGCGGCAAGACACTTCACTCCCACGGGAAAACGTATTTAATGCGGGTGAAACCGGAGGCGGAAAGCTAGTATCTTTATAAATTGCAGCTTAATGTGTTAATGTGTAAATTACAGCTTAAAGTACCCTAAACCGACGAGCATGTATGAAAGGATTGATGAAAGTACAGGAAGCAAGGGAAGTATGTCAAGATCGTAGCAGGTGGAGGACTGTGGTATCTGCCTACCCCGACGGGAACAAGGCGTGATGTTATGTATGTTAATGTGTTATTCTGATGTATAAGCTACATTATTGTAAAGTTTCATTAAAATCCATTCAGTAGTTTTTACGTGAAAGAGTAACAAACATACATCCATACATGTTTACAAACTTTCGCGTTTACGATACCTATATTAGTAGGATGAAAGAGAAATATTATTAGTTTTTACATAGTTTTTA
The DNA here is from genome assembly GCA_947532105.1 of Athrips mouffetella. Lineage (NCBI taxonomy): Eukaryota > Metazoa > Arthropoda > Insecta > Lepidoptera > Gelechiidae > Athrips > Athrips mouffetella. Next base: position 15,466,232 of record OX383977.1, read on the forward strand.
AAAATTCTTATCATTCCTCTTGGAGGCTTACACCATGACATGGGCCTTAGCCAAGTGTGATAGAGTCTTGGTGCGATACTGAGATTATTGATATTATTGTAATATTTAATTATGTTGTAAATGTAAAATGGGTAAGTCAAAATTTTAAATTGTCATTACTAGGTCAAGCAGGGTATCATATGAAAGGGCTTTATTTATTATTATCATTATTAAGATGGTATGTCTTCACTAGCTCCCTTAAGACGCAATCACACCTTTTCAAATTTAAACACTAATTCGGCATTCATTGCTGGGAGCTTTGGTTCTGTTAATTCCAATACACTCACTTCAACGAGCAATCTGTGCCTAATTAGTTTCAGAAAGGAAGGTGTGATTGCGACTTTACCTTTCAAACCAAAACACAGCAGTGCAAACACTGCTACTTTGGCGTGGTACTTCCCCAGACTGACTTGTATGTTTTCTATTGTAGGTAGTTAGTTCGTACCGATATTTTTTTATTAAATCCACACTACGGAGCGACTAATGTGTTATGACAATGGCATAAAGCAAGCCGATCAATCATATCATTAGAGCTAAATAATAAAGCCATTCAGCTTCGACGTGGGACGAACTTTTTGCGGACATTGACAAATTATTGAGAAAGAGCGCCATTCAACTTTTGAATGTGAATGATGCTTCAGGCTTTGAGTGGAATCAATTTTGTTGCTAAATAAACATAAATTACCGTGTAATGCATCTTATAACTAACAGCTGACGGATAGTCTAATTTGAATTTGAAATTGTTAGCTTTTTATTCAACGTCCGGCTTGAAGGACCAATGTTGACTTTCAAGCAAAAAGAGCCAGTAGTCGGCTTTTTTTATTTTTTATTATTATTATTTTTTTCAATAATAAAACTCTTTATTTTCACCACAAGGTAAACTTAAACTTATAGTGTCGTCATGTCCGTGTCTGTCTGTCTGGCATAGCTGTAATGAATTCTTTTTTCGTCTACCCTATTAGGTGGAGCGTCGTTATAGGTCTTTTAAAAATACTACTACTATGAGTATTCTCACAACATTTACACACAGAATATACTAATAATATTTTAAAAATACATATCTAACGACTTCCACATCATGGGGTAGACTTAACGTATAGGGGAGGCAGCCTAAAATTTTTTTTCTTTTAGTATTTTGTTTTATCATTTTGTCGGCGTGACTATGCTAACTGTGATGCTAATCATACCAAATTACAGCTTTCTAGTACTAAGCCGCGGACAGACAGACGGACATGACGACACTATAAGGGTTCCTTGTTGACTACCGAACCCTAAAAAGCTGTCATATCACTAAGAGAGGTGACAGTTGTTTTTATTAGATGATAGGGTGTGTCTATAAGTACCATTCTGCTATACGGGAATCGATACTATACGAATGTACTTAATTACCGTATCAAATCTCTATTAATGAGCCAAGTTGCGAGGTTCCTAGCTTAAGCACAGATTAGATAACAGTAAACTGACGTTTGGTTTCAGGCGCGAATTGAGAGCGACCACGCCAGCGCTGGCGCGACGGGTGTTCGAGTTTGCGGTTCGCGGAATATTTGATTCGATGTATTGCATATGGCGTCATCAGTTGCGTATGGCAGTTTTAAAAAAAAAACCGGCCAAGTGCGAGTTGGACTCGCGCCCAAAGGGTTCCGTACCTATCTACCATATGATAAACTAAAAGCTTTTGCTCTTTGATTTTAAAAACTCCGCGACCATACAACTTGACCCCTCTTTTATAGAAAAGTTCTTGAAACGGGAGCTCACCTTAATTGGTTACAATTAGTTGTGAGAAAAATTGAAATATTTAATGATTTTAGACTTTTCCCTTTATTTGTACTGTGAGACCCAGCTTCTTGCCAAATTTCATAATTTTAGGTCAACGGGGAGTACCCTGTAGGTTTTGCTTTTTTGCATAAATGTATGAAGATGAGGATATAAAATGCCATATCTTTTGATTGCGTCGTTGTAAAAAATTGAAATTTTCAGATCTTGTGTGGTTTATGGACCTTAATATTCGTTATCAATTTCAACCTGATACCTCTTCTCGTTCGTGAGAAAAAGGGTCTTGACAGACAGACAGACAGACGGACAACAAAGTGATCCTATAAGGGTTCCGTTTTTTTATTTTGAGGTACGGAACCCTAAAAATGTGATTGAATACCTAAGTACTAATATTTAAATGTCACCGTAAACTTATTCTAATAATATACTAAACATAATTACTTTAGCTATAATATCTTAAATCTTGTCTCCGTTGAAACAAATAACTACACTAACTTAGTTTCCTTTAACTGTTAATTGCAATGTCCGATCAATGTTATATGATAAAGACACCTTACTAGTGTATAAAAATAATAGTTGACACTAGGTTTGCAGCTTGTATACATACCAATATAAACATGTACTTTATTTAAGTTAACCGTCTGTTGTCAAAATAAAATAAAATCATCATTGGTCTGGTTTCAAATGATAATTGATAACTCTTCCATAACAGCGGGATGTTTGCTACGTTTGAGATGTTTAAGATTAAATTTCGACACATTATTTACCTTGTAAAAGTACGTTTCTAACAAGTAATAAGTCTAAGTCGTCTAATCATGCCTACATTCAATGATAGCTGCAGGGAGTTTAGGCCAGTATCAACCTTTGAGGTATCGACTAGATAAACAAACAAACAATTAGTAGGCGTGTGTAAACCCAGGTCCCGTAGCCAAGGACGCTGGGTCTTGCTTGACTCACGTTGGCCGACAGTTGGTGCCAACTGGCTGAGGTGCTTTGCATTTTGGATGGGAGTATTCAGTGTTATAATAAATTGTCGTCATTTAAAATGTAGATAGTAAGTACGGGTGCCTTAAAAAACCGGCCAAGTGCGAGTCGGACTCGCGCCCTAAGGGTTCCGTACCTATCTACCATATGATATACTAAAAGCTTTTGCTCTTTGATTTTAATAACTCCGTGACCATCCAACTTGACCCCTCTTTTATAGAAAAGTTCTTGAAACGGGAGCTCACCTTAATTGGTTACTATTAGTTGTGAGAAAAATTGAAATATTTAATGATTTTAGACTTTTCCCTTTATTTGTACTGTGAGACCTAGCTTCTTGCCAAATTTCATAATTTTAGGTCAACGGGAAGTACCCTGTAGGTTTTGCTTTTTTGCATAAATGTATGGAGATAAGGACATAAAAAGCCATATCTTTTGATTGCGTTGTTGTAAAAAAATGAGATTTTCAGATCTTGTGTGGTTTATGGATCTTAACATCCGTTACCAATTTCAAACTGATACCTCTTCTCGTTCGTGAGAAAAAGGGTCTTCACAGACAGACAGACAGACGGACAACAAAGCGATCCTATAATGGTTCCGTTTTTTATTTTGAGGTACGGAACCCTAAAAATAATTGAAAGGGCGACCTATATTCTTCAAGTAAGATCTCATATTTTCATACAAAAAAGCTTAAAAGATCGTGGTTTTTAGGGTTCCGTACCTCAAAAGAAAAAAACGGAACCCTTATAGGATCACTTTGTTGTCCGTCTGTCTGTCTGTCTGTCAAGACCCTTTATCTCACGAACGGGTAAAGGTATCAGGTTGAAATTAATACCATATATTAGGATCCATGAACCACACAAGATCCGAAAATTTCAATTTTTTATAACGACGCAATCAAAAGATATGGCATTTTATGTCCTCATCTCCATACATTTATTCAAAAATGCAAAACCTACAGGGTACTTCCCGTTGACCTAAAATTATGAAATTTGGCAAGAAGCTAGGTCTCACAGTACAAATAAAGGGAAAAGTCTGAAATCATTAATTATTACAACTTTTCTCACAACTAATGTTAACCAATTGTGGTGAGCTCCCGTTTCAAGAACATTCATATAAGAGAGGGGTCAAGTTGGATGGTCGCTGAGGCGATTTTTGTTTTAGTTCTATTTTAAAAACGGGAACACTTACAAACTTGAAAATTGGTATGTTTATAGTGCATAAGCTATAAAATAACAACAAATAATAAAATTTGGTCAAGCGCGTGTCGGACCCAAAAAATCTAGCACATTAACTTACTGAAATTTCAACTAATACAATTATGTTTATGTGGTGGTACGGAACCCTCAGTGCGCGAGTCCGACTCGCACTTGGCCGGTTTTTTGGCTAGACTATAGGTAGAACCTAAGGTAGGAGTCAATCTTTTATTAAAAACTTAACATCTGAAAACAACGTCCGTTATTTGCAAAATTTGATGCATATCTTTATCCTCATACCTACTTATCTTTTTACAAGTAACAGTGTTTAAAAGTAAATAAGAATAAAACCATTTCGACCTTAATTTTCAGAAATAGTTAGGTGCAGTGAAAAGTAGGTCAGAAATATTTGCTGATATATATATTTGGTCGATCAATAGTTATAGTTACTTCATTGATCAAATCAAAGATAAAATCTACTAGAATAAGACTGAAACCGGCTGCTAAAGCCCACGTGCGTGTCTGACCCGAATGCTGCACCGACGCACCTTTCCACAGTAACAAACAACCCGTCACGTGGGTACAGTCAAGCTTACAAAAGTTAATCAAAATAAATATCGCAGAAACTTTCATGCCTGTCTGTATTTGCCTATTCATCAAAATCCAGAATATAGCGTCGGGAATTCTCCCAATGTGGAGTTTCGCTACCGCGGATATAAAATTATTTGCTCCTAATATTTCGGCTCCAGAATGGGTCAAAGGGCTCGAATCGTAATCAGTCAAAAGAAATCAGCTGACACTACGAGAACCCACGACTATTTTCTAAATGAAGAAACATGAGCAGAAGTTATCAAAGATTGACAAGGCGAAGGGGACTTTGAATGGAGTTATATGGAGACGAGACATGAGCAGAAATTATCAAAGTTTGACCTCAAGGCCAAGGGGACTTGGAAAAAAGATTTTTAGGTGGCAACTGTACACACTGTATGTAAAGAGACGAGGCGTAGACATAATATAGCTACACTACACCTTACGTAAGCGATATTTATTAACTTTCGATCTTATTGATGGCCTAGTCAAAGAGAGGCACGAGTTGAGTTTGTATTGTTTAATGGTTTGTGAGAGACGCGTGTTGCAAAGAAGAACTAAAAGAAAATCGAAAAATTCATAACCACAGGCAGTATATTCGAGCCTGCGTCTTCTCAGTCTGTACCGGAGACGCCTTTACCAACTAGGGTACCAGGCTCCTGCCGTTGTTGTATGCGAATAGAACTCGCAAAATTCATAACGACGGTAGCCAAGTTGATTAAGGCGTCTTCGCAGGCTCGAATCCTGCCTGTGGTTATGTATTTTGCAATGTTTTCTAATTTGCTGAAATATCCGAACACAGGAAGTGCTAAAATAAAATAATTTTCAAAGTGCATTCATTACCTGGAGATGCTAGACTAAAAAGTGTCGGCTCTCTGACAGTCATTATTAGAAATACAATCCTCAAACTCAATTAATCAAGATATAAAAAAATTAAGTAACTTACCCATGGCTGTCTTCTCGCCTGTGTAATCCCAAAAAATATTGTCACTACACTCTTAGGTAAAAAAAGTTTATCACTTTGCAATATCACAGTCGGTCTTTGAATTGATACACTATGCACTTGCTTGTCTTAATAGGTCCACTGTTTATACGAAATAGTCTTGAATCTGCAAAATAGTAAATAAATTAAACTTTAAGTACCTAAGTGCGTACTTACGTTAGAACTAACTTTTTTGGAAACTTTTCTACTCACAACAAATAAAGAACCCTAGAGATAATTTCCTGTTTCAATAGACCAAAGTACCTACATAATAAATTTTTCACGCCCTTGACTATGTAACCGAATTAAATACACACAATCGAATACCTATACTAGAAAGTGCCGAATTCAAGTTTACAAGAGTGTAAGAGCGTTTTTAAATCAGATGATCATTAACACAACTTTACGAAAAGCTTATAACTTCTTCCCTAAACAAACAGCTTATTACTCTAAACAGATCGAAACACGAGCTCCCATCGAACTTGCGACACAAAACAGCACCTCAACATAGATAAGAATCTCAGAATTGCAGACTATAACACGAAATACCGAGGAGTTGTCGAAACGTGTGCAATTTGCGCGGAATAGTTACAGAAAATACTTGCAGTAACGTAAAACGGAACCGTCAGGCTGTCGTTAGAACGCGCGGGCGCAACAAATACAACAAGTGAGCACCAACTACTGTGGTTTCTATTTTGTAGAGTGACTATGAGTTTGGAGGATTTGCTGGACTTTGGAAGAACCCTGAGCAGACCATGATCTACGCTTTTGAGTCTCCAATTCATCAGGTTCATAACAAAGATTTTGACTGGAATCACAAGCACAGGCACTATTTCCGACATTTTGCACCTTACCTTGTGATGATTAAATAAGGAGCAATTAAAACAGCATTCGACTCAATTGATTAAATTCGTATTTGGAAATAGGAAAATAACAAAAGTACTTCGTTGTGAAGTCTTGAAATCCCCAGAAATGAAGGTAGCTCTACTATAATGAGAATGAGCGTCAACAAAAGAAACTGGGGTTATGTAGCGAAACAAGAACGAGATTGACTTATTATAACACTTTCGCGAGAATGCACAAGTGCTGCGTTAATGTATGATAAATTCTAATGTCACTAAATTTGCGATTGCATCTGTCAGTTTCTTTAAATATACTTAGAGAATTTAAAGAAAATTCGCTGGCTCAGAAAATAAAACAGAAATTGTTAATACCGTCGTGGGAAGAAGAATAATAAGTACTTAAACAAAGTTAGATATGAGTTATAAACGCGAAAGTTTGTAAATATGAATGGATGTTTGTTACTCTTTCACGTAAAAACTACTGAATGGATTTCAATGAAACTTTACAATAATATAGCTGATACATCAGAATAACACATAGGCTACAATTTATAAAGATATTATGTGAATTGGCCAATTCTGCGCTGACGAAGTCGCGGGCACCAGCTAGTTAGTAAATAAATAGTAAAAATACGTATCGGGGACATTTCATTCATAATCATCTGATTAACTAGACAAAGTCTGTACTATGAGTACTGATATAGATAAATAAATAACATCCAGACACAGATGATCAAACACCTACTTTCGGGATCGAACCACCCGCGACCAATGCCGCCGAAAGCGGGGGCACTACCAACTACACCAATAGGCCAGTCAGAAAGCTGGTACGGTCAACCGCTTGTCGGTAGAAACTTTTTCAACTCTATTACCACGCCATAAGGTCCAAAAGTGTTTCTACTGATGTGCGGTCGTGTTTACCTACTTATAGCAAGAAATTTCTAAGTTTCACCAGAAGCATTCGATCAGGGTTAAGAAGCGTAGAATACGTGTCAGGTTACGAGCCTTCTGGAATATTTTTTTTCTGTTTTGCGCGAAAACTGTTATGCTTAAAAGTACCTAAGGACTTTTTACTCTTAAAACCGATTCGTCAAGACAGCAGGGTGCCCGCCAATTGGATTTGCGACAAAAACTTCAGACAAGCACTTTTAAATGTAGAGTCATCCCATCAAACGTCTTAGAAAAATCGGAAAGTAAAGTGGATTTAGAAAATTTCGTATAGCGATGTAGGCCGCAAGTATTACTGGTAAGCACATAGAAACTTAAATATTGATTTCTGCGTGTCGAAGTGAAGTAAACACGACAACTTTCTACAATGCATCTCGATTCAACTGAATGCAGTAGAGAGAGTAGGTAAGTATTATAATATCGTTTTATTATTCAAAATTACAGCTACAGTACCATGTAATGAGGTAGCCGAGAGAAAGGCACATCAAAACGCGCCATTTATTTGTCGGAAGCTGGGCGTAATGTAAACTCTTAATTACGTTTGTCCTACCGCATTGAGAACATAATACAAGTTACATAAACCCGAATCAAAGAGATGTCTTTGCAATAAGATTGTTGAAGATGTAATTAACTGAGTAGACTTGAGACAATCTCCACTTTTCTTGGAGTGTGTAGGAAAAAGCTATGAAAGTTTTACGTGTAGAACAGACGTTACATACAACCACTTAAAAAGCAATTTTTTAAAGTTGTCGGTGCAATGTAATGCAGCTAAGTAAATGACATGATCTCTACAGCTAATGGTAAACCTTTGTGTGGTGTGAAATCGAACCATCAAACACCGGTTAGAGACAGCAACTCTACTACTAGGTCATTTTGAAGATAAAATTTTTGAAGATGTAATTAATTGAGTAACCTTAACACAATCTCCACTTTTCTTGGAGTGCGTAGGAAAAAGCTAGCAAAGTGCTGCGTGTAGATAGACGTTACATACAAAGCAATTTTTAAAGGTCGATGCAATGCAGTCAGATGATCTCTACAGCTAATGAAAACCTTTGTTTGGTGTGAAATTAAATCTAACCATCAAACATCAGGAAGAAACTTAACTCTACTATATCTTCCCGAGACATAAGTTCTAAAATAACTTAAATTTGAGGTTTTGATAATTTGGAATTAAAAGCGAACTTAAATATACCAGCCGATTCTATGTAGAACCGACCAGAGACAGGATATCCAGCAAACTCCGGTGACGCAAATGTCCATTGTAAACATTGTCTGTCCGTTTGTATGGGACAATCGGTTTGTGTAGGGTTTCAGTTTCCTTTACGTCAGTCTAGGTCACTAGACCGTGAACTGGTAGGTATTAAGCTGAACTGTACCAAACAATATTGGGTTAGGTTTCGCTTCTGCGTTTTATCGTTTTAGTTCACAAGAAGAGAAGTAAGCAGATAATAAACTTTAAACGAGAATATTGGCCGCTCATATTAATATCAATGACCGATAAATTATTACGTGGAAGTACGAGTAGGTTGCGAGTTAGCTCTACATATCCATTTATATTCAAAATTGGAATTCGACACCGCTTAGATCTTAAAAATAAAAACAGGTCTGTTAGTAAAAAGCCTAAAACAATACAAATATATTTAAATTTTTCGCGTGATTTTTTTTTTATTTGTAAGTCACGTGATCAGAAACACCAAGTAAAACCAGGTCTGTTAGTAAAAAGCCTAAAACAATACAAATGTATTTTAATTTAATTTTTCCCGTGCGATTTTATTTTATTTGTAAGTCACGTGATAAGAAACACCAAGTTTAACGATAAGATAGATAGATAGATACAGACATGTCTTCAAGAAATACGGAATACCTATACGGTCTTTTTATAAATCTACCCTACGCAATAAAACTTACAACCACATTTGATGGTACTTAGACACGTTACATTTGAAATAAAATCGGCTTGCTTCTTATTACACGGCAAGAACATAATACATGATAAACGACGGCCTGGCCCAGTATAGTAATTGCCGAATAATAATAGTCGGTGAACAAAAACTGGTAGATCAAGTCTCTATACCGAAGAATGTGAATTCGGCAAACAAATCAACCAAGCCGGTTTTAGGATATCAAATTTATATAGAACGTCCTTTGGCTAGGCATCTTGATCTTGACGAAAATAGCCACCCAAAAACAGTTAGAAACAAGAATTTGGAAACAGCTAGTGAACTAGGTACAAATCAATTTTGGACCAATTTTATTGATTAAAATAAACTTAGTAGGTACGAATGCCTGCCCCGTGTGGTGCCGGCAACCCTTACATACCCGTGGGTGTCGTAAGAGGCGACTAAGGGTTATAAACTGGAGGATGGGCAGCAGCATCCTCCTTTGTATCTAACATCTTACTTACTGCGATCACCTACAACCGCGGTCTATGGTGCCAGCCGTAACGCTAACAAGCGAGGTGACTATGGTACTTCCCCTCTACATTTTTCCAGCAAAAGCTAGAATTCTAGAGGGAGCTCCCTGTCCTGTAGTGGACGTTTCATGGGATGTTATAATGTGGTACGAATACAGCGTGAATTTCATTGGTTTCGCTTCCGAAGCCCAGTGATTCTACTCATAATAACAAGTTGGTTACTTTTCCATACAAAAAATATTTTTTACTCTGAAATAATTTTTCGACTTCCCGTACAAAATGAGCCGCTCACGTGACCACTTTAGTATGGAGTAGAAAATAATAGGTCTTTACCTATGAAATTGCCGAGATTTTCGTACAGATTAATGAGATCATAATTTCCTATAATACTAATGCGATTTTTTTCATTTGTCTTATATTTGAAAGTTGACTTCAAGGTTATCAATTTACGCATAAAATAAAGTTTTTATTTTTAGTTTGATATATAAAACTAATGGTTCGAAAAATTGTTCGTCTTAAATGTCGTCCGATTTCATCATTAGATTTGTTATATTTTTTTACAGATAATATTTTTCGGAAATTAAATTAAATTTTCTGTTAGCTTAATGTCTTCCCAATAATGCTTAAAAAAATAAAAATAATTGGATTTATAATTCCTAAGAAAAATGCAAAAATGTTAGTACTGAAAATTATATACAAAACGGCAATTTCATAGGTATTATTTTTTTCTTCAAAAGGGGTTGATTGATTCATGGAGCGAAATCAATGAAAATACACGTTGTAGGTAATTACAGAAGTTACTTTATAGTAACAAATTGAAATAATATGGCTAAAATAAATTCCAATAGAAAGCAAAGGACAGACGTAAACAACATGCGTTATCTATCTGCATTGCACTGCAGTAGCTGACCGATCGATAACTAACACAGGTTAATATTCCCGCGTTTTTCTTTATTGCTGTCGCAAAAGAGCGCGAAACCACACTAAACTTTTAAAATCACATCAAAAGATAATCAAAATCACGTTTTGTCGATAAAAATCACCGGTAAATAGACAACGAAGAGAACAAATACAAACGCTCACTCTACTACGGTCGTAACGTAACTGGAAATAACACTCGGGACGCTAGACGCGGTATAACCTAGCCGAGTTGAAATAGCGGGGTGAACAGGAGCGGTTTCTAAGGACAGGTGGTGACTGAAATGGGGCGGGTTGGACGCCATTCATGCTAGGGATGCATGGGATAACTTCCGCATTCACTCGCCGCGCCGTTATTATAAAATGTATCTCTACCTGTGAAAAAATATATCTGTACTAGCGGCCCGCCCCGGCTTTGCACTGGAAGCTAGATTTCGTTAAAAGATCCCAGATAATTGCATTTTCAGTATTTTTCGATTTTGAAACGTGTTTCTTTTTTGTTTTAGATCTATCGTAAAAGTAAATTATAGAATAACTAGAATAACAATAAATTATAAAAACTGGTCAAGTGCGAGTCGGATACACTTCTCAGCTGGCGGCTCACACTTAGCCCGTTTTTTGATCTGTAGGATATTTCATATTAACATTCATACTTACCTAATTTTCATCCCCTTGAGGGATGGTTTTTTCCTAGTCTAAATCCTAATTTTTTTCGGGATTTTTATACGAACTTTCATCCCCTTGGGATTTGAAATCTCAAAATTGCTGAAACACGTGTTTCTTATTATTAACTAAAATCCAAATTTTCAAGTACCGCATGTCAAAATCTGTAGGATTTTCATACAAACTTTCATCCCTTATTTCACCCCCTTAGGGGATGAATTTTGAAAAATCCTAAAACAAGTACTTTTTTATTTTTTTCCCAGAGCTCAAAGCCAAATGTTTATAATTCTACCTTTAAAAATGAAAGACTTATAGACCACCAAACGGAAAAAAATCATTTCCTTTTTCACTCCCTTGAAGGATGATTTTTAAGAAATGCTTAAACAAATGCTTAAAGGGGATCGTTGTATGAAGACCCCCGCATTAAATCCTCAGTCGATGAAACTTTGCTGGGGTATTACACTACATGAGACACCTTCTATAAAATTTAAAAAAAAAATCGTTTCTTTTCATTTTTCCATACAAAAATTACAAAAAATGTATGAAAAAAGTTTTTTTTTTTTGATATTTTGAATTTAAATTTAATTCACGATTCTTTATCATCCTGTCAAATAAAATCTGCTTGAGAAATTAATGTTGGGGTCAACTGCTTCGTTGCCTACACTAACCAGTTGCAATAAGCTTCTTGTAAACAAAACAGGTGGCAGCAATTTGGACTCGCTTTTTGCTACTGGCGAACCGTTTTTCCTTTTTTCTTGGCTGATTCCACGGAACTGATTCAGAGATAAAACAAGAATTTCTATTTCATACAAACTTTATTTAAATCAAAAAATAAAATCTACAATAATCCTTTTATTTTAAAATTAATATGTATAATTAAAATTCATACTTCAGCTTCAAATTTTCAAACTTTTAGCAATATTTTGCCATAACCACCATAATTTCTACCCCATCAAGACAGGCTCTTTACTTTTACCTCCGAATCACCACTAGCTTTAGAGATCAGTTAGATACGCCGTTTTTATTACAATCGATTAATATGAAAAAATATATTTTCTCGTACTGAAAGAGGCTTATATAGGGCGTATCCTACTTCTGATTGCCTTTCTCTATCTACTTTATCTATTTGAGCTAATAACTGTGGTGTACTTTGTATTCGGAAGTCATCTTCAGTTAACTTATCGCTTTTGTGAACTGTTCTGCCCCTTAACATCAAATTCTGTCTGCAAATTAGGTATCTATGTAAAAAGTATACTTTTGAATCGATGTAAATATCGCACAAATTCCAGCAGTACTCAGTAAAAGTAAAAAACTGTTGGATGTCGTGTGGTTCTCGGCATTAGAATAGGGCTTCCCTTTCCATTTCTCTAGGTTTTGTAAACGGCACTATTCAGAATTTGTAATGTCCTGCCAAAATAATGACCAGTGCTGAGTGGTACGCAGCCTAAAATAGGCGACTTATTACGGGTAAGGCGACAATGAAAAAGGTTTTCTTCGGAGCATGTATATTAATTAAACTCAACCGTTGTGTACCAAATTCGCAAAACGTTAGACTTTTTTTATGTTGAAATTTAAGCCATTCAGAACGCTTAACTGAACAACTTTCTTGAAAATTACCTTTTTTTTTTTTTTTTTTTTATTTAAAGTAATAGGTAAAATACAAATTATTTCTTAAAAACTACTCGCCAAACTTTACAGTTTGATGGCGAACCTCGAAATACATTTTTTTTTACTTTTTTTTTTATCACGTGATGCATGGGACTGTTTTTATTTTTTGGACCTATACCGGGTACATTTTGCTATACTTCCCATAGAAACTGCATCATGTGATGGTGCATTTAGTATCGGAATCAAAAAAATTTTTTTTCGTATTCGACTTATGTTTCAGTAAAATTGTTCAGTTACCATAAAATTTAACATAGACAAAATTTTAACATGTTGCGAACGAACTCAGCATAACTTTAATACAGGCTCAGAGAAACGACCGTGAGTGTTTCAACGTGTTGCGAACGAACTCAGCACAACTTTAATACAGGCTCAGAGAAACGAACGTGAGTGTTTCAACGTGTTGCGAACGAACTCAGCACAACTTTAATACAGGCTCAGAGAAACGAGTGGATTTTATAAAGTATGGTTTGAGACTAGATGTTGATGTCATAAGACAGAACCTGATATATATCCACCAAAACTTTACACAATAAGCTTAACAAATTATATTAAATCCTCTTTTACATCTAAGTTACAGCATAAACTTTTACTTCTCTTAATAAAAATACATATTTATTTATCAAAGAACACCTTACTATGTTTGTTGTTAGATCGGTAACGTTTGAGGCACATTATTATTATAATTAGGTTTTTACCCCATCCTCCTTCGGATAGAAAGACACGTCAAAAAGTCACTTACATTTACGTCCAATTGATAAACAATTCTTAAGACTTTTCCCTAATTTATTGCACGGAATATATATCGCCGATTCTATATTTCTTCAACTAAATACAATTCTTTATTCTCCATAAATTACCAGTAGATTTTCAGAATTCTGGTAAATACAAGTAACTTTTTAATTGTAAAGTCTTAACATACACACTTTTGGGACTAAAGTTTTTAAAGTCGGTCCACAAAGTATATATTTTACAAACCATCCGTGGTCTTGGTATAATAACATTATATTATACAGAAACAAACAACAAATTTGCATTAACGCAAAACCTTTTTGGTTTTAAATAAATCAATGGTGTCATCATCACAATGTTACTTGATACTTTTAACATTAATATAAGGCGAGTTGGAAATCTGCAGTACTAAAAATAATTTGTCTTTTCCAAGGGCTTGGGATAACATACTTAGCTCGTTTTGAGCTGATATGCATGTTCAAAACTACGATATATAAGGAATTAGTCCAACATTTTGCTAAAGCTTTACAGGAAGTACTAAAAATAATTCTTTTCCAAAAAGAATAACTAAGTAACAGTTTACAATTGTATAGAAAAACGTACAATTTGCACAAAAGTAAAGAATTATTTTTACTTTACAAAACACACGTTTCAAATACAAACAAATTTGTTAAGATTTAAATGAATGATTAGCACTCCTAATTTATATTATTTGAGAAAAGCACTCTTGGTTTAATTTAATACAATTTACAATTTTAACAAAGTTTCAATTACCCTACCCCTACAAATATTCACAGAATGATGTATACCAGACGCTCTGTAGCCTTCATGCAACGAGAATATTTCATGTTATGAAAATTACTGCGCTCATTAATGGCTTTATAAACGCAGTACAATATCTTTTAACTGTGAGAGTGTGTAAAACAGCAGATTACAATTTTATGTATAAATTAATCTGAACTTTCATATTGTAGCCTCTGAAAATCAAATTTCCACATTCCGCCTATAGTTAAATGCAATATCATGATAGCTATAAATATATAGATAAGATAAATATCTATCTGGGCTAATTCAATCCGCTGGTCCACAAGTTAACCTTAAGTTAAATATTCAATATACTCTTTGTACTATTGTTTATCGTCAACTGTGACCGAGAGTTCTATATCCGTGCATAGCGACAGGACACTAACCCGAACATACGGAGTCTACAAAATGGAGAAAATACTTAAAGTACATTTAAGAAATAAAAACTGGTACACTACAACTACAAAGTTTCGTTACGAGATAAAAATAAGTAAACAACAACAGAAAATCAACCGTATACAACGCAGTCATCTTTGGATGTCGCAAACTCAGGCCGGAGTCTCGCAGAGGACAATACGAACAAGAGTACTTCGGCAGTAAGAGAAGGCACCGTTATCCCCGCACTCACAGGTAACTGTCACACACGCGCCAGCGCTACTTGGCGAGTCTCTTGCGCAGGCGGTTGCGGAGCGCCAGCGCCGGCGCCCAGGGGCCCGCCGAGCGCTTGCCGAGGGGTCGCGTCGCTCCGCTCGACAGTTTCGGTGTTTTGGCGGAGTGTGGAGGTATGTTTTGTTCGAGCGCTCGTTTGGCTCCCGAGGGGGTCGGCTCGGCGTCGTTGCGGGAGCGGAGCGCGCGGCTGACGACGGGGAGGGGGGCGGCGACGGGCGCGGGCGCGGGGGCGGGCAGGCACGGCGTGGTGGAGTGCACCTCAGGCTCGGGGGGGGCGTGCGGGAGGGGCAGGGCCGGCGGGGGCGCGGCGAGAGGCTTTCCGCGGGCGCGGGCGCGGCGCCGCGCGGCCCCGAGGTTCTCCTTGGACGGGTCGCGGCGCGCCGCCGGGGCTCTCCGCGCCGGTCCCGGGGCGCGCGCCGAGTTTCCCACCATGCTGCGCGTCACCTTCTGCACGAGCGTCGGCTCCCTGGGCTCCGGCGCGCGCGCGGGGGGCGGCTGCGGCGGCGCCTTGCGGGGCGGCGCGCGCTCGATGCGGACCACCGGCTGCGCGGCGGCGGGCGCCACGGGCAGGCTGGCCGCGCGCCGGCTCAGGATCACCACGCGGTGCAGCGCGGGGGCGGGGGCGGGGGCGGGGGCGGGCGCGAGGGGGGCGGGCGCGGGCTGGCCTGCGGCGCGGCCGCGCGACGCGTTCTGCCGGGTCTGCGGCCGCTGCGGCCCTTCCGTCTCGTGGTGAGACCTCAACACGCGGTCGTTCGGCGTCGGCGCCTCTCGCTTCGTCTCCGCTTTGGGCTTCCTCCCTCTCGGCTTCGGCGGCGCCTCGGTCGGCGAACTCGACGACACTTCGTTTATCTGTATACTGACATCATCTTTACTCGTCTTCAGCTTATCAGCCGACGCGTCCCCGGAGGCGTTAACCGCGTTTTCTTCTTCTGTCGCCGCGTTTTTCTCAGTATCACCCGCCGCTAGAAGGTCCGTCGCTCCGGGGGACGTCTCTCGCACCTCCGACGGGGCTTTCGACACCTTCCCGTTGACGATCTCATCGTAGACTTCGGACAGGGTGTTGATGACGCGATTCCTGTTCAAAAGCCGAGCCATGAAATAAGACTCCGCCGGATTCCCGTAGTTGGTTATCGCATCATCGTCGGGTTCAATTCTGTTTTCGGGTTCTTCTTGGGGAGCGACCGACAGGCGGCCATTGATAGTGTCGCATGGCGGCAGAGGCGATTTAGGGGCTTCATTGTCTGGAGACGATATGGACTTGTCAATGTCGGAGTAGCGGGTCATGATGGTGAGGCCGTTCTGCGGGACGGGCTTGGGGTCGCCGTCGGGCGTGTCGGGCGCGTCTAGCGGGACTGGACGCGCGGCGGGGGCGGGGGCGGGGGAGACGGAGGCGGGGGCCGGGGAGGCGGAGGGCTGCGCGCGCTGCGTGGTGCGGGAGCGCAGCACGGTGGCGCGCGGGGGGCCGGGCGGGTCCAGCATCAGCGTCACCACGGACGTGTTGTCGGCGCGCATCCGCGTGTTCGACCATCTGCAATACAAACATACAATTTTAAATCATGCTTTAATCCTGAAAAATTGCTTAAATTGCATTTTAGTTTAACTATCCTACCCAGCTACCACTCGAGACCACCTGGTTATAAAAGATTAGTGACCCTTCAGAGGTCGAAAGACTTGGCCACACCTTGGCTTGACAAGTTCTGTGGCAACGAGAAAAGCCAAAAGTTCGCTCGTTGTTTATTAGCCCGCTGCATTACAATCGTGGCCAAAGCAGATGCTCACACACACAGTCGCATACCGACATATTTGCTGACAATGACAATTGCTGTTTCATTCCCTAGTTCTACATTAAGGCCGTCCACTAATAGTCACGCGGGAGCCCCGCTCGCGTTTTTGTATTCAAAAATACATTAACCACAAAAGTCTCAGACTCAGACACTAATGTGAACCTTCTCGTATAATATCTTATAAAAAATACTAGCAACTAATTTCTAAGGCGTAAATAAATACGTGATAAAATAGCGTTCTAAATTTATAATTTTAAGAACTTAAAACCATAGTTCAGCATGACTTGGCGATAAAATGTTTTCCTGTTTTAACTTTGATCGTTTTGGGAAAATTTTCAATAGAACTTTAGTAGAAAAAGCTTTTATAGAATAAAAGATGGGTATCGTAGGAATTTTGTCAACGATCAACGGGCTAATGTCTCCAGGTTTCCAACCTGATTAGATAAGAATACACGTTTGGCGTTCTTCTGAATGTCATGAACGACTTCGTTGTCCTCACGAAGTGGATCCTTACCAAGGCGGAACAATCATGGTTTGGGCCAGAATTCGAGTTGGCGGGAGAACCGACATCGTTCTGGGTGTCTACTCTCAAAGTCCGATATATCGAAACGATACTACTCGAAACATGCAAATGCAAAACTTCGTCCCTTGACAATAGAGTAGAATATTGGTTGGATGAATTTTCAAACTGCATCCAACCAATATTCTACTTTATTGTCAAAGGACGAAGTTTTGCATTTGCATGTTTCGAGTAGTATCGTTTCGATATATCGGACTTTGAGAGTAGACACCCTGATTCGGGGCAATATGAACGCCCAAAAATACCGCAACGAGGTAGTGGAACCTATTGTTGTTCCGCATCGAATACAAATGGGCGACGATTTTTTGATTATGCAAGATAATGCTCGCGCGCAAACCGTTAGACCGGTGATAGACGTTTTCCGCGAACACGATATCTCACTATTAGACTGGCCTCTACAATCGTGCAGGCTTAGTGAGTGATTCGACCGCTCGGTTTCGTCCGCTGCGTCCGAAATCGGAAAGTACATACATAAAATTTTTTGGAGTGGGTTTTTCGGCCAGTTGCTTTTATTTATGCCTTTTTTTGAAAAAGTAACATCAGCAACAAAATCACAATATTTTACTTTATAGAATGCGTGAAAATATGTTCATACTCGTATTAACATTTGATGATTATTCGTTAATTATTTAAAGGACTGATATTATTCACTTATAGATGTTGATCATTCTGAATATAGATTTTTTATTAAGCATAGTAGTGATTTTTTTTCTCTGCTATTTGTTTTGGGTTTGGAAAAATTATAAATGAGACGGATTTTTAAAAAATTGATACATATAACTGTTTTAAATATCGATTCTGTAGTCATTTATACAATTGGCGAACTTAAAATAATTCCATACAACTAAAAAATCATCTCATATTTTAACTTTTGATTTTTGTAATTTTTTACATCGTCATAATTGCATTGTACCTAGTTCTGGTCTTTTATTTTGTATTATCTGTTGATTAATGTAATTATTTAGTAATTATCAATATAATTTAAATAAAAATAATTAAATACCAAACAAACAAACCAAGCAATCAAACAAACAAGCAAACTTTCGGTAGGGTCAATATACCGAAAGTTTGCGATACTCACAGAGCGGTCGAATCACCCACCAAGCAAGCCATTGTGCGACATGGTCCTATAGATAGAGCATGCGTGGGACTTGCTCGTAAGAATTGCATTCCAAGAACTGCCTCAAATTTTACGTACCGAAAGTGATCTATTTTTGTATCTTTCTCAAACATGGAGCAGAATTCCTCGGGCCACTATATTGACAACCTGATATTCAGCATGTCAAGGCGATGTAGAGCCTTAGCCAGTGCCTTAGGAGGTCCAACTGACCACTAATTACGACAGCAATTAATTTAAAAGTTTTGATTTTGATGTTTAAAGTTATAACGTCATTATTGTTTCTTACATTATTAAATTTTTGTTTTGTTTCATTGACTCTTAGTTTATTTTATTAACAAGCCTTAAATCATGCTTTCAATCATACATTATTACTGAAAAAAATCTTAATTTTTTTAATAAGCATTGAGAATGTGCTTGAGTCTTAGACAAGGTTGATTAGT
Source organism: Athrips mouffetella (assembly GCA_947532105.1). Lineage (NCBI taxonomy): Eukaryota > Metazoa > Arthropoda > Insecta > Lepidoptera > Gelechiidae > Athrips > Athrips mouffetella. The sequence goes on from OX383977.1 coordinate 15,485,369, forward strand.
GTAGCACGAACAGCGCTGACTGGTGCGGGCGCATGCGTGCGTACTTATTTTTCGTGATCAGTTGAGCGTCGCTAAGTGCAGCGGGTCACACGCGCCGGAAGGTACAGACATACGCACAAACAATCACATTATTTACCACGTCACAAAGAACATAGATACAGAACGCGTGATAATTAAACCTCGGCCCCATTTACACTGCGACTTTTTGCATCGATACAGTCGCGATGTAGGATGTCTACTCTCAACTTTCGATACGATACTATTATATACAAGCAAATTGAAAACTTTGTAATTTTGTATCTTGATGGATGATAGAGTAAGATATTGTATGGACGCCAATCACTGCCAATGTGACAATTCATCCAGCCAATATTCTACTCTATTTTCAGTGCACGAAGTTATGAATTCGACTGTATCGAAGTAGTATCGTATCAATATATCGAAAATTGAGAGTAGACACCCTGCGTCGATACAGTTGCGTGTAGCGATACAAACGCCCGTTTGCATTGTACGTTACTATTGCCAGTACGTTACTTTTGTAAGTCGATTTCATTCATTCGTTATCCTCATCATCACCATCATAGTGATGAGGTTGATGGTGAGGTTGACGATAATGAGGATGTATCACCAACTTCAATATCGATTTGACTCGTTAGCCTCAACATCACCATCATAGTGATGACTTTGATGATGATAAGCTTGGCTGTTGTGGATGATGACATCATCGTCATCAACCTCATCACTATGATGGTGATGATGAGGTTGAGGATGAGGATAACAACTCAAACCGACTTACAAATGTAACGAACTGGCAACGCTGTATCGATGCAGCATCGCGACAGTATCGATGCAAAAAGTCGCAGTCTAAATAGGGCCTTCAATTTCGTCAGTCTTACAGGACATGGCAAACATGACTCGCTAAACAACTGTACCCGCTCGATACAAAAATTGTACACCCAACAGCACGTCAGTGGAGTCACTTTTGACTTTATGGCATGGTAGAGTTGAAAATGTTTTGGGCGCACGCGTCGGACGCCCTCGGTCGCCAGTTTTAGCTGACGGCCTAAGGATTGAAAGCAGTATTGTTACAAGCATTAGCATAAGCTGTACACTTATAATTGTAAAAAATAAAAAGGCGAAAAGCCAAAACCCTTGACACACATAACCAAACCAAACTACTGTACCTCTTGAGAGCGTGGTCCACTAGACTTTTGGAAGGGTTGAGCCAGTCTCTGGGCTGTGTGCTAGCTCCGCCGACTAACGCCGCTTCGTTGTGTCTCTCTGTCGCTTGTACCAGGCTCACAGCACCTTCAGGCGATATCATATTCCATAGGCCATCTGTACCAAAGATTAGACACCTGGAAACAATCAATGTAAGGAAGCAGATATTAGAAATTTGAGGCAAGATTTTGTAAAATTTCATTCTGGTATTATTCCTAATTTAATGTAATCAGTAGTACCCAGGCGACCTAGTCTCTATGTATAATCTTGACAAAAGCCCACCAAAAGACGGCGCTCCGGGGTTTCTGAAACACGCTATTTTCAAGAAAAGCTTGTATGCCTGCTATAACAAAAAATATACTCAAAGATAAGAAAACAAATTTTTCCAGACTTGAGATCGGTTTTTCGCCCCCGAAAACCCCCGTATTTCAAGGAACCGATTATTCCTTGTTTACAGTATAGCATAATAAATCAGGAAATACTTGTATCTATTTGAGAAAAAATTTCAATTTTGAAAATAACTAGTGGGAGATGGACATTGCTACTTTTTAGATCTCCAACCAAATAAGTCGCGAACAAAGCTAGCGGAGCTAAATTGTCGCCGTTTTTTACTGCGTTTATTATGAACGCTTTTTCAAACTATTTTTTCTCTCTATACCCCTTAAGAATTCTAATCTAAAAAGAAATTGCTTCTAGTAATGGAATAGCTATTAACGAATAGCTTTACACACTTCCTGGGTATTTTTCCTTTATGACTTTGTTGTACATTCTACAATTTGAAAGAATGACTAAAATATTGAAAGTTCAGTATTTTACAGAATATTACATGCAATATTTTGTATCTATTACCATATTATGAACATAATCTGATGGAAATATGATTATTATCTTTTGTACACATGCAACAACTACTATGATAAGCTAAACCCACTACATTGATTGAAAATGTCAAAAAGGTTATGTTGGTTATTCACCTTGCATACCTATAACATTTATTATTTGGAATACAAAGAGGGAAATTGTTATTAACATAACTTTATGACTTTTCAAATTGTAACTTTTTATTTATATATTTAAAGGTCAGACCTAGAGAGACCTAATTTCTGCCTTATGGCTATGTTCCCTTCATCTCCATTTTCTTTACAAAATTTGAAAGACTCACCGAAATTTTGTTGGGTCTATGGTCAAAACACCAACATCTGGGTCTGGACTGACAATAAACTCATCATTATGAGGGTTATAGCTCCACAAGTCTCCAAGAGACCTTGCAACTGCCAGGAAAGGAATCTCATCCATTGGAGTGTTCTTTTTTATTGGCCCTTTGTGTCCAAGGCGTGGTCTGTTCCATACAACACGAGGCACTCCCGCTTTGGAGATTACTTTCCCACCGCATTGCTGAATTCTGTCGATTTCTGTGGTGGATTCTGGCTTGTGGTCTAATGTAAGGGGTTTGGCTGCCCATTCTTCTGACCCTGCATAAGCATAAACTTTTATTACCAACTAACAAATATGTATGTTTCCCTAACAATGTTGATATGCTTGTGGCATTTAAAATTCTGTAATTAAAGTTTATTACACTGAGTTTGCTTGAAAGTATTTATACTAGCATATGAATGTAGTTAAAAAAAAATTATTGCCTTATAAAATCAAAGGACTTACATGGTCCATGAATCAATTCAGTGCGTTTTTCCTTATTTTATAAGCTAGTAAAGATACAAACCTTCCTTCTGGTAGCCAAGAACAATAGCAGAGTCCCCAACATGACCGACATATATCTTTCCCCGTCGAATAAAAGCCACACTGGCTGTAGTGCCAGCTGTGCTGGGCAATCCAGTTACAGTTTTAGGCCATTTTTCTGTAAATAAGTTTCCACTTAAGTCTCCTAATAATTAGTAGTCAGATTTCTTTATTAGCATACTATTTAGCATAATAAAATTCAAGTTTTTATGAACATCTGCATAAAAAAAAGTATGCATGTTCCTATGCAACTTATTAAGAGGCTACCTGCCATCCACTAGCGCGCCCATCAGTTAAAAAAATATTACTCACTAAATACAAAATTTCGAAAATCCGGAAAGACAGATTGAAGTAAAGGTACCCTAGTTACAGTGAACTCAGAGTAAATAGGTCAACAATCTGTTTTTCTGGATTTTCGATAAGTTTTGTATTCAGTGAGTAATATTTTTTTAACTGATGGGGGTGCTAGTGGAGAGCACGTACAAAGACAGGAATTTTTCTGATTAGCATCTAGTAAGTTTTCCTTCTTAGTTGAATGCTTTGAATTGTAGGTCTTTGCACATTTACAGCAAGACAGAAATCTCCCTCTGAGAATACAGCAACAAACTAATTTATTTTAGAGGTGAAGTTACTACTTTTAAGTTAACACAACCACCACATTTTTTTGTGTTGTGACTGGTCTCATGGACCATGGTTGTTGGACACTGCTACCCATCCTCCAGTTCATAATCGTTCAGTTGCCTCTTACGACAACCATGGGCGGAGATAAGCTGACAGTATTATTTGCTATCACCAGATTGGCAAAGTTGTAGGGTAGGTGTAAACATAAATTATGGTTGAAGCAGTTGAGCATTTTGCAGTGAAGTTGATTAGCATTGGATGCAAGAATACTCTAAGTAAGACAGAAGTAGGTAATAACTATTTCTATGAAGAATGACAATTTTATTTGGATTATCAGGAAAATAAAATGTTCACTTCACTCTTTAATTTTGGTAATCCGTCATTGTACAGTGAAACAACCATTCCTACCAATCTCAAGATAAAGTATGTTAGCAGATCATTTAAAAATATGAACAATATGAAATTTTTTTCTTGTAGCATAAAACAGTATTTTTTTGTTACTAAATTGTTTTTAGTGCTTCAGAACTTGAACAAGACAGTTGAAAGCTATGGCTTCTTAATAAGTCAACGGGATTTTCGGTTAGTCATAATAAGGTACATACATAAATATCACAGTATTAAATTGATATTGATTAGATTAGTAGCAGCAATGGAAATCTATACACTAATCATAAACATAATGCTAAAAACCCCTTTAAAAAATTCGACGCCCCACAGGCACAGAGTGGAGAAATCTTAGTTTGCAAGGTGACCTCATAAACATAAAATTTTCGTAAGAGGAAACTGGCCATATAAAAACTGAAACTGGTAAAACTGCTTTCACTTACTTTGGTAAGTAGGATACCCCAAAAATTACCCAAAATCTACTGTGAGAATGCTGCAATATTATCTAACTTATATAAACAACAGACCACATAACTAATGACCATTTCAGAGCCTTTTATCGACTCAATGTCAAACTACTCTAGAAAAAATTATGAAGCACAACAAGGTCAGACAAATTCGTACAATCACTTTGTATCTCCTTGAAGTGATGTAGGATCATTGAAACGAAACATTAGAATTTCAATCAATTATTGAAAATATAAGATGTTTACCTAGTTCTTTCCACATGTTCAAGTGGGTCAACATATAACCATTTCTAATAGCTTTTAGCACGTCCTCATCATTGTCCGACCAAAACTGCCGCTGCTTCACAATAGAGTCCATGAGATGCTCCTTGGCAAAGGCAGCAGCCTCACTTCCCCCGTGCCCATCGTAAATCCCGAAGAAAGCGTACTCCAAGTCCCTCTCATCTTCAGTTTGTTGATACGCAACGGAAAACAAATCTTCCATGTACTTTCTCCCGCCTTGGCTGCAATGGCCCGTCACACGCAAGTTTACACCGATTGATGCAGGCATTTTCAACTCTAACACTAACATTAAACCAAAAACTGTTTATGATTTCATTGTAACACAACGTTTCTAGACATTTTGCATTTGCAATTACGCGAGTGTCGCGACTTGACTTGACGACGGGTCACGTGGACATATTGATCATGACGCGTGCCTCGATTCCAATGGGCTTTTCCATGTGAGTGAAAGAGATGTCTATATGTTATTGCGTCACATCAGGAAGGAGTCGGACGCCATCATTGTTTCCGCCATTTTCGAGAACAGTTCAGTTGCACATCTTTTTATACAGAACGTGATCATATCTCAACTTCTTTGAGTAAGAAGTACTTTTGAATCATATACTAAATAAAAAATTCAACGCATATATATATTTATTAATTTTTTTATCAAATCTACTAAATTTATATTTTTAAGTACGCTATCTGAGCGGAAATTATTATACGGAAATAGTGACGTTCAGCAACTCGCTACGATTCGTTCAGAAATTATCTCAGAGTAAAAAGTAGTGACGGACTATAGAGTCCGTCAAATACAAAGAGATTTGAACCTCGCTACGCTCGGTCATAGAGGGATTTGAAGGCTTGTCAAGTGTTGCACTTTTGAAACGTCAAGTTGGAACCAGGTTTGTTTTGGTTCTTTTTACACTTCTGCTAATTTAAAAAGTTATCTGATTGTTCTCTTGACAACTAGTATGACGTTGTCTTTACTTTCAGTCGTCTATGAAAATATTTGTTTTGATGTTGTCGTGAGCGAACCGGCTCTGTAGTTTTTATAATTTTACTGTTATTAAAATACTTATATCTAATCAAATAAGTGTTGTACACAAAAGCCTAAATGCTGAACAATACATAAATCGTACCGGCATGCGGATCTCATTCTTCTAGGAAACAGGACATCGAAGAATTCATATGCTTCCATTTGTAAGTAATATTTAAAAGCTTATTTTTGCAAAAAAATGTGTAATACTCATTAAAGTGACTACAAATTATATTAAAGATTAGGTAAATCAATTTAATAAAACCTTCCACAAAGAAATATACTGCAAAGTACAAGAAAAATTCAAGAATATCTACATAACGCGAATGATTTTGATTATCCACCATTAGAGATGTAAATAGTGGTTATATTGATAATGTCTAAAAAGTTATCGAATTAAATCAGATGCTCACTTCATAATTCTAGTATGGTCTCTGTAAATGGTTATATCGCTACATGTTAATCTACCGAGAAATATAAAAACTGGCCAAGTGCGTGTCGGACTTGGTAGATTTAGGGTTCCGTTGTGTTGTCTAATTCATCAATATATTGCTATTTGTTAGTAAAATATATTTAATAATAAACATTATCACCAAAGACAATGCGACTCTTCCCTAGACCTCTAGCCAAAAAATTTGAAAAGTATTGTACATAAGTGAAACCTATGTCGAAAATTAGACCTAATCATCACTAACGTCTTTTACTATGGCACCAAAAAAAATCGGTCTCCGTGAAAAAAAGTATTGACCTTTGCAAATTTCAGGAAATGTGTGATTTTATTATTATTAAATTAATTGATTTAAAAGACATAATTTCAAATTCTGTGTCAAATAAACGAATGACAAAACTTGTATAATACAGGGTGTTCAATAATGTTTATTTTAAAAACATCTTACTCGGAGTAATGATTGGCATCACTAAAAGGTACATAGGGTCTTCATGCCCTGACACCATGCTAATCTGTTGTGGGCTATTTTATCACTAAACAACTCGTGAGTGTTACAAGCGTGATTGTAGCTTCTAAAGCAATTGAAATAAGATCGGTACACCGTCCAATGTGTCAAGCTTGACGTACTCTTGACTGTACCATATCATCGGTAGTCAATATTTATTTATTTCCAGGTCCCTTCAAGTTTTAAAGATAAAGTAGAACTGCATAGCAGCGGCATTGCAACTAGGCAATAAAACTAATAAATAAACAACACTTGCATAGAGACTTGAGTGAAAATGGTGACGAAAATAAGAGTTATTATTAGGTAGTAGGTAACTTTATTAGTAGATTCATAACTTTTTAAATATACTTCGTAACGTTCTGTAATTTTATTTTAGGTAGTAGGTAACTTTATTAGTAGATTCATAACTTTATACTTCGTAACGTTCTGTAATTTTATTCATTTACTCTTCATTTGAATTAAATGAGAAAATAAATAAAGCAGCTTAATTCATTTCTGATGAATTCCTTTTTTTTTATAATATTAACTATAAATACAGAAATGCTAAAAAGACACTCTACGCACCCCTTGGAATAGACTCCTTCACCATACGCGACCCGCGCCCGCGCGATTGCCGGGTTCTTTATAGAGGCTAGTTGTACTGCGTGGACGTGCGTAAGTCTCTGTCATTTTCAAATTCTGACGATTTGTGGTTTCGCACTTGATGTATGAATTGTTCGGGGTGCGCTTTTATAAACATAAGTGCAACGACAAATGTCAAAGATCATTATTGTAAATAGCATACAAAACATTAGAATTCAAGACGATTTTTTTAAAAGTCACAAAATTTTGAATTCATCATGAGCGTCTAACATCTGCTCAAAGCATCGTCAATATTTAATGTGTGAATGTTAATACTATCGTTTTACAAAAGTCGAAATTCTACATTATCGCACTCGTCATATCGAGTGCCTGCACATCTCTAGCTGGTCAAAAAGCGTTACAGCGACGTTTGAAAGTAGATAATCATAAACATGTTTATCTCTTTTTTTCTAATATGACTCTTAACATGAGTAAAAAGTCAAGCTATAGCCAACACTTTTCGGATCCCTCTATGACCGAGCGTAGCGAGGTTCAAATCTCTTTGGTCAAATACATATTCTGTATGAGCTATAAAGGTGTATCGCGTGACCCAGTCGCCAATGCTAGTCGGTCAAAAAACTCAGTTAAAAAAATCAAGAAATCTTTAAAATTCTAATGTTATTAACTTGGTTTGCGAAAGTGAAAATATATCTTTTTTTACTTGTGAACTAATCATTAGTACTAAGAACGGAAGCGTAAATAATCCGTAATAGCCATTTTAACACAGTTTTTTTCCTGAATGGTAAGTGTTTTCACCAGAAAAACTGTGGTATTTAGTAGCTAAAACGGAGTGATTTATTTCCTCTATGGTAGTAGCATTTATTAGTCCCACGTCACATATTTCTTAAAGAGAAAGATAAAAAATTTACGTTTTTAGGATTTGATAAAAATCCATACATTTTAGTATGGAGGTCCCTCGCAAGAAAGTGATACGCTTATGGCTCCCTCCATAGCAGAAAATTCTGCTTCTTAAACCTCCTTGGAAATTATGTTGTTTTTACTTTCGAGCGGAGCGAGAAAGGTATTGTATTCGTGAAAAAAAAAGTTCTTCAAATTTTCCCAAAAATGTGTTCTAGGTATATCACTTATACATCATAAAAAACCGGCCAAGTGCGAGTCGGACTCGCGCACTGAGGGTTCCGTACCACCACATAAACATAATTGTATATATGTATTAGTTGAAATTTCAGTAAGTTAATGCGCTAGATTTTTTGAGTCCGACACGCGCTTGACAAAATTTTATTATTTGTTCTTATTTTATAGCCTATGCACTATAAACATACCAATTTTCAAGTTTGTAAGTGTTCCCGTTTTTAAATAGAACTAAAACAAAAATCGCCTCAGCAACCATCCAACTTGACCCCTCTCTTATATGAATGTTCTTGAAACGGGAGCTCACCACAATTGGTTACAATTAGTTGTGAGAAAAGTTGTAATATTAGGTCTTTACCTATGAAATTGCCGTTTTGTATGGCGAATTTTAGGTAAACTCAATTTTCAGTACTAACATTTTTGCATTTTTCTTAGGAATTATAAATCCAATTTTTTTCATTTTTTAAAGCATTATTGGGAAGATATTAAGCTAACAGAAGCTTAAATTTAATTTTCGAATAATATTATCTGTAAAAAAATATAACAAATCTAATGATGAAATCGGACGACCTTTAAGACGAACAACTTTCGAACCTTTAATTTTATATATCAAACTAAAAATAAAAACTTTATTTTATGCGTAAATTGATAACCTTGCGGTCAACTTTCAAATATAAGACAAATGAAAAAAATTGCATTAGAATTATAGGAATTATGATCTCATTAATATGTAAGAAAATTTCGGCAATTTCATAGGTAAAGACCTATTATTTAATGATTTCAGACTTTTCCCATTATTTGTACTGTGAGACCTAGCTTCTTGCCAAATTTCATAATTTTAGGTCAACGGGAAGTACCCTGTAGGTTTTTCATTTTTGAATAAATGTATGGAGATGAGGACATAAAATGCCATATCTTTTGATTGCGTCGTTGTAAAAAATTTAAATTTTCAGATCTTGTGTGGTTCATGGATCCTAATATATGGTATTAATTTCAACCTGATACCTTTACCCGTTCGTGAGATAAAGGGTCTTGACAGACAGACAGACAGACAGACGGACAACAAAGTGATCCTATAAGGGTTCCGTTTTTTTCTTTTGAGGTACGGAACCCTAAAAACAAGTCTCCCAAAAATGTCCGTCCGTCGGTCGGTCGGTCTGTCCGTCACGCTTTGGCCTAGCGGCTATACGAATGGTCCGATTGACCAGATTTTGAATTCAGGAGTTTAATGCAAATCCATCGAAGGGTTCTAAGTGGTTTCTTGCTGGCTCTCATTTTGAGGGGAGCTGTCATACAACGAAAATGAGAAATTGAAATTTTCTCAAAAACGGCTCATAGAATCTTGATAAAACTTTGCATGACCAAGCATCTCTATGTAAGATATCTTGCGCCAGTATCAATCGATCTGAGTAATTTCATATAAGGGCTCCCGCACACGACCGAGAATCGGTGGGCGATTATCGGCCAGAACAAGGAGGGAAGATGCAGGTGATAATACGTCAGAGCGGGATGTCGACAAAAAATCGGTGACCGATTTTTTGTAGGTCAAAAATGGAACGTACTGGTTGCCATACTTCAACGCACACGACCGACAAAAACTCGGTGAGAAATAAAATCGGCCGTCACGGCCGATCCGTTTGTCGGTGAGAAATAGAACATACGTAAATCTATACTTCAACGCACACGACTCACCGTCGCCGGCCGTCGCGGTCTCGTCAGTCAGCTCCGTACACTCGCTAGGGAGAGGTGCGTGTCGAATCACGCACGATGGATATTGACATCGAGATTTTGATTCCTGTGTTACGTGTAGGTAATAAACAACGTATGAAGACAAGTCTCAGACAAAAATAAAAACCGAACGTTTTTCTGTTTTCCGCCGGACGAATGAACAACGATAAATAAGTAAAATTATATACCTATTTTATTCTAGATTTGCTTCACGTTTAGTTTTCTAGGTAGGTTTACATAAGTACCTCTTGGTAAGTATCTACCTCATAGAAATTGGAAATCCTTGTCCTACCTACAGAAATTGTCGTGCCACTACGATCAACATTGCCAGCCGTGGACGAATGTGAATACAGGATGTAAAAAAAAAGTAGGATGATCCTTCTAAGGGGTGATTGTACGGTCAACCGCTTGTGGGTAGAAACTTTTTCAACTGTATTACCACGCCATAAGGTCCAAAAGTGTTTCTACCGAAGTGCGGCCGTGTGTACAATACTAACAGATTGTAAAATAAAAATACTTTAATTAATATTTAATTTCTAATTTGTTTGATCATTAAATTAGTTTTTCCTCCGAATTACATTCCAGTAATTTATTGAAATGTGCTAGTGAGTGGATATTAAATAACAGTAAACATCATGTCCCTCAACACAGAATCCTCAGAGAAAAAAACTGCATAAAAACTTATTTTGACGATGCCAAAAAATAGTCATGAAATAGTCATAAATAGTCACCATAAGGAAAAAAATAGTCGCGTTACAATTCTAGAGTTATAGCTATGGTTTGCTGAGGATTATGGCCATAGGCTATATACAGAATCCTCAGTTCTGATGCAAGCAAACCGTGGGGACTATCGACTTGGTTTTTATTTTAAAAAATAGTCATGAAATAGTCGTCGTGACTTCCAAATTCTCAAAAATAGTCGTTCAAGGATTTCAGAGTTACAGGGGTAGCTTGCTGAGGATTCTGTGCATAGCATTTCACGAACGCAGATTCCAGCAGAACGATTAGGTTTTTCTGTTTGATACTGATGTCAAAAAATAGTCAACAAATAGTCGTCTCAAACCATAATCACTTTGGTCAGGTTTACCTTGTAGAAGTATGTTAAAAATGCATGTTAACTTCGCCATACATTTTTCAACTCAAGTACAGTCGTGTTCAAAATGCATATCATCTTTGATGGTAACTATTTAGTTACTTTTTTTTTATGTATTTGGAACCCAATATGATTAATTCTGTAATAAAAAGCAAAGTTTATTTGTTTTCATGTTAAATAATATAGCTTAATAAACTACAATAATTGGTTTTAAACTAAAATAATAAAAAAAACTTCTTTATGAATATATTCAGTAACTACAGATTATTTTTAAGTTAGTTTTTAGGGTTCCGTACCTCAAAAGAAAAAAACGGAACCCTTATAGGATCACTTTGTTGTCCGTCTGTCTGTCTGTCTGTCTGTCAAGACCCTTTATCTCACGAACGGGTAAAGGTATCAGGTTGAAATTAATACCACATATTAGGATCCATGAACCACACAAGATCTGAAAATTTAAATTTTTTACAACGACGCAATCAAAAGATATGGCATTTTATGTCCTCATCTCCATACATTTATTCAAAAATGCAAAACCTACAGGGTACTTCCCGTTGACCTGAAATTATGAAATCTGGCAAGAAGCTAGGTCTCACAGTACAAATAATGGGAAAAGTCTGAAATCATTAAATTCACAACTAATGATAACCAGTTGTGGTGAGCTCCCGTTTCAAGAACATTCATATAAGAGAGGGGTCAAGTTGGATGGTCGCTGAGGCGATTTTTGTTTTATTTCTATTTAAAAACGGGAAAACTTACAAACTTGAAAATTGGTATGTTTATAGTGCATAAGCTATAAAATAACAACAAATAATAAAATTTGGTCAAGCGCGTGTCTGACTCAAAAAATCTAGCACATCAACTTACTGAAATTTCAACTAATACAATTATGTTTATGTGGTGGTACGGAACCCTCAGTGCGCGAGTCCGACTCGCACTAGGCCGGTTTTTTTGTATAAATCACAGTCTTCGTACTTATGTCCGTTAAATGGTTAAATGAGTAATACAGAGTGATAATTTTATTGCGTGCCATAGCTTAGGGGGTGTTTCAGTAACGATAAAGGAACACAAAAAAAAATCTACTTTAAAAAAATTCTGAATATTTTAAAATTAGCCCTACGCAGAGGGCAATAACCCGCAGCGCAATGACCCAACTGAGGCTGCGCTTTTAACGAGCTGTTGTTAGTTTTAGAATTTACATTCAATTTTTAAGTAGGATTATTGAAAAAATGGAAATCCTAATTTGGAATAACGCGTTGTGTATTTACTGCTTCCATAGGCTGTAGTGTAAGTTAACTTTACATTTCATAGAATTACCGTAGAACACGGCAATTGTCGTTTTAATAGCAACACTGTAGGGCACTTCAATACGCGCCGGCGGCGGCGGCGAGCGCTAGCTCGGTCACACAATTCGGTCGAGCCGAACACCGCCATGCTATTGGTTAAACATATCTCGTCTCAGAATATTGGTGCTTTTTCTATTATACGACCCACGTTAAACATTTCCAACTCTGTTACTATGCCATTAAGTCACTGATTTGTATTATTCTACTGATGTGCTATTGGGTAAAAGAAACACATATGCAGCGACATTTTAATTTTTAATGAATAGTTAAATGCGTAGGCAAACAACATTGATCAATCAAGAAATTAGTAAAGTTAGTATAGTTAATTTAGTAATATTTGCGAACCTACCAATTATTATTAAAGTATTTTTACTTACTGAATGCATCTGGGTTTAAGCCCGATATTCTAGTTTTACCTTTCCTTAAACGTGGAACCCACATTATAAGTTTTTAGACCAAAAGGTTGGGTCTGTGCACTGATATATCAGTCGGTTTATCCTCTTATTTACCTAATAAAAATAGATGACACAAAACTTGAAACTTGAAATCAATATCAAATAATTTTGTGTACGCGACTGTACAAAGGAAAAATGTATGGCGAAGTTCACATGCATTTTTAACATACTTCTACTAGGTAAAACAGACCGAAGTTATTATGGTTTGAGACGACTATTTGTTGACTATTTGTTGACCGTTCTGCAGGAATCTGCGTCCGTGAAATGCTATGCACAGAATCCTCAGCAAGCTACCCCTGTAACTCTGAAATCCTTGAACGACTATTATTGAGAATTTGGAAGTCAAGACGACTATTTCATGACTATTTTTTAAAATAAAAACCAAGTCGATAGTCCCCACGGTTTGCTTGCATCAGACCTGAGGATTCTGTATATAGCCTATGGCCATAATCCTCAGCAAACCATAGCTATAACTCTAGAATTGTAACGCGACAATTTTTTTCCTTATGGTGACTATTTATGACTATTTTTTGGCATCGTCAAAATAAGTTTTTATGCAGTTTTTTTCTCTGAGGATTCTGTGTTGAGGGACATTAAACATCCTTGTCTGCGTCTTTTAACCCTTGTGCTTCACTTCTTCTTGAGCTCAAACAACTTTTTATAGAGCAAAATATTTTTTTATATTTTATACGATGTAGAATCACTCCTTATATAGTCGAACTTTTTTTACACCCTGTAGATTAAACAGTTCCGTGAGATATACAATGTATGCAAAAGCTCTCGAGTGGTACTTTTGTTCAACAAAAATAAAATACAAAATTCCGATTCTCAATTTTTTTATTCTTATTTCCAATAAAGTTGTTCAGTTTCATGAGTAGAACGAGTAAAACTACCACCCGAGAGGTTTTGCGTATTGGTAATTACAAGTTGTATAATAATATACCTTCTTGGTAACCTAAACCTACCACCTAGTCATCATCAGAGTGATTGTGTATGTTTGACCAACAACCGCGGCCGTAGTGGGTAGGTACAGTCAGCCGCACGTTAGGTAGTAACACTTTGACCTTGAGCGGGTCTTTGGTTTCGGGGGTTTGTAGTTTAGCGCTGTTTCTAGTTATAGGTACCTACTGGCTTTGTTAACACTTACTTGCTACTGTGCTCACCTTGTAGGTAGATTCAGATTCAGATTCAGATAATTTTATTCAATGTAGATTCTTTACAGAATACTTATTGAATGTCATGCAGAATACAATGCAAATAGAGCGAGTCTACGCCGTTTCGGATCGTGCTATGGCAGCGTAAAAGAAACGGCAAGAAACCACTGCAGCACGGCCTACTTTAAGAGTCGGCTTTTTACAATGTGTTTCTTGTGTTTCGTTGGAATATCAGAGCACCATACCTCTTTGTCATTCATATAGTCATCCAATCTGTAGTAAGCTTTTTTACATAACGTTTGCTTTACACATTCTTTAAACTTTCTCTCAGGTAATTGCACTATATTGTCAGGTATTTTGTTGTAGTATCGTATACACAGACCAACGAAAGATGTATTGACTTTAGTTAATCTAGTATATGGTTGATCAATTTTATGCTTATTTCTAGTATTAAAATTATGCCTGTCACAAATTTTAGGTAATTGATGAATGTTCTTTCTAGCATACATTATATTTTCATAGATATACTGGCATGGCACTGTCATAATGTTGATTTCCTTGAACAGTTCTCTTAGGGAATCACGAGTCTTCAGGCAATAAATTGCTCTTATAGCCCTTTTTTGTAAAACGAATATTGAATGTATATCAGCTGCTCGGCCCCAAAGCAGTATGCCATAAGACATAATGCTATGGAAGTAGCTAAAGTAAACCAGCCTTGCAGTAGCTACATCAGTAAGTTGTCTGATTTTTCTAACAGCATATGCAGCCGAGCTCAATCGACCAGAAAGAGCCGTGATATGAGGGCCCCATTGAAGTTTAGAGTCTAGTGTTAACCCTAAGAAAACTGTACTATTTACAAAATCTAATGGTTCATTATTCAATACTATGTTATGTGAAGTAGACCTTACATTTGGTAGTGCAAATTTAATACATTTAGTTTTTTTGGCGTTTAGGACTAGATTGTTAACAGTAAACCATGCATGAATCTGTCGAAGTGCATCATTGACTTCGTTATAATTTTGTGATTTCCTACTTACATTGAATATTAATGAAGTATCATCAGCAAATAACACAATCTTTGACAGATTCTTCACCACAGAAGGAAGGTCATTAATATAAATAAGGAATAAAAATGGCCCTAATATGGACCCTTGAGGTACGCCAATTTTGACAACAGATCCCAGTGATTTCGTCCTGTTTACTTGTACCTTTTGAATCCTGTTTTCCAAATATGACCTAAGTAGTTTAAGTGAATTATTCTTAACACCGTAATGTTCAAGTTTTAGCAACAATGTGCTATGATCTACGCAATCAAATGCTTTGGATAAATCACAGAAGATACCAATAGCATCTTCAGATTTTTCCCACGCGCAAAAGATGTATTTTAAAAGTGCAGTCCCGGCATCCGTTGTACTGCGCCCTTTCGTGAAACCAAATTGATGGTCATGTAGTAAGTTATTTCTATTGAAGTGTGAAAGCATTTGATTGAGTATGACCTTCTCAAAAATTTTACTAAGTACAGGTAAGACTGATATTGGTCTAAAATTACTGGGATCCTTTTTGTCACCAGCTTTGAATAATGGAACCACTTTACTTTTTTTCATTAAGTCAGGAAATGTACCATGATCGACACAATCATTGAATATAACAGCTAAATATGGAGATATAGTATCAATGATCGCACTACAGACTTTTACTGACATTCCCCATAGGTCCTCAGTGGTTTTCATTTTAATACTTTTAAAGGCTTTAACAATTTCGTTTGGGGTGACATGATTAAACCCAAATTCAGTTTCGCAGGCGTCCACATTATTTTGAAGTAAATCGCTAGCAAGTGAAGATGATGAATTGAGTGACTCTGTTGTTTTCAAAGGAATATTAGTAAAAAAGGTTTCGAATTCTTGAGCCACTTCTACGTTTGAACTAATAGTTCCGCGATTTGTATGAAGTGTGATTTGATTGTCACGCGGTTTCACTTTTCCAGTTTCACTGTTTATAACATTCCATACAGCCTTAATTTTGTTATCAGCAGACTGTATTTTTTTCCGTAGAAAAAATGATTTTGCTTTTAAACAAACTAATTTAAACAATTTTGAATAATTTTTGACATATTCAATGAAATTGTCGTCATTTGAATAATTTCTAAGCTCATATAATTCAAAAAGTCTCTCTCTACTTTTGCGAATACCAGTGGTAGCCCAGTCACTGAATTTGAATTTTACAATAATTTGCTTTTTTCTAATAGTGAAAATTTTACTGAATTCAGTATTAATCAATGTGAATAAATCTTCATATGAGTTATTAGGGTTGTTAGTATTATAATTGTGACAGGGCAGTTTTTCTAGCAACGTGTTTTTGTACTTTTCTAACCTACCGCTCGTTAGGCTCCTGGTTTCTATATCTATATTCTGGGTTACTCGAGAATAATTAAAAGTAACACTTTGACCAGAGTGGTCAGACTGAAGCGAGTTTATGATACTTTTCTCAAAATAATCGCAATTACAAAAGACGTTATCAATACAGGTAGCCGAGGATGACGTCACCCTTGTAGGTTCAAAAAATACATGCTCTAAATTAAAACATCTGAAAAGACTTATAAGTTTGTTACTATAGGTATTATTTTCTAAGATATTGACGTTAAAGTCACCACACACTATCACAAACTTATTTTCTTTTGTCACTATTTTCAAAACATCTTCCATTACTAACTCGAACATTGAAAAATTTTGAAAAGCGGGAGGTCTGTATACGCATACTACAACATGCTTGTCCAGCTCAACACAAGATATTTCAATACATCTTTCAACCGAAAGTCGAACAATATCTTTACGGTTCTTTATCTTAAAACTGTTACGAACTAAAATCAGTGATCCACCGTGTAAAGCAGACTTTCGATTGAAAGCACTGGCTATACAATAATTTTCATAATTTATCAACATTTGATAGTCTTTTTGCCAGTGTTCTGTCAGACAAATAATGTCAAATTTTGTTCTTTCTAAGAATAATTCTAATTCTAAAATTTTTCCAGAAAAACCTTGAATATTTTGATGTAAAATTTTCAAAATATTAGATTTTTCCTTTGTCTTTGCTATAGGAAGTTTTTGCCGGTGTTTTGTGGATGGACGTTTCTCACGAAAGTGAGATGTTGTGGACGAACAGTTATGTTTTTTACGATCATAAATAGGTGGAGATATCATAAAACAATACTATAATATCGTAAAGTTATTATGGAAACAATACTCCCAGGGATAATCCGATGATTCAAATCCGTCGTCCGTTGGTAGATGTCAGCCACTCTTCAACCGAAGAATATACCTAGTTCACACTTCACAGGCGGTTTACAGTCACAGCACAGGCACACAAATCCTTTATATATAATATTTTAAACAAAAATGTCCATTACAACGACAAGAAATATTAAAATAATTAAAATACAAGTAACAACTGATATTTGACGTCTAAGTCCCTCGGGGTTGCCAGTGCCATCAAGGTAGTTGTAATTATACTGTTTTTACATCTTTTGTGGTACAAAGGTACTTAGGTAGGTGCCTAGGCTAGGTTCTAGAAACTTTAGTAAAACAATATGAAACGCTCGCACTGCCGGATTTTTTATGTTTGTATGCTTGGAGATAATAACTAATAGTTCAATCATTATGACATTTATGACCCGTGAATAATCAGTTCTTGGTTTTTTTTTCGTAGGCCCTCGGGGTCACTGGGAGTGTAAATTCAAAAATTAGACTGAATCAGGCTCCTGTGTTTATTCGAAAAATGTTTTGTTTTTAAATGGGTTTTCTCGAATAACTCGACCATTTTTACCCACGACGGAACCACAGTAAATATATAAGCTAAAGCAGTATGGAAACTCCTAACAAACGTCCAAAACAGGCACACTCACACATGCGCACACCGCTACAGGAAAATAAGCAGTTTTCGCGCTGAAGTAAGTTGTGGGTGCCAAAACCATAATACAAACAAATAGGTACGTATAGGGTCCCTATAAGTACGAGTATGTACCTGTCCTTGTGCGATGAAAGGCGACTAAGTGTCTTAATCTGCCCTTGTGTAATAAAGTTCCTTGTGTCGTAAAAGGCGACTAAGTGTTTCGATCTGTGTGATAAAGGTGACTAAGTGACATAACCTTCCCTTGAGTGCTAAAAGGCGAATAAGTGCCTTAATCTAAGCTTATGTGATAAAAGGCGACTAAGTATCTTAACCTGCCCTTGCGTGATAAAAGGCGACTAAGTGTCCTCATCTGCCCTTGTGTCATAAAAGGCGACTAAGTGTCTTTATCTGCCCTTGTGTCATAAAAGGCGACTAAGTGACTTAACCTTCCCGTGTGTCGTAAAAGGCGACTAAGTGACTTCTTAACCTTTCCTTGTGTCGTAAAAGATGACTAAGTGTTTCGATCTGCCCTTAGGTGCTAAAAGGCGACTAAGTGTCTTAATATTTCCTTGAGTCGTAAAAGGCGACTAAGGGTTCCGGAAAAAATTGTTTGGTTTTACGGTCCGAAAACATGCTGAAAGGAACTAAGTTGATAGAAGCACCCCAATATTTGAGTTCATCATACTATTCTTATTTCAAATTTCTGGGTTACAACCCTGACGCTCTGACGCAGAATAGTTCTTTTTTCAAAAAAAGGCCCGAGTTTCCATACTGCTTTAGCTTATATATTTACTGTGACGGAACGGAGAAGGTGTATGCGTTTAGGGTGAGAGGTTGTGTGTTTGTTCGTTTGTGTGTGCAAAGTTATGTTCCCTTTTATCTTAAAAACGGCTTAGCCGATTTAGATACGGTTTTCAGTAATGGATTTATAATTTATCAATGATGGTTTGTAGATTAGAGTTGTGACGCCAACTCACCAGGGGGCGCTGTAATGATAATTTTTATTTAAGCAAATGTTCCCATTTATCTCCAAAACTAATTGACCGATTTAGAAGAGGTTTTAAGTGAAAGATTTATGATTTATCAGTGACGGTTCTTAGACTAGAGTTGTGGTGTCAACTCACCAGGGGGCGCTGTAATAATCACTTTTATTTACACAAATGTTCTCATTTATCTCTAAAACGATTTGATCGATTTAGATGCAGTTTTCAGTAAAGAATTTATGATTTATTTGTGATTATTTTTAGACTAGAGTTGTGGCGTCAACTCACCAGGGGGCGCTGTAATAATCAGTAAAGTGGGAACTCTCTTAAAAGTTAAAAATAAAAAACAAAATTAAAATTTTGAAAAAACCCACGACGGTTGTTATTGAAAAAATATTAAATAAGACTTTTGAAATACCCCCGACTTAAAAGGAAAAAGGTAACGCAATAGTACGAAGAAAGTACCCATGAAAATCCGTCGGGGTTGCCATTGCCATGTTTTCATAATTTATACATAACTGTAGCCAACTAAAGCTATTTAATAACTAGCTCGTATAGACTTTATATTGATTAAATTCTATATTAATTTTCGTAGGACACGGAATGGCAGCCCGACGGATTTTCATGGGTACTTTCTTCGTAATATTTCGTTACCTTCTTCCTTTTAAGTCGGGGGTATTTCAAAAGTCTTATTTAATATTTTTTCAATTACAACCGTCGTGGGTTTTTTCAAAATTTTTAATTTTGTTTTTTTGAATTTATAGTAAAACCATGAAGACAAAAATTGTAGAAAATTTGATTCTCCACAAGTTTGTATATTAAAATTTTTCTTCCAGGATCGATATTTTGGAAATTAAACCTGAAAAACGCGACAAATTCAAAATATTATCATTATCTCTTATGTTCCACGTTTTACGGCATGAATGAAAAGAAACAAAGTTGTAGAGTCAAATTTGAAACAATTTTGGTTTCTACCTTTTTTCCCCAAAATAGATATTTTGTAAATTAAACCTGAAAAAACCGGCCAAGTGCGAGTCGGACTCGCGCACCGAGGGTTCCGTACCACCACATAATCATAATTGTATTAGTTGAAATTTCAGTAAGTTAATGTGCTACATTTTTGAGTCCGACACGCGCTTGACCAAATTTTATTATTTGTTGTTATTTTAAAGCTTATGCACTAAACTTAACACTACTAAACATACCAATTTTCAAGTTTGTAAGTGTTCCCGTTTTTAAAATAGAACTAAAACAAAAATCGCCTCAGCGACCATCCAACTTGACCCCTCTCTTATATGAATGTTCTTGAAACGGGAGCTCACCACAATTGGTTACTATTAGTTGTGAGAAAAGTTGTAATATTTAATGATTTCAGACTTTTCCCATTATTTGTACTGTGAGACCTAGCTTCTTGCCAAATTTCATAATTTTAGGTCAACGGGAAGTACCCTGTAGGTTTTGCATTTTTGAATAAATGTATGGAGATGAGGACATAAAATGCCATATCTTTTGATTGCGTCATTGTAAAAAATTGAAATTTTCAGATCTTGTGTGGTTCATGGATCCTAATATATACTATTAATTTCAACCTGATACCTTTACCCGTTCGTGAGATAAAGGGTCTTGACAGACAGACAGACAGACAGACGGACAACAAAGTGATCCTATAAGGGTTCCGTTTTTTTCTTTTGAGGTACGGAACCCTAAAAACGCGACAAATTCAAAATATTATCATTATCTCCTATGTTCCACGTTTTACGGCATGAATGAAAAGAAACAAAGTTGTAGAGAATCAAATTCTGAACAATTTTGGTACCTACCTTTTTCCCCCCAAAATTGATATTTTGGGAAAGAAACCTGAAAAACGCGACCAATTCAAAATATTATCATTATCTCCTATATTCCACGTTTTACAGCATGAAAGAAGAGAAACAAAGTTGTAGAGAATCAGATTCTGAACAATTTAAGTTGTCATTAATTAATGGGTAATTAATTAATCAATTAAGTTTAATTTCCAAAATATCGATTTTGGGGGCAAAAAGGTGGGAACCAAAATTGTTCAGAATTTTATTATTTACAACTTTGTTTATCTTCATTAATGCCGTAAAACGTGAAATAGGAGATAATGATAATATTTAGAATTTGTATCGCGTTTTTCAGGTTTAATTTCCAAAATATCGATTTTTGGGGAAAAAAGGTAGTTACCAAAATTGTTCAAAATTTGATTCTCTACAACTTTGTTTCTCTTCATTCTTGCCGTAAAACGTAGAACATAGGAGATAATGATAATATTTAGAATTTTTGTCGCGTTCTTCAGGTTTAATTTCCAAAATATCGATTTTGGGGGAAAAAAGGTAAGAACCAAAATTGTTCAAAATTTGATTCTCTACAACTTTGTTTCTCCTCATTCATGCCGTAAAACGTGGAACATAGGAGATAATGATAATATTTTGAATTGGTCGCGTTTTCCAGGTTCCATTTCCAAAATATCAATTTTGGGGGAAAAAAGGTAAGAGCCAAAATTGTTCAGAATTTGATTCTCTACAACTTTATTTCTCTTCATTCTTGCCGTAAAACGTGGAAGATAGGAGATAATGATAATATTTAGAATTTGTGTCGTGTTTTTCAGGTTTAATTTCCAAAATATCGATTTTGGGGGGAAAAAGGTAGAAACCAAAATTGTTCAAAATTTGATTCTCTACAACTTTGTTTGTTTTCATTCATGCCGTAAAACGTGGAACATAGGAGATAATGATAATATTTTCAATTTGTCGCGTTTTTCAGGTTTAATTTCCAAAATATCGATTTTGGGAGAAAAAAGGTAGGGACCAAAATTGTTCAGAATTTGATTTTCTACAACTTGGTTTCTTTTTATTCATGCCGTAAAACGTGGAACATAGGAGATAATGGTAATATTTTGAATTTGTTGCGTTTTTCAGGTTTAATTTCTAAAATATCGATCCTTGAAGAAAAATTGTGAGGACTAAACTTGTAGAAATTCAAATTTCCTACATTTTTTGTCAGTACGGTTTTACTGTGAAATCAAAAATGGCCGAGTTATTCAAGAAAACCATTTTTTTTAAAAAATAAACCATTTTTCGAATATACACGGGAGCCTAATTCAGTCTCCTTTTTAAATTTACACTCCCAGTACCCCCCGAGGGACCTACGAAAAAAAATTCAAGAACGGATTATTTACGGGTAGGGTCGGTTTTTGGACTGGAACAACCGAAACAACCGGTTTTCATTGTTTTTTTTTTTCCAGTTTCATTTCAGGTTTGGATAGCTATGCTAGGTAGGTACGGTCAACAGCACGTCAGTCAAAACATAAACAGGACGCCCGAAACCAGAGACCCGCAATGGACAAAGTGTTACCACTGAAGTGCGGTCAACTGTACGTAGGCACTTTTCTATAAATATGCGTCTTACTGCCAGTTGCAGAAATCTTCTTAAAAATAAAAGCTCCTTTACTATATTACGATGTATATCGTAATATTATCATGACATCCCATGAAACGTCCACTACAGGACAGGAAACTCCCTCCCTAAATTTCTATAGCAAATAAATATCTTTATCTTATCTCCAAAATTCCAGTTTTTGCTAAAGCAATGTGCAGGAGAAGTATCATAGTCACCACGCTTGTTAGCGTTACGGCTGGCACCATGGACCGCGGTTGTTGGTGACCGCAGAATATAAGAGAGATGATACGATACACATCCTCTGGTTCATTAGCCCTGTAGTCGCCTCTTACGACACCCATGGGTAGAGATAGGTTGGTACTATTTTTTGCCGGCACCACACGGGGCGTGATATACTGTGCCGAATTAGTCTTTGAATTAAGCCAGGTGTGATCTCTCCTTAAGTTTGGTTCTGACCACAGAACTACGATAGGGCCACTCCGCCTGCGCGCGCACCCCCCCATAGAAGCGAATATAGTAAAAAACATTGGTTCCTTATTGAATAGGTATACTTTCCAATTTATGTTCCTAGGTGCTTATTTTGAATGCACATCATAAACACATTCGTTGCCATAGAGACGCTGTCACTGGTTTTTTGCATATTACTCTCTCGCGATAATGGTACTATGTTTATCGCACTCAAAGGAAAACGTGTTAGTTTTAGTAAATGGTGACACTGATTTGTAAAGAATGACAAAGAATTCGTCTCTAGAAGTAGATGGACTTCAGAGCTCTGTGGTTCTTATTTTCTGCGCATGGGTGACAGGCGGAGAGCCAATGAACGATTCACTCGCATCCTCTCCCACTACCGCGCTCACTCCCGCGACTCTTTTCTTGACTTCTGCGCCACAGTAAGAGTTATTTTTACCCTACTGCCCCAAAACAGGAGGGTTATGTTCGCTGTATATGCCTTATACCTACACATGCGTGTTGGCTTATATTTGGCGGTCATGGCCGAATATGTGGATGAGCCTTTAGCCCCCAGTAGACTTTGGGCCAACCCGCCGCGCCGGCCGGCAAGCTTGATGACAGCGTTCACACGTTGGTGTGTGTAGGTGTAGCGTGTAGGTCTGTCAAGCAAGATGGACGTAGACGCGGAGACTATTACTGCCGCTGCAATGTACTTTTACAGTGCTTTTAATTTTTATTACCAGCTGCACCATATTTGAAAAATAAGACGAAATTATTTTTACTTATTAAAAAAAATTAAAACGTCCATCTACTCCACTTATTGGAAATGAGGACACGGCCAACGTGTGAACGCCGTTTGCGGCTTGTGGCAAAACCGATAACCGACGGCGGCACGCCGGCGAGCGTTGGTCGCAAACGGCAAACTCACTCAAACGGGCCTAGTAGACGTTGGCTGCGCCGGCGCGGTCACGCGGCCAACGTGTAGAGCCAGTGTTTAGTTATCAACCTTTAAAACAAGGTGCTCCGTATCCGTATTTACGATGCCCGCCCCCCTCCCCCCGCTTCACCGCAAGTACCCCTCTGTTGCTCTGCGTAAGTACATTAGGTGCGCTAGAGTAGGTACTAGTGAATATAATATAATCTGTTTCACGAGTCAATGCCAAAGTTTAGCAACACATTTTGCAGCTACCTATATCAAGGCTATTGTGCACCATGATCAATAGTAATCAGCTAAAGCTGTCAGAAAAAAAACAAGTTTGTAACATAATGTTATTTTTTTCGTCAAATATACTCTAGTTCGTCTGGTTCTTGGTGGTTTGTCTGGTTCTATGGCTGCAATATGTGTTGGTAAGTGTTGGCATTGACTCTTGAAACCATAGCTTGAAACGGATTAGGTATATACTCGTACCTACAACGTGTGGCACGTTAGTCCTGTACATAACAGGGGCAAATAATTAAAGTATAGGCTCTCTTAGATATTATGAGGAATTGGTTTAATGATGTTTAAAGTTATTTTAATATTAATCAAACGCATCATCACGCCTTTATCCCATAGGTAGAGCATCAAAGAGTGTATGCGATGATGAGAAATCTAGCTTTGTCTATTACTTATGAACCTTAACCATTTTTTTTATGTTACAAGTGAGCAAACGTGCAGGTGGGCCACCTGATAAGTGCTCACTACCGCCCATAGCACCCATATTAGTGGCAGTAGTTGGTCGACCGAGCTTCGCTCTATAATAGCCGCCACAACATTAAAATATCATTGGATAAGCAAGCTATTCTACTCGCCAACAGATAGCACTGTAGATTTCCGTCTAAATCGCGGAGAAATTGTAAATTTCATCGAAATCGTTAGAGCCGTTTTCGAGAAACCGTTTACAAATATATATATACCGGGTAATTTGAATGCGTGACATAGATCAGGGATCAATATCAGTAACGGAACAACTTTTCCCACGAAAATCAATTTTTGACCTCCCATAGAAACTGCATCAGCTGATAGCGCATTTTGTATGGAAGGTCAAATTTGGTTTTTCGTATTTCGAACTATGTTCCTTGGGAAAATACTATTTAACGAGCAATATTTGTATACAAATATACCTATATGTTTGCAATCTGTTTCTCGAAAACGGCTCTAACGATTTCGATGAAATTTACTATAAGAGAGCGTTCGGGGGCCGCCTTTAAGACAGAAACCTACAGCGCCACCTGTTGGCGAGTAGAATAGCTTGCTCACCCGATGATATTTTAATGCTCAGGCAGCTATTATAGAGCGAAGCTCGGTCGACCAGGTACTGTACAAATATTGCACGTTTAATAGTATAGGATATTTGGAAACTAATAAGATAGCAAAGCGCGTTGCTTACTTTGAGAACTAAGATGGTATGTCTCATGTGCCGGTAGTTTTACTGACTCCCTTACCCTTCGAATTGCTGCTTCACGGCAGAAATAGGCAAGGGGTGGTACTTCACCAGAAGGACTTTGCACAAAATCCCTACTACTAAGTAATTTAAAAATAAATCCAAATAAAAATAAATCCAAATTAAAAATAAATCCAAATCGTTTTTACTCTTTTTAGGGTTCTTCTTTTTAGGGTACCTCAAAAGAAAAAAACGGAACCCTTATAGGATCACTTTGTTGTCCGTCTGTCTGTCTGTCTGTCTGTCTGTCAAGACCCTTTATCTCACGAACGGGTAAAGGTATCAGGTTGAAATTAATACCACATATTAGGACCCATGAACCACACAAGATCTGAAAATTTAAATTTTTTACAACGACGCAATCAAAAGATATGGCATTTTATGTCCTCATCTCCATACATTTATTCAAAAATGTAAAACCTACAGGGTACTTCCCGTAGACCTAAAATTATGAAATTTGGCAAGAAGCTAGGTCTCACAGTACAAATAATGGGAAAAGTCTAAAATCATTAAATATTACAACTTTTCTGACAACTAATGGTAACCAATTGTGGTGAGCTCCCGTTTCAAGAACATTCATATAAGAGAGGGGTCAAGTTGGATGGTCGCTGAGGCGATTTTTGTTTTAGTTCTATTTAAAAACGGGAACACTAACAAACTTGAAAATTAGTATGTTTATAGTGCATAAGCTATAAAATAACAACAAATAATTAAATTTGGTCAAGCGCGTGTCGGACTCAAAAAATCTAGCACATTAACTTACTGAAATTTCAGCTAATACAATTATGTTTATGTGGTGGCACGGAACCCTCAGTGCGCGAGTCCGACTCGCACTTGGCCGGTTTTTTATTTAGTAACCCGTGACACAAAAAAACACTATATCTACCCGTGCGAAGCCGGGGCGGGCCTAGTCCTACCTACTATACCCAGCGGTTGATCAAGACGCTCCTAACGGTACCTCATTTGTCAAATTACGATAACTAGTTTAGAAGTTATGAAGGACCAGTATACATACATACCGTTCAAAATCATAACCCTCCTCTTTGCCGTAGTCGGGTAGTGAATTAAAAGTTTATTGTATTTATTGTGCAGAATTTATTGGTTTAGGATACCTGCAAGTACTGTCAATCGATCAGTGATATGGACGGTCCATTAATTTTATTTGCCGCTGCTCCAGGCCACACGATGTACATATCGTAATATCATCATAACATCCCATAAACGCGTCCACTGCACGACAGGGAGCTCCCACCAGATCTCCAGTAAAATCGCGTGGTACTTTGAGGGGGATTTACCATAGTCACTACGCATGTGGGCGTTGCGGCTGGCGACCGCTGTTGTTGGTGACCGCAGTATGTAAGATCGTACGATTCACAGCAAGTTGTTGCTGCCCATCCTCCGGTTCATAAGCCCTTAGTCACCTCTTACGACACCCACGGGTATAGATGACTCTGTACATATAGTGATCCTAATCTAACACCCTGTATACTTACCCTAAAACCGTGTGTATTTATCCTAACCTAACACCCTGTATACTTACCCTAACATCCTGTATACTTACCCTAATATCCTGTATAATAATTCTAACCTAACACCCAGTATACTTACCCTAGCACCCTGTATGTATAGTACTTAGTCGTTCTAACCTAACACCTTTTATACTTACTCTTACATCCTGTATAGGTATCCTAGCCTAACACCCTGTATATGAACAAATAATGACCATTAGGGCTCCCGCACACGACCGAGAATCGGTGGGCGATTATCGGCCAGGACAAAGAGGGAAGATTCAGGTGATAACACGTCAGAGCGGGATGCCGACAAAAAATCGGCCACCGATTCTCGGTCGTGTGCGGGAGCCCTTAGAAGCATTTTTGATAATACCGAGACTTATAAAAAAATATGTTCATGGAATCTTATCTCACTAACAAAAAATAAAATCATCGACATCGTGTGTCGATATTATTTTGATCGATCACCTCCCTATCGTCATACAAGAAAATCGGTCACCGATTATCGCTCGTGTGCGTTGGGTCGGTCACAAAATCGGTCGTAAAATCGGGGGAAAAATGTGCCCGATAATCGGACCTACAAAAACTCGGTCGTGTGCGGGAGCCCTAAGGGGTGTTCCTGTACCACCAAGTCGTAAATATGTGATTTACCCAAAATTGGTTCCATTGAGTTTATTAAAATTCTCTATAATATTAATCCTGGATTGATTGTCTACCTGACTGGATATTATTTATGATTTTTTTCAATAAAATTTATTACACAGGGTGTCCCAAAAACTGAAAGGGCTTGCTCAGGACCAAACTGAACAATTATCCATAAGGAACATGTGTTGGGAAATTAAAAAATATCCATGCAAGTATCCATTGATCTGTGAAAATTCATATAAAGGGTGTTCCAGTACTACCAAAAGTTAAACATGTAATTTTCTCGAAATCGTTAGAGGTTTTTTTTGTTTTAATGTTTGACAATTTGAATTCTGAATTGATCTGTATATTTCATTTGAACATTTCTTTGGAAAAACGTAAATAAAAGATTGTATGAATGAATATTATATATTTATTTGCTTTGAACAGGTGTACAATTTAGGTCTTATGTATCTAATATTAGTATCTCTATTCAGCCTTAATTCAATAGCATGCAAATTACATTCTTAATTCTAAATATTCATTTAAGCTATAAAAGTTTTTATCTAAGAGCTACTTGAAAAGTTTTAAACACATCTGACTAAATAATTCTCTAATATCTTTTGGTAGGTTATTATATATCTGAATCAAATCAAATCAAAATCGTTTATTCATTGTTGGATATTAAAATCTCTTAACGACGTCAGCTAAACTACATCGCTTCACAAACAATGTGGCGCCATTGTGGGAAAAAAAAGAAGCGACAATAAAAACCCACGCGCTCTTTTAAATATGTTTGAATGTACAAGGTTGATATACAACATACATAGGTCAGTTTTAATTTTGAATTAGCCTGTTAGAACCGTAGTCTAATCCCATGGATTTTTCTCTTCTAGATAATCTGATATTTTATAATAACCCTTCTTACATAATTTCTGCTTGATTACAGTTTTGAATTTATCTAACGGTAAACTTTCAATATCAGTGGGTACCTTATTATAGAAGCGTATACATTGACCTTTATATGTTTTACTAATTTTGTGAATACGGCTGACATGAGAAGCAAGTTGATTCTTGTTTCTTATGTTGACACTGTGCCTGTCACAATTTTTATCAAAAATATGTATATTCCGTTTAGCATATATTAAATTCTCATAAATGTATTGCGACACAAAAGTCAAAATGTTGATTTCTTTAAATTTATTTCGAAGAGATTCTCTAGGCTTCATTTTATAAATTGCACGAACAGCTCGCTTTTGTAGTAAAAAAATGCTGTTTGCATCCGCAGCATGACCCCATAACAAAAGGCCATATGACATGAGACTATGGAAATAACTGAAGTAGACTAACCTCGCGGTGTCTACATCCGTCAGAGCTCTTATTCTTTTCACTGCGTATGCTGCAGAACTAAGTCTGTTCGACAATTTATTAATTTATGAATACATTTATAATAGCAAGAGTTGAGGAACAGTGTCGTTTTAGGAGTGAAATATTGATATCTAACCTTTCTGGGATTTACATCAATAGTTGATTTAAACAAACATTTATTATGCTTTACAAATTTGCAAACTTCATAAATATACATGCTGGGTAGCGTCAGTAAGCCCAAGCGTTTAAATACGGGCTTACAAGAGTCTTGGGGACCAATTGGGGACAATTTCCATACTATGTGTATGGCATTACAAATTTAAGTTTGCGGTTGATAGTTTTTCCTTGAGTATTGCGAGAAAGTAAGTGCAGTGCGGCTGTACCATTTAGTTTTTCATAATTTGGCCTTGAAGATGTGCTTCCATTTTCACTGTGTAAAAAGATAGTGAACTTTACAAAGGAAAATGTTTGTGACTCTTTAACCTTTCGGAAACTCTGAACACAAACGGGGCTCATATGTCGCAGGCAAATCGTATAATTCTTGTAATTATACGATTTGCCTGCGACAGACACACCTTTTAGAGAGAGTAGTATCATGGGGTCCCTTTCCGTACTACGGTTTTTTCGACGGAGTAAATAGCCCGAATTCATTTGGCCCTTTTGTTTCTAATAATTAGGGCTCCCGCACACGACCGAGAATCGGTGGCCGATTTTTTGTCGGCATCCCGCTCTTACGTGTTATCACCTGGATCTTCCGTCCTTGTCCTGGGCGATAATCGGCCACCGATTCTCGGTCGTGTGCGGGAGCCCTTAGGGCTCCCGCACACGACCGAGAAAAAACAAAACAAATAAAACAAAAATCGCCTCAGCAACCATCCAACTTGACCCCTCTCTTATATGAATGTTCTTGAAACGGGAGCTCACCACAATTGGTTACAATTAGTTGTGAGAAAAGTTGTAATATTTAATGATTTCAGACTTTTCCCATTATTTGTACTGTGAGACCTAGCTTCTTGCCAAATTTCATAATTTTAGGTCAACGGGAAGTACCCTGTAGGTTTTTCATTTTTGAATAAATGTATGGAGATGAGGACATAAAATGCCATATCTTTTGATTGCGTCGTTGTAAAAAAATTAAATTTTCAGATCTTGTGTGGTTCATGGATCCTAATATATGGTATTAATTTCAACCTGATACCTTTACCCGTTCGTGAGATAAAGGGTCTTGACAGACAGACAGACAGACAGACAGACGGACAACAAAGTGATCCTATAAGGGTTCCGTTTTTTTCTTTTGAGGTACGGAACCCTAAAAACAAGTCTCCCAAAAATGTCCGTCCGTCGGTCGGTCGGTCTGTCCGTCACGCTTTGGCCTAGCGGCTATACGAATGGTCCGATTGACCAGATTTTGAATTCAGGAGTTTAATGCAAATCCATCGAAGGGTTCTAAGTGGTTTCTTGCTGGCTCTCATTTTGAGGGGAGCTGTCATACAACGAAAATGAGAAATTGAAATTTTCTCAAAAACGGCTCATAGAATCTTGATAAAACTTTGCATGACCAAGCATCTCTATGTAAGATATCTTGCGCCAGTATCAATCGATCTGAGTAATTTCATATAAGGGCCGCACACGACCGAGAATCGGTGGGCGATTATCGGCCAGGACAAGGACGGAAGATTCAGGTGATAACACGTCAGAGCGGGATGCCAACAAAAAATCGGTCACCGATTCTCGGTCGTGTGCGGGAGCCCTTAAACTAAATGTTACTACTAGGTTGGTAGGTAAAGGTGTAAACTATGACATTAATTCAATTTTAACATCAAGATATCAATTTATTCTAAGAAACCTTATGGAAAAAATAGCCCGAACAATTTTCGGCACAAATTCGTTCTATGACGTGAGTACTATTCAATAACTTTTTATGGGATCTTATGATAATGATATCCTAGTTCCTTCTCATAAGTATGGTAGGTTAAGTAAACTGATGGACGTAGCAAAAACGGTGGTAAGTAGGTAGGTAAAGATTACCTACTCTGATACCGTCGTAAGAGCTTAATTGAGAGAAGTAGGAACCTACGAACTTTTCTAGTTTTAATTGGATTGAATTGAAAAATAGGTTCTTGAATATCTAGGTACAGCCAGGAGCAAGTCAAGCTTGACACGTTGGACTTTGTACGGGCTAATCATGATGAAACTATGAAGCTTGACTTGTTCTTGACTGTACCTAAGGTCCTTAACTATGGTCCTTAATCATGTACAGTCAACGACAGGTCAACCTTGACACTCGCAGTGTGACTCTAGCCCGAATGTCTATTGAAATAAGAACGGTACGAAGTCCAATGTGTCAAGCTTGATGTGCTCTTGACTGTACGTGCGCACGTAAGAAGAGGTATAGGACGCAACAGCTCGGGATTGCGGGCGAAAAGTAGGTAGGTATGACGTGCCATACATTTCGACCGCAAGTAGGTACAGTCAACGACAGGTCAAGCTTGACACTTGCAGTGCGACTCTAGCTCGTACGTCTATTGAAATAAAAACGGTACAAAGTCCAATGTGTCAGGCGTGATGTGCTCTTGACTGTACTTTACGTACGTATTATATAGCAATAGGTACTTGTAAATTTGTTATGTACCTACAGCCTCCGTGGTCTAGTGTTAGAGTGCTTGGCTCTCGATCAGGAGGTTCTGGGTTCGTTTCCCGATGGGGACACTGTCAAACAAAAATATTTTTGTGCGACCAGCCCAGTTTGGTTAGGATATTGCAGGATGAATCACCCGATTGTCCGAAATGTTACATGATTGCTTCGGAGGGCACGTCAACCCGATGGTCCCGACTATTACCTATCTACGGATGTAGTCGTTAATGAGCCATGTCAGAGGCCTTTGGCATCTGGCGGTACCAGGGTTTGTGAGTACGGTCATCAACCTTGCAACCCACAACGATATGAATAAATGAATGAATTTGTTATGTAGGTACCTAACTACCTACTCCTCAGGCAAGTAGCTGCCTAGGTACCTAGGTATGGCGGCTTAGGCTCCTTCCTCCCTCTGCCCACGGCACAACCCATGGTCCGTTTATAGGACAGTTAGGTACCTATGTAGGCGATGGTAGGTAAAGGTCCGGCCTGTCGTCGCTCATCCGATCCTGCAAGGCGTAGCACGAGGCGCGAATGCTAGGTTTCTAGTTTATTTCGTAGGGACTCGGTCGGTGCGTGCGTGGCATGCGCGATCCACACAGAGCGTCCCGCGGCCGCAGACGTCGTGGTGCTTGCCCCCCCCGCGCTGCCGCCCTTTGAATTAATTGAATGAATAGTCGTAAGCCAATCGCGCGCAAGGCGGCCGATCTTGTGTGTGTGAGTGTGCAGGTGCCATACTTGTAGTACGGTGGAAATCAATACTACAGGATGATTGCAAAGATTTATTATTTTTTTGTTTGAAAATTACAAAAAAAAAACCAGCGAGTCGATTTCGCTAAAACTTTGAAAAACCTGTTTCTTTATCAAAGTTACACCACCCCTAGAAATATTTGGGTCTAATTAAATTACACCTTATATAATACTGACGTACTAATAGACGATCGGATCGGACTGCTCTGAATTTAGCTCCGTATCACGATTTTGCCCAATAGCAAAGTTGTCGTGTGGGACAATCTGCAACGCTATTGGACAAAATCGTGGTCCGGAGCTAAATTCGGAGCAGTCCGATCCGATCGTCTATTAGTACTTATACATTACCGTTACTGATCGACCAGACCGCTGCCGGACCGCGCCCCGCGAAAAAAATTCTAATTCAAATATCGCTGTTGAACGAAAAATTTTATTTAAAAAAAAACATTGATGATTCTTAAGCCAACTAAAGAACCCTACACTGCGTGTGGCCCAATACGCACTTAGCCGGTTTTTACAAAAAAAAAAGTTTTTCTAATTTTCTCAAAAATGTGTTTTATAAAGGAGAGCGTCTCCTTGGTTACATCATAAAAAACAAGTCTCCCAAAAATGTCCGTCCGTCGGTCGGTCTGTCCGTCACGCTTTGGCCTAGCGGCTAAACGAATGGTCTGATTGACACCATATTTTGAATTTAAGAGTTTTATGCAAATCCATCGAAGGGTTTTCAGTGGTTTCTTGCTGGCTCTCATTTTGAGGGTAGCTGTCATACAACGAAAATGACAAATTTTAATTTTCCCAAAAACGTCTCATACAATCTTGATGAAACTTTGCATGACCAAGCATCTCTATTTAAGGTATTTTGCGGCAGTATCAATTGGTCTGTAGAAATTCATATAACGGGTGTTCCCTTACTACTAAAATTTAAAAACGTGATTTACTCAAAATCTGTTTCGTTGAGCTTATTTTGATGTTATACAATTTGGATTCTAAAATGGTTTTCTACCTGACTGCATATTTCATTAAATCATTTTTACATAAATTTAGTAGGTATAAGCCTGGTATAAGTAAGTTTGTATTTTCATATTATTTGTATGGAATTACAAAATGCGTCGAGACCAACTTAAGTTTGCAGTTGGTACTTATTTAGTCATTACTATCCGTAGCCTTTATAATATAGTAGTTAGAGCATTGGGCTCTTGATCCAGAGGTTCTGGGTTCGACTCCCGGCGGTGACACTGTTGAATGAAGACTCTCATATATCGCGAGAAAGTAAGTGCAGTGCTGCTGTACCATTTTTTTTGTTTTGTTTTATGGAAACAAAATAAAATTATGCATTCCTGTCATACATTCGTAGCTCTTCCGAGATTCCTGTAACTATTAAGACACTTCTCTGTAGAACTTGCTACCCATTTAGAACACACATTTTTTCTGCAACTTGGGCCTGTTTCACCTTTGCGTTTTTCAGCTGAACTGAAACCTTCAACTCTAAAAACAAGATTTTCAGCACGAGGGGCAAAAAGCATAAGCCGAAAAGCGGACCTTAGCTATACACCGGAAAATACTAAGCAGTAGAGTTCTATTAAAAAAGATATTATGTGGATTTTCCATAAAATTTTCAAGGTCACTGAGTTTTTTCACAGGATGAGTTTGGCTCTGACAGTTATTTTCTGCGCATGGATGACAGGCACAGAGATAATGAACAACTTGCTCACCTCCCCTCACCTACCGTGCTTACCCCAGCGATTCATTTTTTTAGCCAAACTTAGACTGTACACGCTACACTGTTATCTAGAAGAAAAAATACTTTTAACAATATTTTATTAAACCTACACTACAATAAAATTGACCTAAATAGAATTATTTCTCTGTGACTTCCCAAGGCTTTTCTGGCCTGTGCATATCCCATGGGTTTGGCTTTGTGTAAACTTCCATTTCTTGTAACTTCACTCCTCCATTTACAACAGCATTCAAGAATTTTTCCACTTTACTGCCTTCTGTTGGGGTTATATCACAGTACATCTCGGTGATTCCTGATTCCAAACATCTCTGAGCGAAAACTTTTCCAAGAGCAATATAAGCACAAGTGTCTGTTGAACTGTAAAGCTGTTTACGTAAACACCATTCTGAGGTTTTTGCTTCTAATACTGGTCCGTTAACAAAGTGGACTACTTCGGCTGTTACTGTACGAGTGGTTGGTGTTATAACGATTCTGAAAATATAGATTAGTGTTAGTCCGGTTTAACTTTAGAGAAAAGTGTACTACTAGACAAGCTCGTAACACTGATATAGGTACTTACTTGTGCCAAAACTTCCGGCCCGGATTTTCTAGGTGGTAGCCGTCTGGTTTTCTAGCAATTCTCATCCGTTCCAGGTTCCTCGGATTTCTGTTCACAAACTCCTTTGGAGCTGCTGAAGATGAGAACCTCGATAGTTGTGGAACTGTCCATATTCTCTTGATGGAATTCATATTTTGTAGAAACTCTAAATAATGGTTTCCTGGTCAATTCAGTTCCGTACCTCGCTAAAATTATTAGATTGAACAGAACAGAATTAAAAATAATATCTAACCTCACTTAGGCCACGTTTCTAAACGGTGAATAAGAAAATACCCTGACTAGTGATGTAAACCGGTACTAGAAAAACCTGTAAAAAACCAGTTTTTCGTAAAACCGATAAAGACCGGTTTTTATTAAAAAAAACCGAGTATTTTGACAACACTTATTTCTAGCCTCTTTTCACTTCACTTTATATATACAAGTTGTATATATAGAGGTCAGTGATCCGAACTCAAAACAGAAAAAAAAATAGGTATGAGTAAGAAGTAGTTATGGTTGGGGAATACCCGTATTTACTAATAAGAAAGTGTCAGGTGCCAAAATCGGAGAGGACGATCACTTTTTCTATGAGTTTTTAAGCAAACGTTTCGTTTCGTATTCGTTGAGTGCAATAATATTAAAATAAAGTGAAAAAGAAACATAAATACAAAAGAAAAAGTGAAATCTGTAAAACTTGGCAGGTAAGCAAAATTTCATTGTGAACAATACTTGTATATAACTAATCTTAAAGATTTTGTACATGTTCTTTGGTTATTTTTTAACTTTGGCTCACAGTCATCAAAGTCAAAGAAACCATTTTGAAAAAGTAGACAACGACACGTCGAAATGTAAATTATGCGGAAAAAATATCAAAGTTGGCAGAGGTACGTCAAACATGTTGGCTCACTTGAAAAGAAATCACCCACAGACTACTGTACCGATCAACCAAGAAGAGCATGAAAATAACAGTGATATTCATACCCTATCTAACCCACTTTCTTCTGAAAATGAGCAACCAAAAAAAAGCTGCATCGTTCAAAGCAAGTTGAAAATGACTATAGGATCAAACAAAAAGAAAATCGACGAATACTTGACATTAATGATTGCTACTGATTTCCAGCCATTCTCCATCGTGGAAGATAGTGGTTTTCAAAAGTTTGTTTCAGCCTTAAACCCAAACTATGTTCTTCCTTCAAGACAGAAAATCAGGTACGATTTATTGCCCAATTTATACGCAAAAGCGAAGGTACGGCTTGCAGATTTGCTACAAAATAAAGAACAAGTTGCACTAACTACTAACTTATGGTCCAATCAGAATATGGATTCATTTATAACGGTGACGGTTAATTTTTTTATTGGTTGTCATCTTAAGAGTTATGTTTTAACAACCTCTGATGTTCCTACTAATCATACATCTGAAGAATTGGCGGAAATTATGACTAACATTTTAACGGAATGGAAATTAACTAACAAAATATCTGCTATTGTGACTGACAATACTTTTAACAATGCTTGGGATCAGGCATATGCCATGCTTTGCCCATACTTTAAATTTAACCCTTGACGATGCTTTGAAACTGGTGGAGGTAGATGAAATAGTGGACAAATGCAAATCCATAGTTAAGTTTTTCAAAAAATCGTCGGTTGGATGGCGTGCTCTGAAATTGGAACAAAAGGAAAGAAATCCTGACGCTGCTCCACTGAAACTTATTCAACACGTGAAAACTCGTTGGAATAGTACATTTCATATGTTGGCACGAATACTGCGGTTATCAGATGAACTGGCACTCGTGTGTAGGAAACTAGTTCAGGCTCCAGATTTCCTTTCTTCTAGTGACGAAA
Source organism: Athrips mouffetella (assembly GCA_947532105.1). Classification (NCBI taxonomy): domain Eukaryota; kingdom Metazoa; phylum Arthropoda; class Insecta; order Lepidoptera; family Gelechiidae; genus Athrips; species Athrips mouffetella. Next base: position 15,521,744 of record OX383977.1, read on the forward strand.
AAGTAGCCAAAGAAGTCGTAAATTTTTTAGAAATTTTTGAGGAGGCTACCAAAATTGTGAGCGCAGACCAATATCCAACGAGTTCCTTGGTGATTCCGGTAATTTGTGGATTGTATGAAAATTTAAATAAAATAGAAACGTCTCTTGATACGGATATAGGCAAAATGTTCTACTCTGCTGTACGACGTCACATGAGCAACAGATTACTAATATATGAATCCCGAACCGTGACTCAAATGTCAACCTACTTACATCCAATTTTCAGGAGTGGTTTTCGTCAACCTGAAAATATGCTGTCCGCTAAAGAGCTAGTTAGACGTGAATTATCGAATTTACTAAAGGAACAACAGGAACCTTCTAATGACAATCCTGAAACAACTGAACCTGAGTCTCTATCTTCTGCGGTAGCTCTTGCTCCAGGTACAAAGCCGAATATTTTGGACTTTTTGAAACAGAGACAAAGGGTTAGGGAACCGAATTCTGCTGCTACAGCAATTAACATAATAAGAATGTATTTGGAAACAAATTGTAATGGCGAAGGTTCAGAAGTTGTTGGCACTTTTTGGCAAAGAAACAAGTATTTAGAGCCACTGAACAAAATTGCTATGAAATATTTGGCAGTGCCAGCAACTTCTGTACCTTCGGAGCGTATGTTTTCAACGGCTGGATATATATTATCACCCCGACGCAGCAGATTGTTGGACGATGCCGTTGATCAACTTTGTTTTCTTAATCAAAATAGTAATTTAGTTGATTTGTAAGTTTTATTCAATAAAAAGTACTTTTCTTTATTTTGTTCAATTTCTGTATATAAAAACCTAAAAAAAACCTTAAAAACCGGTTTTTTTTTTAAAGTAATTGGAAAATACCGGTTCCGAAAATTGTAATCGGTTCACATCACTAACCCTGACAACAAGATGACATCCATCCCGTCCATCACTACGGTTTAAAACTTGCATATGAGCGCTGTGTGCGGTTTTAGCGCTAATAGTCGGTTCAAAACTTGCTCGTATTCACTCGTTTAAGCGACGTGACGTCATCAGTGACGTCACTTTAGCGCGCTATCTTTGCATACGAAAATGAGGTAGTGCAGCGTGTGTGAAACTCAAAGGACATTTGTCATCAAACTCGTTTTAGTGATTTTTAAATTTTTCTTTCGGGTTTTTGGATTCAATTATCTTATCGAATAATAATTATCTCTCAATAATTTCCTAAAACGCAAAACAAAATTTTAATTTTTCTCAGTGACAGTTTCAGTTTCAGTTTCAGTTTATTTATTTCGATTACAAAAAAAATTTTTGTGCGAAAACTTACTTGCTAGATTGAGAATGTAACAAACATCTAAAGCAAAGGACTTCATAAATACGAGTATAACAAAATTCAATAATTACTTAAAACACTAACTATTCATTAATTACTTAAAACACTAACAATTCCATTTATTAAAAAAAATCATAAAATGTCAAATAAATTACAGTCCAACTTTTAAAATATAATTACTAGGCAAGATAAAAATTTCTTTTAAGAGCATAAAATTACTTAAAACACTAACAATTCCATTTAATAAATATTAATCGTAAAATATCACATAAATAACAGTCCAATTTATAAAATATTTTAATTAAGCAATGTCAAGATTTTTATAATTAAAAAAATTGTCTAGAGAATAGAAACATTCCTTCAGCAAAAGAGCTTTGAGCTTTGTTTTGAAACTGACGAGCGTGACGTCTCCCTTAAGCTCAACGGGCAGTGCGTTGAATAGACGCACCTCATTATACCGTGCGCCATGTTGTACCACGTTAAGACGTTGTGGCAGCACGAAATGCTCTACATCCCGCCTGCGCGTACTTATTCTAGCAACCTTGTCTTGTTCCGATTCGCAATTTAGGAGCTTTCTTTTGAAGTTAGCCAGCAACACAAATATATAGAGACATGGAACGGTAAGTATAGATAACCTAACAAAATGAGATCTACACGATTCCCATTGAGGTATTTTGACAATAGTCCGTATAGCTCTTTTTTGTATAATAAAAGCTTTTTGGATATTGTACTTGTAGCTATTTCCCCACTGCACGATACTGTATCTCAGATGGGATTCCACCAAGGCGTAATACACCATCAGCAGTTGCTTTTCATTAAGCTCATCTCTGAGTGTTCGCAGTGACATTGACATAAGCGCGCTTTACTCTGGTTTAAAACTGTATTCGATCGAATTCGATGAATGCACGCATATAGAAATAAACCGATTATATTCAGTGACTGTAATGTGTGCGTTCAAGTGCGTTGTATTCAAGAAATAAACCGTAGTGTCTACTCACGCAACAATCTCAATCACAATCTCTTATCACCAAGGAGGTTTTAATCCACCGAGCGTAGCGTGGATTAAAACCTCCTTGCTTATCACAATCTGCAGATTGACAACAGATTGCAACTTGGGGCTGACTTCCAACTAATTGTCAAAATGTGGCTGTCATTTATTAATTGTTGTTAGATAAAAGCGATAAAAGCAATGTTTTTAGCCACTATTATCTTCTTTTCGATGCTAATTGCTTGTAATTTGATGAATCGATGGTAAGCACAAGTCCCGCATGTTGAAACTTCTATAGTTTTGAAAATTTTGAAACTTCGCGGCATGAAATTGTGATGAAATTGCTTTGTGAGTAGAGTATAGACAACCCAGATTAGTAAGTTAATTTAGTATTATATAGTCTAAGAAGTTAATAGACAATCTCGATTCTACAGATTATCACACTAAGGCCTTTCTCCCACGACGCTACTCTCATGCAACTAGAGTCGAATACGCGTATGCTACCAGTTGCTCGTAAGCTCTACATATATATTAATCTGTGCTCGTAAGTAGACTCCATACAATTCGCCTACATCCGCAAACATAACTTTCGTGTTAGAAGTAGAAAAGCATCCCTGTTTTATATAATTATAAACTTCCGGAGTATTTGAGAGAGGTTTAACAGACATAGCGTGGATAGAAATTGGAAATAATTAAATTTGGCCGGAAAGTACATACTTTTTCTTTTAAAAAAAGTAGCGCCGTGTGCGGAACCGAGTCTCAAAATGTTGCATGCTAGCTAGTATCCGACATATAGGTTGCATCGCAGTCGCGACGATTGGGAATAGCGTCGTGGGAGAAAAATTGTCGCGTGAGGAGACCTTCAGGGTTACCAGATCCTATTTTTGTGATTTCCCCAAACTGACAATATTTTTTCCCTAAAATGATACGTTTTCGATTCAAATCCCCCAAAATTTTCGTAGAAATGACTATAAAACACGATTTAAAGTATCCTTTTTTGATTTTTTAAATTGACTTATAGAAATAACTATAAAACACGATTTAAAGTATACAAACTATTAGATCGATTCCTGCTTATTAGCCGCTAATTTTGAGCCTTAAAGATGTTAGGTCTACGAGTTTTGTTATCTCTTATTTGACTTGTAGAGGATAACACAGACAGCAGCCGTTTTAGACATATCAAATTTTAGGTTTAAAATTAATGGTTACTCCGCAATCGACCCTAGTTAGACTACACCGGATATTCATCGATTAATTCATCGGTCTAGATTCTAGCTGATGGGCTAATTGAGTAGGAATGGACGTTTAATTATGATTTTTTGTTACGTGCTCTGAATGTAGTGCTACTAAGACGTCACCCCCAAATTTCCCCAACGTACAATTTATTTTCCCCAGAAATTTCCCCAACGATTCCATTTCCCCAAACTTTCCCCAAGAATTAAATTTTTCCCCAGAATTGCGAAAAAAACCCCCAATCTGACATCCCTCTGTAAGTGGTCAAAACCACAGAGAAAAAAACAAGAAAACCGGCTAAGTGCGAGTCGGACTCGCGCACCGAGGGTTCCGTACAAACCTGTAGGTATACAAGTAAAAGTAATGCTATTTTTATTGCTAAAATTTTTTATTATGTGATGTAACTAAAAATTTAAGGTTTTCGGAATTTTTCCTATATGTGCTATAAAACGTTGCTTGATGCCAAATTTCAAGATTCTAGGTCGATTGGAAGTATCCTTTAAGTGCCTGATACACGGTCGGCAACATGGGTCCCGACCATAGAATACATGAAACAGAGTTAGAAAGGCGAAGTAGGCGGGCCCCGCGTGCCACGGATAGGTCCGTAGGACAAACAAACGTCAAAACCTCAAAATGACCCCTTCAGTCATTTGCCCGACTCAATGGCGTAAAGAGCAGCGACGTATTTTTTAAGAAAATGCCGTTTTGTGCGATATTATCACGTCGAGCTCACAGCAAAGATAAAAATTAGCAAAATGGAGGCCTATTGTACCACCGATAACCATTTTGAATACCTTTTTATCCACTATATTTGTTAAAACAAAAATATTTTTTAGCCGGTCGAAACCAGAGCAAAAGTGCTTCCAAAAATACAACGATATCGATAAATTTCTGTATACTGGAATTATTCCTGTAATGTTGAATACTTACTTGTATATATTTTTTAGCTTTGAAGGTAACCAATATTTTTTTAATAATTAAAAAATTAAAAATTGTTTGCACTCATACTAAATCCCAACTTAAGAAAGAGATTTTTGGCAGCTGCCCAGGTGATCCAAAAGAAAAGCAAAGATGGATCGATGCCACAGATTGGTTAGTAACCAAAACAAGTTCTACTTGCTCCAAACACTTTTTGGAGAGTGACATCATCTTTTCGGCACATAGAAGACATTTAAAGCCTCTTGCTATACGCTATACCTGTTAGAAACCGAAATCACTTCCCGGAGGGACACCAACTTTACCACACACGTCTTTACTGGTATATTAATTTAATTTGTTGGTTCTTCTTATTGCTGACTAGCAGTTGCCCACGACTTCATTTGCGTGGGATTCGAAAAAAGAGTAGATATTATGCTTTTCTAGGTCTAAGTCCATATTCCTGCCAAATTTAATCAAATTCTGTTTAGTGGCTGGGTCGTAAAAGAGTAACAAACATCCACACATATAAAAATTCAAACTAAAATAAATTATCTTTATAATATTAGTGAGATATAAATAAGAAAAATGTAAATATCATGTAAATAATAAAACAAAACAATGCTTCATGATCTATTTTATTGTTGAAGAATATTTACACGCAGGGATCTTCTAATAAAAAACCGGCTAAGAGCGAGTCGGACTCGCGCACCGAGGGATCCGTACCACCACATAATCACGATTGTATTAGAAATTTCAGTATGTTCCTGTGCTAGATTTTTTGAGTCCGACACGAGCTTGACTAGATTTTATTATTTTTTGTTATTTTATAGCTTATGCACTATAAACATTGCAATTTTTATTTTATAGCTATATGCACTATAAACATTGCAATTTTCTTGTTTTCAAGTGTTCCCGTTTTTAAGATAGAGCATAAACAAAAATCGCCTAAAATGGTCTTTAGTATCGGTGCCACACTTAATTTATATATTTATTACTGTTCATGAGATACAGCTCAAACAAAATTTTGTTGTTGTAGCGGCAACAGATATACACAATTTGTGAAAATTTCAAATTTCTACCTATTACGGTTCATGAGATACAGCCCACTGACAGTCAGACAGACATCGGAGGCATATCAATAGGTCCCGTTTTTCACCCTTTCGGTACGAAACCCTAATAAAGAATGAGTATAAAACTAAAACTCGTTTTTGTTGAATTTACAATGTTTTGTGTAAAGATTGATTGATGCAGTGTGACCTCTAATAAGAACCAGCGCCTGGATTCCCTATCATCAGGTACGTCCTTCTTCACCCCGCCGCCTGAGAATCGGATCTGTAAACGTTAGTTTAGTATTATTTAACCTGTGATTTTAGTGAGATATAAAAAATAAAACAGCTTGCACAACCTAACATTAGCGTGACGATTAGTTTCTGCGCATGGTGACACGCGGAGAGCCAATGAACGCTTCGCAGTCCTTCCCCCACCATATCCCGCGCACCCCCGCGACTCGTTTTTTGTGTTCTGCGCATTAACTGCCATCGCTAGAGTTAGTTATTGCAAGCTGTACGAATCTAAAACAAACCTATGTTTCGTGGAAAAGTTGTAATCCAGAGTACAATAATCCATTTTATCGATAATTTGCCCAATGAAACATACATCCCTAGCATTTGCACAATAATGATACCAGTATAACACAACAATTTAATATTTCAAAATCGCTAACTTTCTATTTTCAGTAAAGAAAAATCTAAATTATTTTTTTAAGTATTATGCATAATGTTGCACACATTTATAAATATATTTTTAGGGAAATATTTAAAAGGAAAGTTAAAACAAAGAAAGATCCAATGGATACTTTTTGAACCGTTTTGTGCAAACTTTATTAGTATGGCCACATTTTATCTTTGTCTCTTTTTCACCCAAAAACGTCAGATTTTGACGTTTTTGAAAATAATGTTATAACGTAATGTAATACGGTAAATTTTTGATTGCTTGGATTTGGCTCTTTTGACTTTTTCGATTCACCAGTAGACGACAAATAGCTAGCGGTTATTTTATGTAGTGAAAATATAATTTATCGTGTAAATGTGTGCAAACTGGCGACACCGGTTCCCGTACAAAATTGTCAGCATTGCCTTTCTAACTCTGTTTCATGTATTCTATGGTCCCGACAGAGGTGACCTTGGTCCGCTTCGACCGTGTAGTTCGCGTTCCGACCGTGTAGTTTGCAGTTTACAACCAATTATCTATAGAACCCAAATGGTTGCAAGCCAAGGTCACCTCTGTCGGGACTCATGTTGCCGACCGTGTATCAGGCACTTTAAGTACCGAATACACGGTCGCCAACCATGCGCCGCCAGAGGTGACCTTGGTCGGTTCCGACCGTGTAGTTCGTGGTCGCCAACCAAATTTTTTGTGACCTTCCAACGCCCTTGGTCGTTAAAGCAGCTTCCCAAACTAAGGTCAAAACACGGAGAAGGAGGACGTTGGTTACGTCTCTGACCGTGTAGCTGGCGGTTGGCGACCGCACAGATTATAAACTGATGTTTCTTGCCTTTGCCGGTAATTAAAAACAAAAGAAGACAACGAAATTGATAATTTTGTGACAAAGAAGTTATGATGAGTATATTCATGATTTGAACCGAACTACAAAATACAAGAACTGTCAGTGTCAATTGTCATTTTGTTTCACCACCTCGTGTTTTTAATCTATTTCAATGCTTGTTGGCAACAAGTTGGTGACCGTGTAGTTGAAACGGACCCGAATGGTTGCAAACCAAGGTGACCTATGTCGGGAGCTTGTCGCCGACCGTGTATCCGGTGTTTTATCTTACTAACAAAAAATAAAATCATCGACATCATGTGTCGATATTATTTTGATCGATCACTTCCTTAAACGTCATCCAAGAAATCGGCCGACAATAATACGGTCGTGGGCCCGTTAGAGCTCCCACGACCGAGAATCGGTGGGTGATTATCGGTCAGGACAAGGACGGAAGATTCAGGTGATTAACACGTCAGAGCGGTATGCCGACAAAAAATCGGTCACCGATTCTCGGTCGTGTGCGGGAGCCCTTATCGTGATATATTTTCCACGTTCCAAAATGCGTTAATAGCGTGTTTTGAAGCAATATGAGCTCGCTTGTGTCGGTCCAAATTTACTGAAAGCGTGCTCTAGAGCACTCGCTTGTTCAAAAACGGTGAACACAGACACGATGACTACCTCGTTTCTGCTATCAGTGCTTTAGTCAGTGTTTCAGTGCTTTAGTCAATAAAGAGGAGCAGTAAAAGCGCTAATGTATTTTTTTATAGAAGAGGGAGGCAGACAAGCATACGGGTCACCCGATAGCACACCTCGGAAGCTCCATACAATCGGGCTCAAAAGTGACAGCTGTCATTTTTACACGCGCAAATGTGTGGGTGGGTTAAAGACGTGTGAGTGTAGGGTTGGTGGTATCTAGAAAACACTTACCTACCCTAGAAAACGTAGATAACAGAACATTAGCATTATACTTTTATTACAGTTTCGAGTTGCAAATTTTTCGTTCGACTATAAAGCGACTTACACAATTCACAAACGAATTATAACTTTACTATCACTCGTCACCTCACTTTGTTGTATTTAGTAATCGAATTTCAATTAAAACAAACAAACACACGTTGAAATAATCTCACAAACTCTAAAAACAATCATTTTTTTCACTAAACTTCATCTTTGACGGCTGGCTGGCCGCCGCCCCGCCGGTGCACCAGGGTGACTATCGCGAAAATGTCGAATCTGCTCTTCTCATCACTGCAAAAAAATCTGCCAAACTTTATTCCAGAAAATGAAAAAAAATGCTGTTATATTATTGCTTTAATGTGGAAAGGAATAAATAAATACATACTATTCAAAGCTTTATTTTTTTCATTTAACCCAAAAAATGCTCTATTAAATCTATCAATGTTAGAAATGTTTAAAGGAAAGAAAACATCTGTGTCTACCTTATGGTGTTTATTCCATAATAATTGCTTCTTATTATTGTTTAACTTTATTCCAAATTTTACTTTGTCTTGGAGAGTCGAAAGACAACCGTAAACTGCACAACCACGCACCATTTTTTCAACTTTTGCAAGCGTTGCATATCGCGTGGCAACAGGACGAGAAATGGGACGAGATATCGCGCAGGGCCCCGCGGGGTGATGCACGCGCACTTGAGGTACTTCGATTGGTGGGAGGCGGAGAGCTTCCGTTCTGTATGTAGTACTATTATTAATTCTGTGCCGATAGTAAGTGATCACCGATCAAAATCAATTTGACACATCCACAAAAACCCTCCTCCTTTGCAGCCAGCCGCCGTTTCTCAGGTTTTGTTTTTCAATGAGTTTCCTACATTGGAAATCAAAGTGGATTTGGCGCACATTCTGAAGGGATTAGCTCAGGCTTTGAAACAAAATAAAAACAAAACTGACTCTTTGACAGTTATATCCGTTCCAAATTAAAAAGCAGTGAGAACTCTGTTAGTGTGCAAAATCATTTTAGACGGCAGTAGAGTATACGCTTTTAGCAGTGTTTGCTCAATTCGGAACACCGCAATTGTAGTTTTACACGGGTCGAATTAATAACATCCTTTTTTTGAAGTCGGTTAAAAATAACGTTATTTTATTGCATTACAATAACGTTATTTTGTTAGGGTGGCAATACCAATCTAACCTTTTAAAAAAATACAATTGACGTATGATTTTACAATCGCGCACCCACACGGCTGAATTTTGATAAGAAAATATTATTTGTTTTTAATTAATGCGTGTTTTACCAGTACATTTATCTTGCGAGTGATAATTCTTCAGCTTTGGTACTTGCAAAGCCGCATGGTCTACCCACACGTTTGACGGTGTTTGTGTATGATGCGTTGGACTGTTGACTGTTTTCGTGGACGGGCGTGAACTCGGAACATCCGTATTAAATGCGTGTTTTGTAATTAATTTGTTCGCCCACTTGCCTCTGCGAGGTTTGAAAGCGCGATCGATGGTGCTTGTGATGTTCGGTGGTCTTAGGTAGTTGTTGTGTGAACTCGAAGATGTCTCTTCAGAAGAGTGTGAAAAGTGGAGGAGGTGATAGGAGTGAACAGGGGGATACAACGTCTATATGCTCTTCGGTGACCACCCAGCCGGACAGGCATGGCTTCTTCGGAGGCGCTCAGTATAGTCCTGAACCGTAAGTACATATTATAAATTTTAAAACGGACATTCAGCATAAGCATTACTGTTGACTGCTTTGCATTACTGTTGACTAATAAGTTTTGAAAAAAATATATCACCACGATACACCATTCATATGATATTGTTTCATTTGTTATAGTTTGAATAATGTAGAAGTGGTACTTTGATTCTGGCTTAGTCCGCCCCATGACTTATGAGCCCTAGGTGAAAGTGGAAGAGTGAATGAGCTGTGGTAATTTTTTTGGGAATATGAAAATGGTGCAAAACACTACCAAGCATTTTTAGTGGATTATGTAGAATTTATTTATTATTTAATTCACCAATTTTCTGATAAGTTTGCAACATAATTCCAATAATAATATAGCTGTAATATGTTTAAAGTTTTTATGTTTTTCTACAGAACATTTATGTTTTGTTTATACCAATTTACCCCCAAAAGATAACAAATATTCTACAATTCTTATGATTGTATCCTATTTTATGTTATTATATTCCTAGGCCTCTCTATTATTTTTCACAATGCATATTGTGCATAAGATAGTTAACATTCCAATACCAGTTAGCTAGGCAGTCTTAATTAATTATCCGCACTAAATTTTGCTACCAAGGTGATTTTCCAATGCAACATTGCACAAATGTGATTAAGAATGTGGATGCTTATAAACACTAATTAAATGATTTTTTTTTGTTACGATTTGTGTTTTGATTCACTTTGTATATTTTTAAAAGTTCTAGGAAATTTAAAAGGAGTTTTATAACTACTCAAAATAGACCTATAACTTTAATAGTGGTTTCTGCCAGATATCTCTTTTATTTTTCAAGAGATTTTTAATAAATAAATAAAAATCCAAAAATTTTTTTTTTCTCTCCACAACCAAATAAAATTTAAAAAAAAGTCACAAAAAGTATTTTTAACAAATCTTGGCTGTGGATCGCTGGTGCCTATGGTAGGTAAAAAGAACCTCCACCATCAGGTCACCAGGTCTCCACCACTCTTATGAAAATACAGATATAAGCAAATACTTATAAGACAGACACAGTACATGATAGGTATGTAAGTAACTCACAAGAGAAATTAAACTACTTGCGGGATAATAAAAATAGATCGTACAGGCACCAGCAAAGTTTACTATTTCATGTCAAAAATAAAATAGGATTGATATTGATGAAAAGAAACTATTAGTTTTAAATTCACATGACCAAATTTTATGACCATTTTGCACCAAATACTTAATTTTGATGACAATTTGCTAATCTTGTACACTCAACAGCACGTCAGTAGAAACACTTTTGGACCTTATGCCGTGGTAATAGAGTTGAAAAAGTTTCTACCAACGAGTGGTTGACCGTACCATAATTTATTTGATTTTAAAATTTGCATGTTTATATCTCAAGCATTTATTTTAAAGATAGAATAAAAAAATTGTACACCAAATGGCTGTATCACAGTGAAACTATGTAAAATGTACTATTGTACCTAGCAAACACCTGTGTTTTTAAAATAAAACATTGATTTGATGCAATTGTTAAACTGTTTGTAAATGATGGTGTGAAATAATGACATCATTGTCAAAAATCTATGAAAGATTTATGACTAGGTTTTAAAGTCCTGGATTAACTCTTTGAACTTTAACTTCTGTATTACCTTCACAACTATGCTGCTGTCAGGGTAATTTTGCTCAATTTTGGAATACAGGTACAGTGAAGAGCATGTCAAGCTTGACACGTTGGACCTCGCACCGTTCTTATTTCTATGACCGTTGGAGCTAGAGTGGCGCAGCAAGTGTCAGTCAACATTAGTCAGAGGAAAACTGTTTATATTATTTTTTTAATTTAATATCAATCTTTTAGGTATGTTTTTTCATATACAAGAACACACCCAAACACTTTAAACTCAGGTACACTCATGGCCAGATGATGCACAGACTGAGTGCCAATTGATTATGACTCACAGACATGCGGAAATCAACATTATTGATATGAATGGTTGGTTTTGACATAACCAATCATTTTCTGACCCTAATTTGGTGATTAATTAGTGATTAGAGTGAGTAGAGTAGGTGAGTGCTAGTGTGTTTGGTGGTTTTGTTGATCATTACATTCCATAAAATTACCCGAAAGACAGAAAAATCCCTGGTTGCCTGTATCCTTGATACGGCCATATGTTTCATGGATATGTCTATGTTTGTAGGTACAGTCAAGAGCTCCTCAAACACCCACTCACATACACTCATCCCCTTCCCCCTCACCAGCCCTCCTCTCCTTCCCTCACCCCGTAATCCCCCCTTACCTCACCCACTGACTATAACTTTTGAATAGGTAATAACAAACCAATGTCTTCTAAAAAGGTTGCCTTGACCAACATACTGGCATGTACATACTTGCATTATGTCTAGAACATTAATTTACAGACTAGGCTCTTTGTTATTCATTCATTGTTATATTGTTTTCCTTTTGTTATTGGTCTATATGCCTTTTACCTATCTATATTATATGAGTAAAATTTGATTTTGTTACTGCATTCTTGAAAGCAGCTGATAATTTTGATAAAATTTGCAAATAGAGGTTGCAAGGGCGAAAAATTTATCTAGCTCGACCGTAAGTCTGGGAAAATTAGTTTTTTCCATTTTATTAGTATTTCTTAGGAAACAAAATATATTGCGATTCAGGAAAACCGACAGCGCCATTGTCAGTTAACGTTGGGTAAGACGCCGACCATAGGCAGAAAGCGCGTGTTAGAACGTTTTGCGTTTTTCGCTCATTTTTGTACTTTTCTCGAACTACACTGAAAGAATTGAAAAAAAATGGTATGTAAAAAACTAGATTTAACAAAAGGCTTTCTAACACCGCTAATTTTTGTCGATATTCATAATAGTTTTTGAGATATTTGGTTTACAGAACGAAATAAGCACATTTCAAAAAATCAATATTGTATTGGAAAGTAATTGTGTTTTTACGTATGTAGAAAACTAACTATTACACTGTAGATGTACATATTAAAAAATCACAGTAGAGGTAAAATCAATCATACAAGTATTTTTTTATAGTTTCTAAAATGCTACTTTTGACTGGACAGCCCCTTATGATTATACAATGTGTTAATGGAATAAGCGAAACCCTCATAAACCCCAACTAATTTTTATTAATAAATCCATTCCCTATATTAAATAAATAAATAATTTTTAAATAAAAGACATAATTTTTCTTCTAGATATTTTTATTTTAAAGTTTCATCGTTGTTCTAGTAGATTTTTAAGCTATCATGGCGCGTCCGCTTCGCGTTCGCGCACGCCACGCCCACTTTCCTCCTGCGCGCGTATCCACAGATATATTTAGAAGCGGCAAAATTTTAAATAATAAAAATAAAAAAAAATTACCCCTATCAAAAACCCGTGTAATTGATTCTCGATTCTGAACAAACTATTTCCTCAGTTTCGTATTTATTCGTATTGTGTTTATGAACCTTACTCGTATTGTTTGATTTTAATTACAATGTTGCACTTTTACCTGTTTGGGGGAAAAATAGTCTTGACAGACCGATAGACAACGATGTGATCTTATATTCCTTTTTTCTCCATTTTGAGGTACAGATCCCTAAAAATAAACACCAGAATTTAATAATTTTTTTACACATTTTTGCCATTTCTTTTTGTTTTTTGTAATTATTAAATATTGCTATGGGTCCAATTTATTCATATGGCCTAAAGATCAGTCATTCCGATTTTCATGCTTTTTACATCATTTGCATCTTTTTTGGAGTACCAGTAATACTACTTACAGGCTTAGTTACAGGTATTGTTATTAATCCTGTACATGTATTTGTAAAGATATAGAGCATGGTCCCATCCCAATTAAATTTGTAATGTCGTTTTTTGTGATTTGTGATTTCGATGAAATAAATTTCAATGTAAACAATATCCGCTTTTGGGCTTGAACTTTTGGGGACGAAATCAAATCAATATCTTTTGTTCATTGTTGGATATTAAAATCTCTTAATGACGTCAGCTAAACTACATCGCTTCACAAACAATGTGGCGCCATTGCGGGAAAAAAAAGAAGCGACAATAAAACCCACGCGCTCTTTTAAATATGTTTGAATGTACAAGGTTGATATACAACATACATAAGTCAGTTTTAATTTTGAATTAGCCTGTTAGAACCGTAGCCTAATCCCATGGATTTTTCTCTTCTAGATAATCTGATATTTTACCTATATAATTTCTGCTTGATTACAGTTTTTAATTTATCTAATGGTAAACTTTCAATATCAGTGGGTACCTTATTATAGAAGCGTATACATTGACCTTTATATGTTTTACTAATTTTGTGAATACGGCTGACATGAGAAGCAAGTTGATATATTAAATTCTCATAAATGTATTGCGACACAAAAGTCAAAATGTTGATTTCATTAAATTTATTTCGAAGAGATTCTCTAGGCTTCATTTTATAAATTGCACGAACATCTCGCTTTTGTAGTATAAAAATGCTGTTTGCATCTGCAGCATGACCCCATAACAAAAGGCCATATGATATAAGACAATTGGAAATAACTGAAGTAGACTAACCTCGCGGTGTCCACATCCGTCAGAGCTCTTATTTTTTTCACTGCATATGCTGCAGAACTGAGTCTGTTCGACAATTTATTAATATGCGGTCCCCATTGTAATTTGTTGTCTAAGGTAATACCTAGGAACACAGCTGATTCCACAAGACTCAATTTTTAGTTTTTCACTAATAGGCTTGTAGTAGTTGGTTTTACATTAGTTTTCTTTTCGTCTTTTCGAAAAATCGATCTAGCTGGGTCTCATGTCTGGCAAAATTCTTTGTTTTCGTTTTTTAAATATTTGTTGAAAATAGCGCCATTCTGAACCCCTTCAGCGCGCAGAAAAAAGCTCGGTCGCCCAGGTGCTTACTGTAAACCAAGATTATTATCACTTTCAGTTTATGGAATTAAATACCTAATGTCATTAGCTAATATTTAAACATTAGTGACTAAACAACTCGGGATACTCGGGATACACAGTCATAATATAATAATAAAAATAGCAAGTTATTACGAAAATGTTAATGTAGTATGTACTTTTCTTCCAATATTATTACCTAATAATTCTGCTTATTATTTCACAACGCATTCAGAGAAAAGGCACAGGAATTATTTTTCGATCTTATTTAGGCATGATTGTGGTAGACAGAAGAGTAGCACATTTATTGTATGAAGAAGCTAATGTAAATGTATATGTTAATCATCATAACATCCCATAATACGTCCACTGCAGGAAAGGGAGCTCTTTCCAGAATTTCAGCTCCTTTTTAGCTTATTGCGCGAGCGTAGACAAAGTTTTTATCTACGCCATCTTGCTACCTCTGAGCATAGGTCCCATGCTTCACAATGCACATGCTATCCTTGGCTACTTAAAATCAAAGATTACGTTTCACAACTACACCACTACTACAGCTATGATTGAGATTGGTTGATTGGACAATTGAATGCTTGCCCAATGTGCGGGAGTGGAAGTACTGCCTCTGCCTTCTAAACTCTAACGACATGATTGCTTTACCAGCTACTGACTAGTCGTGTGAACAGGACAATCAGGAAGATAAGCTTCGTGAAAAAAGACATTTCGGACGGATATTCATACCTATATGTGTCACGCTGTATAATTACATGCCTCGACAAAACGGTACAACAAATGTCGATATGTAATTATAATTACGAACAAATAATTCCGATAATTTGTTTTGTTCAAAGTTTTGAATGATAGAATTAATAACACTTTGTTGCACACAAATTAAAACTATTGTCAATAAACGAGCGAAAGAGAAAATATATAAAAATTTTGTTTCGAAGTAAGTGGTAGTAATAGATTTATTGGAGCTTTAACTTTTAAGAAGCTTTCTGCAATTGGCTTATTATAACATAATATCATATCGATGACCGAGTCGATGTAAGCAGTTTATACTTTTAAATGTAACTAAGATAATGAATGACATTTGTACTTTCTAGCATTTTCGTACACGTTTTATTGTGCACTCCTGAACATGTCAAACTTGATACTAGCAGTACAAACAATTTGTCGAGCTTGATGTGCTCTTGACATTACGCGTATAAAAACTGGCTGTAAAATAAAACATTAAAGACTTTGCAGCCACCGCAAAACTTTCGAAAATACTTGTACCGCTTTTGTGGTACTTTTACTTTATTCCGGATTCAAAAACGTTTGACGAAAAATAAAAGTTAACTTTCGCAAAAACTATAATTTTTTTCACGCGAATTTGAAGTTTTACTTTTTATTTAAACAGACAACAGATTATCAAAACGTAGCGTGAGATCTAGCGTAAGATTTCTCTACTCCATTGCAGCTTCATTATTGGATTTGCTAATTCAATATCTATTTATTAAGTTATGGAGCATTGTGCATCACTCCCTTGTCTAGTTTTTTTGTGACTTTGCGACGGGCTGTTTTCCGCTATTTTCTTTTTCGGCATTCCGTGTCGATGGGACAGCAGAGTATTCAAGCCTCCCGATTTCTTGAAGGAAACCCAGCAGTACATCGGTGACAGTACTCGCGAACCCTCGAATGCCCCTGGGAACACCATTATACCTTACCCTGTATGTGGCTAACTCCTGACAGTCCAGCAATACGACTATTTCATCTGTCTCCAAGCAGGTTCTGCGAAGAAGTCTAGCTAGACTCTGAGGGCACCGCAAGTTATTCTTTTTCATTGGGGACAATAAAATATGTGGTCCGACTAGCGGAACTCCTAAGAGGATGTAAGGCAGACCTGTTGTTTCGTACTTATTTAGGGACCTTCTATTACTACGAAAAAGTTTCATTCATGTACTCTATGACCACTACTCTCGCTACTAACCTGCAAATTTCTTGTACCGGAGGACGACGTAGGATAACTTGCGGTGCCCTCAGAGTCTAGTCTGTCCTAGTCTGTCAGTAACACCTATTACAAAGAGTTTTTATAGAAAGAACCGTGACCCTTGTCTATTTATAGTGCACTAAAATATGTGATTCCTCTTTTTATTACTAATCATCATATCGTATGGGTTTCAAGGTTGATGACCGACCTTACAAACCCTGGTTTCAGAGTTGTTCTCATTAACGACTACATCCGTAGATAGTAGTCGGGACCAACGGCCTATCTTACTTTATTTTAACTGTAATAAATTAACAAAGTGCGAACGTCTAAAGAAAATCTTGAATTAAGTTTAGCTGTGGCTTTATTTTATAAAACATTCATATTTTTACGCAACATCACAAGAAATCGTTATTAATCATATTAAACACATTGTAAAAAGGAAGCATTAGTTTCTTAACTTCCCGCACGCCTGTGTTATAATTGTAACGTATCATGCAGATTTTTATCTACTTTTATTGCGAGGTGTTTGAAAGGCGCCAGTAACGTTCGAATCTATGATTGTGAACAAATTGGCGTAAAGGCTGCATGCATACTAGTCATGCGATTACGGTATGAAACATACCTGTCTACAATAATTTTAGCTAATAAAGTCAAAGTCCAAATCGTTTATTCATTGTTACATACATACATACATACATAACATCACGCCTCTTTCCCGTTGGGGTAGGCAGAGACCACAGTCCTCCACCTGCTACGATCTTGACATACTTCCCTTGCTTCCTGTACTTTCATCAATCCTTTCATACATGCTCGTCGGTTTAGGGTACTTTTAACCTGGCCTTTATTCAGAACGTCCTGAATTTGGTCCTGGTACGTTCGCCTAGGCCTTCCCCTTCCAACGTTTCCATTCACTCTCGCCTGGTAGATCTCTTTCGTCAATCTTCGTTCATTCATCCTCTCTACATGACCAAACCATCTCAGCATGCCTTTCTCGATTTTGGTCACTACGTCTTCTTTTACGCCACACCGTTCTCTTATCACACTATTTCTAATCCTGTCACTCAATTTAACACCAATCATACTCCTTAGCGCTCTCATTTCCACTGCATTAATTCTACTTTCATGCTTCTTCTGCCATACCCAGCTTTCACTGCCATACATCAGTGTTGGTACTAAAACACCCCTATGAACAGCCAAACGAGCCTTGTGAGACACCTTCTGACTCCTCATAAAGGCGTGCAGGGCACCATTCACCATGTTTCCAGCATTCACTCTTCTCTCAATATCACTTTCACACTTTCCATCTCTCGTAAACCTTGAGCCCAGATACACAAACTCCTTCACTTGTTCGACTTGTTCACCACCTATTAATATAGTACACTCTGTCATACATTCTTCTCTTTCAAGTACCATTACTTTCGTCTTGCTTACATTTACTTTCATTCCTTTCCTGTCCAAAGCCACATTCATCATTGTTACCATCTCCTGCAACTCGTCAGCAGATGACGCAAGTACAACTTGGTCATCAGCGTAGAGAAGACATTTGATGAGTAACTCATTCATTCTCAGTCCACAAATACTCTCTTTCAGATCAATCAAACAATTATCCATGAACAGGTTAAACAGCCAAGGTGACGCTACACATCCCTGCCTTACACCTTTTTCGATGCTAAACCATTCAGTGTACGCCCCGTTTATTCTGACACAAGCACTGGAATCCTCATAGAGAGATTTCAGTGCTTGAATCATATGACCGTTTACCCCATACATAGACAATGCTGACCACAATTCATTCCTCACCACTCGGTCATAGGCCTTTTCCAAATCCACGAACGCGCAGTAGACTTTTTGGTTTTTAGTCAAAAACTTTTCAGCTTTGCACCGCAAGGAAAAGACCTGATCTGTACATCCCATTCCCTTTCTAAATCCCGCTTGTACATCCCATATTTTATCGTCAGTATCTTTCATCACTCTTTCAATCAAAACCTTTGCATACAGTTTGCCGACGACACTGAGAAGGCTTATCCCGCGATAATTTTTGCAGTCCTGTTGTGACCCTTTTCCCTTGTACAGGGATATTAAAATCTCTTAATGACGTCAGCTAAACTACATCGCTTCACAAACAATGTGGCGCCATAGTGCGAAAAAACAAACAAACATCTTTAATACAAGCGGTTGGAGTAGCGGTTACGTTCATGTATTTAATAAGGACTCTGTTTGTAAAATCTTCATAAACCTTCGCAAGCAATGAACTTGAAGCATTTAGGTGTATTCATTCCAAGTTGCCAATAGTGGCAATGAAAGTTATGGCCTTTGGGAATAATCATTAGAAAGTAGCTTACTCGACTAGTGAAAATTGCATCAAAATATGAATAATCGTCACAAATAAACCTAATATCAGGGCCTTGAAGTTGCAGGCAGGCCATATTAGCAGATATAGTCTTCAAGACAAATAGTAAAAATTTTAACAAAATGTTTTCATATGTGTAAGAAATCCTTTTTCTTTCAAAAATTACACTTTTACCCACTTTCCCAGACAAGTCCCGTGTGGTGCCGGCAAAGAGTAGTACCAACCCATACATACTCGTGGGTGTCGTAAGAGGCGACTAAGGGTTAACTGGAGGATGGGCAGCAGCATCCTCCTTCATATCTTACATCTTACTTACTGCTGCGGTCACCAACAACCGCGCGCGGTCTACGGTGCCAGCCGTAACGATAACAAGCGACGTGACTATAGTACTTCCCGTCCACATTTTTCCTGCAAAAGCTAGAATTATGGAGGGAGCTCACTGTCCTGTAGTGGACGTTTCATGGGATTTTATGATGAAGAAATGCTTTTTCTTTCAAAAATTACACTTTTACCCACTTTCCCAGACAAGTCCCGTGTGGTGCCGGCAAAGAGTAGTACCAACCCATACATACTCGTGGGTGTCGTAAGAGGCGACTAAGGGTTAACTGGAGGATGGGCAGCAGCATCCTCCTTCATATCTTACATCTTACTTACTGCTGCGGTCACCAACAACCGCGCGCGGTCTACGGTGCCAGCCGTAACGATAACAAGCGACGTGACTATAGTACTTCCCGTCCACATTTTTCCTGCAAAAGCTAGAATTATGGAGGGAGCTCACTGTCCTGTAGTGGACGTTTCATGGGATTTTATGATGAAGAAATGCTTTTTCTTTCAAAAATTACACTTTTACCCACTTTCCCAGACAAGTCCCGTGTGGTGCCGGCAAAGAGTAGTACCAACCCATACATACTCGTGGGTGTCGTAAGAGGCGACTAAGGGTTAACTGGAGGATGGGCAGCAGCATCCTCCTTCATATCTTACATCTTACTTACTGCTGCGGTCACCAACAACCGCGCGCGGTCTACGGTGCCAGCCGTAACGCTAACAAGCGACGTGACTATAGTACTTCCCGTCCACATTTTTCCTGCAAAAGCTAGAATTATGGAGGGAGCTCACTGTCCTGTAGTGGACGTTTCATGGGATTTTATGATGAAGAAATGCTTTTTCTTTCAAAAATTACACTTTTACCCACTTTCCCAGACAAGTCCCGTGTGGTGCCGGCAAAGAGTAGTACCAACCCATACATACTCGTGGGTGTCGTAAGAGGCGACTAAGGGTTAACTGGAGGATGGGCAGCAGCATCCTCCTTCATATCTTACATCTTACTTACTGCTGCGGTCACCAACAACCGCGCGCGGTCTACGGTGCCAGCCGTAACGCTAACAAGCGACGTGACTATAGTACTTCCCGTCCACATTTTTCCTGCAAAAGCTAGAATTATGGAGGGAGCTCACTGTCCTGTAGTGGACGTTTCATGGGATTTTATGATGAAGAAATGCTTTTTCTTTCAAAAATTACACTTTTACCCACTTTCCCAGACAAGTCCCGTGTGGTGCCGGCAAAGAGTAGTACCAACCCATACATACTCGTGGGTGTCGTAAGAGGCGACTAAGGGTTAACTGGAGGATGGGCAGCAGCATCCTCCTTCATATCTTACATCTTACTTACTGCTGCGGTCACCAACAACCGCGCGCGGTCTACGGTGCCAGCCGTAACGCTAACAAGCGACGTGACTATAGTATTTCCCGTCCACATTTTTCCTGCAAAAGCTAGAATTATGGAGGGAGCTCACTGTCCTGTAGTGGACGTTTCATGGGATTTTATGATGAAGAAATGCTTTTTCTTTCAAAAATTACACTTTTACCCACTTTCCCAGACAAAAGCATTATTAAAGTAAAAACGGCAAAAAAACTTAATTTTTTTATTTTCGACTACAGAATTCTTGTTTGCATTCTTGCATACATGAAGGTCAAATTGGAAACCCTCTTTTTTGAAGTATTCGTTAAGGCATTATCAGGCCAGTGACAAGCTAAATTAACTTTTCATACGAGTTTTGAAGCCACCAAATGGCCTTTTACATGGTTTAATGACCACTAGGGGAATCAACGGTTTTTAACGTACCTTCCGAACTGATATCTATCTGGTTTACAGCCAGAACCAAGTTGCTCCTTAGTGATCGGAAAGAAAAAGCAATAGCATTAGGCCATGCTCGCTTCAAGTCCGTTAAA
The DNA here is from genome assembly GCA_947532105.1 of Athrips mouffetella. Taxonomy (NCBI): domain Eukaryota; kingdom Metazoa; phylum Arthropoda; class Insecta; order Lepidoptera; family Gelechiidae; genus Athrips; species Athrips mouffetella. The sequence continues at coordinate 15,542,856 of OX383977.1, forward strand.
AATGGGTGTCTATTTATAGCAAGAAAATAAATTCGGGATTCGTGTTCCGATTCTCGTATCTGAATAAGGGATGACTTGGAATTTTTCAAACGACCCACGCAGCGGGGATTTGGAACGTCGTATTTAATGCAAAAACTCCGGATAGGGGGGGTATGCGTGTCTTGGAAAATGGATAAGCGAAGTACCTACGTATCTAGTTGATCGAAGCATTTATTACGGACGGAGTCATATTGCTGAATACATCTCAACAATCTTCCAAACTAGGTATACGAAGAACATTCAGTTAGATACATATTACTAGGTGCCTATTTTCTTTTTAAAAGTATAATAAAATACTCATTCTTTGGAACTGTTTTGTGTACTTACTAGTACTTACTCATCACTCCCCCTTTTCAAGCACAAAAGCTATATATATAGCTATATCGTCACATAAATCGATCGAGCGAATGCTATTGGCATCAAGTTTTTGCTGACATCATCAATTTCTTTAGCTATTTATCATCGATCGCTCAGTTGCCGTAATCGTTATCACAATTTACATTCTGCATTCTGCCACCGAGATTGACGTTACATGTTCAGAATAGAACCACTCTCTCCTTACATATTCACAAGTTTACGCATCTTTGTTTATGTAAAGTTTTTAAATGTAAAGTTTGATTTAGGTACGAGTATTTCAGCAGCAGTTTGTTTAGAAATTCTATGGAGTGAATTTCCCTTCCTGCCGACCATGTAACCTAGATCTTTTCAAGGCAAGAGTGAAAAAGTATTAGCTAGGTGGGCATACACGCCCCGATCCCACCGTCACGTACAATTGGATAACATGCTTACCCATTATTAAATACTTATGTTATAACGTATTCTAAATGACTCATAATAGTTACTCGTAATAAATTGAAAACTATACCGGATATTTAGAAAGATTGGATTCTAAGTAACTTACAAAAAGACAGTCCGAAATAGGTTCTTTGACTTGACAACGCATACGCATGATACACCGTGGTCTAAGACCATGGGTCGAAAACCGTACGACCACTATTTGACAAAAACTTCTCCAAGAATTTGCTTGTAAAACAAAAGTGTGGTTCCATTTACCAGAGGCACCAAACTTTTTAGGCTGCTTGTCCACCAGTGCTGTGCGAGGGAGCTAAGCTGTGGGCTGGGAAAATTCTAACCAATAGGATTGCACCATTTTCCTAGCTTTTCAAATCACTGGTGGAAAAGCACTTAGTGTTGCGGCTGGTAATTGGACGCACAAAAAACAAAGCTGCACAACCCCCTATATCTTATGGTTGTGACTAACTTACTGCGAGATATTCATAATGAAAAGACACTATGATAAATACTAAATAGTAGATTAGTAGCCAAGAGCTGTAAGGCATCAATTGCAGCCCGAGATATTTAGGCGCACGAGCGCAGCGAGGGTGCCTATAGTTCGAGGGTGCAATTGATGCTTACACCCGAGCTAACTACTCTGCTTTACATCTCGAATGTAAGGTAAGTAAGTCCTTATTCCCACCAAATTGTAGGTCACCAATTAGCGCGCTAAGGTAATAATGTAGCTAGAAATCCCTAGGGCGGTAAGTAATTAAAAAAAACCGGCCAAGTGCGAGTCGGACTCGCGCACTGAGGGTTCCGTACCACCACATACTCGTAAACATTATTGTATTAGTTGAAATTTCAGTAATTTAATGTGCAAGATTTTTTGAGTCCGACACGCGCTTGACCAAATGTTTGTTATTTGTTGTTATTTTATAGCCTATGCCCTATAAACATACCAATTTTCAAGTTTGTAAGTGTTCCCGTTTTTAAATAGAACTAAAACAAAAATCGCCTCAGCAACCATCCAACTTGACCCCTCTCTTATATGAATGTTCTTGAAACAGGAGCTCACCACAATTGGTTACCATTAGTTGTGAGAAAAGTTGTAATATTTAATGATTTCAGACTTTTCCCATTATTTGTACTGTGAGACCTAGCTTCTTGCCAAATTTCATAATTTTAGGTCAACGGGAAGTACCCTGTAGGTTTTTCATTTTTGAATAAATGTATGGAGATGAGGACATAAAATGCCATATCTTTTGATTGCGTCGTTGTAAAAAATTTAAATTTTCAGATCTTGTGTGGTTCATGGATCCTAATATATGGTATTAATTTCAACCTGATACCTTTACCCGTTCGTGAGATAAAGGGTCTTGACAGACAGACAGACAGACAGACGGACAACAAAGTGATCCTATAAGGGTTCCGTTATTTTCTTTTGAGGTACGGAACCCTAAAAAACACTTCACTCTTTCAAAATTTAATTACTTACCGCCCTAGGGCTTTTCTAGCTACATTATTACCCTAGAGCGCTAATTGGTCACCTACAAGCCCCATTTGGTGGTAATAAGGACTTACTTACCGAATACGAGAGATTTAAATGAAGTTTACTGCATAAGAGATGTGGTGGAAAATTTCTTAGCCGCGACCACTCGAATTCTGAAATGCATACTTCCAATATTAAAATATATTGTTTACGTGGATTAATCAACTATAAAAGACACATGGGTTATTCCGTATTTCTCGTTTATATACCCAAGATATTTAGCAGAAATTACAGAAAATACCTATTACTCATTATACTCTGTTGTGTCCTCTTAAGATTATTTGTTCAAGTGTTTTATTTTTATAATGTTATTATGTTATATTGACTTCTTAACTTACCTAAACTTCAACCACCTATGTTCTGTCTCTTCTCTACATACTTTGGGACATGCTGACAGAGTGAGACAAGCCTAGATACTACAGAAAAGGACCTTATGAGTATCTTTGTCTTTGCCGCATAGCTTTGTCTTACTGTGTTCAGCAGATTCCGATGTAAGTAGAGACTTCGAAGCGATCATGACGAGACTCGATACAAAAATCGATTCTATTGAAGATGTTACGTTATTATTGAGGCGACATCGAGCGAGGTAGAAAGAAGGTTGGATAAACTCACGAGGTCGAGTCCGTTGACGATTTTGACTGATTCCACCTGCAGCCCTCTACCACAGTAAATATATTATAAGCTAAGGCAGTATGGAAACTCCTAACAAACGTCCAAAACTGGCGCACTCACACATGCACACACCGCTACAGGAAAATAAGCAGTTTTCGCGCTGAAGTCAGTCGTGGGTGCTAAAACCATAATACAAACAAATAGGTACATATATAGAGTTCCTATAAGTATGTCCCTGTCCTTGTCCGATAAAAGGCGACTAAGTATCTTAATCTGCCCTTGCGTGATAAAAGGCGACTAAGTGTCCTCATCTGCCCTTGTGTCATAAAAGGCGACTAAGTGTCTTTATCTGCCCTTGTGTCATAAAAGACGACTAAGTGACTTAACCTTCCCGTGTGTCGTAAAAGGCGACTAAGTGACTTCTTAACCTTTCTTTGTGTCGTAAAAGGCGACTAAGGGTTTCGGAAAAATTTGTTTAGTTTTACGGCCCAAAAAGATGCTGAAAGGTACTAAGAAGATAGAAGCACCCCAATATTTGAGTTCATCATACTATTCTTATTTCAAAACATCTGGGTTACAACTACAACCCTGACGCTCCGACGCAAAATAGTTCTTTTTTTCAAAAAAAGGCCCGAGTTTCCATACTGCTTTAGCTTATATATTTACTGTGCCTCTACTATATACACATTCTACGGACGCAATCCGTCTGCGATATCGTCAGCGGTGTGTGGGACACCCATAGCAAATAATATATAATACTAGCTGGTTCCTGCGACTTCGTCTGCGCAGGTTTATAAATTGTAGCCTATGTGTTATTCTGTTGTACATAAGCTATATTATTCTAAAGTTTCATTAAAATCATACATACATCCATCCATACATACCTACATGTTTACAAACTTTTGCGTTTATAATATTAGTAGGATTACGATAGCGCGCATAGCAAAGAATATAATATAATATTTCCCTAGCACACATAGACACCTTAATTCTGCAACCTAATAAACTATTTAAAAATAATCTATTTTTTCAATTTTACTGAGCTTTTGCTGATCTGGGTAATGTCGCAGATTAAATAATAGTAAATTAACGTGTAATGTTGATAACAAAGCAATAAAAAATGTTCTTTATTGGCTTTTTAATGATTCATACAACGTTTATTATTAAAGGTAATGTTATGATTTATTAAAGTTGCGTTATTTCCCTATTGGATAGAGTGAGAACCTCAGGAGGCACTTTGTTTCACACTCAGGCCACACTTTGCATTCTAGCAAGGCTTGGCTAGTCTGAATAAGTCTGATTGAACAGAAAGGGCATACCAGGCCTGAAGGATTTGAATCGGCCCATGAAACTGATCAATTTTGCTTTTCTAGGGAACATATAGGTAGAAATACGAAATTTTACCTCACATATTTTATTTATTCGGGAAAAAATTGCTAATTCAAAGAATAAAACCGTCACTTTAAAAAAAAAAAACATTATTCATTAAAAATCCCACCCCTAATCGTTCCTGGTGCAAAGGTGCCCATTACGCTTGCCGAATTACCGCGCTGTATGGCGATGGAAAGCCTCTGCACCAAAAACGATCCGGCGCGCCGGGGATCATTCCCAGACTCCCTCAAACGACGCCCAATTTCTAAAATAAAAGATTTCGCGTCACTGCCCCAACTACCCGTCGCCTCCACAGCGAATGGCACGAAAGCGTACCGCCGCTCAAGATCAGCATACTTGACCCTCTTTATCTGAGCTGCGGCCTCAGCAGCTGCTCCAGCCAAGCACACGGTGCGGCTGAGATGCGACGTGGCAAAAGTACTTACACACGTCGCATCCCAAAGCAGGCACCTTCCCTTCTCCCACGGCACCAATGTCATTCCGTCGGGCCTTTTACCATCTAGACGGCTTAGGCCCGGGGGCTCTAGCACGCAAGGGGTATTGATTGGTTGACGCAAGGGGTATTGGTTGAATACGAAATTTGGTTTTGAATAAAATAAAAAAATTGAATGTGGGCGGTTTGTATATGCCGTAGGTTTTTGATGAAATCAGGTTTTGGATATATAACCGAAAGAAGACAAAATGATGCCTTCATTTTGTCATAAACCTAAACAAATTCTAGATTTTGACCAAAAACTAGAACTTGTTTAGGCATATGATAAAATCGACGTATGAACATTATTTACTTATTTATACAAGGTTATTTTTTTGGACCTGATATTCGTCACCTTATTACAGAGGTCGAAAGCAACAACTTTTGTTCTACGACTTTGCTAACAACGCACGAAAAATTTTCAAATTCCTATACAAAATGGGTCGGTCACGTGATCACTTTAGTGTGGGGAGTCGAAACATTTTTGGGCGTTTTTAGCAAAGTCGTAGAACAAAAGTTGTTGGTTTTGACCTCTGTAGTAAGGTGGGCATACGAATATCAGGACCAAAAAAAAACCTAGTATATAAGTACTAGCCCATCGGTACGTTACACTGTCCCCAATTCGTTGATCCGAAATCTGACGGTTAGGACCGAAGGATGTCAGTCATAAATTTGTCAACATTGTCTGAGCGGATCACGCAAAACGTGCGACAACATACAAATAAATGGTACAGCAGCACTGCACTTACTTTCTCGCAATACTCAAGGAAAAACTATCAACCGCAAACTTAAATTTGTAATGCCATACACATAGTATGGAAATACAAACTTTTATTTACGTTTTTCCAAAAAAATGTTCGAATGAAATATACAGATCAATTCAGAATTCAAATTGTCAAATATCAAACAAACAAACCTCAAACGACTTCGAGTAAATCACATGATTAACTTTTGGTAGTACTGGAACACCCTTTATATGAGTTTTCACAGATCAATGGATACCATAGTAGGATACTTGCATGGAGATTTTCTAATTTCCCAACACATGTTCCTTTTGGATAATTGTTCAGTTTAGTCTACTAAGCCAGCCCTTTCAGTTTTTGGCACACCCTGTGTACTAAATTTTATTCAAAAAAATCATAAATAATATCCAGTCAGGTAGACAACCAGTCCAGGGTTAATATTATAGAAAATTTTAATAAACTCAATGGAACCAATTTTAGGTAAATCACATATTTACGATTTGGTAGTACAGGAAGACCCCTTATATGAAATTACACAGATCAATTGATACTGGCGCAAAACATCTTACATGGAGATGCTTGGTCATGCAAAGTTTCATCAAGATTCTATGAGCCGGTTTTGAGAAAATTACAATTTATCATTTTCGTTGTATGACAGCTACCCTCAAAATGAGAGCCAGCCAGAAAAACCACTTAAAACCCTTCGATGGATTTGCATAAAACTCCTAAATTCCAAATATGGTGTCAATCGGACCATTCGTTTAGCCGCTAGGCCAAAGCGTGACGGACAGACCGACCGACGGACGGACATATTTGGGAGACTTGTTTTTTATGATGTATAAGTGATACGAGGGCCACACCGAAATGATCGGGAATAGAAAAAAGTACAAAAATAATACAACAATATTTACTTTCATTGTTTTTCGAAGTATTCTCCGTGACAATCGATGCACTTTTGCATTCTATCAAACCAATTATTATAACAGTAATTCCAGTCTGAAGTGGATATAGTCGAAACGGCCGATTTGTAAGCTTCGACTGCCTCTTCTGGGCCTTGAAATCGTTGACCACGTAGCATATCTTTAATTCTTGGGAATGTAAAATAATCATTGGGGCTCAAGTCGGGGCTATACGGTGGATGGTCCATTAACTCCACTTTTTCCTGATTTAAAAACGCGATCGTTTTGCGAGCGGTATGTGAGCTCGCATTATCCTGGTGAAGAATGATGCGACGATTCGGATTAATTTTACGAAGTTCTCTTATGACTTCCGGCAAACAAACTATTGTGTACCAATCAGCAGTAACCGTTTTGCGTTCTTGTAAAGGAATCGTAGCCACATGACCAGTTTTCGATACAAACGAAGCGACCATTTTTTTCGACACGCTACGAGAGCGGACAACTTTTGTTGGCTTGACCTCGCCTTCGAAGACCCAAACAACCGATTGATGTTTTCTTTCGGGCTCATATGAATAAATCCACGATTCATCACCAGAGACGATATTGTAAACTGCATTTGAGCTTCCACTATTGAACCGTTGCAGAGTAGACCGACACCAATTAACACGAGCCGACTTTTGTTCCTCGGTCAAACGATGGGGCACCCAGCGGGAAACTAACTTCTTGACACCCAGTTCATCATGTAAAATAGTTTGAATCGCTGTCATACCAATGCTGAGAGAAGCCCGAATCTGCTCGTATGTCACATGTCTATCTTCTTTTATTAATTGGCGCACAGCATCGATGTTATCTTGTGTTACCGCTGGTTTTGGTCGACCAGTAGAAGGAACTGTCGTGAGAGAGGAACGTCCACGACGAAACTCAGAATACCAACGATATATAGTCGTTTTACTGGGTGCTTCAAGTTCATAAACAGAAACAAGCTCGGCGAGACATTGTTCTTGAGATAAACCTCGACGAAAGTTGTGAAAAATTATGGCACGGAAATGTTCCCGCGTAAGCTCCATTTTCCCCACTGACTTGTCAAATTCAAATGGCTACTACTCTTTTCTTTTTTACTTTTTTTAAAATTCAAAAATGGAATTGTGTTTGAAATAATACTACATGTCATAAACCAAAAAGGTTTTAATCTAATTTATTCCTGAGTATTCTATTCCCGATCTTTTCGGTTTGGCCCTCGTGTAGAACACGTTTTTGAGAAAATTAGAAAAACTTTTTTTTTTCACGAATACAATACCTTTCTCGCTCCGCTCGAAAGTAAAAATCCAGCCTGTTGCATAAGGGTGCACTAACCATGATAGAAGCAAAATATGTAAAGCAAAATATGTAAGAGGTAAATAAGTCAAAAATATATCAATTAATTCGTGTAAGACGTGATTTTTCAATAAAAAGATGTAAGTTTTCCAACACAAAAACTACAAACTTACCAATACAAAATGAAACGAAATTTCATTTATATAGTTAAAATATGCTTTTATTGTTTTCATTGCTTTTTACTTTCTTATACAAAATACGCTCTCAGCTTATGCAGCTTCATTTCGACCTACGTTCCATGGATAAATAAATTGACGCATATTGAAATTAATTAAGTTACCAATTTAAAACAGTCATAATTTATGCAAATGAAAAGAAATCACCGACTGAAACCCATTACATTAGTAATTTAAATTATTTCGTCGGAAGTTTCAAATCAAAATGATTACTGAATTGCATACCTACTTATCTATCGGAAATGATTCAAAGAATTCATACAGTTCTTCATTACATACATACATACATAACATCACGCCTCTTTCCCGTTGGGGTAGGCAGAGACCACAGTCCTTCACCTGCTACGATCTTGACATACTTCCCTTGCTTCCTGTACTTTCATCAATCCTTTCATACATGCTCGTCGGTTTAGGGTACTTTTAACCTGGCCTTTATTCAGAACGTCCTGAATTTGGTCCTGGTACGTTCGCCTAGGCCTTCCCCTTCCAACGTTTCCATTCACTCTCGCCTGGCAGATCTCTTTCGTCAATCTTCGTTCATTCATCCTCTCTACATGACCAAACCATCTCAGCATCCCTTTCTCGATTTTGGTCACTACGTTTTCTTTTACACCACACCGTTCTCTTATCACACTATTTCTAATCCTGTCACTCAATTTAATACCAATCATACTCCTTAGCGCTCTCATTTCCACTGCATTAATTCTACTTTCATGCTTCTTCTGCCATACCCAGCTTTCACTGCCATACATCAGTGTTGGTACCAAAACACCCCCATGAACAGCCAAACGAGCCTTGTGAGACACCTTCTGACTCCTCATAAAGGCGTGCAGGGCACCATTCACCATGTTTCCAGCATTCACTCTTCTTTCAATATCCCTTTCACACTTTCCATCTCTCGTAAACTTTGAGCCCAGATACACAAACTCCTTCACTTGTTCGACTTGTTCACCACCTATTAATATAGTACACTCTGTCATACATTCTTCTCTTTCAAGTACCATTACTTTCGTCTTGCTTACATTTACTTTCATTCCTTTCCTGTCCAAAGCCACATTCATCATTGTTACCATCTCCTGCAACTCGTCAGCAGATGACGCAAGTACAACTTGGTCATCAGCGTAGAGAAGACATTTCATGAGTAACTCATTCATTCTCAGTCCACACATACTCTCTTTCAGATCAATCAAACAATTATCCATGAACAGGTTAAACAGCCAAGGTGACGCTACACATCCCTGCCTAACACCTTTTTCGATGCTAAACCATTCAGTGTACGCCCCGTTTATTCTGACGCAAGCACTGGAATCCTCATAGAGAGATTTCAGTGCTTGAATCATATGACCGTTCACCCCATACATAGACAATGCCGACCACAATTCATTCCTCACCACTCGGTCATAGGCCTTTTCCAAATCCACGAACGCGCAGTAGACTTTTTGGTTTTTGGCCAAAAACTTTTCAGCTATGCACCGCAAGGAAAAGACCTGATCTGTACATCCCATTCCCTTTCTAAATCCCGCTTGTACATCCCATATTTTTTCGTCAGTATCTTTCATCACTCTTTCAATAAAAACCTTTGCATACAGTTTGCCGACGACACTGAGAAGATTTATCCCGCGGTAATTTTTGCAGTCCTGTTGTGACCCTTTTTCGTTTGTACAGCGGCACAATCACAGCCTTGCACCAGTCACCTGGTACTTGGCCGTTCGTCCAACACAAGTTGAAAAGGCGGTACAACTGACTAGCCACAATGCCTCGCCCAGCCTTCAACATCTCTACCGACACTCTATCATACCCAGCTGCTTTACCTGATTTCATACTTTTCATCCCTTTCATAATCTCATCCATACTTATCTCACTTACATAATTCTCCTCTTCATTCTCATTCATTTCCACAGAAGACCTTGGTTCGCTGGCCTCTGCTTTTTCTCTCTCAAACAGACTTTCAAAATATTCCTTCTACCTCCTCAGAACACATTCTTCACCTTTTATAATACTTCCATCCTGGCTTCTGATTTTACTCAGCTCCGATGTTCCAAACTTTCCTCGGGCTGTCCGTATGGATTTCCAGAAAAACTTTTGGTTGGACTGGAAATCTTCAGTAAGCCTTCTGTCAAACTCATCCTTACACTCCTCTTTCTTTCTCTCAACAACTTCCTTAAAAATACCTTTCGCTCTTTTATATACCTTTCTTGCTACACTAACGTCATCACTTGTTGCCTTCTGCATTCTTTGGTTAGCTTTTACGGCTAACCAATCTGAACATGCTTTCTTCTTCTCACAAACAGCTGCCTGTACACTTTTATCCATCCACATATTCTTCTTTTTTCCACCCTTTCTCCTTTTTGACACCCCACAAACATCGACAGCTATACCTACTACTCCATCTTTAAATTCATTCCACAAGCATTCAATATCATTTACTTCATCCAGGTCCTCAAATCTTTCACTCAAGCCTTTCAAGTATTCTTTTCTGACATCCTCCTCTTGCAATCTCTCTACTTTAATACGTTCTAGAACGCTCGTCTGCTCTTGTGGTCTATGCCGCCACCGGTTAAATAGACCACCAATTCGGGTCACAACCAGGTGGTGGTCTGTGTCGTTGGCGACTCCACGATATGCGCGAGCGTCCAGAACTCTTTTCCTCAATCTTTCATCCACAACTACAAAATCGATCATACTTCTCGCATCACCCTCCTCTCTTGTATACGAGTACATATGGATCCTTTTGTGGTCAAACATAGTGTTTGCCACAAAAAGACTCCATTCCAAACATATCTCAAGCAAACTTATTCCATTATCATTTACACGTTCATCACCATACTTACCAACAACTCCTTCATAACCGTCTCGCTTTCTTCCTACCCATCCATTAAAATCACCTAGCATGATAACTCGTTCATTCTGATCACATTTCTCTAACGTATCTCTCATATTTTCCCAAAACACATCTGTTTCTTTCTGGGCTTTCAGGGACTTTCGCGAACCAATATTCGTTGGTGCATATGCACCTAGAACAAAAATTCGGGTCAGTCCGACTTTCAGCCTGACCCAGATGAGTCTTGGGCTTACACACTCGACTTCTTTCACGGACTCTACCATTCTTTCGGAAAGTATGACACCGACTCCCTGACAGCCTCTGCTGGTACTGGGAACACCAGACCAGTACGCTGTGTAAGGGCCGTGTTCTGTGGTGTCACAACCTTTCCGTTTAGTCTCATTCACACAGAGAACGTCTATACGCCTTTCATCCATCATCTGACATACTTCATCTATTTTGCCATTCATTCTACCTCTGACATTCATCGTAGCAAAGCCCCCGGGAAGAACGGGACGTGCAGGGTTGCGAACCACACCGCCGCCTTTCAAGTTTTTATTTTTATTCAAAAACATTGCGTTCCCACGAGTAGCAAGGGATTGCGGTCCATCCTGGTAGAGCCCGCGTGCCAGGACAAGGCTAGCCTAGTTCTGGGTTCGTCTGGGCCCAGGGCCTTCGACTAGACTCGCCTCTAGTCACGCATCCATCGGCACGGTCAACCTTAGATTGGCGGAATGGACAGGGATAAAAGGAACGGAAGGGATAGGTTAGTTGGGACAGGAATACTTGGTGTAGGAAAGGAATAAGGTAAAAGGATATTACTTTCTCGGAAGGATCAGGATGAGTTAGTAATAGCTCGGGGAGCCGGGGTCGCGTACCCGTATACAATACAACAACTCCCAAGGAGAGGGTAGTTGAGATGTGTACCCCCTACATTACAATAGGACTTAAATACTTTTACATCTCTCATATTCGGTAAGTAAGTCCTTATTACCACCCAATGGGGCTTGTAGGTGACCAATTAGCGCTCTAGGGTAATAATGTAGCTAGAAAAGCCCTAGGGCGGTAAGTAATTAAATTTTGAAAGAGTGAGTGTTTTTTTTTAATTACTTACCGCCCTAGGGCTTTTCTAGCTATTTCATTGTTACCCTAGAGCGCTAATTGGTCACCTACAATTTGGTGGTAATAAGGACCTACTTAACTCACAATCGAGATATAAAGCAGAGTAGTTAGCTCGGGTGTAAGCATCAATTTCACCCTCGAACTATATGCGCCCTCGCTGCGCTCGTGCGCCTAAATATCTCGGGCTGCAATTGATGCCTTACAGCCCTTGGCTACTAATCTACTATTCCTATGCTATAAAGTGTGAAATTAATGGAAACAGTAAAGATCAAAAACGGAACCCTTATCTCATGAAAGTCTTTAACGCCCGTCTGTCTGTCAAGACTTTTAATCATGAACGGATAAAGGTATCAAGTTGTCATGAAATTTAAAAAATATTAAGGTTTAAGGACCCTTGTAAGTTTGTAAAATTCAAGCTTCTAACAATAAGTCAAAGAAGGTACTGCCATTTATGTCCCCATCCCCATACATTTATGAATCCAATCACCGTTGACCTAAAATGATAAAATAAGGTGAGAAGCTAGGTCTCGCAGAACATCATCATAAGAAAATATCCAAAGTCTAATTAATAATTAGTCTTATAGAGACGCTACGATGGCGAAGTTTTGACAAAAGGCACGGGCTAGTTACTACTACAACTTTCGGTGCGCGATTCCAACTCGCACTTGGCCAATTATTTTTCTACCAACGAGATCGACGATGGTAGAGCTCAACGAAAAGATGCCTATTCACTCGCGACTTGAATAGTTTTTTGCGGGTCAAATAACGGGGCCAAAGTGTTGCTATAAAGTACATTTTCTACGTGGTTTTACGATACGGGCCCGCCCACGCCATATGCCCACACTACGAACAGATTACCCAACCCGATTACAAGTATTACGTTGCAATGTCACTCGTACGGTCAACCGCTTGTCGGTAGAATCTTTTTCAACTCTATTACTACGCCACAAGGCCTAAAAGTGTTTCTACTGATGTGTGGCCGTGTGTACAAGATTGCCTCCAATGTGAGTGAGTACAGGCAGTCGTTTGATTGAATACTATGACCATCAATGACTGTTCAAAGGCAGGTTAACTTGTACCTACTCCAATTATAGATAGGCATTTATTTATTATCCCTACTGCTTCCGTCTGACTTCCTAGGTCTGAGGACAGTGATACAGTGGAAGATGGAACGAGATAAAGTAAATAAATAAATAAAAACTTTATTATTTTCTCACATAAATAATAGTACAGTATGGATTAGTAAGACACACTAGTAAAGTTCATTTATGTGAAAGACTGGTGTCTATACCAGAAGACCTGTATGACAGACACCAAAGAAAGTGGAAGATGAAACTAGATAATTTTGATTATGAAGGGAATTTGGACGCATCGACAAAATATACGCACGGCAGCACTCACGTAGAATCAAAACCAGTACAAGGTGAACCAGCGCTTCGCTACAAAAAAAACCAAGGACCAGCTCCAGGTCAAAGTGTTTCCACGGACGTTGGGCCTTGTGTACTTAATATATCAGAATAATTTAAAGTTTTGTAAGGCATTTCGTCGACGTGGTTGACGATATCAATTTACAAATTAGTAAAAACTATGCCATAATATGCCACACTTTTGCTGTAAACATTGTCAGGAGAGCGCCCAGTTCAGCAGCTCAGGATGTTAGTCTAATTCAATTTTGTTAATTGATCGTTATAAATAAATAAAAAAAAATACAAAAAAAAAGTGGAAGGGTGTTTCTGCCTATACACCTACGTGAAAGAGGCGTGTCGCTCGATTATTAGTAAATGCTGGAATTGACCGGTGAATCTTAACGTAACCAACCACAGATCATATAATACTAGTTCAAGATTTACCATTGTTCGGAAATGTACAGAAACATATATTATATATTGTATGTAGAGCACATTAAAAAATAAATGGAGAACAAAATATCTGACGTGGATCACACAAGTCCGGCAGCATGTCAATATGGAAGATATTTTCTCTCTGAGCAACGAACAATCAATCCATCGTTTACAAATTTACAATAATAAATAAGACGGCACAATGGTGCGAGTCTCATTTTGGCTCGAGTGTTTGATACATTCAAGAGCACATCAAGCTTGACACTTCCAGCGCGACTCTAGCACGCAGAGCGTTTGAAATAAGAACAGTCCAATATCTCAAGATTTACGTGCTCTTGACTGCACATCGTCTCAACAGAAACTACCATCGGTTTTATCAATTAGACACTGGGCGCGATATTTTGAAGCCGGTTTTATTGTTTACCGAAATCAATACACTGTGTTTGAGATTCGATATTTGTTTAACAGATTCCAATGATATCATGATAGGTATTGTTATCGTAGCATTTAGATGTATGTAGGTACGAGTAGTAGCTAATACAATAGGGTTTCAGGCGGCCCTGAAACTGAAACATGTATATCTATAGCTGAAAGTGAACAAACTGTATGTATGACAGTTTTATTTTCTGCATATGGTTCGTCGATGAGGGAGACAACATGCCAAGTGCCGACAACACTAATCTGGCTAGACTTCATGCGTACTTAGCAACAGAATTGTTCGACGGATTTAGAGTGTCTTTCCTCACAATACATCGAGCAGGTACAGTTAACAACAGGTCAAGCTTGACACTTGCAGTGCGACTCTAGCCCGTACATCCATTAAAATAAAAACGGTACAAAGTCCAATGTGTCAAGCTTGATGTGCTTTTGACTGTACCTGTTTCCGTTGCCTGGTTACTTTAAAGTGAGTGGTGTGATGTGAACTCACAGCAAATCATTTTCAGAGCTCACTCATCCACCTGTGATGTTAAAGGTGGGAATTTGAGCAAAGCTCTGTCGCTGTAACTCGTAACGCCTAGCTAATGTGCAAACCGTTACACAGCATCGTCAAAAACGACTTGCTTCTCTACATGACTACAAACGCATACCATGTGTGGTTTTGAAGTATGTCTGCGCCTGCCCATTCATTAGTGTTGCGAGGCGAGCAAGAGTACCGACCTCGAGGCGCACGCGAGCAATTAGCAACACCGCGCCCGCGCACATGCGTCAGTGACCGCATCGCTGTATTGTAATACCTTACGGTTTGAGTGGAATATCCTGACGAGCCCTTTATATTGTTTGGTATAGCAGGAGATCGGCCTATTAGGATACAGCATGCGACAAATCCACAGGGTTAGGGGTTAAGCCGCAATCACACTTTCCTAAATTCACAAGATTAATTCGGTATACATTGCTGGGATGCTTGGTTCTGTTAATTCCAATACCCAATTTCGACGAGCGTTGTATGTTGAATTAGTTTTTGAAATTGTGATAGCGGCTTTAGGGCTTGGACTATTTTAATAGCTTAAAAAAGGATATTCAAATTTTTTTTAGATTTATTTCGAAATAATGATCTACTTCGTCTCAAAAAACGCCTATTTTTGTAGAATACGATGAGAATCGCCTTAATTGGTTATAATTGGTTGTATGAAAAGTTCTTTTTGGTTTTTAGACGTTTTGGCTGTGCTATGAGACCTAGCTTCTTGCCAAGTTTCATGATTCTAGAATCTAGATGAACGGGAAGTACTCTGTAGGTTCTAGTTTGTTTTTGTATGCAGAGGAGGATACGAATGGCCACATCTTTTGATTGTGTTGTTAAAGCCCGCGTCACACAGACGCGGTAGCGGAAGCGTTCCGGGGCCGGTATTTTTTGTAAAGTATGAGTTCTTATGCACCCTGTCACATTGAAAAGCGGTCACGGCGCGGTATTTTGTTCCCGCCAAACCGTCCCGGACCGCTTTCGCAATCATACC
The DNA here is from genome assembly GCA_947532105.1 of Athrips mouffetella. Taxonomy (NCBI): domain Eukaryota; kingdom Metazoa; phylum Arthropoda; class Insecta; order Lepidoptera; family Gelechiidae; genus Athrips; species Athrips mouffetella. The sequence goes on from OX383977.1 coordinate 15,558,625, forward strand.
GCCTCTGTGTGACTTGAGCTTAAACAAGCTTGAAATTTTCACGTCTTCAAGGGTTCATGGACCTTTATATTTGATATTAATTTCAACTTTATACCTTTACCCGTTCGTCAGAAAAAAGGTCTTAACAGACAGACAGACGGACAACAAAGTGATCCTATAGGGTTCCGTTTTTTTCCTTTAGAGATACGGAACCCTAAAGGGGATGTACTGTACCACGCCTAGAGGTGTATGTATGCCCGTAGGTAAAAGTTATACGCAGTACTCGTACATTCAATTATATCTAACCCGTACGTCCTGCAAACTCCTGCGTTCAATTACAATTACCATACGCTATGTATGAGTCAGTGACTACATCACTGAGTCTGCGTCTGCGGTGCGGTCTTAATAACCTCTCAAGTACTGTGGGCTATTGTAATTGCTTACGAATGTAAGATAATTTTGCCCGGTCATGGTATTTCCTTACGATGTAATTTAGTTAGTCCACAGTTGCTTTCGACCTTTCTAAAAAAAACCTAGGGTTGTATATTTACTAGCTGTTATATACCCGCGACATCAGCGGCCTTTGTCAGAGGCCTTTGGCGGCTCAACAACTCTGACACCAGGGTTTGTGAGGTCGGTCATCGACCTTGCAACCCACACGATATGATGATGATCGTCAAATGTGTTGACTTCGACGTCAACACATTTACCCAAGGAAATCCTTAAATTTTCCCCGGTAAAAGTCAATTTTATGTTTTTCTGGATCATAATCTACAACCCTTTTTTTTTACACGGGGAAATCCGTCATGGATACACTGCCGTCCGGGGGAACGACAGTGTTATGTCAGAGTCTTACTGACTAAAACCCCGTGGTGGCCAACTCTGGCACATTTGAAGAGGTCCCGGGAATCGCCACAGGCATACGGCCGGTACTCTTCGTGCCTTGTCGCTACTAAAGCAGAGACCCACCTCAGGGAAGTTTTGGCTTCCTCCTAGCACCGTCTGGGTGCCACGATAGCACACGGCCACTGTGCGTTACCGTCCGCCTTGGAGTCGCTCCTTGGTTATTCCGAGCCCCCGCTCTGAATAATCACGTCTCCAAAGGTTTCCTTTTAGTCGCCTCTTACGACAGGCAGGAAGTACCGTAGCCCTATTCTAAGCCCGGGTCTACAGGGCACATAATATACAACCCTGCCACATTTCAGACAATTCTGTTTAGCGGCATAGATTAGATAATAGCACAGATGATATAATACTATACTAGTACAGATGCCTCACGTCAGAGAACGAATTTGTGCCGAAAATTGTTCGGGCTATTTTTTTAATAAGGTATTTTCTTAGAATAAAGTGATATCTGGATGTTACACCTTTACCTACCAACCTACCATTTAGTTTAATTATTAGAAACAAAAGGGCCAAATGAATTCGGGCTATTAACTCCGTCGAAAAAACCGTAGTACGGAATGGGACCCCATGATAATAGTAAACTGACCTTTATCAGCGGTTGGGGCGTGAAAGAGTAACAAACATCCAAATATCTAAACTTGAAAACTTTCACTTTTAAAATATTATAATAAAGTGTGATTTTTAGGGTTCCGTACCTCAAAATAAAAAAAACGGAACCCATATCACTTTGTTGTCCGTCTGTCTGTCTGTCAAGACCCTTTTTCTCAAGAACGAGAAGAGGTATCAGGTTGAAATTGATAACGAATGTTAAAGTCCATAAACCACACAAGATCTGAAAATTTCAATTTTTTACAACGACGCAATCAAAAGATATGGCTTTTTATGTCCTCATCTCCATACATTTATGCAAAAAAGTAAAACCTACAGGGTACTTCCCGTTGACCTAAAATTATGAAATTTGGCAAGAAGCTAGGTCTCACAGTACAAATAAAGGGAAAAGTCTAAAATCATTAAATATTAAAAATTTTCTCACAACTACTAGTAACCAATTAAGGTGAGCTCCCGTTTCAAGAACTTTTCTATAAAAGAGGGGTCGTGTTGGATGGTCGCGGAGTTTTTAAAATCAAAGAGCAAAAGCGCTTTTAGTATATCATATGGTAGATAGGTACGGAACCCTTAGTGCGCGATTCCGTCTCGCACTTGGTCGGTTTTTTACCTATCGTAGGTCAAAGTTACCCCAAGTATTCCCAAGAAGAATAAATATATCAAAATCATTTACTTAGCAAAAAACCTTTTGTTTCCTTGCAATATAAGTATTTCATTAAAAGTAAACGTTACCAATAAAAATGGGTACCTACTGTACGAGTACTTATTTAACTCGTTATATGTCGCAGGGTAATAGTTGTACAAACAGGAAATCATACTGTTATTCAACTTGATTTACTTCTCTTATTTTAATATATATTTAAGTAGTTATTTTTGGACACTATAAAGAGGATGTTCAGAGTTTTTTGGTATGTATTTTGTAAAAATCTATTCAGTCGTTTTTAATATAGAGCGGTTCAAAGTCAATTCTGAATTGAGAATTTTTTTGGCGTTTTCTAATAAATTTTTAGACCAAGTAGCAAAAAGGTTGTAGTGTGTTATATATTTGTAATCTACTCAACAACTACTAACATGGTATGTTTAAGAGATTTTTGATTTTTTTTGTATGACCGTCTTTATGACGTCACAGTTTCCACCCCCACCACACGCGCGCTTGTCATCTCATATATATATAAGTTTGGGACATGACACTGAATGCAATGATACGAGTACCATATATGCCCACTTCCGAGATGACTTGAACGGGGACTAACCTATAAACCTCAATTTGCAATCTACTATATAAAGTTTTGCAATAATTTTGCCATCAAAATCACGACGATGCGTTATACAAACATTTATCAGTGTTTTTTATTGTCTTTTATCTACTTCCAAACACACGCCGGCTGTTGCTTTGATAATGATACAGAAATTAGGTCATTTGAACTATCTTGGAAGCCCTATAAATTTTCTTTGAAATGTACGATATGACTTACCTGCCTATACATATATATATTGGGCATTTAGTATTTGGCTTGGCTCGTTTTCTTATTTGGAAACGCTGCAACATGTTGCATGCTTACATTTCTACCCATCCACCGCAGCTCCATCTCAATCCATGGCAATGACAATTCCTCCAAGTCTATTTCCAGACATTCAAATCTGGAGTATAAAGTACGTAAATTCGTCCTCTCGTTTTTGTTAACAAGTTTCGTCCTCTCGTTTTTGTTAACAAGTTTCGTCCTCTCGTTTTTGTTAACAAGTTTCGTCCTCTCGTTTTTGTTAACAAGTTTCGTCCTCTCGTTTTTGTTAACAAGTTTCGTCCTCTCGTTTTTGTTAACAAGTTTCGTCCTCTCGTTTTTGTTAACATGTTCCATGGAATTATTTTTGTGTAAAGGGTGTAAGGGACAGGTTTCCGAAAACATAAAGGGCATGATCGATCAGTCAACGTAACTTAACAACTTTCAGTGAATAAAACTTTCAGGAAATGAAAAATTAAATGCAGAATTGAAAATTTTATTGGTCAGTTTCTCTGGAGAGATCGAGATTTTTTTTTAATTTCCTGAAAGTTTTATTTATTGATTTTTTTAGGGTTCCGTACCTCAATAGAAAAAAACGGTACCCTTATAGGATCACTTTGTTGTCCGTCCGTCTGTCTGTCTGTCTGTCTGTCAAGACCCTTTATCTCACGAACGGGTAAAGGTATCAGGTTGAAATTAATACCACATATTAGGATCTATGAACCACACAAGATCTGAAAATTTTAATTTTTTACAACGACGCAATCAAAAGATATGGCATTTTATGTCCTCATCTCCATATCTAGCACATTAACTTACTGAAATTTCAACGAATACAATTATGTTTATGTGGTGGTATGGAACCCTCAGTGCGCGAGTCCGACTCGCACTTGGCCGGTTTTTCAGTTACGTTGACTGATAATGCCCTTTCAGTTTTCGGAAACCTGTCTTTTCGTCTCTGCAGGTATTCAATCCGTCTGTCACACTGAGGCGGTAGCGGAAGTGTTGCTGGGGCGGTTTTTTTTGTAAAGTATGAGTTCTTATGCACCCTGTTACATTGAAAACTGGTCGCGGCGCGGTATTTTCTTCCCGCAGATCCGCCCCCGGACCGCTTTCGCAATAAAAAAAAAAGCATTTACTCAATTAAATTCAATACAAATTACAAATTTATCATGCGCCAAACTGTACATTCAGTTTGTTGGCGCTTTGCTCTCATTCTCCGCCGCAATCAATCAATCGTACCGCCTCTGTGTGACTTTGGCTTCAGGACCGAGCATAAACTTGTTGGACTGTGACTATTGAGTTCAATATTTGTTATCGTCTAAAATTTTTGTTTGTTTCAGCAAGCGGACTGTATCACCGAGTACGATCCTTAAGAGAGAACAAAAATGGCTGCGCATGCTCGACAACTGGGAAGCGTTTATGAACAAAAACTATAAGAAGGTGCGCGAGCGCTGCCGGAAAGGTACGTTATGATAATATCTTACGTTAGAGTAGATACAGACTAATCCTAATTCGATACTTTTAAGTTAAATTAAAGGAATTTTTAAATGTTATTATTCTATCTACGTGATACTGTAGAGTAGAGACTGGTTTTTAAATTAGAATACTAGAGAAAATTTGCAGTTGCAAATCATTTTATTCACGCACCAAAAGTTGCACCAATACCAAGTATTGTACCAGCAGGCGGATCTTGCTTTTTGTTCTTGTTGAATTTCTCATACGTGAACTACGAGTATGTGTTTATAATCTTCGCACTTAATTAAATAATCATTTGCGGTAGGTAATACTACGAATCTTGTATAAAGCGTGTAAGGGACGGTGTACCGAAAACTGAAAGCGCGTGATCAGTCAACGAAACTGAACAACTTTCCCAAAGAAACGTTTTTGGGAAATGTTAAAAAATGTTGACCTCTCCATACAAACTGTTCGATCAGAGTGAGCAATTTGTCAAGAGGTCAAAATTTTTTTCATTTCCCAAAAATGTTTCTTTGGGAAAGTTGTTCAGTTTCGTTGACAGAGCATGTCCGTTTAGTTTTCGGTACAACGTCCCTTACACCCTGTATAATATACCTATACAGTAAGTATTTATGAACCAATAGTAATATTATTACTTAACATCGTTACGCAAAACTACGTTGCTAAAGCAAACACTGGTTGCAAACAAACCGATGAACCGCACTATTGTCGATTAGATCGCAGAACAACTTTTTGTCACTATTCTGATGGTATTCCACTGCCGGGTGCGTAACTAGCATTTGTTTTGCCAACAAGCGAGAGAGAAAGTACGCTTTCTCGTCTTGAATCAGATTTAATTAGTGTAAGATCCCACCGCAAAATACTGCGCCTACTTTTTTAAATGGAAATTTTATTAAAGTTTATCTTATTTATATCGCCGCCACCGGGTTGCCAAGAGAAATGTAACGAAATCTCGACACAAGAGCGTTCTTTAACGTTTTATTTGACTTACAGCGATCTTAATTTGACATGCGGACCGTACTTTTAACAAAATCGCCTCTGTTATTTAAATAAATGAAGTGTTATAGCAAAGCGGCCAATTTAAAGGAATGGAAAATGTTGTGTTTTCTTTACCACAAATGTTTTGCTGGTGAACTGTCTACAAGATTTTGCTAGGGAATTCGACAGCGGCGATGCGATGTATTTGAATCTCATTTCGACCAAAAACCAAATAGGTGCAGATTTTTATAGTGGGATCTTAGACTAAATGGATTTAATTAGTATTCCCTCCTCGCAATGTGTTTGTTGAACTAAATAGGCGAACGAGGTCTTTGTACAACGGAAGCTGGAGCTATTTTTGTGTAGTTTGTAACACATTGCGGAAGAAATGGTGCAGAGTTGTGTAATGTAATGTTCTTACTACTTATTTGAAATTGAACAGATGTGATGGGTAGGAAATTTAATATGGATAAAATATTCTCTTTTATCTTTTACTGAAAGAAGAAGAGCTTTTTAAATTTAAATCATTGGTGAGACGACGGACAATAACTGACATATTTTTTATTATTAAATATTAAATTAAATTAAATTAAATATTTTTTATTTGCAAACAACAAACATCGGTAATGTTTTACAGCAACAGTACGAGTATACAGTTTGCCTAAAAATATAACAATTTTTGTGCCAACTGACATCTAAGCTAGGGAAACCTGTGTTTTAGATGTCAGCATTCCTTGCAATGACTACATCGAGAGACAAACAGGGATTGCATATTATAAAATCATAGTTTTGTACAATCAACGACAGGTCAAGCCGGACACTCGCAGCGTGGCTCTAGCCAGTACATAGTGAAATAAGAACAGTGCAAATTCCAATGTGTCAAGCTTGATATGCCCCTGACTGTACAAGAGCAATAACAAGAGTGCGTTTGCGTTAGAAAGCGAGAAATGTATATATGTAGGTAATACGTAAGTATGTATGTGTGTAAGTGTGTGTGTTTGTGGGGGCAAAGTGTAAAGTGTGTGGGAGTGACTGCAAGTGCAAAAATAGTTAAATACACGAAATATGATTAAGAAATATGTTAGAAAAAAGGAATATTAAATAATGGGGATTAGTAATTTTTCTGTATCATCGTACGTCAAAGTCTTTAGCCAAATTTGAACTTTTCTTTTAACTTCAAATTTATTAAACGAATAAATATCAATTTTCTTATGAACAACATTAAAAAGTCTACTACTCAATGTTAGCAGTTGCCGACCGGCGAAGGCGGTACGGTGACTCGCAACAAAGCTGACGGGGCAACCTTTCCTTTTAGTTAAGGTTGTATCGTTCAAGGGTAACTGTGCATGTCTGTATAACACAGCTCTTAGTATAAAAGTCTGTCTCACTGTAAGTACTTGAGCCTCGGAGTATAATTTACTTGTCGAAAAATCACGTTTCTTAAACAGCATCACTTTCAAGACTGCTCTTTGCGCTCTTTCGAGGTCCAGTAAATATGTTTTGTGAGTACCTCCCCATATTGGGATCGCATAAGATAATACAGATTGACACAAACTAATATAAACCATACGGAGGGTATCAATATCAGCAGATGATCTAAGATTTTTAAACAGGTAAATCAGTCTTCTCGTACGGGTACAGAGTGACTCGATTTGCGCATGCCAATCTAGTTTTTCGTCCAAGAGGACTCCAAGATACTTCACACTAGTTACCATTTCCAAGGCGCTACAGTCACAGGTTACTGAGTCGACACCGCAATGATGGGCTATGATGGATTCGGATTCAGGTTGTTGAGAACTACGCGAGAGAGTGAACTTAACACACTTTGTTTTCTCAATATTCAGTGTAAGCAAGTATAAGTATTAAACTAGCGACTTCATCCGAATGTTAAAAATAAAAAATACCAGTGTTTAAGTTAAACTCTTAGCTATAGTAGTTTTGCGTGATGCTCGTACAAATTAACAGACAAAAAGACCAAAAATCTATAATTTTGATTCAGGGGCATCAAGATAGCAAACGTGATAAATAAAAATATTCTTACAGAAAAAATCAATTTACAATTTTATAATTTAACAATTAATAATTTTTCAATATTATAATTTTTTAATTATAACTAAATTACTAAATGTTAATGTTGTTAAATGTTATAAAATTACTACAGACGAGGATTCATAATCGTTTTAAAAAGATCAAACTTTTGATTTGAAATGATTACAAAGTGAAGTACAGGAAGCGAAGAAAGTGTGTCAAGATAGTGGAGGACTGTGGTCTCTTCCTACCCCGACGGAAAAGAGGCGTGATGTCATGTATGTATGTATAAAGCGATAAAGGGCGTCGAGGCCGACACTGCCAAAAAGCCCAAAAATGCGGTAAAGCTTGACAACAGCAAGCGCCAGAACCAGTGGTGGGACACCAACCGTAACGTCTAATTTTTATAAGTTTATCATAATTTTTGTGAAGATTAATGACCGAAAAGACTGTTTCAATTCATAGTCATTAGCTTTCTAATACTACCCTATTACTAGAGAAAGCCCCAAAAAGATCGGCATTAAATAGTGACAATGGGAACTGGAAGACCGGTCAAGGTTTCGAGAAGCCGCTGGATGTGGGCTGCGCTGCGCAGGACCGGTCTTTTTCTGAACTGTTACAAGTCATACATAAGAATAGTTCCCTTTACCGTCTGCGGTCACCAACAACCGGGGTCCATGGTGCCAGCAGCATTAACGTTAACAAGCGTTCTGACTATGGTACTTCCCTTCCACATTGCATTATTCCAGCAAAAGATGGAATTTTAGAGGGAGCTCCCTGCCCCTGCAGTGGACATTTCATGGGATGTTATGATGATGTTGCAACCGTCTTGTGTTGCAAAAGTAATTATGTAATTATTTGATTTGAATAATAAAGGAAATTCTTATCAAAATATCCGCATTGCACATAACTTGCACTATTCTCGGTTGCCGACGCGCGCTGGCTCTTACAGTAAACCCCAAAGGATTGAATGTCACGTATTGTACTTACGTAAAAGTCACGTTTGTAGATGCCGTTTGCCGTCTAGAGAGCAAGTTGATCGCACCTTGTCTCATACAAAAATATTATGTGTACTTCTCCAATTTTAAACACATAATTTTGAGCAGATGTTTTAGTTTTCGCATACTAGACTAGAACTTGGCCAAAGACTTTGACTGCAGAGTGACGATTTTATATAAAACTTATTAAGTTTCTTCTGTGTTTGATTTCAACATGGAATTTACTTTTAATTGGCTTGCGCAAACTTTTCTACGCGGTTTTAGCTCAAATTGTTTGCCAGCCGCTGTATAGTCCATTGAATAAAAAGTTCTAGAGTGCGTGAGTTAGTAACGTAAGATGTTTCTTCGGAAACATGTCAAGAGTCCCTAGGTAATAAACATACTAAAACCCCGGGACACTAGGAGGAGCCCCGGAGTGGGGGGAGGGGGGGAAAGGGTCCATTTTTTCATTCGCTTAAATCTCAAAAACGGTACATGTTAGAGAAAAACTTTCAAGGAAAAGTTGAAAGGCCATAAAATTATCTACAAGTTGTACCTGAACAATTTTTTCCTATATCCTACCGTTTCTGAGTTACACGCAGTAAAAAATGATTTTGGCTCAAACAATTTCCCCATACTACATACCCATGTTTATCACATCAATCGATCAAAAAATATTTCTTTCTTCCAAAAAACTCAAATGTGCAACTTGTGACTGGTACTGATAGATTGCTCTTAATTAGGTCTATAATTGGTAAAATAAACACATTCCTCCATGGAAGCCTTTAGGAGGAATCGATTGTCAAAATATTATATTAGGGTAGTTTGAGTTACTGAACTTGATCTTTTTATTTTTTTCTTCCAAAAAACTCAAATGTGCAACTTGTGACCGGTACAGATAGATTGCTCATAATTAGGCCTATCATTGATAAAAATACCAGATTCCACCACGGAGGCGTTTACGGGGAATTGAATTTTATTAGGGTAGTTACGATACTTGAACTTTTTATTTTTTTTCTTCCAAAAAGCTCAAAAGTGCAACTTGTGACCGGTACTGATAGATTGCTCTTAATTAGGTCTATCATTGGTAAAAAAAACACATTCCTCCATGGAAGCCTTTAGGAGGAATTGATTGTCAAAATATTATATTAGGGTAGTTACGCAACTTGACCTTTTTATTTTTTTTCTTCCAAAAAGCTCATAAGTGCAACTTGTGACCGGTACTTATAGATTGCTCTTAATTAGGTCTATAATTGGTAAAAAAAACACATTCCTCCATGGAAGCCTTTAGGAGGAATCGATTGTCAAAATATTATATTAGGGTAGTTTGAGTTACTGAACTTGATCTTTTTATTTTTTTCTTCCAAAAATCATCATCATCATCATCATCGTCATTTCTTACAATCCACAACAAAAACGGAGAAAAAAACGGTCGTCTGCGGCCACCCTAAGTTGGTAAAATAAAAAGTTTTCGAATTTTTCACCTTTATGGGATGTAGCTCGAAAACGGCTGCGAATAGAAAAAAATGATTCAGGTACAACTTGTAGATAATTTTATGGCCTTTCAACTTTTTCTTGAAAGTTTTTCTCTAACATGTACCGTTTTTGAGATTTAAGCGAAAAATTAAAAAAATGACCCTTTCCCCCCCTCCCCCCACTCCGGGGCTCCTCCTAGTGTCCCGGGGTTTTAGTATGTTTATTACCTCGGGACTCTTGACATGTTTCCGAAGAAACATCTTACGTTACTAACTCACGCACTCTAGACCCCCCTTGGAGGGACTCATTCAATGGACTAGTACCCACAGACTTTTATCGCAGAAGTTTGATCAAATAAGTAAAAAAACACCTTCAACCCGATTTCGGTAAGTCGTAGAACAGAATTTGTTGCATTTCACCCTCCGGAGTAAGCTCTTGTTTATTCTGGAAGAAGAAAACGTTTCGTATGGTGTAAGCTCCAGTCAAGCTAGTCTTAAGAGAGTTCTTATAACGTATTCGCCACTACAGCGCTTTAGAATAGTAAATGGAATGCCTCTCACTGCAGTACTATGATTGTTTATTCCCTGCAGTGTTGGTGCATTTGCAGTTAAACTGCGACCCATTTTCCGGCAGCTTAGTTATTGTCCAAAAATACGCATGAGTAACCTGAGGTAGAACGAGTGTTCTCAAAAACGTTTAGTGACGACCAAAGATTTAAAAATCCTTCATCACATTAAAGGTGAACGTTTGTATGTTTGGATGTATGTTACTCTTTCACGGCCTAACCGCGGTACAGAATTTGATGATATTTGGCAGGAATATAGATCATGACCTGGCTGGAAAAGCATAAAAAATACTTTTTTTGCGAATCCCACCGGACGAAGTCACGGACAACTGCTATATTAATTTCAGTTAAAGCTGGACCACATCAAATCAAAATCGATTCAGCGGATTAGCCGTGAAAGAGTAATAATAGACTGATAGACAGAGTTACAGTTAGGATAGTTAGGAATTCTTTATGGCACAAATATTTACAAAAAAAAGAGTTCACGAAATAGCCAGAAGTTTTGTAAACAAACATATTTCAGTTAAGAAAAGATTTATCTTCAATTACACGATGTAGGTTCACGTTTGTAACCACGTTACAGAGAAAAACGCTTAGTCTATCGTTTTACATTACATAAAGTAAGAAATATAAACATTTTACGTTAATTTGAAGTTATGTTTTTGTGGTTCCACGTTTTCTCAACTGTGGTCTAGACCCCGACGGGAACAAGGCGTGATATTATGTATGTATGATTTTGTTTACAAAGCATCAGTCTTTCGTGAACTTCAGTATACAGAAGGCGGGCTTGTCTCCAAAGAGTGCCCTCCTCAACAGGAAAGAGGCGTACCTAATTTTCATACCCTAATTCACCGTCATCGATTTAAATTTATTCGTACATATTCCTTTTCCATCTGTTTGCAGGTATCCCAGCATCCGTCCGTCCAAAAGCGTGGCTTTACCTTTGCGGTGGTCAACTGTTGTTGGCGCGACACCCGAACGAATACGAAGAGCTACTCCAAGCACCAGGAGACCCGAAATGCATGGAGGACATCAGGAAAGATCTGCACCGACAGTTCCCTTACCATGAAATGTTTATTAGGGAAGAGGGGTTAGGGTAAGTCAACTTATTTTTTATTGCAAAGTATGCGATGAAACACAGATGAAAAATGAAAAAACGTTCGTGGCCGCACTCGGCCACGAACGTTTCATCTTTCATCAGTGGCAGTTTCTCTTTCTTTCCGCTCACGGAAATTAAGCAAGGTTGACTATATGGTCAGAACTCGGATAGGTGACTTCTAGTGGCACATTAATTAGAGCGTTTCTGTGTTTCTGAAAGCACGGTAATCCGTCGGTCAACCAACAACCAGTGCCCTCGTCAAATCCCCTATATTAGGTAGCTGACTCCGTGAAAATGTAGAAATAAAAAATAATTTTGCGCAGCTGTGCATTATGTTTTGAAGGGCATCATAGTTTTAAACTGAATGTTTAATTGCATTTAATTAAATTACTGTCAACAAGGAAAAAATGGGCCTCGTGTGATTCCACAGTATTGCGTAATATCTATTATTTATTCTGTAGTAATAAGTCTGAATAGAACAATGGTCTTTTAGTTTTACAATACACACATTGATTTAAACTCAAGAATACGTAAAAAGTCAGAATTTTTTAATACTATTTACCGCTGTCCTATGCTTGTAAATAATGAAACCCAGTGACGATTAAATAGATTGTATACCCCGCTGTAAGAAGAAAAATTCAAGGCTTTTTATTTTGTTAACTTTTTGTTGATCCGTGATAGACAAAGACCGAGTCAAGGGGAAATTTAGCCGTAACAGAGTATCGTGGCTTTAAAAATCTACGACAATTATTCTCTAGACCGAAAAGTACTGAAAAGCGATCATCTGGAGTATTCTAGAGTCTTGAATTTTTCTTTCTTAATGCGATGTACAATCCATTTGTTCGTCACTGGGTTTTATTATGGTTTTATTCAATACAATAAGACTAGATGATCACTTTTCGATGCCGTTATTTTTCTCTGTCAAATAATTAATTATCGTAATTTGAGGATATCGCAATAAAACGGTAACGGTCCTAACGTTTACCGTTTTAACCTTTGCCTTTGCGTTGCTTGTAAGAGATCGCTTGGAGCGATAAGTGTACATCTATCTATCTACCTACCTATCTTTATTTTTTTGGGTATGCAACCCCTGCTCCAGAGCACATTACCAGCTTGTTTACTTAAAATAATAGTTTAAATATGTCCTTCCAGTCAACAAGAGCTATTCTCCGTACTGAAGGCGTATTCTGTGCTGAACCCTAAGGTGGGGTACTTCCAAGCGCAGGCGCCGGTAGCTGCCTTCCTGCTCATGCACATGCCGTCGGTGCAAGCTTTCTGGTGTCTTGTCAGCATCAGCGACAAGTACCTCAGCGGGTACTACAACCCTGGGCTAGAGGTCAGTTGGATATTTTACACTCCCCCTTAGTACCCTTGCTTTTTTCTGCCGTGAAACAGCAGTGTTTGCGTTGCTGTGTTTCGGTTTGAAGGGCAAGGGAGCTAGTGCAATTACCGGCACACGAGACATACTATCTTACTTCTCAAAGTGAGCAACGTGCTTTGCTGTCTTATTAGCGTCAAAATATGCCATTAATATGACAGAGGGTGCTATGGGCGATGGTGGCCACTTACCATCAGGTGGCCCATCTGCCCGTTTGCTCACTTGTAACATTAAAAAAAAAACATTAATCGCTCGAAGTCACCGAACTACTTGTTTATGTATTTACTTGTTTATTTGAAAATTTAATCGTTTCGTCAATAAAGGCGAGCAAAATAGCTGATTCCCCATGAGATTTTCGTAGCGGATAAAAATGAGATTTGTATTTAGAACATGAACATTCGTTCAGTAATACACAACCAAGCAGGTCGAACATATGTATTGTATGAAAAATGTTTCTGGACGGTTGTATTTAAGAGGTTCTGTTGGTAATTAATACAACAATGACAATAACATTTTCGTTTGTTACAAATAATACCTACTTATTACGATTTGGTTATTTGTTGGGTATTGTTTCTTCACATAATAACATTTAATACTATTTTTTGTTTAAAATTGATGAGCTTCTCTATTAGAAAAGAATAGGAGCTTTTCTAATTAGTCCAGTAAAAATACGGTTTTGCAAAACATTAAATGTTAATAGCTACTTTTTTGTGTATATCGTATTTAAATATGATGTTAAGAAGCAATATTTACGAATCCACCTAAAATTTAAAGCGGAACATTTTTTTCGAATAACAGCTAAGGCAAAAATAGTAATAGACAATTATATACTTTATGTCATAGATTAACATATACTTTACATATAGGCACAAAAAATCCACCATAAATATATTTAAAAATATCAATTTGTTTCAAAATATAAAATCTACACTTATATTTACATATAAGATCCAATAAAGTCGAGGTAAAATATATAAATAAACTGAGTTTAACACTCAACCTTTTTAAATAAAAGTGATTCTTATATAAATTCACAAAAATTCCATACTAAATAAATAAAAAGTTTTTTGTAATCGCTGGTTTACAATGATTTTGTAAACATTTATGTTGGATTTGCCAAAAATGTGATTACTTAGCACTATTAAAATTATTAGAAAGCAAAACGGATCTATTACTATTTTTGGTTGCGAAGATAACCTTTATTTAAATTTCGTGGTATAAAAGTTAAACAATACAAAAACGCTAATATTTTTAGGTGGATTTATGTAAAATATGAAATTATGAATATATAGCAAGCCGTAAATAAAACAAAAAATCTATTAACATTTTTTTATGTTTAGAGGACAAAATAAATAAATAAATGAAGTAAATTTAGGTGGATTCCATTAAAAAGCTTTACACAGAAATATAATCTATCGATCTGAAAAAGAATCATGGCTATTATCAATTATTTCCGTTTCGCCATACAATCTCTCGTAATTTTACTGGAGTAAATAGAGAAGGTGATAATTAGAGTGTATCACGCGGCTGCATAATCGATTCAGGATTCTACTGAAGAATGCTTTAAGCCTGCGTCACACAGAGGCGGTAGCGGAAGCGTTCCGGGGCCGGTATTTTTTGTAAAGTATGAGTTCTTATGCACCCTGTCACATTGAAAAGCGGTCGCGGCGCGGTATTTTGTTCCCGCCAAACCGCCCCGGACCGCTTTCGCAATCATACCGCCTCTGTCTGACTTGAGCTTTACTTCGCTCTGGAATCTAGATAGCGCCCTCGCCTTAAGGTCATTCTCACTGTGTTCTACAAATTTAGGCGTTTTTGAGACGATATAAGTTGATTCATTATAAAAAAATCTGAAAAAAATATATATATGTTGACTATCAATGTTTCAGCTATAGTTGGTACATTTATATTTTCGACACAATTTAAAATACCCTAAGAAAAAAATAATTATGGACAATGCTTTTTTCTTCTAAAGTCACACTAAATTCGATATTTCTCCTAAACGGATGCATGGATTTACACAATATTTGAACGAATAAAAATATTATTTACTGCTTCGTATCGTGATATAATCTACTATTGTCACAATTATCTAGTGTGTGCGTCCCCTTGGTCCGTCGTAACCTCAGAGTAAAAAACTATAGAGTCCGTCATATACATATTCTGTATGAGCTAGAAGTGTATCGCGTAACCCAGTCGCCCTTTGTTTGCGAAAGTGAAAATATATATTTTTCATCACATTTGCTCGCAATGAGTCGCAATCTGTGCACGTATTACGGTCGGAAAGTTTTAAAATGCGCCCTAGGGCTTTTTATCTGTCATCTAGACTTTTCGTTGACATTCTGTGACTGCTAGCTGTCAGTAGACCTTTCGTTCCGAAGTGAGCCTTTGATGCAAAGAGGTTCTAAGCTGAAGTTAAATTTTAACAATCTTTTGCCTTCAATTTATCTTGTCTTTAAACTGTTCCTAAAACAAGAATTTAGGAGGTCTTTGTTCTGAGGCTCACTCCCTTGAATTATTTAATATTGAATATTTTGTTACTTTAAATACAAGTTTGTAGTGAGTTGGTTGATTAATATAAGTATTTCCATGTAATGAACATTTATTTATCATATTATCGAACACAGTTTACTTATTCATAAAAATATTATGAATGTTATAGATATAGAAACTCCTTGCATCTTGCCGATTAAAAAAAAGACAAAAATTACAACACTAGTGAAGTTATATTAATGAAAAAAGCACGCGTGTTTAACAAGCTGGATTATGGACCTTAATACAGTGCAAATAGAGCTGTTTTACGAGCAAATGTGTTGAAGCTGTTTTATGAGCATTTATAGATTGTCCATGTGGTTCCCGCTAAGAATAGTATCTCTTTCCATCTGTATGTTTTGGTCGGTATTGGAATTTTATGAAACAGCTGATATTTAATTTTGCGATTTTAGGATCGGTTCAATATTAAAAGTTGATTGAAATCAACAATACATGCAGTAGGTAACTTGATAAACAACTAATAGAAGAAAAAATCACTGAACAAACCTAGGGTTTATATTACGATCCATATTTCTCTTGGGAAATTAGTTTCCATTTCGGTCATGTTCCCAGTTTGTCACATTGTTCGGTACCTTTATTAACACGCTTATAATATAGCCTTTTAGAAGGATATTTTCGGTTTTTGTTGAATCGAGAGAATGCTGTCGATTCCTGTTAGAATGAACCAGAAAAAAATATTGATGATTCATCTTACATTATTCATGTTCCGAGTTCAGTGTAGTAGGAAATAATAACCTTAAAGAAGTTTTAAAAACGAGGTAAAATTTATGACTTTATAGCAGAAGGACGGTTTGAAATATAAATACATCATAGTGTTGTAGCATTCTTAACAACAATGTTGTAGCATTCTTAAAAACAAATAACCTGTGCCGGTGGGGGTTCATAAGTAGCGCAGACGCCAGCTGTGAATGTGGAGAACCCCAGCAAACCATGGCACACCTCACTAATTGTCCCGCGTGCCCGACCACCTGCTCGCGTGAGGACTTACTTGACGGTAACCAGAGGGCTACCACGGTAGCCGCTTTCTGGGCAAGTAAGATTTAGCTCGTGTTCTTGCCGACACGAAAGAAGGAGAGAAGCATTCTTTATAATAAATGTACCTGAATGTAATTGTAATTGTGGCGTATGTGAAGGTTTTGCTTTTCATCACGTGCGCGTCCGCCCATCGGATGACATGTTCTGATAAAATATGTTGTGATTATACACACAATACATAATGCTTGAAACCTGACGTCATAATATTATTCTATTATGCTAAAACTTTGCTACAAGCATTAAATATACAGGATGTAAGGCGTATCTCTTAAAATATCTCGGATGTGGTTGCTCTACTCATGATACTTAACCACTTTTGTTCTAGAACTTTGACTTGTCATTTTAGAAGGAAAAGCAAAAAAGCAATTGCGTATTCATAAAAGCCAAAATTCCTAAACGATCAGCTTCCGGCTTTCGAACGCTGACACACGCCCCCCGTTAGTCCCACTGCCCGAAAACTTTGCTGTAAATACTTTTGTTAAATTGGAAAGAAAAATTAAATCTTTTTATTTCCAACTATTGTTTCTTTGGGAAAATTGTTCAGTTTCGTTGACTGAGTACGCCCTTTCAGTTTGCGGTACACCGTCACTTACAGCGTTTATATCTGTGTCATTTACATCAGATCGTAAGTTGTGATAATATTTGCAGGTGCTCCAACGCGACGGCGACATCCTCCACGCGTTACTCCGACGGACGGCCCCAGCGGTCCACAGACACCTGGTGAAGCACAAGGTGGAGCCGGTTCTCTACGCCACCGAGTGGTTCCTGTGCGCTCTCACTCGCACCCTGCCCTGGGACAGCCTGCTCAGGGTCTGGGACTGCTTCCTGTGCGAGGGGGTCAAGGTCAGTTGTATTACATACCACAAATACATACATCATTGCGCCTCTTTGCCGTAGGGGTATCCAGAGACCACACCTTTGCACACGCTGCGATCTTAAACTAAGTTACTTGTTTCGTCTGCTCTCATCAAGCCTATTATTTGAGCGATGGTATAGTATATCTGCACACAACTCGCCAACAGAAACAACGTCTAAATTCTTGTACGGTAAATATTTGAGTTCAGAGAGCCACGAGTACAAACCAAACTATACACAACACCTATCATCACACGCGCAATGCGCATGCCTCTTTACAGTACTCTTAACTTGACCTTAATTCACTACGTTCTGAATTTGGCCTTGGAACGTTCGAGGTTACCCTTCCCCTGTCCCTTGTACAGACCGTCGAAGAATCTCAAAGCTTATATCACATTACAACGAGTTTTGCATAAAGTCTTGAGTGTAGTATAGTCAAAACTTAACTAGCTGTCCAGATTCTATGATTTAGAGCTTTTTCAAGATATCCAATATCCCTTTAAGACCCATCACAGGTTTGAGATAGCCTCTGTGGTGTTTTGAGGAGGGATTATAGCAACTATCATGATCACCGAAAATGTTACGATTGTAAGAGAATTAGATTAGTTACTAATCCTCTTAGGCATTAGAGCTGCATGCAAGCATTGGTGAAACATTTAATGTTACCTTAAATTTTCATACTTTCCTGGACAACCACGCAGGAAAGTATGAAAGTATGAAAAGTGCAACCGCACGTGCAAAGCTTTATTAAAGTTTAAGCTCTGTTAAATATATTTCTGTCACTTTCTGTTTGGACAGAGCAAGACAGAGCGAAAGTTAAAGATCCCTTAAATTTATTGCTGAATTTTTTGTTGGCAAAAAAAGTACTAGAAATAGCTATGGTGCACTTCTCGGCTTAATCTTCTCCGTTTTGCCCGGTCTTTAGCATCCTCCGTGGTGAGAATCTAAGGAGCTGTCATTCTAATTAAGCTACATTTTCATTTTCAAACCATATGTAAAGAAAAGTATTTAAGTGAAATTTTAAAGTAATTCTTTTCGTAATTCCTCTTTCAGGTCCTGTTCAAAGCGGCGCTGGTAATCCTAGCGGGCGCCCTAGGTTCAGCTAAGGTCCGCAAGCGCGCGTCGGGGCTCTGCGAAACCCTAGAAGTACTGCGTCACCCGCCGGAGAGCATCCTCGGGGAAGAATACCTGATGTACCACATGCAGAGACTCAATCTCACTGAGGAGGACTTCGAGTTCGAACATCAGCGGCAGTCGGCGCGTCGGCGTGCTATGGCCAATAGAAGGTAGCTATCATCGTCATCGCCTAGCCATAGAATAAAGTAACAGTACTATCATACAAAAAAGACACACTCCGTTGCAATCTACCCCGCACCCCCGAGCGCACGCTGCCCGCGAGATTCTCGTGGCCCTTCTTCGTTTTTCGTACTGAATATACGGGCGACCTTCCAATTCGCATAGGAAACGTATGTGTAAGGTACCTCAAAACTAAGCTCATAGACAGGGATAAGGTCAATAAGTAAAAATAAAAATACGATTTTTTTTCGGTTGCAAATAATAAAGTTAAAAATAATTTTGTTTTTGTCAAATATCGATTAGCCGTATGGCAGAATGAAACGTAGCCAAGGCCAGTCTTAAAAAAAAACTGACAGCTGTTCTAAGTAGTCTGTGGTCGGTTTATACAGCTGTTAGTTTTTTTTATGATAGACAATGACTACTCATCACATTCTGCCAAACGACCTATCGATATTTGACGAAAACGATTATTTTTTAAAACTTCGACATTTATGGCCGAAAAAAATTGGTTGTTTTTATTTATCTTTAATGATCCTATTCCTGTTCATGAGCCAAGTTTCAAGGTACCTTAAAATTAAATATAAGTTTCCTTTGCGAAATTCAAATTCGCGCTCGATGTATGTAGTGTCCGGGGGTGTGGCCTAGCCTAAGGGTGTTTGTCCACCGCAACGATTCCGAGCCGATATCGATAAAAGAAAAGAACAGCGCCGATAGAAGCGCAATATGAGCATGGATGAATAATAAGGACTGACCATCCCCTTAGGGCGTCCGCTACGTTTCTTCTTTGCTCACATTTTAAAGCTTTACATTGAATGGATTCGGTAAGGAGTAGACGCGCTGTGCAATATTAAATGCAACTAAAGCCCAAGTCACACAGAGGCGGTATGATTGCGAAAGCGGTCCGGGAGCGGACCTTCGGAAAGAAAATACCGCGCCGCGACCGGTTTTCAATGTGACAGGGTGCATAAGAACTAATACATTACAAAAAATACCGCCCCGGAACGCTTCCGCTACCGCCTCAGTGTGACTCGGGCTTAAAACGTCATGTAGATCTCGTCCATGTGGTGTCTGCAGAGAATAATACACACCCATTTATACCCGTGGGTGACGTAAGAGGCGACTAAGGGCGTATGAACCAGTGGATAGGCAGCAACATCTGTTTGTTATCATCTTAAACTGCTGTCACCAACAACTGCGGTCGCCAGCCGCAACGCTTACAAGCGTGGAGACTGGTAATTGCCCTCTTAAGTACCAAGCGTTTTTGCTGGAAGTCTGGAGGGAGCTCCCTGTCCTGCAGTGCACGTGCCATGGGATGTTATGATGATGAACTAATACGTACGTTTTTATTTCCAGTGGCAGCTGATTCAGCGACTGCTCGTTCAGGCGTTACTCGAAGAATAACGCGCGGGACCTATTCAACACTCTATGAGTGATGTTCGAAATAAACTGACTGTGAGTGGCCGTTCTAGTTGTTACTTGCTCTATGGTGCGTGCTGTGCGGTTGTCATATCGAAAACTGTTAAATTAAGGTTTTATTATTGCAACTCGGCTCAAGTACCTATATTTTAAGCTTGACACTTGAGCAAAAATCAACCAATTGTTTTTAAGTTTATCTTTAGTAATAATATTATCCGAAAACTATAATAAAGTATGTAATAAGCTCTCTTCACAGGCCCTCTTACATTTTGCAACTAGGACTGCCAAAGATTTGGTTTGTTGTAAAGTCATTAGAAGAGCCTGCTCGAATTTTCTTTTAAAATTATACTCCACAACGAGTATTTTTTGTAAGATACTCTATCTCTCTCGTTTTTTTAAGGTCGATAAACAATCCTTGGACTTTTTATGAAACAATCTAAAATGTCAGACAAGAAATAAAAGTTGCAAAAAAAATAAGGTCCTAATGAAATAGTGCACATAATTTTAGTATGTTATGAGTAACATACTAAAATTTGAATTGTTCAGTTTCATTGTCTGAGGACAATGAAACTGAACAACTTTACCAAGGAACATAGGTCGAAATAAGAGATTGGTAATATCCCACAATCAATTTAAAAGAAAATTTTGTTTTTTTTAATACGAAAATCAATTTTTGACCTCCCATAGAAACTGCATCAGGTGATAGCGCATTTTGTACGGGAGATCAAATTTGGTTTTTCGTATTTCGAACTACGTTCTTTTGGGAAAGTTGTTCAGTTTCATGGTCTAAGTAACGTGCTAAAATTATGTTCACTATTTCATTAGGACCCTATATTGCCAACTTTTTGCCACATTCTTTACAGACTAAACCTTAAGTCGAAACCGATAATAACGTTGAATTAAATTTCTCTTAACAACTGATGAAGAATCTCTTTCTCATTAGTTGTCTAATTAGTCTATAGTTTTTAAGCCGCCTTTCTCGTTGATAAACGAAAAATCTACATTTCGGGTCGTATTCAATGCCTCTCAAGTGTGATATTGCTCTCAAGACCTCTTTTTCTTCCTTCGGTATAGAGCAATCTCACATTTGAGATGAATTTATAAATAGGATTCTACGAGTCGTCATCATAACGATATATTTTTTCGAGGTGTACTTGAGCCGAGTAAAATAAGCAATCATGATAACCTTAAAAAGTGATATCGACTCGATTGTAGTGCAATAATAACATTGGTTAATGGTGAAAAAAACGTTTCGATGGTTTGGTTGGATATTTAAATAATTTATTTGTTCTTGTCCTCTTATAAATTAAAAACGCATAGCTTAAGCTTAAAAAGAAAATATATCTCATTTATCCCTCTTAAAGTCTTGCAGTGATTTGAATACAGAATTAATGAAAAAAAATCTTATTTTGTATGGGTGCTTAACTTTTGTGCTCAAAAGTTTGGGAACCGGAAAGTGTTCAAAGCTTCATAAAAAAAATCGCAGTGCCTGCTGCGAATGAACCAAGAAAGAGTATTAGGTGTTTGTGTGGTAGTGTTAAATAATAATGTATAGATTTTTTATTTATTTCTATTCTTTAAATAATGTTGTTGTACTGACAGCAACACTCTTCGATGAAAACAATGAGATAAGGTGGATTGATTTAATTATATTCTTGATTTTATAATATGGAATATACAACGTGTAAAGGAGTGATGATTCTAAAGGGTGAGATTCTGCCCATGAAACTGAATCATTTTTAGGGTTCCGTACCTCAAAATAAAAAAACGGAACCCTTATAGGACACTTTGTTGTCTGTCTGTCTGTCTGTCAAGACCCTTTTTCTCACAAAGGAGAAGAGGTATCAGGTTGAAATTGATAACGAATATTAGGGTCCATAAACCACACAAGATCTGAAAATTTCAATTTTTTACAACGACGCAATCAAAAGATATGGCTTTTTATTTCCTCATCTCCATACATTTATGCAATAAAACAAAACCTACAGGGTACTTCCCGTTGACCTAAAATTATGAAATTTGGCAAGATGCTAGGTCTCACAGTACAAATAAAGGGAAAAGTCTAAAATCATTAAATATTTCAATTTTTCTCACAACTAAAAGTAACCAATTAAGGTGAGCTCCCGTTTCAATAGCTTTTCTATAAAAGAGGGGTCAAATTGGATGGTTACGGAGTTTTTAAAATCAAAGAGCAAAAGCTTTTAGTATATCATATGGTGATAGGTACGGAACCCTTAGGGCGCGAGTCCAACTCGCACTTGGCCGGTTTTTTCCCAAGGAAGGAACATTGGTTGAACACGAAAAAAAAAAATTTCGACTTACCAAAATGTGCAGTCAGCTGATGCATTTTGTATGGTAGGTCGAAATTTTTTTTTTCGTATTTCGACCTATGTTACTTGGGAAAAGTTGTTCAGTTTCATGAGCAGATTCACATCCTCTTGTATTATTATTACACCTTTGCGTTACACGTTGTATAACATAGACGGAAACTAAGGATTTAGATCACAAAGCTGAACAACTTTTGCCCTAGGAACAGGTCGAAATGTGAAAAATAAATTGTAGTAGTTCATTGGAAAGCAAAAATTTTTTTTCGTGTTTCGACCTGATTTTTTGGCATAAGTTATCAGTTTTCGGTAGATGTCTCTTTATATTGTACATTTACATCTTGCTTCGTTTTACCGAGTGTTGCTATTCTTGCAAGGTATGGCTTATACAGGCGAATTTAAAGGCTCTGCTGTGAGTTACTGAATAACGTAAGAGGAAAAACGGTTCCTTGTGATGCGAATCGAACACCTGTCTGCCTGAGTCGCGGCGCGGCGTCCCCACTAGAAATAATACTGAGTAACATCACGTCAAAGTAAAACAAACTTTTTTACTGCAACGGAATCTTGTCTTCCTTGATCCGGTTGACCGGACTACGGAAACGAGCGGCCATGTATTTAACTAAAGCCGCGATCACACCTTCCTAAATTTAGAAACTATTTCGGCATACATTGCGCGTTGAAGTAAGAATATTGAAATTAACAAAACCAGCGGGCTTAGCACGCTGCCCGAGAGAAAATATATCTCGGAGAAATGTCACTTTATTTGAGGAATTATGTCATCTAATCTAACACCTCCAAGCGCGAAGAAATTTAGCAAAACCACAAATTACGTTTTTGATATTTTAGACAGAGATAGCTTTATACACTAAGTCGTCCTTGTCTTTCAATGTGTCGCACTGCTCAGATGTCAAAAAACGTGACCATGCTTAGTCTTTAATCTATGGGCCTAAATAAACTGACAACTGCAGCGTGCAAAGCCGGCAAGTCTATTAGCAAAGTGTGCTGAATTAGTCTTTGAATTTAGGCTTTAAGAATTAACACTTCACTATAAAAACACGGCCGCGCCGATTTGATAGGGCAACAAATATATGGCAAATGAAAATGCTACTTGACCTTTTTTAATATTAAGTGATGGATGAGCCACCATAAAACTAGCCGGTGTAACTTCCCTTATAAATAATATTTCAAGTAAGGAGACTGTCTGTATATCTTACTAAGGTATTAAGATATGTGAAAATAATTCATAATACAATGTGATAAGGTTTATTTGTAATTGTTAAAATTACATATCTCGAGTATATGTAAAATAATTAACTTATATAAAATTTCTAATAAAAAATCTCAACTGCGAGAGTACAATTAGATGTAAAAATCTAATTATTGATTTTTTGTATAAAACAAAAATATCCTTAAATAGTATAAATAGACTATACTTCTTGTAGTTTTGCACATTTACTAACGGTTGTATGGAATCATTTGGTACCTATCAAAATGTAGGTGTGTCCAAATAAAGTACCTAGTCTTCCTCAGTTCTCAGTACAAATAAACAATAATACTGCTATCTTTTAAAGACGGAGCTGATACAAAATGTCTCTAATTAAAAGGGATATAATATTATTATGTTAAACCTCATAACTGGTCAAAACTACGCCTGAAATGGTTTTGGTTAAGACTGCACTCTGCGCACACTAGCGCCCTCATCAGAATTTAATTAATTTCTTTGAATTGGAGACCAAAATGAAAAATTGAAGAACGGCTCAGTGTTCTTTGTCAGGATAGCGTTATTTTAAACTATTACAATAAGCTTTATGTTATCCTGTGTATTCAAAATCCTTTGAACGGAACGCGGTGGCCACCAATTTCCGTTTTAAGGATTTTGAATAAACAAGATATCATAAAGCTAATTGTAATAGTTTAAAATAACGCTATCCTGACAAAGAACACTGAGCCGTTCTTCAATTTTTCATTTTGGTCTCCAATTCAAAGAAATTAATTAAATTCTGATGAGGGCGCTAGTGTGCGCGGAGTGCACTCTTAAATATTAGTCATCATACAAGGGCGGAGACCCGAAGCGGTGGAGGGTGGATTGAGGAGCGCTATAAATAACCAAACTTCATTAAGGCCTTAATAACGCTCAGCGTTACTTGATCAAATCAAAAATGCACTCTAATCGTATGTGCACGCTAAGATGTCACGCGCTTACAGTTTTTGGTCGGGTTCGCGGCCGCACGCGCTCCAAATCTCGGTTTTTTGCACTTTTCATTAGTATTATGTGGAATAAAAATAAAACATTCAAGTAAAAATATTGATATAATAGATAACCTTTTATGTGTGTAAAAAATAACTAGTGAACTTTTGCGGTTTTGAAGAAATTTTGCAAATTATCACAAAAACAGGTGCTGCTGGGGACTTTTTTCCTAAAACTTGGTTAGCAAAAATACAAGTAAAAACCTTTTTAAAATCTTAATATATCACCCTGTATTTTTTTGAATGGTTTTGATGGCCATTTTTTTTATTTAATATTTCAACGTAAAGTTAGGCATTTGACCGCTATTAGCGCCTAAGACGATAGACACAGTAGGTGATTCTCGCGCCCAGAAATAGCGGACCCCCCCCTTACTTACTTGTAAATCAGTCAGAACTGTTTATAGTCCAGTCAATCTACGAAAATTTGTATGGAGAGGGTTGCATTAAACGCACATTAGGGGATAATTTGTTAAATTATCAGTAAAAACATTCAAAAATCTAAAACCACAGTAATCCCCGACATAACGTTGATATTCTTAAAACCAGTACAAGGTGAACTGACCCTGTATAATATTTACCATGTAAGCACAGGTCAGCTTATACTGTTACTTTTACAAAAAAATGTGTTTTTTCAAAATTACCGGTTTAAATTATTTACAGCTTCAAATAGCCTATATTACTATTTAAAATTAATTTCTATAAATGTGCATTTAATGCAACCTAAAATCGTAGAGGACTATTAGGCTTTCAACTAAAGAGTTCTGACTGATTTACAAGTAAGTCTGTAAGCTCCGTCTTCAATGGAAAGTTGGGGAGCATTGCTGTTCGTTCAGTCAGCATCAGATATATAAAAGCACGCCATAGTACATTCCTAAGACAATCAATAATATGTGCACAACAGTAACACTCAAATTATTGTCGGCTGGGTGGCAAACACTATCAAAAACACAATAATCAGAACATTTTTTTTGCATACATTATTATGGTCATTTACCTGAAATACCCTTCGATGCTGACTGTACAACACATCATTGTGAGATCTAAACCAAAGTATATCGTTTCACGAGTCAATGACATTGCTTACCAACATATTTTGCACCTTTCGATCTATTAAAACGTCCATTTCCGTGAAAACGTCCATTTCCGCGAAAGTCCATTTCTGTGAAAAAAATTTCAACTAATTTTTTCAAGTCCCTGTTTCTCAACCCCTCGATGGTCCCCAAAAGGGGAGAATTTCAAAAAATGCTTAAACATAATTTTATTTACATTAATACGTCTAAAAACCAATTTTTAAGTCACAATCTTCAAAAACAACGAAGTTTCAAAACCTTTCTTCATGTTGGTAGAAGAGGGGTGGGGGTGCAGCTATATCAAGGCTATTGTGCTCCATGATCAATAGTAATCAGCTAAAGCTGACAGAAAAAACAAGTTTGTAAAACAATGTTATTTTTTCCGTCAAATAATTTCTGGTTCGTGCTGGTTGGTCTGGTTCTAAGGCTGCAAAACGTGTTGGTAAGCGTTGGCATTGATTCGTGACACGGATTATAAAGATATGTAACAACTATTTTTACACATCAAAAGTGACTACACACAACCAAAATCCTTTAGACCGATCAGTCTCACCTCGTTCCTCTTGAAGGCACTGGAGAGATTGTGTGATAGGGACATAAGAACGAACTCCCTTTCGTGTAGCCCACTTCATGCTAACCAACATGCCTATAGTTCAGGCAAATCAACAGAGTCCGCCTTACACTGCGTGACATCACGCATAAGCAGGAGTCTATCAAGTAAACAATCAACACTAGGCGCCTTCATAGATGTAGAAGGAGCCTTTGATAAAACCAATTTTAACAGCATTAGCCAAGCGCTTAACAAGCATGGAGTCGATACCACTATTGCCGGGTGGATAGACAACATGCTAAGATACAGAGCGATCCAATTCACTGTAAATACCACAACGAGAGTAGTGGTGGCGAAGGGCTGCCCACAGGGGGGAGTACTCTCGCCTCTACTCTGGAACGTTGTCGTCAACGAACTAATCGCTGACCTCAATCAAAGAGGGTATTATACAGTAGGCTATGCTGACGACCTTGCCATTCTCATAGGAGGACCCTTTGAAAATGTGCTATGCAGCCTCATGAGGTCCGCTTTTAAGGTCGTCGAAGACTGGTGCTCAAAGCACAAACTATCGGTGAACCCGTCAAAGACGGAGATAATTCTCTTCACCAATAAACGTAGTCTAGGCAGGCTCAGGCTTCCTAAACTTTTTAACACTGAATTGTCCCTGACCAACGAAGTCAAGTACCTGGGTGTAATACTTGACAGCAAGTTGCTCTGGAACAAACATGTCGACCACAAGCTAGAAAAAGCATGTATCACCTTCTGGCAATGTAAAAGACTCATAGGCAGATCCTGGGGCTTATCCCCGAAAATCTGTCGATGGCTCTACACATCTGTTATCAGACCTGTTGTATCATATGGTGCTATAGCCTGGTGGCCCAGGACAGAGCTTACCACCACAATAACGAAGCTGCAGCGATTCCAACGCCTGGCTTGCTCAGCCATGTCGGGCTGCATGCGCACCACCCCGACAGCAGCCCTAGAAGTCATTCTTGGGCTCCCGCCTTTAGACCTGTATATACAACAGGAGGCAATAATGTCGGCCCTACGCCTAAAGCTTTTAGGCGAATGGGTTAACCACAATGGACCTATTGCCACGCTCTGGGACACTGTTCGGAAACAGTACCCCTTATGCGAGGCCCCGTGCGACAGGATCCCCAAAACATATAACTTTAACAGGAATTACCACATACAACTATCAGAGTCAGGTAAAGACCAATCCGGTTCCCATGAGGTCAGAATATATACTGACGGATCCAAAATGGATTTAGGAACAGGCGCCGGGGCTTTTTCACTCGACCTCAACATAAAAATATCACTGGCCTTAGGCACACACAGCTCCATATTCCAATGTGAATGTGTAGCTATCAAGGAGGCCGCCACCGCGGTAATGCGAAGGAAGGTAGAAGGCTTTTGTATAAGAATCCTTTCCGACAGCATGGCCGTACTAATGGCACTGCAGAGTAATGTATTTACCTCAGGGCTTATCTACGAGTGTCACCTTGCACTGGAGCGCATTGCTTCAAACAACAGGGTAATCCTGCAATGGATCAAGGGACACAGCGGATCACTGGGCAACGATGCCGCGGATGAATTGGCAAGGCGTGGTTCACAAACACCAGTGGCAGGTCCTGTTCCACTATTACCACTGCCCTTCAGTCAAATCCGCACATGGCTTCACGGCTTTACCCAGAACCAACACAATGCCCGCTGGGCTAGCCTAACGAGCTGCAGACAGTCAAAGGAGGTGCTATCCACTAATTCACCTAAGCTTACCCACCGACTTCTCAGCCTCAATCGAACAAACCTCCGAATAGTTGTGAGCACTATTACAGGACATATCTCGCTCAACAAACACCTATTCACAATCGGCGTTACCGATAGCCCACTATGTAGGGGCTGCCTTGACGCGGAAGAGACGGTCAATCACGTGATCCTGGAGTGCGTTGCGTTGGCCGACCAACGGGCTAAAATCCTCAACAACACGAGGTCGCTCCGCGAAGCCTGCGAATGTCCCAGGAGACTTCTGAGCTTCTGGAAGGAGCTGGGCTGGCTTAATTAACCAGACTAACCTGTACGCAAAAAGGACCAAATCAGAGTTTAATTGCGGAAACAGGAGCCCACTAACTAACTAACTACACATCAATAACAAAATGAGTATTCAATTATATTCATATTTAACTTTTTGAACAAAAAAATCATCCATATTTTTGTTCAAAATATGTCTTTTACTTCGAAAAATCTAGTGTAAATCTGATAAATTGTCTACAAATATTTTTTGATTCATCTTTAAAGATATTGCAAGCCATAGGTCTCATCTGGCTATGATTTAAATAAGAATTTCTGGGATAAGTATGATAATTTCAATATTATATTTCTAATAATTTGTATTTTTTTTACCGTCAAAATTAGTCTTATAAACATTACTTTGCCATTCTTACAATGAAGTAAAAATGTTTTTATGTTGTATGTATGGATTTATATTTTTTATGTGCAAAATTTATAATTGAATGTTTTTATATATTTTGTGTTGTTATTACTAGATATTTTCGGCGATAATCTAGGTGTAAGTGATTTTTGTATTGCATAATTAACTTATTTACTGTTTCACATTCCGAATATGATTGTCAATACTTCTGATTTTGTATGGAAAATTGTATGATTGAACCCGAATCGCAATTTGTATGGTTTGATGTATAAAAAGTCAGAATGGCTGTTTCCGTACTACATTTATAAATAAATTCCGAAGAAAGTTTGATCGCTTTTGTAAAAGACCCGAAAGTTTTCTGCAATATTCGTGTTGTAAATAAAATTAACTATAAAGTTCTAATTAATTTTATTTTCGAGTTGCCCTAATTCAATCAGTTTACGTCCTAAATTATATTTTTTAAGCGCCTTAGGGTGATTTTCCAGTCACGCGCGTTTTCGGGTTTGCTTTTCCTGTCGTGTGTGCCAGCCACTTGTAAGCGAGTAGCGGGCGAACACATCCGCGTGACTGGAGAAGCACCCTTATTTTATTTCGAAAACTAAGAGAATAAAAAAAACACATTTGACTGTATAAATAAAATGTAATTAAATACAAAATCGTAATAATTATCACTCTTACGGTCAGTTGCAAAAAGTTTTATAAAGTTAATCGGACATTAAAAACAGAAAAGGGCCCGATACTTAATGTCACATTAACATTAATCGACATCTCTGCAACTGAAGCTTAGTTAGGTATACGGTCGGCGAAGACTGATTTATTAACATTAAATTCTAGAAGAGCCTAGAAAACGAACGTTTTGAGCACCATTCTGTTAGGCCCGTATGCACACAAAATTAAATACATATTTTCACTGTGTAACTAGGCAGTCGTTGTTACGCAATTTCTAATAAGATTCGTAAAAGTCCTCCCAGTGCATAATGTCACGTTCGCAGAATGTCATGTTTCGCACAATGTCACACCTAATCGTGACATTATGCCTAAGGACATTTCTACTATACAAAAGTTGAGTCCCAAATCCATACAAAAAAAGTCCCAAATCTATAGTAAAATAATAGTCCCTAAAAACGTGACATTTTGCGATCGTGACATTCGGCGAACGTGACATTTTGAGAAAGTGACATTTTGCGAACGTGACATTTTGAGAAAGTGACATTTTGCGAACGTGACATTATGCGCCGGGGGGCTGGTATTGTATTTTTCAGTACGCAGGATTTCACTAGTATGCTGAGCTTCGCATAGTTTGTAATATACTTGATTAGAATGACAACAACAGCAGCGGTATGCGTGAGAGCAGGACGAGCAGTACGCGTACTCTGTCGCTCCAATGTCTTGCGTATCGCTTCGTCCTGCTAAGCACAGTGGCAATTTCTAACTCTAGTCTAGGTCACGCAATCTCATCACATACGATGAGCAGCTGCTTAGGAGGTTTCAATGCTTCTAATCAAGGTATATTATTTATCTTTGCCGGAGTCACTCAAGCAAAATTATACTCGAAACGAAATTAAGCGCTATTGTACACGAGGGACATGGCCGATTTGGACATTTGTTCAGAACAAATAAAATCCTATGCGTTAATTGATAAAAACGGCGTGGCCGCCGGTGTTTGAAAGAGCGTTTGTCCGCGTCATTTACCTCGTATGCACCTTATATTGAGTCGGTAGAAGTGCATTGCTTGGGGAGTTTGAGTATTTTCGAAAACAGAAAAATGTGAACGCTTAAATTTTTTAGTATTAATAAGGGCTTTCCTGCAGTCAACTAGCGCCCCGTAATACTTTTTAACTGGTGGGGAGTAGCTCAGCTAGACGTGCTTACTTATTGGGTAAAAATCTCACGTGGGGAAGGGGGGGGGACCAAATCTCACGACATCCCACCAAGGCGGGAGGGGAGGTCGATAAATCACCAAAATCGCCTCACGTAATTAATAGATTCAACAAGAGTTTTAAGCAAATGATAGGATTGTGCATCTGGCGGTAAGAAACTTAAGACAACCATGAGTTTCGATCCTTGTAACGGAGGTTACCTAAAATTATGAATTAAAAATGACAAGTATAGTCCTTAATCTTTTGGCGCCACCTATGTGAAGTTGGTTGGCTGTCTACAGTCCAAATTATGCAGCTTGATTAGAAGCAGGAGAGAGCTATGAGTGAGAGCAAGACGGAGGGATACGTGTCTCTGTCGCTCCAACATCTTACACATTCCTCTGTCCTGCTATTACACTGCTATCATTCTTGCAGGTATACAACTTTGTCTTTATTTTGTATCGGCGCAATATATAAGGTCCTAATGAAATAGTGAACATAATTTTAGTCATTAAATTAATGATGTGTAAATATATTTATCTAGATAATATTTTAAGGAATGAAATAATGATATATCAATAATGAAATAATAATTTAATAGAAATTAAATTATTTATTTTAAGATGGATTGCGAAAATAATGTATTTTAATATTATTTTAATTTAGTTTTTTAGTTAATATCGATTGTTTTTAATGATTAAGAATATATTGTTAAATTCGAACACATCATGATGTTAACGAATAAATAAATAAATATGTTATTCAGACCATGAAACTGATCAACTTTCCCCAAGGCACATAAGTCGAAATGCGATAAACCAAATTTGACCTCCCATACAAAATGCGCTATCAGCTGATGCAGTTTCTATGGGAGGTCAAAAATTATTTTATTGTATTTCGACCTATGTTGCTTGGGGAAAGTTGTTCAATTTCATGGTCTGAGTAACATACTAAAATTATGTTCACTATTTCATTAGGACCTTATATTTGTCACTTTTTTGATAACTGTTATTTTGTGTAGACGTAGAAAATTCCTTAAACAATGTGAAGGTTCACAAACCATGTTTCGGTCAAAACTAATGAACTTCGCGAAAAAAACTTACGTTCAGTGAATAAAGAGCAGCATGGAATTGGTAATTTGTGAATTTAACAACTCCATGTTGCTCATTCACCAAACGTGTCATTTCTTGACGCGAAGTTTTGTTGTCTCAATTTTCTCAGCTTTTCGGCAATATAAGTATGATTTTTGTAGGACAAAAAACGATCCATAAATAATTTTCCTTGGTTACACAAAATAATTGTTACCAAAAAACTAAACAAATATTGCGCCGATACAAAATGGAGACAAAAATAGTTGTATTGGGCCACCCTGTACATAACGCCAAAATTAACGAAAAGTGTGGTACTTTACTAAATTATAAATGCAATATCTGTTACATTTAGTTTACAACAGTACTTATAACAGTGTGTCAACGTGACAAGGCTATTTATTGCTAGGGACTAGTAAAATTTATACTTATTTATTATATTACGTACTAGTGCATACGGACATCCTATATCCATAACTATTTCATTCAAGCTGGGTACGTACATTTATTTAATAAAAATATATACAAATGTCATAACATCCCGAAATATTTAATACACAAATTAGGAAGCAATTGAAGTGTAACTATCTCTTTCACTCTTTATATTTATTAGTATATCTTTCACTCGCGCATTCACTCAAATTTTCTCTCGTTAAGGGCATATGTAAGGCGATTTTTAACTCCCTAATTTATTAGAATATCATGTTAGTAATATTTTACATAAGCAAAACCAGTGCAGATTAGTTTTACTTATTATTCTAACCTTGACAACTTTAAAAGTTATGTTTTTTTAACTATATTTATTGTCATCATAAGGATCTAAACACAAAGATTGGCTGTGTTTGGTTTTGTAGAAACATTCGATAAAAAAAAGTAAAGTAAGCTAAGATTAAGAATTTAGTATTGGCAGCACTGGAAGCTGACGTTCTGCAATTCTTTGGTTCCTTGGAGTTCGCGTGCTAATTCTTGATTAAATTGTAAAATTATTGTGTATCGGCTATTGTATGAAAAAAGGAGGACTTTTGAGCGCGCCACTACGGGCAGTTTTGTCGTTTTGCCGTTGCGTTGGATGCGCCATCCTTGTAACGCTTTTCGACTTTAATTATACCACGTCATCATCGTGACGTATTTGTGAACGGTTTGCCACCACGAGGAAACTGCCGTCGAAGATGAATATTCAGTAAATCTACGATACACCGACCTTTTCATTCCTTTCTTCCTCCTTATACGAATGCGTGGGTCTCCGTCTGTGCCACCGGGATACTTGTAGAGTTATAGTACCTATAAATTTTCATTTATTTGCGCAGCGAATCGCTGGCATGTTGACTATTGAATCTGGATCTTCCCAGGGTTTGTATCCACGTTAACCTTCCAATGCAACCTGTTTATCCCTGGAAAGGTTCAGCCTAATAGTCTACAGGCAGTTAGTTGGTTAGGCTGTACTAAGAATTATTTTTTACGTAAATTATTTTGTTTGTTCTCTCCCACGACGACGATGCAGTAAACTTTACGACGGTCTGCGTACGAAAGACAGATTGCCTAGTATGTCTTAAGAGCGTTCAGCTCTCCATTTAGAGGTTTTGGGTCCGATTCTCAGTGGAGATACTGTCAATCAAAACAATCAAAGTAAGATCATTCGGGGATCAGCCGTTGGTCCCGTCCACTATTTACAGAAATAGTTGTTAATGAGCCATGTCAGAGGCATTTGGCGGCTCAACATTCTGACACCAGGGTTTGTGAGGTCGGTCATCGATCGTACAACCCATACAATAGATGTGATGACGAATGTCCGCGTCTATGCAATGATTATGCGTAACGCAAACGAGGGACAAAATGTCCGGCGGGATTGTATGAGCAAATGTGTTTGTCCGCGTCTTTTCAGTCTCCCGTGTACGCAGCAACACTTTGTCAAAAGAAACAGAAGTCAGCAATAAATCTAAAGGAGCGTTAACTTTAAAGACACATTGTGCGTCTGGCCGTTAGTGCTCGCGAAATTGTGAAACTTTGAAAAGTTTCCGTTACCAGATGAGATATTTTGTCTTTTCCTTAGGCTAAATTTAAGAAAATCACAGCATTTTTAAATGAACATCATGCAAACCTGCACTAGCATTTCAAAAAGACAACTTATTTACAGGATATGTATGGTTAACACGCACCCAGCTTGGAAAACCCCTTCACTGAATCAAAGTCTTCAAATACTTCACTTTCTTTTTCAAAATATTCTTAATATCATTTACCATATCCGTTTGACCGTTTTCAAGCTTTTTCATAATTTGACTTCTGTTTTTAATATTTAATTTTGAGAATTCTTCTTCTAAGTTTGTGTTGATTTCGTATTGGGGTAGGTTGTCGAAAATCTGTTCGACTGTACTAATTGATTGTTGAACTGTTTCGTTGAGTTTGTTGAGTAATTCGTTGGTTTTGAGTTCGTCTGGCGAGTGGTTGGTTTTTTTCTTTGATTTCTTGGTGCTGGCCGGGGTCACGAACTCGTTGCAGACGCCGAGGAGGAAAGTCACTATGCCGATGAACTGGAAGGAAAGAACCATATTATTTTCTTAATTAATCGCTTCCCTAATCCTCATTTTGATGTATGACAAAATTAAATGACGTTTCCGAAGAGGACACATCCACCTACTTGCTTTTTACTGCCGCAAAGCAGCAGTGCTTGCACTGCTCTGCACCCCTTAGGTATGCGCGGTACAGCGGTTGCGGTCAGACTATAGTCAGAAATATCCACATTTTTAACGATTTTTACATGAATCTAAGGATTATTTTTGTTTACAAAACGCGACGCTATTTCGAAGTTTGCACTACAAGTGGCATGCTTAACGCCTAGAGCCTGGTGATTAACCTGCATGTCAGTTCAACAAACAAAGGTTCGGGATTCTTGGAGCTATTCGCATGCTTGTATCACTAGTCACTACATGCTTGAGAGGGGATCGTAGCTGCATTTCTTCCATACAAATTGATACTAATGTATTCCCCTATTTCCTCCCTGGATAATGCTTGTTGAGCGATGGTATTTTGTTTTTAAATGAAGGTCTACTGTAGGCATGCCCCTGTCAATTATTTTTTTACGAAAAATAATTACCAAAAGAAATGACTACCCAAAAACCTGAAAAAATGCCCCGTCCTTCAGCCATATTTATAATAGATAAAAAAAAATACAAGCAAGATCTACTTTTCCTTTAAATTTTGATACCAAAAATAATTGAATCAGCTCAGTTTTGGAGAAAAAAACAGGGGAAAGCGGAACGTCGTTTTGTAGGTAAAATCGGTCTAAGCTGTAAGTTGTCCCTATCGCACACTACGGGAGGATTGTTGGGGCGCAGAGAGACAGCCATAGTTTTTTCAAGTACCTATTTCTCGGACTACGATCCCCTCTTAACCGTTGCACGGTCGACCAATTTGAATCATGACCCGGCTTATGTTTATCATTGTGCATATAGTCAAATACAAGTAGGTTGAGTTTTGCTTAAATATGCATTCAGAATTCCAAAAAGAAGAAAACCTTATTGCTTTGACTTTTGATATAAAGGGCCTTGGTATAAACATACAGCCTCGTTTTTAGTTTTAGCATTACAAGCTAGTAGTACCGCCTAAATGAGTACTCGCCCGCGGGGTACGTGCGGCGGGGGGGGGGGGATGCGCGTAGAGAATGAGAATGCCCCCCCCCGCCTGTCGTCTTACCCTCCCCCCCCCGCGCCCCTGTACCCCGCGGGCGAGGATTCATTTAGGCGGTTTATCTATAGTCGCCTACTACTTACTATATAAGCCTGCAGGCGAGCTTAAAGTACACATCAATTCAAGAAACTCACGTCAAGATTTCCAACTGCCCACAAGTTTCTAAAGCTATATTAAGCACAAGGCTAATCGGGCATGAGCGGAGTATTGCTGCTAGTTATGGGATGGGATGGGTCTGCAAAATACCCGTTGCTTAATCTTACTGCAATTGACAAGCTCATTGGTAATGAGACCTAGTCTAGCCTTGAACACCGTCGCAAAGTGGCTTGTTTGTTGGTATTCTACAGGATACATTTCGGTGAGTGTGTGTCTGAATTACACCACCTGCTACCACCACACCCCTTCCCAGTCCTTTATTTCTAATGCGCACATCTAGGGTGTGTTGATCTTCTTCTCGGACAATATAATCAGGCTCTTTTCAAGGTTTGAGTGAACAGGCATTATCTAGATTAGCATGCTTCAGCCCCCATCGTCACTTACCACCAGGTAAGACCAGAGTCAAGTGGTGTTTTGCGTTTGTGGAATATCATGTATTAATTTTAATAAAATCCACAAAACTACGAGTTGGTGTTTTGCGTGTGTGGTTTTTATACGGCCGTCTAATGGTCAAATGCTCACTTATATCTCATGAAAAAATGTCACAATTCACCTCAAGCTAAATAATTAGATTAGCCAGGCTCTGTATCTCTCTTACCGCCTGAATGTCACAACTCACTACCAGATAGTTAGCCAGATTCTATAGCCTTTTTTTTCTTTTACCACCTAAATG
Source organism: Athrips mouffetella (assembly GCA_947532105.1). Taxonomy (NCBI): domain Eukaryota; kingdom Metazoa; phylum Arthropoda; class Insecta; order Lepidoptera; family Gelechiidae; genus Athrips; species Athrips mouffetella. The sequence continues at coordinate 15,594,829 of OX383977.1, forward strand.
TCCACTCACCTCCAGGTAGTTAGCCAGGCCCTCCAGCTGCCCCCGGCGCGCCCAGCCGCCCCCCGCCCCCGCCCCCGCGCGCCCCCCGCCCGCCAGCGCGCCCCCCGCGCCCCGCACCAGCGCCCCCGCCGCCGAGCACAGGCTGTGCGCGGGCGCCGCGTGGCCCATTGACAGCTCGCCCACCATCAGCAGGCACGTGGAGTACAGCTCCCGGTAAGGAACTGGCGAGTTAACGAACGCTGCAAGTGAATATGTTCATGAATCAGAAACGAGATCCGCAGAAGAAAAAAAGTAACATAGCTCTGATAATCGCTAAAGTAGCAATGGGCAGGACACAACAACGTTAGAACAGCAACGAACCAACGGCCGATGGAACATAAAATCACGACGACGAGTCGGTCGAGTGGCGACCACGATACGGAGAACGTAGCGTGGGAAGGTGGACCGACGAACGTTTAGTTAGTGGGAAGCCGCTGAAAGCGAGCTGTGCAGGACCGGTCGTTCTGGAGCTCTTTTGGGAGGCCTGTGTCCAGCTGTGGTCTTGCGGCTGATATGTTAAATGGTGAAATTGAATCCTTGTCCGTTTTTAAAAGCTCATATGTCTTAAAACCCTGAAATTCTGGGGAAAACCACAGAGGGCAGTTCAATCCAGAGTTGACACGCGCGCAAGAAAGATAATCTCGAACAGTGCTACTTCATAATAGTTTATTTCAATGTTTTCCTGAATTTTTGATGTTTGTACGGTCAACCGCTTGTCGGTAGAAACTTTTTCAACTCTATTACCACGCTATAAGGTCCAAAAGTGTTTCTACTGATGTGCTGTTGAGTGTACATTTGCTTCGTATAATCAGCCTCCTGTTGTAGTGGTTAGAATGTACAGCTCTAAGTCCGGAGGTTCTGTGTTCGATTCCCGGTGGGGAAAAATCACTTTGTATGACCTCAGTTAGGATATTACAGGATAAATTACCAATTTTTTCCGAAACCGACAATTCCGTGCCTCGAAAGGCACGCCAAGGCGTTGGTCCCGCCTACTGTCTAGGGACGTACGTCATTAATAAATAAGCCATGTCAGGGGCCTTTAATGGCTCAACAATTCCGACACCAGTATTTGTAAGGTCGGTCATCGATTTTACAACCCACGCCTTAAGGTGATCTGTGACGGCCAGCTTAGCCCCGAACGCAACTAGATGGAGCCACTGCTGCAAATATAAGGTTTTATTTTTTAATGCAATAAGTACCAACTATATATGTGCAAAAAGTTGATTCGCGTAAATTTCATCGTGCAACTTCAACGCCTAACAACAATTTCGATAAGAAAAATATCTCCATATGTCCACTAAAGTCAATTACTCTCGTCAGTCCGTGTTTACATGAGTACGATCACTCACACATGCACACAAAGCACAACCGTACAGTTTTGACCGCACGCCCACAATCGTAATATTGAACCAAAAATTGCTAACAAAAATAGTACTTTCAGAACATTAACTGTATTTGTGTATTAATTAGCGAAAAATTTAACTAAAAATAGCAGTATTCGTTCATTTTTCAACAGAATTTTATGTCCCGCGTAAGCATGCAAGTTATTTGAATTTTTGTATGGAAAACGGATCACCTTAAGATGATGTTGAACACGAGAACGGTTCTTGACTTATTATTAGGTCTACGAAATACGATCAAAAATCTGGGCTTGAAACCGTAATAAAATTCAGGTAATAAATACATCAGTAAATATCTGTAAAATTACTGCTTTTACCGGTATTTTTACTGCAATAAATTGTTCCGAATTCTCGTACCTATGTTACGTGATGGACACGTTTTGTATCGGAAGTCGAATTTTTCGAGTAGTGTATGTATGTATATATTCTTTATTGCATCACAAACAAAAGGAGACAAATTACAAACGAGAATAGTACCTATGCAAAGGCGGGCTTATCCCTAAATGGAATTTCTTCCAGCCAACCTTAGAGAGGCTAGTAGTTTATTTTTCTTAGTGAAAGCTGCTGGTTTTCATTAGTAGAAAATTTCACGCTGTATATCGCTATATTACCCGTATTTTAATTCCAGTTTAAGTCCCGTCAGAAACTCACCAATAATCCTAGAAGGGAAGGGCGCCGATATACTAATTTTCTCTCTCTCGCTGTACCTCTCTTTGCACTTGTCCATCGCCGCACTAAATGCGCTCACGCACACTTTTAGCTCCTGTTTCAAAGACGTTATAACATGTTTTTATTGTGATAACGGATTTAAATTGTAAAGTAAATTGTACTTTGTTTTGATTAAACTTTGATACCACCTTGGACACTCAAACCATATACTGAATATGTATGTACACTATTGTACACATGGCCGCACGTCGGTGGAAACATTTTGACCTTGATTCAATTCTGGTAACCTTGCTCCACGATTCGTAGCATGTAGAGTTATGCGCGTACTCTCTCGTCAAGTTTACGAACTAAAAGACCTTGATTCTCTCTGGTTTCGGTCGTTGGTAGCGTATTGCTGGTTCAGCTTAAAATTGGTTTTGTTTCCACACACTTGCTGCCATGCGTACAGTGTCCCAGTGTCCTTTATAGGCATGAAGACAACCTAGTCAGATCAACTAGTCTTTTTTGAATGTCAAAACGAAATTCTTACATTTATTTTTATAAGATCACATAGCTATGACGTCACAGCTCAGCAGTGCAATTCTTGAATATTACCGAATGATAAAATATCACCCAATAATTCAAAATTAGAATTAGAAGAATAATATTCGTTAAATTCAATACAAAGTAGAGTTTGATTGTTAATTTTCATGTATGTACTATGATTGAAGTTTCTCTTTTGAAAGATCCTGATAACAAAGGGGTTCCAGTTCCGTCTTTTACTATCATTTTAATGCAAAATTTATTAAATAAATTTAAAAATGCACACAAGTAATGGTTAGTTTTTCAGCAATTTTCCAGGTCTCTTTTTTAGGAAAAAGTATTATATTTAGGTTTCATTTTTGTGTATTCAACAGCCTCTAGTATCCATAGTACAGGCTCTGCCTGGTATGGGATCAGATGAACTATTTTCTTTTTAAATTTAGTTGTAACTATTGCCCGCGACTTCGTCCGCTTTAAAAAAAAATCTATACCTGTGACTAATTCAAACTAATAGCTATAAAAAAAAGATTCATTAAAATCGGTTTTAGTATTTTTTGCGTGATGCTCGAACAAATAAAGAAACAAATTCAAGATTTGGATTTAGGTGCGTAACGTAATAATTTTTTTTATATTTATCGATATTCTATTTACAGAAAAAATCCATTTAGAATAGGTTTTAATTCAATACAGTGAATATACAGGGTGTTAATTTGATTGCGTGCCATAGCTTAGGGGGTGTTTGAGTAACGATAAAGGAACACAAAAAAAATATTAAAATAAATCCTACTTTAAAAAAAAACTAAAACTCCATTGAAACTTAACGAACGCGGAGGGCAATGACCCGGACGGAGCATCAGTGGTACGCAGTATCAGTGGATAAGGTAGGCACATACATAACTGAAACTCTTTCGCGCGCTTTTGATAGCGCGGTGCTCAAGGTTATGGCCCTCCGCGTTAGTTTAGTTTCAATGGAGTTAAAAAAAACTTTTAGTAGGATTTTTTTTTATATTTGTTTGAGTTTGTTTATCGTTACTGAACCACCCCTAAGCTATGGCACGCAATCAAATTAACACCCTGTATAAATGAATAATATAAACCTCATAGTTTTTCCTCCGTTCCTCCAAAGGTCTGGTATCGGCGGCCTCGATACACAGCGCTATAGCGGACACGAGCCCGTCTTTGAGCCGCAGGTAGGCGAGGTCTCTCTCGAACGACCGACGCTTCAAGTCGGGGTCTTGGTGCTGCGGCGGGTCCCAGTTTAGGATCACGTTCAGGTCTCGGTTGTCGCTGGACAGAAAAAAATCTTTATCCCATAGAGCCTACATTATTAACCTAGACAGCATTTCGTACTGGAAATTAATAGTAGATTGTTTACCAAGGGAGCAAAGAACTATAAGGGCGAGACCGTTTTTGAAGTGAAAACTTCTTTAGCGGCGCTTGGCACTATTTTAGATGGGTAAAAAATTTTAAACTCACGTCATTGGTCGCGTCAGATGTTTAAGTTTTGAAGTGAAAACTTCTTTAGCGGCGCGTCAGATCTGACGAAGATTGTCTACATGAAATATAAATTGTCATGTTTGTCTACGATAGCGCAATAAATGAATATTGTATGTACTTTTATACTGATAAATAAAACAATTCGTGCGAAATTATTCCCTAACCATTCCAAAATATTCAAAAATGCACAAAGTTGATGTTTAAGTTTTCACTTCTGCCGGCGCTCCCGGAGTGCAAACCCGCCCTTTTTTTAAGATACAAAGTACTTCGCGCGAGCTTTAAAATGGTGTTATTCCCGAGGTGGACACTCTTCTTTTTATCACCCTCTATGAAATTAGAACGTGATAATGAATTACGGTATACGATACTGGCATTACTGGCGCTATTCGTTACCATGTTCCTTGCTATAGTGTGGTGAAAATTGTTATTTCGCTCGGCAGCGAAGTTATTTCGCGACTCGTACAGCCCACCCTACGCTTAGGATTCTTCTATTGAACCACTCGCTTTGCTTACGGCTCCATCCAAGAATCCTTCGCTTACTAGAGTTTAATACAAGACACTTGCGTCAAATAACAATTTTGCTGCCTTGCATCACAAATAACTATTTGTGTTTCGGTTTACGCCCTTCGCTTGAAATTTCGTAAGCTAATGTCAATCCGATACATTTTGATTACATTCTACTAGCGGTTTAGACATGACTTTGGTTCTGCGATGCTATATTTGTCATTGATGTAACCCCAGTTCCACTAATTTCCTGAACGTGCCGTATTTGTACGAGTATGTTACGTGCTCCAATCAAGTACACGACGTCGGTTCCAAACATCCTTAATGCCAAATTTGCAGAAAAGTGAGTAACACGGGGGTCTCTAAACCTTGCGGAGTGGGCTCATTTTCATGTTAAACACCATATTCTTAAATCTCTAATCTATACTATCCTGCGCAAAGTGACGGTCAATTATGCGTCTTAGGGACAGGGACTTAAAGCGAGCGGGACATTCGGCTATAGGGACATTTAGCGACACCGGGACATTCCGCTACTGTGACTTTATGCGCCGAGAGGAAAGAGTGAAGGGCGTGACTAGTGCCTTGTGATAAAACCGCTCAGTGCCAGTGCTTGTATTATTCAGCACACTTATTTTTTATTGTACTTACTAGCGTTCTGCTCGTACCCGTCATAGAAAAATCCCATAGAGAAAGGCACTTTCGGGTGGTGCACAAGGTGCTTGGAGAGTGAGTGTACGTTCTATATGATAGTCCATCATCATCACTATTGCGGTGCCCCAACGGGGTATCACATGCTGTACATTATAACTTTCTTGAGCCTCCCCGCGGCGCACCCTGGAAACAGCTAGACACGGTAACGCAGTGTCTAGGCTGGCCAATCCTTTCACCACAATGGCAAAATCCCAATCTCCACATTATAACTTTAAGATCTTTTTATAACCATTTGATAAGCAATAAAGATGATTATGATCATCGCAATATCCCAAGGAACGTCCACTACAGGACAAGGAGCTCAGCTAGCTCCAGAATTCTAGCTTTTGCTGGAAAAATGTAGAGGGGGATACCATAGTCACCTCGCTTGTTAGCGTTACAGCTAGTACTATGGACCGCAGTAAGTAAGATGTAACATACAAAGGAGGATGCTGCTGCCCATCCTCCAGTTTATAACCCTTGTATGATAGTACTACCACTGTATGGTGTGGTTAGGGGAGGTGTGTAATGTACTGTACTCACGTGGGACTGTCGGGTAGCGGCGGCGGCGCGTGCAGCGGCTGCGGCGGGCCGGCCAGCAGCGCGTGCAGAGCGCGCTCGCGCCCCGCCAGCGCGCAGCCCGCGCACGCGCCCAGCCGCGCGCCCCACCGCCCCAGCTCCACCAGCTTCTCGAACGTGCCGTACTGTACTCACGTGGGGCTGTCGGGTAGCGGCGGCGGCGCGTGCAGCGGCTGCGGCGGGCCGGCCAGCAGCGCGTGCAGAGCGCGCTCGCGCCCCGCCAGCGCGCAGCCCGCGCACGCGCCCAGCCGCGCGCCCCACCGCCCCAGCTCCACCAGCTTCTCGAACGTGCCGTACTTGTACGCGTACGTCAGGTGCTCTACGCTCTGTCACCAACACAACACTACGTTACAAGGAGAAACAACCTGCCGGCTTAGCACGCTGCAGTTATCTAGGCCCATAGATTAAAGACTTTAAGCATTTTCACGTTTTTTTGACATCCGAGCAGTGCGACACATTATGAAAGATAAGAACGGCTACATGTATTAGTGTATAAAGCTATCTCTGTCTAAAATATCAAAAACGTAATTTGTGGATTTGCTAAACATTTTCCTCCACTGACACTTCTTCGCGCTTGGAGGTTATAGATTAGATGACATAATTCCTCAAATAAAATGACATTTCTCCGAGATATATTTTCTCGCAGGAGGCGTGCTAAGCGGGCTGGTTTATAATAGTCCATGGGCCAGCTAGCCAAATATAAGGAAATAGTATAATTTGGAAGTTACCAATTTTCCTTTTCACAACAATAAGAGCATCCGCTAAAACTCGCGCAGGCGCCCGCACGCGTGAGAAATAGTATGAACAGCAGCGTACCCAGCGCGGGCGCGTGCTTTTTCATACTATTTCACACGCGTGCGGGCGCCCACGCGAGTTTTAGAGGACGCCCTTAGATAGATTTATTAGGATATCATAAAAACTATTATTGCTGTCTCAAAGTGGTAACTAGATATAGCAGCCAATCCAAAAATTCAGATGTTACTCAATATTACAATTTAAGATACTTATTTTCCTATTCATAGAAATTAGATAGGATTATAAGGATGTAATAAACTATAATTTTCATCACTCATCTTAGACCTCAGACCTTTACTTTGAACTCTAAAATTTTTTGAGATACTGTTGTTGGCTTTGTAAAATTCAACATATTCTATATTGGATTGGCTGTCATTTCATCAAGCTACCACATTGTGAAATGTATTAGCTTGATGCAGTAATGACAATTACGTCTTTTTTACATCCTTATAATCCTATCTAACTTATGTGAAAAAGAAAATAAGTCCCCATAAATAATACAAACATTACTAGTTTACTAGTATAAAATGATCTGTGCCAATAGTGGGTAACATCTGAATTCTTGGATTGGCTGCTATTTTGGTCAGCTACTACTTTGAAACATCAATCATAGTTTTATGCATCCTAATAAACCTAAGTTTAGTAAAAAGGAAAATTGGTACCCCCAAACTATACCAATTATCTTGGCTGGTCTATGAACTATAAATGCTGATTTACACTTTTTATTTACAAGTTTAAACCATGGGAAACTACATTGGCCACTTTTTCCTAAATTCCAGACAACCAATATCTACACTTAAATATTTGCATAAACCTAAAGTAGGCCGTGCTGCAGTGGTTTCTTGCCGTTTCTTTTACGCTGCCATAGCACGATCCGAAACGGCGTAGACTCGCTCTGCTGCATTGTATTCTGCATGACATTCAATAAGTATTCTGTAAAGAATCTACATTAAATAAAATTATCTGAATCTGAATCTAAAATAAATCGGAAACAAATCACACAAATGATGAATAAAAAAAAAGATTGAGCCCTAGAATCAAGTTTATACAGTTAAATTTAATTACGTCTTTAGCGTGGTGCGAGTGGAAGGCCCTGGTATCCTGTGTGAGTTGGAGTGCCCTGGTAGCGGCACAGGCGGGCCACAGCCGCGCCGAGTGTATCCAGCCTACAGACACTAGTTAGATGTTACTGTGATTCATATTATGTACTTACACCTTTAACGTGGTGCGAGTGGAAGGCCCTGGTATCCTGTGTGAGTTGGAGCGCCCTGGTAGCGGCATAGGCGGGCCACAGCCGCGCCGAGTGTATCCAGCCTAGAGACACTAGTTGGATGTTGCTGTGGTTCATATTATGTACTTACATCTTTAGCGTGGTGGGAGTGGAAGGACCTGGTATCCTGTGTAAGTTGGAGCGCCCTGGTAGCGGCACAGGCGGGCCACAGCCGCGCCGAGTGTATCCAGCCTATAGACACTAGTTAGATGTTACTGTGGTTCATATTATGTACTTACACCTTTAACGTGGTGCGAGTGCAAGGCCCTGGTATCCTGTGTGAGTTGGAGCGCCCTGGTAGCGTCATAGGAGGGCCACTGCCGCGCCGAGTGTATCCAGCCTAGAGACACTAGTTGGATGTTGCTGTGGTTCATATTATGTCCTTACATCTTTAGCGTGGTGGGAGTGGAAGGCCCTGGTATCCTGTGTAAGTTGGAGCGCCCTGGTAGCTGCACAGGCGGGCCACAGCCGCGCCGAGTGTATCCAGCCTACAGACACTAGTTAGATGTTGCTGTGGTTCATATTATGTACTTACATCTTTAGCGTGGTGGGAGTGGAAGGCCCTGGTATCCTGTGTGAGTTGAAGCGCCCTGGTAGCGGCACAGGCGGGCCACAGCCGCGCCGAGTGTATCCAGCCTATAGACACTAGTTGGATGTGCTTCACTTCTAACTTCTGATATATACTGTCTGCTGCCAACGCATTACCTGAACAAAACAAAATCCCTAGTTGGTTATATCCTTGAAAGGCCGTAACGTAAATGTGTCTATGAAGGAACAGTCAAGAGCACGACAAGCTTAACACACTGGACTTTAAACCGCGTTTATCTTAAACAGCGTAGAGACAAAAGTCGCACTGCAAGTGTCAAACTTGACCTGGAGACGCATTTTTGAAGCGTTCGAAGTTAATCTTTAGTTCGCATACGAAAACGAATCGTGTGCGAATTCAATTTCTAATGCTCTCGATTTTACGCATTTTTGAATCATTCGAAAGCAGTGTTGCCATTAAAATCAAATCTTTGAACAATTTTCTTTTCACGCAGAAAAAATAAAAACCGGAAAGCAATTACTCATTGACTTTAAAAACCGGTAATGAATTGCGGTGGAATGGAACGCAAATTAAAAAGTTGATATGTCAGTATAATGTCATATGTGAAGGAAACGTCAATGTCGTTCTCATCACAGATTATATATACTTTCGAGCGGTAGAAGTGCAAAACGAGTGGGTCGGACCACTCGTTGCAGAATTCACGGGTATGAATATTCAAAAATTGCGATTTTACGGATTCGTATACGAATCTTGCCAATTCGAATGCGAATCGAAGTTCGAACGCTTCAAAAATGCGTCTCCAGCTCTTGACTACTTAAACTTCAACATAAGGTCGATTTCACTTCACCGCAACGTCACCTCCCTCTTGCCTCGCCTACCTTGGCCACATTTGACATTTCAAAGCTCTAAGTAGTACCAATTATTGCCGCCAGATGGCCTATATCCCCTTGTTCATAAAATGTCCCCCAAACGAAAACATAGACAAATATGTCAACGTCAAAAAACATATTTTTCATTACAAGAAGGTATAGGCAAACAATAGTCGCGTGGTAAGGTTAAATTCAGGTCATTGTTTAAGAAGTTTCCCCAAATTTATAATAGTACTTCTAGACTGAGAGCTGGCAACGGATCGCGTTGACTGATTTAACCACACAAAGCAGCAATGAAACCACACAAAGCAGTGCATTGGTGGGGATGGGAGCAAAGATGTTGAAAAATCAATTGAAGCTGAGCCATTTTTAGAGCTCTGTGTTGTTTGGTATGGTATTGTAGCTAAAAATTCAGTGAATTCGAATATAATATTGGCAGGCGTTTTAGTCGGTGGTAATGCAGTGGCAGGCGCTGAAAAGCCAGTTTGCTGCTGTGTTTCGGTTCGAAGGGTAAGGGAGTCAAGTGAAATTACCAGCACATGAAACATTCGATCTTAGTTCTTTGGGTGGGCAACATTCTTTTTCAATACATTTGCTCGAAAAACGTACTTACAAGGACGTAAACATTGCTCGTAAGTAGTTACTTACCGAGCTAGTGCGGTAAGTAAAAAAAGTATACCAAGGAGTTTTTACATTCTCATCATAAAATTATTTTGTAAAAATAGTACAGTGGTGACTTTTTATTTGGGTGACGACTGCCTACCTATATTTAAAATAAAATGGAGAGTACAGGAGAACATAAATCGACAAGAGGCTGACAGTACCCATGGTTGGTTCCTTTACCAAGTGTATTACTTAAACCTGTTTTCTCACAAATGTATTGAAAAACGTCGTAAGATACACGTCCGTAAGGGTCATGACAAACTCGTGCCGATGGTAAACCCTCGACTTCGTCTCGGGCTTACAAAACGTCAACTCGTTTGTAATATACGGAACTTGTATCTTGAACTACTATTACAGTCTCATTTGTATCACAGTATATCACAAAGAAGACAGAGGTGTTACTGACAGTAGTGACAACTTACAATAAGGTGGCCAGTTTGCTCGTTTGTTCACTTAAAGATTTTTCTTAAACATACTTGGAAATTCGATCATTATTTTGACAACCTTCTTCGAGATAAATCGTAATAGCTGTACTGGTTAAATACGGGCGAACGCCGGCCGGAAAAGTTAGTTTGAAAATCAATTCCTATCGTGTTTTGCGACCGAATAATTTACTATGAAAACTCATATCTATCGAGTTATTTAAAAGTGGAATATTGTACCAACAAGCATAACAACTAAGGAGGTAACTTATCAAAGCGTAAAAAAGAAGGGGGTAACTTATCACATCATAACAACCAAGGAGGTAGCTTATCCAAGCATAACAACCAAGGAGCAAAGGAACAAGCAGTTCAAAATTTCCCCATACAAGAAAAAATAGCGCCATCCGTGAAAAAACGCGTGAACTACGTTGAGTAGTACTTCGGTCGGTGCTAAATACCAAAGAGATTTTAACCTCGCTGCGCTCGGTCCGAGGTTCAAATCTCTTTGCTAAATACACGCAACGGAAATAATATGGCGGGAAAAAACAAAACAAACTTTTTACTGTTTATATGTGATTTAGGCCTGGTTTTTCAGTTTCATTAATTGGATTATAGTCAAAAACAATAATAAGGAATAACAATAATAATAATAAGAGTATATTGTTTCTTCAACTAAGAACATTCGATTTTGTTGGTAAGTGTATTTCATCCAATGTTGACAATATGACTGACAACGACTGACATTTGTTGGTCCTAAACGTCAGATTTCGGACCAACGAATTGGGGACATTGTAACGTGCCGATGGGCTAGTATACTTATATATAAGTAAATGCTATTGTAACAAAAAAATAAACAAGCACCGATTAAATAGAATATGAAAATGAAAAACTGCGATGTTATAGGTAGACCAAAATCTCATGAATAAAATATTTCGTAAGAATGTCGGAAAAACTGGTACGATTAGGATCAGGATTTTTTTTATAATGTCTATCGTTAAATTCGTGATGAAACAGTTATCCGTTAGATTGTCACAGTAAACAGTTATCCGTCAGTTAAATTGTGTTGTACGGTCAAACACAATTTTTGATTTTAAAGCACCACAATTTTTTTTTTTTTTTTTTTTTTTTTATTAATCATGACATTTTTACAACATAACAGTAATAAAACCAAGGCGTTGTAAAAGCTAAACACAAGTACAAATATTCTTAGACTAAATTATACTTAAGTTTTCTCAGCAAAGCCTAAGCATTTGGTCCGAAGCTTTGCCAAGGAATCCGCAAATAAATCGACGTCTGGGAACAAGGTCAGAAGAGTGTTGAGCTGTTTAAGCGCAAGCATAAGCGGGGAGTGACAGTATTGGCTTGTGCGGTGAGTGGGCACCGCGAGCAGGCGGTGGGAGCGCGCGCGCGTGTAGTTATCGGGCTCGTACAGTTTCCGGTAACGGTACAGTACAGACAATATATTGACTTGTAAGTAGGGCCGACTAGTTTTGATACTTATGAGGGTCTGCTCCGCGCGCGGTTTTCCGTTGTAGCCCTGCATCCGCTTCCGGTGCGGCTCTTTACCGCTTGCGTCCTTCGCCATGCGGTCAGTACGTGTTTCTATAGTAAGCGCAAAATGACGCGGATCGCCCGACGCGGTTGTCATCCGCCCGAGCCCCGGAGTCGTCTGCCTGACGCGCTGCGGTCAGGTTCATTAAGTTCGTCGTCCATGTCAAACGCCACGGTCTTGCGGGCTTTCGCACCCGATAACTTTTTTTAAGTTGTCACCTATTAGGAAAGCGATAACGTAACTCAAGCGCAACCAGGGATCGGGTGCGAGGAATTGAAATTAACCGCCACTTTGACCTTTTCGTTACTGGATCGATTGGTTTTAAAATCAATATCTGGGGTCTATTCGGTCTCTGATAACGGTTAAAAAAAAATTAATATCTGGCCGCTATTTTGACCTTTTTAGTTACGGTTCGATAACGTAAAGTCATCTTAACAAATAGGCTGCGTTATCTTATCGCCATAGACTAATCGTTTGTTTAGACAACTGAAGTTCCTCAGGAAGTTCTGAATATTTATAGTCATTGAAAAATTCAAAATCATTTGGTTATGATGAAATTACCCCTTATGTCATATCATTAATTTATGATATTAAATAATTAAAAATAAAATAAATAATAAATAATTAAATAATAAATAAGAAGTATTTTACTTCATTTTTTTTCCCTACGCCTACGTCACGACTACGTCTTCTTGGGAAAGTGACAAGGACGGCGACCGTCCGCGTACGTCCCAGCTCCGTGCTCACTGCTGCCTGCGTCTACTCGCCGCAAAGAACGCTCGCCCGCATACTTTTGTTTTGTATATAGTGCTGTGATTTTTTTTGTATATACAGGGTGACATGTGTATTTTGTATATATAGGGTGTTTTGTAAATATTTTTTATTAAGTGTAAATTTTATTTTTATAGCGTTTGGGCAGAGTTTGGACCTAGGCATCGATCGTTATTATTTATTATTAGGCGTTATTATTATTTATTTATTATTTCAAGATGGAGCAGCTGGAAGAACAAATAAGAGCCTTACAGGAGCAAATGGTAGCGTTGCGTCCTACCGCTCTTCCTATAGTAAGTGCTGTATCCGCGAAATTACCGGCATTTTGGGTTGATAAACCTGCCCTTTGGTTTGCGCAGGCGGAGGCACAGTTTGAAGTTGGTGGTATTACTCAAGATGCGACGAAGTTTGGTTACGTTCTCTCTATGCTCGATACCCGTGTTGCTGGCATGGTGGAGGACATCATCACAAGTTCACCCATAGGCTTGTCAAAGCTTTTGCTTCTTGATACGACGTGATTTCTACCTTCTCCTCGACTTGATCGAAGTAACTAGCAACAAACCAATATAAACTTGTACCTAGTTTTAGAAAGTAAGCTTGGTTGAGGGCAAGCATATTATGTGTAAACATCATGTAACAGTAAGAAGTCATGTACTGCCAACAAACTACTCTGTAGTTTGGCAGTTAGTGTTAGTTTAGTGTACCTACAAGCCCTAAATTGAATAAACCTTTTATTTATTTATTTTTTATTTAAATAAAATAAGTATAGCACTCACCAATGACATGGTAAAGCGAGACTAGAAGCAGCTTGGCGTGGAAGTTGGCGGGAGAGTGCTCCAGCACCAGCTCTAGCAGACATAACGCGTCCACCACCGGCGCTGAGCTTTGCTGACTAGAAGCTGAAAAAAAAATTCTCAATTAATTTTTTTAATCAATTTATATATTAAGAGGCTACCAGTCCCGTCCACTAGCGCTCCCATCAGTAAAAAAAATATATCGAAATCCGGAAAGACAGATTCAAGTAAAGGTATCCCAGTTTATTTAGAACCAATTAATTCTGAAAAATATAGTTCACTGTAGTTACAGATACAAAAAGTGCGAAAAACGGCCACTTTTAGCAGGTTTTGTATCTTTAACTACAGTGAACTTTATTTTACGGAATAAATAGTTTCTAAATAAACAAAGGTACCTTTACTTCAATCTGTCTTTCTGGATTTTTGATAAGTTTTGTATTTAGCGAGTAAAATTTTTTTAACCGATGGGGGCGCTAGTGGACGGGAGGTAGGTCCTTAAGATGTATCTATGATAAGAGGCCTCAGCTTTGCAGTGGGACATAATAGTAGATTGTAGCAAAATATATTTAATTCAACTTTATTTCAAAAATTTAATAAAAATAAGCAACATTTACAAAATTGATTGAATGTCCAGTATTTAATTACAGCATATTTTAAGCCTTTTCACATTTTATTTATTGAAAAATTCGTAAAGGCTGAATGTCAGAGACTCCATTGCCAAAAATAAAAGTTGGTATATGTAGTAATGTACAAGTACTTACTCGTCTTTTTGTTTAAAGTTTGCAATTTGGATGAATTTCGCTACGAAGACGAAACAAAAGTAACAACAGCAAAGGATTTAAGGGAGCTTTAACATGACAGACACTTTCTACAACTGGCGGATAGTGACTTAAAGTTACATCTTACCCGCATAAAAATAGTGATGCGCCGCCAATATCCCATATCCATCAGCGGAGCAGAACTCAGTAATGGAGGCAGTGACTAGCCCTTTCTCCAGACAGCGGACGTAATGGCGACGCAGTGTGGAAGCGAGAGAAAGGTACTCCTCCGCAGAGAAAGAGGGGGCGGTGAGGCGCCACGCAGAGATGCACGAAATATGGCGCTGGATGTCGTCTGTCTACAAAAAAACTTGATTTAAATGAATAAAACAAAAATAGTAAAGCAGATTGCACAAGCGTCTAGAAAGCAAGAAGAGATTTCTCTTCAATTATACGAGGCGTTTGTTTGAAAGATACATACACAGCAACATTTAGACTATCTTTTAACATACATCACAAGTAACTAGAAATCCGTGTGGTGCCAATGAGAAATAGTATTAACCCATCTCTACCTGTGGGTGTCGTAAGTGTCGTAACAAGCAAGTTTGTGTTGTACCATGTTACATACTGCGGTCACCAATTACTGTGGTCCATGATGCCAGTCGCAAAGATAACAAGCTGACTGTGAGTGACTATCGTACTTTAATGGAATTTCGGAGGGAGCTCTCTGTCTTGCAGTGGACGTTTTCATGGAATATTATGACGAACTGACTGACTAAAACACCAAGGGATAAGTCCGCCTTTGCATGTAATCTTTCAGACAATAGTACTTTTGTAATTTTCGTGACGAAACAACAACAACGAACCAGAAATATCCAAATAAATAGTTTTACATTCAAAACTGGCATAATTTTGCTAACTAAATAACTTAGTTTAAATACTCACTGTATCTGGCTCACTATTTTCATCAAATCCAAGACACGTCAAGAAATCTCTGCAGTGATCCTCTCGTTCCTTTTGAGGTATCATTGGCAAGTATGGTCTCATGTCCGGCACTGCACAGGGCTTATGTGCAAATAACCTTAAATACTGCAATAATAACGCTACTCCACTACCTAACAAAGCAGATGGGTCACCACCATCAGACAACCGTTTGTACAACTCTAGTCTCGCTAGATACGGCCCACGTAAAGTTCTACCCGAAGTTGAATTTTCAACAATTTGACAAATAAATTCATGACATTTTTCGGCAGTGTCATCAGTACCATCTTCACTACTTTCTTCTTTAATTAACTGGAAGACTGAGTCAAAATATGGCAAGTAGTAATCCCATCTATCCTGGTTTTCCCACAATAAGTCTTTGCAGATTAAATTCAAACGTCTCCATTGGCCAAGTTTTATCAAATATGGTATGCAGGCTTGGGCAGAGGAGCCAGGAACTAGGTTGGAGTATAACGGTCCTTCAATAAACTTGAGAATGTCCTCCCATTTTTCCTGCAGTTCTAAGATCATGATGTATAAGCGGACTTCCTGTTCAGCTTCCATTTTGTTGTCGGTTATGAAGTTGTCAACCATTCTTTGAGCAAGCGTTAAAAGAATCCCTTTTTTCGTGCTATCATCAGTTGTCTTGGCCTGTTGAATGAAATTGAATGAATGTTTGTTGTTTTTCTTAAGTCTTTGTAATATTCTATTTATTTAAGTAGTCTTTTAGCCTCCTGAGTTTGGAAGTAATATTCAGAAAAACCTAGGTTCCACCAAGCGATCTTAACCAGGAAAAAGAAAGGTAATAAAACCAAGGATAAAAGCAAAGATAATAAAAGTACGAGACGTATGAAAGTAAGTAGTAATAGTAGTGGACCCTAATTTGGGGCTCTAAAATCAAAATTGAATGAGTTTGAGGGAATCAAAATTCAAAATTGAATGAGTTTGAGGGAATTTTTGTAAGAGCTCAATTAATTTTCTTTTATCTGTAACCAGACTGAGCCAAGAGCAATTTTTGACAGGGTGCATGAAATAATTTCGGAACTTTGTATGGTTTCAACAATTTTATACATCAACAATGATATTTTCATTGCTGAAGATAAAATGAAATAATTTTAAAACTTTTAAACATTTTTTATGTAGGTAGGTATTAAGGAATCCATAAAAATAGGATGGGTCCAATGCTAAAAAGGTTGGGTTGAAAAACACTTAACCTTTTATAGGTCAAGTCATCTTTATCCCCATACATATAACATCTAGACTCCTACTTGATGCAATATTTGAGTAGGAATTTATTATAATATGATAGAAGTTGTCGCTAAAGTGATAGATTTTACCACTTTTTAAAATTTGCCCTATAAAGGGGTAAAGGATTCTAGGCTTCACTAGGCTCACTGGGCAAAGGCTTGCCTATTTAGTAACTGATTGGAAAACTCACTAAATTAAAAAAAAGTCTTGATTGATCTATTTAAATAAGACAAAAAATAACACTTACCTGCAAAACAATGCTCATAACAGCCCAGAAGTAGTAAGGGTTTTTGGGAGCAAACTTGTACAATGCCATGGCTGCTCTTTGCTGAGCCCTATAGTCTCCTACCCTGACGTACGACATAAACAGATGGGAGTGGAGCTCTTCTGATGTAGGTTCCGCTTTTACTGCAGCCTCATAAAGGGCACATACTTTGTGTACTATAAAAAAATTTAAAGCCTCATTTAAAATTTACTTTACTCATTTTAGACAACATTTATCCAAATAATGCTTTTATCTTTTCTATTTAAATATTGATAACAGATATACCTGTAAAATCTTTTGGTCAGATCAAAAGAACGGACTGTCAGCATCAAATTTTAATGTCAAAAAGACTCACATTGCTGCGACTCCCTGTAGGATATCGTCATGGCCTGCAGAGTGGTGTCGTCGCTCGGTTTCTCATCAGCCAGAGCGTCAAGCACCGCCTGGGCCTCCGGTGCTTTTCCTAACCTAAAAAGCGCCAGAGCCTTCAAGGCTCGCGCCGCTTGCAGAGTAGGACTCTTCTTGAGAACCTTTTCCGCTTCCTGAAGAGCCTTTTTATTGTTCCCATTGTCTAACCAGTCTGTAAAACCCATAAATTATCTTAATTTCACCGAAAAGGACTCACTCATCAAGGGAGGTCTTCAGACGAAGTTTTACAAAGACTTTACCGTATATTGGGCGTAAGCGTCGCTCCACAATTCCTCCGTCCTGCACGTATGAAGGCCGCACCGCCATTTTTCATTTATCAAAGCCTTTTTTCCGAAAATAAATTAGTTTTTCAGGACTTTTTTGGCTTTCAGCTGCACTCAGCACGTTTGTTTTGTGAATTTGTCTATGGTTTTTGTAATTGACAGTGACATTTAGTAAGGTGTTGCCATTTTTAAATTTTATGCCACCGCCATCTCTGGAGGGAATTTTTTAAGTTAGGTTTGTGTGTAACACGCTAGATGGCATTATTTGTAGTATTTTTTAACCAACTTCAAAAAGGAGGAGGTTCTATGTTCCACTGTATGTATTTTTTCTTTGTCGTATTTCTATCACCCATATCAAGTTATAGGGATATAAGGGATATAAAGGTATTTTGCCCAAGCTTTTCTCCTCGGGACCTCGGGCAAACCTTTAAAAATACAAAAACCACCCCTTTTTTAAATAGTTTTAATTTAAAAACATAAATATAATTTACAAAGGTTCTCATATCCTAAATCTTAAAATTACAATTTCAAAAACTTTTAACATCTCTCACTGGCTTGTTCATTCACACACTCAAATTATCACTAAATGGGCAGTGGTAAAATAACGTATCAGGCAGGGACAACATGTAACTTACGTAATTAGCCCAGCGTAGTATGGCTAAGTAGGTAAGACAATTTCGAGAAATCAGCCATGTTGACCACGTTTATACAGTTTGGTACTTAAAACTAATAGAATCACTTGGCTCTTAGATCGACGGTTTCAAACCCTGACTCTGGACTGCCTTTCGGCAATGTTAGTTCTGGAGGGATCTCTCTAGAGAGCGAGGCTCTCTTATGCCTTGGAGGAGGGACGGGTGCTGGAAGCTGAGCTTTGGACTTGAGCAGGCTCTTAATGCGCATGCCTCCTCGGTAGTAGTACAGGTAGATGCCGGCGAGGATGGCCACAGCGACGAGCAGGGCCACGACTGCAATGACCAGGCTGTACCAGGAGCTGCCGGTGGTTTCCTCTGGGGTAGGCACGGTCGGTCTCCTGCTGGGCGGCACGTAAGACGGTCTCGGTCTTCTTGTAGTGGTCGCGAACTTCTCTCCTATAGCTATGTCTGCACACGCTCTGAATTCCTCCTGAGGCCCGCACCCCACCATTCCCGTGCCATTCTCACAGTTGCCCCAGTTGTTCCCAGCTATGTACCTCCACTGTAGAACACAGTGCGCACATTCTAAATCTTCAGGTAATCTATACTTCATCTCGTAGATTTTGTTTCCGTCTCTCGGATAGAACTTCGTGCCTTCTCTGCCATCGATTTTAAGGACATGTTTGTCTAAGCAGTCTTGAGTGGTGCCTTTCGGCTCGTCACAGAGTCTGAATTCGAAGAATCCGTTGTGATTGGCTGTCAGGTCTACTTTGATGGTGACGGCGTCTTTTGGTGCGTATCGTCGGACGATGACACCTTTGCCGAAGCGTCCTCCGAGCTCGTGCGGTCTCGGCTGTGGGGAGTCCCAGGCGTCGCCGCAGACGCCACACTTGCCGTCATTTTTGTTCCACTGCCTGGAGAACCCGCCGCAGTAGAGTTCGTGGTCGTTATAGTTGTGCGGCGTGTCGAAGCCGAACCGCCACGCCGACGCCCGTGACGGTGGCTCAATCAGGCGACCATGACCGCTAGCTCCTTCGTAGAAGGCTGCTAGCACTGCGAGGCACCATAGTACCTGAAATAAGGAAAAAAAACGTTTAAATTCTGTTTTTTTCGTCGCAGCAGATCAGTGGTAGATTGATTACTTTTGTGGCCGCGGCAAACATTTTATTATTCACCGGAATATATACTGGAATTTCGAAAACGAAACTGGAGTGGCCGCACGAACAGAAGGTCAAACAAAACGCACCGTTCAAGTTTAAAAGTACGATGCTTATCACAAGTTCAAGGTACCTACATAAACCACGCTAATAATAGAGAACCACTTTCTTCACCATATCGATCGATTTTATGGAAATTCTCGCATAAATACCTTGACCCGCTAAAGCGGAGCAAACTATTGTTATCGCCGCGATTGTGAGTAGCTTTACTAAAGGAAACATTTCAAACAAGTTTTCTATATTTGGTAAAGACACAAAAATATGAGCCAATACCAGCTAGACACCTGCTCTCTGTGTAAACAAGGATCTTTAGAATAACGTTATGAAAACATGTTTCGTAAGTGTCATGGTGAATTAGACTTCAAGTTTTGTAAAAGGTTCTATCGGGTCATATCTTAAATAACGTAAGTACTTTTAATAATACAAAAATGTCGGTCTATTATAAATACCACTTCCTCCATTCGCTATCGTCAGATCGGAATGTGCTAGAAATTCAGGGTTCAAAAGACGTTACATCACAAGAAATTAGATTAAGTAAATGAAAAAAACATTATTGAAATTCTGCAGAAAACCAAATCCGATCCAAACTTGGCCAAGCAAATCTTATATGAAACAGATGAATATCACACAAGTAAGCAGTCCTAGAGTCTGAATTTAACTTTAAATGCGTACCTACCCACATTCTCGTAGGTCTAGAGAAAGCCTTCGTAGTGTTGATATTCTAAAGGATATCTAGAACATTTACCAAGTAACTTTACCAAGATTAAGTAAGTGTAAGTCTAGCTCTAGATCTGAGTAACACTTTCTGATAGGTATCTAACATACCTATCTCTATGTTTGTGAGAAAATTCACACCATCTCTTATTGTGATCTTCCCACGCTGTGTGACATTGTCGCTTCTTTTAGGTAAAGTGTAGGCCGCAAAATTAATAAAGATAAATAAAAACAGCTTCAGAGTCACAAAATATATATTTTGCATGTATAGGGCGGCTACAGTAATTTACTTTTTCTTTGGCGGCTACAAGGTTGAAGATTTTTTACTCTTGACCTCGATCTAGCCCTGAGGACGAACGAACTTGCCCAGAAAAAGCCTATTCACTCGCGACCTAAATAGATTCGGGTTATAAGAGCTCGGGAATACAGACGCCGGCAGAGAATGCCACTCCTTAGCCGTGCGCATTATAAAGGATGTTTCAAAGCGCTTTGTGCGGATGTGTGGTATATCAACCAAGTATGGGTGATATCCAGCGGTGCGTCTGGATTCCCGATGATAGAAGGGGGATTGCGGAATAAGCTCATGGAGTTTTGGGCACACTCTCCGAAGTACAATCTGTAAAAGACCGCCAGACATGCAACTTTGGGCCGGTGGGCTAGGCTGTGAAACTTGGTTTTCACTAGCATCTCATCACCAACGAGCTTCTTGGCTCTGCGATCGATCGAGTCAAGTGCGGCTAGTTGGTATTTGGCTACAAGATAAGGCCATACAAGATCGGACTTATGCTTTGTATAAAACTAGCAACCGTCCAGGAGTGAAATACCGCTTAACCTTATTGAGGATATCCAACTTTTTGGCCGCAGTTTGAGCTTATATTATTAGCTTGAGATATTTATGTCGCAAGCAAATTGTATAATTTTCCGTTTACAAACGGACGTCAAATTGAAAAACGGCGTCGGGTCGTCTGGTTGTAAACAGGTTTAGATCACTGTTGGGTCATTTAAGGTTCGAAAGCAAAGGCAAACCCACCCAACAGATCCCGAACGCGTGCCGCGGCAGTGGCCGACGAGTACCAGAAACGGATTACGCGCTGTTTTGTAAAACGCCTAGGCATTATGTACAGGGGCGAATTACACGATTTCTCGGCCTTATGCATAATGCCTGCGATGTTTAATTAAAAATCGAAACGTGTTCATAGGCACATAGACATAAAAAAAGTTATTTTCTACGAACCATCACAACGGATGTTATTCTACAGAAAGAAGGCACATTTCGATACGACGATGTTTACCTTATTGGGTAGTTCTATTAGGGAGGTACATACCTTCTTTTCCAGACTATCTTCATTGGACGCATAGTAGAGTATCTTAACTCTACGTTCTTTGATCGTTTGTAATATCTATGGACTCCTTAATGAATGCATAAATGCTTTCTAAGCTATGACTAATTTTCAAGCGTATCTAAATCCAAAATCACGCATTTCTCACTTAAAAACTTAACTAGCTAATTGTGTTCCATTTTCGGTAACTATCTGTATCGGGGATGTACGGTGATTACCGATGTTCACGGAGTTAGCCGTGTCGTATCCTACGATGACCGATTGCGTAGAATTACGTCTGTGACTGATTGAGCTTGTGTTCGAACTTTCGCTGGTTACATTATTTTTACTGATTAATTTTGGAATAATGAGGTAGGATTTTTAAGATAGACACTCTTTCATCTCGTGTTTGTTTGTTGTCTCTCCTTATAAAAAATATTAAACTAAGTATTAATAACATCAAGTTACCTATTGAAAAATATAAAGCCAAGATAGGTCAGTAAATAAAAAAAAATACATTATTTTGAATTAGTTTTTAAGAAGTGTAGTTGTGGTGTCAAATAATATAGTCACTATTACTTTTAAATATTTGTAGTTCCTACCTATCTTCTCTACTACCTATTATAAAATTGTAAATTGAATTTGTGTGTACATTGAAGATAATATTTATATAAAAAAATTATCACGTTATGCTATTTTGATGCCCCTAAATCCAAATAATAGATTTATGGACTTTTTGTCTGTTTGTTCGAGTATTGCGGAAAAAGTAACTTAACCTATTTTAATGAAACTTTTTGTTTGATAACTAATAGTTTGACTTAAACACTGGTATACTCGTATATTTTGTTTTACTTGCGGACGAAGTCGCGGATATAAACAAAAGACAAATTTTAAATCAATAATCTCCTGTCTACAACTTCACCAGTTTTTGGCAACAATGGTCGAGATTGGAAATGAGCGCGAGTTAATTGACCACCGCGAGCGATTTCCTCTTTCTTCATATGTATACGTAGCTAGCTACCAAAAAATATTTTTTTAATTAGAACGTTCATTGGTTGGTACAAATCGCTAGTATAATATACTACACTTGCAATCTCTCTGCATGTCGCATAGTTTTATTTAAAACATCTAAGGTATAGGACTAAGGCTCGTCTTAAGATCTAGAAAGTACCTTTTTTTTATATATGTTAGAGCAGGCAAACGAGCAGACAGCTTACCTGATGGTAAGTGTCACTGCCGCCCATTGACACTTGCAACACCTGGGGGGGGTGGTACTAGTGCGTTGCCGGCCTTTGAGAAGTCTGTTAACCCGCTTTTTGAATGACCCCATGTCGTAACTACCTATCCTAAATTTCAAGAAACATGCTCATTAGATTATTTTACCTGCTTTATCTATTGACAATGTAATTCTTAAATTTCCTAGTGTCCGTATTCTGAAGTATTCGTGTCGCACGCGAGGTGTTAGGAAGCGTTTCCTTACCATATTATAGTACCTACTATTTGCTAGGGTTCCGATACCAAAATGGTAAAAAAAAGGAACCCTTATGGTGCCGCTCTGTCTGTCTGTCCGTCTGTCTGTCACACCTCTATATCTCAGCAACCACTTATGCTATCAACCTGAAATTTGGAATAGTTTTAGAATATAGTTGCCCAACTTAATTGCACAAGAAAAAATTTTGAAAAAAGTATGATTATTAATATAAAGGGGGCCAAAATAGGGGGGGCCAAATTTCAAATTGTCGCTACTAGGTCGAGTGGGGTATCATATGAAAGGGCTTTACTTGTACATTTTAAAATATATTTTTGTATTTTTTTAAATTTCTTAGTTTTAAAGTTATGATGAAAAATGTCAAGAAAAATACCATTCCCCCCCCCTTATCTCCGAAGTTTGAGTAAGGAAAAATCTGAATTAATTACAGTTGACAGAAGTTTATATAAACTTTACAGCAAAAATAAAACGATCTTTCTAAGTTGCACAGTTTTTCAGAAATCTGCAAAAAACCTTTACAAACAAATTTAGTTTTGCGGTCCTGAAAATGGACTTTATTGCTTCCAAAAATACTATAGGTATATCGGAACCCTCGGCGCGCGAGTCCGACTCGCACTTGACCGGTTTTTTAATTTACACTGTGTTTCTGAGAAAACGCTTACAATTCATAAGGTGCCAAACTACAACCCGTACGAATTAACTTCTTGAAAGTCACTGGGTGGTTTTCGATATTTTTAAAATAAAAAAAAGGCACGATAAACTCATAAAACTCAAATTGTTGTGATTTTAAAACTGAACATTATTTTATAATTAACAAAGATTTATCCTAACTTTTGAGGTGTTTAAGAAGGCTTATTTTTATTTTAAAAATCTCGAAAATCACCCGGTGATTATCAAGAATTGGGCCCCTGGGCCGGTGTGCAAAATGTTGTGAGAAATACAACGCTACGACGCAACATTTTGCACACCGTACATTGAAAATGACGTCATCGGACCAGAGACTCAATTCTTGAATATCACCGGGTGATAAAATATATCTAAAAAATTCAAAATCACAGATTTTTTTTCAAAAGTTAGGATTGATATTTGCTAAATATAAACTAATGTTGTATTGTTAATTTTCATGTATAGAATTATGAATTACTTTTTAAGGGTTGAACAGTTATCACCCGGTGATTTTCGAGAATTGGCCTCCTGGTCTCAAGTTAATTCGTACGGGTTGTAGGTATATTTTTAAAATTGTACCATGATTGTACCTAAGCACGTCTGGAGGATAAGAGTTAAGGATCTTTTTAATTATGAGTTTTACCTAAAAACACCATCAGGATATCTATCCCTTTGTTGGCGTCTAGAAAGAAAATGCATGAAAAATATCATTTAATATTCGAAGGCCATCGTCCATTGTATGAAGATTTCTGTAATTAGCCAAGGATCGGATATTTATGTGATAGCGCGAACCGTTGGACAAGACAATAAGCGAGAAAATGAGAACCAACTTGTAAGGGAGATAAAAATTAACATTAGGTACAGTGGGTCAAGCTAATGTATGGGTAATTGTTCTTCTAACATCGATTACTTTAGTAGGTAGCAAAAAATAAAAAAATAATTTACTTGAAGCTAACAGATAATTTGGAACCGGTACTCATCATAACATCCCACGAAACGTCCACTGCTGGCCAGGAAGCTCCCTCCAGAACTCCATCAAAAACGAGTGGTATTTTGGAGGGGATTTATCGTAGTCACCACGCTTATAAGCGTTGCAGCTGGCAACCGCTGTTGCTGGTGGTGGTGACCGCAGTATGTACCTAAGATGGTAAGGTCAACCGCAAGTCGGTAGAAACTTTTTCAACTCTATTACCATGCCATAAGATCCAAAAGTATTTCTACTGACGTGCTGTTGACTGTACGATACACAGAAAGATGCTGCTGCCCATCCTCTAGTTCATAAGCCCTTAGTCGCCTCTTGATACGACACCCACGGGCAGAGATGGGTTAGTACTAAGTATTCATTGCCGAAAAAGTACCGAAATAATGGAAAGAAACTGATTTTTACACTTTTGGATTATTTCAAATCTCTATCCTAAGTAAGAATTTTTCATCATTTTCTTCATCACAGACAGCGAAAGTCCTCGTTCTGGGGTAGAGGAAATAGGCACTGCGCTAACCAACACGACATGACATTCCTAATTTCCAGTATTTCCACTTTTACTCGGGGAAATCGGACTGATCGTTCCTTTACTTTACTTTACTTACTTTTACTTATATTACTTTACTTTTTAAGTAATTTATTGTCTATTTTAATTTTATTTGATTTAATTTAATTAATATTTTAATTTAATTGGAATGAGTCATAGTTACTTGAAATTAAATGTTGATTTGGGCATGAAGCAATGAAATGGGTTATCTTTGAAATTGAGCGCCGACAAAATGGAAGAGACTCAGCCGCTCCGAATCTTTCTTGGTGCAAATTATGATAGCCGCACAGCGTGATAATGCTGCGAGTGTCATGGGAACCGTTGCACCATGTATTCTATGGTTGCACCGGTAACGATAAGGATGCGTTAATTTTGTTTTTTAGTTTGATATGACATGTAATGTTCTTTCATGACTCTAACAAAATTATTAATAAGTGTTATCGAGAGCAGCAATAAACTTCAATACTAGATAGTTTTGAAGTTTATTCTTTTCGTATTTTGGCAGCAGGGATACTTTGTAGAAACGGTTATCTGTCTTAATTAGGACGTTCATTCAACCTAGATCTACATCATTTACTGAATTAAAACACCAGAGTAATATGATATCACGTAATAAATTCATATACTTACTCAAATCATATTCTTCTTCTTTTCTTATTTATATTTAAGTAGGTATAAAAATTACTTTATTTAAGACATTGTTTTAATAACGAATGTTCCAAAATGCTCTTTTTACTTTACGGCCCATAATGTTTAAGATTCACGTTCCACAGTTCGTTAACGATCTCATTCAGAACAGAACCGTTGCCATCGGTTGCCTAATCTTCACGAGATCAAGACGCTCCGTGACTTCGCAGTTTACTTCAAGAGCGTGATCATGACATTGAGTAGGCTTGGCCGCAGATCTGCCAACTAATGCTGGCGTCAGATGGTTAATACTTACTGAGCAAGTATGTGAGCGAAATTATGTCGGCTGAGAATATTTTTAAGCAGGTAAAGCTTCACAATCGCAGCGCGACTTGAGCTCTTCATAACGTCCCATGAAACGTCCACCGCAGGACAGGGAGCTCCCTCCAGAATTCCAGCGAAAACGCGTGGTACTTTGGGGAGGAATTAAGCGTTGCGGATAGAAACTGCTGATGTTGGTGAGCGCACAGAAAGATGCTGCTGCCCATCCTCTGGTTTATAAACACTTAGGCACCTCTTACGACACCCACGGGTAGTAATGGGTTGGTACCAAACGGACGATGAGCCCTTACAGCTATTAAAATAAGAAAGGTACAAAGATCAATGTGTCGAGCTTGGCGTGCTTCTGCTCTCGGAACCACAGAACTAACCACAGAACTATATATAAGTATCTGTGCTCGGAACAATATAAAACTCTTGCTATACCAAACAACCCAAGTGTAATAGGTTCTTAATGTTAATTTTTCATACATTTGTCGCCCCTGTCACCTCTGTCAAAACAACCCAAAAAAGGTCCTGTCTGTGAAAAAAGTCTGGATGGTGGGGACACAAAACTTTTGTCACACGAAGAAA
The DNA here is from genome assembly GCA_947532105.1 of Athrips mouffetella. Taxonomy (NCBI): domain Eukaryota; kingdom Metazoa; phylum Arthropoda; class Insecta; order Lepidoptera; family Gelechiidae; genus Athrips; species Athrips mouffetella. The sequence goes on from OX383977.1 coordinate 15,621,461, forward strand.
AGTAGAATGCGGGCGAAGGATCGTAGGTTGTAACTTCGATGACCGACCTTTCAAACCCTGGTGTCAGAGATATTGAGCCGCCAAAGGCCTCTGATAACTACTTCCATAGTTAGTAAGTACTTAGTCGAGGTAGAGACCAACGGCTTGACGTTCCTTCCGAAGAACGAAATCACTGTGAAATAGTAAGCAATCAACAGGTAACCTCTATCTCTTTAAAATGAAACCAAAATGGAGACACTTAAGCTAACCAACTTAATGTACTTTACACGGTTTCCGTGGGCGAGTCTAAGTCCACGATAACGAGACCACGAGTTAACCGGAAAATGGTAATGGCGACATGCATTCTTAGAAGATCGTGGAATGATTAGCGAAATTAGCGTGCAAATCGCGCGCGTGATATGTTTGTAGACTCAATGAAAGGTTGCTACTTTACGAGAAACAAGAAAGTTTACTACGAATGCCTACTCAAAGTAGGGCCAACGCACAGGCCAACGTAAGAAGTCCATTTAATTTTGACGTTTCCTTAACACCAACACAGGGTTAATTTTTCTTTGCAGGACATAATTTTTCATACGTTTCATGGCCTTGCTTTCCTACCTACCTACCTACCTAACTGAGTTTCCTACCTAATAATTTAGACGGATTAGATAGGTCCATAGGTTATGATTGAGGTACTTCTCCTCTACATTTTCCCAGCAAAAGCTAGAATTCTGGAGGGAGCTGCCTGTCCTGTAGTGGACGTTTTCATGGGATGTTATGATTGATAGGTCCATCCTAACTAATTTAGACGGATTGAGGTATGTGTTGGATTGAGCAGCTGGCGGAACAACGACTTGACTAGAATCAAACTAGAAGGTACTCCATTGACAAGAGCCAGACTCTTAAACTGAAGAAGAAGAGGTATGTGCTGGAAAAACATAGCCTTAACTAAAGTGTAAAGAAGATTAGGTGGAAACTTTTTTAAGTCACAGGTGAGCAGACTGGATAGGCTACATAATGGTAAGTTGTCCCACCGCCTACTGTAGGAGCAAGTTCTCGTCCATATACATACATACTCGTACAATATGTAAGAAACATCATAGGTAACAATCCGATGTGAATCTTTTAATGAAACTGAACAACTTTTTCCAAGGAATATAGGTCAAAATACGAAAAAAAAAACAGGCAATTGCGAGCCGGACTCGCGTGCTAAGTGTTCCGTACCTGTCTACCATATTATGATACCTACTATAAGCTTTTGCCCATTGTTGTAAAAAAACTCCGTGTCCACTTAAACTTGACCCTTCCTTAGTATGAATGTAGCTATAATTAGTTGTGCAGGACCGGTCGTCGTGGAGATCTTTAGGGGAGGCCTATGTCCAGCAGCGGACGTCTTTCGGCTGATATGATGATGATGATGAGTTGTGAGAAAAGTTGTAATATTTAATGATTTTAGAATTTTTGCTTCGGTTGTGCTATAACACCTAGCTTCTTGCCAAATTTCACTATTCTAGGTCAACGGGAAGTACCCTGTAGTAGGTTTTGGTTTGGTTCATAAATGTATGGAGATGAGGACATATATGGCCGTACACTTTTGATTGTGTTGTTGTACGGTCAACCGCACGTCAGTGGAATCATTTGCTACTCTATTACCATGCCATAAAGTCCTAAGAGTTTCTACTGACGTGCTGTTTTACCATCAGTACAAGCTTGAAATGTTCACATCTTCAAGGGTCCGTAGAACTTTATACTTATTTGATATTTATTTCTACCCTCACCCGTTTGTGAGAAAAAGGGTCTCGACAGCCAGACAGACAGATAGACGGACAACAAAGTGATCCTATAAGGGTTCCGTTTTTGTTTTCCTTTTCAGGTACGGTACCCCATGAAGCGTTTTGAATTGGACTGCTTTGAAGTAGTAGTATCTTATTGATGTCATTTTGGACTCTAAAACTTTATTTAGAGAGTAAACCCACAGGTAAACCGAGTCTAGTATAGTCAGTCGATTGTAAAGTAATTATTTCCGAATCTTTCTTTGAATACAAACGGATTCCATTACTCGTAACACAAACAAATCCAAAAACCAATCTACCCAAATATCCGTGACCTAAAAACGGTTACCAAACTATTATTGACTTGGTTACAGCTACATTGCATTCTAGTGATGGGAAAAGTTCCCACAGTGCGTTTATCGATGATGCAATGTTAATTGGTGCAGCTCCCATCAGACTGAGAAGCTGAGAAAGTCGGTACCTTCTTATTGATGGTTGGCAATGTGAGCTAAAAGAATTACAAATCTGTCGATAAAAATTATGTTTCATAACTTCGCAAGATTACTTGCAGCTTATGTAAGGCAAGCAAGGCTAACGCTCAAAAAGATTCAATGGATAGGTATATTCAACATTGAAGAAAATTAAATGCAGTCAATGAGAAAGAATAGTCATTAATTGTCCAAAGGACAGAAAAAAACAACGGGGAAGTGCGAGTCAGACTCGCGCGCCGAGGGTTTCGATATACCTACCTATAGCATTTTTAGAAGCAATAAACTCGATTTTTTGGACCGCAAAACTTAATTCATTTTTTTTCAGATTAAAAAAACTGTGCTTTGTAATTAGAAAGATAATTTTATTTTTCCTGTAATAATTTCATGAACCTCTATCGACTATAATTAATTCAGATTTTTCCTTTTGCAAGCTTCGGTGAGGAACGGTATTTTTTAAGACATTTTTCACCTTAACTTCAATACTAAGAGTTGTAAAAAATACAAACATATATTTTGTAAATTACATGTAAAGCCCTATGATACCCCTCTTTACCTATTGACGAAAATTTAAAATTTTGCCCCCTTATTTGGGCCCCCTTTACAATCATAATACTAATATTTTACTAATTCCTTCCTTTGCAATAAAGTTGGGCAAATTCTAAAACTAATCCAACTTTCAAGTCGATAGCACGAGTGATTCCTGAGGTAATCGGATGTGACAGACAGACGAAGTCGCACCGTAAAAGATACGTTTTTACGATTCCAGTTCGGAACCCTAATAACAATTAATTTATTTTCGCAATAAATAAATAACAATAAAATACAGCTACATTTATTGCTCACTCTTCGCTCTGTTCGTCGTGCCGTGCCATTTGGAGAAAACGATCTTTCCTTAATCTTGATTTTGTCGGATTAGATTGTGAGTTTGTGAATGGTTTAGTGTAGAAACATTGGCAAATGCTGTCTTCAACTTTGATTTAAGCCCGCGTCACACAGAGGCGGTAGCGGAAGCGTTCCGGGGCCGGTATTTTTTGTAAAGTATGAGTTCATATGCACCCTGTCACATTGAAAGGCGGTCGCGGCGCGGTATTTTGTTCCCGCCAAACCGCCCCGGACCGCTTTCGCAAACATACCGCCTCTGTGTGACTTGAGCTTTACACTGAACAGCAATGTGATTATGGTATTTTTACCCGACTACGGCAAAAAGGAAGGTTATGATTTTGACCGGTATGTATGTATGTATATATGTATGTATGTTCATCTGTTCCATCATAACTTCTGAACTACTTCTCATATTTTGACAAATGAGGTGTCGTTAGAAGCGTCTTAATTGTCCGCTGGTTATAGGATACAAGAAATTTCGTTTAATTGTATGTGGCGCCCTCTAGAGCAGATTAAGTAAAGGACTAATAAAAAAAAAATTTTTAACCGTACCGTGTTGGGTATTAAATGAAAGGGCTTATCGAGCACATTTCAAAAATATATATATTGTTAGCTAGCTTTTTTATGTATTTATAACCCCAAAATAATTGAAATAAAAAATCAGTCCAAAAACTAGAACCCGACTACTGGCAAATCTTGCTCTAAAAAGTATGAAACAAGAAAATATAGTCATCGGAAATTGTTATGTACAAACTATGGTATTTAATAAATATTCATAGCGATGTTCAGATAATAGCCGTGGTCATGTTATGCCACCTATCTGAAAAAAGCGATCATAAACTTCACGGCAAAGAGGCATAACAATATGACTACGGCTATTATCTGAACATCGCTATGAATATTTATTAAATACCATAGTTTGTACATAACAATTTCCGATGACAATATTTTCTTGTTTCATACTTTTTAGAGCAAGATTTGCCAGTAGTCGGGTTTTAGTTTTTGAACTGATTTTTTTAAACTGAATGATCAGTGGACAGATACTTAAATAAAAAGTTGATTCCGATGACGTAAAATTTTGATATTATACAATGGTGTTAATAAGCATCAAAAGACGTAAAGTGAAAAAAACACAATACAAATTGATGGATCAGTCTTCGGAACTCGATATGATACAAAAAATATACCTACTTACTTACCCAATGTAAAAGTTATTCATCGAAGATATTATATTCATCGTTCATGCAATATTGTCTAGGTTTTTGCGATGTGTTTACAATTTGTTCTAGCAGTCGCAATTGATTATGATTGCTGATGGATTATGATTACAGACTTTCTTTGCTAGTTCGGTCATCGAAACTTCCGGACACAAAAAGAACAAGGTGCAAAGTAGGTATATACAATCACCGGCAGAAATAACCGGCCGGTCTATTTTCTGTCCTACATTATCATACAAGTAAGGGATCAAATGAAGCGTCAATATATTTCCTATACGAAATAAATATCCGTGAATAAACAGTGAGGTCATTAAATAAGGTGTCTGACTACCGATTATTGAAGATAAGACCTGTGCACGGTATCCAAGAAATTCCGTGCATCGTTCAGAAAAAAATATACGTCATTTTGTCAGAAATCTCTTACATTTAGCGAATTAAAATGCTTTAAGAGTCGCACGGGTTTTCTCCAACATTTTAGATATACCTAATCTTTGACAATATTGTTAATAAGGTTCTTATCTAAAGACCTCATCAATCAGATTTGTATTTTTATTCAATTTAGGTAAGATATTGACGCTTCGTTTGCCCCCATATCTGTATGAAAATATATGAAAGAAAACAGACCGGCCGGTTATTTCTGCCGGTGAGTGTATAATTGCTTGAAGCGAAAATGGCGCTCAATAATAATGTCTTGTTTTATTCTATCAAACGAGCAATATTTGTATCATCTTCATGACATCCCATAAAACTTCTACTACGGGATAGGGACCCTTTACCCTCTCCTACTCTCCTCTTTACTCCCTCCCTTTTTCATATTTCGATGTACATATGTTCTGGGAAAGTTGTTCAGTTTCATGGTAGAGCCACCACTTGAGACGTTTGCAGACATAATTATTCCAAACAAACACCCTGTATTTGTAATCGGTTTCTCGAAAACGTCTCTAACGATTTCCATGTTGACATTACGGAGATATTTGGAAAAATCTATCTAGCTAGCTTGGCAAAATTCGTTTTTTTCAATTATTTTTTTTTGCATTTCTTGAAAAAAGCGCGTTTTATAAACCTGCAGTGCCATCTGTTGGTAAGTTTTGGTTAGGTAGATTATAAAGAACGAAGCTCAAAATGATAATAATATTGGCTGCCACAATAATTGAGTCTATCGATAGGCAATGTAAAAACTTATTTCGAAACATTAACAATACTTTAGGTACCTAGCTTCAAAATGAAGCCTGCTAAAGTGAGTAAATGAATCCATAAAATGAATTTAATGCATTTTAAATTTACCCAGGAGCCCAATTCTTGAATATCACCGGGTGATAAAATATCACTCACAAAATGCAAAATCACCGATTTTTATTTTCAAAAGTGAAGATTGATTTACGTTAAATACAAAGTAGTGTATGATTGTTAATTTTCATACTTTTTTATTTGCAATCAGTTTATCAGGGTGAATTTGAATTTTTAAAGTCTCAAAAGTAAAAATTCAAATTCATCCTGATAAACTGTTCAAAGTAAATAAAATATATGAAATTAACAATTATACAATACTTAATTGAAAGAAAAATCTGTGTTTCCAATTTTTCGAGTGATATTCAAGAATTGGCTCCCAGTAAACACATAGCCGTAGCTGCCATGCTGTTATGTAAACTTTCATTTGATACCGCCTTAGTTCATTATGATGCTATATGCGTTTTTATTGCACTGAGCGGCTGCACTATTCCACTGGCACGGTATTGCCCAAGTGCACTAGTTATGTAAGTGACAGAGATTCGTGCGTGAAATGGCTAAGTATCATGGAGTTTCCATGTGTTTTTGCCTGCGGAGTTCAATAGGTCGTTGTAAAACAAGATCGTCCCGTGTGAATACTGACATGCATGACACCAGTAGAACAGCGATTCACACTAGCAATTTTGCTAGTCTTATTAAAAAAATGCGGCAATTAATATAAAAGAACTTTAATGAAGTTGGAATTACCTACAACAATACATTGTCTTTGCCTACATCAATATATTGTCCATAGATATTGTCTTTGCCTACAGCAAAGACTATAAATTAATTGCCAACAGTAAGAAGAGGTGTGGCAAAAGATAATATAATCTGTTTAAGTTTTAAGTATGTAAAATAATATAGTAGTTGGTGCAGAAAAGTTAAAATTAATTGGGTTTCTTCTTGTCGCTTCTTTTTTTCCCTTTTCCCGCTTGGCGTCACTTTGAAGCGACGCAGTTTAACTGACATAAAGTGATTAAAGAATATCCTCATATAATAATTAAACTAAAACTAAAATATAGATAGATAGATAAACACTTTATTGTCACACATGGTTCACATTAACAGTATAAAAGGAAACTCGACTTAAATCTACGGTGACAAAGGCGGTCTTATCGCGAGGAGCGATCTCTTCCAGACAACCTTTGCATGCACGTAAGTGTGATAGAAAACTGTAGTAGTGTGCCAATATAATACAATATTGAAATACTTATACAATACAATATACATAAATAAACAATGTAAACATATAATGTATAAGAATAACATGTACGTATATAGGTTCTTAAAATGCTTTTAACTTTGTAGGTGAAATGCACAAAGGCCGCTCAGTTCTTTTTCAGGGTTCCGTACCCAAACGGTAAAAAACGGGACCCTATACCAATTTTCACGCTTCTAAGTGTTCCCGTTTTTACGATAGAGTTAAACCAAAAATCGCCTAAAACACGTTTTTACTAGGGTTCTCCCTTAATTTATAATTTTTATGATTTGTTGTCATAGCCGCAACAGAAATACATAATCTAGGAAAATTTCAACAGTCTACCTATTACGGCTCATGAGATACAGCCCGCTGACAGACAGCCATCAGAGGCATATTACGAGTAATAGGGTCCCGTTTTTTATCCTTTGGGTACGGAACCCTAAAAACTGGTCAAATGCGAGTCGGATTTGCGCGCATTTAATACACTATTGCGCGACTGCGAGTCCCTGACTAAAACGGTATTTTCACTTTAGGGGTCGGAACCCTCGGTGCGCGAGTCCGACTCGCACTTGGCCGGTTTTTTAAACCCTCATCGAAATTACTCACGCGTATGGTTACAATAAAGATTATATGGCGAGGTCGGTCATAGTTTTCTTATTAGTGTACCAATATTCGCGGTTTGGCAACCCAGGTCAGTGAGAACGTGACGGACATACAGACGGACATTTTATTGTGTATACGCAAATTAGGCTATTAACTTTATATGCCATAGGGCAATACAAGATTATCGGAGAACTTGGATGATGCATCATTGCATAAATTATCTTTTTATATTTATTGCACATACAATAATAATATTTTAATTATTTTAATGTAATTTCTGGTCGAGTATGACTTAAAAATTTTCATCACATTTGCTCATAAAACAGCTCTATTTTTACTGTATTAATGTCAATTAATCCAGGTTATTAAACACGCGGGCTTTTTTCATTATATTACCGCACTAGTGTTTTGTTTCTGTTTGTTTTTTTAATCTCAGCAAAAGGAGTTTTTATGCTTATTACGGTTTTATGCTTATTAAGCTGTATTCGAGAAAATATGATAAATGAATATTCATTTTACGAAATTATTTAAATAAATCATCAACGAAAAATTTGTCATTTAAGTAACAAGATATAAAATTTTTGATAATTTATTTAATGGTTCAATTAATAGGATGTTTGGCAGTAGTCTTCGCCTCTTAAATAAATAAAAGAAATAATGCGAGAAGAAATAAATAATTATTGTAATTATTTCTAACAGTGTCGATTTCTACAAATAAAAAACTGTAATTTATGTAGTTCCTGAACCGTCTAAAATATTTAGATACGAAATACAAGAAAATCAATGGAAAACAAAATGTTCCCGTGGACGTGCGGAGGACATAAGGTTCGGCAAACTTTTGTATTTTTATTCTCAAATGTGTTGAAAAACGTCGTAAGACGCACGTGCGCATTTTCATTACACTCTCGGCTCCATTACGCCCTCGCCTGCGTCTCAGGCTGCAATTCCTGAGCCTCGAGTATTATGAGCAAAATAGCGCACTTGCATCTTAATGTTCTATAATGTAATTTCTGGTCGTGTATGATTTAAAATTTAATGTGTGCCTATTTTGTAAATAGCTTTGCCTATGAACTCAAGAAGCTTGAAATATTATTAATATTTGATTATACAGGGTGTTAGGGATAGGTTGGCAAAAATTTAAAGGGCATGCTCAGTCGATAAAACTGAACAACTTTTACCAAGAAACATATCACAAGAAACAAGAAACGTAAAAAAAATCGGTCTCTCCATATAAACTGTCCAATAAAATTTTTAATTTTGTATGGAGCGACAATACGTATTTTTTTAATTTCCGGCGATATGCTTATTGGAGAAATATGTTCAGATTCATCGACTGATCATGCCCTTTCAGTGTTTGCCAACCCTGTATACAGGGTGTAAAAAATACGATGATTCTATTCTTTGCCGGCACCACAAGGATATGATGATGATGCTATACCATCCAACATAAATATTCCAACAGATAAAATTTGTTACTTAGCTAAGAGTCAGTAAGTACGGTCAACCTCTTGTCCAAAAGTGTTTCTACCGATGTGTGGCCGTGTGTACCCGGCCCGGTCCAAACGTGTCTAAAAGGCCATTCTGTAATGTAATTTTGCTTTGGTTGCATTTATCGCGATTTACGAAACTAAACTACCCACAATCAAGCCACAAATAAGCTGAGCTGACCTTTCACCGGCCCTTCTCTCGATTACAGTACAGAGTTCTTATTACCTCTAATTCTGTGGATATTGTTTACTATGCCCAGCACGGTCGAGGCACGAGACACCGCTTTCGTGCGCCAGCGCAGGAAAGTGAAACTTATCGTGAGATGCTAACGGAACTTTCGGCATACTCTTCTGTAGGGTTGCACTTCCACAATTACTATAACCAAAGATCTACTGAAATATACGGTCTTTTAAAGGCATTGCAAATATCGAAACCAACAAATATATTTTAGGGCTCCGTACGTCAAAAGAAAAAGAAAAAAACGGATTACTTATATTTTTTTACTATGGGATGAACCAATCCTGACATCGATAACATTAGAGATGAGGTTGGTTCTAAAATGATAGACCTGTTAGAAACAAGCCAAAGCTGTGTTAAAACCTCTTTTCAGCAGTTTTAAATCAAAATTTAAAGCTATCTGTTGTTAAACCAGACTTAGCGTCTTGTTTGTAGCTTTAGGTTGTTTATTTGAACTTAGTTGTATACTGAACTGACAGGATTTCTTATCTTTTTTGTCCTTTCACATACAAAACAACAGAGGATTTTTATGTGACGGACGGTTGGAATTTTTTTATAGTTTTTTGGTCTGAGTAACATATAAGAACCTTTTCAGTAATAAAAAAATCCTTTAAAAGCGTAAGTGCCAACCCTAAGCTAGTTCCTCTCTTAATGTCCGTCGCGTGTTTTGTTCTTGTTCGGATGTTGACTCCAAACTAGCAGTCGAGTTGTTAAAAATGTAAACATTATGATGATGCCGAGCATTTACAACACATCCGCATTTGCGGTAACATTTCACGCAGCCTCTTCTAATTTACAAGCATAAATATTTCGGTGCTTTATTTTTTCGGTTATTGGGGACACTGGTGGACACTCACGCAGGACATATCGCGTGTAAAAAAAAATTGTAAGCACAGCCTGTTACTAAGACCATTAAACTGAACAACTTTCTCTAAGGAACGTAATATAACAAAACCACCTTAGAATGCGGAAACAGGTGCTCACTCTCATAAATAACGTTAAATTTCACAGATTCACAACTAAGAAAATAGAAAGACTACGCAGATTATTTATTGTGCGTAGACAAACCGTAGACGTATGACGCATGGTCTACGTGTTTGCTACGAATAAATCAGGATCTACAACTTATCTAGGCTTCATACACTGGTAGTAGGAAAAAAAACCTTACCACACGACCAAACTTCAGATAGCAACAACCCATCCTCAAGTCATTACATTCCGTAGCACAACGGCAACCAAAGCGACCGTGAACCAACTCTTTCTAATCCTTTTCTTATGCAAATCTCACATAACATCTAAAGCCGCGGACACACGAAACATATTACCATACACACATAAGCTGTTCAATTGTAAACAACTGGCCAATAATACCACTTTCACTGAGAACAAATTGCGACCTCTATGTGCTGATAGGCACATTATGTCGGCATAGTTCGACCTACGTACCTTTTCTGATGTTACAAAATGCTTTCAATGCTTTCATCGAAAGTGTGATTTAAGATGAAAGCCCTTTGGTGAATTACTTGACTGTGTGGGATTATTACTCTAAGTGCACTCATTACGTACAGTTTCCTATTTCTTAAATCCAATCAGGAGGACGTACATTAATGTGGTTCATTTCTATTCGGGTTTCGTACCCGTCCTGTCTGTCCTACCTGTCCGTTCGTCCATCCACCGATCACCCAGGTTTAACAGCCAAAAGGTTGGAGCCACAATCTTCAAATTTTCACACTGTAAGTATCTTGTTCACCCGAAGCTATACAAATAGTAAAAAAATACTTTTAAATGTGTTAAGGGGGTCTGCCATACAGATAAAGGGGGGCGGGAGAAAAAAAATGATTTATGAATGTGGTATTGATGTTTAGAGCTCGTTGAGTAGAGACTCGTAAATACCGAATTCTTTAAAAAAAATATATTAGAAAGCAAATATTAAGGAATAAGGAGCCACCAAGATAAGATAAGATAAGATTTATTTGTCGAAAATAGGTAATACAAGAAAAGTTCTTAAATACTATGTTAGCTCTGCTATTTCCTACCATTAAAGGCATACAAATATTAGATTAAAGTATAAAATCTAAAAACTCTTGTTCTCATTAATTACAATCAAAATTCATATAAAAATAAAAACATATTACGCAATTACTCTAAAAAATCCTTAACACTATATATACATTTGTCGGTCAAGTACGTAACTAGCTCTTTTTTAAATGATATGATTTGCAGTTCTCTTATAGATTTAGGTACTTTGTTATAAATTTTTGGAGCCATAGATGTGACACTTTTATACATAAGGGCTTGTTTTCGCTCCAGGAACATAAACTTTTTCGTTGTCTCTCCTGTTTCCAAAGTTACCTTTTTAGGGTTCCGTACCTCAAAAGAAAAAAACGGAACCCTTATAGGATCACTTTGTTGTCCGTCTGTCTGTCTGTCTGTCTGTCAAGACCCTTTATCTCACGAACGGGTAGAGGTATCAGGTTGAAATTGATAATATATATTAGGGTCCATGAACCACACAAGATCTGAAAGTTTAAATTTTTTACAATGACGCAATCAAAAGATATGGCTTTTTATGTCCTCATCTCCATACATTTCTGCAAAAATGCAAAACCTACAGGGTACTTCCCGTTGACCTAAAATTATGAAATTTGGCAAGAAGCTAGGTCTCAAAGTACAAATAAAGGGAAAAGTCTTAAATCATTAAATATTACAACTTTTCTCACAACTAAGGGTAACCAATTGAGGTGAGCTCCCGTTTCAAGAACATTCATATAAGTGAGGGGTCAAGTTGAATGGTCGCGGAGACGATTTTTGTTTTAGTTCTATTTTAAAAACAGGAACACTTACAAACTTCAAAATTGGTATGTTTATAGTGCATAAGCTATCAAATAACAACAAATAATAAAACTTGGTCAAGCGCGTGTCGGACTCAAAAAATCTAGCACATTAACTTACTGAAATTTTAACTAATACAATTATGATTATGTGGTGGTACGGAACCCTCAGTGCGCGAGTCCGACTCGCACTTGGCCGGTTTTTTTTACTAATACTGAATACCACGTAACGATTACCGTTATGAATATCTACTTCAAACTTATGTTAGATATAGTAAAAACGAAACTAAAATCGTTCACCTTCAAGACTAAGAATACTAACAAGCAGCATTTTGTAGTTCTAATCATTTATATGTATCATACAGTAAGAGAAATAAAGGAGAAGTATCCATCCCTTAAGAAGCCCACCTTTTCAAACCGACATAAGTAAGTAATAAAATAAATGTTCATGCAGAGACATGCATCTAGCGAAAAAGTGAAAGTTTTATGTTTCAAAATAAACTAAGCTAAAATATTTTATACAAAAAGTAGTGTAAGTTAATGATTAATAGATAATTAATTATGTAAGTGTATACGTGTCGGAAGCTTGTGTTAAGTCAACTGGTAAAGTTGCTTGATATAAATCAGCACCGGCGGGTGCAGTTAGATCCAAATTAATGATAGATTATAGCAGCAAGTTCGCTAATTTCATTAAATATTCATGAAAGTAGAAAGCTCGTTTTAGTTGTTATTGAATAACATACGAGTAAGTAGATTATTAACAGATAATTATTAATATTAAATTATGCATAATATATGATAATGATGCATAAAATATCAAATCATGTAATAATACTTCTTAAAGCAGCATCTTATATAGGGTGACTTTTAATTATTTCTTGATAGAAAAAGGTATGCATGTACTCGTGATACTGAGCAAATTTCCCCAAGTAACATAGGTCGAAATACGTAAATCAAGTTTTGACCGCCTAAGAAACTGCATCAGCTGATAGCGCATTTTGTATGGGAAGTCAAATTTGGTTTTTCGTATTTCGACCTATGTTCCTTGGGAAAAGTTGTTCAGTATCATGAGTACATGCATATCTATTGCTATCAAGAACTAATTAAAAGTCACCCTGTATAGTCCGTGTGGTACCGGAAAAGAACAGTACCAATCCATCTCCACTCGTGGGTTACGTAAAAGGCGACTAAGGGCTTATGAATAGGAGGATGGGCAGCAGCATCCTTACATACTGTATGTACATCTTACATACTGTAGTCACCAATAACAGCGGTCGCCAGCCGCATCACTCATACAAACGTGGTGACAATGGTAATTCCTCTCCAAAGAGTTCTGGAGGGAGCTCCCTATCCTGCAGTGGACGTTCATGGGATGTTATGACTTTTTAAATATTTATTAATTTGTTTTTGTCTTACTGCCTTACTTAAAGCCCTCATTTAAAGCACACCTACGACACTACAATACAACACAATACAATACAATACAATACAATACAATACAATACAATACAATACAATACAATACAATACAATACAATACAATACAATACAATACAATACAATACAATACAATACAATACAATACAATACAATACAATACAATACAATACAATACAATACAATACAATACAATACAATACAATACAATACAATACAGTACAATACAATACTCTTTATTGCACACAGAAATACAAATTTTACAAAAAATACAAACATGAAATACGGAGCACAATAGGCGGCCTTATTACACCACGAGCGACACTACATACCACGAGCGCGAATTTGTTTAAAACTGGAAGAAGCGAGTACAAGATTAGAGTACTACTGACACGCAGGAGGACCAGCCGAATCGCGCGGGCGGCGGGGAGCGCGGGGCGAGGAGGAGGTGCGCATGGGGAAGGAGAGTGTCCGTTCTGTATGATTTATAATGATACTACTTTATTCTGCACTTATAGTTATCTTTCATTAAGTCACGTGCTGTTACTTTCTTTGTCACTTAGTTAATCTTTCATTAAGTCACGTGCTGTTACTTTCTTTGTCACTTAGTTAATCTTTCATAAAGTCACGTGCTGTTACTTTCTTTGTCACTTATAGTTAATCTTTCATTAAGTCACGTGCTGTTACTTTCTTTGTCACTTATAGTTAATCTTTCATTAAGTCACGTGCTGTTACTTTCTTTGTCACTTATAGTTAATCTTTCATTAAGTCACGTGCTGTTACTTTCTTTGTCACTTATAGTTAATCTTTCATTAAGTCACGTGCTGTTACTTTCTTTGTCACTTATTTAATCTTTAATTAAGTCACGTGCTGTTACTTTCTTTGTCACTTAGTTAATCTTTCATTAAGTCACGTGCTGTTACTTTCTTTGTCAATGAAATCGAAAAGGACAACATGAGACTGTAAGAATAACTCTAAGTTGAGTACGGCCACAGAATTAATAATAGTACTACATAGTACGGCAGTAATTGGTTAAAACTAAGTATTTGTAGATTTTGGAGAGTAAGCCATATAAAGTATAAGAACAAGTAAAACAATATGGAGTATCTTTCTTTGTGTTTATAGAATACATTGTCTAAAATATTTAAGTAATACAAATCGAACATAGCTCATATAACAACATCATGCTTATTATAATTTAATATACCTAACCGTAAACTTCATTCATTTATATTATTTGTTGGAGTCATAAAGGCAGAGAAAGGGGTACGGATAGGTTAAGAACCTTAGGTCCGCGACTAGCATGCCCGTTTATGGCGAAACAGGCTGAGAGCAGCTTTACGACTTTGGACTGGTTTAGAGTTTCATATCGAGCAAAACCAAGGCGAGTGGACGCGAGAATGTCGTCAACATATCCGGTTTTTAATATCTAATGTAATATTTTTTTAAACATATAATTATAACAGTATTTAAGTTACATCATGGGTGTACGTAACTATAGGTGTGTTTAGTTGACCGAAACATGAATTAAATAAAGTCAACTTTTCCAAAGCACCTGAGGATAATTATATACTTTGGTAACTACCGTATTAACGCTTTTTTCTACTTTTAGATAACGTTTTTAAAAGTAGAATTTAAGGCTGCGAGAAGGTCATGAGATCAATAATGAAAGTATCGAATTACGTTCTTCAAAATAGTAAACAAACATACAAAACTAAAGGAAAGGAAGGAAATTTTGACTTTCTTAATACATAACCATTGCATATAATATATTATATAATATTATACATGTACTTATACTCTATATAATATCAGTATTTAATTAATCTATTATTAATTAATATATTTTTTTTTTATATTGTTTATAACCTTTTTCGAAAGTAAGATTGTTTTGCATAGTTAAACATGGAACCAATTCAACCATTTAAATTTTTTTAAAGCACCAATTGAAATATTTTACATAGTTTTTGCTTTTATCTTTACAGGAACATAAATTAAATTAGGCAAAGTTATGTACGTACAGGAACTATTATTTACTTTAATAGGTGTTACTACCGGTGGCTATGTTATTTATTGCTTCAATTTAAATGACATGACCCTCATGAAAAATAGCCATTTAATGTATATCATTCTATGTAAGTATTTACTTATTTTTATGAGCCTGAAGGAGGTAGAGCTTTTGTGCAAAGTCCGTCTGGGGAAGTACCACCCCCTTGCCTATTTCTGCCGTGAAATAGCAGTGTTAGCACTGCTGTGTTTCGGTTTGAAGGGTGAGGGAGCCAGCGAAATTACCGGCACACGAGACACACCATCTTAGTTCTCGGAGCGGGTAACGTGCTTTGCTGTCTTATTAGTGTCAAGTTATGCCACTAATAATACAGCGGGCTCCATGGGCGGTGGTGACCACTTTCCATCAGGTGACCCACCTGCTCGTTTGCTCACTTGTCAAATTAAAAAAAATCCTTTGTAATAAAGAAAATACGTGCGACGTAGCTAAGAAATGAATAAGTAATGGATATCTTTACTATTTCTAAGTATTTAATTATTAAATTATCATTTACATATTTCAAGTAAATAAGACTCATATTGTATGGAAATTATTATTAATCAATAAATATGAAAATAACATAATAATTGAAATATAACATTACATTTTACGAGCTTCGCTCCGCATAATCTTAGGCAAAATTCATCACAGATAGCGCTTTTTCCAAGAAAATGCCCAAAAAAACGTAGAAAACTAACTTTCCCGGACAAATCTAGCTAGATCGATTTTACGCCCCTAAAAACCCCTTGTAGTAAGTTCCATAGAAATCGTTAGAGCCGTTTTCGAGAAACCGAATACAAATATATATACTATATACTTACTATATATATATATATAGAATTTTGTTGGGTAAATTTTACCATTTAAGTTATAAAGTACCTAAAGGCACACTTAAATGTTTATACTTCTCGTTCTCTTCTCGCCGTAACAATCAAGAGCATAACACAAAATTGAGTCAACCTCTTGATTGTTACGGCCTTACTTTTAAAACATATATTGATAAACTAGAATCAATGCAAATTAGATTTCTTAAATTACTTGTTAATAATAATACCAAAAATAATTGTAAAGAAGACTACCGCAAACTTTTCAAAATATGTAAAATTCTGCCCATTAGTTTAAAGCATAAGTACCTTTTGTTAATAAACAACCGTGACAATCAGGAGCATAACTTAGTACAGTAGAGTCATGGTTACGGCACGAGGGCGGTGTCAGCTGGTAAACTGGTAGTACCCAGAGTTACCAACTATTATGGAGATAGAACACTAAGTAAACGATTACCGTACTTATTTAACAGCTTGCCGGAGGACATTCGCCTCGAGCTAAAATAATAAATTTAAAAATAAGTTAAAATCGTATCTAAAAGAGACTCTTTCCTGCAGACAAACTGTCAGAACAGTTTTGCAGGCTTTAAATAACAATGTATGTATAGTTTAAGTTTAATAAATAAATAAATAATAATAAAGCTTATATATAAGCTTATAATTGGCTCTTGTAACTATATTTTGTAACCTATACTGATTTAGCTGTTAGCTTCCCGAAGAAAATAAAATAAAATAAATAAATAAAATAAATAAATACAAATATTGCTCGTTTAATAGTATAGGATACCCGCTCTAACGTATAATCGAAAAATAAAATAAGCAATCTAACCACTTATAAGGGTTGATAAACAATATTTTGCAACACAACCAAAAGGAGAATTGTTTTCTCACTGACATGATTTTACCTATAGATATATAATAACTTTCAATATCAATCGAGACTGGCATAATTTTCTCTTCACAACGAAAGCCACGTGGCGCCATTACGGTGGTTAACTAATAGCACGCTTGAAGACCACCAGTTAGTCAGATCTTTGCGGGCAATATCTAGAAAACTGACGTTTAGCGTTTCTCTTAACATCGGAAACTTTATTTAGGTAAGCCTGTCAGACCACTAAAAAAATTCGAAATGACTGATTGTTCTTTTCAAAAGTAAAGACTTATATATTCGTTAAATATAAAGTATAGTGTATTAATTGTTAATTTCCATATTTTTAGGGTTCCGATACCAAAATGGTAAAAAAAGGAACCCTTATGGTGTGACTTTGTCTGTCTGTCAGTCACACCTCTATATCTCAGCAACCACTCATGCTATCGACTTGAAATTTGGAACAGTTTTAGAATATAGTTGCCCAACTTAATTGCACGTGAAAGAATCAAGAAAAAAATTATGATTATTATGTAAAGGGGACCCAAATAGGCAAAATTTCAAATTGTCGGTACTAGGTCGAGTGGGGTTTCATATGAAAGGGCGTTACTTGTACATTCCAAAATATATTTTTGTATTTTTTTGCAACTCTTAGTTTTCAAGTTATGATGAAAAATATTTAAAAAAATACCGTTCCCCCCTCTTATCTCCTAAGTTTGTGAACGGAAAAATCTGAATTAATTACAGTTGACAGAAGTTTATGTAAACATTACAGCAAATTAAAACGATCTTTCTAAGTTGCACAGTTTTTTAGAAATCTGCAAATAACCTTTACAAACAAATTTAGTTTTTCGGTCCTCAAAATGGACTTTTTTGCTTCCAAAAATACAAAAAGTATATCGGAACCCTCGGCGCGCGAGTCCGACTCGCACTTGACCGTTTTTTTTTATTTATAGTTTTAATTAAATTATCAGGGTGAATAGGAATTTTTAAAGTCTCAATGATTTTTTATCACCTGCTGATTTTTAAGAATCGTCTCGTAAATAACTTTCACTTTTCACTTTATTTAATCCTTAAAAGACTCTATATACTTGTACCTAAGTGGTACTGGTATATTTCTCTAATCTAAAGAGCCGAGTCACATTGAAATGAATTAAGTAGGCTTGAGTGCGAAATGGGTGCTTTTAGGTTCTCTTGCATGTCGTTTGCTTTAAAAGGGTGAGAGTTAGAGAAAGGCACGCATTCATTTGGATGGGAAATAAGTCTTAGTATAACTACATACCTACCTATATGGGGTGAATTCCATAGAGAGTCTTAAGCGGTTTGACGCATTGCACTAAGGGTGAATTCCTAAAATTAAACAGGTCTAAAAGTGATTTCTATAATCCTAAAAAAACTTTTTTACAAAAAAATTAAACCGCCGAAAAAACTGAAAAGCAAGCAATAATAAAACTTTTTTATTTAACCTTAATAACAAAGTTCTTAAACTAATGTAAGTATACCCGAGTAATTTTGAGTCGACGCGAAACAAGCAAATTAATTAATTAATTAATTCGGCGGCGGCGCCGACTCAAAACTCGGGTATACTTACATTAGTTTTAGAACTTTGTTATTAAGGTTAAATAAAAAAGTTTTATTATTTCTTGCTTTTCAGTTTTTTCGGCGGTTTAATTTTTTTGTTAAAAAGTTTTTATTTTACAATTTTTGGTGACTATAGATTTTATTTTCCCACCCATAAGGTAAATCGGACTACTCTGTAAAAATTTATGCGTGGTCATACATTACAATCAGTCAGTGAACAATCAATCATCCCCGGTTTTCCTGCCCTTAGGGTTGGTTTTTTTTCCAAATTTATGTGGGACCATCTTCGGGGTATACCCTTTCCAATAAAAAAAGAATTATCAAAATCGGACTACACTGTAAAAAGTTATGCGTGGTCACACATAAAAAAAAATAATAAAATACTCGTATACGCGTCGACTTGAGAACCTCCTCCGTTTTTTTTTCATCGGTTAAAAAGAAATCACTTTTAGATCTGTTTAATATTAGGTTTTAACAAGCTTCAGTTCGGTTACAAACAAGCAAACAAAACCGAGGCAAAAACTAAGTAATTTATTTACTTAGTATTTATACTGGTTTGGACTGCAGAAACCTCTAAAGATGTAATGTAGACCCGGTGTGAATCGATCTTAACTTGCGCTGTGCTTGCGGTCTGGTAAAACGTTGATAAATAAGTGCTGCAAAAAGATCTTGTGAGCTTGAATGGACGCTAAAAACATAATTTACTATGATTACGCAGTATACGTCGCCGACTGTAGTTACGTACAAGTCACAGACGTGTTCGGTTTGAATATCGTTCGATTCTAACTTTCGACTAAGTTCTGTTTCGTAATCAAAATTTGGAATGAGACAAGGGAAGCTGTATTATGTACAAAACATTAGAGCGGTCGATAATTAGTTTGCTTTTATGCAATACTTTCTAAATAACTAGTTCGTAATTATTACGAAGTTACCTATACATGAATCATATTGATTATAATCGGAGACGTGGTTGTCATATCTATGTTTTCTTGTCGTTTCTTTTTTCTACTTTGAATGACTTTTATAAGTATTGAACTGGGAGGTTATTGTATGAACAAGGAGGTTCTTTTTAAATTTAGTTTAGGCTTTTGAGCTAAGACAATTTTGAACAATTATTGAAACTACTCCTACAACTTCCTATAGAATCGCGCATTTTATGCGACAAGTAATTTTCATTCATTTAATTTACGTTCATCAAGAAGAATATTTAATTATATGAATTACACCAAGAACGAAAAATATAGGTTAATGTTCTTAGATTTTTTTATTGGCTTACTCTTGACCTCGATCTAGCCCAGAGGAGAGAGATGAGGTAGACGATGGAGCTAGCTTGCCAAGAAGAAGCCTATTCACTCGCGATTTAAATAGATTCGGGTTATAAGAGCTCGAGAATACAGACGCAGGCAGAGAATCCCAGTCCTTAGCCTAAAGGATTAAAACATAGACGAGAAACTTAGTACGTACCTACTTAATCTTTGATTATCTTTGACTAGCGACCCGCCCCGGCTTCGCACGGGTGCAATGCTGATACTAAATATACTATTTTTATTTATTTTATTTTTATTGTGGGTTATCCCCTGCAGTTATCCCTAAGAGATAGATACGAGTATATACCATCGCAGACTTTTTTGTAGATCTTTTTAAGGTGTACAATACTGTAAGTAGTACATTATTTTGATCTATCTCTTATGGTTCAGCCAGCGTTTGCAATGTAAGCGCAAAAATAGTAGATTTTACAACAAGTGCACAAAACGAACCACTTTTGCGAGACTTTTAGCAGCCCGAGCCGAAGGCGAGGGCTGATAGTAATGTCGAGGATAAAATTGTTTTGTTGACGAGTTATAAACTCTGCTTTTCAGTTTGATTGCGAGGAAATAAAACGTAAAAGTACTCTCTAAATGTAACTGAAGAATGATTTGTTTTGCTTTAGTAAAGAATATGTTGACGCGCGCGCGGCGCTGGGGTGGTGCAGCAGGTCCGCGCGCAGGGCGTACACCACCGCGATTACTTTTTTGCCCTAGTACACAAAATTCGATTTTGTGCAGCCTATATCCTGCACAAAGAAGCACTTTCAGAGCATGAGAAGTGAAAAATGTGTTTATTTACGACATCACATTAGAAACCTCTAAAATTATCAGTGTTTCTCTACCATATTATGCATGTATTATACATATAAACCTTCCTCTTGAATCACTCTATCTATTAAAAAAACCGCATCAAAATCCGTTGCGTAGTTTTAAAGATCTAAGCATACATACAGACAGACAGACAGACAGCGGGAAGCGACATTGTTTTATACTATGTAGTGAAGCGCTTTCGTTAATTTATTTATTTTGTACCTGGTTCTGCTCGATGTTCGAATTTGTACAGTAAATAATGCAAGTATTTATACTTCTCAACAAGATTTATCATTAATTTGTCCTAAGGCACATTAGGTAAGTGATACCAATTGACATTTACTCCGCTTCTCAAAAGTGACCATCGCATTGTTCCTTTGTAAGTGTTCGTATCAACACATAATTACGGAGAAAGTGTTATTATTACACGTTATTCAATGTCCGGAATTCCAAGTCGTGTTGTGGGAAGTACTTAGTATAGTCAACTGACGAAGGAGCGAAACTGGGCTTTTCTACGATCCGGTCTGGAAAATTATTTTCGAGATTTTCGAGATTGCCCTCACGATGATCAAAATTATAATTTTTTATCTTTCTTCCTGTGATTTTTTATAAAGTGACCAATAATAATACAACCAATTGGTGATTGGTTTAGCCTTTTTCAGGTTTCTCCAAAACGTCAACATTATTTTGAAATTACTATTTTATTTGGTATAAGGAATTAAGGAGATAAGTAGAAAATTTCGAAAGCAAAAACCACTGAATCTGATGGTCATAAAATCTTACAACTCTTAAAAGGACACAATAGCGAAGACATAAAAATTAAAGATTATCTCTATTATTGGTCGACTTATTCTGGGAAAGTTCGTTCTGTCGTCAGAGCTAGATCGGGGTCCAGTCAGGAGTAAGCACATAGACAGTTAAAGAAAAAGTAATGAATTTTCCAAGGATTTTCCAGCTCAGTTTCGATACAATTCAGTTATTTCTAAATATAGCTGGCAGCATTGGAAGTACCGTCACCTAGGCTACCGAACCATTGTCAGAGCTTCCTGAGAACGCGATGACCAAATGATAATGTAATCTGCGAACTATTGTTGCATAATAATCGTTATTTTAATCGTAGGAAGGAAATGATGATGATGGGAAAAAGTTCAGTTTGGACACGCGAATTCACGTTTTGTTGAAAGTTTTATGAAAGTGTAATAATAATAACTCATCTTCATGCCAATTTTTTAAATGGGATAAAATGTTTGTGGTTGTTATTCGACAGTTTAACTACAATACAAAAGAATATTGATCAAATCGATTGGAAGAAAAGATAATGAATGATGGAGATGGATAATATTGATTTGATAATGTTTAAGGTTTAATTCACATGATTGGCATTTGTGATGGAAAAAGGTTAGGGTTTACTATAATTAGTAAAGCCTAACCTAGAGCCTAACCTAAGCCTAATAATAGAACCTAGAGCCTAACCTAAGCCTAATAATAGTAGGTATTAATAGTGCATACTGCTAAGGCAACTGACAGTAGAACGTAATTATTTTACATAATAGTACATTAAGATGCACGTGCGCTATTTTGGATATTACGCCCGAGGCTCAGAAATTGCAGCCCGAGCCGCAGGCGAGGACGTAATGGAGCCGAGGGTGTAATCACCAAAGCGCACCAGCTTCTTACGACGTTTTTCAACACATTTTTGCGAATAAAAACGAATCAAATTCGCTTACCTGCAAATCCTGAGCCTCCATTTTTCGTTCTCACAATACTTTTCAACATGGAATAAATACACCACAAAGAGCTAGGTTTATACTTATTCGCCAGCTCATTGAAATAAGCCAAAAAGACATTCTCTGAAAACGAATTGGCATTTTTGCTGTTCTTCCATTCAATGAACTTTTCGTAGGCAATAATGTTCCTATTTTTCCTTTGATTTTGCTGGACGGAGACTCTCACTTGCATTTTGTGCCCCAGTAATTATTTCCTGTGGGGTTAAATTAAGTTCTTCTGCTTGAAACCGACGAACGACATTGTTAGTTACTCACAAAAATCAAAGCAAATGAAAATACTTCTGAAAAATGGCGCGCGGAATTCGTGTTGCGCGCGCATTTCTTTTTTCAAATGAGGAGCTGTGACGAAGCAGTGGCAATGCTCCCAAACAGCGTAGTAATTGAAAAAGTACAAAAACTTTAAATTTATTGCTTACAAAATCAATTAATGTTAATTTGTTGTCAAATTTAACTAATCTCATGCAACAAACTGTTTATATATTATATTTTCATCAATATTAGGTATATATTTACGAAAATGTCATAAATATTTTAGACATTAGAACTCCTTGCTCTTTGTTAATATAAATAAAAACAAAAATTAAATAACTAGTGCTGTAATATATAATGAGAAATGCACGCGTTTTTAATAAGCTGGATTATGGAAGTAAATACAGTGCAAATAGAGCTGTTTTATAAGCAAATGTGTTGAAAATTTTTTAATAATGTGTTTGATGATTTATATATAAGAAAGAAGGAAGTAAATCCATTAAACCTCACTTTTTGGGGAGTAGAATTTATTATAATAGGTCTTTACCTATGTAATTGCCGAAATTTTCTTACAGATTAATGAGATCATAATTACTATAATTCTAATGCAATTTTTTTCATTTGTCTTACATTTGAAAGTTTACTTCAAGGTTATCAATTTACGCATATAATAAAGTTTTTATTTTTAGTTTGATATATAAAATTAAAGGTTCGAAAATTGTTCGTCTTAAATGTCGTCCGATTTCATCAATAGATTTGTTATATTTTTTTACAAATAATATTTTTCGAAAATTAAATTTAAGTTTCTGTTAGCTTGATGTCTTCCCAATAATGCTTAAAAAAATAAAAGAAATGGGATTTATAATTTATAATTCCTAAGAAAAATGCAAAAATTTTAGTACTGAAAATTGAGTTTACCTAAAATTCGCCATACAAAACGGCAATTTCATAGGTAAAGACCTATTATAAAATGTAGGTATCCTTACCTAAACTGAAATAAATTTTAAAAATGTTGAGATGACGACGGCTAATAGAGAGGAATGAAAGCGATAGACGTGTCCATATGTACTCGTACGTATATTTTTTTCGGTAGATAGGCCAGTCCCGATAAAGATGCCTAAGAAAAGCTGATGAAGTTCATCAAAATTAAACGATAAGCCTGAAATATTGCTGTAGTTTGGTACTCGTACCGAGTAAGATACCGTGATACGGTTTGGTTCACTTCTTGTGGTCCACAGAAAACTTATAAGCTTAAACGGGCAAAAACATGTTGTCGGAACACAAACCCAGCGACCCTGAAGCCTAAGTGTGTGGTAACGTGAGAAAATATTACAATTCAATAGCATTGTTGCAGCTATAACGAAAATATACTTCCTGCAGCCCTTATGGTTTTTAACTCGGTTTAATATTCTTTTTTTATGGAAGAGGGAGGCAAACGAGCAGACGGGTCACCTAATGGTAAGTGACGCCCATAGACACCCGCAACACCAGGGGGGTCACAGGTGTGCTCCCGGCCTTTAAGATATTTGTAGGCTCGTTTCTTTAAGGTTGCCTTGTTGTACCCGTCCGGAAATACCTGCGTAGGAAGCTGATTCCACAGTGCGGTCGTACGTGGTAAGAAGTTTCTTGTAAAACGTACGGTGGAAGATTGCCAGTTATCTAAGTGGTATGGATGAAATTTTAACTTCTGCGGCGAGTAGTAAAGGATCCATAAAGATGCAATATCTCTCCGCAGTGCTAGCTGGTCGAGTTCGCCAGTGAGGACATCGTCTCCAATGATTCGGATCGCTCGACGTTGAGTCGACTTCAAAACGGAAATATTGCATCAAATATTAACCCGACTGTACACAAGGACAGAAGTATGTATAAATGTTCTCATAAAAGATTCATTAAAATAATATGGGCAAAACTCTAATATTAATGATAATAGGTATACCTATTTAATAAATAGTAGCCACGTGAAAATATGTTCATTTCAATATTGCTACGATTTAAGGCGGCTTCCACTTCCGAGTCGAATGACTGATAGGCAACAATCAGGACACTTCCACTCAACAATCGGTCCACCTGACACCAGCTTTTTTCCAGTGAGAGTGGAGGAAATGCACGCGGAATGACAATAAGTGCACCACCGTGACCATACAACTTGCAGACAGTTAGCTCTAATTACCAGGCTGTAAGGACGACATTCGATTGCGCAATACCGAAGGTGTAATTTTGTCGATCTTTGAAGCATGCAGTTGTGTTCTTTCTCTTTATTGGTTCGAGGGAAGACGTTATGAAGTGCGTAGTTTGTGGTTGTTTTAGCTTCGATGTACAGCTGCTGTTGACATTGGATAGGTTTTTAATGGTCCAGCTTGCATGGTAATTGAATTGGTAGGTACAAAGTCCAATATCAAGTTTAATGTGCTCTTGATGCCTTATTCATGAATCAGGCAATGTTCTAGTTCTATCCTAATTTCAACCAATGAATCTAACAAGTCGTTAAGACAGGATTTGAGATTTTTTACCTTTTCGCCATATTTCGCGGATATTATAGATATAATCATCTGAGTTCTCTGGTGATCCCCCTCATATTATATACGTAATAATTGATGTTTCCAAAATTTTACACAAATTCTCTAACCTTATGATTATGCTGCACTAAACACAAACGTAGAAGGATTGAGAGATGCAATTCTGTCTCTTCGTAAGTGTAGGTACGAGTACTACTAAACTCAATCAGTTTCATCATCATCATCATAACATCCCATGAAATGTCCACAACAGGACAGGGAGCTTCCTTTATAATTCTAGCTTTTGCTGGAAAAATGTGAAGGGGAAGTACCATATAGTCACCTCGCTTGTCAGCGTTACGGCTGGCACCATAGACCGCGGTTGTAGGTGACCGCAATAAGTAAGATGGTATGATACACAGGAGGATGCTGCTGCCCATCCTTCAGTTTATAACCCTTAGTCGCTTCTTAGGACACCCACGGATGTATGGGATGGTACTATTCTTTGCCGGCACCACAAGAGTAATTAGTTTATATCCTATCCTACTAATATTAGGTATAAACGCGAAAGTTTGTAAGTATGTATGAATGAATGGATGCTTGTTACTCTTTCACGTAAAAACTACTGATAGAGAATGAAACTTTACAATAATATAGCTTATACATCAGAATAACACATAGGCTACAATTTATCCTGCGCAGACGAAGTCGCGGGCACCAGCTAGTTTACGATATATCTAACTATTGATATCTACTTTACTTCTCAAGATGACCGCCAATCGAAGTGCTATAAGACAAAGCCCATTAAAATGTGGCTCCATTGTCCCGCGGTGACAGAGAGCCGGACAGACGGCAAGGTCACCACACTTCCGAATCGGTTCCTTGGTCGTGATGTGCATATCTCCGTCGCTTGTTCTCGATTTATATCTTCTATTCTACTTGTTCATTGATGTTTAAGCGGACTGTCCTAATTTTTTAGTTTATTTTTCTTTCTCACTATGTTTGTGATTTAAATATAGGTTATACTGAGGAAAGCCCCCAGACATGCCCCAGACTATGGCACGATATTTAATGGAGAGACAAAGTTTCTTTTTATAAGCGTAGTTCCAGAAAAACGAATATCAGGTCTACAAAATAGAACCTTGTATAATCGCCTACGTGGTTTGGGCGTCTCCAGGTTCGAATCTTGCCTGAGGTTGTGCATTTTGCGATTTTCTACTTTTTAAGAAGTAAAAAAAAATCTTAAAATGTCTTTCAAGCATGGTACGCTCTTATTTTATTAGCGCTGACCCATCCCGACCAGGATTGTCGTTGCTTAACTATCTCGATCGGAAGGAGAGTCGTCACGAGCGCTTCAAACGCTGAAGGTGCCATTACAGATTTCTTGAAATTACATAGTTCGAACCTTAGCATAGTAATATAATCATTACACTACACATAGCGTAGGTAGGTATTCTTCTTACAAAATAACTCTGGCTATGACTGTTAATGCGCAGAACTCAAAAAATTAATCTCGGGGGTGAGGGCGGCAGGTGGGGGCAGGGTGAGGCAGGCGAGCGAATCGTTCATTGGTTCTCCGCCTGTCAATCATGCGCAGAAAATAACCGTCACAGCCAAACTTATTGTGCGCACGCTTATATTGTAACTTTTTTAATATAAATAATCGCTTTAGTGATTCTGCATAGTAACCACAAGCCGAAGTGTCAACCTCGGGTACACAGGAAAAGGGAAAAGGATGGTTGGTAATGCAACCGCCTTACGAATGTTTATGAAACTATATATCATGCGGTTGTAATACTATTATAATAGGCTCTAGACTTTCTTCTTCAAATTAATATCTTCTTCATTTAAATTAATAATAAAGTTCCAACTTCGCTACGGTCTAATTCTTGACAATCTTTTTGGGTGAAGATTGATTATTTGTTAAACATAAAGACTGTCGTGTTTGATTGAAAATTTTTATGTATTAATGATGTTCTTTTTAGGGTTCCGATACCAAAATGGTAAAAAAAGGAACCCTTATGGTGCCGCTCTGTCTGTCTGTCCGTCTGTCTGTCACACCTCTATATCTCAGCAACCACTTATGCTATCGAGCTGAAATTTGGAATAGTTTTAGAATATAGTTGCCCAACTTAATTGCACATGAAAATTTTTTGAAAAAAGTATGATTATTAATGTAAAGGGGGCCAAAATAGGGGGGGCCAAATTTCAAATTGTCGCTACTAGGTCGAGTGGGGTATTATATGAAAGGGCTTTACTTGTACATTTTAAAATATATTTTTGTATTTTTTTAAGTTTCTTAGTTTTCAAGTTATGATGAAAAATGTCAAAAAAAAATACCATTCCCCCCCCCTTATCTCCGAAGTTTGAGTAAGGGAAAATCTGAATTAATTACAGTTGACAGAGGTTTATGTAAACTTTACAGCAAAAATAAAACGATCTTTCTAAGTTGCACAGTTTTTCAGAAATCTGCAAAAAACCTTTACAAACAAATTTAGTTTTGCGGTCCTGAAAATGGACTTTATTGCTTCCAAAAATACTATAGGTATATCGGAACCCTCGGCGCGCGAGTCCGACTCGCACTTGACCGGTTTTTTTAAATTTCGTGTTGTTTATTTTTTCATTTAGCTTTTCAGAGTTTATCAGGGTTAATCTCAAAAGCGATAAATTATCACCCGGTGATATTCACGAATTGGGCTCGTGGTCTGGATTTTTTTACTACTTTCAGGACAATCGGGACCCAACTTAGTCCCATGAAATATATATTCCCTACTTTCGCACTTGTTGCGTAATTTACGATTATCACTTCCGATTGCCATTACCATAAAAATTCTTGGTAAAATGAAAAGGGAAGTAAATTTTTTGAAAGCATTTTTAAAACTATTTAGCAGTTTAAATTAAACCCGCATTTGAATATTGGGTGTGAAATGTGAAGACGCTTAAACTAAAAACTAGAAAGTTGTATACAAGTTTTAGTTCAGTGAGAACCAGTCGGCTTGATTACAAAACAAAGTCGTCACAACACAATACAAAAAATATTTTGAACGATCCAATGATTTTA
This sequence comes from Athrips mouffetella, assembly GCA_947532105.1. Classification (NCBI taxonomy): domain Eukaryota; kingdom Metazoa; phylum Arthropoda; class Insecta; order Lepidoptera; family Gelechiidae; genus Athrips; species Athrips mouffetella. The sequence continues at coordinate 15,649,894 of OX383977.1, forward strand.
ATGAAAGAAACTAAAGAGACTAAAAATACTTACAGTTTTAAGTGAAATGTAGAGAAAGCTTTAAGCGTGATATTATTTCTTTTTTCTTAAGAGCACGATTATCTTTTATAATAAATGGGTAATAAGTTATTTCAATACCAATTGTTTAAGTTAAAAAACCGTTAAAAAACCGTTGGTCAGCACCCGGATGGGTGACCGCTAGTATTACAACAGATTACAGCGTTTCTTTCTTCGAAATCTATTTTACTTCGAAAGAAACATTTAATTGTGGAGACATTTTTTTTCAATTTCTGGATGTTTTTTGAAAATTTTGCCTGATCAATTAAATTTTCGATAGATTTATTAGAGAATATGAGCTTTTGTTTCCATACTAGCCATGCGATTTCCCCCATCTATAAGCTTCCATCTAACATCTACAGATAAGCCCATCTCTTTACTGTGTCTACAGGGTGTAACAGGGTAAACCAACCTTGAAGGATATGATTCTGTTTATGAAACTGAACAACATAGGTCGACATAACGAAAAACAATTTTTGACCTCCACACAACAATCTTTATATAAAATGCGCTTCAGCTGATTTTTAGGGTTACGTACCTCAAAAAACGGAACCCTTATAGGATCACTTTGTTGTCCGTCTGCTGTCTGTCTGTCTGTCAAGACCCTTTATCTCACGAACGGGTAAAGGTATCAGGTTGAAACTAATACTATATATTAGGATCCATGAACCACACAAGATCTGAAAATTTCAATTTTTTACAACGACGCAATAAAAAGATATGGCATTTTATGTCCTCATCTCCATACATTTATTCAAAAATGCAAAACCTACAGGGTACTTCCCGTTGACCTAAAATTATGAAATTCGGCAAGAAGCTAAGTCTCACAGTACAAATAATGGGAAAAGTCTGAAATCATTAAATATTTCAACTTTTCTCACAACTAATGGTAACCAATTGTGGTGAGCTCCCGTTTCAAGAACATTCATATAAGAGAGGGGTCAAGTTGGATGGTCGCTGAGGCGATTTTTGTTTTAGTTCTATTTTAAAAACGGTAACACTTACAAACTTGAATATTGGTATGTTTATAGTGCATAAGCTTTAAAATAACAACAAATAATAAAATTTGGTCAAGCGCGTGTCGGACTCAAAAAATCTAGCACATTAACTTACTGAAATTTCAACTAATACAATTATGTTTATGTGGTGGTACGGAACCCTCAGTGCGCGAGTCCGACTCGCACTTGGCCGGTTTTTTTCTATGAGAGATAAAAAAAAATTGTTTCTCGACTTACGTTCAGATTAACTCCTTCAGGGTTGGTACACTCTTTTTAATACGCCCTGAAGAGGTACAAACACACATCCATTTCCCATCGGCGATACTCAATATAAACTTTCATCCCCTATATTAACCACCCCAAGGGATGACAGAACCCCCGGATCGAAAGCTGAACCGTTACCGTTAGACCACGCACTAATAATGATAACCGAACAACGGTGTTATGAACCGGGAGCCGAGAAGGTGAAGGTGTCAGAGCGAAAGAGATACCTTAGTACTCGTAGATAGGGATGATTAGAGGATCACAAACAACCAGGTGAGATGTTCCAGACCGGAGCCCGGTGTTCAGGAGGCCTTTTTCAGATTTTTAAACTGGTCTGTTTTAGCCAAGGCCCCCGGCTTTTTTGCCTGGCAAGTGTCCTTTAGTATCACTATAAGCTACTCTATCACCGACAATCACTTTTGTTTGCCCTGAATATCACTAAGTATGATATCATAAAGAAATCGTAATTTTAATTTAATTTTTTTTTTCATGCTTTTCTGTTCAATGGTTATATTTAGGACAAACATAAGTGATTGCCCATATAGAGCTTATTATCTCAGAGTATTTATTATAGCTTACTACGGGCTCCAGTCTAGAAGTTCTCACACGGTTTGTCTTGATCCTCTCATTGTCCTCCATCTACTAAGACATCACGTTTTCGCCCTGAATATCACATGAAAAACGAAGGAAAATTTCTCGGATCCCGGATTATTAGGTTAGTACCTGGGCGACCGAGCTATGCTCTGTAAGATTAAAATATCATCGGGTGAGCAAGCTATGCTACTCAACAAGAGATGGCGCTGTAAGTTTCTTAGACTAAAACGCGAGACATGAGACCTAGCTAGATCGATTTTTTGCCCCCCAAAACCCCTGTATACTAAATTTCATCGAAATCGTTAGAGCCGTTTTCGCGAAACCGATTACAAATATATATACAAATATTGCTAGTTTAATAATATAGGATTTTATCCTATCACGCGTTGTCTGTCAATCACGTTTACGTAAACTAAATTCTCATAGGTTTTTAATAAAATTAGGAAATACCTAATTAAGCTAGTTAATTGTCACTTAATATCTTTAATCTTTGTTAAATTTACAAATTAACAATGGCATGAACAAGTTATGCAATGTTGCTGTTTGGTTTGAATAGTTTTCGCACAATTTTTAGACCGAAAAGATTGTGATCGTTGATTGACAAAAATTATTCCCATGCGTGGTGAGTGTTGAATTCAGTGACACACATTGCACATGCAACGGATTTTTTAACAAGTTTGTATGTCCTAACTACTAGATGGCTAGATTTCATGTAAGCTAATCTCATTCTAATTTTAGAAATACAGCGTAATTTTTTTATCTTCTTCTTCTTTAATTTAAGAGCTAGGCTCTTGTCGGTCAGCATCCCTGTCAGTTTATCTGTGCAACTCCCTCCATCTTTTTCTGTCCAAAGCCGCGCCTCTTTTACCTCCTTATACGATCTGCGCCTATCTTCTTCTTAATTTGTGACACGTAACTTAACCTTGGCCTCCCTCTACCACGCTTTCCATCTACCTTTCCTTTCATGATGTTGTTAATAAATCTGTCATGTCGTAATAGGTGGCCTATCATCTTTCCTCTGCGATTTTTATCACCCCGGGTATTTTAAAACGTGTTTTGACAATGAAACTAAACAACTTTTCCCATGGAACGTAGTAGTAAGGGTGATGAAGGACAAATTTCTATATGATTTCCTCATGTCTGCCTCTTTGACTGATGATAAGGAGCATCCTCTAAAAGATACAATAAATATTGGCGGACATCCACACCCCTGCGTTTTTGAGGAATTAAGTTTTAACTATTTTGAAATTTGACAATGAAACGTACACCTGGCAGACTATGACTATCTGATTAAATATAATGTGTAAAACCCCTGAAAAATGGTCTGCCACCATAATAGCCCTTCGTCGTAAAGTTACAGCGCTTCAAAATGCGTAAATTCACTTCTTCGTCCCGTGATAATGCAGAGCCCTGCATGTCTGCCTCTTCGATTTTCTACATCTTCAGAAGTATTTTAAGCAGGAGCCACAAAGACAGACAAATAAAAAACATTATTTAGTATCTCGTTTTCATTTTTTTTGCTTTAACTCCTGAACGCAGCGACGCACAGAAAAACTTGTAAGGACCAAATCGATTCGTATTGAGCTGATTTATCATCCCTATTCATATGAATCATGAGCAAATCATATACCCAAATTGCAGCCAGCACCCTAACTATAGGTCGAAATAAGAAAAAAAAATTCGACCTCCCATACAAAATGGGTTGTAGATTTATCCGAACACAGGAAGTGTTAAAATATAATCATTTCCTTTTTTACAATTTTGGTTAGTAACCCTAAAAAACAGCGAATTAAATTGGCTAGCTTTCTAGTCACTTACTATAGGCGAACTATATTAATTAGCTCTTTCAAATCCTTGATTTTTTTGGTGATCGACAACCGCATTAAAATTCACTGTGCGTACAGTCAGTGACAGAAAAATGCAGCAGGCATTTACTTGTAATGAGTTCTGCAAAGTCACGACAAGCGATTTGGCCTTCCTCTATATTAGTTTAGACATTATAGTTCTAATTTGTTGTGACGAAAAACGTTTAAACTTCGTGACTGTCTCTACATACAAATTATTTCTTTAAACAAAGCGTAGTTGTAGCTATGTATTTTTTCCATTCCATCATTCTTTTGACCATACAAACATATTTTGATTTCAGTAATAAAGAGTCAAAATTAAAAGCACATTAAAACCCCTTTTCAAATTGAATTGTTTTGACCATGACCGTATCAGAGAAATATTTAGCTTCATTCAGTTCATTATTTCTTGCAAAAGTTATAAACCAATATTTAAATGGATTTGATAAAGTGGCCAAATCTAATTTACTTGTCTTTATTTCCTAATAGTATAATGTAAGTATATGTCGTAGGTAATATATATTTTTTTTCAATTTAAAGGGCTTTTTACAACTTTTATATGGAGAGTCGATCTTTCTGGCGAATTGTAGAACAAAAGGTGTTTCATTTAGCCCCCAGACTAAGTCCGTAATTAAAAGGTTTTGTTTTACACCAATTTTCTTAAGCCCGATATATTTTCAGAATAATTGAATAAGTTTATATAATTTAGTTTCGCAGGTAAAGCCACCAAGGTTAGCTGTACCTTTCACTTGCGTGACAGACAACCCGTTCCTTGGAGCGGACCAAGTACAATTATTAGTATCTTTTTCAGCTATTATCGATTTGCCACAGAAAAACCTGACATTTATTATATTAGAAGACAGGATGATTAATTATTATATTAGAAGACAAGATGATGCAGGGCGTAGAGACAGGGTAGAGACGTTTTTATAGAAAACGGAAAGGTCTACGAACGATTAAAGGTTTTCTTTGCCAATATTTTGCCACCAGGGGACCAATTCTTGAATATCACCAGGTGTAAAAATATCACTCAAAAAATTCAAAATCACAGATTTTTGTTTTCAAAACTTAAGATTGACCTTCGTAAAATATAAAGTTGTCCTTGATTGGTAATTTTCATACAATCTGATTTAACTTTCAACAGTTTTTCACGTTAAATGTGAATTTTTAAAGTCTCAAAAGTGATATTTTATCACCCGTGATTTTCAAGAATTGAGTCCCTGAACTGCGTTTCAAATGGCGTAAAAAGATCGTTCATAACGCAGGAGTCAATGCTTGGGGGAGACCCAGGAAAATATATTTATTCTAAGACGAAACAACCGGGTAGGTAGAGCTTTATTAAGTAATTCGGTGGTGTCTGGAAAAAACTTGATAGCTCCAAATCCATAGATGTATTAGTCAACATTTATTTTAACGTATGAGTAGTATAGAAGAACCTTTGAATTTTGAATAAGACAACAACTTTTTTATATCTTTCATGGTCGTAGATTGAGCTTGCCTTAATAAGTTGAGTCACTGAATTTCTACAGTCAAATACCTACATAGTCTCTACAAGGTGTAACAGAAAGGGTATATCAACCCTGAACGATGTGATTCTGCCCATGAAACTGAACAACTTTCCCTAAGGAACATATTTCGAAATAAGAAAATTTTTGCTATCAGCTGACGCAGTTTCTATGGGAGGCCAATTTTTTTTTTCGTATTTCGACCTATGTTACTTAGGGAGAGTTGTACAGTTTCATGGACAGATTCACCCTTCAGGATTGGTATACCCTTTTTGTTACACCCTGTATAAGAGTTTGGACTCATACTTCGGTCTTAATATTGAATCCATGCACGGAAAGGCCATCCTATCCATCATATAGAGGGCAAAGGCGAACGAATGAGCCATACCGACGAAACAGTGAACTGAAGGTCCTTTGCGTAGTAGTACCCCCAGTAGTACCTAGTTGTCTTTACACTGCTATGAAGTCACAGATCAAAGATATTTTTTAATGACAACACATGAAATATGGAAATAAATTCCAAAATTGCAATATAGATTTATGTTGTACGTATAGTACTTATCTAGTCCCTGGATTTATGTAACTGGCCAATGAACACAAAAAAATATATAAGGGCCTGTCCGCACAGCGAATTGTTCCCGCGCTTGACATAGAAAAAATATCGCGATTTTTTTCCCGCAGTGCGGATACTCCTATCTTCTTCTTCTTTTCGTATCAATGGCAAATGATTTTATAGTAAGTTAGCCCAAAATGTGGCTACAGCAATAGCTCTTTGGTTGCCTTCAAAAAGGTCCTCCCTGGTGCAAGAAACTGAGGAGGTAGGGCACGAAAGCAAGTGTGTCATGGATTGCAAAATGCCGCATTCACACTCGTCATTATCAGAGAAGCCCCACGTCTTCTTCAGTTCTCCGCACCTGCCTGCGCCCGATCGCAGTCTATTAAGTGACTTCCATATGGGCCAGGGAAGATCATGTCCTGGTGGAAGATTTTCGGCAATGGGGATATATGGGCTATCAGGGGGGTACCTTTTTGACCACAGTTCTATCCAAGCCTTTGATGGATCTGATTCGAGGGGTACGGTATTTCTTATAAAACTGTGGCGGCTTTTGGTGGAATATGTCCGTGTAGTGGGTGTCTGCTATCTAGTTCCTGTTTATGTCCTATAGGATTCAATGTGTTACAGAATTGCGGGAAAAATTTCGCGCGAATTAAATTCGCTGTAAAAAATATTTATAACAAGTAAAAAGAGACCCCACAAGGAGGTAAAATACTGAGAGGAAATATTGATAAAGGGTATCAAATTTAGGTGATTCCGGTAATTTAATTGTTGAAATGTTGATAAAGGGTATTAAATTTAGGTGATTCCGGTAATTTAATTAAACATATGTTAAATCATTATTTTTGGTAGACCGTATGAGACAAAGTAGTTTGGATACTACTAGTTTAGAGCCTAAGAACGTCTAGTTAATTCCGGTATGACACGAAATAAAAAGTATTAATGAACTTGTCGTATATGGACAATACTCGTGATACTTTAGTATAAATCACGCAATTTTCTGACCGCATAAAGTATAAAGTCCTCGGTCCATTGGGCATGAAACATTTACTTCCCCTCGCTAATAATTCGGTTACGAATGCGCGTTGTACGATTTTGCACGATTATCGTAAATAGACCACTGCGAATCTTGTTATACAACTTCCAAAACTGCAACGGTAGCACGATGCCCTAGATAAAGGCTTTATTTACAATCGCGCGACTTATAGATTTTTTAGTTATAGAAGTTTTATCTAAAATAGAACGAACGTCAATTTAGTCGCGCGTTTATCCAAGGTATTATGTACCACGAGCACCTAGATAAACGCTTTTCATTCGCCCGCGCGAGAAAATTGACGTTTACTTCATACATTAAAAGTCAAAAATTGACATTAGCTTTAGATATATTATTTATCGAGAGGCTCTTGCTGAGCCAGCGGAGTAGGGAAACGTCAGTTTACTATTATCTAATCTGTGACTAGTGAAAAAAAAATTTTACCTCCCATAGAAAGTGAGTCAGCTGATAGCGCATTTTGTATGGAAGGTCAAAATTTATTTTTCGTATGCCGACCTACATAAGTTCCTAAGGAAAAGTTGTTCAGTTTCATGGGCGAAATCACATGTTTCAGGGTTGAGTTACCCTTTCTGTTACAACTTGTATAAAGACTTATCGTATAGAAAATCTTAAGTTTCAATACAAATAAACTTAATTTTATACGTGGGACACTCAGAAATATTTGCGACACTAAAAAAAATTGTTCTACAGGTACATATATTTTTATTAAATCTTTTCAAAGTACTCTCCACCAGCCTCTATACAAAGATTCATGCGTCTGAACCAGTTTTCAAAACACTTTTTCCAGTCCGCCGTAGACACCTCGTTTACAGCCTGCTCGAACGCAGCCAGCGCATCTTCCGGCGACGAAAATTGTATCCCCTTGAGCTGATTTTTAGGGTTCCGATACCAAAATGGTAAAAAAAAGGACATAAGGGTTCCTGCCGCTCTGTCTGTCTGTCCGTCTGTCTGTCACACCTCTATATCTCAGCAACCACTTATGCTATCAACCTGAAATTTGGAATAGTTTTAGAATATAGTTGCCCAACTTAATTGCACAAGAAAAAAATTTGAAAAAAGTATGATTATTAATATAAAGGGGGCCAAAATAGGGGGGGCCAAATTTCAAATTGTCGCTACTAGGTCGAGTGGGGTATCATATGAAAGGGCTTTACTTGTACATTTTAAAATATATTTTTGTATTTTTTTAAATTATGATGAAAAATGTCAAGAAAAATACCATTCCCCCCCCCTTATCTCCGAAGTTTGAGTAAGGAAAAATCTGAATTAATTACAGTTGACAGAAGTTTATATAAACTTTACAGCAAAAATAAAACGATCTTTCTAAGTTGCACAGTTTTTCAGAAATCTGCAAAAAACCTTTACAAACAAATTTAGTTTTGCGGTCCTGAAAATGGACTTTATTGCTTCCAAAAATACTATAGGTATATCGGAACCCTCGGCGCGCGAGTCCGACTCGCACTTGACCGGTTTTTTTATTTTTGGAAATAAAAAGAAGTCACACGGTGCTAGATCAGGGCTGTAAGGAGGGTGACCCAGGAGTTTGACTGGTGTGCTGTCCAGGAAGTCCCTCGTTTTGAGCGCGGTGTGTGCAGGCGCATTGTCGTGGTGGAGCAGTAGTCCGCGGAGCCCTGTGTTTGGTCGCTTGTTGCTCACAACAGAAAAAACTTCTGGTAAACATTTGGTAGTATACCATTCGGCGTTGATGCTTCTTTGATCTCGTAAGGGAATTGAGGCCAAGTGGCCAGTCAAATTAAAAAAGCTGGCGATCAAAATCTTCCCCCCGCTTCGAGATCGCTTCACTTTGGTAGGCGTTGGTTCATTTTGAAACACCCAAACTGTCGACTGGCGCTTGGTTTCTGGATCGTATTGATAAATCCAGGACTCATCACCTGTTACGATGTCGTAAACACGCCGAGACGAGCCTGCTTCAAATTTGTTCAGCATATCACGGCACCATTCCACCCGGGCCTGCTTCTGAGCGTCGGTGAGGTAGTGCGGCACCCAGCGCGATACTATCCTCCTCACGCGAAGATGCCCGTGTAGAATCTCGTGAACGCTTCCCGATTCAATCTTTAATATGTGCTGAATCTCCTGATATGTAATTCGCCTATTATCTTGGATTAAATTTTTCACTGCTAGCACGTTTTCTTCCGTAATAGCCGTCAAAGGGCGACCGCTTCTTTCTTCATCCCCCAAGGTTGGTCGACCGCGCCTAAATTCGTTATACCAACGATACACGGTTGCCTTGGAGGGGCCTTCATCCATAAATGCCATTTGAAGTCTATCGAACGATTCATCCGGTTTCAGGCGACACTTGAAATCGTAAAAAATCATAGCTCTAAAATGTTCCCGGCGCAGATCCATTTTTCAGTAAGACACGATACTTTGAATTGGCTCGCAAAAAATGTGGAGGGAAATTTTGAAAATGGAACACACATATTTTTACTTACAAGTAATCATATTTTCGAAAAAGATTCTGACCGGCCAGTCTCCCATATATAAAAACTATTTTTCGCAATACTTTCTGAGTGGCCTGGTATTTAGTTACAAATGCGTAGTTGTGCACTTGAGTCAATTTACATACTGTCAAAATTTAATTAAAATTTAGGTACCTAGGTAGACTTTATTTCAAACCGATGATTCAGAGCTACAGGGCGTAAGCCAATACGAAGATTAAAAGAGTTATTTAAAAAATACATATATCGTAAATTAAATAAAACTTAATTGTAAATTATTTGATGACAAGGGTCAATATCTAAAACTAACTAATAGCCGATCAAATCAAAATAATACGATTACTCATCCTTGTACTATATCTCCTTTATGATGACAAAAACAATAAATATTATTGGTTGAGTCACCCCGTAGCCTGTGATTTGGTTCAATGCATCTTTAACATGTACAGTCAACGACAGGCAACTCTAGCCCGTACGTCTCTTGAAATAGGAACGGTACAAAGTCCAGTGAGTCAAGCTTGATGTGCTCTTGACTGTACGAGTCATCGGATTATTGCTGGTTATGGTTAATAGGAAGGAACACGATTCCTTAGGAACAAAATTTAGAATGATGATACGCTACGCTCGTAGCAAAAGATTAGATCCATCACGCTGAAAGAAAGTACCGAGTTGAAATAAGCAGCACCTGTTGTGTCTATTATCTAAATATATGTTTTGTTTGTATTTGTGTATAATAAATAAATTAGTTAAGCTAAATGGGTCTCTAAAAAAGGGAGAATATAGAACTATTCCCGCAGTGGAGCAAATTATTTCCATAACGAAATAATAATATCTTGAGTTCAATGAAGCAAGATTTGCAGGATTCCTTCACACCGGCTCAAGTTACTAGTCATTGCCCTCAAACTTCAGCGAGTGAAACCGCAATGAGATTAATAACTAACCCGTTTAAAATAAAACCTTGAGTTAGCCCAAGTTAATAATGACCATTAACACAAGATTAACACTTACGTTCATTTTAATTTCCAACGAGTTTCAGGATTCCCAAAAACTGTTCAACAGTCAGCCCTCATTAACTAATTAGAATTTTGACACTGGCCACTACAACTTTCTTTTTATTTTAGCACCTAGTATTTACCGGAACCGGTTAATTGTAACTGTTATCTTCGTGAACGGCGCGCGTGAATGCGCGGCGGGAGTCTGTTAAGAACTGGCCGATTGGAAAAAGAGCTAACTTTCTCGGCCCGCTTTGCTTGCAGACAAGAGGTTTCGCTACACGTATTATTGCTATGGGAACTACAATGTATATTAATTTTGTTTGCTGTAAGGCCTATTGTGACCACTGCTGTTTTGTTTGCCATTGTGTTGTTTATTTTGCTATTAGCTACCATCACAAAGTAGGTAATGGTGATATTTAGGGCGAACAAAAGTGATAAGTAGCCTACGGTGATACTAAAAAGCATTTGCCAGACAAAAGAGTCGGGGGCTTTATAAAACAGACCAGGGAGCCAATTCTTGAATATCAACGGGTGATAAAATATCACTCAAAAAATTCAAAATCACAGATTTTTCTTTTCAAAAGTAGAGATTGATATTCGTAAAATATAAAGCTGTCCTTGATTGTTAATTTTCATGTATTTTGATTTACCTTTCAACAGTTTATCTAGGCAAATGTGAATTATTAAAGTCTCAAAAGTGATATTTTATCACCCGGTGATTTTCAAGAATTGAGTCCCAGCCTGAAAATCTTAAAATACCTCCTGAACACCGGGCTCCGGTCTAGAAGTTCTCACTTGATCCTCTCATTGTTTTACTGAGACGTCACGTTTTCGCTCTGAATATCACGTGAAAAGCCAAGAAATAGTAATTTGTTATGCAAGGCAGCAAAAGCATTATTTGGCGTGAGTGCCTTGTATTGAAACCTGAGCAAGCGAAGGATTCTAGAATTGAACCACAAATTTTTCACCTCACTAAAGCGAGGAAGCAGCCAGTACCGCAGCGTGGAGGTCTGCCATACTGCATCACGTTCGAATTTCAAAAACCTTTTGCCCGCTAGCGGCCAAAAATCGCTTTTGGCCGCAGAAAAACCTTTTGCCCGCTAGGGGCCAAAAATCGCGTTTGGCCGCAGAATTTAACCGACAAAACAAATGTTTTCGAGCTTTGAAGGTGAAAAAGAAATTATGGCTCCCGTACCAAATTCTGCTATGTGTAGTTAGTGAGGTTCAAAACTCCTTGGTGTAGCTTTAAAGATTACCTACCCATATTTTTATTTGGATTAGGAAAGAGTACCTGGGGACCAATTCTTGAATATCACCGGGTGATAAAATATCATTCAAACAATTCAAAATCACAGATTTTTCTTTTCAAAAGTTAAGATTGACCTTCGTAAAATATAAAGCAGTCCTTGATTGTTAATTGTCATGTATTCTGATTTACCTTTCAACAGTTTATCACGGTAAATGTGAACTTTTAAAGTCTCAAAAGTGATATTCTATCACCCGGTGATTTTCAAGAGTTGAGTCCCTGGGCGACCGAGCTTCGCTCTATAATAGACGCCTCAACATTAAAGTATCATCGGGTGAGCAAGCTACGCTACCCGCCACCAGGTAGCGTTGTAAGTAGGTTTTTGTCTAACACGCGGTATTTAAAAAAATGCTTAAAAGCACAGGGAAAACGAACTTTTCCAGACATGAGACCTAGCTAGATCGATTTTTCGCCCCCGAAAACCCCCGTTTGCTACCTAAATTTCATCAAAATAGTTAGAGCCGTTTTCGAGAAACCGATTACAAATATACAAATATTGCTCGTTTAATAGTATAGGATACTGACGCTTCCTTTGGTCCTATAGTTATGGAGTTAAACTGAGTTCCCGGTTTCGACGACGTAAAAAATTATTTCGACGACCTTTTAGATGTCTCACGTTTCCGAATAAAAACGTTCAAATTGTCATCCTCCTTTTAGAGAACCGAACCAAACTAGTAAATTATTTCTCACTTTTGTTTGAAAATTTGAGACATCTAACAAAAGCTTGTTTACTTTTTCGCGTTTATTTAGGTACAATTTATAGAGTCAAATACTAAGAAAGATGGCAAGATGAACCAACCCGACGGGGTCGCGTTGTTTTATTAAGGAGGTCCTAACCTTCCAGCGTCCCGTGTGGTGCCGGCAAAGAATAGTACCAACCCATACATACCCGTGGGTGTCGTAAGAGGCAACTAAGGGTTAACTGGAGAATGGGCAGCAGCATCCTCTTTTGTATCTTACATTTTACTTACTGCGGTCACCGACAACCGCGGTCCATGGTGCCAGCCGTAACGCTAATAAGCGAGGTAACTATGGTACTTCCCCTCCACCTTTTTCCAGTAAAAGCTAGAATTCTGGAGGGAGCTCCCTGTCCTGCAGTGGACGTTTCCTGGGATGTTATGATGATGAACCTTCCAGCGTGCCTCTTTCTGGCTCCATCATGAGGCTGGATATCATCTTAGACCAGTTATCTTGTCAAGACGAATCAGACAAGCCAAAACTCGATGGGGATGCATCGTTTCCTTACAGAGTTCCCATGGCCACCTTCCGGCTCCTTGATCAAATCAGCTCCAAGTCATAACAATATTGCATTGTCTTCCGATTCACATAAGCATGCAAAACTTGCAACATTTCATTAAAGACACAGGTGACACTTAAGTCTAAAATAATTAAATTACAACTTTTTCTTACCATAAGTGGATATGAGCTCCCGTTTCAAGTAAAGAGAGGTAAGGTTTGTGTGGACGCGGACTTTTTCTTTTAAATCAAAGGGCAAAAGCTTGTAGTTTCATATGGTGGACAGGTACAGAACTTTTAGTGCGCGAGTCCGACTCGCACTGGACTTGTATGTTGATTTTTTCGCGCGATAAGAAATAAACTGCTGCTGGAGTACAGTATAGTTTCACTTCGACAAGGTTCCACTTCCATGGGCGGTTTGGATCAAAGAGATTTGAACCTCGCTACGCTGCAGCGAGGTTAAAATCTCTTTGGTTTGGATACCTTGCCCTCTCTAGACTTGATTTCTGCACCCACATTGGCCGCACTGTTTTGAGTGTCTTGACCACGGCTAGCGGCTGGTAGTACTCGTACGGGGTGTTCTTGAACGTGCTTCTCGGAGCATATCAATCGAACAACTTTCCCAGGACTCCCCTACATAACATAGGTTGAAATACGAAAAACTGATAGCACATCACATTTGTATAGAGGGGAAATTTCTTCTTTAGGAAATGTTATTCAGTCTTATGATCCGAGTAACATACTCAAAGGAAATATGTATTTTGGGAGTTAGAAAAAAAAAAATTACTATAGATTTGGGACTTATATTGGCAGGTGGATAAAATCGGGACTAAAACCACTGCAAAGGAATTTTGTCATATAACGGGCAAAATATATGACAACAGCGCCCTCTTAACAACGTCATCCACCTGCCAAAATACCCGTGTCGCACTGTACCTTAGATTATTATAATACTTTTCCTATCATCCGGATTTCTCTCCGTATCCGGACGGCAACCGGTTGCGGACCGTACGCAGAGCAACTAGTCGCCCCGCAGCACTTTTATACGGATCGCCAGTAAGTAAAGTCGTGCAGAAAAATGGATTTAATAAAAAAGTAGGTAATTATAGCGTATCTTATTTTCAGCCGACCCTTATATTTACGGTCTGGACGAGCTAGTATACCATAAGCTTGTACGACATAGCAGCACAAACGCATCTTTCGAGACGTCTCGGGTACAGAGAATAAGAGGGTTCGAGTCGCTTGTAGCTACGAATTTTCGATTTACTACTTTATGGAAAAATCCAAAAACAGAAACCTGCGCTAGAGTAAAAAACAACACACGATCGTCCGGATGCGGACGTGTATTGCTGGTCCGCTTCACGCTTTAAGACGGTACGCAAAACAGGAAACGCATGTATGAAATGATCAAGTGCGGACGGTCCGGACCGGACCAGATCCGGACGTGGAGGGAAATCCGGATGACAGGAAGAGGGCCCAAACTGTATTGTAATTTTAGTCGCGTTGAGTGTTCGGGGTGAAGAATACCACAGGATAAACCTTAGGCATAAACCGAATGTTGAATAAAACGCAAAAATACTGATTCAATCATTTATTGCAATAGAATATAAGAAACTAACTACTGCTTATTTCATATAGGCTTTAGTGTATTGTTCAGCTCATTTTGTAGACAATCTCAAATGCTGTAACTTACTTAAATTCTGTAACAATGCTATTATATAGTAAATACGGAAAAATCTACTACAAAAAATACTTCGGTTAGGTTTGCGTAAATGATATAAAAAAGCCCCTATTCCGAAAAACATAAGATTGAATGTGCTGTATGAAATACTTTATTATAACTGAATACAGGCGTTGATATACATAATCGTATAGTGGTTGTTTATAGGCTGCATTGAGTGTTTTCATCGAGGGCCTTACAACTGTGCACGATTGATAGATAAGATATAGTGTCGAAACAAGAAGATATACATTTTTATTAGTAGTCAGCCAATGGCTAGAGTAGTCGACTATGAGGCCAGTGCAAGTTATTCGGACCACATCACGCTTGTGACTGAAATGTGGACAGATTAACGAAACTGTCAGGCAGACCTGTTTTTTTTTTTTACTTATTTGAGAAACTTCTATTACTACGAACAGATTTCATTATGAGGTAACAACTTTTCTCGCCGATTGTACCGAACCTGCCGGGTTGCTCATTGGCAGAAATAGGCCACTACTCTCACTACAAAGTTGCTTATTTCGTGTACTTGATGATGTAGGATAACTTGCAGTGCCCTCATAGTCTATATGGATAAAATTTACACATATTTGCCCGAATTTTTCTCCTGACGGTCAGGTAGTTTCTTCTTCTATTTTCCTAAAGAAAACAGAAGAAGAACCTAACTGACCTTCAGGGGAAAAGTTCGGACAAATATGTGTAAATTTTATCGATCAGTATACTCGTAGCTCTCCAAAAGTGCATATACATTAACGTAAAGTTCCAATACATATTTAATAAGGTAACAAAATAATAAATGTCAGTACAATAATTAAAATACGGGATGTTAAAAAAGACCCCATAATTTGAACAGGTGTAGAGAATGTGCACGGTAACCCTAGTAGTTAGGGTGCTGGCTGCAATTTGGGTATATGATTTGCTCATGATTCATATTAATAGGGATGACAGCTCAATACGAATCGATTTGGTCCTTACAAGTTTTTCTGTGCGTCGCTGCGTTTTTTAGTTAAAGGAAAAAAACTGAAAATAAGATACTAAATAATGTTTTTTTGTCTGCCTTTGTGGCTCCTGTTTAAAATACTTCTGAAGATGTATAAAATCGAAGAGGCAAACATGCAGGGCTCTGCATTATGACGGGACGAAGTAGTGAATTTTTGCATTTTGAAGCGCTGTTACTTTACGACGCAGGGCTATTATGGTGGCAGACCATTTTTCTGGGATTTTACACATTGTATTACAGGTGTACTTTTCATTATCAAATTTCAAAATAGTTAAAACTTAATTCCTCAAAAACGCAGAGGTGTGGATGTCCGCCAATATTTTTTGTATCTTCTAGAGGATGCTCCTTATCATCAGTCAAAGAGGCAGCCATGAGCAAATCATATAGAAATTTGACCTTCATCACCCTTACTATAGCGCTGACGGTTATTTTCTGCGCAGCATGGGTGACAGGTGCCATCAGCTGCGCTCACTCCCGCGACACATTTTTTGGGTTTTGCGCACTAACGGTCAACGCTAGAGTTAGTTGGCGGTGTCTATAGATGTATAGGTTATAAATATTGAACTTTGCAAAACATTTACTAGATTTCGGTCAAACAGAAAAAAACTGTAAAATGGAAAACCTTTACCCGCCGATTCTGTTTAAGTCCTTTGGAAAGTTCCTGACAATATGAGGGGTAGTTTTTTAATACCTCATAATGTAGTGAGCCGGCACTAATGCTACGTCAGTAATACAGAGTAGTGATTGAATTAAATGGGCGTTAAAACTAGAAAAAAAAAATGGCACTACAAACAACTGGGACTCAATTCTTGAAAAACACCGGGTGATAAAATATCACTTTTGAGACTTTAAAAATTAACATTTGCCTTGATAAACTGTTAAAAGGTAAATCAGAATACATAAAAATTACCAATCAAGGACTGCTTTATATTTCACGAATATCAATTTTCACTTTTGAAAAGAAAAATCTGCGATTTTGAATTTTTAGTGATATTTTATCACCCGGTGATATTCAAGAATTGTGTCCCTGGACGACTATTCTCGTGCTCTTCGACAAAACCTCTAACAGAGATTAAAAGTTACGTTAAAACTAGAACTAGCCCGACGTTACGTTAGAACTTTATGTCGAAGACCTTAGTCTGTTGACATAATTTGTGACAAAATCTCTGAAATCTCGATCACATGAGAATAGCCCTCCTGTACTTCAATCACTTCTTTTGTTGGGAAAAGTTATAATTTTTGAAGTAATTTTAACAAATCAACCGATGAAGACGTCGAGCGTTCAGGATCCTTGGCACTTGGACGACAGTGAAAGGAGAGCGCTGTTGTCATTTCAGGTTTCCGAAAACTAAATCGGTCAATGTAACTGAACAACTTTCGGTAAATAAAACTTTCAGGAAATGAAAGATAAAATCAGCCTCTCCATAAAACTGTCTAATCAAGTTCGCAATTATGTAGCGAGGATTTTTATTAACTTTTTTACTTACTGAAAGTTTTATTTACTGAAAGCTGATCAGTTTTCGGAAATCTGTCCCTAACACCCTTTATTTAGCTCGTAAAATCTAATTACCAGGGCAGAGGCGTTAGTTTCGAATGTATCCACCTGCCCACAGATCCTTGTCGCTCTATACAGCCGTTGGTAGCCCCATTCCATTTTCAGTTGTTCTCCCAATAGATGGTATAAATCCGAGGCTGGGGTCGTTTTAGCGCCTTGTGACGGGCTGCCAGTCGTCACCATCGGGGTCACGGGCTGAAATGAAACGGATTGCTAGAGCAGGCTACTTCAACATAGATAATATTAGGTCCTTACCTATGAAATTGGCGTTTTGTATGGAAAATTTTAGGTAAACTCAATTTTCAGTACTAACATTTTTGCATTTTTTTTAATAAAAAATCCAATTTTGTTTAGCCTGATTGAGAAGAAATTACGCTAACAGAAGCTTAAATTAAATTTTCGAAAAATATAACAAATGTAATGATGAAATCGGACTACTTATTCACTTTAATTTTAGACATCAAACTAAAAATTAAAACAAGTACCTGGGTGACCGAGCTTCGCTCTATAATAGCCGCCTCAACATTAAAATATCATCCGGTGAGCAAGCTATGCTACCCGCCAACAGATGGCGCTGTTGGTTTCTGTCTAAAACGCAAATGCTTAACACGGAGAAAACGAATTTTCCCAGACATGAGACCAAGCAGGATCGCTTTTTCGCCCCCGAAAACCCTGGTATAGAAAATTTCATCGAAATCACTAAGAGCCGTTTTCGAGAAACCGATTACAAATATGCTTATTACATATAGCCACCTCAACATTAAAATATCATCGGGTGAGCAAGCTTATGCGACTCAACAACAGATGGCGCTGTAAGTTTTTTGAACGCACTAAAACGCGCTAAGAAATATTAAAAAAGACTGTAAAAACGAATTTTCCCAGACATGAGACCTAGCTAGATCGATTTTTTGCTCCCAAAAACCCCTGTATACTAAATTTCATCGAAATCGTTAGAGCCGTTTTCGAGAAACCGATTACAAATATATTTATATACAAATATTGCTCGTTTAATACGAGTTGTATAGGATATTTAATGCGTAGATTGATAACCTTGAAATCAACTTTCAAATATAAAACAAATAATGAAAATAGCTATAGAATTATAGGAACTATGACCTTATTAATCTGCAAGAAAAATTTCGCGAATTTCATAGGTAAGGCCCTAATAAATAGCGGCATAGACCATAGAAAACTTATAATTACATATAAGAAATCGCAAGGCACAATGCATACCTGCCATTTTTAGGGTTTCGTAGTTAACAAGGACTACGGAATCCTATACTGCGTGTGGCCCGACACGCACTTGGCTAGTTTTTTTTATTACATTTTCGGAAATGTGAAAAATCTTTGCAGTCCAGCAAATGCATTCAAATTCAATCCATTTATTTGGCTCACGGTATTTTATACTTTTTTGGACAATTTTGTTGAGATTATTCAGGAAGTAATTATAAAACAGCTTGTATATTGTAGTGGTGATAAATTAACACAGATTTCCCACAATTAAGAAACCTGTCGCGTCGCGTCACACCACATTGCTTTTCCTCCGAGGCCTACCACCGGCGAACTTTGATCGCTTGCAGATGGGATTTAATTCGGAGGCATTGTTATAAAAGAAAATGTTTTTGTAACCGTCTAACTAATAAAAACATTAGATTTGTTTGTTGTATACAATTTGAACAATAGAATTATTTTTAGGTCATGTTACTAAAAGCTCAAACAGTAAAAAAAATTGATAGAATTTACTGGTACTATACTGGTGAACTAAGATTTACTGGTGAAACCTGAGATTTGCGAATAGAGATTTTGGAATATCAGTTCTCGGATAGACTGTATAAAAAAAACAATTGTTTGTTTCCAAAATTTTCCCGCTTGGTAGCCGCATTACACGGCAAGGGTTGGGTCCTCAAATATAAATTGGGAATTCTCCGTACGAAAAACACAGGTTGTTTTAAGAACGAGACAACAAGGTTCAGCAGAGTTCGGATATTTGAATGCATATTTACATTAGTCAGTCAGTCACTTCAGTTCTGGAAAAATCCCGTTGTTTGCCCGGATCAACGAATTTAACCACATTTTATTCTTCAAACACCAATAAACCACGGGATCCCGATATATCATTGCCAAAAGATCTAGTTCTTTTATAAATTGTTATAAATAGGTATTCAGGACGTTCTAAAAACAAGGCCAGGTTAAAAGCACCCTAAACCGACGAGCGTGTATGAAAGGGTTGATGAAAGTAGAGGGAAGTATGTCAAGATGGTAGCAGGTAGAGGGCTGAGGTCTCTGCCTACCCCGACGGGAATGAGGCGTGATTGTATGTATGTGTTATACCTAGCCGCTTTCGTACTTTTATGGGTATGGAAAGGAACTTAGGGTAAATATGTATCCGAATATCCGATCGCTGGTTATAATGTGTGCAACTCACGTTTCTCGTCGCGTCTCGGGGGCGGCGGGCGTCGCTCTTCACGCCTGTCTCTGTCGTCGCGTCTCGGACCGTCCCTACAACACACACAATGAGTTTGCAAATTTATTGTTATGCTTTTCCAAGAAACTAGAGAATATTAGGAGAATTAAAGATTTTTTTTCTATCTTTAAAAATGTCTGAGATAAGTAATAATCCACGAAGTTATTGTCCACGCTTGGCTGGCTGAACCATACACAACTTCTCGTATGATTCGTCCGGTCCCGTCTGTCTACCCACCACTCACCGGTCGTCCCTCCTGGGCGGGTCCCGGTCGTCCCTCCGCGGGAAGCGGTCGCGGTCCCGGTCGGCGGGCGGCGGGCGCTCGTCCCGTCTGTCTACCCACCACTCACCGGTCGTCCCTCCTGGGCGGGTCCCGGTCGTCCCTCCGCGGGAAGCGGTCGCGGTCCCGGTCGGCGGGCGCTCGTCCCGTCTGTCTACCCACCACTCACCGGTCGTCCCTCCTGGGCGGGTCCCGGTCGTCCCTCCGCGGGAAGCGGTCGCGGTCCCGGTCGGCGGGCGCTCGTCCCGTCTGTCTACCCACCACTCACCGGTCGTCCCTCCTGGGCGGGTCCCGGTCGTCCCTCCGCGGGAAGCGGTCGCGGTCCCGGTCGGCGGGCGCTCGTCCCGTCTGTCTACCCACCACTCACCGGTCGTCCCTCCTGGGCGGGTCCCGGTCGTCCCTCCGCGGGAAGCGGTCGCGGTCCCGGTCGGCGGGCGCTCGTCCCGTCTGTCTACCCACCACTCACCGGTCGTCCCTCCTGGGCGGGTCCCGGTCGTCCCTCCTGGGCGGGTCCCGGTCGTCCCTCCGCGGGAAGCGGTCGCGGTCCCGGTCGGCGGGCGCTCGTCCCGTCTGTCTACCCACCACTCACCGGTCGTCCCTCCTGGGCGGGTCCCGGTCGTCCCTCCGCGGGAAGCGGTCGCGGTCCCGGTCGGCGGGCGGCGGGCGCTCGTCCCGGCGGAAGTCCCGGTCGTCCCGGCGCGGCGCGTCCCGGTACCGCTCGTCCCGCTCGGGACGTCTGTCATCCCGGTCACGGTCGCGAGGGGCGTCCTTAGATCGCCACGCTGATGAACGCTCCTGTAAGGAAACCATCGTTATGAAAAATCTACTTCTTAAGTATATGACGTGACGGAGCATCACTTGAGAATGGCTCGACCGATTTACTGATCTTTTTTGGAGGCGTAACTTCATAAGGTGATATTAATAAATTCCTCTCAAGTACGAATTTGCTTTCAAGATATAAGCATACAAATAATAATACATCTTCAGTGCAATCTCAGACTATCAATACGACCCATAGATGCGCATCGATCGTCATCATATGCTTGGTGCACGCCTGTTTGATGCTTACATATAAAAATTTCGTCGACGCAGCCGCAGTCTACGTGTAACGACACAAGCGCGAATCAATGGTTTTAGAATGTAGGCAGCAAGCAGGCGTACACCAGGTAGATTCGGTCGATTTGTATGGAGAAACAAATTTTACTTTAATTTCCAAAAGTTGTTTAATTACAGGGGTAGAACTACCCTCTGAGAGGTTTTACGTATATGGAATTACAGTTTATGTACAAATATCGTTAAATAGTGAAGGGTATAGTTTGTGTCTCACAGCGGGCGCTGGGGCCGGGTCTGCGGGTCCGCGCCGCCAGCTGCCGCCGCCGTCCGCGCCGCCGCTCGACCGCCCGCCGTAGCGCGGCCTGCAACCAACACAACAACTATATTACACACATTGTACGACGTGCAAAATAACTCTGACTGTGACCGTTTATGCGCGTCAAAAAAAGTCAAAAAATGAGTCGCGGGGGTGAGATGCGGCATGTAGAGGGAGGCGTGAGAGTTGATTGGCTCTCCTCCTGTCACCCACGCGCAGAAAATAACCGTCATAGACAAACTTGTCCTGAACGCACTGTACTTACACTACAAATAATCAAGTCTCATTACACAGACTGGCCCATTGATAAGTGACCAAAACAAAAATGTAAATGTCTCATGCTAAGGGGTATCCATCCAAATCACCCCCATGTATGTTCCGCGATCATTTGTGGATTTTGAGTTATAAATTACTCAAATATTTTTGAAAATTTTCTGCCAAAGGAGGTTTAAAAATTCATATCTTTATTGTACTGGATATTTTTTCAATTTTCTTTACCATACTTTTTGAGTAATAAGCAGGAATGTTAGGAGGTTCATTATTTTATTTATGAAAATAACGTTTAAGAGACTACCTCCCGTCCACTAGCGCCCCCATTAGTAAAAAAAATATTGCTCACTAAATACAAAACTTATCGAAAATCTGGAAAGACAGATTGAAGTAAAGGTATCCTAGTTTATTCAGAACCTATCAATTCTGAAAAATATAATACACTATAGTTACAGATACAAAAAGTGCGAAAAACGGCCACTTTTAGCAGTTTTTGTATCTGTAACTACAGTGAACTTTATTTTACCGAGTAAATACTTTCTAAATAAACAAATGTACCTTTTCTTCAATCTGTCTTTCCGGATTTTTGACAAGTTTCTTATTTAGTGAGTAATATTTTTATAACTGATGGGGGCGCTAGTGGACCGGAGGTAGGACCCCTTAAGGCAATCATGACACAAAAAGAAAATTGGAACAATGTCCAGGACAAAAAAAGAAAAAAAAAATTAAACTGCTTGGGCAGAAAATTTTAAAAAATAATATAATATTGTATAACTCGAAAACTACAAATAATCGCGGAACATACTTGGGGGTGATTTAGATACCCCTTAGCATGAGGCATCGAAATTTTTCTTTTGCACGCCTATCAATAGGCCATTCTTATGTCTACACTTTTCTCGTAAATCCTCAATAATGCGTTCAGAAATTGTTCCCGGGATTTTTTCCTTCTCTATCCTGGGAAAAGAGAGCCAAATTTCCCGGGAAGTCAGTAAAAAAATTCGGCTCACAAAAGACAAAAAAAATGGTGTGTTTGGGAGATTTATAACCCGATTTATAACTAACAATGGTCACTCATGTCTTAAAACAATACTTTATAAAAACTCGGTTTACAATACAATTTAAAGTGATAAAAAGGTAGAACAAGTAATATCTACAAAAAAAAAAACTTTATAAAAGACAATGCAATATAATGCTGCGTCTTTCAAATCTAAGCTGAATTTTGCTTTGTACCTACAGTATCCATCTTCAGAATGCATACTCAACTATTTTAATACTTCATAACAATCGTTTACTTTACTCTGGCATTTGTTTAAGTACCTATTTATTTCAGTGTTTAATGCAGTGCGGTGTGATCCGACAGTCTCACATAATCTTACTCAAGTTGCAAGTTTGTGAAAAGAATGAAATTAACAAAATGATTTTCTTTATAATTCAAAGGTAATGTTAAATGACTTTACAAAGCTTTATCTAGACTAGACTATAAATAATAATTACCTCTCTCGCTCCGGTTCACGTGGCTCGCGAGTATCACGGGCAGCTGACCGCCATCCTCCTTCATCTCTCGGCCTATCGTCTCTCGGGCGGTCATCTCTCGGCCTATCATCTCTGGGGCGCTCATCTCTCGGCCTTTCATCTCTTGGACGGTCATCTCTTGGGCGATCGTCTCTTGGACGGTCATCTCTCGGGCGATCGTCTCTGGGTCTTTCGTCCCTAATTCGATCATCGCGCGGTTCTCTTGAGCGATCTTCACGTGGGCGGTCGTCGCGTCTGAGGAAACATACAAAAATAATTTTAAAAATAGCTCTTCAGTTTAGAACTGGATTTGTATGGTTGTTCGTTTAGGTAATCTGACGCATCGCTCCGGCCTCCAGTCACTCTAATCATTGTGGCACAGCAGACGACAGACTTTTTGTTCTGACAGTCCGCCAGTGTGGCCGGTACTGCAATTATTTTCGTATTACTATAGTCATTGACATGAAAAACACGCTCCGTTTCTATGCGCGTATTTTCCAAAATCTTTAGTTTGCAAAGAAAAACAGCTTGAATTCAAAGAATTAATCACTCGAAAAGGTTGTTCAGATTTATTTTAATTTAGTTTTAAACATAGAGCAACTTTTTAACTTGTTATATTTGAATTTTATTCTGATAAAAACTATAATTTTCGCAATACCGGCCACACTGGTGACAATGTCCGTGACTGCCCGCGTATGTCCGCCCCTTCATCTGCTGAGCGCCATTCTGTCAATTGGCGTATCGCTCCGTCTTGTTGACATTCCAATCATGCCAGTCTATCATTTTAATTTTAAACCTATGTCTGGGTGGTGCCGGCAATAATACCAACCCATCTTTACAACCAAGGGATCATGAACTGATAGATGGGCAGCAGCGTCCTTCTGTGTACCATATCCTATACTGCGGTCACCAACAATTGCGGTCTATAGTCCAGCGGCAACGTTAAGCGAGGTGACTATGTTACTACTCCTTCAATTTGTACCACGCGTTTTGCTGGAATCCTGAAGGGATATTATCACGCGTTCTCATGGGGTTGAAGTTTCATGGGATGCAATCGGATCACAGAAAATTTCGAAATTTTATCCCTAAAGACTTCCCGGAAAATGGAAAATGTATTGGAATTTATTCAAAGTTATGCCTCTGCGTAACTACGTTTTCTTTTCCCTACAGATTTTGACACGGTGCTACATTATTTCGACTGCAGTGTTTGGACGTCTCCTCACCTGTCGTCTCGGGGCGGAGGCCTGTCGTCTCTGGAAGGCCGCTCGTCCCTGGGCGGCGGCGGGCGCTCGTCGCGGCGCCGGTCGGGGGAGCGAGCGCCGGCGCGCTCCTCTCGCGGCGGCTCGCGCATGCGACCTGCAACAACATTTACGTTTTTTTTAAACTGTGTAAGGAAAATAATCTTCTACATACAATATTTGATATGTTTTTATTGTTTGGGTAATGTATATGTCATGTCGTATGTACTGAATAAATCTCTGTCTATGTCTATATGGCCTTCTCGGGGCAAACGCTCTCCTCGGGCAGTCTTCTATATCCTGTCGTCCCAATATCTATTCCTAACGCTATGTACGTAGCCCAGGCTCAATGAGTCGTCTTTCTTTAAGGCGATCTATTTTCCATACTAAATTCAAATGACTTGCATTCTTATGCAGGACATAAAATGCTGTTAAAAAACGAGTGTGTACTGCTATTTTTAGTAAAAAAATTTGCTGATTAATACAAAGATACAGCTAATGCACCAAAAGTACTACAGTATAGATGCCACACCCACAATGGTGATATTGAACCAAAAATTGCTAGCAAAAACTAGTAATTTAAGAATAAGAAGATATGAATGCGAGTCATTTGAATTTAGTATGAAAAACGGATCGCTTTAAGTGGCTCCCTTTCTCTGGGTCTCTCTGGGTCTTTATTAGCCGCGGGTTATATTATAATCTTCAAATGCCCTCACCAGGTAGTCTTCTAGCGTGTAAGGGACGGTGTACCGAAAACTGAAAGGGCGTGCTCAGTCAACGAAACTGACCAACTTTCCCAAAGAAACATTTTTGGGAAATGAAAATAATTTTTGACCTCTCCATATAAACTGTTCGATCAGAGTGAGCAATTTGTATGGAGAGGTAAATTTTTTTTTTCATTTCCGTTACACGTATACTAAAGCCACCTACTGGGTCTCCACGGCTCGGTGGGACGTCTCTCCGGCTCCCGGTCCCGGTCGGCGGCAGGCTTGGCCCTCCAGGCGCCCTCGTCCGGCGGCCTGCGCTCCCGCTCGGGGCGCTCCGCCCGCTCGGGGCGCTCGGGGGGCGGGTCCCCGCGGCGCCACGAGGAGGAGGCGGGCGGCGCGGCGACGGCTGCTCGTTGCTCTTCCAGTTTCCGCTGAACTTCTGCCTCTTTCGCGCGCGCTTTAGCTTCCACGCGTGCCAACATTTCTTGGTGCTCTCTGTGGGAAAATACGCAAAAAGAATGCAAAAAAGATTCCAAGTACACTTGAGAGAGACATTTCCTAAGAGCACACGATCTATTTGGGAATCTAAGCTACAAGCACTGAACTAAAAAAAGATGAAGGAATTTTTTTGTTATACGAAAATGTCCCGTCACTGATCGCTATTGGTAGAAAGTACCCCTTCTTTCCCGTAGCGACACTAACAATCGCATACTGACCACGGGAGTAAAAAAGAAAACTCAAATCACACTTTTGCCACCCTCGGTTTCACCTCGGGTATTTTTGTGATCTACATAATTTTTTGCTATACCTCCCTAGGTTCGTAATCTACTATTATTTTAATATTGCTATCGTTAATCATAATAAACCATTCTAATCAAAGTTCATTTGTTTATTCACGTAATAAAAAAACGGTGCCGTATTTTGGAATCTGTTTTATTCATAGATATAGGATGTAAAGATGAACAAAGGCATTTCTAAAAGGTTTCTTTTTGCGCACTAGTGTTGGCAGCATGTACTTATATTTTTTACTTACATTTTCAACTTTTGTAATATTTCTTTTTTACTTACATTTTCAACTTTTGTAATATTTCTTTGCGAAGTCTAATTCTAGCTATAAAATACACGTCCGAACAGCAGGAAACTTTTAAATTATGTGCTAAAAACTGTTTTCTGAACCAATTTATCATGTTTTTCGGCAAAATACAAGTTTAAAACTTTTCAACAAAAGGATCATATTTACCTGTGAAACGTACGTATATTGCGGGTTATTATTATGTGTCACGCTACTATTTGCAACAGAACAAGACACCATGTCTTCCACAAGTAAGTTTTAGCTTCTATTTAGTTAAAAATTAAAATTTATTTAACGAAAATACATTCCCGCGCTAAAGTATCTAGGTGTATCTTCGAAAAACAATGAAAAAACTTTGACACATTTGTACTTCATAGTGCATCTCTTTCTCTCTTGCGGAGTATTCATAATGATTGCGATGTTTCATTCACACGCTTCGTTGGTCTTTAGTAAGCGTTAGCGCGCTTGTGCTAGGTCTGTGGTTTTATTCAACGACCACACAGCCGAAAAGACACCTCATGTAAGGCGAACTTTTTCTGGCAACTCGTTAGATATATACGTCTTACTTCAGTACCGATTACTTCAGAACCGACCACGTCCTGGACCCGTGAACATCTCGTGCATTTGTGAACAAAGTGATATTTATAACAGACAGGAAAAATGGCTCCTTGTACTATAAGGTGGTATGGAAATTTTTGCCGTTCCCCCGACCCGACTACCAAAATGAGTTGACAGAATTATTTGTTTATAGAAACTAAGACATTAGGCGTCTATTGGGCTGTGTGGTCGTTGGTTTTATTAAGATGAATGATAAACATGAATCTGTTTTACAACTAGAATATGATTTTTTAGAAATATTTTCGCGGATTTTTTAACATTGTTTAATTATTATTTTGGCCGTCTTCCTCTGCCCCGGGGTCATTTGAAAATCAGCGCTGTGGCCTCAAGCTGCAGTACTGATTGCAAATTTGTTCTGCTTTTGTTTGAATTATATTTGTTTTTTAATTGGTATGTTTTATTGGAGAGAGTACTTAATAAGCGACTAAATAGCTTTTTAACAAAATTCAATATAATATCACCCAATCAGTTTGGATTCTGCACAGGTTTATCCACCGAAGATGCCGTCTTCGGGTTATCCACTTCCATTGTGGAAGCCCTAGACTGTAAGAAAAAATGTTTAGGAATTTTTCTTGACCTCTCCAAGGCCTTCGACACGGTTTCCATTCCTTTGCTATTAAGAAAACTAGAAGACATAGGAATAAGAGGAAACAGTCTTGCGTTATTTACTAGCTACTTAACTAATCGTAGTCAGATCGTAAAAGTTAAAGAATATGTTAGTGATACCATGTCTCTTAGCTATGGAGTGCCACAAGGCAGAATACTCGGCCCAACTCTATTTAAAGTTCACATTAATGACCTATGTAATCTCGTTATGCATAACTGTGTTACATACTGTTACGCAGACGATACTGCCCTTGTTATTCGTGGTGAAAACTGGCCAATGACCAAATTATATGCTGAGCAAGCAATGCGAGCTGTTGTGAGTTGGATGAATCAGAACCTACTTACACTAAACGTGGACAAAACTAAATACGTTGCGTTTTCCCTAACGAACTATAGTAAGCCGCCTATTGACTTTAATATATCTGCGCACACGTGCTCCCCGTATGTCACCCACTGCGCTTGTCCTAAGCTCACAAGAACAAATACCATTCGATACCTTGGGGTCTTGATTGATAGTTCGCTGAATTGGCACGCTCACGTGGAGAGCGTATGTGCAAAAGTTAGAAAAATCATCTTCGTCATGAAAAGACTCAGAGTGTCTGCTGATCATGACACGCTACTCATGGTTTACAACGCACTGTGCAAATCCGTCATTGGCTATTGCATTTCCATATGGGGCGGTACACACAAAACTACAATTATTAAACTAGAACGGGCACAAAGAGCAGTCCTTAAGGTAATGATGTCGAAACCGTTCAGATATCCAACGATTCAATTATACAATGACGCCAAAGTCCTTTCTGTAAGACAACTATATGTGCTGCACGCAATATTACGCAAACACCCTACCGTCATCTGTCCCGACAAGTCTCTCCTTTCAAAGAGTAGAAGACGCCCGCGCCCATGCCCATATTTACCATTTAATACTACTTTCGCAAGTAAAAATTTTATACACAACAGTTCTCACCTGTACAATCAAGTAGATAAAGCCATAGAAATTTCGGGTTACAACAAGTATGAATGCAAGAAAGCACTCATCAAATGGTTACTTGCTAAAACCTACGATGACACTGAAGCTCTGTTGATAAGAGGCAATTAGATTTACCCAAACAAATCTTTAATAAAATTTATATTTAGTTAGTACATTACATACACACACATTACATCCTCATATAACTTACCACATTACATCCTCATATATTACACCAAATCTACCACATTCCTGCCCTCAGTCATACACTCACACAAACACACACACGCACCACACACACTCAATTATATATATTATATTACTAGCTGTTACCCGCGACTTCGTCCGCGTAGACTTTATAAAAAAACAGAACTCGAACTTAATTGAAACATATTTTACGGAGCGCTTATCCTTCTTGATCCCTACGTAAAAGATGCATTTGTACTTATCCAAGTTGAATAAATGCATCTTACTACAAACTTAATTATCTTTTGATTTTATTTAACTGGTAGGTAGTGCGGAATTTTCATTGTCAACCGTTACAGGCGAACTTAAAAAAGAAGGCAATAAAGGGAGTGAAGTGAATGGGTAGCGAGGAGGTATTCATAAAAGTAAAAAAGGTCCCTATTCCTCCCTATCTATCCTTTTGTATCCCCCCCCCTACATTCCCACTCCCCCTCCCTCACCCTCTCCCACTCTCTCTTCCTCTCCCTCGCCCCTCCCTCTTCCCCCCTCACCCTTCCTTCCCCCTCCATTTCCCCCCTTCCCCTCTCCCCATCACCCTCCCTTTCCCCCCTCGCCCTCCTCCCATTCCCCTCCCTTTCCCCCTTCCCCTCACTCATCCTCCCCTTCCCCCTCTCCCTCCCTCTACCCCCCCTCCCTCTACCCCCTCCCACGCCCTCTACCCCTCCCTCCCCCTTTCTCTCCCCTCATTTTCCCCTCCCTTACACTCTCTCCCTATCCCTCCCCCTCTGCCTCTCCCTATCCCTGACCCTACCCCTATCCCTGCTTCTACCCCTAACGCCATCTTAACCGCTATCCCTATCCTTATATATAAACATACAACTGACACTCATATTGATTTTTGGACATTTCAAACCTATCGAATCCCAACCCCATCCCAGGGGTGGTGGTATTTCACGTCCACCACGTTGGATTTCAAAATCATTGTAGTTTTCGTAATCAGCGACCCGATAAACCATACGAACGACACCCATATTGATTTTTAGACATATCAACTCTATCGCACCCCAACCTCATCCCCAAGGGATGATAGCATTTCACGTCCACCATGTTGGATTTCAAAATTGTTGTAGTTTTTGTAATCAGCGGCTCGATAAACCTTACAAACGACACCCATATTGATTTTTAGACATTTCAACCCTATCGCACCCCAACCTCATCCCCAAGGGATGATAGCATTTCACGTCCACCATGTTGGATTTCAAAATTGTTGTAGTTTTTGTAATCAGCGGCTCGATAAACCTTACAAACGACACCCATATTGATTTTTAGACATTTCAACCCTATCGCACCTCAACCTTATCCCCAGGGGATAATGGTAGTTTACGTCTACCACGTTGGATTTCAAAATTGTAGTAGTTTTCGTAATCAGCGATACTTAGTTGAGTAAAAAAAGAAGTCCCATCAAAATCGGTTAAGTAGTTTCGGTGTGCTGTAGCAGATACAACCCCGCTAGAGTATTATTGTATGTGTAGATTCCCACGGGAATGAGATATTTTCCCGGGGTAAAAAGTAGCCTATGTCCGTCTCCAAGTTACCATCTATCACCATACCAAATTTCATCAAAATCCGTTCAGCCGTTTAGGCGTGAAAGAGCCCGCTAGAGTATTATTGTATGTGTAGATTCCCACGGGAATGAGATATTTTCCCGGGGTAAAAAGTAGCCTATGTCCGTCTCCAAGTTACCATCTATCACCATACCAAATTTCATCAAAATCCGTTCAGCCGTTTAGGCGTGAAAGAGCCCGCTAGAGTATTATTGTATGTGTAGATTCCCACGGGAATGAGATATTTTCCCGGGGTAAAAAGTAGCCTATGTCCGTCTCCAAGTTACCATCTATCACCATACCAAATTTCATCAAAATCCGTTCAGCCGTTTAGGCGTGAAAGAGCAACAAACAAACAGACAGACAGACAGACAGACAGAGTTACTTTCGCATTTATAATATTAGTATGGATACATACATACATAAACATACATATTAATGTAACCTAATTACTTACCTTGAACCAGAATCTAATCGCCCTGCGTTCACTTGTACTGATATTTTTTATTGTTGACA
Organism: Athrips mouffetella; assembly: GCA_947532105.1. Taxonomy (NCBI): domain Eukaryota; kingdom Metazoa; phylum Arthropoda; class Insecta; order Lepidoptera; family Gelechiidae; genus Athrips; species Athrips mouffetella. The sequence goes on from OX383977.1 coordinate 15,680,449, forward strand.
CTTGGAGGAACGCTAACTCCCATAATACAGATTATTCTAGCTTGGGAGTTAGACGTTACATCTAGTAAGCTCTATCAGCCTTGTAGTCTATTTTCTTCTTTAGTGATAAGTTCATATTGTAATTAGGCTTTGCTCAATAAATATTTTATTTTATTTATTTATTTTTATTGCTTGGATAATGCATATCTCATTGTAAGTACTGAATAAACCTCTGTCTGTGTCTATGTAAATTATAATATTAGATTGTTTAACAAGGCAAGAAAATAACATTTTTACGGCAAGGGCGCAATTTACAATTTAGAGCAATTCAGTGTACGAGTAGAATCCTAAACGTAGCGAGGGATTAATTTATCTTTAGTACTAAAAATGTTTCAAGTACGTCTTTTCACGTTGTTTTTAATACATACCTCTCCTCCCTCTCTTTCCGCTCGCGCAGTTTGGCGAGCTCCTCTGCGCGGATCCTCTCCTTCTCTTCTCTCTCGCGTCGTTCTTCTTCTTCTTTAATACGGCGTGCTTCTGCTGCAGCACGTTCTTCTGCGCGACGCTTCTCTTCCAGCCACTGTATAGATAATTACATTCAATATAAATTACAGGTATAGTACACAAACATTCACTCTTCCAGTGCTGGAAGAAATTCCCTAGTTAAAATAAGTAGTATCTGTTGTGTCGTTTTTCTTAATCTATGTTTTATATGTTTTAGTTTTTTGTTACTAGCCTATTCTGTCCCATTGCTGGGCAAAGGCCTCCCCTTCAGTACAAGGCAGTAGGTACCCACCTCCTGCAGTAAGTACCCACCTCCTGCCGGCGCTGCTTGCGCCGCTCCGCCAGCCGCCGCTCCCGCTCGAGCCCCAGCTTCTCGCGGAAGGCCTGCAGTAAGTACCCACCTCCTGCAGTAAGTACCCACCTCCTGCAGTAAGTACCCACCTCCTGCCGGCGCTGCTCGGCGCGCTGCTTGCGCCGCTCCGCCAGCCGCCGCTCCCGCTCGAGCCCCAGCTTCTCGCGGAAGGCCTGCAGTAAGTACCCACCTCCTGCAGTAAGTACCCACCTCCTGCAGTAAGTACCCACCTCCTGCCGGCGCTGCTCGGCGCGCTGCTTGCGCCGCTCGGCGCGCTGCTTGCGCCGCTCCGCCAGCCGCCGCTCCCGCTCGAGCCCCAGCTTCTCGCGGAAGGCCTGCAGTAAGTACCCACCTCCTGCAGTAAGTACCCACCTCCTGCAGTAAGTACCCACCTCCTGCCGGCGCTGCTCGGCGCGCTGCTTGCGCCGCTCCGCCAGCCGCCGCTCCCGCTCGAGCCCCAGCTTCTCGCGGAAGGCCTGCAGTAAGTACCCACCTCCTGCAGTAAGTACCCACCTCCTGCAGTAAGTACCCACCTCCTGCCGGCGCTGCTCGGCGCGCTGCTTGCGCCGCTCCGCCAGCCGCCGCTCCCGCTCGAGCCCCAGCTTCTCGCGGAAGGCCTGCAGTAAGTACCCACCTCCTGCAGTAAGTACCCACCTCCTGCAGTAAGTACCCACCTCCTGCCGGCGCTGCTCGGCGCGCTGCTTGCGCCGCTCCGCCAGCCGCCGCTCCCGCTCGAGCCCCAGCTTCTCGCGGAAGGCCTGCAGTAAGTACCCACCTCCTGCCGGCGCTGCTCGGCGCGCTGCTTGCGCCGCTCCGCCAGCCGCCGCTCCCGCTCGAGCCCCAGCTTCTCGCGGAAGGCCTGCAGTAAGTACCCACCTCCTGCAGTAAGTACCCACCTCCTGCAGTAAGTACCCACCTCCTGCCGGCGCTGCTCGGCGCGCTGCTTGCGCCGCTCCGCCAGCCGCCGCTCCCGCTCGAGCCCCAGCTTCTCGCGGAAGGCCTGCAGTAAGTACCCACCTCCTGCAGTAAGTACCCACCTCCTGCCGGCGCTGCTCGGCGCGCTGCTTGCGCCGCTCCGCCAGTCGCCGCTCCCGCTCGAGCCCCAGCTTCTCGCGGAAGGCCTGCAGCCGCTGCGTGTGCGCCGCGCCCCGCTCGGCGCGCAGGCGCAGCATGAAATCGTCGCGTTGCGCGTGCATGCGCGCCATGCGCTCCGCAGTCGCCACGTCGCGCTGCCGCGCCTCTGTACGGGAAACGAGGGAATAAAAGATGAGAAAGAAAATAAAAAACCATGTACTTTGCACACATAAATAACGCATATCGACGACGATGTTCAAATACCTCCTAACTGCCGCTCGGAATCAAAATGAGTTGTCTATGTAATTTGACTTTAAATAAAATTTTGCATCGATTAGCGAAAAGAGATTTTATACAAAAATTGGCGCCACAAATGAATCTTTGCTGCTAATCTTCTTCTTAAAACAAATATCTCGTAAATTACTTTTGCGCTGCTACCGGAGAACTAATTGAATGGCAACTAGTAAACGAAACAGATCAAATAAATGAGCGGGACGACGACTCACAGCGTCATCGTCACGGCAATTATCGTGCAGTCTCAAAAATAGCACGCAATCTCAAGCCCAGCCGACGTCCAGCTGGCCACTTCAGGACTTTTTTTTAAAGGCAAAAGGCGGTGAGCCCGTATAGCCTCGTTTACAAAACCGAACATCTACCCGCCCCGGACAGGGCCCCCTGTCCGCTAATACAGTGGCAAACGTGATAATGTCGCGTCCTCTCGTTTCAAAATATTGCCGTTCACCAGAACCTCTGCAAAACATGGCACACCGTCCTTGCCGGCTACCAATTTAAGGATGCGTCCCCTGTTCCACTAGAGAGGTGGGAATTACTATTCTTGATCAAAACGAGGTATCTTATCTGCATGCAGGTTGAGATCAATGGACTCCTAAAATTATTAAAACATCTACTTGACATGAACTCTGGCAAATAAACTATTTTGATTTGATTTGATTGATTTTGATTGGTGGATTGGACTTGTCAGTTCACTTGACTCGCTGTTGCGAAATGTGTAAGTACTCCAGGATCCAGCACTGCCAAAAGCTCTGTGCAAGTTGGCGCAACAATTCAAAGCGCGACAAACGATAAAGCTGGACATCAACATAAGGATATTCAGGCAAAACGGTGAGGGGCTGACCAATCAAAAAATGACTCGGAGGACTTCCAAATCATTAATGAGAGCAGACACAACGGCCTCGAGTTGAGTGTGGCCTCAATTCTACGAGCTCCTCGAATGTGGGTATCGTTTCTCCAATAAGTCGCCGCAAGTGTGTCTTAGCTGACTTCAGAATGGCTTCAAATATTGCACCCCCATGTGGGCAAGCCGGTGGGTCAAACAACCATGTGATTCCACGACGTGACAAAATATTTCCAACTCATTCAAATACTTGGAAGCACCCTTGTAATTGGTGCCACAATCGGACCATATCAGAGAAGGCAGGCCTCTTCTCGAAACGAATCTATCCAGAACTGCAACAAAGGCCTCAGTGTCTTCACTGGAGGGAACCAGCTCGAGATGGACCACTTTGTTCGACAAACAAACAAAGACGCACAAATAGGACTAGGTCTTCTGGGTGTTTACAATTGTCCGCACACGCTATCCAAGCGGAAACCCTATCAATTTGTCCAAGGAACTATATCGGTTCAACAAGAAGTCAGGATCAAATTCAATTTCAGCCAGAGCAACCGCATGCACCCTTAGACCCGGCAACGTTCCGGTATTTAAGACTGGTGTCCGTGGCCACTCCACTTTAGGACGGTTCAACCAACCTAGGCCCCAGCATAAGGGATGCCCAATCAAATTAGGCCTAAAACCACCTCGTGAAGCACAGACAGCGGGGTTCAAATCGCCTAGCACTTGTCTCCAAATAGTGGAAGATTTAGCGGATTAGGTGATCAAAGTTTTGAGACTCCCGGTCGTAATCAACTTCAATGTACCTTAAGAACACGCAAGCTACTCAAAACAAAATCACCTCCCAAAATTCCCATACATATTATGTCATAAAATTCCGCTAAATCCTCCACTAAAATCAACGGAGTTTCTGAGTTCTGTATCAGGGACACACGGTTGGCCACAAATACTTGGGTAAATAAAGGTGTGGACAGACGACCGCAACCAACATAACACTGGCTATCCGTCCAAGCATACGTCGTATCAATCTTGACCGTACGCCCCTTTATGTTGGTCACGTGGTTTAACAACCTTACCAAAAGAGCTCCCGACAATTCTAACTTGGGGATCGTCATCGACGTCCGAAGAGGAGCGACTTTGCTCTCTGCGAGTATCAAGGAAGTTTCAACATGGCCGGCTTCATTCACCGTCCGCAAATAAACAGCCGCTGCATATCCGCGCTCAGAGAATGAGAGAGTGTAATCAGTCGAGAAATACTAGATTGTTTTTTCGTTATAATAACTTGTAACTCAATTAACACAAAGTGGACACTCGTGAAACCAATAACTTCTTACTACCACTAACTTGCAAACCGGTTGTCTAAACGTAATATCAATGCCGTTAATATTAAATTGACGTTCTATTTAAAATAAATTATAGTCTAAAAAATTTTTTCTCTTCCTGAAAATTTTGGTTTTTGATAGCTAGGAGGTATTTGAACATCGTCGTTGATATTATTATATGCATCCTTCCCTCGTTTTGGACTTTGCTGAACACAGGAAAAGAAAGCTTCTGGAAAAACATAGAAGGGTTCTTATTGGCATTCGAAAGACGCGAGTCCGCTTCGGCCACCCTTGTACTTCGTAATGAAAGTTGAAAACTTACCAATAAGTTGCTGTATCCTTTCCTTCTCCTGCTGTTCCCAGAATGCCTTATCAGCCACCTGCTTCTCTTCCAAACTCTTCTGTAGTAAAGGAATCTCCTCCAAACGCTTTGCACGCTCGAAGTAATCCACCTGTAAATAACAATTCAGAAAAATAACACGTGTAATATTTTTTCGATGAAATTTACTATATGGGGTTTGCGGGGGCGTAATGTCTGGCAAAAATCGTTTGGCCTGTGTTTAAGAATTTTGTAAAAATACCGTGTTTTAGACAGAAACCTACTACGCGATCTGTTGGCGAGTAGCATAGCTTGCTCACCCGATGCTATTTTAATGTTGAGGCGGCTATTATAGAGCGAAGCTCGGTCGACCATGTACTAAATATCAATGTTACCTTCTTCTCCTGCGACTTGAGCCGCGCCTGCAGCTCGCGGCGCTCCTTCATCAGCTCCTCAGCTTCACGTTGGGCGATGGCTTCCGCGTCCATCTTCTTCAAATCCTGTCAACAACGGAACAGCGTATTAGATAGTTAGTTGGTGGTAATTTAATTGAATAAATGCTTTATTTTTTTTTGTGGTGTATGGATAAACTTTATTGTGTAATCATAATCAACGTTGTTTCAGCGAATTTTGGTGAGAAGAAGAAAATAACATTCTAATGAAATTCTATGAAGCCGTGTTTGCAGACCCGGTTTACTTGGATTATATGTATTCTGTATCTTTTTACGGTAATAAGTTTTCTGTGAAATACCGTAAAATAAATGAACTCAATCTCAATGTAACGTCTAAACTTTTACACATGTTGATAAAAAAACATCACAAAGTTGAAATGGACGGTCACAGTCCGTGTTGTCATGGTGTAAGTGGTGACAATCCCAAGTTTATATGTCATAAATAAATAAATAAAAAATAATCTGATGTGTATTTATAAATATTGTTTTTTATGGTCAGTATGCTTACTCTTGTCCTCAATCTAGCCCCGAGAACAGAGATAAGGTTGACGATGGGACGAGCTTACCAAGAAGAAGCCTGTTCAATCGCGACTTGAATAGGTTCGGGTTATATGAACTCGAGAACAAAGACGCAGCAGACACAGGATTCCACTCCAAAGCTAAATAATAAAACGTGTATTTGTAAGAGGCGAAGGGCTTTGCCTTGAGATTAGGTTAATACTCTGTGGTTAACACTCATCAAGTTTCTGCAGCACCTTATTCCCCACGTTAATCTGTGAGAGCATGGCGACTGTTTCCCTCAGATGTCTCTCCCTCATGGCAGCCAGTTCGAAAGTATAGCTACTGTATAATGTATCCAACTATTTACGAACCTCCTCATCAAGTTTCTGCAGCACCTTCTTCCCGACGTTGGTCTGTGAGATCATGGCGACTCTTTCTCTCAGATGTCTCTCCCTCATGGCGGCCAGTTCGGACGCGTGGCGACGTTTCTCCCTTTCTTCTCTTTCTTGCTCGAGACGACGCGCTTCGGCGGCGGCAGCTATGCGCAGTTGCTCTTCTTGGCGTCTGGGAAAGGATTAATTAAATTGTATAAGAGCAAAAGTATAAACAAAGTCCGAATCTGCTTTCTGTTATTATATGGCATTGTAGTGTTAATATTAATTAGGTACCTACTTTTTATGCCTTTTGTATTTCATGGCACTTGTGATCGCATGAATACTTGCAGAGCTCTGTTTATGTATCCCTAACGTCAAAGGCCATGTACATTTGTCTTTTTTTTTGTTGTTATGTGAGCAATAAAGTGTTCTATCTATCTGTTTCTTTTGCATCATTTCTAAACAACTGGATACATTACAATTTGATGCGATTTTCATCATCATTTTAATGATTTTGAAAGGGTTTCTCATACGAACTTGAGTCAGGTCGCTTATTAAAATTACGCAATACAATGACCTAAAGAAAGACAAATTAAACAAGCTACTTGTTCGGTGATCCAATCCAACGTCAGTAGCACCTACTGTGAAAAGTCGTATTATGACATGACACAAACAACACAGCAAAGCATGTTGCCCACCCTGAGAACTAAGATGAAATGTCTCATGTGCCAGACAACCATAACAACAGTGACTATTAATGAGCAGAAAAGAGAAACAGAGAGGTGTGGGCGCGGAGCGTGCGAATCGTGCATTGGCTCACCGCGAGGTACCCATCCACGCGCAGATATCCCCTCCAAATAACTGTCGGTGTTCGAGATAAATGCTGTAATTTATAGCTTTAGTGGCTTACTCGAGCTCCTCTATACTACTTCACAGTGGCTTACCGCAGCTCCTCCTCCTCGCGCACGGTGTTGAGCCGCTCTATGCACTCCTTGCGCTCCTCTATACGACTAGCAGCTGCACAGGGGCTGTACAGTGGCTTACCGCAGCTCCTCCTCCTCGCGCAAGGTGTTGAGCCGCTCTATGCACTCCTTGCGCTCCTCTACACGACTAGCAGCTGCACAGGGGCTGTACAGTGGCTTACCGCAGCTCCTCCTCCTCGCGCAAGGTGTTGAGCCGCTCTATGCACTCCTTGCGCTCCTCTACACGACTAGCAGCTGCACAGGGGCTGTACAGTGGCTTACCGCAGCTCCTCCTCCTCGCGCAAGGTGTTGAGCCGCTCTATGCACTCCTTGCGCTCCTCTATGCGACTAGCAGCTGTACAGGGGCTGTACAGTGGCTTACCGCAGCTCCTCCTCCTCGCGCAAGGTGTTGAGCCGCTCTATGCATTCCTTGCGCTCCTCTACACGACTAGCAGCTGTACAGGGGCTGTACAGTGGCTTACCGCAGCTCCTCCTCCTCGCGCACGGTGTTGAGCCGCTCTATGCACTCCTTGCGCTCCTCTATGCGACTAGCAGCTGTACAGGGGCTGTACAGTGGCTTACCGCAGCTCCTCCTCCTCGCGCACGGTGTTGAGCCGCTCTATGCACTCCTTGCGCTCCTCTATGCGACTAGCAGCTGTACAGGGGCTGTACAGTGGCTTACCGCAGCTCCTCCTCCTCGCGCACGGTGTTGAGCCGCTCTATGCACTCCTTGCGCGCCTCTACACGACTAGCAGCTGCACAGGGGCTGTACAGTGGCTTACCGCAGCTCCTCCTCCTCGCGCACGGTGTTGAGCCGCTCTATGCACTCCTTGCGCGCCTCTACACGACTAGCAGCTGCACAGGGGCTGTACAGTGGCTTACCGCAGCTCCTCCTCCTCGCGCACGGTGTTGAGCCGCTCTATGCACTCCTTGCGCGCCTCTACACGACTAGCAGCTGCACAGGGGCTGTACAGTGGCTTACCGCAGCTCCTCCTCCTCGCGCAAGGTGTTGAGCCGCTCTATGCACTCCTTGCGCTCCTCTATGCGACTAGCAGCTGCACAGGGGCTGTACAGTGGCTTACCGCAGCTCCTCCTCCTCGCGCACGGTGTTGAGCCGCTCGATGTACTCCTTGCGCTCCTCTATGATCTTGTGCCGCTGCAGCACGCGCAGGTGGTCGGCGTGTTTGTTCTCGTGGTAGTGCTGCACCATGTGGCCGCGCGCGCGCTCCCGCTCGGCCTTGCGGCGCTGCGGGAACAGGGTCTGCACGGCGCGGGACAGGACTTCGGCTGCGCGCACCAGTTGCTCGCGGACCTGGGGAATATAAAATAAATAAGGGCGCGTCTCCATTAGACTCACAGTGAGCGGCTGACTGTCCGCTGACTGACTCTGAGCGGCGTATCGGTCGCCCACCGCGAGCATCGTTTGCAGCGACTAAGCTGCTCACTAAATGAATCCGCAAGCGAAACGCCGCACACTGCGTACAGTACGCGCTGAATGGACACTCCGTTTAAAATATAAAGGGAGGCGAATTAGAGACAAACAGTTAGCCGCTCAGTGTGAACCTAATGGGACCCTAAGAGTGAAATATATTGTTGTAGTCCTACGGCACCCAGGAGGTGCAGAGGGCCTCAATAAGTTGTGTCCACGCCGGCCGAAATCGCTGTACCTAGTATTGCTCCACGACAGCCCTGCTTTCTTAAGCTCCTTGTCCACAGAGCGCCTCCAAGTGTGGATGGGACGTCCACGTCCCCTTCTGCCTTCCGGCTGCCATTCGAAGGCAATGCTGGCCGAATTTTCCTCCCTTTTTAGTGTGACCAATCCACCTCCATTTGCGCTGAGGTATTTTTTGTGCAATTGGAGTTTGCTGGCATTTGGACCACAGCTCTTCGTTGGAAATGGTGTTCGGCCAGTAGATACGGAGGATGGTCTGCAGAGATTTGTTGATGAAAACCTGAATCTTGTTTGTCAGGCCTTTTGTCACTCCACGTCTCGCAGCCTTCAGTTACATGATATACAGACTTCAGTTACTTGATATAAGTATGTGAAATATTCAGCAATGGTATTACCAACAGAATGTGTGGTACTTACAACGAATTGTATCACCTCATCACTACCCGAAGAAGGGGCAGCGGTGTCGTTCATTGACGTTTTGGCTGTATTTTGTATTATAGTCATGTTTCTTGCTAACATAGTTCAAAGTCCAATTGTAAGTAACCATTTTTATTTTAATTGTAAATATGGATGTATTTTTCCGAAATAAATGATAATAATACTTTACCAGTTTTGATATTTCCAAGTGGGGTGAAAAATATACCACCCATGTTTGTTGTACAATTTTAGTGGGAACTGTATGGCATTTTACGATGATGACGATAGGCTTTGTGTGACTGAGCTTTTTAATAAGGCCAATCCTAAGAGCTAAAGTAACTGTAAAATATTTCACATGAAAAGATTGGAGGTACATTTCACACAGCTTTCCAGTAGCTTGATTAGAATGATAGCAGTGTTGCCGCAGGACGGAGCGATGCGTAAGATTTTGAGACGACAGAGACACGTATCTTCCGTCCTGCTCTCACGTATAGCTGTCCTGCTGTCATTATTATCAAGCTACATTGTTTCGAGTGTAAGTTACCTGCTCGGCGGGCGTGGCCTGCAATATAGCGCCCCCGCAAGCCTCGTCCGCAGCGGAACACCACTCGCCGCCACCGGCTTCTACGCCAAAGTGCACGCATCTGTATAAAACGCATATATATTCTAATTTGATGAATGATTTTAATGGGTTCATACCATCACAGACAGACATTGACGGATGGCAACATAATTCCCTATGCGTCCTCAAATTATCGCCACAATTCATTTATATTAAAAGCGAGTAACAACTTTAACAAGTTATCTAAGGTGCTCAAGCACCTTAGATAACTTGTTAAAGTTGTTCTGTCTTGATCTGTTTAACACTAGTATAGCGAGTGTTAGGCGCCAGTTGAGTAACAGGTTCTTTAATGTGTAATTGTTATGCGTATGTTTTTATCTAAACGTTGCGTTGCGTTGTGATTTATGTGAGCGTTTGATTGTATTTTTGTCTTTTGCTTGTCAAATTTTGTCATTAGTTGTGAAAACCTTTAATTGGCTGTTTGTAGCTATAGGTATTATAAGTATGTTTATTATAAGCTGTTGGTTCTCCAAAAATTAAATAAATAAATAAATAATTTAGTGTAAAAAAAAAGGTATTTTAGCCTGTTACTTAGACCATGAAACTGAAAACTTTCCCTTTGCGTTTTCTTTAAAAAAAAATTACCTCCCATACAAAATTCGCTATGCAGGTCGTGCAGTTTCTATGAAAAGTAGTTTTTTTTTGTATTTCCTATGTTCCTGCGGAAAAGTTGTTTAGTTTTGAGGCCTTATAATATTTTAAAATAGTGCGTACATTTATTTTACATCTTCTAATTTAGTTGATTTAAATTCCCATAATTTAAAGAGTATGCTCAACTCAATTAACGGACTCAGTTTAGTTAGGATTACATTGCAGAATGAATCACCTGATTTACGGAGGAACATGATTCCGTGCTTCTAAACACACGCTAAGCCGTTGGTTCCAGCTACTGTCCATGAATAATAGTCGTTTATGAGGCATTTCAGAGGCCTCTGCAGGCTCAACAACTTTGGACACCACTTTGGGTTTGTGGGGTCATCGACCACACGACATGATGTTGAATTAAGGGAATTTAACGATTTTTCTATAGTTACATGTGATAATTTGAACATATTGCTGAGTTGTATGTTGAATAATAGTTAAGATTTGCATGTATGTTGTAGGATAGGTACAGCGCGTTCAGGATAAGTCTCGTCTATGACGGTAATTTTCTGAGCATGGGTGACAGGCGGAGAGCCAATGAACGACTCGTTTCCTTATCCCCACATGCTGCACTCACCCCCGCGACAAATTTTTTGACTTCTGAGCATTACCGGTCACAGGCAGAGTTATTTTGAACGCCGTATACATATCGCCATCAAGTTATATGTAAACGATAATTGGTCTCCTGGATTAGAGTGTGGTGTGTATATCTCACTTGTTGGCATGGTCGACGCGGATCTGCATGTCGTTGTGTCGCACGCAGTCCACCAGCAGCCGCTCCAGATGGAACAGGTCGTCGGTAGCCGCGAGCTGGAGCAGGCGCGCGAACTGGATGCAGGCGTAGCACTGCGCCGTCTGCCGCACCAGCCGCACGAGGGCCACGTCCGTCAGGGCCGCGCAGTATTGCCCGAGGTCTGGACACAAACAAATAGGGTTCAAATATACATCTGGACTGTTCTTAAGGTTATCCGTTTTCCATACAAAAATTCAAATGACTTGCATTCTTACGCGGGACATAAAATTCTGTTGCAAAACGAACGAATACTGCTATTTTTAGTTAAATTTTTCGCTAATTAATACAAAAATACAGTTAATGTACTGAAAGTACTATTTTTGTTAGCAATTTTTGGTTCAATATAACGATTGTGGGCGTGCGGTCAAAACTGTACGGTTGTGCTTTGTGTGCATGTGTGAGTAATCGTACTCATGTAAACACGGACTGACGAGAGTAATTGACTTTAGTGGACATATGGAGATATTTTTCTTATCGAAATTGTTGTTAGGCGTTGAAGTTGCACGATGAAATTTACGCGAATCAACTTTTTGCACATATACAGGGTGTCTCATTCAAATCGGTCAGTATGGGAAAGTCTGAAACTATAAGACATACGAAGATTTGTTCTTAGGAACCATGTCACCGATTTTGATAAAAAGAAAAACTGCATTCATACATTTGAAAAAAAAGTGTACCCATATTGTATTGAAAAAAACGGTGGTCACTTCGAACACCTACTATGATAAATTAAAGTATGTAAAAACAATGCATTTTATTCATTTTAGACATCGTGTTTCATAGACATTTACTGCTTAAGACCTACACAACCGTTATTTAAACAGAAAAACTGTAAGCTTTTTTTTCAAAACTACCGGGTTCGATTCCCCAGCTGGGTACACTCTTTTTTTCAAATGTATGAATGCAGTTTTTCTTTTTATCAAAATCGGTGACATGGTTCCTAAGAACAAATCTTCGTATGTCTTATAGTTTCAGACTTTCCCATACTGACCGATTTGAATGAGACACCCTGTATAGTTGGTACTTATTGCATTAAAAAATAAAATCTTATATTTGCAGCAGTGGCTCCATCTAGTTGCGTTCGGGGCTAAGCTGGCCGTCACAGATCACCTTAAAGGACAATTTTCAACAAAGATTTCGGACCTGCTTGCTTCGCACGGAATAGATACCTTGCTAACTTATCTTACTATGGGATGACATCTACCAACATGCCCCAAATTTAAATGTCACATCATCGATGATCGCTTGGAAATATTCAAAATAACCCTTCTTTATAGAACGATGCTTTCACTACCTTGTGACTAATTATTTCTTTGATTTTCCTTTTATTACCCTTATTTTTCTGTGATTTCCAAAGATTTTTTAATGGCTTTGAGTTTCCTCAGTTACTGTAACTTTGGTCTGAAGTGGCGACATTGGAGCTCGAGCCAATCTCGTCCAGCAACCTAAGTGGCGACATTAAAGCTCAAGCCAATCTTACCGACAATCTATCTCCCTATAGTTTCTATACATATACAGGGCGTCCCACGGCTATGCCACATGCATGTAAATTACCTTAAGGCGATCCATTTTCCATACTAAATGCAAATGACTTGCATTCTTATGCGGGAGATAAAATGATGTTGGAAAACGAGTGAATACTTCTATTTTTAGTTAAATTTTTCGTTGATTAATACAAAGATACAGCTAGCACTTTATTTTTAACAAGGAGCATATCTGTATTCAAAGATTTTTGAAAATACGCTTACTGCACCGTGGAATCCAACCTATAGACCATCTAGTCTTATCAACCTCATATTAAACACTCATTGGTTTAGAGTACTTCTTACCTGGTCTTTATATTCTCTGTTATTTTTTTTTCATATCAGACAGAAGACTTCCACTGCTTGGCTAGGCAAAGGCTATTCCTGCCCAAAACAATTTTAATTCCATATATTCGGGCCTACTAAAATAACTTATTTGTCACTTTTAAAGGACAAGAGTTTGCCCAATTTCCTCCCAAAATCAAAAGATTTTATAAATGATCAGAACACTATGAAAACTAAAAATTATGTGTTCTTCTAAGAAACACCCATGGCAATGTAGGCTGCCATGGCTATCAACTCCACCCTGCACCCTGTACATAAAAATAAAACTTAACTTATGTTCTATTTTTGCGCGGCCTGTTCCTTGGCAGCTAATATTGTCCCGTTTTATTCCCACAGCTGCTGCAGCTGCGGAGACGCCAGCCCCACCACGTTCAGTATACTCACTGGGTTAGTTCAGTATACTCACTGGGTTAGTTCAGTATACTCACTGGGTTAGTTCAGTATACTCACTGGGCTCCTCCTGTAGCTGGGTGACCACAGCCTTCACGTTGTGGCAGATGGTGAGCGGGTCGAACTCGACCTCCATCCACGCGTACAGCTGCTGCAGCTGCGGAGATCCAGCCCCACCACGTTCAGTATACTCACTGGGTTAGTTCAGTATACTCACTGGGCTCCTCCTGTAGCTGGGTGACCACAGCCTTCACGTTGTGGCAGATGGTGAGCGGGTCGAACTCGACCTCCATCCACGCGTACAGCTGCTGCAGCTGCGGAGATCCAGCCCCACCACGTTCAGTATACTCACTGGGTTAGTTCAGTATACTCACTGGGCTCCTCCTGTAGCTGGGTGACCACAGCCTTCACGTTGTGGCAGATGGTGAGCGGGTCGAACTCGACCTCCATCCACGCGTACAGCTGCTGCAGCTGCGGAGATCCAGCCCCACCACGTTCAGTATACTCACTGGGTTAGTTCAGTATACTCACTGGGCTCCTCCTGTAGCTGGGTGACCACAGCCTTCACGTTGTGGCAGATGGTGAGCGGGTCGAACTCGACCTCCATCCACGCGTACAGCTGCTGCAGCTGCGGAGATCCAGCCCCACCACGTTCAGTATACTCACTGGGTTAGTTCAGTATACTCACTGGGCTCCTCCTGTAGCTGGGTGACCACAGCCTTCACGTTGTGGCAGATGGTGAGCGGGTCGAACTCGACCTCCATCCACGCGTACAGCTGCTGCAGCTGCGGAGATCCAGCCCCACCACGTTCAGTATACTCACTGGGTTAGTTCAGTATACTCACTGGGTTAGTTCAGTATACTCACTGGGTTAGTTCAGTATACTCACTGGGTTAGTTCAGTATACTCACTGGGCTCCTCCTGTAGCTGGGTGACCACAGCCTTCACGTTGTGGCAGATGGTGAGCGGGTCGAACTCGACCTCCATCCACGCGTACAGCTGCTGCAGCTGCGGAGATCCAGCCCCACCACGTTCAGTATACTCACTGGGTTAGTTCAGTATACTCACTGGGCTCCTCCTGTAGCTGGGTGACCACAGCCTTCACGTTGTGGCAGATGGTGAGCGGGTCGAACTCGACCTCCATCCACGCGTACAGCTGCTGCAGCTGCGGAGATCCAGCCCCACCACGTTCAGTATACTCACTGGGTTAGTTCAGTATACTCACTGGGCTCCTCCTGTAGCTGGGTGACCACAGCCTTCACGTTGTGGCAGATGGTGAGCGGGTCGAACTCGACCTCCATCCACGCGTACAGCTGCTGCAGCTGCGGAGATCCAGCCCCACCACGTTCAGTATACTCACTGGGTTAGTTCAGTATACTCACTGGGCTCCTCCTGTAGCTGGGTGACCACAGCCTTCACGTTGTGGCAGATGGTGAGCGGGTCGAACTCGACCTCCATCCACGCGTACAGCTGCTGCAGCTGCGGAGACGCCAGCCCTACCACGTTCAAGCGGACCACGTCTGCAAACAAAATTATCCATTTTTATAGATGTCACAAATCTTTTATAAAAATCAGGTTTTTGATTAAAAAAAACGTAGATTTTCATATTTTGATGGAAAACCTGATTTTATCAAAAACCTGCGACATACAGGAAAAATACAAAAAAGAAAGTAAGGTTCTACTATCTGCACTTGAATCCATAGATTGCAAAACCAACAAGCTCTCTGGTAATGAGATACTGATGGAAATCGAGTTTTAACTTGTTTAAAATACAGCTTCATTTAAAACTTTTGCACTTTGTAAACATTTACATATTGTTAAGACTTGACTACATGAGTAAAATATAAATCACTAACCTTTGAGCAAGTTAGCCCTGGTCGGGGGCTGAGCTAGACCGAGCAACACTGCCAAACGTTGAGCCTTCTCCATGGGACTCTTGTCAGTCTCCACAAACCGATCAAACTCAGGGTGCTGTGAGGGCAGAGGCACCGACAGTACCGCTACCAGCACGCGGCATGCCATCCTTGCGGGAAATATTGTAATTTCGTAAAAAAGACATTTTCTGATAGACCACCCACAGATCTCCACAAGAACCGATCCCGCATAAATATTACAGATAAAAAAAAAACTGGTTATAAGAAATGGTCGGCGACTTATTTTCTTTGGGTCATTATCATTAGGCCGGCAAAAGGAAATTATATCATGATTTCTTTTCTTTCTCTTCGCGCTATGTTTCTGGAAGAGAGTTGTATGTGAATAGTGTTTGCACACATTAAAAAAAAATTGTAAGCATAGCATTATAACAGAATTTTTTCTCACGGGAGTGAGAATTGCTACAATAATGTTTAGTGTAAAAACCATCACCTCTGAGATACGTAGATTACTTCAATGAACATCAAGATTTAGAGTGAATAAATAAAAAATAATAAATTTTTATTTTATTTAATGTTGCATGTATTTTTACTTATAATAATTGTAATATTAAGATATGGAAAAATCAAGAATAAAAGCTTTTATTTTATTTATTTAAATGTGTAGACTTTAAATAACACAAACCACACAAGTATAATGCGGCCTGTCGCGTCAAATGTACGGTATGCTCTACCTCCGAGGCCTACCATCTCGTAACAACTGATCTATTACAAATGGGATTTATTTCGGAGGCTTTTATTATATTATAAGTAACTATTTACTATGTGTAAATTTTGGGAGAATGTAATTGATTAAAAGTAAACTTAAACAGGAAAGCTCCTTGTTGATTCAAATTAAACTCGTAACTTTCTTGTATATTGCACGACCGTTACACAATAAAATTTTGTCGCCGATAATAATTAGTAGAAAAAAAGATGCTCAGAAAATGGAAGTGCTCAGAAACGATTTTTTTTATTTCATATCAAAAATCTTACTTCTGCAACTCCTCCTGCGTTATATTCTTCTTCATTTCCCTGGACAGCTGGAAAAGTTTCAACAGTGCCGCGGCGTGGAACAGACAGTGCCCTGCCTTCCAGAATACTAGGGCCAACTTCCCATAGTAATTGGCCATGGTCTTCGCTACTGGGGTCTTCTTGGACATGTTCATTAGGTTGTGGATGTCCTCGATCGCTTTGTACGCTTCCTATTATGCAAAACAAAAATATTGTCAAAAAGAAGACACATATTACACCCTGAAGATGCCCTAACTCTCTATTCAAGGCAGTTCATCAGCTTCTTTGAGGCTGTCAGTGAAATTTCATTAAGTATGTAATTTTAAAAATTCTGTAATAAGATTGTTTAGAGGTAGTTTTTTCTGACCATTACAATCTGTCAAAGCGCACTCTTGATTATGGCGCGATACATTTACATCTTTGCCTCAGAATAAAAATTGTGTAATGTGGACCGGACACATGATGCGGTCTGCCACCGGAAAATGGTGTCAAATTGTAACAAACTGGTACCCCCGGGATGGCAAGAGAAGCAGGGGACCCCAGCCAAAAATATGGGAGGACGAAATCAAAGAAGTGGTTGGGCCTATGTGGAGAAGAGTCTCCAGAGACAGACATGAGTGGAAATGGCTTGAGGCAGTCTTCCTACAGAGGCATTCAATGATCATTGACATTTTGTAGCATTTATTACCATACTAGTGTGTGCAGACAAGGTGGCGGAGGCCTTGCACAAATAGTGACCCTGTTCTACAGAAGTTTTATTGCTTTACTGATACACACTTTTATTTATAATTTTACTGTGGAAAGGGAAATAAAGGCTATTTTCATTTTATTTTTTATTTATTAATAAGATTGTTTAGAGGTAGTTTTTTCAGACCATTACAATCTCTCAAAGCGCAGTCTTGATTATGGCGCGATACATTTACATCGTTGCCACAGAATAAAGAAATAGTACTATGGGACACTTTCCGTTGACTCATCCTCCTGTGGGTCAGTTGTACTGAATTTGCAGGTCAATGCTTCTTCCAGTTACAAATTCGCGCTCTTTGTATGCCGTGTCCGGGGTATGGCGTCATTAAATCATATAGTTAGGGTGCTGGCTGCAATTTGGGTATATGATTTGCTCATGATTTATATTAATAGGGAGAAAGCAAAAAGAAAGAAAATAAGATACTAAATAATGTTTTTTTAGTCTGCCTTTGTGGCTCCTGTTTAAAATACTTCTGAAGATGTAGAAAATCGAAGAGGCAGACAAGCAGGGCTCTGCATTATCACGGGACGAAGTAGTGAATTATTGTATTTTGAAGAGCTGTAACTTTACGACGCAGGGCTATTATGGTGGCAGACCATTTTTCTGGGGTTTTATACATTGTATTTAATCAGAAAGTCATAGTCTGCCAGGTGTATGTTTCATTGTCAAATTTTAAAATAGTTGACTTAATTCCTCAAAAACGCAGGGGTGTGGATGTCCACCAATATTTTTTGTATCTTCTAGAGGATGCTCCTTATCATCAGTCAAAGAGGCAGACATGAGCAAATCATATATAAATTTGTCCTTCATCACCCTTACTAATACTTCAATATGGCGCGTTAAATGACCTTCAACCATTACTGAAGACTAAAGTGCATGAATTATAAACATTTGACTGACCTGCCACAACTCCATCTGAATGGCGCTGTCAAGCTGGAAGAGACGTGTCTCCAGATTCAGCTGCTGTGTTTCGGGCTTAGAGATGCTCACATTGCCAGTTTGCACCTGAACAAAAAAATTACAGTTAGAGATTACTTACAATAACTAACAATTCTAACAAAAAAATATAAATTGTTGGGCGAAAGTTATATACCCCACCCAAGTATGCATGTCGCAATAAACATACCTATGATTGTTTAATGACATTTGTAAATTAGATATGATCATTTTTGTAAATAGAATATTATTAAATAAATATAAAGGAAAATAGAACAATATGTTTGGTAGGTTTGTTCCATTTTTGAGTGTATCTGTATTAATCTGTATTAATCATCCCAATTCAGGTTTGCACAAGTTACTCAATAAAAGATAATCGTGATGAAAACAATAAGCAGACCAGCCCTAAAGTAGAGCCAACATAAGAAGTCCGTTTTGACGTTTCCTTAACACCAACGCATAGAGTTTATTTTTCTTTGTAGGTAACAATTTTTCATACATTCAAATGTATGATATATGAGCTGTCAACAGCTGTCACAAAAGACCTATTACGATGGCCATACTTTAGCTTGTTTGTACCCGATACCCATGCAGGCAAGAGTGTTTTTTAGGGTTCCGTACCACAAAAGAAAAAACCGGTCAAGTGCGAGTCGGACTCGCGCGCCGAGGGTTCCGATATACCTATAGTATTTTTGGAAGCAATAAAGTCCATTTTCAGGACCGCAAAACTAAATTTGTTTGTAAAGGTTTTTTGCAGATTTCTGAAAAACTGTGCAACTTAGAAAGATCGTTTTATTTTTGCTGTAAAGTTTATATAAACTTCTGTCAACTGTAATTAATTCAGATTTTTCCTTACTCAAACTTCGGAGATAAGGGGGGGGGAATGGTATTTTTCTTGACATTTTTCATCATAACTTTAAAACTAAGAAATTTAAAAAAATACAAAAATATATTTTAAAATGTACAAGTAAAGCCCTTTCATATGATACCCCCTCGACCTAGTAGCGACAATTTGAAATTTGGCCCCCCCTATTTTGGCCCCCGTTATATTAATAATCATACTTTTTTAAAAATTTTTTCTTGTGCAATTAAGTTGGGCAACTATATTCTAAAACTATTCCAAATTTCAGGTTGATAGCATAAGTGGTTGCTGAGATATAGAGGTGTGACAGACAGACGGACAGACAGACAGACAGAGCGGCACCATAAGGGTTCCTTTTTTTTACCATTTTGGTATCGGAACCCTAAAAACGGAACCCTTATAGGATCACTTTGTTGTCCGTCTGTCTGTCTGTCTGTCTGTCAAGACCCTTTATTTCACGAACGGGTAAAGGTATCAGGTTGAAATTAATACCATATATTAGGATCCATGAACCACACAAGATCTGAAAATTTCAATTTTTTACAACGACGCAATCAAAAGATATGGCATTTTATGTCCTCATCTCCATACATTTATTCAAAAATGAAAAACCTACAGGGTACTTCCCGTTGACCTAAAATTATGAAATTTAGCAAGAAGCTAGGTCTCACAGTACAAATAATGGAAAAAGTCTGAAATCATTAAATATTACAACTTTTCTCACAACTAATGGTAACCAATTGTGGTGAGCTCCCGTTTCAAGAACATTCATATAAGAGAGGGGTCAAGTTGGATGGTTGCTGAGGCGATTTTTGTTTTAGTTCTATTTAAAAACGGGAACACTTACAAACTTGAAAATTGGTATGTTTATAGGGCATAGGCTATAAAATAACAACATATAATAAAATTTGGTCAAGCGCGTGTCGGACTCAAAAAATCTAGCACATTAACTTACTGAAATTTCAACTAATACAATTATGTTTATGTGGTGTTACGGAACCCTCAGTGCGCGAGCCCGACTCGCACTTGGCCGGTTTTTTTATATGCATAACACAAGGGTTTCTAAAAGAAACATATATAATAGGTCTTTACCTATGAAATTGCCGAAATTTTCTTACAGATTAATGAGATCATAATTCCTATAATTCTAATGCTATTGTTTTCATTTGATTTATATTTGAAAGTTGACTTCAAGGTTATCAATTTACGCATAAAATAAAGTTTTTATTTTTAGTTTGATATATAAAATTAAAGGTTTGAAAATTGTTCGTCTTAAAGGTCGTCCGATTTCATCATTAGATTTGTTATATTTTTTTACAGATAATATTTTTCGAAAATTAAATTTAAGCTTCTGTTAGCTTAATGTCTTTCCAATAATGCTTTAAAAAAATTGGATTTATAATTCCTAAGAAAAATGCAAAAATGTTAGTACTGAAAATTATGTTTACCTAAAATTCGCCATACTATACGGCAATTTCATAGGTAAAGACCTAATACTAAAAAACGAAAAAAAAATCCATTGCTTCATACAACTTCAGCTGGCTAAGTCATAAGGATATTGTCAATATTTTTCAACATGTTTCTGTGGGGAAAGTTATTGGGTTATTGTAAACTGTACACCTCCCAAGATCACCTGGGTCAAAGAATTTATAATTAGAAAAGAGGGGCAGCTTAATGCATACTGTCTTGAAGCACCATTTGTAAATTTTCCTTATCAATATCCACACATTAATTTGAATACGTGCCATAGGTCAGGGGTGGGCCAGTGTCAGTAAAAACTTTCCCAAAGGAACATGGGTCTAAAAACGTCATATGTACCCCACGTTAGTCAAATACTGTTTACTTTCATTCACTAACACATAGAGATTGGCATCCAACACATTTGGGAAAGTGGATTTTGGCATCCAACTCTAGAAGACTGCACTGCTGTCTTGCATGATTTCTTACCAGAAAACAGAGTCTTCTTCTTCTAGATTTATTTTTTGTGCCTGCTGCTGATTTTCAATTCAACCAAAATCAAGTAAAAACAAAGCAACAGAATTGGTTATTTTTATTTTATAGTTATTGATACAGCTTAAATAAGCCACTGAACCCACCCCTGACCTATGACACACATGTAAAACAACCTGTATGTATGTGCGAATATATAAGTTTATGTGGAAAATTAAGAGATGGCGCTAGGTTATTTTTTTAAAAAAAGGTCTCAAGATGCGACTCTTTTCCCCCCTATGTTATTATATACTCTTTGACCCAGGTGGTCTCGCAGATGTACGGCTTACAATAACCCAAGTTATTCAGTTTTCTTAAAAAAAAAACACCTGTAAGTTCATTTTTAGGCAATCAAATCATTTGTTGAGGTTGAGGTCAACACAATTGCATTTTAAAAAGTTCATTATCAAATCATAGTATGTATTTCCAAAAGGAATTTACAAATTAAAAAAAATTGTGGCAGTGTCACTTTTTTTTTCAAACATGGCGCGGCGCCACTTTGTTTGTGAAGCAACTAACGTCAGCAATATTTATTTATTTTATTTAACTTTTTATTGTACACATAAAACATTCAAACAAATAATGCATTTAGAAAATAGACACAACAGGTACTGATTATTTCAACTTGGAAATTTCATCCAGCATTATTATGAAATAGCAATATGTAATATTATGAAAAAGCAATATGTAATATGAACCGAGATTTTGATTTGATTGCAAAAAAGATAAAATGTGCAGGTATTAAATTAACACAGACCACATTTTAGAATGCGGAATGTCGCGTCAAACCCACAACATGCTTTTCCTCTGAGGCCTACCATCTCATAACAATTGATATGTTAGAAATGGGATTTATTTCAGAGGTACAAATTTTTTAACTATACAAATAACTGTCAAATAGCAGAATAAAGGAAATAAGCATATCTGTATACCCCACCAGGATTTGAACCTAGAACTCTCTGCACAGAAGGCAAACACATACCAACTACACCAAAGAGGGTTACATACACTCAATTGAAATAGAGAGTTATTTTCTAGGCAAATACATTACCTGTAAATATGTACAGTAGGCATTGTTTTCAAATTTCAAGCAGTAACAATAAAGTAACAAAAATGATTATGACAACTTACTTTACTTACAGTAGGCTTACAAATATCCTCAAGATGTTTGCGCAGCTTGTCACATAGCTTCCTGAACTCCGTCTTGCGAGAGTATTTGAGGCAGAATTGGAACGCCATCCGAGCAATGTCATGGTAGAGCGTTTCAACATGAGCATTTGTACGCAGCAGCTCTAAGCATTGGCAGTAGGATTCCCAGAGAAATTTCACCTAGGTGACAATAGTTTTCTGATTAATTTTTTTGGTCTAACATAACAAAAGTACTAACTAGAAGTGTGCACTTAAGATAACAGCCAAAAAACATATCATAGCTAGGCAAAAGCAAGTATCACCACTGCATTAAAACAGTTCCCATGACAGTTCCATAATATTTTAAAAGTGTCTCTACTTGGTGGTAACACTTTGACCTTGAGTGGGTCTATGATTTCTGGCGACTGCAGCATAGTGCTGGTTCAGCTTATACTGGTTTTGTTTCTACGTGCTTAATGCCATACATACAAAATTCTTAATTGTTGATCCTATTGTGAATCCTATTTAGTTGTTGGTCCTATTGTTATAAGTAGATGCCTTTTACACCATTGTAAATATATGCATTATGATAAAGATTATATTTTTTTATATCACTACAACTACTTACTACCTCTACTCTAAGTGAATTAGATCCTTTGCGAGCAAAATATTTCTTTTTAGCCACACAAGGCACATGTTTGTAATCATAATACATGTACAGAACCCCCTTTGCATTATTTTATTTAAAATACTACTATTTAGCAATATTTAAATTTCTAACACATTTTACGATCAAAATAGGCATCACTTTGTTTAATTAACGTCTTATTATTTCATGGAATCCAATTGAGCATAAGCTTACCCATGGAGTAAGGATGGTCCTATCAGACCTATCCTGTGCATCTTCTCCAGACACAGCACTGAGCAGGATGCTCTCAGGAGTTGCCAAGTTATCCAGGTCATCAGTTTCAATAACAGCTTGGGTGGACTGCGCCCTTGCTGCCTCTGTTCTTTCTTCAGCCATTCGGAGGTAGCCTCTGTAAATATTAAAAATATATTTTACACATTTAGAAATTTTAGGGTTTTCTTATGTTAATAATATGTACCTTCTTTGCCATGATTATCTTTTGAATCATGTGAAAATTTCAATATCATCACTTTCATCTATTGGATTTGGATTGTAGAAAGATACTTAGTCAAAAGTTTGGAATATTTTTAAGCTTTTGAGTATCTTATCTTTCTACTCACCTGCTGTTTCCTTGGACAAGAGTTGCTTCTACAGTAAAAACTACAAAGCAACATTAGATCAAGGAACACAAAACAAATTAGTTACCTATTTATGTAACATAAAAATAAACATTTTATTACCTGATAACCTGTTCCAATGATCCAACATTTACAGACTGAAACATGTTTCTGTATTGAAACAAGCCTTCTTTGGCAATATGTGACTTGCGAAGGTCCACGCAAAGCTCCAGGTACTTGAACATGATGGGCTCCAGTACCGACTCGGACCAGTTGTACGCCCATTTCTTGTTGCGGAACACCTCTTGCAGCGTGTCTAGGGCTCTGGCCGGCTTGTCCAAGTCCATAAACTCTAAGGGACGTCAAAACAGCGAATAATATTTTCGATTGGTTATGCAAACATTTCATATTTTTAGAGGAGCATCAACGTAAATATATAAAAGCTAATTTAGTTTTTATGTAAAATTAACTGTAATGAATGGGTTGAATAGCGAGAAATGGCAGATACGACGAACGAAAGGTCACATCATCGGCACATGCAACGTGGAATAGATAGCCAAAACTTGTACCAACCATTAGCCCGCTTGAGGGCATTTTCCGGTCTCTGACCGTATCGAGCCATGTTGATTGTTCACTAATCACTTCATTAACACAAATTTGGGTCCACAAATAACGGCGAGGAAGAATAAAACCGAAATTATTCTTCGACACCGGCCTGTCTGGCGACAGACCAAAATCAAAATGGCTGTTGTTCGCTCAGGGGTGCGTTTCAAAACGGTGTAAAAATAACCTGACAGCAGGATAGCTTTATATGACGACTATATGTGTGGTTGAGACAGAGTACAATATTGGTTCTTCAGTACGGATTAAAACCTGCTCATGAGCTTTGTGTGCGGTTTTAGCGCGCTAATACTGTGCGTTCCATATTGCACTAACAGACTGCTTTAGAGCACTGTGAGCGCGCTTAAGTCGGTCCAAATTGACCTAAAGCGTGCTCTAAAGCACTCGCTCGTTCACCGCCTTACGTCATTGATGACGTCATCGTTTCTGCTATCAGTGCTTTAGTCAAATAGGTGGAGCAGTGAAAGCGCTAATGTCAAAATCGATTTGACACATAGAATCCCACACATTTGCAGCCAGCTGATGTCTCTTAAGTTTTGATTTTAATGAGTTTGTCTCTAATGGAAATGAGAGTGGATTTGGCGCACATTTTTCAGCGATTAGCTTAGGCTTTGTTAAAGAAAATAAAAACAAAACTGACATTTTGACAGATGAACACGTGAGCGCGCTTAAATCCATTCCAAATTGACTAGAGCCATTAAAGCAGTGATAGCTTTGTGAGCGTGCTAAATCAATTTGGACCGTCCGTGAGTACTGTATACGCTTTTAGCAGCGTTTGTACAATTTGGAACACAGCCATAGTCGGTTCAAAACTTGCTCGTATTCACTCGTTTAAGTGACGTGACGTCATCAGTGACGTCACTTTAGCGCGCTATCATTGCATACGAAAATGAGGTAGTGCAGCGTGTGCGAAACGTCAAACTCATAAGACATTTGTCATCAATCTCGTTTTCGAGAGATTTTTTTCAACTTTTTTTGGGGTTTTAGATTAAATTATCTTATCGAATAATCATTATCTCTCAATAATTTCTTAAAACGCAAAACAAAATCAAACTTTTAATTTTTCTCAGTGACATTGACATAAGCGCGCTCTAGTCTGGTTTAAAACTGTATTCGATGATATTCGACGAATGCACGCATATAGAAATAAACCGACTATATTCAGTGAATGTGATGTGTGCGTTGATTTCAAGAAACAATCCGTAGTGCTTGTTTTTAGGGTTCCGATACCAAAATGGTAAAAAAAAGGAACCCTTATGGTGCCGCTCTGTCTGTCTGTCTGTCTGTCTGTCCGTCTGTCTGTCACACCTCTATATCTCAGCAACCACTTATGCTATCAACCTGAAATTTGGAATAGTTTTAGAATATAGTTGCCCAACTTAATTGCACAAGAAAAAATTTTGAAAAAAGTATGATTATTAATATAAAGGGGGCCAAAATAGGGGGGGCCAAATTTCAAATTGTCGCTACTAGGTCGAGTGGGGTATCATATGAAAGGGCTTTACTTGTACATTTTAAAATATATTTTTGTATTTTTTTTAAATTTCTTAGTTTTAAAGTTATGATGAAAAATGTCAAGAAAAATACCAGTCCCCCCCCCCTTATCTCCGAAGTTTGACTAAGGAAAAATCTGAATTAATTACAGTTGACAGAAGTTTATATAAACTTTACAGCAAAAATAAAACGATCTTTCTAAGTTGCACAGTTTTTCAGAAATCTGCAAAAAACCTTTACAAACAAATTTAGTTTGCGGTCCTGAAAATGGACTTTATTGCTTCCAAAAATACTATAGGTATATATATCGGAACCCTCGGCGCGCGAGTCCGACTCGCACTTGACTGGTTTTTTTGTGTATGTAAAACTTCGTCCACACACGGCAATCTGATTGCCAATCTGACTACGAGTGAGTTCCAAAACGGTAAGCAGCACCACAATGTGATGTGACGTACTTGATGAAAGAATGTAAGGGACCATTTGAGAGAATGATGCCTGTAAGCACTTCTTCTTCTTATTTAAGAGCTCCACTCTTGTCAGTGGAGTATCACTAAGCACTATTCAGTGTTAATTTATGTGTGCCGGTTTATAGGCTAGGCTAGTATGATGTTATTATTTTAAGTGAATGTTGTATTTTTTAATGTATTTTGTATCTTTGTAACGCTTTGGATTTTTTTTCTGTTATGTTACAATGAATGTATGTATGTAAATAAATAAATAAATAAATAAATTTGACAGCAGTCTGTCTCGACCACACCGATAACCGTCATATAACGCTATCCTGCTGTCAGAGTAATTTTTACCCGATTCGGAACGCAACCTAGATAATAAAGATAAATGGCAGTAAAGGCCCCCATACAAAGCCCTACCTGCAGGGCCCTGCTTGCAGTGCGTGCTGCCAATCGTGCATGCAGGGCCGACAAAATCGCCGTTACATCGGCCCTGCAAGACCACACACAGTACGATTGGCAGTCCGCACTGCAAGCAGGGCCCTGCAGGCAGGGCTGGGCCGTTTTACGAGCGTAGCGGGCAATACACTATCCAATCTAGCATCGTGCACCTAGCATCGTGTAAATGCAGTTCGACAGGTAGATCCTCGAGCGAGGGTAGACTTGGAACTAGCTGCATTTACACGATCCAAACTGAACACTACTGATCTGACATGTTTCTCACCAAGGTTCTCAATGAGATTGTATTGGAACGCGACCCCAATTGACAGGTGCCATGCCAGCGCTTTTAGTGGCCGTTCCGTTTTGGGTATTAATTACCCTTTGACAGCAGTCTATTTCGACCACACATATGGATGTCATATGAAGCTATCCTGCTGTCTAGGTCATTTCTACCCAATTCGAAACGCGCCCCTAGTTTCAGATTTGACAGATAATAAAAGGCGCGTTTCAAATCGGTAAGAAATTAACTTGACAGCAGGATAGCTTTACATGACGTCCGTATGAGTGGTTGAGAGAGACTGCTGTCAAAGTGTAATTATTACTCGTATTGGAACACAGCCCTTATCTGATCAGACATATTTTATATTTCTCAAATTTCCTTGAAAACATACAAGACGTATACCTATACGTATTGTTATTTTAGATCATAAACATTTAACCTGTGCAAATAAGATTAATTTCATTGTAATGTGTAGTAATCGAAAACATAACCTCCAAGATGAAGCTGGTCACTAAAGTTAAGGTTCGCCTCTTCCGAAGCCCTTACACAATTTGTTATATTTCCAAAGACCAAGTCGTGTTGCCTGATCAAAAGTATTACAAATCCATAGGTGTAAATACTGGGGATTGTAGTGACATTGATATTGGGGATGTGGAAACAACAGAAAAGAAGAAACTCAAGTATACTGCAACAGCATTGTTTCTGCAGCCTTTTGTGAAGGAGTGCTTGAATTCAGGAGTATACAGATCAAAAGTACTAACATATTTAAATGAATTGAGTGGATATCCGGAGGGTGGAATAGTATTTTTAAAGCTAATTTTGGAACCTCCAGACCAAGAGGTCATCGATTATGCATGGTATGTATTATTTGTTTGGCACATCTATGTTAATTTAATTCACACCTATAAACTAGCTATTTCTTTTTACATTGAATTGATTTTAAAATTTGTCCATTTACAGGAATGAAAGAATACAGAGGCTGGTGTGGAGCAGAGTTGAAATAGAAAATGCATTTTCTTGGCTTTCCACACTAGGAGGGGCTTACTCTGCTTTAGGAGACTATTTTGAACATTGTGTAAGTATAATCAATCAATAAAGGAGTGATAATATTAGTCCTAGACCTCAATAGAATCTTCAGTACATATTTTTATGTATTGGCCTGTTGGAGACTCTGCGTTCTTTGCCTTAGATTGCAGGTTCGATCCCTCATTCATTTTAATGTGGTTGTTTTGTCTTTTATTTATTTACCAGTTCCTGATACAGTACAGGCTTTGCCTAGTTTGGGATAGATGACCTTGTGTGATATCCCCTATATTTTGCAATTTCAGGCCGATGAAGCTGGCCGAATATCATTAAGACAGTACAAGCTATCCAAAATGCTCGGTGACGATGCATTGGCTGCTAGAAGTTGCCTCTATTCTGCTCTCTCTGAAGCCCAAAAAGGAAATTTGAAACTATCGCGTCGCATAGTAAGGAAGGTTGTATCGTTTGGTGTAAAAAATCAGGATAGACGTCTTATCCGAATGTGCCAAGGTGTTTGGGCAAAGTTGAAATACTTAAAGGAGCAACAGGGGCAGCTAAATGTAGAAAAAAAGGTTCCTACAGAAAATGGTGTAGTAAAAACGTAATGGGTAGGTATATCTGATATCAAAAACAAGATTTGTCCAGTTTGTCCTCACATTCTTACACTAAGGGTTTTGCAATAAAATACCTAAAGAACCGCTTGTTCTCCTGTTATTTCAGAAGATACTGGAGCATTTTTATGTATATAGAGTCAATGTAATTTATATGGTGCTGTAAATAAATGTTATACTTTTTAATAAGGTTTTTCTTAGAGAGCCACGTATCAGGCTCGCATGCAAACCCTATGCTGACCCATAATGCACAGAGGTGAAATAAAAACTGGCAAAGTGCGAGCCCGACTTGCACTCTAAGGGTTCATACCTGTCCATCCACCATATGGTATAACACAAGCTTCTGTACTTTGATTTTAAAAACTCCATATCCTCACAAACCTGACCCTGTTCCTGGAAGACCAAGCTATGCTCTGCATAATTAAAATATAATCGGGTGAGCAAGCTATGCTACTCAACAACAGATGGCGCTGTAAGTTTCTAAAACACGTAAAGATATTATAAAAAATATGGTGAAAACGAATTTTCCCAGACATGAAACCTATCTAGATCAATTTTTCACCACCGAGAAAAGTTGTAATACTTAATAAAATTTTAGAATTTTTCCTTTGTTTGTACTATAAGACCTAGCTCATTATTAATTTCATGATACAAAGTCAACGGGAAGTACCCTATAAATTTTGATTGGTTCGTATATTAATGGCCGTATCTTTGTGATGTCATAGAAGCTTGAAATTTTCACACCATCAAAGGTCCATGGATTTAAATATTTGATAACAATTTTATCTTTGCGAGGAAATGGGTCTCGACAGACAGACAGATGTACAACAAAGTTATCCTATGAGTGTTGCAGTTTTTTTCCTTTTGATGTACGGGGGCTATGCATTCTGGTGTTCCACCCAAGACAGGCTAAAGTTGGGAGATGCAAATAATGTAGGTGGCGCGCATACCATTTAGGCGCATTTTGTCCGATTTTCAAATTGTCTAGCAGGCTCAAAATGTCTAATTCGCAATTTGCAATGCTCAAACTCATACTCCGCACACACCGTCATGTTCTCCAAATGTTAGATTCTTGTTATGTCTCAACCTCATTTTCAACTTAGAAATAGACATCTGTCCTTGATTCGTAGAGCACGTTAAGGACCACCCTATACTCGTAGTAGAGGCTAAATTGATGATTACTAAACAATTTCTCATGGTGTGTGGACACCTCTAGAGATGACCTGGAAGAAAGTCCCACAAAATCCCAGGTGGGAACAGCTGGAATTACGTGTCCCTATCTTTGGCTTTGTTAATTTTCTTACAAAACTATAGGATTTAGGATTAAACTATCTATGACTTAAATAATCTACAAATCCTCTACAATACAATATGATATCCAAGTGCTCTTGGTTCTTGGAAAATGGTGCACAAGCGAATTTGTCCTCATATTATTTACCTAGAAAAGAATACCCCATATACTGTTGGGAAAACAAGATTTCATTTTATTTTTGACTCAGGAAACTCGCGGATTTAGAGGTGTCAATGCAATAGCACCGAAACAAAAATCGTTTCAACATTTGAAGATGGCGGTCGTGTTTTTATTTAAATTTTAGTTTTACCTGTTTATTGATAAGTTTAATGAATAATTTTGATTGGGTCTTATGCATTAAACGTCATTCAAAGTGAACATCTATTAGAAGATTAGAATACATGCATTTTCTGGAATTTTTGGATGGAGAGAAGCGGACTTCGTGACTTCAATAATTTTCCCTATCAACTTATCGGAGTCATCGTGGTGCACAGGCTTTCCTCGTCGTCGATCTTCGAGATGTGGATTCCTGTGTAAATCAATCTTTCACTGGACATTGGCGTGTCGCCATAATTTTGTAACAATTCCTTTACTTCGACATTGGCGAAATACGTTTTGTAATGAGATGTGATGCCATTAAATAAATATACAATACAATTTATACAACACGGGGGTGATATTTTCATACCTACAATTTGGATATATTTTTTGTTTTAAATCCTAACTTATGTGGTTATAGACTAAAACTGCTACTCACAACTAGTTGTGTCCGGATATTGCCTGTGGTCCACCTGCATTCACTTGGGTGTACCACGGTCATTTAGTGTGGGTTGCACCATCTAATTTAACCATAACCGAATATACGCGTCTTGCTTTCTCCGCACCCTAGAGAGCAAGAGGCGTGTATTTTATTTTTATTCCTTTATTTTTATTCCCCAAATTACCTGTAGACTCGGTTTTAAGTCAGAACGGAAAAATATTTGCGCAGGCAAAGGATTCTTTTGGTGTAAAAAAACAGTACGATGATGCTTCTAGGGGTGATTCTACATCACTAAGAGATTGAATAAATTTTTTTTTATAAAAAAGTTATTTATAGCACAAGAAGAAATAAAGCGCAGAATCAGACGGTGCAACCTACCCTATAAGAGTTTGTTCTGAGAATCATATTTTTTCAGCGGGGACCGTAAAATGAATGAAGCCGATATAGTCCATAGTGTCCAGGCAATATGATTGCTCCATATTCCTAGCTTAGAGCTGCGCTCGAAAATGGAGCAATTCTATTGGTTGGAATTTTTCCAGCTCAAGTGAGCTACCTACCTCGTCAAGTCTCAGTTAGTTCCTAGCATAGATCTGGTGAACAGAACTACTAAGACTAGACGAAAAGGCTGAGCCTTCCTTGCCCAGGAGTGGGGAATAGCAAGATAATGAAAAACTGTTCTTGCATATAAAGTATAAAATATATTGTTTATTGAAAATGCATTTTTTAATACATTATGGAGAAATTACACGATTTTTAACAAAACAATGGACATGACTCAACAACCAAAATGGTTGACACTGAACCAAAACTTAAATCACAGTAAAATTCATATGGCCTAACGGTAAAACACTTGCAGTAAATATAAAAATAATAAGTATAATTTATACGTATTTCATATCTAGTCAAAACAGTGTATTGAATATTTCTCATAGCACATTTGGTGGTAACTGAATAGTGTATACAAAATAAATTGATGGTAGCTATTTTTAAAGTTAAATGAACAATGTAAATCATAATTGCATTATAATTAAAAAAACAATAGTTAATTCATTATTTCTTAATCCATTATTTCTTACATAAAATAACTTTAAAATTACCAAGAAATTACAACAGACTGCATTACTTATCGAACAAAACTGGACAGTACAGACTATCAATGCAACGATAGGACAAATCTGTTTCATAACTCCTTTTGGTAGGTTATTCTCTACAGCATACCGGGCAAGCGAGAGTACCCATTGGATCCCAGGCTGGCAGTACTTTCGGCTCTTGTTTAAATACTTCTAACACTTGACTGGGCACGTATTTTTTGTCTACAACGACTTCGAAAACGAATTCTCTGAACCAAGGTTCAGTGAGCAGCAGGTACCCCTTGTCATATTCTTTGTCGCTGTAGGAGTTCTCTACGCGGAATTTCTTGGGATTACCTTGCTCCTGGAAAAATTAAAAATGTAATGGAATACTCGATGTTTATAAGCACAGGAAACATTCGTCGGTCGAGGTTAAAGCTTTTAGGCAGGAGCATAGTGGAGTGTGCAGTAGGGCTAACGTACACAGGGTTCATTTTTCTTTGCAGGTCATAATTTTTCATACGTTAACGGGCCTATTATGATGGCCTTACTGTAATAACTGAAGCGTCAAAAGGTTGGGAATGTTAGAATGTTTTAGTCGAGTCGACAAACGAATAGCTCGCTTTTGTTTAAACGCTGAATTTTCGGTAATTACTAAAAAAGCCAGGTAAACCTAATTTTACTTTTGCTAAATAAACGTTTTTATCTATCTATCTATCTTCTGGCAGCGCGGTGTTTACTTACATCAGTGCCGACAGCGGTGAAGACCATTGCGTGAGTCATGCACGAGTCTCCGTAGAGAAGCCGGTCCGCTTTACTCAGACCGATCTGCACTTCCGTGTTGAATACTAGCCGGTAGTCTTGCCTGAGTCAAAACAAACAGGCCCATGTATTATTATTATTTTGGAAGTGTCTTGAAAGCCACCAGCGGCTGTTTACGCAAAACAAACATCTTGCCGTTAGCGGTAGGTTACAAGGAATTAGCCGATTAAATTAGTACCTACCCTAACGTAAATTGATTTCTGAATGCCGAATAAGTTCCTGAATTAAGGAAGGTGTGATAGCGGCTTAACATGCAAATATTATGTCCACTATTTCAGTAGGACGTGATATGTATAGCGAGAGATATCGAGACACTATTTACATTATGTTTCTTTCTCGGATACTTCTTGCCATAGCTCGTATCTTACCGCCGTTTTCTCGCCAATGTGAAGCAAGCGAATGCGATGTCTCAGCGATCTTTATCTCGAAGGCACAGAAAAAAGTAATAGTACACACAAGAGCACGTCAATAGAAGCACTTTGGACATTATGACATGGTAATAGAGTTGCAAATATTTCCACTGACGTGCGGATGACAGTTCTAATCTCAAACCATTGGAAGCTCCGGAGTGTCGTGAGTGTGGATGTTCTAATAAATGTAAGTAAACTCACGCGTCCAAATCTTCAAGCCCGTTCTTCCTCTCGAACCGTTTGGACACCTCGCAGCCGAACCACACCGCCTCGCCGCCTTGTATGCTGTCCTTTACCACCCTGTATAACAACATTCACTGTTTACTTGTTGCCTGTCCATGTACGCGACATTAATCACCCAAGCGATATAAATCACTCAAGCGATATTTATCACTCAGGCGATATTTATGACGGGCGATATTTATCACTCATGCGATATTAGTCACTTGCTTGCAGCTGCAATGTATCTGCAGTTAAAGTGATAAATATCGCCATAGTGATTTATAGGTGATTAATGTCACGTACGTAGACAGTGACTTTAATCCAAAGGATGTAGTCGTTAGGTACTAATGCCGCTTTTTCTGTCATCCGGAATTCCCTCCTCGTGCGCAACGCGGATGGCACGTAAGACAAACGAAGCTAAAGTTAAGCTATGAAATGATAAACTATGCGGAAGTCACGCATGCGTACCAGGTCCGCACGCGGACGTTAGTCCGGATGACAGGAAAAGCGCCCTAACCGTCCAGACCCAAAAACTTATCTGCCCCGGTAACAACGCCTCTGCAATCGAATTTAGAGTTAGAGTCGTATAGCGCGTTCAGGATAAGTCGGGCTGTGACGGTTATTTTCTGCGCATGGGAGAGCCAATGAACGATTCGCTCGCCTCCCCGCCTCGCCGCGCTCACCCCCGCGACTCAACTTTCGATTAACGGTCACAGCCAGAGTAATTTTGTACGCCGTATAGTAAATGTAGATTGACGGCAGGACGGAGTGATGCGTAAGGTCTGAAATACAGGGTGTAAGGGACGGTGTACCGAAAACTTAAAGGGTGTGCTCAGACTAGAAGGGTGTGCTCAGACTAGAAGGGTGTGCTCAGACTAGGTTTAGGTACAACAGGTTTTCTATTAGGTTTTCGGTACACCGTCCCTTACACCATGTACACTTAAAAGGCGGCATCCGGCAAGGGCAAAGGATAGGCGAGGTAAAGGCAAGGTGCCCCTTCAACGCGTCGTAAATTATACATAAGCGATGTAGTGCAGACATGCCGCTTTGCCGCCTGCTCCTTGCCTTACGCTTTTTGTACGAAATGTCGCGTCCGTACCGTATCCGTTCCACGCGTGCCGTGCCTGCGCCCCACCCGAAACTTGCCCTGTACGCCCTATGTATACTTTGCTCCTACGATATTCAAGCGACAGAGACACGTATCGCTCCGTCCTGCTCTCACGGAAAGTCCTGTCTTGTTGTCATTCTAATCTAATTCAGGACTTTCAATGGGCGTGCTTATAACTATTTATTTTAAAAATAGTAAAAAAATATCCACATTTTTATCACTTTGTTTGTACTTACATGAATTTGATATTATTATTTTGTTTAAAAAATATGTCTGGTATACAGCTGACCGAAGGAATTCTGTTCATTGGGGTCGCTTACAAGACAAACAGTCACTCTTTAAACGGTACTGATAAAATGTCACTCACTTCATGAGAGTCTCAATAGGCTGATTGTTGTAAGCAGTCCGCCTCCCGCCCACGACGTTGCCGAGACATTGCAGCGTGTACAGCTGACCGAAGGGGTTCTGTTCACGGGGGTCGCTGACTAGACAAACCTAGAGCACAAAAAGTACCTTCATTTATTCATCGTTGATAAATTTTGTCTTTTGTCTGTCTGTGACTTTCTAATAAATGAATAAGATCGCGGCGCACGGATGAAGCTACTGATCCTCCGAAGCACAGACCTAGGGAGTGAGCGTTTGCGAACGCTGCTTTACATTAAAGAATACTACAATGGATTCATTTCTAATCATAAGAAGTCTCACACTTAGGGACTACGTTACACTGTCCATGTCAACCTCTTTGCTTGAAATCTCCTTATAACTCGCGCCATCTACCGACAAATCAACGTACCTTATCGTCTAATTGATCACACGTAGCTATTGTAAAACTCTTGCGGCGTTAATAATGAATTTCCACCAGTGCTGTGCATGGGACCTCAGCTGTGAGGTGGCTAATTCCAGTAATAGGATTGCTCCATTTGACAAGCCAGGAAAGCTAGGAAGTTTCCCAGATCACAGCTTCGCTCCCTAGCACAGCACTGGTGGAAAACCAGCCTAAAGGTCCGATCTGGTTGTACGCAGTCTCTTTGGTCTTTTATCTTCTTCTTCTTTCGAGTCGATTCTGGCGTGATTTATACTGTATTGGACCAATACTCCGCCACACAGACAGCATTATCGGTGGCATTGTAAAGGTCTTCGTGCGAGCAGGTAGAGGGGCACGCAAGGCGGAGAGAAGCCCAAGGGTGCATGAAAGGAGCCTCCCCGTGTGGCCTGGGCAACAATCTGCGTGGACAGCAAGTCACTTACGCAGACTGGCCGATTCTTCCACCACGATTCTGTGGCGAAAACATATTCCCAAAGGCCCGCCTTAGGACCAAAACAAAGGCTCTTCTTTTTTGTCTATGTCAACCTTCTTGATGTACGAGTATCTACCGCACATCAAAGTACCTTATCGTTCACGTTAAAGATAGTGATCGCACGTAGCTATTATAAAACTCTGGCAGCGTCACAAGTCCGATGGCGTTTTGACCTGCGATTTCTATTTTGTCTTTTGTCAAATCAACGTACCTACCTCATCGTCTAATCTAGGCTAAATAATGATCTCACGTAGCTGTTGTAAATCTTTTGCGGCTTTCCCGGCGGGATAGGGTCTGATCATGCCAACCATCGACATCTACCGACAAATCAACGTACCTTATCGTCCACGTTAAAGAGTGGTCGCACGTAGCTGTTATAGAACTCCTGCGGTGTAACCGGACCGATCGCGTTGTACGCTTTCTCTTTGTTGTAGAACTCGAACGTGAACTTGTCCGGAGGTGTGCCTGAATTAAGAAATAAACCATTGCAAAATACAAGAAATTACTATCAGACCGTTACAATTAGGCGCATGACATTAGACAGTTAACAATGTCGACGGCACGTCACGGCTTGGTAACTAGGAGAAGCGAAGGATGAAGGCCGTTTAAGGGGGTACATGTATCAAAACATCTTCAACTAACGGGGAAAACGTACCACGTACGTTCCGGTACTACTGAATTGAGCCTTAAATGATATTTTACTAATATTGAAAACATGACGAGTTACATAGTCTACCATTTACCGCGGATAAACATATCATTACCACGTGAAAAAATGTTGCAAACGATGTCGCGGGCAACAGCTAGTACGCTATAAAAAAGTACTACATTGGGCAAAAAGGGTGATTGATACACATTTGGCGCACATTTGGAAAGTGGTAGGGCTTTTGTGGAAAGTCCGTCTGGGGAAATACCACACCCTTGCTTTTTTCTGCCGTGAAGCAGCAGTGTTCGCACTGCTGTGTTTCGGTTTGAAAGGCAAGGGAGCCAGTAAAATTACCGGCACTTGAGAGATACCATCTTAGTTCTCAAAGTGAGCAACGCGCTTTGCTGTCTTATTAGTGTCAAGACATGCCATTAATACGACAGATGTGTTATGGGCGCTGGTGACCACTTACCATCAGGTGGCCCATCTGCTCGTTAGCTCACATGTAACATAAAAAAGAAAAAGGCCCACGCACAATGGTCCGTATAGGACTGCGTAAACCACACACTTAGAACTTAGGGTGAATGACTCACCTAAGCACGTGGCGACGATATTGTAAATTATTGCAATCTGTTTGTTGATGATGCACTGGATCTCTTCATCAGAAGCTTTTTGGTACACCATTTCCCTCAGTTCCTTGGCAAATTCGCGCAGCTGAAAATAGAAATGAAGTTTTTGTTTGTCATGCTTTTCAGATACTTTGTCAAGGGTTAAGAATAGTTTGACACTCTTGATAAAAGTGCCTATGAATACTTAGCTTACTGGTGGGTGGGGTGGGTGTATTTTAATTATTATTTCATCACACTACAGTCGCCAAGCTTATATTAAAACTCTATAATGTTAATCAAGGTCGTGGGAAGCTACTGGATGCCTGTAGCGCAAGACCGGTCGTTGTGGAGATCTTTCACTATGTGTGAAAATTTTACACACTTAAATAGTTCGACAATCCACATTTTCGCACACAGCACTGCAACCTATTACGGGTTTAGCGGGGTCTTATATATATTTTTAAGAAGGTTCCAATGTAATTAACCTAATAAATAAATAATAATTAATAATATTTTACAATGCACAAAGCAAAGCAAAGGAATGGAATTCGGTGAGCATCTGTGTTCCCGAGTTTATAACCCGAATCTACTCTGCTGTATGTGGAATACTCGTACTAAGATTTCTTCTGGGTAAGTTCGAACCATCGTCAACTACCTCTGTCCCCATCCATGGCTAGACGTTAAGCAAGCGAAAAAACGCTAAGCTAAACTGCAAGAATCAGGTGTTCATATATATAAAGGGGTTAGTTACCTTAGTCTTGATCATAGCGTTCATGTGCAGGGAGCGACGTGAGCTGAATGACTCAGGGAATATCTTCTTTGGAACCACACCATACTTGTTGATTAGGTTCACGATCATGTCCCACTGACCGCCGTCGTTTATGGGATCCTGGTACAAAAGATGTTAAAGTAAGTTGGGCTCGTATCGTCCTAAAGTGATCGTCGAACAGGGGTGGGCTCCCAGCGCCCAAAGGTGACTGTGACCTGTAAAGATCGATTGTCGCCATAATAAATACAATGATACCTTATCACAGTATCGAACACATTTTTGAGAAAGTTAGAAAACCTTTTTTCACTTCTCATGCTCTGAAAGTGCTTCTTTGTGCAGGATATAGGCTGTACAAAATCGAATTTAGTGCACCGCGGGCATGCAAGTAATCGCGGTGGTGTACGCCCTGCGCG
Source organism: Athrips mouffetella (assembly GCA_947532105.1). Classification (NCBI taxonomy): domain Eukaryota; kingdom Metazoa; phylum Arthropoda; class Insecta; order Lepidoptera; family Gelechiidae; genus Athrips; species Athrips mouffetella. Next base: position 15,717,989 of record OX383977.1, read on the forward strand.
GGCCTGCTGCACCCCACGCCGCGCGCGCGTCAACATATTCTTCACTAAAGCAGAACAACTCATTCTTCAGTTACATTTAGAGAGTACTTTTACGGTTTATTTCCTCGCAATCAAAGTGAAAAGCAGTTTATAACTCGTCCACAAAACCATTTGATCCTCGACATTACTATCAGCAGCTAAAAGTATCGCAAAAAAGGTTCGTTTTGTGCACTTGTTATAAAATCTACTATTTTTCACGATTACAATACCTTTCTCGATCCGCTCGAAAGTAAAAAGAAGGGTAACTGTCATCCCACCAAGTAAAACGTAAAATAAACGCGTGTTTCGATTACCCTTCTTTTTACTTTTTATTATTTTTCAGTTAGCTATTTATATCCACCACATCAACACATATTCTTCGAGGATTGCTATCGGCTATCCATATGGGATTTAAAGATACAGCCATTTTTAAGGCAGGACAGTCAGACAGGCTTACAGACGGATGGCATAGACAGATTTTATCTTTTTGTATCGGTGTGTATTTTGTGCGTTCAAAGACATATAATCAAGTTCGTTAACAAGTCTCAGCAGACCCAAAATAAGTCGATTTACAATTTTTGGCCGCCATTGTTGGTATGTTATTTGTAGCACGGTCGTATTGCTTTCAAAATACCTTAAAAATAAGAGTTCGTATTGCTTCTAGACGCAAAACGGAAGCCTTTTTCTCAAATATTTCCTAGACTATGATCTTGTAATTGCATTTTTGCATTATCTTTCAAAGTTGAGAAAATGTATGTTTCTGCTGTACAGATAATTTAAGCCATAGATAAATTTAATTACCTATTGTAAGAAACAAAGTATTTGCTCAGATATTAACCATATTATTTACACAGCATATAACTCAAATGCTCAGCCAAGCGAGACTGATTTACTACTTGCATACCTTCGTACACACACCAGCACTTCAGTAGGAACACTTTGAAATTTATGGCATGGGAACAGAGTTGCAAAATGTTTCCAATGTCGTGCGGTTGACCGTACATCAACAATTGTCAGTGAAAACAGTGCTTTGCGAATGTGAACTCAAACGTTAAATAAATAAGGTGCAAGGTCAAACTGTTACCACTAATGTACAGCTGATTGTACGAGGCAACGAGTGATAAGGTATATAGTTTGCGGTTGATACATTGCGACGTAATTATATTCGCAAAAAAATTTAAGTACTTTTGTAGATTGTGACAGAATCGTTATCGTATGGTAGTCACCACAACTTCCTCTTTTATTTTAGGGACAATTTGAAAAAAACAAACTAGACCTGCGGTTTCCCCCGTATCGTGTTTTTAGAATAAAATTGAAGATTTTGTAATTAACTTGTGCAGAAAATAAGATTAATCGAGTTCCTACCTACCTATTTAGCAAGTTGTCTTGACAACTGGTTGCGAAACTTTGGTGTAAAAAATTAAAGCACTATTTTAGCATGTAATTTAGACCACGAATATACACAACTTTTCTGAAGGAACATAAATCGACAAATGCATGAATTGATAGTATATTTTGTATGGGAGGGGTGTTTCTTTCATATTTCGACTAAATGTTCGTTGCGGAAAATTGTTCAGTATCACGGTCTAGTAACATGTTAAAATAATGCTAAGAAAAGAATATCGTTTTTGGCAACTAGTTGAAGAGCAAGAAATATTTTTCTTTTTCGACAACTGGTTGCGAAACTTAGTTGCCATGGGGGCTGAAAGATTCAACCTTATCATATCACCTTGAGCAGAAAGTTGACAAGTCTTCCATCCAAAGACTCGCCTTCCTTTGCGGTAGCTACGATGTTGTTCAGCCAGTAGTGAGAACGCTCGATTTTATCCCAGAAGAACAGGTAACTGCAATACAAACATACATAATCTATAATCTTACAAAATAAGAAAAATACCTGTAAAGCTCGATTTAGGTAACTATACCGCAGACGGTTATTTTCTGCGCATATCTGACACACGTTTTATGAAAAAGGTCACGTGACCAAGTTATGAAAAAAGTCACGTGACCAAGTTATGAAAAAGGTCACGAGACCATGTTTTGAAAAAGGTCGCGTGACCAAGTTATGAAAAAGGTCACGAGACCATATTGTGAAAAAGGTCGCGTGACCAAGTTATGAAAAAGGTACGAGACCATGTTATGAAAAAGGTCGCGTGAACAAGTTAAGAAAAAGGTCACGTTACAAAATTATAAAAAAGGTCACGTGACCAAGTTATAATAAAGTTCACGTGACCGTCCCCCCTGGTGATATTGAGTTATCAGAGGCAGTTATGCTCACCTCTGCGAGAACTCAAACTCTTCGATGCCATATTTTTTCATGAAGGGCAGCCGCATCACATTCATGGCGGCAAACAGCCAGCATCGACCCGAGTTCTCCTGGTTCGTCACCGGCTTGCCTTCCGACTCCACCTGTGTAGTTAAAAAATGGTACATTTGAGCAAACGAGGTGGTGGGCCGGCTGTTGGTAAGTGGTCACCACCGCTCATAGTGGAGTACGCCACTAATAAGACAGCAAAGCGCGTTGCTCACCTTGGGAACTAAGATAATAATAATAAATTGTTTATTTCTCTCCACAAACAAATAACTTACAAGAACGGGAACTAAGATAATAATAATAAATTGTTTATTTCTCTCCACAAATAAATAACTTACAAGAACATTTGAATGTAACTAAGAACTAGCATAATAATTTAGTAGTTTGTTTGTGGGGTAGCTGGGGCCTAAACTACCTTTGCAGAAAAGCCCTACCACTACCAAAACTATCTTTAATTACGCATAGCATGGAGCATTTCGTATTTTACGTTCTGTGTGCAACACATACCTACTAAGCTAAGAGAGATGGAAGCAGTCAATAAGTATTGCAAAAAAAAGCACTGTTTACTGTTTTGTTAATGTCCATAAATAAATATTTGCAATACTTGATATACAGTACCCATACTCTTTATTTCACAACATAAATTACTAAACCAATAAATTCCTAAATTTATAAATTGAACATTTTTTTAAATGTCACAAGTGGACGAACAAGCAGATGGGCCACCTGCTGGTAAGTGGTCACCACCGCCCATGATACCCATAGTGGGTAGTGCAATATTACAATAATAAGACAGCAAAGCGCGTTACTCACCCTGAGAACTAAGATGTTATATCTCATGTGCCGGGAATTTCACTGCCCTCTTACTCTTCAAACCGAAACAGCAGTGCAAACACTGCTGCTTTAGCCAGAAAAAGGCAAAGGGGTGGTACTTCCCCAGACGGATTTTGCACAAAAGCCATACCACCTACAAAACTTATTGCCCTCGCAGCTATAGCGTGACCACAAACACCATCTTTCCAAAGTAGCTGCTATAAATAGGTTTGATGCTTAACGATTTTTCAATATTTTCAGAAACATTGTTTTTCATACTATTGGGAATGGTCATCATAACATCCCATGAAACGTCCACTACAGGACGGGAATCAGAATTCTAGCTTTTGCTGGAAAAATGTAGAGGGGAAATACCATAGTCACCTCGCTTGTTAGCATTACGGCTAGCACAATGGACCGCGGTTGTAGGTGACCGCAGTAAGTAAGATGTAAGATACAAAGGAGGATACTGCTGCCCATCCTCTAGTTTATAACCCTTAGTCGCCTCTTACGACACCCACGGGTATGTATGGGTTGGTACTATTCTTTGCCGGCACCACACGGGGCAACATTGGGAATGGTAATAAAAATAATTGCAAGCTCTAGCCTGTTACTTAGACTATGAAACGGAACAACTTTCTCTAAGAAACATAAATAAATAAATAAATAAATAAATAATTCTTTATTCAGTAAAATTCACATTTTGCTTAACTGCGATAACCACACTAGGCAAAGCCTGTATCGTGATTATCGCTACATTATATCATTTACAGCAGGACACAAACTGATTCTTAATAGTAGGTAGCAATTATTCTAACTTGTACATAGTAGCGTAAGATTAGAGCTTAAATTATGAATAGAATTAATAATTATATAAGCCAAGAATAACACATTAAAAAGAAATCTAATTTACACGCAGAGTGAGCGAGATTATTCGTAAATGTGTGTGTGTGAGTGCGTGTGTGTGTGTGTGTGTGTGTGTGTGTGTGTGTGTAAGTGCAATATACTCATCAGTGAACTGAAGCTAGTTATAATTTATCTTTGTGCTTTGAAAATAGACTCAGTATCGTCGTAGGTCCACTTCAGAATCTCATTGGTTACTTTGTGCTTAGCTTCATGCAAGGAGAGTTTTTTGATTTCTATCGTCCTAACAACCTTATTATATATGTCATCATATCAGCCGAAAGACGACCACTGCTGGACATAGGCCTCCCCTAAAGAACTCCATGACGACCGGTCCTGCGCTGCTCGCATCCAGCGGCTTCCCGCGACCTTGACCAGATCGTCGGTCCACCTTGTGGGGGCCTGCCAACGCTTCGTCTTCCGGTACGTGGTCGCCACTCTAGAACCCTCACGCCCCATCGGCCATCGGTTCTTCTTGCGATGTGCCCTGCCCACTGCCACTTCAGTTTAGCGATTCTCAGGGCTATGTCAGTTACTTTAGTTCTTCTGCGGATCTCCTCATTTCTGATTCGATCGCGCAGAGAGACTCCGAGCATAGCCCTTTCCATAGCCCTTTGGGTGACTTTGAGCTTTCTGATAAGGCCCATCGTGAGCGGCCACGTCTCGGTGCCATATGTCATCACTGGCAACACACACTGGTCAAAGACTTTCGTCTTGAGACACTGCGGTATTTTGGACGCGAAGATATTGCGGAGCTTCCCAAACGCTGCCCATCCGAGTCGGATTCGACGAGTAACCTCTTTCTCTAAGTTGGATTTACCCAGCTGGACTGTTTGTCCCAGGTATACGTACTCATCAACAACTTCGAGCGTAGAGTCTCCAACTTTGAGTGGAGTGGGTACAACAAGGGCGTTAGACATAATTTTCGTCTTATCCATGTTCATTTTAAGACCCACTTGTTGTGAAACTCTACTGAGGTTATTGAGCATCGTGCCGAGATCTTCCAGGGTCTCAGCCATTACGACAATATCGTCGGCAAATCGAAGGTGGGTCATGTACTCGCCATTGATGTTGATGCCAAGTCCTTTCCAGTCCAGGAGTTTGAAGACATCTTCCAATGCAGCGGTGAACAGTTTAGGAGATATGACGTCTCCCTGTCTCACTCCTCGCTGCAATTGGATAGGTTTCGAGTCCTGGTCCTGAAGACGAACTGACATAGTGGCGTTTTTGTACAGGTCCTTCAACACTTCAATGTACCGATAGTCGACTTGGCACCTCTGGAGAGATCGTAGCACGGCCCACGTCTCGATCGAATCGAAGGCCTTCTCATAGTCCACAAACGCCAGGCAAAGTGGCTGGTTATACTCTTCGGTCTTCTGTATAACTTGCCGTAGCGTATGTATGTGGTCTATGGTACTGAAGCCTTTACGAAAACCGGCTTGTTCGGGAGGCTGGAAGTCGTCGAGCCTGCGCGCGAGACGGTTCGTAATGACTGTCGAGAACAGCTTATAGACATGGCTCAGAAGTGAGATGGGTCTGTAATTCTTCAGCAGGGTCTTATCACCCTTTTTGAAGAAGAGTACCACCACACTTCTGTGCCATGCCTGTGGCGTTTTCCCTTCGAGTATGACAGAATTAAACAGCTTCTGAAGAGCTTTAAGCACTGGCCTTCCGCCTGCTTTCAGAAGCTCAGCCGTAATTCCATCGTGCCCGGGTGCCTTGTATATGTTATATGTAAGGAAATGCAAATGGCGAAAAACGTCTACCGAAAGCAGTATTTGTGGTCCTAAGAGGTGCCTTGTAAGTTCTCTGGTTTAGCATATTTGCATAATTCGGAGAGCTCAATATTTCCCTATGAGTGATAAGCGTTGCTTTTAAAATATATAAGCGTCTGATGCTAAGCAGCTGGGCATCTTCATATAATTGGGATGTCGGATATCTATAAGGCTTACGCATCATCACCTTTAAAAGAGCTCGCTGTGCCCTCTCTGCCAGAATAAGGTTTGAAGCGGTTGCACCGCCCCACGCCTGGATGCCATAAGTTATAATTGATTGACCCAAGGAGATGTAAACAGATTTTAAGAGATTCCAGTCAGCCACATCTCTAAGTGCTCTAAATACGTGTATCAGGCGTCGAATTTTAGCAGATAGAGATTGAATGTGTTCTCTGAAGGAGAGTTTATCGTCAATAATTACGCCAAGGTATCTAAATGGAGCGTGATCTTGTAATTTCGATACATGCGCAATTATCACTTCTCTTCAGACAAGAATGCACGACAATCTGAGAAGTATTTATTCCGGGGGCCGAAGCAGCAGTTTTATGAAAACATAGAAACTTTGTTTTACTGCTGTTCAGTGATAGAAGATTTTGTCTGAGCCATTCAGCGATTTTCGACATGCCCTGTTTGGTTGTCGTGAGACAGTTTGTCCAGGTGTTTTCATTAAAAATTACTGCAGTATCATCGGCATAACATATTATATCGGCATTCCTCAGTGGTAACAGTGCAAGTTCGTTTAGGTATATTAAGAAGAGAGTTGGACCGAGTACGCTACCCTGAGGAACGCCATAAGACAGTTCAGCAAATTCACTGGTTACAGTATCAATTTTAGTACATTGTCTCCTTCCTTTCAGGTAACTGACGAACCAATCCAAAGCTATTCCCCTTATTCCAATCCGGTCCAATTTGCCTATCAATATCGGAATCGATACATAGGTCGAAATACGATTTAAAAATTTTTTTTTTTCGTATTTGACCTATGTACCTTTGGAAAACCTTGTTCAATTTTGTGGTCTTAAGCAATATGCTAAAAATAGTGCTTGTGACCATCTTGTGTGTTGACCAGTTAAAAGTGGATTACTCTTAAATCAGACTTATTGTGGTACTAATTCTTTTATGTATTTTATTCATTTAAATATAGATTAGGAAGGTAGAAAGTGAATATCTTACCTTGATGTTGTAGATGTGTAATGAGCTATCTGCCTTTCTCCGGCTGATAGCCACCTCAAACGGGTCAAAACGGGTGCACACATTCTGCGCAAGCTCATTCTTTGGGTTGGAGTAGAAATCATCGTGAAGCTTCTTCAGCGTCTCCAAGCTTAAGGGGACTGCAACAATAGAGAACAAGTTCAGAGAAATTGTTAAAAATTTTGAATAATTTTCAAGCTAAATTAAAAAATAACTTTCTAAAGGACTAGCAGTTGGGGGGCTCACAACTCAAAGAATGGTGCAGCAGTACAACGAAACTTTGAAAAAAATCATATATTAAAATATTTGAAAAGACAAGACCAGACAAAATTTCAACAGGTCAGTGTAAAGAATAGATCTAATAAATTATTATTTTTTTTAAAATATGAAAGTAAAAATAATTATCAGATATAATTCATATTCCATATTATACATTAACAAAATGAAATAAAATATTAGGCGAGTGAGGTACTAGTAGTAAGCGGTAGTGCCATAAACTCTTGAAACAAGTAAAACCACTGTTTCAACAGCAAGTCTTTCAGTCTGGATTTAAAATTCATAGTGGAAGAAGCAGTTTTCACCGCTTCCGGTAGTCTGTTGTAGACCGTAGGCCTAATACATACCATAGAGTAATATAATACTGGGACATACCGCACTGACTTAGGAAGCCTATAAGGTATTGCAAAAACAGGAAAACCATGGTTATGTAAGGTAATTATTATGTTATGTTAACCGTGAATGTTTTTAAAATAAATAAGCCATGGTATTTAGCATTGCAAATTTTTACAGCCGCAACAAAAAGTACCTCCAAAACACCACTGCTCAAATCATCTATAATAGGCAGTTTAGGCAAAAGATGTTGATGATTTAAAACATAAATGGTTTAGCATACCATAGGTCTAAGTGCAGTTTTTGTGTCTTAAGAAAAACTATAAGTACTCCGTAACAGAATATTTGTTATCGAGACTTTGAGGCCTGGGAATGTCTGTTCTCAAGTTGTTATAACAGAAATGCTCCTACGTTTCTGCGCATGGTGACTGCAATACCATAGTGTACAAAATGAATAAACGGGAATTTAGGAGTATAGCAAAATGACATCCTAAAAGCTGATCCGATGACTACGTACACTATGGTAGCACTTACTTGGCATGCGTTGAACTTTCTTTAGGCACTCAGCGTTTAAGCAGTACTGAATACGAACCGGCCCTGTGGAGTTTTTTTCGGTCTCCATCGCAATACGTATCCAGTTTGGACGCCTTTATTCAAAGCTACAACGGAGGAACTCACTTGTGTTGCTCATACGAGGACAAGTACTTTTGAATTTCACTAGCACCAGTGTTTTAGGTAATAATCTCAATACAATTTTATTCATTTCATGGTGATAGAATTTGAGGAATAAACTCTGGAAATTTTTGATGGCACAGCTGTTATTTTTAAACTGTGACAGTGTCTGTCAGATTTTTCCTTTTTCACATTCCATGATTGTTTGTAACCAATGCTAAGTTTGACAACGAAAAGTATTTTACTATTTTCTTATGATTGGCACTTCATACCTAGCCAGTACCATGTCAATGGCATTTGTTATAAAAGAAAATTATAAATAATTTACATGCTAACTAATGTAGACAAATGACGATCTAACAAATATTTGATTATAACCGGTTAAAGATAAGGTTATCTGGAGATGTAGATACATTTTACCAAGGAACATTTATACTCTCTCATTTTACGACTGAACAAAGCAAGAAAAAAATTAAAATAATGACAATTTCATGGAAGTCTTAGCATAACTGTTATACTTACGTTCTGGTGCCGAAGACATAGCTGTTCTTTTAAATTGTTTGATGTTAGCTACCCTATACTTTAGAGCAGCTGAAAACACAGTCTTTATAAGCATAAAATTTAAAAGAGAAATTCAAGTTTACCGGCAAGCGACCTGTGCAAGCGACAAAATCGAAAATGAAATGACTTATAACAGATGGAAGGGTGATTGTACCCCGGTTGACCTCTGAGTGAGCGAGAAATCTATACAGTTATACCTTTCACTCTCATTGACTTTCAAGGATCGTTGAACTTTGTAGCAGCTGATGATTCAGCTGTGATTTTGCAAAATCGTTAAAATTTTGATTAAATTTTTTTTTTATATAACAGCTAAAATCACGTAGTTTATAAATAACATTAAAATAGGTACTCTATTGGGTACAATATACGTAAAAAGATAAAATCTGAACGCTTTATATACTTTATTTCATTTTGAACGTAGCTAGCATAGAACGGAATGTTACGCAGTTGTAGACAGCAGCGCGAACTTTTGAAAAAGTTTTGGTAACTTTGCTTTCGACTTTTTATAAAAAATGAAAGCGCTTTCATATAATTTGTAGTTTTACAGTAATTCATTGCGACAAAATATGTATACTTCAAGTCCTAAAGTGGTATAAATCAGCGTGCAAAGTATTCTTACTTTTATTTTACACTCACGGAAAATCAATACCTCAAACAAAGCTATCCTGCTGATTGTGAAAGTCTTCCATTGCTGTACTATTATTTTGCAACTGTTGTTCTTTTTACTTTTTCAGGAGCATAGTATGTCTAGTGCTTTTAGGTCAAGGCAATACTCTTAATTCGGAGAGGCAGGAGCTTTAGAGCTAATGTTTCATTAAATATTTCATACAGGAATTGGTAAAAAGAAATATGGCGTTAAAAGCTTATGAAGACGCTTGTACTAGGGCTGAATTGTTTGGCCAGCCATTGCCGGATAAGGAAGACTTTTTGGCCAAGCACAAACATTTGGATGTTACGGAATTTGAGGAAGTGGAAATCAAGACTGCAGAGGTAAATAGTATAGTTGTTATGTATTGACTTGTACTAACCCAATTACAAATTATTACTACGAATTCTATGTTATTTTAGAATTGCATAACCAAGAAAAAACATTTTGGCATTCCTTTTTTCAGAACACTGCGATGCTGGATGAGGATATCAAGGGAGTAAGCGGTGGTCTCAGTGAATTAAATACGATATTAACGTCTACACAAACTAAAATAAATAAATTAAAGGTTCGTGTTAATTTATTACGTAGTTGGTTTGTGATATTATTTATTGTTGAATATTCGATTTAATCTCCGCGTGGTGCTGGCTTAGACCACTCAATCTCTACGTGTGGGTGTCGTAAATTTTGACTGGAGGCTTTTGAACCAGACGATGGACAACAGTGTTCTTCTGCGATCGTACCATCTTACATAATGAGGTCACCAACAACCGCGGTCCATTGTGTCAGCCGCAACGCTAATAATTTAACGGTCCAACCAAACTATATCCGTCCAGCTGTTGGCTTTTCATATAATTCTATTATGAAGCTTCTAATTTATTATTTCAGGGTGTCTGTGGCAGTCTTACAAATTTCTTTCGTGTAAAACTGAATGCAAAGGATAATTTATCCTACTCGAGTGAACCGAGTTACGTCGGACAAACAAATTACGATAAGGACTTTGTTCCTCCAGCTGGCTCTACGAACAACGAACAAGGCTGTATAAGTGAAGGCCTTGGTCCAAACGACAACGAAATGACCCCACGGGCGGGAAAATCGAAACAAGATGGCGGACCCAGTAACATCAATTCAGCGTTAGACGACATGAAAAATATGGAAAAAGCTGAAAATACATCTCTTTTAAGTAAAGCAACAGTTACTGATATTGGTAAGCAGATGACTTCGCAGTTTGGAAAGCTGGATGCAATGCTATCTAATGCAGATAGAGCCGAATCCTCTCTGCAGCACCAGAATAAACAAATGAGAACATTTTTACGATAAAAAGATAATATTGAAACTATACCATCTTAACTACATAACGTATTCTTATGCAATCGTGCTCATGTGTAGAATTGATTAAAGGCCATATTAATATAAAAACTACTTACAAAAAATAATTATTAGTGTCTAAAGCTATCAGCTCTGTAGTGACAAAAATAATCTAGAGAAACGAACAGAAAAATGGCTTTGTTTTGAAACGTACCTACCTTCAGCCTACAACCTACCTAGCCACCTGCTACTACAAAACAGCTCTACGTTTTGTATATCAACTAATGAGTAGAATACAGGTCATCAGAATAGATAGACAATGAGCGAGTCTCAAATTCTTCGTGAGATACTAAGATATGCGTTTGTTTAATGTAAATTGATACTGTATTGACGAGACGAAATAATAACAACAGTAAGGAGATACAACACACTGCTGAGCAGCATTTCAGAATGTTTCATTGAAATGTAATAGGTACTACTTTTATTATTCGAGGTACTTTAGTGACCGTCCGAGATTTCTTCAAAAATAATGCTAATCACGATCACGTTAAATAAATTTACAATAGTATCGTGTCGTTTGATCACTAGAAAATGGGGTGATTCTGCACGTGAAAATGTAAAACCCCCCTCAAAATGCGCTATCAGCTACTGAAATAGTTTCTTAGACTGTGAGGGCACCGCAAGTTATCCTAAGTCATCGAGTACAAGAAATTTAAAACTTTGTGGCGAGAGTAGTGCCCTGATCCACATTACGTTGGTCTGCCAATGCGCAACCTACAGACGAAGAGAAAACGGGTTTGTGGTCCGACCATATCCGACCACATTTATTAGCGAAACTGCCAAGATAATCTAAGGCAGACCTTTTTTTTTATTCATATAGGTACCTTCTATTACTAATACGAACAGGTTTCATTCGTGTACTGTATAACGTAACCATTTTTCTCTCCGTCTGTACCGAACCTGCCAGGTTGCGTATTGGCATACCAACGTTATGTGGATCAAATAGGGTACTAAGTTGCAAAGCTACAAAGTTGCAAAGTTACAAAGTTGCAAAGCAACGCTACAAAGTTGCAAATTTCTTGTACTCGATGACGTAGGATAACTTGCTGTGCCCTGTGGGTCTATTTATGGAAGTTTTTTTTTTTTCAAACAAGTAGTTCCGCTTCATGGGCAGAATCATGAAAAATTTGTCTAGTGAATCACGATGTTCGTTAAACATAAAAAACTGATTTTATTACATAAAAATCTTGTCTTCGCGATGGAGCTACACAGGCAGACATTGAAAATAACTTGAGATGGATAAATAGATACAACAACTTTTCCCAAAAAACACAGGACTTAAAAAAATTACCTCCCATAGAATCTGCATCAGCTGATAGCACATTTTGTATGGGTCAAATTTGATTTTTCTTATTTCGACCTATGTTCCTTGGGAAAAGTTGTTCAGTTTCAAGGGCAGATTCACACGCTTCAGTATTACCACACCTTTCTGTTGCAAGTTGTGAAATACATCAGCAACGAAAACGATACGGGTGTGTTGGTACCTTTATATTTCTTGTGTGAATCATCATAGCGTATAGAGCGGGAAGAACGCATTAGTTCTTTTAAAGTTAACGGTATCTTTAAGTGCACGAAGTATTGGTGCTTTCAATAAATTATCGAAAAGTTTGCGATGTTTAAAAGCTTAAATAAGACAATACGTAGAAATTTCTTAATAATTGTGTGTAATCGTATTTGTATAAAATTTCTAAATATCTATCAATTTGTCGCCTACTCTTGTTGTTCAAAATTATAAATCTATATTCTATAACTTTATAAGTCAAGCTTAAACCTTCCATTTAAATAAAAATAACTTTGAATTCTAGTAATTAAGTTACATTTTGTGATATTATAAATGTTATTGTTGTTGTGTCAAACACCAAAGTGAATATTTTTTGTGAACTTAGCAATATTATTTCGAAATAAAACTGTGATTCAACAGTGTGGAACTTTAGTGGTTGCAAAGCTGAACGTACCCAATAGAACAAATAAGTATGTTCCATTGTTTTTGTTTATTTCAACGCTTAAGGGGCTGATAAGAGCTGAATTGCCTCCCTTTCTAACAAAGGGCAGAATGCGCGTGCTAGAACGGGGCGGATTCGCGCGGTTTTACGTTTTTGCATTTTTCTCAAAATCTGTACCCATAATATTAATTATAAAACGGCTATATTATTATGCATAATATATGAAATAACGTGTAAAAGTTTTGGCATCATAGATTAATGGGTACTTAAGAAAAACGGTTGAAAAGCAATAAGAAGAGGTAACTTTGGATTTTTTTATGACGTACAAAATATATTTAATCGTGTTTCGGAGTTAACCATATTTTTGGAAAGATGCTTAACTATTTCGTGTTCTTTTTTCACGGCCAAACCTGCTCAAGTGAAGCGTATTTAGCTCTTATCAGCCCCTTAACACGTTTTGCAGCTATGTCAAAAGCAATTGGCTTTAGCTTTAGCTGTCAGAAAAAAACTAGTCAAGTGCGAGTCGGACTCGCGCACCAAGGGTTCCGATATACCTAGGTATAGTATTTTTGGAAGCAATAAAGTCCATTTTTAGGACCGCGAAACAAAATTTGTTTGTTAAGGTTTTTTGCAGATTTCTAAAAAACTGAAAGATCGTTTTATTCTTCCTGTAATATTTACGTAAACCTTTATCGACTAAGTACAATTAATTCAGATTTTTCCTTTCGCAAACTTCGGAGATAAGGGGTGGGGGGGGGGGGGGGAATGGCATTATTTTACGTTTTTGATAAGAACTTAAAAACTACGAGTTTCAAAAAAACACAAAAATCTATTTTGAAATGTACATGTAAAGTTCTTTCATATGATATCGCACTCGACCTAATAACGACCACTTAAAATTTTGCCCTCCTGGGGGGTGATCGTGGTAATTTCAACGATATTACCAAAACAAAACGTTTGCCTAAAACACTTAGTTAAGACTTAACATGACTTTTGAAGCAAACGTTTTTGTTTTGGAAATGTCGTTGAAATTACCACGATCACCCCCCTTATTTGGGCCTCCTTTAAAATAATAATAATATTTGTTTTATTCTTTTGTTTGCAATAAAGTTGGACTATCATAATCTAAAACTATTCCAAAATTCAAGTCGATAGCATAAGCAGTTGCTGAGATATACAGGTGCGATAGACGCATAGACAGACGAAGTTGCACCATAAGGGCCATTTTTAGGTTTCCGATACCAAAATAGTAAAAAAATGGAACTCTTATGGTGCGACTATGTCTGTCTGTCTGTCTGTCTGTCACACCTCTATATCTCAGCAACCACTCATGCTATCGACTTGAAATTTGGAATACTTTTAGAATATTGTTGCCCAACTTAATTGCACATGAAGGAATTTTGAACAATGTATGATTATTAATGTAAAGGGGGCCAAATTTCAAATTGTCGCTACTAGGTCGAGTGGGGTATCATATAAAAGGGCTTTACTTGTGAATTCTAAAATATATTTTTGTATTATTTTACGTCTCTTAGTTTTCAAGTTATGATGAAAAATGTCAAAAAAAAATACCATACCCTTATCTCCGAAGTTTGAGAAAGGAAAATCTGAATTAATTACAGTTGACAGAAATTTATGTAAACATTACGGCAAAAATAAAACGATCTTTCTAAGTTGCACAGTTTTTTTAGAAATCTGCAAATAACATTTACAAACAAATTTAGTTTTGCGGTCCTAAAAATTGACTGAATTGCTTCCAAAAATACAAAAAGTATATCGGACTTGACCGGTTTTTACCATTTTGGTTCGGGAGCCTAAAAACAAGTTTGTAAAACAATGTTATTCTTTCCGTCGAATATACTCGTACTCTGGTTTTAGTGTCTCGGCTGCAAAATTTGTTGGGAAGCGGTGGAATAAAAGAAAAATGGATTTAGGTACATAATAAACGTGATACAGAGTGTCAAAAGGCGTCTCCCGAAGAAGCAACGATTAAAAACTGGGCTCAAAACAACAGTAGATTACCCAACAAGTAAAAAAGAAACCGAGCAAGTGCAAGACGGACTCGTGTGCTAAGGGTTCCTGTCTACAAGCTTTAGCCCTATGATTAAAAAAAAACTCCGCATCCACTCAAACTTGACCTCTCTTTACCCGACTGCCCCAAAATGAGAGGGTTATGTTTTTCGAGTGTATGTATGTAAGTACGTATCCATGCACGGTTGTCGATTTCTTTGTCGAACTCTGCAACCTGAACGGCTTGATAGATTTCAACATGTGAGTTGTCGTTAGATTTGTATTCATTGTGGGAGTGACATAGAGTATAAATTTTTTTATATAAAAAAAATAGTACCTAATTAAAATTATAAAAATTAACTTCATCGTAGAGCTTATTTACTAAGTTACCATTACATTAAATTCTTAACTAAATGAATCTTTCATTAATAAAGCTAAAAAGTACTAAACAAAACCTTTATTTCAAATATACTCGAAAAACATAACCCTACTCTTTTGGGGCAGTCGGGTAAAAAACAAAACACCCCACTGTGTAGAAAAATATGAACTGTAAAGAGAAAAAACAAGTTAAATTTACAAAAAGATATAACTACAAAGATCATTCATACATTTTTAGGATCGCAAAACTAAATTTTTTGTAAAAGTTTCTTGCAGATTTCTAAAAAAAACTGTGCTTTAAAGAAAGATCGTTTTATTTTTCCTGCAATATTTACGTAAGCCTCTATCGACTGTAACTAATTCAGGTGTTTCCTTCCGCAATTGTTTACTAACCTATTTTTCAGCCATGACACTAAAACTAGAGTATATTTTTCAGATAGAATAACACTTTTTTACAAACTTGTTTTTTCTGACAGCGTTAGCCGATTCCTTTTGACATAACTGCAAAATATAAAATGTGTTGGTAAGGGTTGAAACAAACGAAAAAGATGAACTCCCGTGAACGTAGGTAATACTGATGTCACCCATGGTCTTTTTTACACCCAATAAAAAAATTCTCTTTTCCCATACTAGATCCCCAAATTATCCAGTTTTGTAATTAAAGCTCGTATTATTATTCTATTTTGAGCCCATTTTTGACCGTTACTTTTTATGACGCTTCAGCATTTAAAACCACAAAAATAAAGTATCAACCTAGTTTCTTACTCAGTTTAGAATTATTATGATTACGCAATAAAATTTGCTGAGTTTGGGAATAAGAAAACGCTGCAAGATGTGGTACTACAAGGAAGTGACATCAATTTCCTACTGAAAGAAATCATTCAATTTCTACTTGAAGAAGGCATAAAGATAATGAAGTGGGTGGCATTGAGCAGTCGCGTGGTGCCTTCTATCACGGCCAGACAAAAACTGTGACACTCCAACCGGAAAATCAGATTATATAAGTACCTGTTTATCATGCCATGACCCATTATATCGCCGGACAGTTTCCTTAACCGCGATGCTACTGGCACTAGTCTTAACATATCAAATTGTATCAACAGTTTCTTATCCGTATAATTATCCATATGTTTATAAACTCAACATCGGAAATGACTATATGCCGGGCTACACCGTCACAGAACAGCTCAGAGTGTCGGCACCAGGTGGATCGGTTTATATCAGATACCCTGCCTATGGTTACGGAAATACCATTACTAATGTAAAGGTTACTGAAATAGATAATTTAAAAGATCTTGAAGCTAAAGTAGTTGAAGGTGGTCCTGGATTCCAATACGTTGTTTTAGTTTTATCAGGAAACACTGATGAACCTTACGATGTGTTTGTGACTTTACAAACTATTCCTCGTGATATAAGTGAGTCTAATAGTAGAGGTTTCAAGAAAGATAGTTTTATTTACAATGTTGGTGAAAGTGATCAAAGTGTAAGACACGATATAAATGACAGTGCAGAAGATGTAAGTAGCGGTGAAACAGAATATAAAATGATAAATACAGAATTGACGCAATCAAGCTCTAATATTTTGACTAGCCGCATAAACAACAAAGCTATTGAGATTAATGAAGGCCTTACAGCTGATAATGAGCAGAGCAATGAAATAGTTGCCAATGAATATATTGATGATGACGATGATGGAGATAATGACTTTGAGAAGTCTGTAAATAAGAAAGCAATCAAAGACGACGATGATGACGAACAAGATTATATAGACGATACGATAAACGCAAAAGATATACACAAACCAAATTCAAATAAAGTTTCTGATGCGAAAGATAGTGTCGAAACAAGTTTTTCATCAAGAAATCAAAATGATAAAAGAAACGATAAACAAAAAATAGATGAATACAGTAATAAGAATAACATGGATGAGACTCAAGTGATAGCAGACAGTAATTTTTTCACAAAGTACGAAGTAATGAGACCTTATTTAAGTTATCCAAATGTAGTTTCACAAGAGAAATATGATATAGAAAACAATACACCAGAAGATCACCAAGATGACCCTGCGGAAATAGATAAAATGTTTAATGACGAGGAAGTACACACTTATGATAAGTATTCAGAAGGAAATAATAATAAAAATAATAATTTCGATACCGATGATACTTCTGCAGTAGACTACTAAAGAAATATAATTCTAAAATCTGATTTAATGAGTTAATTGGTGTTAGATATAAATCAAATGAGTTATATGTAACAAAAATCATTTATTGGTGAATAAATAACATATTTATTCATTCTTTCAATGAAATGATAGAGATAACTATTATTATTTAAATTAAAAATGTAATTTTGAGACATTGTTTCATTCCCAAAACTGTGTTGTTTTGGGCCACATATTATTAATACAAATCAGAGGACAAATAGAGCCTAAATGCCTGTACAAACCTTTAACAGCTAAACATCTAAATATTGCTATTTCAATGCATGTAGGCGTACACGAGCCAGCGCCCAGCAGTTAATGAAAAACAACCATAATAATATCGTTCAGGCGAAATTCTTTTATTAGGGCAGACCCACGAGAGAGCAATTTGCGTCTCAAGGTTCAATGAGGACGCTTAATCAGCTGAAAAGCCATTTTCACAGCAGGAATCAGCAATTTGGTACAAGAATCTGAATAAATCTCAAAGGTTTACACGTGTAGGTATTCATTGACGACTGTAAGTAATTTACCTACTATGCATTCATGCACTAAAGATGTTTGTCGATTTTTCAAGGGCGATTTATGATTAGGTAGATAATAAGAGAAGTAATTCAAAAAGTCTATCATCGACTTAACTTTCGTTTTCTTCGTACGGATGGCTTTTATCACAAGTATTACCTTCTAAATACATTGTTTTGTTCATAGCCTTTTATTTTTTTTTCTGTTTTATTACTTTATTGCGTTCGTCCACTTCTTGAACATCACCTAAAATTCAAAATTCTGGTTTGTTCTTTCCAAAACTGAACAATAACATTTGTTTGATTGTCAGTTTATATATTTTATGATTTACCTTTTAAGAGCTTTTTTGGGCTTATCCAAATTTTTAAAGTGTCAAAAATAAATCAAAAGTCACTCGAGTACCATTTTTGATAATCACTGGGTTATCACTTTTGAAATTTAAAAAATTGTTTACTTGAAATTCATGAAAAATTAACGGTCAAACCATACTGGGCAAACACTACTTTACTTTTAACGATTCATTTATTGTTCACTTTTCAATACTAAAGTCAGTAATTTAGATTATTTTGAGTATGATAATTGATCATTTATTGTTGATTACTATTTATTTTTAGGGTTCCGTACCTCAAAAGAAAAAAAACGGAACCCTTATAGGATCACTTTGTTGTCCGTCTGTCTGTCTGTCTGTCTGTCTGTCTGTCTGTCTGTCTGTCTGTCTGTCTGTCTGTCTGTCAAGACCCTTTATCTCACGAACGGGTAAAGGTATCAGGTTGAAATTAATACCATATATTAGGATCCGTGAACCACACAAGATCTGAAAATTTAAATTTTTTACAAAGACGCAATCAAAAGATATGGCATTTTATGTCCTCAT
Source organism: Athrips mouffetella (assembly GCA_947532105.1). Lineage (NCBI taxonomy): Eukaryota > Metazoa > Arthropoda > Insecta > Lepidoptera > Gelechiidae > Athrips > Athrips mouffetella. The sequence continues at coordinate 15,736,783 of OX383977.1, forward strand.
CTCCATACATTTATTCAAAAATGAAAAACCTACAGGGTACTTCCCGTTGACCTAAAATTATGAAATTTGGCAAGAAGCTAGGTCTCACAGTACAAATAATGGGAAAAGTCTGAAATCATTAAATATTACAACTTTTCTCACAACTAATGGTAACCAATTGTGGTGAGCTCCCGTTTCAAGAACATTCATATAAGAGAGGGGTCAAGTTGGATGGTTGTTGAAGCGATTTTTGTTTTAGTTCTATTTAAAAACGGGAACACTTACAAACTTGAAAATTGGTATGATTATAGGGCATAGGCTATAAAATAACAACAAATAATAAAATTTGGTGAAGCGCGTGTCGGACTCAAAAAATCTAGCACATTAACTTACTGAAATTTCAACTAATACAATTATGTTTATTGGTGGTACGGAACCCTCAGTGCGCGAGTCCGACTCGCACTTGGCCGGTTTTTTTTTAGTTTATCAGGGTATTTTTGCATTTTGAAAATCTCAAAAATGACTCGATTAAGAATTGATTTCCTGTACAATATTATACATCGTCCTTGTCGTGCCGGCAAAAAATGATACCAACCCAGAACCCATCTCTACCCATGGGTGACGTAACAGGCGACTAAGGGCTTATGAACCGGAGGATGGGCGGGCAGCAGCATCTTTCTGTGTATCGTACCATTTTACATACTGCGGTCACCAACAACAGCGCTGCGGTCGCCAGCCGCATCGCTTACAAGCGTGGCTATGGTAAATCTCTTCTTAAGTAGGGGATGCTTTAAGGGATATTATGATAAATACCCTGTGTCTGGTGACCGACTGTACAAATTTAATCGGTAGATTCTAACTAAGACACTGAACAACTTTTCTTATGGAACGTAGGTCGAAATACGATAAAAAATTCGACTTCCCATACAAACTGCATCAGCTGACAGATTAATTTGTATGTGAGGTGGAATTATTTTTTCGTATTTCGACCTATGTTCCTTGGAAAAAGTCGTTCAGTACCATGGCTAGAATCTAACGTTTAAGTTTCTAACTATTTTTCTACGCATTTTCAATAAAATAAGTTGCAAATTTTCGTAATACAAAATGAAAACAGGAAATTAGTTATCGTTACAAAGTAAGCAGTAAAGTTGGAAGTGTTTCTGGCAATATTTATTCTCGTTATTAGCTTTATGGTTTCTGTTTACAAATCAAAGGAAAGGTCAAAGTGTAGATTTCCAAACAGCGTATAAACAGAATAAGAGAATTATGAGAGAATTGGACACGGTGATTGGACGTTTCAAGATCGTTCATGTGTGCCTTTTCGTTTACTTGTCAAAAAAGTAAACAATCCAATGAGACGATCGAATTCCAATGTGTTTGATGAAAATCTTGTGGGTAGTTGAAGGGTATGTGGATAATTCTACAACGATATGTAACCTTGATATAAGACTCAAAGATATACAGGGTGTAAGGGCCGGTGAACCGAAAACTGAACGGGCGTGCTCAGTCAACGAAACTGAACAACATTCCCAAAGAAATATTTTTGGAAGAAAAAAATTTTTGACCTCTCCATACAAATTGCTCACTCTGATCGAACGGTTTTGTATGGAGAGGTCAAACATTTTTTTCATTTCCTAAAAATTTTTCTTTGGGAATGTTGTTCAGTTTTGTTGACTGAGCACGCCCTTCCAGTTTTCGGTACACCGTTTCGGAAAGTGACGGAAGCTGCAGGATTCTTAAAAACGCGGAAATTAAGAACTTGTGGCTGACCCAAACATAATAGGAGAGGCGAAGGCTCACAGACTCCGCTGGCTCGGCCACTTAGAAAGAATAGGGGAGGACCGCCACGTCAAGAATGCTTTCGAGGCTTTCGAGGTCGACGTCCGGTTGGCCGCTCCAGATATCGGTGGATCGACATAGTGAGCTCAGACCTGCGCGAGCTTCAGGCAGGCGACTGGCGAACCACCGCACAAGACCGGGACCAGTGGCGGATTCTCGTTTCGGAGGCCAAGACTCATTGCGCATTGTCTTTGCAATCGTGTTTTTTGGGTCGTTGCGCCAGAGGAGTAAGTAGTAAGTAAGTTTCTTACACCCTGTATATATAATGGTGTGTTCTTGTATCTTGCCGGCGAAACCGAATTGATCTATCCGTACATGTTTCAAGCTTCATGATAATAAGTCTCAGGACAACTACCCGGAAGACCTGCAGAATCACTTTGAAGAAACCACCAAAAGAAGTTATCGGTAATAGTATTTTAAACAAAAATTATGTACTATCTAAACGTCAATTTGTTTATCAGTCTGGTCGATCAACTATTGGGGCTGCACGGCTTTTATCACGCACTGTGCTCAGCTGCTTAGAGCAAAAGAAAAAAAATGCTGCTGTCTTTTTTGACCTTTCACGAGCGTTCGACCTCGTTGATCTCATTGATCAGCTCGTTTTGTTCAAGCTTGACCATCATGGTGTCCGTGGCGTGCCCCTGGACCTGCTAAGTTCTTTCCTCTCCAATCGCAGTCAGATAACCGTGGTGGGTAGTCGAAAGTCTGAACCGGGTGGGCGGCAGATCGGTTCCCCAAGGGTCAATCAAATATTAGAATTTTGTTTTAATGAACGACCCAATTGAGTCGGATTGATCTGAATTCATAATGTATGCTGATGATATCTGTGCTGTAGTCCACCTACCACTACCACTAGAGTTTGCGATGAGGCAAACTAATACGGTTCATGTAGTGGTGGAAGGAAATAGTATACCAATCGTGAAGCAAGCGCGGTTTTCTGGTTTCATTTATGACAGTGGCTTGCAATGACGAGACCATGTTGATTGTTTCTGTGCTAAACTCAACTCTGCATGTTATGCTAAAGCTCGACAAACAGGAAATTTATCGCTGCTCACTGCCTATAATGGTTACTTCCTCTCCCACATTACATATGGGATTGATCTGTGGGGTTTATCTGTCGACCGCGACCGCCCTTTTATTATGCAAAAGAAGGTTATCCGTCGGATTATGAGATCACCTCACGACGAACCAGCTAGACAATACTTTTTTGGGTATTATATTGGAAGTTGCTAAATATGTTAGATAAGACACTAATTCCAAAAAAATACTTGGGTTGGGAAATGACCATGTAATTGGATGGACAGGCAGTTTTCGACTACACTTCAACGCTTACATAATCCAATAGGTCCTTACACGTTATGGGTTCACAAATTTACATCAAAATCCCTGTTGCATGAAATCCAGAATTGTTGTAGTCTTAATAGTTTCATTCGAATGCTTAAGATTAGGCCTGCTCAGAAAGCTTTTTATTCTATAGAGGAGTTTTTAAATCATAAATTTTTGCAAATATAATACTGTATACTTCTTTTTATTTAAATTTATCGAATTTACATAATGTATTAATTTCTTAATTAATGTATATTTGAAACGGAATAAATATGAATACCTATATACGATTACATCCTGTTTCGACACTACGCATTGTCTTTGTTATGCTTTATGGAATCAATATTACTTATTCTTCTGTGACCCAATTTATTCGTAGGAAAAAAACAACTCAAAATCTTCAGCGTATGCACGGACTATTTTCGAATACCATTAGAAATTCGAATGTTGTGGACCGTTTGTGTGCTAAATATGCAGTGGGAAGCACGGTCCCATCGATCGTGGTCCTATTCTATCAGAATCGAGTAGGCTAGGGGTGTTCAAAAATTTGTAAGAATGAGCAAGTTTTAAAAAAAGTTAAGTAAAGTAAAGTTTAAATTTTTACAGCTGCCTACAAATCGCAGCCCGAAAGTGTATTTTTATATGGGAGCCTGTTGTTGCCAATAATACAATCTTTGTTATCCCACTGTTAAAATTAGTCGCCAAGTCATTATTTATAGTACCTCGCTTATGATTTCATTGCCCCTGTTTAATATATTTGCTACCTTAAAGAATCTGCCAATATTTAGTTTTTATAAATCCATGCATTTTGAAGCTCATCTATTATAATTGTTGCCAGATTAATTTATTAGCTGCAAACTGTTAGTTGCCGTTTCATTTGTTAGTTGCCTCAAAAATAATAAGCCAAAAATCTTGAGCGTAGAGAGAGTTTCAAGGCACGATACGTGAAATAACTTTTCACCTCACAAGCTCGGAAAACTTTGCTTTATCAGACAAATTCAGAGTGCAAAATCCATTTTTAGCCGATAGCGTGATAATTTTTTTTTAATTTTAATCGATTGAAGTTTGCGTGCGATAGTCATTTTTGGCCGCTAGCGTGGAAAAGGTGTTCGAAACTGAAGATAAATATGGCGCTATTCATTACAATTCTCCTCGTTGTAGTGTGGTGAAAATTTGTTTGCTTCACTCGGCAGCAAGGTTATCGTGCCTTAAAACCCTCGCTACGCTTACGATTTTTAACCTAGAATGCTTCGTTTGCCCGAGTGTCAATACAAGGCACTCGCGCCAAAGAGCCATTTTACTGCCTTCCATAACAAATAACTAAGTATTGCTACCGAGTGAAACACACAAGTTTTCACCTTTTCCTTTTCCACAGAAAGGAAAAAGCTAACGAATAGTCAGTACCTTAACCCACAATTCATCATCACGTTCTAATTTCAAAAACGTTTTCCACGCTAACGGCCAAAAATGACGTTTGGCCGCAGATTTCAACTGATTTGAATTTTAAATTATTTTCTCCCTAGCGACTAAAAATGACTTTTGCACGAAGATTTTGACTGATAAAGCAAAGTTTTCCGAGCTAGTGACATGAAACATTTTTTTTCTTGAGTAGAATCACTTGGCTTCGGGATCGAAAGATATAAAAATTCATACTGTATATCGTACAACGGATCACCTTGACCTACTTGGGTATTTGTTGCTTAAAGCTCCAAAGCTCAAAAACAATCACACCATAATCAAATCATGAATGAACCATATCTACTGTTGAATTGTGTCGCAGGGCCAACGGTGCATATTAATCAAGAAGAACAAACATCCTAGCAGGAAAAGCTTTTACAACCTTATTTCTTTAATAAGTAGACTCAGAATCACTCAGCTCCCATGTATTTGCCTACCTTCCGCCGCCTGCCTAGTTATACCAAATTCGGATCGAGATCTTGCTGAAAATTCAGATCGACTCAGTCGATTTGAAAATAGAATTTCGGACCAAATTATTTTAAAATTTAAATTGTTCTGACCGTTATCGCAGAGAAAATACGACGCAAATGCATCTGTAAACCGGTTTACATGGTTATGGACCTTGTTTACCGGTTTTAGATAGATAGGTAGATACTTACATATGGTCGAATTCAAGATTCAAACGGAAAAGTGTCCTCATTTTCAAGTGTTGTAAATTTGAAATTTCATTAGACATAAGCAACTGAGAGCATAGAGAGACATAAGCCTTTCTAGGGTTCCATACCCAATGGGTAAAAAACGGGACTCTACTAATTTCAATTGATTATTCTAAGTCAATCAGGCGCTAGGATCTCGCTGAGCATTAAGAGGTAAAAAGTTTATGTTATGAACGTTATGAAATACTAAAAACCTGCTTTGCGATAAAGAAATCCTAAAAACCTACGGAAACCCTATACTGCGCATGGCCCGACACGCACTTGGCCGGTTTTTTGTTTTAAAAATCCCTCTTCTTGCGCCATCAAAGGGCCTCGCAAAATGTACCTGGCCCACATACAATTTTTGTCTAGCGCCACCACCGACGGCAAAGAATATATAATATTACGTGACGGTCAAAGTAATATCCACATGACAAATGTTCTTGGTCATTATTAATCATGACCGAGCCCGGTTAATCAAGTTGCCCGTGACACAGATTCAGATAATTTTATTCAATGTAGATTCTTTACAGAATACTTATTGAATGTCATGCAGAATACAATGCAAATAGAGCGAGTCTACGCCGTTTCGGATCGTGCTATGGCAGCGTAAAAGAAACGGCAAGAAACCACTGCAGCACGGCCTACTTTAAGAGTCGGCTTTTTACAATGTGTTTCTTGTGTTTCGCTGGAATATCAGAGCATCATACCTCTTTGTCATTTATATAGTCATCTAATCTATAGTAAGCTTTCTTAAATAACGTTTGCTTTACACATTCTTTAAACTTTCTCTCAGGTAATTATATAATTTCAAAACATGTTCCATCATTGATTGTAATAATTACTTCGAGCTTTGAAAATACTGTGAGTTAGGTACGTAAATTTTTCAGACATTATGATACGAAAGCTGGGTTCATTGAACCACTTCACTCCATAAATTTGCAAGGCCGATGCAGTATTTCAGTTTGCAGTTACTCTCATAACATCTGTTTGACAAGGATCACTTTGACCTGCTGTTTATACGGGCCACTGATCAGTGAGTCATGCATGTCGTACACACGGCCGCACGTAATTGGAAATAATTTGACCTTGAGTAGGTCTCTGGTTTCAGGCATTTGAAGCGTAGCAGATTGCAGAATAAATAAGAACAAAAATTTTCAAATAAAAGCGTGTTACATTATAAAACAGCAAGACACTAAATAAAATTACTATAGAAAGGTGCTTTTGTCATCTTTCACGTCTTATCCTTTACTTCCCTTTTTAGGGTTCCGTAGTCAACAAGGAACCCTTATAGTTTCGTCATGTCTGTCTGTCCGCGGCTAAGCTCAGAGACCCTTAGTACGAGAAAGCTGAAATTTAGTATGGATATGTATTTCATTCACGCCAAGAAAGTGGTAAAATAAAATCTAAGAATTTTTTTTTAGGGTACCTCCCCTACAAGTAAAGTGGGGGTGAATGTTTTTTTTTTTTTTTGTTTAGCCCATCGTGTGGGGTATCGTTGGATAGGTGTTTTAAAATTAATCTGAGTTTACGAAGATAATTTTTCGATTTAGGGATCCGTTTGCGAAATATTCAGGTTGAAAGCGCAATTTTTTGTTGGAGTCGAGTGTCCCCCCCCTCTGCCAGCTAAACGGTAGGTAATGGAAATATGAAAAAAAAAAATCATAGTAATGGTATATATGATGAAATTAAAAGGAAAACTATCACAACTAAGTAGGCTTCAGAGGTTAATGAGCTATAGCTGAAAAACTGGAAATAATGTAAATAGCAGTAGCAATCAGGCGTTAGGACCTCGATGAGTATTAGGATGTAAAAAATTTATGTTATGAATGTTATGATATACTTAGACAACACTGCAAAAATTTTTAGATTACTTAATTTGAATTTTCTATTAATTTTAACTAATTTTTAGGGTTCCGTACCTTAAAAGAAAAAAACGGAAGCCTTATAGGATCACTTTGTTGTCCGTCTGTCTGTCTGTCTGTCAAGACCCTTTATCTCACGAACGGGTAGAGGTATCAAGTTGAAATTAATACCATATATTAGGGTCTATGAACCACACAAGATCTCAAAATTTAATTTTTTTACAACGACGCAATCAAAATATATGACATTTTATGTCCTCATCTAAATATATAAAAGAGCATGTCCTGTCCTGACTGACTGACTGATTCATCAACGCCGAGCCGTAACCGCTATAGATGCAGATCAGAAATTTTGTACACAGGTTCTATGCACTTAAAAACCACCCACTAAGAAAGGATTTTGGAAAATTCATCTCCCAAGGGGGTGAAATAAGGGATGAAAGTTTGTATGAAAGTCCTTTGTTTCTTGAGCTAGATTGACACAAATTTGAATTTAAGCTTCTGGTAAAAAATTAAGAAACACATCTTTAAGCATTTCTTAAAAATCACCCTTCAAGGGGGTGAAAAAGGGGATGATTTTTTTCCGTTTGTTGGTCTATAAGTCTTTCAGTTTTAAAGGTAGAATTATAGAAATTTGTATTTAAGTTTTTGGTAAAAAATAAAAAGTACTTGTTTTAGAATTTTCCGAAATTCATCCCCTAAGGGGGTGAAATAAGGGATGAAAGTTTGTATGAAAGTCCGTCAGTTTTGAAGTTAGGATCTTCAAAATTTGTATTTAGACTGACAACAAAAAATTAAGTTTCACATGTCTCAGGGTTTTTGAAAATTCTACACCCTAAGGGGTGGAAAGGGGGATGAAGTTGAAACTCCTTAATTTTAAAGTAATATCCAATAAAATTTATTATTTAAGCATTAGGGTTGTAATTCTGTGGAACATACATCCCTGTTATTGAAATTCCACCCCAAATTCAACCCTTTAAAGAGGGAAATGGGGTGAAAAAGTCTAAAAACCAATATGGATATCGTTTGTATGGTTTATCGGGTCGCTGATTACGAAAACTAAAACAATTTTGAAATCCAATGTAGTAGACGTGAATTACCATCATCCCCTGGGGATGGGGTTGGGGTGCGATAGGGTTGATATGTCTAAAAATCAATATGGGTGTCGTTTGTATGGTTTATCGAATCGCTTATTACGAAAACTACAACAATTTTGAAATCTAAGGTGGAGGACATGAAATACCATCATCCCCTGGGGATGGGGTTGGGGTGCGATAGGGTTAATATGTCTAAAAATCAATATGGGTGTCGTTTCTATGTTTATATAAGGATAGGGATAGCGGTTAAGACGGCGTTTTAGGGGCAGGGATAGGGAGAAGGAGAAGGAGAGGGAGTGGGATGGGTGTAGAGAGAGAGGGAGTGGGAGAGGGTGAGGGAGGGGGAGAGGGAGGGGGAGAGGGAGGGGGAGAGGGAGGGGGAGAGACTGCACATTGTCTGAATAACACGCGGGCGAAGCCGCGGGCACAGCTAGTCTCCATACATTTATGCAAAAAAGCAAAACCTACAGGGTACTTTCCGTTGACCTAAAATTATGAAATTTGGCAAGAAGCTAGGTCTCACAGTGCAAATAAAGGGAAAAGTCTGAAATCATTAAATATTACAACTTTACTCACAACTGATGGTAACCAATTGTGGTGAGCTTCCGTTTCAAGAACATTCATATAAGAGAGGGGTCAAGTTGGATGGTCGCGGAGGCGATTTTAGTTTTAGTTCTATTTTAAAAACGGGAACACTTACAAACTTGAAAATTGGTATGTTTGTAGTGCATAAGCTGTAAAATAACAACGAATATTAAAATTTGGTCAAGCGCGTGTCGGACTCAAAAAATATAGCACATTAACTTACTGAAATTTCAACTAACACAATTATGATTATGTGGTGGTACGGAACCCTCAGTGAGCGAGTCCGACTCGCACTTGGCCGGTTTTTTTAATTTTAAATTACACTTAGATCTATTTAGGTTGTTATTCTCTTTCTTTTATATTAGGGAGCAAAAAGAAAAGGCTTCTTATTTTATTTTTTTATTTAGTCTACACCTGCTTTGCGATAAAAATCGTAAAAAACTACGGAACCCTATATTGCGCGTGGCCCGACACGCACTTGGCCGGTTTTTGGATTTAGGGATTCGTTTGAGAAATATAAAGCGTAAATAGTTGGAGTCGAGAGTTCCTCCCATAACTGCCAGCGAAAGGGTTGTTATTGCAAATGTGGAAAAATTCACAGAAGAAGGTAGCATATAGGTTAAAATTAAAAGGAAAACTATCACAGCTAAAAAAGTTTTACAAGTTAATGAGCGTCAGCCGAAAAACGGGAACTAATAAAAATAGCAATAAGCGCGGGAAACGTTGCCTTTGGCTCACGGATTTTTAGCAGCTTTTTCTTTATTTATTTAATTTGTGGTAAAGGATAGGATATTTAGGTGTATATATTGGTGTTTAGTGTTGTCTTATATGTATTTAATATAAATTCCACTTATTTTTTTGTGTATAGTGTAAATATTTGAGAATTATATATTGGTAAGTTTTTTTAATTTTTGTTGCGGGATATGGAGCCTCCGGGTGATCCCGGAGGAACCGACCCAGGGGGAACAAGCTCAGCGAAGCCTGGCCCTCCGGTTGGATATAATGTTACCATCACGGCCGACTCCAGTATGGACACGGACGGGTCAGTAAATGAACCTCTCCGAGCTGGCCGGAAACGCGTTGCTTCTCGTATTGTATGCAGGCAATGTAACAAAAAACGTAGTAAGACTCGGAAGGGTAAGAATTTGACGGATAATGACTGCCATTGTTTAGAAAACTTGTACCAACCAAATTCCCAATCAGCATGTGATGCCCATCCCAGACCGACCCCAGGCAATGTTATTAAAATGGTCGAAAAACTACAAAGTAATGAAATTCCACATAGTAAGCCTACACATCCTGAAATAACCCCAACTCAACCTTTGTCTCAACAACAATCCCCTGTCATGACACAACATCCTACCATGTCTAATCAGGTCCCTGCCATGTCTCCACTGTCCCCTGCAAGAATAATTTATCAGGCGTCAGATACAGCTCCCTACCTAGTTCATGTGCAGAAAAAAGTAGAGTCTCCAAGTGACAATGTAATTTTTCACCCAGTTTCTTTTGGCCGATTTTTAAAGAAACATGATTTTAAAAATATCATTGATGGCAGCTTGAAACGAATTGGGAGAAACAGACTTGCTCTGTCTTTCTCTCACTTCAGTGATGCAAATTCTTTCATTGAAAACCCATTACTGGACACCCACAACTACAAAGCTTTCATACCATCTTTTAATGTTACCCGAATGGGAATTGTTAGGGGCATTCCAGTTGAATGGTCAGAGGAGGAAATTATGGAGAATGTTAGTGTACCAATTACATGTGGGCCTATCCTAAAAGTGAGACGTTTAAAAAGAAAAGTTATCTCTGATAATGGAGCAGAACTAAAAACTACTGAAACTGTTGTCATTACATTTGACGGACAACTCCTACCCAAACGCATTTTTATTTGTTACACCGCTTTGCCAGTGGACTTATATATTTTTCCCACAGTTCAATGTTACAGATGTTGTCGATTTGGACATGTGAGAGCAAACTGCAGAGCCAAGTCTCCTCGTTGCTTTAAATGTGGACAAGAACATGAGGGAAATTCTTGTGAGGTGAATGAAGATGATATCCATTGCTGTCTATGTAAAGGATCCCATATTGCCACCAGTAAGAAATGTTTGGAATTTGAAAGGCAAAGATGTATAAAAGAAACAATGGCTAAATGTAGCCTTTCTTATGCAGAGGCATCCAAACAACATCCACCTATCTCAAGAATTTCCTATGCCGAGGCTTTAATATCATCCCCAAGTACCTCAGCTTCAGTAACTTCTCCTTTACAAAATGATCCCATCAGAAAACATAACTCTAGTTTCTCTTACAAAAAAACAATACTCACAAAACCCCACGTTCCCCGACCAGCTTCCTCAAAAGGATATGATGTGGGTGCTCATAAGGCTCTCACTAAAGATTATAGTAATATACCATCTTCAAATGGTTGTGCCTTGGTTGCTGAACCTTCTGAGGTTTCAACTTTGGAACTCATAATGGCTTTACTAAAAGTTTTACTGAATAAAGATTTGAAAAGTTATACACCGTCCAACGCTGCCTCAACTGTTAATGTTCACGATATCTTAAAATTGTTTAATAATGGAAGTCTCCAAAATTCTGCAATGGAACTGCAGGAGCGTAGCTCCTAAAAAATCAGATCTTATTTATTTAATTAATAAATATAGACCGTTTCTTGTAGCTTTACAAGAAACTTGGCTTAAACCAGGAGGTCTCTTCAAGATACCTGGTTATACTGTCATTAGGGAGGACCGCTATGATGGATATGGCGGTGTTGCCTTACTAATTAAACAACCTATTCCTTATTCTTATTTTCCCATTCTCTCACACAGTAACGAATTTTCTATTATTGCTATTATTGTTAAAAATATTTGTTTTATTTCTTTATACATACCTCACCCTTCACCTACAATTTTTTCAGAAATAAATACAATAATTTCTTCTTTTCCCCGGCCTTTTGTTCTTTTAGGCGACTTTAATGCACAACATCCTACATGGGGAAGTTCTGCATCAAATCCTAGCGGTTACGCTGTTTTGGATCTCCTGGAATCGCACAACATCTGTATCATTAATAATGGTCTCCCTACCAGGCGGACAGGTCCCTCCGAAGGAGTCAGTGCTCCCGATTTAACTATTTGTACGCCAGGATTAGCTTCCTCTCTGTCATGGAGTGCTCTTAAATTATCTCATGGTAGCGATCATTTTCCTATATTGATACAGTTTCCAGTTAACTTTGGCCCTTTATCAAAGAGGCCTCCAAGGCTTAAGTATAAAATTGATGTAAACTCTGATTGGGATTCTTTTTCTAGATGTTTGGAGCTTAAAATTTCATCCCTTCCTCATATTTATCAGGGTGGGGAACCAGCATGTGCGGAGGCCCTGGCAAGAGCCATTATTGAATGTGCTGATATGATTTTTCAAATAAAGCATAGAGCTGAAAATTTTATACCTTCACCTCCATGGTGGGACAACGAGTGCTCTGAGGCTGTTGTAAGAAGAAGAGAGTTGGAGCTAGCTTACAATGAATGTGGATCAGATGAAAACTTTATTTGTCTGACTGAGATTATTGCCTGTACTAGTCAATTGTTTAAAAAGAAAAAATTTGAAAGTTGGAGGGCTTTCTGTCTCTCCTTATCACCTGATGTTTGCCCATCCGAAGTATGGCGTAACATAAGAAGATTCCGTTCTGCTTTTCGCGATGGTACTTCATCATGCTTTTCTCCTACATTTGCCAACAAATTTTTAGACAAGCTAGCCCCACCTTCTGTTTCGGAAAACCTTAACTTTTCTATCCCTTCTCCAATATCCAACTCAACTTCTGGTCTTGATGAGCCATTTTCGCTTGTTGAACTTAGAGGTGTCTTAGATTATGTTAAGGATTCTGCCCCTGGCTTAGATGGAATACCTTATTCATTTATTGCTCATCTTAGTAATAGTTCTCTTTCGTACTTTCTAGAACTTATTAATAGCATTATGAATTCTGGTATTGTCCCGCCTTCATGGAGAGTTCAGGAAGTACTGCCAATCTTAAAGCCCAATAAAGATTCCTCAGATTTCTTGTCGTATAGACCTGTTGCTTTATCATCCGTTTTAATGAAAATTACAGAACATCTTGTAAAAAACAGGCTAGAGTGGTTCGTTGAATCTAACAGATTATTAAGTGAAAGCCAATTTGGATTTAGACGGGGTAGAAGTACCATGGACAGTATTGGTATATTTGTAACTGATATAAGATTAGCATTTTCGTGTAATGACTCTGTAGTAGCTGCATTCTTAGATATAAATGCGGCATATGATAGTGTTGTATTGAGTATCCTTTACAAAAAGCTGCAGAGGTTGGGGGTTCCATTTAAGCTCACAAATTTTATAATCAATTCCTTATCTGAAAGGCAAATTAAAGTAGTCTTGAATGACTTGAGTGAAGAGTCAAGGTTGATTTGGAGAGGACTGCCTCAGGGTTCCGTGTTGAGCCCATTACTATATAATATTTATACGTACGACTTGGAGGCATCATTGAGTGGCAGTGTAAGTATTTTACAATATGCAGATGATTTACTTATATATTCTTCAGACCGCTCCGTGGAGAAAGCAAGCTCATCACTTACTACAGCTCTTGCTCGCCTGAAGGTATGGCTTGATTCGAACGGGCTTGACTTGTCGCCTTCTAAGAGCTCGGTGGTTTTATTTAGTAGGATGAGGCTTCCTCCTCCAGTTTTAGTCCGGTATAATAATTGCGAAATACCAGTTTCTGGTCACACAAAATTTTTGGGAGTGGTCCTTGATTCTAAACTTACTGGTATTCCACATTGCGAATACATCTCTGCTAAGTGTGAACGTCTACTTAATATGCTTAGATGTCTCACCGGGGTTTGGTGGGGTGCACATCCATTTTCTATGAAATTAATTTATAATGCCTTAATCCGCAGTGTCTTGGATTATGGCACTTTTCTTTTAGAGCCAGGTAGTGTAACTGCTTTTAAAAAATTGGATACCATACAAGCAAAAGCTTTGAGGTTGGTTGTAGGTGTAATGAAGTCCAGTCCGATTAACGCTTTACAAGTAGAATGTTGCGATCCGCCTTTACATTTACGCCGTCAGTACTTATCTGATAAATTTCTATTCAATATATTTAAATTTTCTATTCATCCTCTTCGCTCAAAACTTGCATTACTAACCGACTACATTTCATCATCAAACTATTGGTCTCATAAAAATTCTCCTTGCCTTGTTAAAAGTTACCAAAAATTTCTTGCTATTCAAGCCCCGGTCCATAACTCACTTTCTTTTCCTATATTCAGTGCCTCATTTGATTCTCTAACGTTTGTTCCGGACGTTCACCTAAATGTTGGAATCAGTAAAGGTGATGATAATGCAAGGTTTATATTTAACTCTGTTAGAGAGAGATTTCAGAGATTTCCATTGTGTTTATACTGATGCCTCTAAACATTCTTCTTCGGGTCATGTAGGTGTTGGAGTATACCACTCTCAATATAATATTGTTCAGAAAATTAAGTTCCCTCCAGAAACATCCACTTTTACTGGTGAATGTTTCGGGATTTTTAAAGCAGTAGAGTATGTTCTCCTAATGAAGTTGCAGAGAACGATAATAATAACAGATTCCTTAAGTGCCTTGCAAACATTATTAAAGTATCCTTTTGGAAAAAATCAATCATACCCTATTATTATAGATATTCGGGAATTACTTTTAAAGTGCGTCCTTCAGGACCTCACAGTAGCTTTGGCCTGGGTTCCTGGGCATAGTGGAATTCCTGGCAATGAAAGGGCCGATCAGGCTGCCAATGATGCTGTGTCATGTGGAGATACTGTACCTTACAAGAATTTCTCTCATGATATTTGTTCTCTCCCAACCACTTTCCTTCGTGAATCCTGGAGTGAAGCGTGGGCCCTTAGTAGCCAAGAAAAAGGCAAATATTACAGGTCAATTCAGGAAGACATAACTTGTAGACCATGGTTTTTCAGATGGAGTTTTAGTAAGAAGACCACAAGCATTTTGGTCAGAATGAGGTTAGGCCATGTTTGCACTCCAGCTCACCTGGCTCGGCTTGGGATGGTCACTAGTGCTGCCTGTGAGTGTGGTTTTGAGCATGGCGATTTAAATCATATTTTCCTTTCCTGTCCTCTCCGTAATAACTATGTACTGTACGAAAGTCTACTTTCCTTTAAACTTCCCTTTCCAACGTCCATTTCCATACTACTATCATCTAATGATTATCGCGTTTATAGCTCTTTGTACATATTTATTGTAGATAACAACATAAAAATATAATTTTTGTATATATAGTATAATCCTACCTATCCTTTCCTTTCCCGTACTATTCGATCCAAATTTTCTTTTGTATATTCGTTTCCCTACCTTGTTTATGGCAAATACGCCCAAAAAAAAAAAAAAAAAAAAAAAAAAATAGCAATAGAATCAGCGCTCGCTGAGAATCATAAAAAGTTTATGTTATGAACGTTATGAAACACTTAATCAAAACCTGCTTTACGATAAAATTCATAATAAAACTACCGAACCCTATACTCCGCGTGGCCCGACACTCACTTGGCCGGTTTTATTACATTTATGACATACATTTTCAAATAACATATCAACATTTGTCCTCATAGATAACATTGTTTTCATTACCTAGTTTTTAAGGCCACAGGGCTACAAAGTGCTCTTCTTTTCAAGTGCAAGTAAAAATAAGCTCAGTTGTGCTCAGGCAGATGTGACGCGTTAGTACACTGTCATTTCATAAATTCACAACCATGAAAGTATGGCGTCTTAAATATTACAAGTGTAGGTATCTGCGGCTATCCTTCAGTGCATTTCAGACGGGCCCTTCGATAAACATGTGCATCGAGCGCGTGCCAATATTTGTAAACCGCACTCGAGTTGAGTCATGGGCTATTTCTAACTACGGTTAGTAGATATGAGCCAAAGGGTATGAAAAATTCTCACAAAACCAAATCTTGTATTTTTTTTTTAGAAATATAAAACTAATAAATATTCGGGGGACATTTCACACAAGGTCATCTGATCCCAAACTAGACAAAGCCTGTACTATGGGTACCAGAGACTGATATACATACATAAATAGATAAATAACACCCAGACACAGAACAAACACTTGTGTTCATCTCACAAATGTTTGCCCTGGGCGGGGATCGAACCCGCGGCCCACGGCGTGTGAGGCAGGCTCACTACCAACTACACCAAAGGGCTTGTCAATTGTATGAGTCATTTTGTTTCAATTCTTATTACCACATGGCGCTTGGCATAGCATGGATTTGTTTGTGAAGCGACGTAAATGTAAATGAAGTCATTTTGAGATTGGTAATTATCCTGCAATGGATATAGAAAATATAGATTTTTTAAATTAATTTTTATTATAGCCGTGAATCCAAGTCCGTGAATCATGGACTTCCAATTATAAAACCTTTCATTCCCCATTTGATTGGTTTTAAGTGGTCCGTATGGTGCCGGCAAAGAATAGTACCAAACCCATCTCTACCTTTGGGTGTCGTAAGAGGCGACTAAGGACTTATGCACCGGAGGATGGGCCATAGTCTTTCTGGGTATCGTATCATCTTATATACTGCGGTCACCAACTACTCCAGTAAAATTACGAGAGATTGTATGGCGAAACGGAAATAATTAATAATAGCCGTGTTTCTTTTTCAGATCGATAGATTATATTTCTGTGTAAAGCTTTTTAATGGAATCCACCTAAATTTACTCCATTTATTTATTTATTTTGCCGTCCAAACATTTAAAAAATATGGAATTTCGGAAAAAAATGTTAGTAGATTATTTTTTTTATTTACGGCATGCTATATATTTATAATTTCATATTATACAAGAATCCACCTAAAAATATTAGCTTTTTTGTATTGTTTAACTTTTATAGCCCGAAATTTAAATAAAGCTTATCTTCGCAACCAAAAATAGTAATAGATCCGTTTTGCTTTCAAATAATTTAAATAGTGCTAAGTAATCACATTTTTGGCAAATCCATTGTAAACCAGCGATTACAAAAAACTTTTTTTTTATTTAGTGTGCCATTTTTGTGAATATATATAAGAATCACTTACATTTAAAAAGGTTGAGTTTAGCTCAGTTTATTTATATTATTTTACCTCGACTCGTATCTTATATGTAAAAATAAGTGGAGATTTTATATTTTGAAATAAATTGATATTTTTAAATATATTTATGGTGGATTTTGATGCCTATATGTAAAGTATACGTTTATCTATGATATAAAGTATATAATTGTCTATTACTATTTTTGCCTTAGCTGTTATTCGAAAAAAATATTTCGCTTTAAATTTTAGGTGGATTCGTAAATATTGCGTCTTAACATCATATTTAAATACGATATACACAAAAAAGTAGCTATTAACATTTAATGTTTTGCAAAACCGTATTTTTACTGGAGTAAACAACAGAGGTCGCCAGCCGCAACGATTACAAGCATGGTGATTATCTTTTTTTATACTTTGTATGCACAGATTACAGTTTGTATGGGCTTACTCTTGACCTCGATCTAGCCCGGAGGACAGAGATGAGGTCGACGATGGAACGAGCTTGTCCAGAAGAAGCCTAAATGGCACTGGCACTCCCACACACCGACGGAACACAGACAAGCTGTTTGGCGTCGGGCTCCGGAGGGAGGATGGTCGCGAGCCAGGCGGCCGAAGCCTACCACACCGCTGTGAGGGACCTTCCGCCGCCGCCATGGACCATAGTGTCCCGCGGCGCCGTTGCCCGGGGTCAGTGTTGCCAATGTGCAAATCCAAAATTATCCCAAATCACTCACAAAATTATCGTATTTTTATCGCATAGATTTATTCATGTAATATATGAAAATGTATGGTTTTTCTTAAGGATAACCTATTGTTTTGAATATGTAAAAATGAAGAGGGAAGTAAACCACAAGCACTAAAACCACTCACGCTACTAACTTCATGAAACTGAGTTACTGGTGATTGTTTGTTATGAAGTTGCAGCGTAAACGTTGTTCACAACAAAGGGCCCTATACAAAGCCCTGCATGCGGGGCCCTGCTTGCAGTGCCATTGCCAATCGTACTTTGTGTAGGCATGCATGGCCGACAAAATCGCCATTACATGGGGCCTGCAAGACCACACACAGTACGACTGGCAGTGGCACTGCAAGTAGGGCCCTGCAGGCTAGGGCTTTGTATAGGGCCCTGGATTGGGGCCATAGACTATATGTTTTGATCAAAGTTTGATTGAATATCTATTAAATTTATATTAGTAATCTTTGAATGCCTTGCCTTTAGTTACGCTCACACTGTTCACTTCACATTAAGTTCTCAAAAATATCGTAATATTTAATAAATTATCGTATAAAACAGTGAAATTATCGTGCGATACTCTGTTATTATTTTATATCGTATAGGACATAAAACTATCGTATATTTACGATAATTATCGCATGGTTGGCAACACTGCCCGGGGTGGACCGCTAGGAGGTAGGCCCCTACCACCCCAATGATAAATCCCCTCTAAATCATCCCCTCATTGCTTGAGTTCTGGAGAAAGTTCCCTGTTTTGTAGTGGATGTTTTATGGAATGTTATGATAAAGTGTTCACAAATCCTTTTGAATAATCATCTCCTTAATTTTTTTCCTTTTATAGCCATCAGTGTAGGTTCAGTTTTTGTCTGTCCGTCCTCATCTCAACGTCGTTCGTAGTTTCTTCAAACTTCGATGGATCGAGGATCTAGAAAACTTCGCAGCTATCTGCTGTGTTGGTCAGCTCATGACAGGATTAAGTATCAATAATGGTCGTTGTTTATATTCTTAGAGGTCTGTATTCGACAGCTAGTAAAGACTTTCTGCTAATATTTTTTGATATCTTTTATCAGAAATGCCCTTCTAAGATAATGTCAGATTTTCATTACTAACGTTCAATGTAGGTACGATCGAACAATTTGAATCATGCATGACTGCATGACCCGGCTTAGGCTCTTTTTTTTTCGTTCATATATTCAAATCATTCAAATACAAGTAGTACACTGCCACCAAGTTATATGTTCAGGCGGCGGCGGCGGCGTAATGGCGTCGTTAGTTCTCCGTTTGTCCGCCTAAACCGATAAGTTGGTGGATCTGTAATATGGATAATGCAATCAAAATGTCGATGACAATTTCAAAAGATTTCTTGTTAAAAAAGGTCACGAATCAAGTGGTGCGATAGTACTGGTTGACCGCGCTTCGCTTTATAATAGCCGCCTCAACATTAAAATATTATCGGGTGAGCAACTTATGCTACCCGCCAACAGATGGCGCTGTAGGTTTCTGTCTAAAACTCGGTATTTAAGAAAAATGCTTAAAAACACGGGGAAAACGAATTTACCCAGACATTTTTTCTGGCTCGATCGATTTTTCGCCCCCGAAATCGTTAGAGCCGTTTTCGAGAAACCGATTACAAATATATGCACAAATATTGCTCGTAAGCCATTAAGTAGTGGAAATCTACAGGGAAATCTAATACTCTACAATTTTGAGTCCTTGATAATTCTACAAATTAAGGGTTTAGGTACTTAATACTTGATTAAAAACAATGACTCTGACATTTACGTGAAATCTTTCCACTCGACGCGACGTAATCTAAGTGGGTATGTAATAAGATATTATTAGGATGGCATAACTTTAATTAGATTTAGGTATCTAACACTAAATTAAAAATCATGTAACCTTCCTTATAGCCACAGTTAGAACTTTGTTTAATTAATGTGTTGATGATTGCTACTTACTACGAATATATCATCATCATAACAACCCATAAAACGTCCACTGCAGGGTCTGCAGTACAGGGAGCTCCCTCCAGAACTCCAACAAAAACGCGTAATAATTTGGAGGGGACTTACCATAGTCACCACGCTTGTAACCGTTGTGGCTGGCGACCGCTGTTGCTGGTGACCGCAGTGTGTAAAAAAGTACGATACACAGAAAGATGCTGCTGCCCATTCTTCAGATCATGTCCTTAGTCGCCTCTTACGACACCCACGGTTAGATATGGGTTGGTACCATACTTTGCCAGCCACCACAAGGGCTGTCGGCACCACACATCAGTTAATTAAAATAAATACCTACCTTACTTAAATAAATACCTTTTCAAAAAATGAACTAGAATTTAATCAGAGCTCTGTATGTACCTAAGTAAGCATAGAGCACGATGTAAGTAATTTACCATATTCTCAAGGATAGTAAATAAAAAAAACCTATTGTTAGATTTTGAAAGAAAAAATTTAAGAAAGAAGCTGAATAAAAATCGTGTCCGTTCTTGACTTGAATAGATAAGTTGGTCTGTTTGTCCACCGCGACGATACCGAGACGATATCGATAATAAGGAATGACGCCGATATTGTGCCGATATTGAGCCTATATTGTCACGGAGGTACAAACAAAAACAATACTTATTACTTACTTATAGTGTCATCGGCACGATATCGGCGTCTCACTTTCGTGACGGGTTTCGGCGTGTAATTTTCTCGGCGCCGTCACAGTAAAGATATAAGTGCGCCGTCATCTCGTCATCGGTATCGTCACGTTGCTGGCTAGAAACAGCACTAACCGATGCGTCCTAACAAAAATTTCACAGCACCGGACAGGACCATAGGTCCTATTTGGTATAGCGGTAAGAACGAAGAAGACGCGGCCGCGCGGTTTCGAGTCCTGCGGTTGCGATTTTTCGATCTTTTCGTAGTTTATATCAAGATTCCAACACGAGTGTGTTAAACATAAAAATAAGATAAAAATCTGAAAGCTCAAAGTTCATCGTAAGCTTCTTTAGAATGCACGTTAAACGTGTCCCGCAGTTCTGCAAGGCAGGCGTCTGCGCTGGACAGCCTGCTGTGACGCACATTGTAGAGAGTCACGCGTTCTCTGTTTAAGGTAAAGTCCTCAGACTCTCAGAAAAAGATAACTTTGACGACCTACACTAGAGCACTTTGAGATATCATAACAGTCCAAACGTATCCATAAAAGTCTGACTATTAAAGAGCCTCTTTCTGCAGTGAAATAGTCAAAGTATCATTTGATAGATATTCTTTTTTTTATAACAGAAGTGGGCAAACGAGCAGGTGGGCCACCTGGTGGTAAGTGGTCACCACCGCCCATGACACCCACTGTCTTATTAGTAAAATAATTTGACACTAATAAGAAAGCATAGGGCATTACCCAGCGATGGTATGTATTCTTTTATCACTTTAAATATGACGTCATTTAAAAGTAGCGCTGGCACTCTCGGCTGGCTCTGCTGTGTTTCTGTTCGAAAGGAGCCCATGAAATTACCAGTAAATAATACATTGCATTTTGGATGAGCAACACGCTTTGCTGTGTTATTTATTAGTGTAAAAGTACATCATAAACTTACAAATAAGACATAAGATGCTAAAAGTGATGGTGACCACTTACGATTAGGTGGCTCGTTTGTGATATGAAAACTGGCCAAGTGCGAGTTAAAATGTTTTCAAGCTCTAAATTGCTAAGTTCAGTTTTGCTTGCTAAAGAAGAGCTTCCCTTTAATAGTATCCAATGTCAAATTCAGGCGTCTAACTCCACAATATTATATTACGCCTTTCAATATCTGTCATTTACAAATTGAATAAATGTTAGGGAGACCTTGGGGAAACTAAATGCGCCATAGATTTTGGGATTTACTTATTTGGTAGGTACAAATTTGCACAAACAGTTTAGAAACCAATTCTTTAAATTATGAAAATTTCGATTTTTGCTTTACAACGTTCTAAAATTAGTCTCTTTTTGAAGTCAAAACTTCTTTAGCGGCTCTTGGCACTTTTTTAGATGGGTAAAAAATGTTAAACTCGCGTCAGATGTTGCGTCAGATCCGTAGCCTGATCGAAAAAGCGTCAACTTTCAACCGTATTGTTATTAAAATACGGGTTTTTATTCAGTGACATCAAAGCAGTACGCGAGCAATGGCGCAATTGACCCTTTAGTAAGGGTGATGGTGGACAAATTTCTATATGATTTGCTCATGTCTGCCTCTTTGACTGATGCTAAGGAGCATCCTCTAAAAGATACAAAAAATATTGGCGGACATCCACCGCGTTTTTGAGGAACTAAGTTTTAACTATTTTGAAATTTGACAATGAAACGTACACCTGGCAGACTATGACTATCTGATTAAATACAATGTATAAAACCCCTGAAAATAGTCTGCCACCATAATAGCCCTGCGTCGTAAAGTTACAGCGCTTCAAAATGCAAAAATTCACTACTTCGTCCCGTGATAATGCAGAGCCCTGCATGTCTGCCTCTTCGATTTTCTACATCTTCAGAAGTATTTTAAGCAGGAGCCACAAAGGCAGAAAAAAATTAAACATTATTTAGTATCTTTTTTTCATTTTTAGGGTTCCGTACCTCAAAATAAAAAAAACGGAACCCATATAGGATCACTTTGTTGTCCGTCTGTCTGTCTGTCTGTCTGTCAAGACCTTTTTTCTCACGAACGAGAAGAGGTATCAGGTTGAAATTGATAACGAATATTAAAGTCCATGAACCACACAAGATCTGAAACTATAAATTTTTTACAACGACGCACTCAAAAGATATGGCTTTTGATGTCCTCATCTCCATACATTTATGCAAAAAAGGAAAACCTACAGGGTACTTCCCGTTGACCTAAAATTATGAAATTTGGCAAGAAGCTTGGTCTCACAGTACAAATAAAGGGAAAAGTCTGAAATCATTAAATATTTCAATTTTCCTTACAAATAATAAGTAACCAATTAAGGTGAGCTCTCGTTTCAAGAACTTTTCTATAAAAGAGGGGTCAAGTTGGATGGTCGCGGAGTTTTAAAAATCAAAGAGCAAAAGCTTTTAGTATATCATATGATAGATAGGTACGGAACCCTTAGGGCGCGAGTCCGACTCGCACTTGGCCGGTTTTTTTTTTGCTTTTACCCAAAAACGCAGCGACGTACAGAAAAACTTTTAAGGACCAAATCGATTCGTGTTGAGCTGATCTATCATCCCTATTAATATGAATCATGCATGAGCAAATCATATACCCAAATTGCAGCCAGCACCCTAACTACTTACAAAAATCATAATAGTCAAAAATGCAAGTTTTCACTTCTGCCGGCACTCTCGGAGTGCAACCCGTCCTTTTATTTATTATTTGCCACTGTTGGACAGGAAGCTCCCTCCAGAATTCCAGCTTCTGCTGGAACAATGTGGAGGGGAAGTACCATAGTCACCACTCTTAATTGTTAGCGTTGCGGCTGGCACCATGGACCACGGTTGTTGGTGACCGCAGTATGTAAGATGGTACGATACGCAGGAAGACGCTGCGCTGCCCATCCTCCAGTTTATAACTTTTAGTCAGTCACTCACGGGTAGAGATTGGATGGTACTATTCTTTGCCGGCACCACACGATACGTTCTTTTTCACAAAGTTGCAAACTTTCATGATAATAGTTTTATCTGAATGATGATTGACAAAGACAGGAACATAAACTAGTATAGAGTCCTTCTGCCCTTTTTAGGAATTCAGAGTTCCGTACCTCAAAAGGAAAAAGAACGGAACCCTTATAGGATCACTTTGTTGTGCGCCTGACTGACGGTCTTTCAAGAACCTTTTTCTCACGAACGGGTATAGGTGTCACGTTGAAATTCTTATCAATTATTAAGGTCAATAGATCCGTGTACTTGCAATAAACAACTTGAACATGAAAAAAAATTCAAACTTGCAGTTGTGCTTCTACGACAAAACAATAAAAAGATACGACCATTTATGTCCCATTCTCCATACATTTAAAACTAAACCAAAGTCATTTAACATTAAAACTTTTCTCACAAACAAATTTAACCAATTAAAGTGAACTCCCGGGTCAGGTTTGAGTGGACGCAGAATTTTTAAAATCAAAGGGTAAAACCTTATATAAAGAGTATATCATTGGTGTCCCTACAGGTACAGAACCCTTAATGCGCGAGTCCGACTCACACTTGGAAATTATTATTTTTCGACCTAGTCACACCCCGGGCACTACATACGTCCAGCGCGAATTTGGAAGGTCGCGTAGGCTCGCATATTCAGTACAAATGACCCTCAGAAGGACCACGAGAATCTCGCGGGCGGGTGCGCGCGGGGGTGCGGGATGGATTGCAAGAGGAGAGAATGTCCGTTCTCTATGCCTTTGAAATGAGTAAAGGAACTAATGGGAAGATGAATTCCCATTAGTCCCTTTGAAGGAACTGTTAAAAGGAACTAGTGGGAATAAACGCAGTGACGTCCTAGTAGTTCCTTTGAAATGAGTAAAGGAACTAATGGGAAGAAAAATTCCCATTAGTCCCTTTGAAGGAACTGTTAAAAAGGACTAGTGGGAATAAACGCAAAGTGACGTCCCAGTAGTTCCTTTGAAATAAGTAAAGGATCTAATGGGAAGAAGAATTCCAAATAGATCCTTTTAAGAGTGTACGGGTCAGGTATATGACTCATCCTAGTTTCAGCTGTTTAGGTATAAGGAAAACTTTGCATACTTACTTCAGCCAAGTAGACATGTAAAATTCTATATTTTATAAATAAAAATCTGTGATCAATGTAAAAAAAAAAAAAAAAAATTGCGCTTTCGAAACAAAAATAAATCTAAAAGTAGACTGCACATAGTTCACGTTTTCATCACAGTAAATAAAAGAAATCGTAATGTACGTAAACGTATAATGTACGAGTACCTACTATTACTTTATTCTGTTTATTTTGTACCTATGTTTCTTGGGACAGTTTATAGTGTAAATAAAGCAATAAATTGTGCACATTTCTGAAGGAGTATGGCAGTTGGACAGTAAAAATTCCATTTCCTTCATATACGTAAGACATCTATTTGTTATGATTACCTACAATTAATTTGTATGGTGAATCACATAACATAACGTGGTTGGCTACAGAGGAGCCCTCGTAACGAAGTAAGTAGAGATTTGAAGGCCTTGGTCAAAACAGAAGCCACAATGTACCGAAAAGTTCCAAAGTTCTTAACTGTGTATGTAATTTACTAATTAGTTATTAGTTTTCCCACAAGGTTGCATGGAATAAGGCTGGAAATGCATGAGAGACATAATAATAAAGGACGCGTTATGTAAAATATACGATGGTGCACCTCTTTAGGCAGAGACCCACAGTCCTCCACCTGCTACGGTCTTGACATACTTCCCTTGCCAAAGGGGAAGGAAAACCGAAATGCTGCAACATTACTATTTATATTCGCACAAATAAAAAAAGTTTGCGATAGGTGTAAAATTGAGGATATATTCAGTAGGATGAAATTCAACAAAACTGAATGAGACTACAAAGTAACTCTGTCTGTTACGCTTTTCCAAAAAGAATCCGCTGAACCGATTTTGATGAAATTTGGTATGAAGATAGTTTTTACCATGGGCAAAGCCTGCTTTTTTCCGAGTTCCATGTGCCCCGAGAATTAGCTAGTATACTAGAAATTTATATCTGGGATTATTTTGATTTCTTTTTTGTCGAGAATAGCATCAATAAACATAACATTCATAAACTTAATTCAAAATTTTAATTTTATGACATTCATAAATTTAAATTAAAGTACTTGGACGACAAAGCTCTGTAAAATTTATTCTTTAATATCCCCGGGTGATAAAGTGTCACCAAATAATTACCTCAGGTTTTTCTGGTCTAAAGTGGAGTACAGTCTGTCAAAAAAGTCATGAAAATAATAGGGGCGCCACTTTCTATGCCAAAACAGATTTTATATGGCAACATTCGCTCACTTTTGTATGAAAAATTTTTGTGTTACCATTCAAAATAATTTTAGTTCTCTTTAATGACTATCTTGACAGACTGTATTGTATTTATTAATTTTAGCTTAAACAAAACCGCGTCATCAAGTGAGGATCGTGGAGTGGACACACTACAGCTGATGGATCATGGCATTGTAGAATTTCTGAAATGCGCTAATTTAAAAAAAAAAACCAAGTAATTATTCTGAAGAATATTTCATTATACCAAAAGAAATTTGCATGCCAACGGGCTATATGGCACTCTACATTACTGACCTTCATCTACATCCATATCCATCTCAAATAAAAAAAAACATATAATTTCTCATTGTCAGACTGAGACCTAGCTGGATAAATTTTTGCCCCCGAAAACTTTTATACTGTAAACATTGAAATAGGTAGAGCCTTCCAGAACGCGACTAGAAAACCATATCGGTCTTGCCTATCTCAAGTGGACCACCTAGCAACGAACAGCAATAAAATTTAGCACGGATTCGGTATGTAGTTAGACCTCAGAATAAAGACCTCCTTGGTTCGCTTAGAGAGTTAGACGCAACAACAATTTACTTCGTGTGTAAATTGCCTTATAATAACAACACAAACTATAGAAACCTTGAGGAAGTAAAGAAAATTCGGACTTACTAAACTTGCATGTGTTTACGAAGGACGCCAAGTTGTCACGTTTTGTGTTGCCTGAGCCCTTAGGGTTTGTATAATAACCACAAAATATTCCATTAATTGGCCCTTAATTTTTTCCCTACTTGATCTGGTAATTGCTGAAGTAGAATAAGAGTACAAAAATGTTAGATAATATGGGGATTGTCGTAAGTATGCATCCGTTCGTTTGAGTTTATATAAAACTAGCTTTCCGCCTGCGGTTTCAACCGCATTAAATGCGTTTTCCCGTGGGAATGAAGTGTTTTCCCGCGGTAAAAAGTAGCCTATGTGCTATTCCAGGACCTAGCCTATATGTGTGCCATATATAACCTATATGTTCATAAAATCCATTCAGTAGTTTTTGCGTGAAAGGGTAACAAACATCCATCCATCCATACTTACAAACTTTCGCGTTTATGGTATTAGTAGGATTATTAATTTGTCATTAAAGAAAAACAAATATATATTATCAACTGAGGTTGTCTGGAAGAGATCGCTTTAAACAATAAGACCGTCTTAAGAGTCTCCTCCTACCCATCTATCTATCTATCTATTCATCCATCCATCCGTAAGTCCATCCATCCATCTATCTATCTATCTCACCGACTAGATTAGGTATAGATAGGTACATAAATATTTAAAATTACTTTGGCTTCCATGTCATAAATGCATCAAATTTATTTTCTATTAAGAACATTTTTGAATATTAAGTTACTTTCTACATCTCTAATATATTTACGTGCCACACTATACACTCAGAACACATTTCATGTGCAAAGTTGTTTTTGTGGACCAAGTTCCTGTACAAAGTCTACCTATTGTCTATCACGCACTATCAAATCGTTTAAATTCATTAAAGTGCTGTCTAACGTACTTTGTAATTTCTTCTTCTTCTTAACATGTCGATCAATCACAAATATTAACATTTTTGTAGCCCATAACGTTGCCACATTTACAGCGTCATTTGTGGCTTTAAAAAGGTCATCACGCGTACATGTGTCGGGACATGCGGGACAGGAGGTTAGGTGTTCCATTGTTTGGAGGTACCACACTCAGATTTGTTATTGGAGCTGTCGGTGAAATCCCACCTACACATGCTGTCTTTGCAGCGACCGACCTGTGTCCGTCATTTTAAAAATTTTGACAGAAGGAAAAGTCAATATTTTAAGCTCTTTATAATAGGGCTTACAGCTGTCAGCTCTAATGCAGGATTTGTGCCCACGAAACACTTATCCAATTTGTAGCGTTTCCCCAGAATATTACACCATATCTCAACTTCGAGGCATCACTTTTATAAGAACATCATACAAATACAAAAATACAAAATACAAAACATTTTATTGCTTAAAAAACAAACTTTTTACAATAAGTCGCTGGAACCTCCTTTTAAGCAAAGCATTGCCTGTGACAGGAGGCTCCGCTCTTCCGTAAAGATACAATAAGTATATATTTATTTATTACAAAGTAGTTGATATGAAATTTGGAAACTTTTAATCTAATTAATCTAACGCCTAATACTATTTTAATAACTATAATATAATATTTAATACATATAGACATACATAATATATATTTATATACGAGTATATATATACACAATACATATATACACATAAAAATAACAACAACACAATATAAATAGCTGTAGTAAGTACTATACATGTAAAGATGACAGAATGGCAAATTAATAATATCAATGCTTGTCAGTATGAGCGTGAGTGTTTTGTGAGTATATTTGTGTGTAAGAGTGTGTGTTTGCGTGTGTGTTTGGGAGTGCGTGTGTGTGTATGTGGGAGTGTGTGTGTGAGTGAGTGTATGAGTGCCGCCAGTAACAATTTATTTTATATTTTTAGACTACATTTTGTAAAAGTAACTCTGTCTCGTCATAGTTTTTTGTTTGTCACCAATTTACTAAAAGCT
This sequence comes from Athrips mouffetella, assembly GCA_947532105.1. Classification (NCBI taxonomy): domain Eukaryota; kingdom Metazoa; phylum Arthropoda; class Insecta; order Lepidoptera; family Gelechiidae; genus Athrips; species Athrips mouffetella. The sequence goes on from OX383977.1 coordinate 15,764,996, forward strand.
GTTTACATTTATGGTATAAGTTAGGGTATAAATTTATTTCTTTGTTAATTTTATTATACAAATAAGCGGAACGTTTGCTATATTGTATGCTTGCAAATGTAGTTTTTGTTTGGGGAACTTGAGCCACACAGTACTTCCTTCTGTTTTTGATTATACTAGGATCATAAGGTAGTGTTTTATGTATTTTTAAAATTATGTGTAATACATATAATTTCCTGACGGAAAGGATGTTGCTTATTTGATAAAGGATCTCTGTTGAGAAAGTCCTTTTCTTAAAATACATGGTTTTAATTAATGACCGCTGAGCTCGTTCGACGTCTAGAAAACGTGTTTTAGCAGCACCTCCCCAAGCAGGGATATTGGACCAGGGATACATATATTTGGTTTAAGAGGTTCTTAGAAAGGTTAGAAGTAACATTTCTTGGAGTCACGTGTCTCAGTGTCTTAAAGATCCACGTAAGCTTTCTCACTCTACTAATAACATGGTCTAGATGCGAATACCAAGAAAGACGCTGATCCACAAGTACACCTAAGTATTTGGTATGTGTAACTTTTTTAATGCACATACAACTACAGTTTTCCTTGTCCATTTCATCGGAGCACGTTTGAACTTTTATGTTAAAGTTGTCATCAGGTTGTGTGTTATTATAAATACTAAAACAGACATAATTAGTTTTATTGGTGTTCAGTGTGAGGAGATTATGTCTTAACCATTTAGCAACCTGTAAGAGTCCTTTTTCAGCGCTGGATTTTACTTCATTCCAAGTTTTACCAGTGAAGACGGCAGCAGTGTCATTGGCATACGAAAAAATATTGGCATTATTAATGTTTATACCACACAGGTCATTTATATAAATGAGGAAAAGCGTAGGACCCAAAACGCTTCCTTGGGGTACGCCAAAAGACACCACTGCGTCCTCACTGGTGTAGCAATCCAACCTGATTTTTTGTTTTCTATCGCTAAGATAGTCGCTAAACAAAGAAAGTGGGGTTCCTCTACTTCCATTTTTTTCTAATTTCCTTACAAGGATGGGGAGAGAGACAGTATCGAACGATTTTTTAAGATCCAAAAATACTGATAAATTTCTTTTGTTTTTATCCAACTGTCCCGCTACTAAAGAAGTTGAAGTATATTGAATTTTGTTAAGTAATTAAGCAGACGAACATTTAAGAGTTTCTCAAGCATTTTTGATATCGCTGGTAGAACTGAAATAGGTCTATAGTTACCGATATCGTCTCTGTCCCCACCCTTGTATACAGGAGTAATGATAGACTGTTTTAATTGAAGTGGAAATATTCCCTTATCAAAACAAAGGTTAGCTAAATGAGTAATTACAGGGATTACTTCACTTTTTACAAATTTTAAAAAGATTGTAGAGATACCGTCCCAGCCCGGGGCACTGTCAGATTTAAGGTTCATTAAAATATTGTTTACTTCGATTTGGTCCGTATGCAATAATACAAAAGAATTTGGTTGGGTTGGTAGTTTGTCCAAATAAATATTGTTTTCTTCATTGTTATTGTTAGGGCTAATTTGGTGTGCAAGAAGCAAGTCTCCCAAAAATGTCCGTCTGTTATTCAGCAAATAAATTACTAACAGTTTTAAGCGTGCCTCCTATCGACACTGAAAAAAAACCGGCCAAGTGAGAATCGGAATCGCGCACTGAGGATTCCGTACAAATAAGTAAAAGTTATGGTATTTTTATTGCTAAAAAACTGTATTATGTGATGTAAGTAACTAAAATTTATATTTGAGTTGATTGAATGAGAGGTAAATTGCGGTTACGATTTATGAAGTGTAAAAAAACCTCTTACTAGATCTCGTTCAAACCAATTTTCGGTGGAAGTTTGCATGGTAATTATGTACATCATATATATCATATATATATATTTTTGTTTTATCATTCTCTTATTTTAGAAGTTACAGGGCGGGGGAAGTTTGCATGGTAATGATGTACATCATATATATTTTTTTGTTTTATCATTCTCTTATTTTAGAAGTTACAGGGACACATTTTACCACTTTGGGAGTGTCTCTCGCACAAACTATTCAGTTTAGAAAAAAAATATATTAAAAACCTCAATATCATTTTTAAAAACCTATCCATGTATACCCCACACGTATGGGTTTGATGATAAAAAAATATTTGAGTTTCAGTTCTAAGTATGGGCAACCCAAAAATCTATTGTTTTTTTTTCTATTTTTGTGTGAAAATCTTAATGCGGTTCACAGAATACGTCTACTTACCAAGTTTCAACACTATAGTTCTTATAGTTTCGGAAAAAAGTGGCTGTGACACACGGACGGATGGACAGACGGACAGACAGACATGACGAATCTATAAGGGTTCCGTTTTTGCCATTTGGCTACGGAACCCTAAAAAAGTAGTCATGGAATATTGCCCATTTTGAAGTAATAGGGTGTTTTCCAGCACCTTTTGAAAGTTCCAAATTCAGGACGTTCTGAATAAAGGCCAGGTTAAAAGTACCCTAAACCGACGAGCATGTATGAAAGGATTGATGAAAGTTCAGGAAGCAAGGGAAGTATGTCAAGATCGTAGCAGGTGGAGAACTGTGGTGTCTGCCTACCCCGACGGGAACAAGGCGTGATGTTATGTATGTATGCAACTGGAGGGCACTGCTGATCATATCTTTATGAAAATGGAACATGGGAACACTGATACTTAAAAGGTCACGGTCAAATGTCAGTAAGTAGTATATTTTCTTCTTAAAAGATTTCACTAATTTTACAAAACCATGAAAAAGAAATTACCAACAGTGATGAGCGCGCCACCTATCGACACTTAATAAAAGTAGTTGACAAAAATCATAGGAAATTAACTATTGCTTGTACTTTTAGATTTCACTTCTTAACTCAAACTCAAAATAGTTAATTCATTGTTAGATATTAAAATCTTTTAATGACGTCAGCTAAACTACAAGTAACTTACTACTTATAAGGCGAAGCCATTGCATCAGGCTTGGCGATGCGATCTTTTGGCCCCCCTTTCACATATATGTTTTAGGTTTTTGATAGAATATACCTATTCTACTTTTACCATAAAAAGATCGTATTGCCAAGAGATAAAAATATTGATAAAGAAGTTAATTAAAGACTGGGAAGAAATAAGCTGTGATTGGATATTTTTTCGTTGGAAGCAGCGAACTGCAATACGTTGGAACACTTGGAACGTAATTTCTTTTTCGAACGCAAATTAACTTTTTAAACAGATACTAAGCAAAAAAGTTTAATTCAATCGGAACTTTTTGCTGCGTCTTCTTTGGTCATCTTAATGATTTTCTCCAGTTTTTGTGTGTTTTGGCAGTGTAGTGTACCGTGGCAACCTTGGTAAATACCGGAAAATTACGGGGAAACTAGACGATTAGTTGTTTTCCCTATGTTTGTGTTCGTAGTGTACTCGAAGTGGAAAATGTTTACTTAAATTTAAGATGTCGAGGGATTGTAGGGATTTTCCGTAGGTTTCCTTGAAATAAATTTGTTACAATTTATGTTGTGGATTTGTTTTGATACTTGTGTAATTTTATTCCTTTTCGGTACCACTTTGTTTTGTAAATCCTATATAGTAAGTATTAAATAAGCAATATTTTGTATACATATTTGTCGATTTCAGTAACGGTTTTCAGGAATGAGAAATCGATCTAGCTATAGGTCTCATGTCTGGGAAAATTTGTAATATTTAAATTCTTATTTAAAATTTTTGGTTTCCACTATTATTCGATACCACTTCTTTTCTGTATCGGAATAATGATCATACCGAAATAATTTAAAGTATCTGCTTACTGCAATAACGATATCGATAAAAAAAATAATACTGGGTGTCTACTCTCAAAGTCCGATATATCGAAACGATACCATTCGAAACAAGCAAATTCAAAACTTCATCCTTGACAATAGAGTAGAATATTGATTGGATGCAGTTTGAAAATTCATCCAACCAATATTCTACTGACCGCTAGTTGCAAGACACAGATAAAACAAAGCTTGCTGTTTTTGGTGCTGCGGTAGAAGGCATAGACCCGGCTACTGTCGTTGACAGTATAGTCAGGCTTGAAAACTCTGTCAGTTGGCCACTAACCTAAGAAAGCATTACTTTATAGTCCGGTCCCTTATAGTCTTATATCGCCAAATTCACCAAATTGCACCAATGTTTTTCCAGGTACTAGTTAGGTACATAGCTCTTAATTTTTGATAGGAGCCAATTCTTGAAGTTTTTTGAAATTCAAGAATTGGCTCCTGGTGAAATTGTAAGGCGTGTCTACGTGAAACAGCTAACTGACCGCCTTATATTTTAGAAAGGGATTGGGTATAGTGACAGTCATTCTGAGTCAAAACCAGAGCCCGCGTCAACTCCTTGGTAAGATAGTTGTCTCCGTTTAGTTGAGCAGAATAAGAGGGTAATGACCTTAGATTATGAATAACGGCAGCTTACTGCCTATAGATAAACAAAGAGCCCGAAAACGCGTAACCAATTTTGATTTGTCAATGTGTGCGTTAGATAGTGATGTACATTTTGGTATCGATATTCGAGTACCCTGGCGACATTGACTTGTCTGTTCAGGCGGTAGCGTCGCTGTCAACAATCGCAGTGTTTCACTTGTAGTAGGTAGTAGTGTCGATAATCCTCCATTTCTCCGCCTGGGGCCGTAGATAAGTGGATTTCTACTATCGTAAATGCCAGTAGTATAGAATAAATATGTATGAGATTGATATTCACTGACGAAATGTTGCGTGACGGCTATGGCTATATTATATGCAACTACCGTTTACGATTACAGGAAGCCCCTTTTCTAGGTACCAACCCAAAAAAGTCGGTGGAACTGTAATTTATGTTTCTTTGTTCAAACCTCATTTTTTTATCTTCGTCACTGCATGACCAGTGCCACCAGCATGAGCCCCTATTTTAGGCCAAATGTATTTTTTTTATTTTTTATTTATGGAGCAAATGTCAAAATATAGCATTTGAGGCCGCCAAAGGCCTCTCACATATGGCTCTTTAACGACTACATCCATAGGTAGTAGTCGGGCCAACGACTTAACGTGCCTTCCGAAGCACGGAATTATCCAACTTATCGGACTATCAGGTGATTCATCCTGCAATGTCCTAACCAAACTGGGGAAGCCGCTCAAAGGGATTTTTGTCTGACAGAGTCCCCACCAGGAATCAAAAACAGAACCTCCGGACTCCGGATCGAGAGCCGAGCGCTCTAACCACTAGACCATTGAAGACGTTAATGGCTGATAATTCTACAAAGCAGAAAATCGCTAAATTTCACAACCAAAAACGCAACGCAACGTTGGAATGCGTATTGAAGACGCATATTTCACAACATCAGACAGAACCACATTTTAGCCTAGTAGGTAAAACGTCTCCGGTACTTACGGAGAAGACGCAGGTTCGAATACTGTCTGTGGTTGTGAAATTATGCGATTTTCTACTTTATACATAAAAATTTTAGAATAGTCAGTTTTAAGGAAGGAATGAAATTATATTTTAGTAACAATTTGTTTGAGCCGATAATAACTATACGGAAGTGCCTCCGCTGCTGCCGGCGCCGGGTCCTATATGAGCTACCGACCGGCGCCGGTTGCTGAAATGGCTGCCGGTGCTGATTTTTTTTTTAAATTGGTAACAGAACTAAATTTGTCAACCCCGATTCCAAGCTGCCGAATCTGTTAGCTCCATTTAATAAAGTTGTATTAAGTCGGCATTTTCTTTTATATACCTACATCTAGAAAATGTTTGCTACAAACTTAAGAGTATTTTTTAGGATTCCAACTCGTCCAATCACCCTTATCAATTTTCCTTTTATATTCGAATCCTTTGGAAACTGTTGAACAAAATGGCAAAACAAAGTTAGGACTGACCTACTTCTGTTTATTTCAAGACGAAAATGGTAAATCAAGTAAGTAACAATGCGTCTGTAAGCTCGTATTATAAACATAAAGAAAATAGGTATCGATAAATTTGAGTCAAGCCCTAGCGTAAATGTGAGCTATATTGATGAAAAATATAACACTAAAATTCAGAACATTATCAACAACTAAACTTTTTTCAATGCAAAATACGAAAATTAGCAATTCAGAAGAAGCTATTCTATATTTTAAACATGAAATATAAGTTATTTTAAGCAAAAAAACATATAGTTCAAAAGTAATAACGTCCTAAGAATTTACCCGTGAAATGTACATTTCTCTGGACTATTTTTGTAATTAACACCACATCCAACTACACTACACACCGTCATAATTAAAAGTATCCTTATTTTTATATAAATATGTAGTTTTTACGCAATTTTATACAAAAAACTGGAAAGCTGGTTTTTCGCGTGGCTCAAAGTGGCTCCCTGTCATTCAAAATCGGTTACAGAGCTATTCGATTCGCTATCCTTTGCTATCTTGCAGTATCACCATAAGAGATTTGTTTCTCGCTCGCACTCATTGTTGGTCTTCTATGCTTATGTCTATGGTAATGACTAATTCACATTATTTTTAACATAGTTTCTCTGGACTAGTACGAATATTATCATTGTTACAGATTCGCTACAGAGCGTAGTTATATTTTTTGAATGTCACGTCCTTCCTCGAAGCACTCTAGTTGTGAAACCTATGGAATCTCGTGGTTAAATTCTATTTTCTATGCGAATGACGTGGTCTAGCGCATTGACTCCATGGCCATTTCAGGTCACATGCCTTCGTTATGCCGAAGATATGCCCATAATTCATATCAAGTGCGAAAAACATGATTTAAGAATATGTTTCAACGGGATATTTGGCCTGATTTGCAGATAGGGTAGAGGTACTTGTAAATGGGCCAAGGCGTGGTTTACTGTTCTAGCGGTTTCTCTAACGCTAGAGATAATTTTAATGAATTGCGTATCTACCTGTACCGTTACCATTTGAGATGTTAAATTCAGATTATACTTACATTCAGTTGGAGCTCTGTGATTATGATTCACAAGTAGAAAGTGTTGAGAACATTTAGAAACAGTCAATTGGGAATTTTCGTGGACATGATTATGATTATTTATTAGGACATTCTAAAATGCGGGCTAAGGACTCGAAGAGGATCTTAGCCGGGACGCATTTCAACACTGTTGAGTGCAGTTTACTTCTAAAATTTTAAAAAAATCTTTTGTCCACAAACAATTCCGATTTTGTAATTTAATTAATTTACATTATTTATATTTGTTTTTTGGATTTTAACGAATTTGTTATTTTTATGTTTTACAAGAGAAATTAAGGGTATTCTTTATGGAATAATCAATTAATTGTTTTTGCGTTTCTACCTACAGCCAGCAGCATATCAATCGCGCCAAATATGTCACGCCTGATGTGCAGTTGACTGTAACTACATCTAATCTATCTATAAGTATACAGGGTTATTTTTGAACACCTGGCCAAATTTTAGTTTGTTACTCAGAACATGTATCTGAACAATTTACCGAAGGAACATGGGTTGAAAAACGACAAAAAATTTTGGTCCTCCCATACAAATCTGTGCCGGGAATGGTGGGATTTGTATAGGATGACCAGATTTCTTTTCTCGTTTTTAGGGTTCCGATACCAAAATGGTAAAAAAAAGGAACCCTTATGGTGCCGCTCTGTCTGTCTGTCTGTCTGTCCGTCTGTCTGTCACACCTCTATATCTCAGCAACCACTTATGCTATCAACCTGAAATTTGGAATAGTTTTAGAATATAGTTGCCCAACTTAATTGCACAAGAAAAAATTTTGAAAAAAGTATGATTATTAATATAAAGGGGGCCAAAATAGGGGGGGGCCAAATTTCAAATTGTCGCTACTAGGTCGAGTGGGGTATATGAAAGGGCTTTACTTGTACATTTTAAAATATATTTTTGTATTTTTTTAAATTTCTTAGTTTTAAAGTTATGATGAAAAATGTCAAGAAAAATACTATTCCCCCCCCCTTATCTCCGAAGTTTGAGTAAGGAAAAATCTGAATTAATTACAGTTGACAGAAGTTTATATAAACTTTACAGCAAAAATAAAACGATCTTTCTAAGTTGCACAGTTTTTCAGAAATCTGCAAAAAACCTTTACAAACAAATTTAGTTTTGCGGTCCTGAAAATGGACTTTATTGCTTCCAAAAATACTATAGGTATATCGGAACCCTCGGCGCGCGAGTCCGACTCGCACTTGACCGGTTTTTCAACTCATGCTCTTTAGGGAAAAATGTTCAGATACAGATTCTGAGCAACATACTAAAATTTGGCTAGGGGTCTAAAAATAACCCGGTATGTTGCCGAGCTTATAGATTGCACATAAGCCCTTAAGTAGTCTCTAATATAAATAAGTAATTTAAAAACTCTGCGATATATATATCTATTTAAATAAATAAAAATCTTAAACCTTAGAAGCAGCAGTGTTCTTCTGCGTAATTGTAACGAGATGCAATAAAGCCGGTCTACCAATTTGTGCCATCTGGACACTGCTGAGTGACCAGGATACTCGTCATCCCCCTCGAAATATACAATGTGTCTGGGGACCGACTGTACAAACTTAAACGGTAGATAATGAACATGAAACTGAACAACTTTTCCCAAGGGTTTCGACTTGCGAAAAAAAATCGACCTTTCATACAAAATGTGCTGTCAGCTGATGCAAAGTTTGTAATGGAAGTCGAAAAAAATATTTCGTGTTTCGAGCTATGCTCCTCGGGAAAATTTGTTCAATTTCATGGTTATAATCATAGACCTAGCAAAAGCGCGCGCTAACGCTTACTAGTTATAATCTACTGTTTAAGTTTGTACAGTCGGTCCCCAGTGACAGTGTAGGTATAACTAAATGTAGTTTAAGTACTATTATTTAATCTGTGGCATAACTTTTTTGCTGTGACAACTCTGATGACGAGGTGCATCGCCGATGGCGCTAGTACTCGTCACTTTTTTAAATACTTTTATTCTCGCATCATGATCATAGAAAAAGTTAAATCCTGATGCTATTTATTTATTAATTTCTTTTATTTGATTCCTGATTTTGTAGAGACGTCTAGGAAGTAAACATCAAATAGTCTTAAAATCTACCTAAAGTAAGTGTTACGTACTCACGTGATTGTCTAATTCGTGTACTGCGTCTCCAATTATTTCACTACTTTCTTCTTCTGGATCTGGGATCCTACCTGAAATTTTTAAAATAGAATCTAGGCATACTTTTGCATTAACACCGCCGAATAAGCCTACCTCCACTCAATCCTTCCTAACATAGACTGAAGAAAGCTGGTTACCACAAGACATTTTTGAATATATTATGTATATTCCTATATTTAAATGCCCAACTGGTAGAGCCACTACTTTCTGTGCCCTTGGGCGTAGGTTCGATGCCCACCCAGGGCAAAGTTTTGTTTGATAAACAAACGTGTCAGCTCTGTGTCTGGGTGCAAAATGGATATATCGGGTGTAAAAAAAAATATAAGCGCTTAAGCCTATTAATTAGGATGTGATTTTTTTTCCGTATTTCAATTTATGTTCTTCCGAAAAAGTTGTTCGTTTTTCACAGTCTTAGTAACACGCTTACATAGTGCTTACAATTTTTTTAACGCCTTGTATAGTTTTACTATCATATAAGTCTGGGTGTTATTTACTTAAACCGAGCCTTCACCTGCCTAGTTTGGGGATTTCGGTATTTATATAAGTCACGAGTGAATGAATAGGCTTCTTTTGGTTGAACATCTTCATCATCATTTATTCTTAAACAGTACATACTGTGTGTGAACATTAAATAAGATTATCTTCATAATTCCGTGTCTTCAACCCATTTAATTAAAAAGAACACGGTGTGAAATATTCCCATATTCTCTTGTTAGATAATAAAAAACTTTACTCACGGCTTCGACTCCGCGTCCGAGACCGCCGAACAGATTTGCGTTTTCTCTTCCTCCTGCGCCGACGACTTTTCCGTCTTCGGCGTCTTCGGGGGTAGCTCCACGACAAGACCTCCAAGTCACTTGAGCTGCTGGAGCTCGGCAGCGAGTTGGTGCTGGAGGAAGAAGGGCTAAAGGGACGCCAGGGTGACCAGGGTGCGCGCTGCATTACTCTGTGTCATGCGCACCACGGGCACAAGCAATATTGAAACTGACTGCGCCGACGCGAGAGATGTGCAAGAGTCTGAAGCTCTAGGCGTGTAGAGGAAACCCGATAAAGGAGACATCAGTTGTACATTACCGCGAATAGAAGATGTTGGTTCACTTTAACAACAAGACAAAGACTGCAATCATGAAACAAACTTTGTATAACTGAAACCTTGAAGAAACAAAACGACACGTAAAGAAGTTATGATCGAAGCTAGATATTATTTGTAATAGTCTGCCTTCCCTTTATTCAACAAACACTATAAAATAAATCGGACTAGCGTGATCAAAACAACGACTATGGACTATGACACTTTGACCTACTTTGACATGCGTTTTGTCATACTTGACATAAAGTAGTTCTTATGCTTATATGGTTCCTTTGTGTTCAATGGTATCTGTTTAGGGTTCCGTAATCAACAATAAATGGTACAGCAGCACTGCACTTACTTTCTCGCAATACTCAAGGAAAAACTATCAATCGCAGACTTAAATTTGTAATGCCATACACATAGTATGGAAATACAAACTTTTATTTACGTTTTTCCAAAAAAATGTTCGGAAGAAATATACAGATCAATTCAGAATTCAAATTGTCAAACATTAAAACAAACAAACCTCAAACGATTTCGAGTAAATCACATGTTTAACTTTTGGTGGTACAGGAACACCCTTTATATGAAATTAACCAGTTCAATTGATACTGGCGCAAGATATCTTACATGGAGATGCTTGGTCATGCAAAGTTTCATCAAGATTCTATGAGCCGTTTTTGAGAAAATTTCAATTTTTCATTTTCGTTGTATGACAGCTACCCTCAAAATGAGAGCCAGCAAGAAACCACTTAGAACCCTTCGATGGATTTGCATAAAACTCCTAAATTCAAAATATGGTGTCAATCGGACCATTCGTTTAGCCGCTAGGCCAAAGCGTCACGGACAGACCGATGCGACGGACCGACCGACCGACCGACCGACCGACCGTCCGACCGACCGACCGACCGACGGACGGACATTTTTGGAAGACTTGTTTTTTATGATGTATAAGTGATATTCAAATCAAATCAAATCAATTTATTTAAGTTTACAAATAATTTGTTGACAAATTCATATGTTAGAGGCACCATAAGTTATACAATCTAGATTAAGTAAGTATGTTTTGCAATGCCCACACTAGGTATTCCTGTGTCGTGGGCATCGTGTGTGAGTATGCGTGATATAAATCATTTTTGTATGTATGTGTTGTAGGTGCGTGGAGTTTGTAAGTATATGATACTAATGTAATGTATGTGCGAATGTTTGATTGGTTAGATATATATAATATGTAGTAGGTATAGTTTCCATGCATAGTTATATAATCATATCGTGTCTATCTTTATTTATAACAAATCTTGTTATAAGGAGGTAGGTATTTAAAATTATTTCATTTCGTTGATACGTTTCCGATTCTGTTCAGATAACCGTAGGTTTCAATGCCTTTAAACAATTACTTTTAACAATTCTTCTGTGGCCAAATAGGGTAAATCTAGGAGCCACGTCTTAATTTTTGGTTTCGCTAATCTGGTCGTTAACGATTTAATATCACAGCTAGCTACCACCTTGTTATATATATACGGATTCAAAAATCGACCGAATCTTTGAGCAAAACTAGTAGATACTGGGGCACTAGGTATACAGAATCTCCTACACTTAAGAAGGTCAGTATATGTGATGGACGAAAGCGTTGACTTATGGGTAGAAAGGACAGTTTTGAGAACGTACAGTTTCCGGACTGACAAAACCATAGCATCTTTATATAATGTTTCAGTTGGAAACATATAGGGCTTACAGAGCATTACTTTGAGCACAGCTCTTTGGGCCCTTTCAGCTGTAATCATAAAGGTTTTACAGGTACCACCCCATACTGATATGCAGTACCAGAATATGGACTCGCACAGGCTCGTATACACTAGATGTAAAATATTTCTGTCAGCGCATTCGCGGAGCAGCTTAAGAATGTACATAACTTTGCGAGCACGAGCCGCGACTACATCAATATGGGGTTTGAAGGTCAATCTTTCATCAAGTATGACTCCGAGATATTTGATTGAGTCAGTGTGGACAATAACGTCACAGGAGCAGGGAGTGTTATATGGAGCCCAGGAACATCTATGGATTGAAATGGGTGGGTAAGAGAGAGGCTTAGTTAAAGCCGTTTTATAAAAGCAGAGATATTTTGTCTTTGCAGTGTTTAACGATAAAAGGCTATGGTCTAGCCATTGAGCCACTGAGCTAAGCCCTTGTTCAGCAAAAGAAAAAACTTCTTGCCAAGTATCACCATGCACTAGAATTGCAGTGTCATCAGCGTAGCAGATTATCTCTGAATTTGGGAGTGAGAGGTTAAGCAAATTGTTTATGTAAATGATAAAGAGGCTAGATATAGAACACATTTTTGAGAAAATTAGAAAAACTTTTTTTCACGAATACAATACCTTTCTCGCTCCGCTCGAAAGTAAAAAACTTTAAGTTTCGCCATTTTAGTCTGTCTGTCTGTTCGCGCAGAGACCCTTTGTACAAGAACGACCTTTGTAAATTTTGTATGGGTATATGAAGGGCAGTAGCATCTTTCTGTGTATTATACCATCTTACATACTGCGGTCAACAACAACAGCGCTCGCCAGCCGCAACGCTTACAAGCGTCGTGACTATGGCTAAGAGTTCTGGGGGGAACGTCCTGCAGTGGACGTTTCATGGGATGTTATCATACATATTTATCGTGCCGACACAGTAGTAAAATAAAATATTGTTTTTACTACTACCCTACACTTGATTTTTTTTTCTCACCTAAATCATGATGTGCGGTGTCGTTCGATAGGTTTTTAATATTATTTTAAGGGTTCCAAACATCAAAAGGAAAAAAAGGAACCCTTATAGGATCACTTTCTTGTCCATTTATCTGTTTCTCAGACTCTTTTTCTCACAAAGGGTATCAAGTTGAAATTAATAGGTGTGGAAATATCAAGCTTCTACAACAACCCAATCAAAAGATAGAGCCAGTCATGTCCCGTCATGTCCCATCATATTCGTCTCTATATATTTTTGAACCAAACCAAAACCTTCTTCCCGTTGACCTAGAATCATGAAGCTAGTTACAGCATAAAGCTCAAGTCACACAGAGGCGGTATGATTGCGAAAGCGGTCCGGGGCGGTTTGGTGGGAACAAAATACCACGCCACGACCGCTTTTCAATGTGACAGGGTGCATAAGAACTCATAATTTACAAAAAATACCGGCCCCGGAACGCTTCCGCTACCGCCTCTGTGTGACGCGGGCTTAAATAAAGCAAAAAGTCCCTTGTAATGTAAAGTTCCTCCTATCTTGAAATCATGAAGTAATTGTAACCAGTTAAGGTGAGGTGAGAAAGAGAAAAACTCCCCGTCCACTCACCTTGGTCAGTTGAGTGGACGGGGAGTTTTTTAAAAATCAAACGGCAAAAGCTTGTAGTATCTTATTATGGCGAACAGGTACGGAACCCTTAGTGCACGAGTCCGACTTTCACTAGACCGATTTTTTAAGGTCCCGATACCAAAATAGTTAAAAAAAAGGAATTCTTATGGTGCGACTTTGTCTGTCTGTCCGTCTGTCTGTCTGTCACACCTCTATATCTCAGCAACCACTCATGCTATCGACATGAAATTTGGAATAGTTTTAGAATATAGTTGCCCAACTTAATTGCACATGAAATAATTTTGAAAAAGTTATGATTATTAATGTAAAGGGGGCCAAAATAGGGGGGACCAAATTCCAAATTTTAGCTACTAGGTCGATTGGGGTATGAAAGGACTTTAATTGCAAATTTTAAAATATATTTTTGTATTTTTTTACGTCTCTTAGTTTTCAAGTTATGAAGAAAAATGTCAAAAAAAATACCATTCCCCCCCTTATCTCCGAAGTTTGTGATAGGAAAATTCTGAATTAATTACAGTTGACAGAAGTTAATGTAAACATCACAGCAAAAATAAAACGATCTTCCTAAGTTGCACAGTTTTTTTAAAAATCTGCAAATAACCTTTACAAACAAATTTAGTTTTGCGGTCCTAAAATGAACTTTATTGCTTCACAAAAATACAAAAAGTATATCGGAACCCTCGGTGTGCGAGTCCGACTCGCACTTGATTTTCTTGTCTGGTCAAAGTTTTTATATCACTACTCATCAGCCTCCATCTTTTGGCATGAGAATTGTTTTTGCTGAACATCACGTTTTTTTGTCCTTTTGCATTTCCAGACAATGGCCTCCTAAACACCAGGCTCCGTTCTGGAACTTCTTACATAGTTTTTCGTGATCCTCTCATGAAGCAGCTTCTATTGAGACATCTCTTTTTCGCCTTGATTATCGCGTTCAATTTTATCAGGTACTCAATAAAAAACAATTTAATGGTCTGGTTTGCCAAAAGTCTTCAGATTTTAGTCTGGTTTTTGTGTATTTGTTATCAGTATAAGCTTCTCTTATACAAGCATTCACTTTTGTTCGCCTTGAATATCACGTAAAAAAATACTTTTCATTTCCAGACAATGGCCTCCTTAACACTGGGCTCCGGTCTGAAACTTCTTACATAGTTTTTTGTGATCCTTTCATGAAGCCCCATCTACTGAGACATCTCTTTGTCGCCCTGATTATCACGTGAAAAATTCTTGTCGGCTCCTCTACCAAATGTCTTTATAAAATTAGAAAAGTTGGAGTGGTCAGGGTCACGTTGTTAGCCTGAAATCAGGGATTCAACCTTGTCGATTCGACACGAGGCTCCTGCGCCGATGAACAAACTACATCTACTATCTACAAATGTTTGCGTTTGCAGCGATCCTTACGAAGAAAAGTGTAAATTTTTTTAAATTCACAAGCTGTTGCCCGCAACTTCGTCGGCGTGGATTTCCGTAGCTTCATAAGGGGGATAAAGGTACAATCTCTTCTTAGCGGATGCGTCGTTATAATAACTATCTGTGTCTTTCAACCCAGTCCGTTCAGTGGTTTGAGCTATGTGTTGATACGTAAATAAAAGAAATTGAATGAAACAGTTGCTTAACGTTCGTAATCAGAAGGTAGACACGGCCACACCGTGTAAACACTTTCGGGTCTCTGGTTTCGGGTGTTTGTAGCGTAGCGCTCGTTCAGCTTATACTGGTTTTGATTCTAAGTGCTTGCTCTTGTCCAAGTTAGCTGCTTTCTGGAAATAACATTATTGGGATAAACTTTATAAGACAGGTAAAATTCAAATCGTCACCTGACAAAACCTTTACTGGCTAAGTGACATTTTCTCTTCCTCACGAAAATCATAGTTTATTCAGCTTCAAAGAGAAAAAATATAATATCCCGTTTGTCCTTATTACTGACAAGGATCGAATATTTTGACGTAGGACCTTGAGGTATCCATTAAATTGAGTCGCCGAAGGCCTGTTTCTATTTCTGGTCATTGCTATTTAATAATAACTCGATATTACTTTTCTTTCGCAATTCAAATTCGTGAAATGTCCTTAACATGTTGAAGATTCGTCGCAAAAAGAATATTTTTATAGGCAAGCAGCCTTTCTGACTCAATAGTTATTTGTTTGATAGTGAAAAAACTGATAATCACATGGTACGATCTTAAAATAAATATTAAAGGACTAAAATCTTCATTTCAATGTCTCCAACCGACAGTAACACCGGTGAGGGTTCACCAGCTTCCGTCTTGTATCGTAACAAACAAATCAGTGCTTGCCTGTACATAAAGCCTCCTCTGAGGGGGCAAACATCGGGACTAGTAAAATATATGTCAATGCTGTATATTATCAGTACTGCATCACGTTTGAGCTGCAATTTTACGCATTGAATTGTGTCGTATAACAACTGCAGTGTGCGTTTACTTTATCTGCGGTAAAAAGGTCAGATTTTTTTCTCACAAATGCATCCTTGATATACCTACTTAAATTTTATAACTAAAGCTTTGCTACTCATTTAAGAACAGTTCGAGAATACTACGTAGATAGATACTCAAACTCATTCCAAATAGGTAAAGGGTGTCCAGCGGGAAATTTTCAAGTTTGAAATTAAATAAATAAAAAAGGAAAAATTGTAACTCATTTTTTATTGCTGTCAGGTTGCGGATTTAAATTTTTAATAACAATATAGGGTGACTTTTAATTAGTTCTTGATTGCAAAAGATATGCATGTACTCATGATACTGAACAACTTTTCCCAAGGAACATAGGTCGAAATACGAAAAACCAAATTTCATCTCCCATACAAAATGCGCTATCAGCTGATGCAGTTTCTATGGGAGGTCAAAACTTGATTTTCGTATTTCGACCTATGTTCCTTGGGGAAAGTTGTTCAGTATCATGAGTACATTCATACCTTTTTCTATCAAGAACTAATTAAAAGTCACCCTATATAGTCTAAATGATGCCCATTTTTTCCTATAGGCAGCCGAACAGAAATGGCGCACCACACCATATTGTAATATCATTGACCACACCTTGATTTTAGAGCAATGCAAACGCTTTTAATGGGTTTCTTTAGGGTTGCTCAGGCACCAATAACGCATGTTCTGCTGTTTACTTAGCCATGGATATAAAAATGAATGGTATGTTGACTTGCCAAGCGTTCGTGCTGTTCGAAATAGCAGAGCTTAATTGTTTTTGCGAAATTTTCGCGAAAAGGATAGTCATTCTCATTAAGACCTTGCATGATTTGCTTTTTGTGTGAGTGCATCTTAATTTTTTTCTTCAAAATAACGTGCACTACTGATTTTTTATTCCGGTAGAGGCCTTTATCTTCAGCGCTATTGTACCGTGCTTTTGTACATGTGGATTTTGCATGATTTGGTGTCGAACTTGAGCCACATGTTACGGTGTTGCTGCTGATGTTGATGGACCCGGAGGAGTTCTGTACATCACTGTCCCTTGTTGTCTAAGCCTTTGCATCCACGACCAGATAAGTTGCGTTTTCAAGCCGTCACTTAGTTCGCGAATATTGAAGTGCGTGCAAAAATTGCGACGCGCACGAGTCAACGATTCGCGTGTTTTCAATATTGCTCATTGGTAAATGCACGATATGCTCCTGACCAGTGAATCATCGCAACTAATAAATCTTTAAAATATGCCTAATAAAAGACGGCGGAGCCTAAACTAGGTTTTGTACCTAAAACTTAGGTCCCCAGGACCTACTTGCTTTGATTTAAGAATTCATAGAGGATCTTCATACAACTGATTACACTCAATATTTAAGTACGAGTATTACCTGAGTACGTACCGGAAGACGTAGCGACCCTCAACATGGACCGACGATCTAGTCAAGGTCGCAGGAAGCCGCTGGATGCGAGCGGTGCAGGGTCGGTCGTCATAAAGATATTTAGGGGAAGCTTACGTGCAGCATTGGACGTCTTTCGGCTGATACGATGATGATGGCTACCTTAGTAGTCAATGATGGTAACACCACAAGACTAGTTAGTTTCTCTGAGTACGGTAGTGTTTGCAGATGTTCTCATTTTGAACTACTTAGTTTATGTTATGACAGGATAATAAACATTGTTTCCGAAGGTCCTATAACTCAATCTCAAGAGACTCTTATCATGTAGACTCGCCTTGCGATTACCTCGAAGATCGCTCTCGAGTTTTGATATTATATTAGAGTTGAACTGCTCTCAATAGACATTATCGATAGTTATGTACCAATCTTAATTTTTTTACTTGTCATTTTAAGTTAAAAAGTAGTATCATTTAAAAAAAAACCGCAAGAGTTTTGTCATTCAATTATACTTACAGTCGTGGTCAACTAATTAGGGACTTTCAAGATAGTGAAGAGCAATAACCGGTTATGTACATATAAATATAAAACCCTATTGATTTCTCGGCACCTATTATTTGCATAATTTGGTCCGATTATTATGCTATAAATGGCTGTAAATAAAAGAATAAATAAATAGAAAAAAGTATTTAATATCAAAGGTTGAACATGTACTCAATTTTAAGGTATAGTTCTGTAGCTGGACATTTAATTAAGGACAGTAACTATAATGAAAAAAAAAACCGGCCAAGTGCGAGTCGGACTCGCGCACTGAGGGTTCCGTACCACCACATAAACATAATTGTATTAGTTGAAATTTCAGTAAGTTAATGTGCTAGATTTTTTGAGTCCGACACGCGCTTGACCAAATTTTATTATTTGTTGTTATTTTATAGCTTATGCACTATACACATACCAATTTTCAAGTTTGTAAGTGTTCCCGTTTTTAAAATAGAACTAAAACAAAAATCGCCTCAGCGACCATCCAACTTGACCCCTCTCTTATATGAATGTTCTTGAAACGGGAGCTCACCATAATTGGTTAACATTAGTTGTGAGAAAAGTTGAAATATTTAATGATTTCAGACTTTTCCCATTATTTGTACTGTGAGACCTAGCTTCTTGCCAAATTTCGTAATTTTAGGTCAACGGGAAGTACCCTGTAGGTTTTGCATTTTTGAATAAATGTATGGAGATGAGGACATAAAATGCCATATCTTTTGATTGCGTCGTTGTAAAAAATTTAAATTTTCAGATCTTGTGTGGTTCATAGATCCTAATATATGGTATTAGTTTCAACCTGATACCTTGACCCGTTCGTGATATAAAGGGTCTTGACAGACAGACAGACAGACAGACAGACAGACAGACAGACGGACAACAAAGTGATCCTATAAGGGTTCCGTTTTTTTCTTTTGAGGTACGGAACCCTAATAGAGTTAAACAAAACTAATAATCTGCAGTATTATAATATCTTTAACAGCTCCATTTTGTTACGTGTAAAATCAGTACCCAGTAGCAAAACCTTTGTTAGTAATTACCGCTTGACACCGATGTGGCATAGACATTATCAGTTTCTGGCATGTTTCGACAGGAATGTTTGCCCATGCCTCACAAAAAGCTTCATTAAGTTCATCTAAAGTTGTGGTACGATAAGTGGCAACCTTTTTCTTGATTTCGTGCCAAAGGTGCTCGATTGGGTTAAGGTCCGGGCTATTTGCTGGCCAATCTAGCACCGATACTGACTGACTGGTAAGAAACGACTTGACTGAACGGGCGGTATGTTTCGGGTCGTTATTATGCTGAAACGTCCATATAATAGGGAGATGCTCCTCAGCATAAGGAAGCATCGTTTCCTCCAATATTGCCTTGTATTGATGTTGGTCTAAGTTACCCTGAACTTTCCTCACAGATCCCACTCCACGTCCAGAAAATGAACCCCACATTTTAATGTTTCACCTGTTTTTTTGTGAATCTTGGATTCATTTCCGCTTTTACTGGACGCCGTACGTATTGCCTTCCATCTGAAGAAATCAAATTAACCTTGGTCTCGTCAGAGAATAATACATGTTGCCATTGGGCGTAGGTCCACTGTCCATATTTACGTGCAAACGCCAAACGAGCATTTGGCTTAACTAGAGATTGTCCCTAATTAGTTGACCACGACTGTATATAAAAACCGACCACACGCGATTCGGACTTGCGCACTAAGGGTTCCATACCTGTCCACTACATAAATATCTTCTTTTGCTCTTTAAAATCTCTAGGACCGAGCAAAATTGACGTCTATATGGATGTTCTTGAAACGTGTGAGCTTACCTTAAATTGGTTGTGACAAAAGTTGTCAACAAGACGTGTAGACGGCACCTCGCCATAAATAACCCCGCTCTCCCCCCCACTAACGTCTCATTGCCTCGCTTCCGCCAACGTCTGTCGCCCCGCAGGCAGATTGCTCACGAATTTCATCACACCTCGATAAAAGTATCGAAAGTATTGTTGTTACATCTCTAGTTAAAAGCTCACCATTAAGGCCAAGCCCGCAGAGGCGGCCCCGAATCGGTTGAGTGCAGCTTTCGGATATTTCCAGATTTTTCCAGCTGCTTTCAAAGCTGCTTCTTTGGAATAATGATGCTCAAAAAGAAAAGGGAGTAAATCGTGAATGTGCATGTATTCTAATTGCATGCCGTGTTTTCTTTTAACTTGTGACAGACATCTGAAATACTTTGATTTGAGTCGAAATTTTTATTTATCTTTGAAATTCAGTCCGGTGGATTTGGACCTTCATAAACATAATCTTTACACATACAGTAGTTAGGCACACTAGTGCAGTGTCTTAAAAGGGGATTTTTGTTTGACAGTGCCCCCTACTGCGAATCGAACCCAGAACCTCCGGATCGAGTGCTCTCTAACGGAAGTCGAGAGAGACTATATTATTTGCATGCGTTATATGCAAATCGTTTGCCTCGACTGGCAGTTGGATGGGAATTCAGAATATGATTTTAAAAGTCTTACACGAATTCATTAAACCCGTGTTTAAATTGTCTCACAAAAGTAAACACAAAACAAGTTACATACTTTACAGCCTCATGTATACTGGCATCAAAGCGATCGCCTTGGAAAACGAGGTTCCCGCCGTCTGCACACTTGATGCCCTGAACACGTCAGGTCTAGAACTCGGCAGCGAGAATATACAAGGTGTTACTCGTACAGAATTATGTACACAAATTCCAAAATAAATAATCGCAAAAGGTGAAAACTTTGAGTGACATGTTACCAAGTTCGAATATTAATTATATCCTCTTGTCTGTGGACTGTCATTTCCCCCATTTTGCTATCAACTTACTAATCTGGGTTTGCTATATCTGTGGAACCGGCTCCCGGTGACGCCTTTTCGGGTGGTAAGATTTTTTTCTAACTGGAATTTCTCTGATTCCCAATAGGATTCTGATCAATTCTGACTAAAATAATATACTTTATAAACTGATTAATCCTATTACAAAAGCCTTCCTGCATAAGTATTCCATTCCACCTAAAGTATAACACATTTAGTATAGGGTATCCTGAAGCTTACTTATTACCCTAATTTTTTTTAAAAATAAAACAATTAAACGAACATAAATTTAGTTTTTTAAGTATTTTAGTTGGTTTTAAATTACATAAAACTCAAACATCACATGTCTCAGTACTTTTTTTCACAAAATACTTGTTTTCTTATTGGGTACAAAAACCAGGCCCTTTGTGAGTCATCAAAATTTTGCCATATTTTTTTTTGCTATTTACAATTGTCTATGGCATTGTGGATAAAGATCTTCTGTATACTGTAACTTGAACATATCAGCTACAAGTAACAAGAGTAGCGCAATGTTATGTTGAATAGTTTTTAATCAAGAGTTTAACAAAAATGGTACCTAAACTTGGCACAAAAAATAGCACCTTTTTGTAACCTAAATTTTTGGTGAAAATGTAGTTACTTTTTAAAGAACTAATAATTTTCTAAGATCTACATGGAACAAAGTATGCAATTTAACACAAAAAACAGTATGCTTCTAGGAAATATATCAAGCACAAAGCTTATAAAATCAGTAAACAAAACACCACTTTGGTCTCAAGGATGCTTAAAAAGTATGGATATGACTTTTCGTATATTTTTTTAAAGTAAAAATTTAAAATACCTAGCGCCCATAGTTCAGAGGTTAGAGCGTATGCCTCTTGATCCGGAGGTTTCATCTTCAAAAAAATAACTTAAATTAGGTGCATACAAAAAATAAACCACAAGCGAAAATCCAAAAGCCGTATCCATAATTTCCAACCCCATAGTCTGTGGGAAAACCGGGCCCCGGTGGGAGAGATACTTCCATCTGATTTTAGTAAAAATATCACTATTCCTTAAAATTATATACGTTTTACATAAATTGTAACGGAAATTCATTAATTTAGTGCCTAACATACATATACACTTCAGGATTTTATTCATAGCTCGAAAAAAAGAGGGGTCGTATTCCGACTGATATTTTCACTGAAAATCTAGAAGCCACCGATATTTTTATATGTAAAAATTAAACATAACTTACATTGCCATTGTTTTCAGGTAACAAAATCCCAAAAACACTACAAATTTTCATTTAAAATTGCAAAACAATCGCGAGTGCTATCGTTGTTTCGTATCCTATGTTTGACTGCCGTATACTGCTTTTTTTTGTATGAAAAGGGTGCGAAATCAATGGATCACAAGCTAGCCTGTTTCATCATACACATTTTGTAATGCGTAAGAAAGGATAGGATAGAGAATGAACGTTATTTCGAGCGGGAAACCATAACAACTGATAGTCACCGGGTCCCGGAGGGCCAACAGACGCGGAAAAAATGACATCCTCCGGGACCCGGAGGTTCCACAGACAAGAGGATATGGTTTGTTTAAAACTTTTGCACTTCTCATACATTTTTTTTATTCCGGGTCTTAGTGCGATACTTAGGAAAAATAAATTACCTTATTTGTCCCGACACGTTTCGACCAAGTTGCTGAGTTATACCAAGTTTATAAAGAAAACGTCCTAGCACCAAAAACGTCAAAACACTCTCACCCCCACATATAAACACACACTCACACACACTTACTTTAGTTCATCTTGTTTAATCATGTTACGTAGTTAGAATTGGTTAGTTCCAAATAGCCACGAGGGAAGAGCGGAGTCTTCCTGACATAGGCACTCTGATGCTTAAAAGGAAACTCCACACAATTTTTGTATGAAAAAATTATAAAGCAATAAAGAAAAATTATGTAAGTACCTATATACAATTTTCTACCAAAAGTTAAAAAAATGTTAAATGTTTTTTTGTTGGAATCAAGATTTAGGAAAAATGTAACTGCATAAAAGTCTTGACTGAATCGGTAAAAATACCGTCTTAGTTATCGACGCGCAGTCACGCAAAAGTGTATTAAAACGCGCGAGTCTGACACGTACTTGACCAGTTTTTATCATTTGTTGTTATTATTTTTTAACTTATGCACTATAAACGTTCCAATTGTCAAGCTTGTAAGTGTTCCCATTTTTGCGATAGGGGTAAAACAAAAACCGAGGAAAAATCGCTTAAAAAACACGTTTTTAGTAGTAGAGGAGCCACCCATAATTTATTGTTTTATTAAATATTTAGTTTTGTTGTTATAGCGGCAACAGACATTTTCAACAACATTTTTAACTGTCTACCAGACGACATCAGAGGCAAATATGCCCAGGGACTAGATAGAATATGCCTTATTAATAAATAGGGTCCCGTTTTTCACAATTTGGGTACGGTACCCTTAAAAAGTAACACGTATGAAAGTTTTTGAAAAAAACCTAATTTTTGAAAATCCGAATTTGTCGCACTTTTGATCCGAACTTCAAAAGTGCGACAAAATGCATTCCTCATTCCACCGCCTTGGAAGACGATTTTCCAAAAATACTGATTACCTACACGTGTTTTCTTCTTGTTTATTTGATTTGATTGATACTTACTCTAATATTATAACTTGAAAATGTTTTTATTTTAACTGTTTCTGTGTTGGTATAATTCAACAAAGTAGAAAGTCGCAAAAATTTGCTATAGTACCTATTATAGCAATATATATGTTTTTTTGTTTGGTAACAAAAAAACCTACTAAGTAATTTTTATAAGAACGGAACCGATAAAAATTCTGTATCTTAAACATTTTGTATCCTGAACATCCTGTGTTTGTAAAGGTGGAGCGTCGCAGCGCAGCTGTTAGAATGTAGGCCAATGTCTAGACATCTGGAAATCTGAAACTGGTGGTTAGTGGTCCAGACAACACATACATTTAATGGAAGGTTCTATGAAGATTTCATATTGTTTTCCAACTGCATCGCAGCCTCATATGCTATTTTGATAAATCAGAACCACTGGACTAAGAGCGTAAGCGAAGATACAGATGGCGTAGAACAGGGCAGAGCGCGTTTTCCCTCTCGCTTTATTACGATGAAAAACCCGGTCAAGTGCGAGTCGGACTCGTGCGCCGAGGATTCCGATATAACTGTAGTATTTTTGGAACCCCAAAACTAAATTTGTTTGTAAAGGTTTTTTGCAGATTTTAGTATATTTGCTGTTATATTTTCATAAAACCTGTATCGACTATAATTAATTTAGATTTTACGTTTTGCAAAGTTCGGAGATCAGGGAAACTGGTTGTTTTTTAGGGTTCCGTACCTCAAAAGAAAAAAACGGAACCCTTATAGGATCACTTTGTTGTCCGTCTGTCTGTCTGTCTGTCTGTCTGTCTGTCTGTCTGTCTGTCTGTCTGTCTGTCAAGACCCTTTATCTCACGAACGGGTAAAGGTATCAGGTTGAAATTAATACCATATATTAGGATCCATGAACCACACAAGATCTGAAAATTTCAATTTTTTACAACGACGCAATCAAAAGATATGGCGTTTCATGTCCTCATCTCCATACATTTATTCAAAAATGAAAAACCTACAGGGTACTTCCCGTTGACCTAAAATTATGAAATTTGGCAAGAAGCTAGGTTTCACAGTACAAATAATGGGAAAAGTCTGAAATCATTAAATATTACAACTTTTCTCACAACTAATGGTAACCAATTGTGACGAGCTCCCGTTTCAAGAACATTCATATAAGAGAGGGGTCAAGTTGGATGGTTGCTGAGGCGATTTTTGTTTTAGTTCTATTTAAAAACGGGAACACTTACAAACTTGAAAATTGGTATGTTTATAGGGCATAGGCTATAAAATAACAACAAATAATAAAATTTAGTCAAGCGCGTGTCGGACTCAAAAAATCTAGCACATTAACTTACTGAAATTTCAACTAATACAATTATGTTTATGTGGTGGTACGGAACCCTCAGTGCGCGAGTCCGACTCGCACTTGGCCGGTTTTTTTATAAGTAAAATAATATATTTGAACTGCCGTTTATGGTTTTTCGAAAGTTGATCAACTTACTAGGAAATTCATCAATGGACGATTCTGTAAAATTTTCCGGTGACATATACAGGGTGTTAGGGACAGCCTTCCGAATAGTGAACGACACTGAACAACTTTCAGTGAACAACACTTTCAACAAACGAAAAAAAAATTGTCTTCTCCATACAAACTGCCTGATCAAGTTTACAATTTTGTATGAAGACGCGGAATATTTTTTCGTGTCCTGAAAGTTTTGTTCACTGAAAGTTGTTTCAACGACAGGGATGTCGTTGACTGATCATGCCCCTTCAGTATTTGGTAGGCTGTCTCTAACACTCTGTATAAGCCCGAACTCAAGGACGTTTGGCCAGTATTAAGACGTGTCTCTTTGATGCAAAGAAGAAGAAAAAACATTCAGATGGGAACAATAAATATCAAGAAGAGACACAGGCACTATACGAACCTGAATTGGCGTACCAATTTCATCTTGCACCTCGATAAAGGTCAGGTTAGACATAAAACGAATTAACCTGGTTTCAGGATCCTCACTCGTATTTACAAGAAAATTGTACCAGATCTCGCGAGCCTAACCCTCTTACCTTGTTTTACCCTACCTTTATTTTGAGACAACCCAATTAACATACAGTTGTCCTACAATTCAAATTGCTCTATTCACACGGACGGAAATATTCTTTTTTACTACAAGGACTCGGCGACCTGCAGTTAGTTATTCTAAAGAATTATATATCCCAATTAAAAGTGGGAACGCATTTCTGTGCTATAATATAAATACTAGACAGAAAAAGCGTATTGCCCACCTTGAGAACTAAGATGGTATGTCCCATGTGACGGTAACTTTACTGGTTCCTTATTTATTTATACTTATACAAAATGATTTTTTTTTGTACTTCAATAACTAGGCCAAGACTGTGTCCCTTACCATAAAAAGCAAAACACAGCAGTGCAAACACTGGTGCTATACAGCAGAAATAGGATAGGGCCTACAATGGGTGTGTAATAGATGATATAAAAACTTTTTCAACACATTTGCTCATAAAACAGCTCTATTTGCACTGTATTTAGGTCCACAATCCAGCTTATTAAAAACGCGTGCTTTTTTCATTATATATTATAGCACTAGTTATATATTTTTTTTTTATATATTAACAAAGAGCAAGGAGTTCTAATGTCTAAAATATTTATAACATTTTCATAAATATATACCTAATGTTGATGAAAATATAATATATAAACAGTTTGTTGCATGAGATTAGTTAAATTTGACAACAAATTAACGTTAATTGATTTTGTAAGCAATAAATTTTAAGTTTTTGTACTTTTTCAATGACTACGCTGTTTGGGAGTATTGCCACTGCTTCGACACAGCTCGTCGTTTGAAAAAAGAAATGCGCGCGCAACAAGTATTCCGCGCGCCATTTTATTTTTTGATTTTTGTGACTACGATGGCTTCAAGCAATGAAGAAGAACTTAATTTAACCCCACAGGAAATAATTACTGGGGCACAAAATGCAAGTGAGTCTCCTTCCAGCAAAATCAAATAAATAATACATTCTTGCCTACGAAAAGTTTATTGAACGGAAGAACAGCAAAAATGCCAATTCATTTTTTATAGAATGTCTTTTTGGCTTATTTCAATGAGCTGGCGAAGAAGTATAAACCTATCTCTTTGTGGTGTATTTATTCCATGTTGAAAATTATTGTTAGAACATGGTTAGAACGAAAAATGGAGGCTCAGGAGTTGCAGCCCGAACCGCAAAAAGGTAAGCGAATTTGATTCGTTTTTATTCGCAAATGTGTTGAAAAACGTCGTAAGAAGCTTGTGCGCTTTGGTGATTACACCCTCGGCTCTATTACGCCCTCGCCTGCGGCTCGGGCTGCAATTTCTGAGCCTCGGCCGTAATATCCAAAATAGCGCACGTGCATCTTAATGTACTATTTTTATTTTTTAAATGTAGCCTGTATGGTGTCCCACTGCAGGGCAAAGGCCTCCCCTCTTTTTCGCCATTCGTCTCTGTTCTGAGCCTCTGATGGCCAGTTTTCTAAAAAGTTGTTTAAATCGTCGCGCCATCGTCTCCGAGGTCGGCCTCGACGGCGATGACCATCCTCTGGCACCCATTCTGTAGCTACTCTAGCCCACCTATCCGGATGCATGCGGCATACATGTCCTGCCCAGTCCCACTTCAGCTTAGCAGACTTTTTTCCGACGTCTATTCCCGTACTATTAATATAACATTTAATTGATATAACAACGTTTCATATAATTTTGTTGCATATAATAATATGTCTTTACCTATGAAATTGCCGAAATTTTCTTACATATTAATGAGATCATAATTCCTATAATTCTAATGCAATTTTTTTCATTTGTCTTATATTTGAAAGTTGACTTCAAGGTTATCAATTTACGCATAAAATAAAGTTTTTTTTTTTAGTTTGATATATAAAATTAAAGGTTCGAAAGTTGTTCGTCTTAAAGGTCGTCCGATTTCATCATTAGATTTGTTATATTTTATTACAGATAATATTTTTCGAAAATTAAATTTAAGCTTCTGTTAGCTTAATGTCTTCCCAATAATGCTTAAAAAAATGAAAAAATTGGATTTATAATTCCTAAGAAAAATGCAAAAATGTTAGTACTGAAAATTGAGTTTACCTAAAATTCGCCATACAAAACGGCAATTTCATAGGTACTCGTAAAGACCTAATAATTATTTCGTATAATCGACATTTCATATAATTTCAAAACGTATAATAAACAGTTCCTATAAAAATGTTTCATATAATCATCATTTCGTATAATACCCATTTCATATAATATCAGTTCGTTATTTTCATTGGTTAGTTATAATACCTATCCACATAAATTATTAAGTAAATGAACAAGCAAGCATGCATTATGCAAAAAAAGCAAGCAAAGGCAAGCAGGCATGCATGCAAGCAAGCAAGAAACAAGCAAGCAAGCAAGCAAGCATGCATGCATGCAGGCAAGCAGACATGCGCATACATTCATGTAAACCTAACCTGAAGGGTATGGCGGAATGAAGCGGAGCTCGCTCCGCTCGCCTCCGCTCAATTCCGCCATACCCTTCGAACCTAACCAACTGTGTCGGGGTGCCCTGAACTCTTTTGCTCGCTTCGCTCGCCTATGATCAATTTAATTGAGCCTTATCGTTTAGTTTTTACAACAATTTTAATTAAATAGGCATATAACTATACAAAATTATTATAAACTTATTGATTATTATATTTTTTTGTTTTATTATTATAAATTAAATAAATAATAAGTACATTAATAAAAATATAATGTATGAAATAAATTTTATACCAATTAAATTTTATATGAAAGATATTTAGGTGAAATGATAGTTATGCCAAATGTTAGTATAGAAAACGTTCATTATAGTGAAGGTACGTTATGTCAAACAAAATTATGCTAATAGTTGTTATATGAAACGTTTATTATATCAATTGAATGTTATTGAAACGTTGATATACGAAAAATATTTATACGAAGTGATGCGCATCCGCCTATAATTTCCCCAGACGGGCTTTGCAAATAAACCCTACTACTATTTAGAGAAGTTATTCTTTGTAGAATTTGTGCACTTACTGAAAAATACACGTATTTTAGTTATATTATATTATTATGTTATTTTTTTTTTTTTATATATTTAAGAATATAGGTAGATTCAGATACAGGACTTATTGGGATAATTTTCTTACTAGTTTTATTCTGCCCCTACTTTTTCTTTTCACAATGACGTTTGAAACGTGTCCTCGAAGCAAAGATTTTGGAAACTACGCCAGGGGGCGTTTATAGATATGCCATATACTCGGCAAAAGCGTGCCACGTAAAAGTAAAAGTGAACATGACCATGGCGGTGGCGGTGGCGGTCAATGCCTCGAAGCTATTCAGTCTTCGGAAATTTGATGTTTCTTAGAGCAGAAAAAATCCTCTATGCAAAAAGCATTCCTTGCGAACCTTCCTAGTTTAGGTCAAGGATACCTATACAACAGTAAAGTTAACAAGTGCCCCTTTTGGTCACGTGTAGCCGGCAAGGGACTGCTTACGTAATAAACTTTACAATATCCTTAATATCCTTCAAATGTACAAGGGTATACCTACCCTTTATTTAGTTATTTCCTTCTATTTACGTTGAAGGACTGTTTGTTGGAAGAGGAGTGTTAAGTTTGAGAATATTGCTAAGTGAGTCACGTTGTATTTTCTTTTTAGGGTTGTAACAGCCTATCCTGCTAGAGGCTATTAAAATAGGAACCCTAACCTATTTCTAGATCATGGGCACGGCTAACCGGATTGTAACGCGCTAAAACTGCTTCTAAAATAATATCTGTAGTAACATAAATTCTAAGACATACTGGGCACGGCTCGCAGCACCACATTGTAATGTCTCCTAACCCCTAGAGTTATCCTAATAAGATGTAGGTGTGTATGTAGTTTAACTGTTTATTGATGTAAGTATATCTAAACGTGGTAATGTCTAAATTTCTAACTATCCTAGCTGAACCTAAGGGAAATCTAAGGAAAGTCCTGTAGTTCTTGAAGCCTATGTATTGGGATTGTCCTAGTTATAAAATGGCCGATGAGATGTTTAAACTGCTTTTTGGACCCGACGAGGTGATCAACGAGTAACCCTAATTCGTTTGAGTGCGGACCATGAATAAGTTGAATTCCTATACAATTAATTTCCTTCTCCTCTTCTTATTAATTTTCTTCTTCTTTTCTTTCTCCTTTTTTCTTTCTTTCTTTATTGATTAGTATGAGCCTATAGGTACTGTAAATAATTTGTGTGAAAGGAAGCAGGTAGATCCGAAGGCTGTAAATGGTACATGAGAACATCAAAATAGTACATCTAAACTTCTCCCAGATTGATATTTGACTTTCTTCAAGGAAATTTAGTTTATTTTTAACAATGTAAAAGCCTGAAATATATCCAGTCCTTTCAGCTCAATCTTTCCATATAGATAAAGGTGTTTTATTACTTTCTATGTGCGAGATGACTTACAAACTGACTCATGTTGTATTTGCAACCCCGGTATGGATGTATTGCAATATACTGGGTTTTGTCTTTCCCATAGTCGAATTTATATATCATCAGCTTTGTATCTTAGCTTGTGGCATAGAAAAGAATGAGTTTATTAAGCAGAGGTTTTACCCATTTCTTGGCCCATTTCTTTATAATTCCGTACACAAAATGTTATCATTACTTCCTATGTGCAAACACCAATGTAAAATCGCTGTTTCTGAGTGGCTCAAGACACTAAATTACGAATCCTCTGAAAACCTACTAAAACCCCTCACATAAATATACCTCGTCATACTTATCCTAACTTAAACTGAAACTTAGTAAAGTCAGATTCTTTCTTATTTATTTTATCCTTTTCTTATCCTACTTTGAATTTGTGTGTACTAAATTTGCAGATAGTTTTACTTCAATTGCTTTTTATCATTGTTCTAATTTAATGTTCTAATATTATGTACATTAACATCCGTAGATTCATAAACACTGTCTTAGCTCTGTACACCTCATGTTCGCTGGCTAGTGCTTATAGCACAGGTCTACCTTTTTTAAGTACTAGCCTCACCTACTGTTTTTTGCATAGCCCTAAGATAGCTCTAAATTTATATTATATTATAACTTGACTGTTATGGCTAAATGTAGAACGTTAAATAAATTATTTTTATTTTATTATTATTTATTAGATGAATCAAATGCGTTTTTCATTTGCAGTACTTGAGCCAACAAGACCTTCTTTATAACAGACTTAGAATTGAATTTTATATTGAAGTGGGTAGTAGCTTTCAGTTGTAGCTATACCTTTTAAAGTTAGTAAAATTGATTGTATAGAATCCCAGAGAAGGATAGATATGCTCAAATAATTGACTGGCATAAATCGTTCAAAGTAGATTGGACGATTTGAGGAGTAAATATTAAATCTTCTTACCCGTCTGCGACTGGCATACTGCAATGATGACTGGGTCGTCTGGACTGCTGCTGGCTTGGAATTGGACGCTCAGCTCCCCTGCGCTCAAATGGTTTGTAGCTTTTGGTCCCTATTTCACATGGTCCATAGACCTCCTGTAAATTTGAAAGGGAAGATGAACTAAGTACTAGGACATCTAGTCCCCCTTCGGATAAAACTACTCTATAAATATTGGTTTTTTATTCTTACTCGACACGCGTTTTGACGTTTAGAGCTCCAAAGGTCGCTATAACACAAAAATTTTTAGTAAAATAATAATTTTCTTGACAAAGATCGCCATCGGCGGGAAACTTAGGAAAGCGTCATTTAATCGTAATGTCGAATTGAAATTAATTTACTAATTGGGTGACGAAATGCCCTAGATACTTAGCTTTTGTCAATTGCAGCGACGAAACTCGGCCCCAGATTAGTAAGTTAATGTACAGAGAACTCGGCGTACGGTCACTTTTTTCCATTTTCGAAGATTTTTCTTGTCATAGCGGGGCTCCATCTTGTTCTCACGACCCGGTCGCAGCAGAAAAGGGTGACGTAGCTTGCATGTTCCACACTTTTCGAATTTTGTCTTTAGACCGCCCAAACCAGCCAATCAGAGAGCTACAAACCAGCAGCTACGGCTAACGTCACCAATCCTACCCACTTCCCTCACACATTTCTATTTCCTGTTTGACAAGTAGATTTTAACCAAGGAGGTTTTAATATGCGCCGATTCGCGGCGCTAGACGAGTATTTTCAAGCAATTATTTTAAGTAATAATGCATAATCAGACCTTCATTTTCATTTCGAGTCGAACAAAATCTATGATCATTTATATTAAGATTCCTAATGAATTATTACTCATTTTAAAACTCCTAAAATAGAATATACTCTATTATATTCTTCGTGTAATACCTTGTCGGACCATCGGCCCGTTACAGGGTTCCGAACCAAAATGGTAAAAACGAAACTCTTATGGTGCGACTTCGTCTGTATGTCACACCTGTATATCTCAGCAACCACTCATGCTATCGACTTGAAATTTGGAATTATACAATATGATTGTCATAAAGGGGGCCTAAATAAGAGGGACTAAATTTTTAACTTGTACAATCCAAAATAGATTTTTGTACTTTTTAGGACTCTGAGTTTTCAAGTTATGATGAAAAATGTAAAAAAAAATAGTTGACTGGTCCAGTCACTACGTTAGATGACCGCTAAGTGCGTTAAGATTCGAATTTCTTTAACCCTCAAAATAAAGAATGCAGCAACCCGACACAGAATATAGCTACGAAATATGAACAGTGATTTAATACAGCAGAGCGAATAAGAACTGATAGATGTTCATGTAATGAACATGATAATATAAATCACGAAAAAAACCAGGAAAATCAAAACGACGTGCGAACCGTCATTGAAATCATTAAAGCATTAAAACTATCCTTCGATGGAATGACAGTAATAATAAAATGATTACCCATCACTGTTTCTCGTGACACAATTATAAGGATGTGAGAATTTCCTTACATTAATGGCTGCATTCATTTTAGGCCTAAAATAGACTCGTAACACGTAACAATTCGTCAAGTCATTAACTTGGACGTCATTGTTTCTTTAAAAGGCGATTCCAGTAAAATGGTCGTCATTAATATAAATGACGGATTAATTGTGATGTAGGATGTAGGCAATTCCGATTTTCGTAAAATTGGCCTCATTACCTGATTGGTTATTATCACGTATGAAACTTGGGTTTTTGAAGTATCCATTAAATGTGCTAAAATGTTCTCAATGGACATCCTTCTTTGACGATTACGAAACAAAAATTCTCTTGAATTGATGACCGTATGTGATACTCCTACACCTCTATACCTACTCGTACACCTCTATACTCCTACAATTAAATATTCCTGTAAGCGGGAGATATTTCAGAAATCACAGAGAATGCAGACAGAGCATTGGCAAGATTTTGGGTAACAAAATCCTGGATTTACTGTTTGAACAAATGGACACACTTGAAATTCATTACTACGGGAGCGCTTGCGCCGCCAATATGAAGATTGCTCTTACTTTCACATCACTTAATAAAGTGGGAGTCTGTTGGTTAACCTTAATTATGATAAAAGGGTATCTTAACCTTAACTATATAACCGATTAAAATACACTTCTTACTCTCTCCAGCCCACAAAATAACAAAGGGCCACTCCGTATGCGCGCAAGGACTTCAAAGCTCTTGCTTCACCCTTTAAGGAGCAAGTCAATTGGTTGGCGCACACTAACGATATTGGAAATTATTTGTTAATTGAGCCTGTCATATCATAGATCATCAGGTGGGTCCAAAGATTTTGGAAACTACGCCAAGCGCAGCGTTTTTCTTACGTCAATGGGTGGGTCAAAAACTGTTAACAGTACGGCAAAATAGCCAGGCCAGCCCAGTAGTCAAGCAAGGAGTTCGGCGCTTCGCTTTTATTTACTCATTATCTAATATATTTAATAATTAAAAACATTCTGGACCTCCCTATTACCAACGCCCTTCGATTGGCTGAAGACAGACAAAAATGGAGGAGACTGGTTGAAACATCCACGATGGCGTTCCAAGTCAGACACGACCTTCAGTAGCTGAAGAGTACGACTAAGAAGATCTAAGAGCTAGCCGCTGACGTGATAACCGGGCACCTTGGGCACCTTACTATTACGAAACACCTGAACAAAATGTACCAATAGTGTGTATACTTCCTATACCTATATATTACACGTGCCGTCGTATGGCATAATTGACGCTTTCCTTAGAAGATACTCAGTGACAGGGCTTCCAAGATAAACTTATTCAATTTGATTTGTTGAGTTCAATGTTTATTTACATTTGTAATGGTGTTACCCAGGCTAGCTGGTCCAATGACATTTAGATCTAGGCTTAGGTGTTTATCCTAAGGGCTCTTTGGGGGAAGGTCAAAGTAAACGGCACTATCAGATAACAAACACAGTATATTTAGTTCAATTCTTATAGATAGATATGACATAGATGAGCGCAGCTTCAATAATGTACGGCAGGCGTTATGGTATATTTATACGGGGTGCGTGTTAGGGGCGGACACGGGCTATAGTGGCTCGCCCAGGGGTAAGGCTTTGCCCTTGCAGGCTTCGGCGATGCGCTATTATCAGAGACACCGGGAGAGCACGAAGGCTGGCTCGCGGGTTTGCCCGCAACGGTATTCGTGCTTCGGAGTGCGCGTTACAAGGGTCCGGGATTACGGGTGTTTCGCCTAGTGCTAAACACGTAAAGGGCGACGCGCAATGTAACTGCCAACGGAAGTCGGTACGGCTGCTCTATCTCGGGAGCTAGCCGCGTCGATGATTCAATATGTTCTGAAGGAACGGCGGGGGTCTCCAATAAGGGCGCCACCCGCGGGAATGAA
This sequence comes from Athrips mouffetella, assembly GCA_947532105.1. Lineage (NCBI taxonomy): Eukaryota > Metazoa > Arthropoda > Insecta > Lepidoptera > Gelechiidae > Athrips > Athrips mouffetella. Next base: position 15,799,236 of record OX383977.1, read on the forward strand.
CCACCTGGCAGTACAACGCACGTCGCGTCCGGACAGCAGGCAATGTAACTGCCAACGGAAGTCGGTACGGCTGCTCTATCTCGGGAGCTAGCCGCGTCGATGATTCAATAGGTTCTGAAGGAACGGCGGGGGTCTCCAATAAGGGCGCCACCCACGGGAATGAACCACCTGGCAGTACAACGCACGTTGCTCCCGGGCGGCCGTCACCAGGGGAATACCGTACCGGCTCCGGCGCTCAGAGATCGGCCACTTGCTAAGGGGTGCTGGGCACAGCGGGCGCCATGGCTTCCCCAACGTCTGTTGGTTTATCTCTGTCGTCTCAGCGGAGGGTATGTACTCGACCCGATAGCGATCGCATACAATAATTATGAATCGACCCACTACTTGGGACTGAGAAGTCCCAACGGTTTCTGCAACTACCGTGCCTTCCGGTGCTCGGAGAAGTTAATTCTAATCACACTGAATAATTAATGAGATGGTTACTCACGTTTACCCCTGGGTAGCCTCGTTCAGATCGGGATCGATAATTCGGGACGCGGCGCGGGACTCTATCGGTGATATCGGACTATCACAATGAGCGCGGCGCGTGCGGGTCGGCCGTCGTGCTCTACAAGGCGCGGGAGATAGATCGGACTTTACGAGTAAATTGTAGAGACTGCGAAACGGCGCGGACAGATGCGGACTGGTGCGGACTGGTGCGGACTGGTGCGGGGCGCGTGGCGATGCAGCTTATAAGCTCTCGTTCCCCCACCGCTGGACTTGGTCGCGCGTCGCGCCAGGGCCGTAGTGAGGCTGTTGTGCGCCCCGCCAGGGCCGGCGCTAGGAGGGGCGTCACACATTTATTGAAATTTGTTTCTGTGACGCAAGTTTCAATCGAAAGAGCAGTTCATAAATTAAATTGTGGAAAGCTTTTTGTATTATTATTATATTCTTTTGACTTCCTTTTATTATTATATTCCCTGCCTGGGTCTGTATTTTCGACTAATATAATTTTTTTTATTGATAATGGGCTTACTCTTAAGTTCTTAACTTGAATCTTATCATACTCACAAAACATACATACATTTCACGGCTCTTTCCTATAGTATTAGGCAGAGACTTCACCTCAAGAAAACAGGCTTCTCCTTGATGATCTCGAATATTTTATTCTATAACTTTGTCCTCAAAGCTAGAATGGAAAGTTTTTGAATTTTAAAAGTGTCTTATTTAGAACCCATGTCAAATAAGTTTGAAAAATAACCTTTTGATCAAAGTTGTTTATACTCAAAGATATATTACCTATGTGTTACTAGCGTAACTTTACCTACGAGTCTATCATTTACAGGTAGGCAGGTATACCTTTCTCGATTGTGCTGGAGAAATTTTATGTACGGCAACTACTAACATTGTCATTAGGAATTTTTATTCAACAGTAAAATTGTAATCCTAAGTTTATTTTCCCGTCAACAATAACTCTACCTACACGATACCACGTTTATATGACGCAATTTCCCTTATTGCATCCGGATGCTCTTGCGCATAGTCCGTTGTTGCATCGTGTGCGACCTTGAAGTATTGTTAGACGTATGGCTGCCGATAACATGTCACTGTCTGGTTTATAGCTGCTTCTATTCTGGATCGTACTCGTACATTCCAAGGATTCCATCTATCAGTGCTTTCAGTGTTTCCTGTGATTGATGGGCTGGGTCACGTTTTGGTGCTGGACTTTTGTCCCGATCACGTTTTCGGGACGTCAGTATGACGTAGCGGATGCAGTGCTTGTGCCACAGGAATACTCGCTATTCGATACCTATTAAGGCAAGTCACAAGTTTGGTTTCGACACCATTTAGGGGTGGCAGACAGACGTATCAGAGAGTAAATCAGACTTCGGCGGGGAGAGGAATCTAGTGCAGATGACCATACAATACTTCACCTCCTACAACGTCTGTCACCCGCAGCCCGCAGGGGGTTCGCACATATAGTAAGTACAGTATTAGTTCAATGTTAATAGTTGTAAATGTAATTAGTTGAATGTTGTGGGAATACAGACGTGGCGAACGTGAGTGTTACTTTTAGATCACATGTACAGACAATTCTTGAAAACATACCGTTATTAAAAGTTGAAGGAAACCTCTAATAACGATCTTCATTTATTATAATACTAGCTGGGGCCCGCGACTTCGTCTGCGCAGGTTTATAAATTGTAGCCTATATGTTATTCTGATGTATAAGCTATATTATTGTAAAGTTTCATTAAAATCCATTCAGTAGTTTTTACGTGAAAGAGTAACAAACATCCATCCATACTTACAAACTTTCGCGTTTATAATATTACTAGCGGCCCGCCCCGGCTTCGCACGGGTACAAAAATACGTTCGAAAAATACCTTATTTTGAAAATCTACTTTTTTGCTATAAATAGTTGGTTACTGTGGGTTATCCTTATAAGATAGATAAATACTATTGCAAACTTTTCTTTAGAGCTCTTAGAGAGCAAAAATTCTTTCATACATAAATTTCATATAAATAAAACCATTTACGCAGCGCACGCCCAGAAAGCTCTCTAGAGGCACGTTTTTTTCCGACTCGATCAACAAAAATCATCACAGTTCAGTTTATTTGCACTCAATATTAATGAATTATAGGCTTAAACCTTTCTATTGAATTAATCTATCTATTAGTAAAAACCGGATCGAAATCAATACAGTAGTTCCTGAGTTTAGCGATCACAGACAGACATGATGGATGACGACAGAAAAACGTTTCGGGGGACTTTCTTTTATAATATGTTAGTGAAGTAGATAGATAGATAGATTAGTAGATGAACTTTATTGACCCGAACCGATGATTGTTTTTATGCCGTAAGATCGTTTGGTGGCTTTGAAATACGACATAAGGATTGCTCACGATAACCACTACTAGTCAGACGGTGTCGAAAAGTTATAGGTAATTAGGTACTACAGAAATTGTTGAGTGAAATTTAAACTAAACAAAGCGCATGTTCCACATTGTAGGTGCATAGTTGAATCCACGCCAGATAGGCCGCGGCTTTTAGAGGTCTTGCGAAATTGTATGAATGGCGAGTGTTTTACTGAGTTGAGTATTGCTGACTTGTGAATGAAATACGATGGGCAAATGTAGGTAAAGGTGTCAGTAGAGCCCCGTAATTAGACTGGGCTAGTATTGGGAAGTTTGATGCGTTTCAGTAGACGGTAATTTGAATGAAATATATTTACAAAAACAACGAAATCAATATGAAGTAAATAAAGGCAAATTAAAGTAAAAGTAAACAATAAAACTCTGTATACCTAAAACTAAACTTATCTTAAGCCGCCCTGTATCGTTCAAAGCGCGCAAAGGTGCCCCATAACACTAGCAGCGTTGCCTCGCTGGATAGCTATGGATACCCTTTGCGCCACGGTTGTCACGAGTTCTATCTCGCAGACGTTGGCCTACTTCAGCGACAAACGTTATGGCGTCAGATGGTCAGCATCCGGTGGTCTCTACAGCAAAGGGCACAAATATGTAGTTCAGGGCACAAATATGTAGTAGACTGTTTTAATTGTGATAAGGTCGTAGGTACAAACCCGACTCGTAGAATCAAATAGCAATTTCACATCAAAAACTCTTTACTTGTGTAACAACCATTGTATTAATTAAGTCTATTTTGTTTTGTACAAATCTATTGAAATAATTTTTTTTTTATTTACTCAAGGATATAAAATATTCCTTTTTCCGATGTATAAACAAATAAATTCACAAGTTCTTCGAAACACGTACAGCTTTTATTACAACAATACTTTTCAACTACTTTCTATTCATGGCTGTTAAAGCCACAGCCCTCCCTCCACTAATTACTATGATATTGACTTACTTCCCTCGGCTAACACATATCATTCCGGAAAAATGTATGGTTCCTGTAGGAGACACTAGGAGAACACAAAGACTATAATATAGGGTGACTTTTAATTAGTTCTTGATAGAAAAACAAATGAATGTACTCATGATACTGAACAACTTTCCCCAAGGAACATAGGTCGAAATACGAAAATCAAGTTTTGACCTCCCATAGAAACTGCATCAGCTGATAGCGCATTTTGTATGGGAGGTCAAATTTGGTTTGTCGTATTTCGACCTATATTCCTTGGGAAAAGTTGTTTAGTATCATGAGTACGTGCATATCTTTTGCTATCAAGAACTAATTAAAAGTCACTCTATATCCTAAACACTACAAGACTAAAGGTAAAAGCTAGTAAAACATAATTTAAACTAGACTAGGCCAAAAGTGTTTTAAACACTATATAAATCCAGAGATACCTAATTATAATTTTGATTGACAGGCCGTTCCTACTCTGTTTTCCTCTTCAAAGACGGTACTTATTAACGACTGTTAACGACAGACAAACTGCCACGCTACTAAAATTAAACGAGAATTAGAAGAACTATGACAAGTTGCTAGTTTGTGACGTCAACAGAAAAGTATTTCATCATAGCATCATATGAAATGTCCTCTGCGGGTCAGGGGACTCCCAAAACTCCAACTAAAACGCGTGGTACTTTGGAGGGGATCTACCATAGTCACAACGCTTGTAAGCGTTGCGGCCGGCGACCGCTGTTGTTGGTGACCGCTGAATACACATAAAGATGCTACTGCCCATCCTCCGGTTCATAATCCCTTAGTCTCCTCTTACGACACCCACGGGTAGAGATGGGTTGTTACTATTCTTTGCCACCACACGAACGTCTGTTGGACTGCCAACAGTTATTTAGATTTGAGTAAGTAATTGCTATCTGGAGCTCTCTCAAAGCGCTAATTACAATTTTTTATTAATCCTACCTATTCTACACGTCATTTTTAACCGACGAAAAAAAAACGGAGGAGGTTCTCAAGTCGACGCGTATATTTTTTTTATGTATGACCACGCATAACTTTTAGCAGAGTAGTCCGATTTTGCAAATTATTTTTTTATTGGAAAGTGTATACCCCGAAATTGGTCCCATATAAATTTGGAAAAAAAAATCCAACCCTAAGGGTAGGAAAACAGGGGATGATTGATTGTTCACTGACTGATTGTAATGTATGACCACGCATAACTTTTTAAAGAGTAGTCCGATTCACCCTAAGGGTGGGAAAATATAATTTAAGTCACAAAAAATTGTAAAATAAAAATTTTTTAACAAAAAAATTAAACCGTCGAAAAAAGTGAAAAGCAAGAAATAATAAAACTTTTTTATTTAACCTTAATAACAAAGTTCTTAAACTAATGGAAGTATACCCGAGTAATGTCTGAAAAATTCGGACGCTCCGTTTTTTGAGTATTTTTCAAAATAACGCGATTCAGGAACCCTACAACACCATCTGTAGGGGGGTTTGTCTAAGATTATACTGAGTGAAGCTAAAATTTACTCTCAAGCCCACAGTATTTTCGACCAACTACTCGTAAATTCTTTTACCAGAATACCTAAATTCATGCGCACAAAATAGTTTACAATGACTTGTTAATACTATGAAAGTGTACCTGGGACGAAAAGTAAGGTAAATCCACCTTAGAGAAAGGTGATGAATCGGACTCGGATGGGCGGCAGCGTTAGGGAATCCCCATCCCCATCCCCATCCCCACCCCATCCCCATCCCCACCCCCATCCCAACCCCCATCCCCATCCCGCATCCCCATTCGCATCTCCATCCCCGTTTGGATCCACGTCCGCATAACCGTCCGCATCTCCGTCCGCAACCCCATGCGCATCCCCGTCCGCATCCGCGTCCTCTTCCCGTCCGCAACTCCGTCCCAGTCCCCGTCCGCATCCCCGTCCCTGTCCCCGTGCCCGTCTCCGTCCCTGTCCCCGTCCGCTTCCCTGCCCGCATCACAGTCCCTGTCTCCGTCCCCGTTGATGTCCCTGCCCCTGTCCCTGTCCCTATTCCTTTCCTTATAACCTATCCCTATCCTGACCACCACGTTGGATTTCAAAATCGTTGTTGTTTTCGTAATCAGCGTCCCGAAAATTATACAAACGACACCCATATTGATTTTTAGAATTTCAACCCCATCCCCAGATGATGATGGTATTTCACGTCCACCACGTCGAATTTTAAAATTGTTCTAGTTTTTTCGTAATCAGCAACCCGATAAACCATACAAACGACACCCATATTGATTTTTAGACATTGCAACCCTATCGCACCCCAACCCCATCCCCAGGGGATGATGGTATTTCACGACCATCACGTTGGATTTCAAAATTGTTGTAGTTTTCGTAATTAGCGACCCGATAAACCATACAAACGACACCCATATTAGACTTTTTCTCCCCATTTCCCTCTTTTAGGGGTTGAATTTGGGGTGGAATTTCAATAACAGCCATGTACGATTCATAGAATTACAACCCTAATGCCTAAATAATAAGTTTAGAGGATTTAGCTTTAAAAATAAAGTGTTTTCAAATTCATCCCCCTTTTCACCCCTTAGGGTGTAGAATTTTCAAAAACCCTGACACATGTACAGTCAAGAGCACATCAAGCTTGACACATTGGACTTTGCACCGTTCTTATTTCAACCGACTTACGGGCTAGAGTCGCACTGCGAGTGTCAAGCTTGATCTGTCGTTGACTGTACAACTTTATTTTTAATATTTTGTATTTAACAAAATTTTTAGATGCCAACTTCAAAACTGACGGAGTTTCATACAAACTTTCAACCCCTATTTCACCCCTTTAGGGGATGAATTTTGCAAAATCCTTCCTTAGTGGATGCCTACACTGTATAAGGTATCTACGTGCAAAATTTCAAGTCTCTAAGTCCAGCCGTTTGAGCTGTGCGTTGATACTCGTCCCTCAGTCAGTCATTCAGTCAGTCAGTTTATCCTTTTATATATTCAGATATATTAAGATGTTTACGACTAGATTCTAGATCAGACATAATAACCAAAAAGTCGTAACTCCTATAGTGAGTCAAATGAGGAAAGTTGGCTACGAACTAAATTTAGGGTTCCGCAGGGACTCATCGTCCTTGTTACAACAAATTACCTGATACTAGGCTTTGGGCCCGTAGAGCTTTTCCTGTAGCTAATTTGTGATTGTTTGTCCTTATTTTTGGTCAACTTTTGATGAGATGAGAACTTGTTGAGGTCATAATATATTATTAAAGTTAGTGTCAGTACATACAAGGGCTAACATGTAGTTTAGTTAGGCAACAAATTTTTTCGTTATCCAAGGACGAGACAAGCTCAAGGAGAAATTCAAAAAGGTCTGGAAGTAGATCATTTAACTTCCAAAAGAGCTACATCCATATATACAGGGCGTAAGGGACGTACCGAAAACTTAAAGGGCATGCTCAGTCAATAAAACTGAACAGCTTTCCCAAAGATAACTCTTTGGGAAATAAAAAAAGAAAATGACCTCTCAATACAAACTGTTCGACCAGAGTGTGAAATTTGTATGGAGAGGTCAATTATTATTATTATTTTTTTGGGAAACTTGTTTAGTTACATACAGCCTTTTTTCTGAGCCGTTAATAATTTAACTGGTAAATTGTTAACAGTAAATTATAAAACAAACTAACCTAACCTACCTTACGTAAACTAAATATTATTGTTTGTTAAGCATTTTGTTAATGTATCATTCGCTGGTGACGTGGTTGTTGCAGGAACAATTATTTTATAACATTAAAGAATTATTAATAAGGCCAGTGATCCCTGACAACAATTTGTATCATTAGTAGTCTAAGCATGACATTTTTATAAATTAAATTTGTATGGATTAGAGTAACTATACTAGTATACTACTCGTATATTATACAACATTATATTTTAAATTAATATTATGACGTGACGTATTATCAGGTTGAAATTGATAACGAATATTAAGGTCAATAAACCACACATGATCTGAAAATGTAAATTTTTTACAACGACGCAATCAAAAGATATGGCTTTTTATGTCCTCATCTCCATACATTTATGCAAAAAAGCAAAACCTACAGGGTACTTCCCGTTGATCTAAAATTATGAAATTTGGCAAGAAGCTAGGTCTCACAGTACAAATAAAGGGAAAAGTCTAAAATCATTAGATATTTCAATTTTTCTCACAACTAATAGTAACCAATTAAGGTGAGCTCCCGTTTTAAGAACTTTTCTATAAAAGAGGGGTCAAGTAGGATGGTCGCGGAGTTTTTAAAATCAAAGAGCAAAAGCTTTTAGTATATTATATGGTAGATAGGTACGGAACGCTTAGAGCGCGAGTCCGACTCGCACTTGGCCGTTTTTTTTTAGTATTTTTAAAATAACGCGATTCAGGAACCCTACAGCACCATCTATGGGGGGGTTTGTCTAAGATTATACAGAGTGAAGCCAAAGAATATATAATATTACGCTAAGTGAAGCTAAAATTTACTCTTAAGCCCACAGTGTTTTCGACCAACTAAATTCTTTTGCGGAATACCTAAATTCATGCGCACAAACTAGTTTACAATGACTTGTTCCTATTAAGAATTTGAAGACTCTACGCTCGAATTGTTGATGAATACTTACGTGTACCTGGGACAAAAAGTAAGGTAAATCCACCTTAGAGAAAGGTGATGAATCGGACTCGGATGGGGGGCAGCGTTTGGGAAACTCCACGATATCTTCACGACCAAAATACTGCAGTGTCTCAAGAAGAAAGTTTTTGACCAGTGTGTGTTGCCAGTGATGATGGCAGCGAGTCGTGGTCTCTCACGATGAGCCTAACAAAGGGCAATGGAAAGGGCTATGCTCGGAGTCTCTCTGCAGGATCGAATCATAGGAGAACCGACCGACATAGCCCTGAGAATCGCCCAACTAAAGTGGCAGTAGGCAGGGCACATCGCAAGACGCAAGACGAACCGAAAGTAGAGTGGTGACCACAAGCCGGAAGACCTAAATTCCCCCACAAGGTGGATCGAAGATCTAGTCAATTTCGATAGAAGCCGCTGGATGCGAGGAGTGCAGGGTGTCTACTCTCAAAGTCCGATATATCGAAACGATACTACTCGAAACATGCAAATGCAAAACTTCGTCCCTTGACAATAGAGTGGAATATTGGTTGGATGAATTTTTAAACTGCATCCAACCAATATTCTACTCTATTGTCAAGAAACGAAGTTGTGCATTTGCATGTTTCGAGTAGTATCGTTTCGATATATCGGACTTTGAGAGTAGACACCCAGGACCGGTCGCCATAGAGATTTTTAGGGGAGGCCTATGTCCAGTCGGCGGAAATGATAATAACGAAAAGACTAGAGAATTGAATTTTTGTTACAAAACCTAAGACTGAAGTTTATAAGCAAATATTTTTGTAGAGCCTAATGTGTCCCATTGCACTGCTGGGCAAATGCCTCCACTCTCTATTGCACCATTCGTATCAGATTTTTTCAGTTCTTTAGGAGAAAAAAAAAAAAAGTTCTGAGAATCAGGTTCATTGATCGAGAGTCCTTTGATCGCCAAACTCCGAATTTTTACGTCAACAGATAATCCAAAATTAACCGGAACGTAACTGAGTCTCACGTGAAATGGGTCAATAAGTTCACGTGGACCATAAATTACCGATCAGTTCTAAACCACTTTCTGTTCGATGCGTCCCGATTGATGTTCTCGTGCGCACGCGACATTTTTGGCGTCGTCGCGATTTCGGAGTATTTCGGGAAATGGAGTGACAAATCGATTCGTTATTTACGCCTTTTGGTTCGCAAATACATGGTTTAGGAGCTATTTTGGTGGATGACGTGTTTGTCCGAAAAAGGTAACGGATCTGAATAGGAGAAATCGTTTTGTATGTTTCCTGTAGTGTTGGCAAAATCTATAGATAGATTCTGTGATAGGATTTTATCGGAATCAATTACAAATAGGTGGATAGATAGATGAATACGAATAAAGTAGAGTGGTGTATGGAAGGTACTAATATAAAAGCTACTTAAAGCTGCGAATAAATTAAACATAAATTGATAAAAATAAATAGGTAAATAAAAATAAATAATTACTTCTTCGTTAGTATAAAAGCTGTTAACAAGAGATCTCCCAAACAGACTTCTGTCTAGTGTTTCTACAATCTATCCTTCATGTAATCGCGATAGCGACTTTCAGCCATACTGAAAAGAAACTTAATCTGAGATATTGATAAAACATTATTTAATTTATACACCCCTTATTTTTTATCATACCGATTAAGAGGAGGTTCCGCCCATCAAACTGTACAATTTTTGTTAAGAAACATAGGGCAAAAAAAAAATCGTCTTTCCGCACAAACTGAATCAGTTGACAGCAAGTATGAGAGATCGAAATTTAGATCTATATTCCTTAGGAAAGTTAAGCAGAACCACCTAGGTATTAAAATTTCAGAAATGATAAAAAAACGCTGTTTTATCATTTATTAATACTTATCCAAACCCACCGATTGTTGGGCAAAAATTTTTTGTATTATGCAGTTGTTTGTTTTAAATTAAAATTTTAAAAGCTTTTATGATTGTCTCCTGCTCAAAATTTATCACCTTATTAACAAGTACAGACGTTGAGGTGCAAATATACAAGTCGTCAACCTAATTAAGACTTCTAATTAAAATCTTGAATGCTCTCCAAGTTTTTCATGGGGAACCAGCTTTCTAATTAGCTCAAAGAATATTCTCGAAAAGCCAACAGTAAATAATACTTCTACCCACCTTTCCTTGATCGGGGTCAGTAAACTGTAGGAATGAATCATAGCCATGGCCTAGATGGGTCAAGCAGTCAACTAACTGATAGCTTTAAAATGTTTTTAGTATATTGTTAATATCATTATAGATTGTGATCAACTCTCGCAGAATAACCAAGTAAACAAGGCGCAGTGGAAGATATCGTGGATACAAACCCTGGGAAAGTCCAGATCAAGCCAGCCAAGTATAATCTTGATCTCGACGCGCTGTCAGTGCTGGAGTTGGGAGAAGGAAGGACAAAGGAAGGGGATGCACTCACACACGTCAAGTTGAGTCTTCAATCTTTGTAGGTTATGCCTTCAAAGTCTGAGGCTTGATCTGGTACTTACAAGTCCAGCTCGCACAAACAAATTATGTCCTTTTCACGGACGAATTCATGTTCACAGCTATTTATAAATCAAACAAATCTCGCTTCGCACGGCACCTCACTACAAATTCACTAATTAACAAAGTTTTCAAGAGGGTGTGTACGAGTACAACACAAGCCCGGCAGACCCAGGGCGGCACCGAACGAAGGCGGAGAGCAGGCAGTTGGCAAATCTACCTCATCGGATACCAAACAGCGACCTATCTAGGCAGCTGCACAATGAAATGGTGAGTCTGAAAAAGCAGGGTTTTCTGGGCGCAAGCCATTATATCAAAGGCCCAGCTTTCTTTCCACATTAAAAAATACTACAATCAACGTAGTCCGTTCATCACATATTATCAATTGTGGATACGGAACCCTAAAAATAGAGTATTCAAGTGGTGTTTCTGGGCAGCAGAAGATTAATTAGTTAATTTACACGAAATAACTAGGCGCTTGTGAAGTGGGTAGGTAAGTATTACTATAACAAGAAAGATTTATACTGTTTCCAAACTGCTTCATATTTATTTAAATTTATCAAGATTCGTGAAAGTTTCCTTCTTGTATTTAAAGTTACCTACTGAAGAAAGTTAGCTACTTGTATTTGACTGTATGCTAATGTTGTTCATAAATGTCATAATTCAAGTTGGAGTATGATATCCACAGACCATATATGACCTTAGATGACACTGGTGTTGTATGGTGAAGAAGTTCGACTTTACAATTATAATTAAACGTAGTACAAATCCATTGATCATAAGCTGGGCAGCAGATCAAACTAATCAATCTCCCAGCATTCCAGTGGACAGCACAAGGTCTACAGACTACTCACTACTGGATGCAATCTATCATCCTACTTCATTTTCAGTCTGCTATTTGTTAGTGCTTTTGGCACGCTAGTTTGTACATTACGTTCCTATCTCCTCCAAGGTTACGTTTGATAAAAAAAAGTTTAATTGGGTGACCGAGCTCTGCTTAGAAAACAAGGAAAAAAAAATACCCAGTTTGAACGAGCTAGGTGATTTCTTGCCCAATGTACCTGATTGAAACCTTGCGCGCGCGAGGAGGGTCGCCATGTCGCACTGTTTTTGAAGCGTTCGAACTTCAATTCGCATTCGAATTGGCAAGATTCGTATACGAATCCGTAAAATCGCAATTTTTGAATATTCATACCTGTGAATTCTGCAACGAGTGGTCCGACCCACTCGTTTTGCAATTCTATCACTCGAAAGTATGTACGATATAATCTGTGATGTGAACGACATTGACGTTTCCTTCACAAATGACATCAAACTGACATATCAACTTTTTAATTTGCGTTCCATTCCCTCGCAATTCATTACCGGTTTTTAAAATCAATGAGTAATTGCTTGCCGGTTTTTATTTTTTCTGCGTGAAAAGAAAATTGTTGAAAGATTTGAATTTAATGGCAACACTGTTTTCGAATGATTCAAAAATGCGTAAAATCGATTGCATTAGAAATTAAATTCGTACACGATTTGTTTTCGTATGCGAACTAAAGATTCACTTCGAACGCTTCAAAAATGCGTCTCCAGGTCTGTTGCGACCTTTCGCGCGCGTTCGACACCGCCAATCACGCGCTCGTTGCAGAAAATCTGAGCCACTATGGAATACGCGGTTTGCCACCAGCCCTCCTTGTATCCATCTAGAGAAACACAGGTTGTAGTCGGCGATAAAGGTCGCTTAGCGTCTGCAGAAATCATAGAATACATGAAACTTCATGTATTCTATGGCAGAAATGGAAAAAGTCATGGGCGTTCCGCAGGGGTCATGTTTGTCCAAAACGTTGTTTAGCCTACTGCTAAATTTATCTATCTATTTATTGATACATATAAATACAGATATAACCTAAAAACAAATGCAAATTCCCACAAAACTGCACAGACAGTTTGACTGTAGGATCTGCTGTTGATTTCGGTTTATCAATCGATAAAGAATGCTGAAACGTACATGTACGCCGATGACGTGGCCGCAAAATGGTCACAGCAACCACAAAGCTCGAGCACAAGTTCAACGTAACAGTTCAGCAACTCAATTAGTGGTTCTTAGCCCTAAATCGCGACAAGACGTGTTTCATGACGTTCAACCTAAACGGGAAAGCATCTCTACTTTTTCAGGTGTATGCAGGAGATACGCAGCTCAAACAAGTCCTGTCTACAAAATTGTTGGGCTTTCTGCGCCCTGACATGGGAAATCACACATTGAAGAGGTTCGCGCAAAATTCGGACGCGCGTGCTTTGCACTTCGTCGTCTTGCCGATACCGCAACCAGAGAAGTAGTCCAATCATGCTATTTTGCAACGATCCACTCCGATATGACATACGGACTGGAACTCTGGGGGTGTGCATCCGATTGGCAGCGTGCATTCGTGAGCAGAAGCGTGCGTTACGAACCATGGCTAGAGTGCCAACGACTAATGTATTCACTTTGCTTTGCGAGTACGTATACCAAATTGCCCTTTTTACCCACCTAAACCATGAACTACTAGAAAGAAAGGAAGAAATTAAAATGCATAATCTGCGGAGTTATGTGTTAATAAAACAGCTGGTCACACTATTCCACAAATTGGCTATGGATCAGATAAGTCCGTGTACATAATCATCAGCCCACCCGTATACAATCGCCTGGAGATGCAGCTTCCACCGCATTTAAAAATTCTATAGGGTTAACGTTAACGTTTGTTCTAAACATCACAATGTTATTTTTGGACGTGGAAGTATTAAAAAGCTGCTATTTTAGGAGTCCAGGTGCAACCAACATGACTGTGTCTCCCGAATCATTTGTAATGCTCATACTCGCATGTCAGACTAAAAAACAAAGCTTTTTTCTTGCTTACGAAAACACAAACACGATGGCATTATGTGGCATTGGTGGAAGATAAACAAGAGTAAATGACGAACGGTGATCTTCCAAATTGAAATTTTAAATTACATTTTCTTGCCCGCCTCAATACGTAGAGCTCCGGCACGAGCCCTTAAATACTTAATACTTTATTGCAATCATAATGTAAGTACGCTATGGTGACTTAAAATTAAGTACCAATTATGGACCCTGCTGGGCACAGCAAAGTTTACAGAACTAATATCTTTAAACTTTAAAGAAAGAAAAATAAAAACCCGAAATAAAATACAATAAATTAGGTACTCATCAAATTACGAAGAATATATTAATAAACATTATACAGGCTGTAAGGGACGGTGTACCGCAAACTGAAAGGGCTGCTTAGTCAACGAAACTGAACACATTTCCCAAAGAAATATTTTGGGAAATAAGAACAAATTTGCCTCTCCATAGAAATTGTTCGACCAGAGTGAGCAATTTGTATGGAGAGGTCAAAAGCTTTTTTCATTTTCCAGAAATGTTTCTTTGGAAAAGTTGTTCAGTTTCTTTGACGAAGCACGCCCTTTCAGTTTTCGGTACACCGTCCCTCACACCCGGCCAAATGTCATTTTTAGGGTTGCGTAGCCAAATGGCAAAAAACGGAACCCTTATGGATTGGTCATGTCGGTCTGTCTGTCTGTCCGTCCGTATGTCACAGCCACTTTTTTCCGAAACTATAACAACTATACTGTTGAAACTTGGTAAGTAGATGTATTCTGTGAACCGCATTAAGATTTTCGCACAAAAATAGAAAAAAAAAAAATTTTAGGGTTCTCCATACATAGAATTGAAACTCAATTTTTTTTCATCGAACCCATACGTGTGGAGTATCTATGGTGGGTCTTCAAAAATGATATTGAGGTTTCTAATATATTTTTTTTCTAAACTGAATAGTTTGCGCGAGAGACACTTCCAAAGTGGTAAATTATTATTATTATCATTTATTAGATCAGACCACAAAATCCATTTATGTTAGTAAATACTTAGCCTATGTTAGTGAACAATGTCATAAATTTATTTAATTATAAGTCCCACCCAGTGTTTGAGAATGGGACAGTCGATTTTATCAGCAATGACCGACAGGACACTGTTGGGGCTAGCCCGCACCCTGCTTAGCAGTGATGATATCCTTTTACGCCTGATTGCGTAAAAGTCATCAGTTCGCTCTTGTGCAAACATTTGCGATGCGCTACAAAATCGGGGCAGCCCCAACAGCATCCTGAAGGCATTGTTATACTGCACCCGGAAAGCATTGTACGCCTTTTGAGTATAGTTGACCCACAAGCTGCTGGTGTAGAAAACCTGACAAAATGCCTTGAAAAGGGTTATTTTACCTTGTTTAGTACACCGAGCAAACCTGCGAGCCAACATATTACTTCTAACGGCCAATGCTCTCCGTTCTCTTTCGATGTCCAAGTCATCTTTCAGTTCACTAGTAAGTATGTGACCTAGATATTTGAACTGACTTACAGTTTTTAATATATTGCCAGCTAGTAGTACAGGAGGCACATTATTTGGTTTCTTACTACCAGACACGAACACCATAACTTCACTTTTATTGGCGTTGTATATCAGCCCATGTTCTGCCGCGTAGGATTCACACACCGCAACCATTTTTCTAAGTGCGCTTATCGAGGGGCTCAGCAGCACCATATCATCGGCATAACTGATGTTATTGACACTTACACCGTCAATATAGCACCCAGCATGCATGCTGCTGAGCCTCTCGATTAATCCGTTCACGTACAGACTGAATAAGTTTGGTGAAGTCGAACCCCCCTGCCTCACACCACATTCCAATCTGTACGCGTCTGAAAGCACATTATTCCACCTTACATGGTTAATTTGGTTGTTGTACCAATACCTAAGAATTTTTGTAAATTCCGCTGGAAGAGTTGTGCTTTCAAGCTTACTCCACAGAAGGTCGTAAGACACCATATCAAAGGCCTTGCTAAGATCTAAAAAGCATGCGTATATAGGTGTAGATCTATCTGTATAATATTTGACGGTGTGCTTAAGACACAGTATGGCAGACTCAGTAGACACTCCCTGTCTGAAGCCAAACTGTAGATCGTGCAGGTCTAAGTGTTTCCTGAGCTGTGTTTCAAGCAGACCGTCAAGCACCTTAGCTGTTATTGTAGCCAATGATATGGGCCTATCATTGGTAAAATGTGTGTCCCCCACCCTGTAACTTCTAAAATAAGAGAATGATAAAACTAAAAAAAATATATGATGTAATGGTTTGAACGAGATCTAGTAAGTGATTTTTTTAATACGTCATAAATCGTAAACCGCAATTTACCTTTCATTCAATCAACTCAAATCAGCTAATTTAATTAATATTATGTGGTGGTACGGAACCCTCAGTGCGCGAGTCCGACTCGCACTTGTCCGGTTTTGACTTTTGATGTACCTAAAGAGCAAACGTCAAAAAATTACACTAGATCTTAGATATAATTTCAGGTATTTTTGTCAATGGCCGAAGAGTCACAAATCGCAACTAAGTTCGACACAAAGAGTTTATAGGTATGCTATTTCCCTATATTAAATGCTACAAAATAAAAAGATAAGAAAACCAAGCCTAAAGCTCAAGTCAGACAGAGGCGGTATGATTGCGAAAGCGGTCCGGGGCAGTTTGGCGGGAACAAAATACCGCGCCGCGACCGCTTTTCAATGTGACAGGGTGCATGAGAACTCATACTTTACAAAAAATACCGGCCCCGGAATGCTTCCGCTACCGCCTCTGTGTGACGCGGGACACAGGCAGAACATTCGTGGTTCCTCAAAGACATGTACGGTCAACCGCATGTCAGTAGAAATAATTACAACTCTATTACCATGCCTTAAAGCCCAAAGTGTTTCTACTTACGTGCTGTTGGGTGTACTAACGTCTATAATTATATTTATACTTCATCTCATAATTTACTACCTTTGAAATGATGTATTATGTTGCTATTTAAGACAGGAATGCCTTAAACTGTTAAGTGTTACGAATCTTCATAGAGTTTATGTTTTACGTAAATGTTCTTTACCTAGGTACTTGTGTTCCTTGAGTATTAATGAATGTACTACACGCCTACAGGTAGTAAAATAACGATGAAGCATTTAGTACGTGTTCTGTTCTGTCAACAAGATACAGGATGGAATATCTATTTGTGATGTAGAATCACCCTAGGATAATAGATTTTTTTTAACTTTGTGGACCACGTACGAAGCAAGAGTCCAAACTGTCGAAGCATATACAAGGTAATTTTTTTGGACCTGATTTCCTTTTGCCCACTTATTAGTGAGGTCAAAAGCAACGACTTTTGTTCTACGACTTTTATAACAACGCAAGAAAAATTTTCTTTCCATACTAAAGTGGTCACGTGACCGACCCATTTTGTATGGGAAGTTGAAATTTTTTCGTGCGTTGTTAGAAAAGTCGTAAAACAAAAGTTGTTGCTTTTTACCTCTGTAACGTGGGCATACGCAAATCAGGTCCAAAAAAATAACCTTGTATGTACAGCGTGAATTTTTATTGGTTTTGTTAGCGAAGCCCAGTCATGAAAACAATCAACTTACCCGAAGAATTTTTTTTACTGGAAAATAATTTATCGCCTTCCCATACAAAACGAGTCGATCACATGACCACCCCCGCGCTCACCCGCCCGCGAGATTCTCGTGGTCCTTCTGAGGGTCTTTTTTGTACTGAACATGCGAGCCTACGCGACCTGCCAATTTCAAATTTCAAATTCGCGCTCGATGTGTGAAGTGTCCTGGGGTGTGACGGGTGTGTTGCATTTAGGGCTTGCAAATATTCGATTCTTTTAGTATTCGAATATTCGATTTATTTTTTGGGTAGTATTCGAATTATTCGAATATTATTCGAATAATAATAAAAATCAAATTGTTTAAAGAATCATTTCTTTAATTTGCCAGTATATGACGTAAAGCTCATTAAAAAATATATAAAAATAAATGAACATTTGTATTTTGACTGACCAAGTCTTAAAAAAAAATTTATAAAAAAATTATGGTGCTGGCCGGATACACACAATCCGTGAATTCTTTTGAACAGCAACACCTTTACGGACATTGCTAGGGATTGGCTCAAATAGACTTTTCTAGAACCACCCCTATCAAATAGCGCATTTTGAACTCTTCTCTATCTGATAAATTGGCAGTACTTAAAGAAGGGATATCAAAAATATTATCAGCGATAGATTCAGATTCAGATAATTTTATTCAATGTAGATTCTTTACAGAATACTTATTGAATGTCATGCAGAATACAATGCAAATAGAGCGAGTCTACGCCGTTTCGGATCGTGCTATGGCAGCGTAAAAGAAACGGCAAGAAACCACTGCAGCACGGCCTACTTTAAGAATCGGCTTTTTACAATGTGTTTCTTGTGTTTCGCTGGAATATCAGAGCACCATACCTCTTTGTCATTCATATAGTCATCCAATCTATAGTAAGCTTTTTTACATAACGTTTGCTTTACACATTCTTTAAACTTTCTCTCAGGTAATTGCACTATATTGTCAGGTATTTTGTTGTAGTATCGTATACACAGACCAACAAAAGATGTATTGACTTTAGTTAATCTAGTATATGGTTGATCAATTTTATGCTTATTTCTAGTATTAAAATTATGCCTGTCACAAATTTTAGGTAATTGATGAATGTTCTTTCTAGCATACATTATATTTTCATAGATAATTTTTGCAGTTGTTCTTTTAAAGTTATTTTAGGTTCTTTATTTTTGTTTTGTTTATATTTGTTTTCCGCATACAGCTCCTGATTTTGTTGCTGCTACTGAAGATGAAATAGATCATTCAATTAGAGTCTTGTATTTTGCTACAGTTTCTCTCGTCAATCTCAAAAACTCATGGAATTAAATTCAAAGGTGACTCTGCGTAACACTTGTCACGTTTGTAGATATTTTATGGTACAGACTAAATTTGGTAAGGGTCTCTGAGCAATCCTATTTTTCGGATACTCGGGTCATCGGGTAGCGGTCGCTATTTTTCTCTATCATGAATTGAAGGCCTGTTTCCGCAGTAAGCAGAAATGCATTTTCTTGCCACAAAGCCTCTGCTGTTGCCTTTACAATATAGAAAGAAGTGACTCTTAGCAAAGCTCAGTTAAACTGGACGAGACATCTTTCATTAAATCAATAAGAGTCATCAGTCGCATAATGGTATGTTTCAGTATACGCAACAATTTAACAATCTAGGATTATTTTTGTTATTCGGGTAGGTTCATCATCATAACATCCCATAAAACGTCAGCTGCAGGACATTGAGCTTCCTCTACAACTCCAGATAAAACGCGTGTTATTTTGGAGGGGATTTTCCATAGTCACCACGCTTGTAACTGTTGTTGGTGACCGAAGTATGTAAGATGGTACGATATACAGAAAAACGCTACTGCCCATCCTCCGATTCATAAACCTTTAGTCACCTTTTAGAATAGAAAGAATATAATAGAAAAGTTTATTTGCAGCGATACTTACAAAAAAAAATCCATATCTTATAGAAAAATATAGTCTTAGTATCTAGTCTGCAAAACAGGCATGCAAATATTTATATAAATGAGCAATAGTCGTGCCTATCACTAATTATTCTTGGCTTTATACTCTGTATACTCTTTAAGGCTATAAAAACAATGTTCCATTAACCATTTTGTCACTCGTGTCTTAAACATGTTACAATCAAATGGTTTTATTTCATCTGGTAGTTTATTACATATCTCTATACACATATTGAAAACATTTTTCCTATAAATATATTTATGACCTGCCGGTTTATGTAGTAAGTTTATATATTGAGTTCTTTTTGGCCTAGTATGCACATCATGATATTTACTAAAGTGATGAGGATGATCTTTTACAAAACAACATGCACTTTTACTTTCACTTTTACGAAACCCATGGGTAGAGGTGGGTTGGTTCTATTCTTTGCCGGAACCATACGGACAATTAGATAGTCAGATAGTTATTAAAACACAAAATTTTGGTAGGAGATTCCGATAACAAACAAAACTTCAAGTAATAAAAATTTTGAAGCACTTGCGTGCTCGGCACCGGTAACTGGCATGCCACTGCAAGCGGGTAAGTGTACCAAATGTTTCTGAGAATGGCTTAACTTTAACGAATTTTCTATTGCGCACAATTACTACTGGTTTGACGTTTTAATTTGCCTGCATGAAAAAATATATATAAACAAATAAATATTTGCATTCCACCATCTTTATTATTCGAATAGTAAAATGAGGCGAATATTCGAATTATTCGAATATTCGACTTGCAAGCCCTAGTTGCATTGCAGTGCACCGTCAAAAGAACTCATCGCAAGTGCTGTCGATTTAGTATTTCTTTTTACTTCATTTCTTTATGATATTTTATGCTTTCGTCTTAACATGTACATATGAAATTCCAGCTCACTCTATACAACGTATAATTCTAAATACGCAAAACCTTTTGGTGGTAGTTCCACCCATGTAATTAGACAACTTTTGTTCTACAAATAAAAAAAAATCAATTCTCCATACAAAATGAAAATCTGATTTGATCAATTTGTATGGAGAATGAAAACTTTTTTAATTCCAAAAATTATAGAACAAAAGTCATTCAGTTACATGGATAGAACCCCGCGAGGTTTTGCGTATTTATTATTATTTTTTTCTCCCATATAAGTACTTACAAAATATGAAATAATAGTAGATCATAATGTCTAGGTATGTTAGCGGTACTTGTTTATGCGGGAAACAGGACACCAAACTAGGTTAACCTGTGCTATGGTATATCCGTTGGACAATGTAATAGATCTTACACAATGACAAAAAGCGTTCGTACTCAATGTAGCCATAAGACTGAAAACTTTTTAATTTAACAAAAATTTGAAAACAAAAAATTAGGTAAAATTAGAAACTTGTGTCGTGTGTGTTTTGCGTGGGTTGTGTGTGTGTGCTTGTTGTGTGTGTGCGTGTGTGAGTGTGTGTGTGTGAGAGAGAGAGTTTGAGATGCTGTCTCGTTGGCCTTTCACCTTCTTTATATATTTATTTGCACTGAAAAAATAAAATAATAAGTATGTTATATTCAGAGAAAGATTAAGACATCGGTAATTTAAATTAGTTATGTGATTATATGCAGTAAATTTTCAGTTTTATCATAATCAAGCTCCAGAAGCCAATCCACAATTTTTTTCTTACATTCCTATTGTGATAAACAAGAGATTGAGAGAATTTTGTTTGTCTTATTGTAGAGTCTACCCCTGAGGTCTACCCCCTCTAAACATCCAAAACTTTTGCGCAAAACCGGTGTTTACATTCACGCTGCAAACGTCAATCAGTTTTGACATGGCCCTTTATACTAATCATCCACTTCGGGATCTGAACCTGGGACTTGGCAGAAGGAGCTGGCAAGTGCCACAATTTGTCACACTCGTAAACGTTTAGTGGAAGCTCTGTTATTGTAATTACCACCTGTTATCGTGTCTAAGAGATCCGTGTGGATGGATAGATAAAACTGAGTAATTTTACATCTAAAACTAACAATATTACAATTTCGTATTTTCCACATTTTCCCATGTCAATTATTCAAATAAATTTTATTGTTGTTAGCATGAAAGATTCACGTGAAATACATGAAAAACAAATTATTTTACATTTAGTGCGTATTTTTTACACATTTAATTTATTTAGAGTTAATAAGTTCGTAAATGATGGAAGTGACTCCGTACTAAATCTGTGATAGATAAATTCATAAAAAAATCGTTATTTGATGAAGACCCAACAGCACGTCAGTAGAAACACTTTGGACTTTATGGCGTGGTAATAGAGTTGCAAATATTTCTATTGACGTGCGGTTGACAGTACAATAAAGAGTTGCTCATTTGACAAGGGTGTCAAATCGAGGATTATCCACCGCAAAGATTTCGGACCTCCTTGCTTCGCTTGGAATTGATACCTCGCTAATTTATTTTAGTAGGGGATGACATCTGCCAACATGTCCCAATCATAGATTTAGTACTTCGCGCGTGGCGCTTTTAACCAGATTGAGCTCTTCCAAAAATTATGCGAGCAGAGTAGGACGTAAGATGAGAGGAAGCTGTCCCTTTCTAATAGATTTTGCATAACATTTTGTTTATGTTGCCATGACAACATCAACAAAATGTCATGCAAAATCTTTTTTAAAAATCATTTTACCAAAGAGTTTTTAATCCAGATAAATCAAAAGAAAATTATTTTCTGCATTTATCAATATTTAATGAAAACTGAGAGAGAAGTTTATACTTTGCACGTTGAAAATTATTCAAATAGTATTTAAAAATACGTATAAATAAAAATTTGTGGATATAAAACTTAACTTTTTGCACGGAAATTGTGCAAACTTCATTAGTATGGCAATAATTAGAAAGGGACGAAGTACATCGACTATGATGTCTTGCTCTGCTCGTTTTGCCTCTGGAAAAAATGTTAAGAGGACGCTATCATGGTATATGTAAGATCATTGGTCCCAATCCCATCATCGATGATCACTAGGAAATATTCAAAATAACCTGTCAAATCCATAGAACGATGCCTTCACTACCTTGTGACGAATTATTTCTTTAATCCTCCTTCTAATTACCTTTATTTTTCTGTGATCCAACGTTAATGTTATGTAGCTTGATATAATAAGAATGACAGCAGAGTGAGAGCAGGACGGAGCGCTGCGCTAAACACTGGAGCGACAGAGACAGGTGTCGATCCGACCTGCTCTCACGCTGCTTTTAGGGTTCCGTATTTCTGCTGTCATTCTTATCACATTCTTATCACGCTATAAAGGGTGTAAGGGACAGCCTTCCGAATACTGAAAGGGCATGTTCAGTCAACGTAACTGAACAACTTACCGCGAATAAAACTTTCAGGAAATGAAAAAAAAATTCGGCCTCTCCATACAAAATTGCAAACTTGATTGGACAGTTTGTATGGAGAGCTTGAATTTTTTTTTCTATGGGAGGTCAAAACTTGATTTTCGTATTTCGACCTATGTTCCTTGGGGAAAGTTGTTCAGTATCATGAGTACATGCATACCTTTTTCTATCAAGAATTAATTAAAAGTCACCCTATATGTAAGAAGTTTAGGCGGTTCGTAGTTCGTATTGTTGGCGTAATCCATATCACTAAAACGTTGATTTTTATCTGAATCTCTAAATTACTATAATCTTCAAAAGGAGTTCTATTTATTGGCGTTTGCTGAACCTTTTCTTTATCCATCTAAAGTATTATTTATTCTTATAGTTATTAACCCACAGGCAGTTTCACAAATCTCCTTAAGAGTTAAGGGTCTGTTAAATCTGCTGCTCTCTTTTTCAGTTTTGATGACAAATACAGTGACAGCAATTGATTCGAAGAGCTTTAATTTTAAAGACTCTTTGTGCAACCCGCGGCTAGGGTGCAAACATAAAGAACAAGGAAAATAGTAGGTACACTTAGCCGCACGTCGGTGGAAACACTTTGACTTTTAACGGCTCTGGTTTCGGGCGTTTGAAACGTAGCGCTGGTTCAGCTTATACTGGTTTTGTTTCTACGTGCGTGCTGCCGTGCGTACGGGTGAAATCGATCCAGAGCTATTTTCCCTGTCATCATAAGCAGTTGCACATAAAAGGATAAATTGCCCGTACCGACTTGTCAAGTTGTCAGGAGTGGGCCTTCATGACGTTTCTTACCTTCACCACTGCAAACTGCTGGTCGATTTACTTGTTTCATCGTATTTTTGGTTGGACCAGGTGTATAATTACCGAACTTGTCCTGACTATCAGTCATAATCTTTTTCTTAGGGCTATATTTTACTGGGACACCATGACTGCGCAACCAGTCGCCGCTACCAACAAAATGTATACAGGGGGGTGATCGTGGTAAATTCAACGATATTACCAAAACAAAAACGTTTGCCTAAAACACTCAGTTAAGACTTAACAAAACTTTTGAGACAAACGTTTTTGTTGTGGTAAAATCGTTGAAATTACCACGATCACCCCCCAGCTCTTAGAGAGTTACTCATCTGGTGTCCGTTTAGTTGCGCAACTAATTTGGCAGCGCGACCAGCTCGGACGTGTGCACTCCGTATGGTGTCTAGTTTGGTAGCTTACGGACACCACGGTGGCGCGACTGGTTGCGCCACCGTGGTGTCCCAGTGAAGTATAGCCTTAATGTTTTTAAGCTTAGGACACACCCCGGACAATACATACATCGAGCGCGAATTTGAAATTTGAATTTGGAGGGTCGCGTAGACGCCCGCATATTCGGTACAAAAGACCCTCAGAAAAACCACGAAAAGCTCGCGGGTGGGTGCGCGCGGGGGTGTGGGGTAGATTGCGGGCGGGGGGCAGAGTGTCCGTTCTGTATGATAGTACTATTACTTTATTCTGTGCTGAGGATTTAATTTAATTTTACAAAAAAAATCCTGATTGTAAAAAGATTACTTCAGCATCATTAGAAACCTAATGGGCACCCATAGTATCTGTCTGCAAAAGATCCAAAGTGCATAAATAAATCCTGCTGAAATATTTCCAAATTGCGCAGATGTTTTCGATCCGCTGCGCATTCGTAAAGTGGGTAATAAATCTCTTGTAGACTGCGTAAACGTGATACGTAGTGCCCACAACAAGAGTGACTTGTTTATAAAACTGTTGGCTAATTTTGGTGACAAACATTGTAAAGTTTAGGTCGAACTTGGGGTAGGTTGATTGATTTTTCCAAACGATCTTGGACACCCACCAGTCTTTGCGCAAGACGTTTAGATCTTCACTCCACGCGGTCGCCCCATAATACGGTGTCCGTTCTGTAGGGTTTGAGCCACGTTAGAGGCCTTTGTCGGCTCAATAACTCTGACACCAGGGTTTGTGAGATCGGTCATCAACCTTGCAACCCACAGGATATGATGATGATGACCACCCACAAAATACTTTTGTATAGCCACCTGATGGTAAGTAATAATCACTGCCTATAAGCTGTCTTATTTTGTAGCATACTTTGACAATAAGACAGCGCAGCGCGTTGTCTACCCTGAGAACTAAAATGGAATGTCTCATGGGCCGTAATTTCACTGGCACCCTTACCCTTCGAATCTAAACACAGCAGTGCAAACACTGTTGCTATACGGCACAAAAAGGCACGGGGCATTTACTTTCTCAGACGGACTTGGCACAAAACCCTACCAACTTTGAAAAGCTAACGCTTGGTTTCGACTTGATGTTGGTCGAAAAACTACGATTATCATACGAAACTTGTTAAGAACTGACTATACAGGGTGTAATGGACAGCTTTCCAAACATTAATAGGGTATAAAGAGTCTACTTAATTGAACAATTTTCAGTAGTAAAAGGAAAAGTAAAAAAGATCGAATCGCCATACAAAATAAAGTTATCTCCTGCCTGTGACAGTGAGTGGAGCTTTCGTACAAACCGTCCAGCACATTGTAGATGGGGTAACCAGGGAGTTTATTGAAGGTCTCTCCATCAAATTGACACCCGAAGCGGAGATATGGCTGTCCAACATGGTCATTCTGTTTGAACAGTTTTAGGCCGATTTTTTCATTTCCTCAAAGTTTCATTCACTGAAAGTTCAGATTCGTGAACTGGTCACACCCTTTCAGTTTCAGTTACGTACGTGCCCTACGTCAGAAGGATTGTTGGACCAAACCCACTGCAAGTAAAGTGGAGGTGTATTTTTCCAGGCTCGTTAGGCGGTCGTTCGCTTGATCAAACAAGGCGGGGCGAATACTTAAACATCGGTTAATGTAACCTTCGGGTCAGGCCAGGAGTGGGTTATTTTATGTGAGGAGCAAATTAGTAATAAAATGTCTGAGGCTGTTTATCCACCGCGACGATTCCGAGCTGATACCGATAAAACAAGACAATAACGCCGATTTTGCCAAGCTTGCCAGCTTTTAAACGAAATGAAAATCAAAACTGGATCTATCATTTATCCCAACGTACGAGACTAGTTTACTGGTATAATATGATCTGTGGTACGACCGTCTAGGGACAGTAGTTGCAGAATTTTAAGTTATACCGTGTCTTCCGAAGCACGGACTCATCTTACTTTTTGGAAAATTAGGTGAGTTTTATCCCAACTGGGTATCGTCACGTCAAACACGTTACACGAATTAGATACTTCCACTACTTTTCCTTCCTTGGCTAACTTACTCACATCACAGCGTCGTCGCCGATATTGTGCCGATTTCGCGCCACAATCGAGCCGATATCCGGCCGATAACAGCACAATTTGTAAAGCTGTTTATATAAGACCTATAGAATGTCTACGTATTCTTGACGTTCAAATTTAGTTTCAAAATGAGATAAATAACGAGTATTTTGGAAGCCACAATTTTACGAAAAAATGTGCTACAATTATTCCAGCCAGCCTGTCTTTTCAGTGGTAAAAGCTACAAGTATGTCAAATCACAATTATTTATTACCTGCGCGAAGTATAATCTGTCTGAACTTGCGCTCATTGCCAAAATATTACGTGTAAATCCATAGATTAATTTTAAATTAACTTACTAGAACAGACACTACGACCAAAAGAAGGTTATCGTGGTGGCGAATGATGATGTTTAAGGATGTGATAAAATTATTTATGTCGTCACGAAAATTACAAAATTTATTAAATTTTTTCCATACCTCTTTTTGAAATTTTGTTTACTGTGTTAGATATAGCAAAAATATGCTTTTTTAAACACACCTGCGTTAATTTGACAGAAATGACAAGGCCAAAAATCTTAGCTGCAATGTATGTGAGAAAATAAACGCTATTTTTTGTGACACCACATTCCCCACAAAGCTTCACGAGACTTGCCGAATACGAGAGGTTGGAAGACTATTTGCCTATTATTATCTAGCGTCTGTATTTGTATTGCAGTTAAAACTTCGAAAGCTCTTCTTCAGTCCCGTAAAATGTATCCGATTTTCCGCGGCGTCTTTTAATTGTAATTCAGTGGTTTGAGCTACATATGTTACTGTTGCTACGAGTTGGAAATTATTTACGCTCAAGCTTTTCTATAATTTATTGTGACATGGTTTTGGATCTGACAAACCTAGTAAAAATTGCTAGGTTTTTGATGCAACATTGTGTGAAAGATGACGTACACCAAACAGCACGTCTGTAGAAACACTTTGGACTTTATGGCATGGTAATAGAGTTGCAAATGTTTCCACTGACGTGCGGTTGACCGTACATATCACGGAGTAAGTTACTCCGTGGTACATATAGACACAATTCCGAAACGTAAAAATCACCAGTTGACGAAATATTTTTAAACTTTGAATTTTCTTGATTACTTTCTTTACACTTTTGATAACCAAAACGAGTCTATAATCCATCTTTTTTTCCTTTTATTCCATAGCTTGCCAACAATTTTTGCAGCCATGACACTAAAATCAGAGTACATTAAGAGTGAATAGGCTTCTTCTGGGCAAGCTCGTTTCATCGTCGGCCTCATCTTTGTCCTCAAGGCTAGGTCGAGGTCATGAGTAAGCCCATACATAGTAAAAAAATATATATACAGGGTGTTAATTTGATTGCGTGCCATAGCTTAGGGGGTGGTTCAGTAACGATAAAGGAACAAAAAAAAATATTTAAAAAATCCTCCTTAATTTTTTTTTAACTCAATTGAAACTAAACTAACGCGGAGGGCAATGACCTTGAGCACCGCGCTATCAAAAGCGCGCGAAAGAGTTTCAGTTATGTATGTGCCTACCTTATCCACTGATACTGCGTACCACTGATGCTCCGTCCGGGTCATTGCCCTCCGCGTTCGTTAAGTTTCAATGGAGATTTAGTTTCTTTTTAAGTAGGATTTAAAAAAAAAAAATTGTGTTCCTTTATCGTTACTCAAACACCCCCTAAGCTATGGCACGCAATCAAATTAACACCCTGTATATATGACGGAAAAATAACATTGTTGTACAAACTTGTTTTTTCTGACGGCTTTAGCCGATTGCTTTCGACATAGGTGCAAAATGTGTTGATATAAACATTGGAATATAAACGAAAAGAATGGGTCATAATATGTCGGTGGGGGGGAGATGGGATAACTGGAAAGAAATGAAAGTTTTTATGGATATCCGGGCACACTAATCCTACCGTTGTAGGGACACATGCTTAGGTCACGTTTTGCATTGTCAGCATATTTGCCACTTCCAGTAGCTTAGAACGACGAGTCGCTAGTTGTCTCTCGCCCGCCGCACAGTTCAGTCACTATAATGTAATCGAAATTTGCAATAAAAATTTGGCCTCACAACTATCTGGCGTTATTCATTAACCTGCCTCAAATCATCCCAAAAACCATGAACTCGGCTATTACACAAATATCAAAGCTTGTAATATTATATTTTTATCCACGTGGACGACTACTGACCGCCTGCGGCGTTACTCGTGCAGACGGGCCCTAACCACAGCTAGTTAAGTCATTATATATTCTTTGGCTAAGTTGTTTGTTTTCTCAGTATTTGAAAATTTTCCAAGCTGATTACTGATTTATTTCGATTTACTCGTGTCGTAGATTAGTTACCCTCGAGGTATATCATTCCAAGAATCATATTTGGTTTTTTAAGTAAATTATTATCAAAGAAATATAGATTTTATACCGTTACTATACCTAATGTATTTGCTTACTTCTTTACTATAAAGATAAGCGTTTTCCCGCTATAAAAATCGCATGTGTTAGTGTTTTTTCTTCGTATTAGATACGTAAGCTGCTAATTGCATCAGCTGAAAGCACATCGATTTTATTTTTCGTTTTTCAACTGTTCCTCATGGTAGAGGAGCCGACGAGAATTTTTCACGTGATAATCCGGGCGACAAAGAGATGTCTCAGTAGATGGGGCTTTATGAGACGATCACGAAAAACTATGTAAGAAGTTCCAGACCGAAGCCCGGTGTTCAGGAGGCCATTGTCTGGAAATGAAAAAGGACTAAAGAACGTGATCGTCAGCAAAAACAATTCTCATGCCAAAAGATGGGGGCTGATGAGTAGTGATATAAAAACTTTGACCAGATAAGAAAACCGGGGGCTAAAGTCATTCCTGACAAGCCTGAAAATCTGAAAAGGGATATAAGATAGCGAACAAAATGACTAAACGAATAGTCCGATTGACACCATATATTAAACTAGCTGTAACCCGCGACTTCGTCCGCGTGGATTTTATAAAAAAACAGAACTCTAACTTAACTGAAATATATTTTATTTTTCAAAACGCTTTTCCTTATTGATCCCTACGTAAAAAATGCATTTGCACTTATCCAAGTTGAATGCTATCTTATTACAAATTTAATTATCTTTTGATTTTATTCAACTGGTAGGTAGTGCGGAATTTTCATTGTCAATCGTTACATGCGAAATTAAAAAAGAAGGCAATAAAGGGAGTGAATGGGTAGCGAGGAGGTATTCATAAAAGCCAAAAAAAATCCTATTCCTCCCTATCTATCCTTTTCAATCCCTCCCCCCCTTCCCTTCCCCCTCCCATCTCTCTCTTCCTCTCCCTCCCTTTTCCCCTCTCACCCTCCCTCGCCCTCTCCACCCTTACTTTTCCTCCCCACCTCACTTGCTACCTCCCCCCCTCTCCCCCCATCCCTCACCCCCTTCTCTACCCCCCTCCCCTCCATTCCCCTCCCTAAACCTACCTCTTCCCCCTCCCCCTCCCCCACCCCCCTCCCCCTCCCCCCATCCCCCTTCCTTTCCCCCTTCCCCTCCCCCTCCATTTCCCCCTTTCCCCCCTGCCTTTTTCCCCTTCCCTCCCCCTCTCTTTCCCCCTTCCCCCCTGCCTTTCCCCCCCTCCACTCCCCCATTCCCCCTACTTTCCCCCTTTCCCTACCCTCTCCCTCGCCCCTGCCTTTCCCCTTCCCCTACCCCTTCCCCTCCTCCTCCTTTTCCACCTTTCTCCTCACCCCTCCCTCCCCCTTTTTCTCCCTCTCCCCCTCCCTCTCCCCCTAACCCTTCCCCTACACCTACCTCACCCCATCTCCCTCTTCCTATCCCTGCCCCTGACCCTACCCCTATCCCTGCCCCTAACCCTGCCCCTACCCCTATTCCTATCCCTATCCCTTCCCCTATCCCTACCCCTAACGCTATCTTAACCGCTATCCCTATCCTTATATAAACATACAACCGACACTCATATTGATTTTTAGACATTTCAAACCTATCGCACCCTAACCCCATCTCCAGGGGATGATGGTATTTCACGTCCACCACGTTGGATTTCAAAATTATTGTAGACTTCGTAATCAGCGACCTGATAAACCATACAAACGACATCTATATTGATTTTTATATATTTCAACCCTATCGCACCCCAACCCCATCCCCAAGGGATGATGGTATTTCTCGTCCACCACGTTGAATTTCAAAATTGTTGTAGTTTTTGTAATCAGCGACCCGCCCGATGAACCATACAAACGACACCCATATTGATTTTTAGATATTTGAACCATATCGCACCCCAACCCCATCCCCAGGGGATGATGGTATTTCACGTCCACCACGTTGGATTTCAAAATTGTTGTAGTTTTCGTAATTAGCGACCCGATAAACCATACAAACGATACCCGTATTGGTTTTAGACTTTTTCACCCCATTTCCCTCTTTTAGGGGTTGAATTTGGGTTGAATTTCAATAACAGTGATGAACGTTCCACAGAATTACAACCATAATGCCTAAACAATAAATTTAGTGGATTTTACTTTGAAAATGAAAGATTTTCAACTACATCCCCCTTTTCACCCCTTCGGGTGTAGAATTTTCAAGAACCCTGAAACATGTGAAACATAATTTTTAAGTCGTCAGCCTATATACAAATTTTGAAGATCCTAACTTCAAATCTGACGGACATTCATACAATTTTTCATTTTACCCCCTTATGGGTGGAATTTTGTAAAACCCTTTCTTAGTGCACCCCTAGGCCTCATAAGGAACCTACATGCCAAATTTGGAATCTCTAGACCCAGCGGTTTGGGCTGTGCGTTGATATGTCAGTCAGTCACCTTCTTCTTTTATATATACAGGGTGTCTCATTCAAATCGGTCAGTATGGGAAAGTCTGAAACTATAAGACATACGAAGATTTGTTCTTAGGAACCATGTCACCGATTTTGATAAAAAGAAAAACTGCATTCATACATTTGAAAAAAAAAAGTGTACCCAGCTGGGGAATCGAACCCGGTAGTTTTGAAAAAAAAGCTTACAGTTTTTCTGTTTAAATAACGGTTGTGTAGGTCTTAAGCAGTAAATGTCTCTATGAAACACGATGTCTAAAATGAATAAAATGCATTGTTTTTACATACTTTAATTTATCATAGTAGGTGTTCGAAGTGACCACCGTTTTTTTCAATACAATATGGGTACACTTTTTTTTCAAATGTATGAATGCAGTTTTTCTTTTTATCAAAATCGGTGACATGGTTCCTAAGAACAAATCTTCGTATGTCTTATAGTTTCAGACTTTCCCATACTGACCGATTTGAATGAGACACCCTGTATAGATTTAAGATAATAATTAAAATTGATCGCAGGATTTCGAATGATTTTTTTTGGCTCTCATTTTGAGGGGAGCTGTCATGCAACAAAAATGAAGAAATGAAATTTGCTGAAAAACGGTTCCAACGATTTTTATGAAACTTTGCATGACCAAGCATCTCCATGACTCCATGTAAGGTATCTTGCGGCAGTATCAATTGGTCTGTGTAATTTCATATAAGGGGTGTTCCAGTACTACCAATACGTAAATATGTGATTTACTCACAATTGGTTCCATTGAGTTTGTTTTAATTTTCTATAATTTTGATTCTGGATAGGTTATCTACCTGATTGGATGTTCTAATTGATATTTTTTTTGCAAAATATGGTACCTACACAGAGTGAACCAAAAACTAAAAGGGCTTGCTCAGTAGATTAAACTGAACAACTTTCTGAAAAAAACCCGAAGAAACTTGTTGGGAAATGAAGAAAAAAACTTCATGCGGTAGAGTCAGATCAATAGGTAACTGTGTAAATTCATATAAAGGGTGGTCCAGCCAGTGCTACCAAAATTTTAACATGTGTTTTACTCGAAATCGTTGAGTTTGTTTTAATGTTTAACAATTCGTCAATTCGCAATACCAAAATATAAGTTTGTACTTCCGTACTATGTGTATAGCATTACAAATTTAAGTTTGCAGTTGATACTTTTTACCATCAAAAGGGGTATTGAGACTTAAATATTACTTGAGACATTTGGGAGTGTAATTTTGTTAAGTGATATTATGGCAAAAATTTAAAGAATAGTTTATGACAGTTGTTGTCAGAAAATGGTCAAACACCTTAAGGTAAAGGCACCAACAGTGGAGGGGAAGTACCATAGTCACCACACTTGTTAGCGTCACAGCTGGCACCATGGACCGCGGTTGTTGGCGACTGCAGAATGCAAGATGATACGATACACAAAAAGATCATCATCATATATCATAACTATAATTTTTTTTATTTTATTCGCTTGTAAGAATATGATAACCCGATTTTTGAAAGCCCCCATATCGTAACTACTGGGGAAAATCGCAGAAGGAATTTCGTTCAACATCCTACATCGCTTAACCTTTCCCTCTACGTCGGTTTTTAAGAATTCATCCACTCGTATCAGATTGCCCAACACCATTCGTCCATTTCAACAGTATTGAATGCTTCTTCTACCCCTCATTAGTTTTTTTCTCTGATTAGATAACTAACTGAAAATAAGAACAAAATCAAAATAGATTTTACCGTTAGTACAAAACACCAAAGATTATCGTCTACTTTGTAACCTACACAAAAATAATAAGAACTCCTACGGACGTCTCGTTGAATCATTGTGTGTACTTTTACAGAAACGAACAAATCCTAAAAGCAAAATTTTTATAAATATTGTACCTACCTAAATGTGTAGGTGTAGTAAATTTTCTCCAGTGCTAGCTAAATATCAAACTACATTGCATTCAGTAGTGAGCTTTTGTGGGATTTTAAACGCGTGCTTGAAACCAAATGCTACAGATTTGCTAAGATTATTATCATACTCGTGTTGGACGTTACATTCTACGAGTATCTAACTTTGAATGTCAGTTTGCCTGTCTGCACTTTATTCACTACATTTAGCAACATAAAAAAATCCCATTTGGATTGGAGTGGGTTTTTCACTTATAAAAGTCAGATAGCATTAGCACAGAATAGATATACGGGTGGGGCTCGCAAAATTTGTTCCTTCGACAAAAATGCCGTGGACCTAACTTTGAATAAAGAATAAAGTTATTTATTTTATTCCACAATTAAAATGACGTTATCTATCAATGCCTATATTCACTTGTGATAGTATTAAGTCAATTTAATAGTTAAAACATTTGAAATAACAACAGAAAATATTTGCCATCAGTAAGAGTAATTTCTAGTTCCATACAAAAAAAGAATGTCACAGCCCCTAGAAACAATCATTACTTTATCATTTCCATCTTGTTCGCTATATTTATAGGGTAACTTTATTTACTACACAAAATACAGTAATGGACCTACAAAGTAATGCGTTAATAAACCCTAATTAAACAGATTATATAATAAAATCGTTGAATTTAAAAAGTGTCTCTATTTTATTTCACGTGGGTTATAGTCAGTTTGTTACATCGTAGTTTTTTTGTTATGAGGAATACTTCTCACTACAAATATTTTTATGTGCTGGCAACATTTCGACCATCAAATAATAATGTCAGTGGTTTGACAGCCATCTTAGTTCACCCCTTAGACTATATAATACTAACGTTCACCCGAAAAAAGCGTTAGTCGGTGTGTGTTATGTGTTCGTCATTGGATTTTACTGAGTTTTCGGAAGTATTTTTTCATGGTGAGTAATAAAATAGTTTGTTTGAAGTTTATTGACTTAAAGCTTATACGAATTATGAATGATTAATGTTTTTTTTCAAAAAAATTACATTGCATTTGAAGTTGCTACACGAGTTTGAGGTTACTTTTTTCACGCGTGTTTGTTCACGTGTGTTACGTGTGTTATGATATTGTGTGACGTAACACACGTGAATGACCTAAAGCTAAGTGTACATAACAAGTATGCTTATTTTTACTACCTACCTAATCCACGTGCAAAACACAATTTTTTTTCGAGAACACATTCATTTAGTAAATTGTACCTACATATATTTTACAATATATTATGTAGGTACTTACCTATACTCTGAATTTTAATTCGACGGAATTCCGACGATTCTGGGTTTTATTATTCTATTGAGTGAAGAAACGAGATTCGATTAAAATAAATACAGTGTTGGATATTTTAATTGTAATATAATTGAAAAATTCAATTTATTACGACTTAGCTAATTTTTTTTTTTTTTTCGTACATTACTCTTTATTTTTTTTATTTTATTTTATTTTATTTTATATTTTATTTTATATTGTTTGGAAAACTTACAGCCTTATTTTTTACACATTACTCATTATACATTAGGTAGGATCTGGGCCATTAACAGTAATTTAGTAATAAGCTGTGTTAGAAATGTGTACGAGATTCCCAGTACTAAACTTGAAATCGCGTCATTCGTACGTAACTCGCGCGTACTTCTTGAATATACCTTAATGCACCAAAGAAATAAGTTAAATTTTTTGATAATAATTACGAAAGTCTGATTTATTCTAATCGTTACCTTAATTGTTCTAGTTTTGTATGAGAAATTTTATTTGCTTTTTGTTGTGATTGAATTTAAAAACTATCTGAAGTTAGTTACTTGAATTTTGTATTAAAAGTTTTAAGTTGTTTTGTTTGCACGTAAAAACTACCTGAAGGTACTTGTGTTATGGAGGTAAGGCGTAAAGAATTTATTAAAGAATTTTTGCTCAAACAAAAATTTTGTATCATTCAAAAGTGAATTTGTCCATAGTTAAGGTTTATAAATCCATAGGTATCATATCTACATTTATAATATGCTCAATACACTTTTTTCTCCAGTGTATACTTACCTTAACATTAATTCCCGAGTGTTATGCAATTACAGTGTGTTATTGTGTGTTACAGTTTCCCGTGTGTGATGGTACATTTTTTGCGAGCCCCACCCATACACCTATGTCCCATACGTGTAAAAAAGTGCCCTCGTCAAATCTTCTAAGTGAGAGATAGCTCTGACTCCGTAATTTGTTTTCTGCGTCCTAAATATACCTTTTTTTTGACGAGGGGAAATCCTGCATGGATACGACGCTCGGGGCATCGGCCGGGTTATGTCAGACTTTTACTGACTAAAAACCCCCTGTGACCATTCTCGGCGCATGACGAGTGACTCTGGGATCTCCTAAGGAACGCGACCAGTGTCACCCTCGCTCGTTGCTCGTGCCCTTCTGTAAATCAATCCTCCTCACTGCGAAGCAGTAGCAATACCTATAATTTATTCAAGTCGCGAGTGAATAGACTTCTATTGTTTGTGTAGGTATAGTAAATATCAGCATTTACACGAATCTGGAATAAAGTCTTGAAAATATATAGCTAGTACCTTATTGTTCCCTCAAAATTGTGAATGTTTTCTTTCTATATTTTTATGAACCATCAGGTCTTTCTACTATATATTTTTCACAAAACATGTTAAGAATAAGACTGTTTGTGTTTCTAAATACAATAAAAAAAAAAATTCATTCATTATTGTCACGACACAAATCTGAAGTACTATACCTAGGAGCATAGGTCGAAATACAAAAATTCGTGCGCTATCAGCAAATGCAGTTTCTAGTTTTTCACTTTAATCGTCCCATTGACATACTGAAACGAATGCAGTTGATAAAGCAAGCTCATAACAGGTTAAACCAGAAAAACCAAAAAATCAAGTAAACAATACGAATTTTTAAAACATCCCATGAAACGTCCACTGCAGGACAGGGAGCTCCCTCCAGAAAAGTTACAGGGGAAGTAAATAGTCACCACGCTTATTAAAGCTTTGCGACTGGCAGCATGGACCGCAGTTGTTGTTGACCACAGTATGTAAAATGGTACGATACTCAGCAGGACGCTGTTGCCCATTCTCTGTTTTATAATCTTTTAATCCCTCTTACGACACCCACGGTTAAAGATTGGTTGGTACTATTAATCACACGGGAAAGAATAGCAATACAATACCAACCCCTACATACCCGTGGGTGTCGTAAGAGGCGACTAAGGGTTATAAACTGGAGGATGGGCAGCAGCATCCTCCTTTGTATCTTACATCTTACTTACTGCGGTCACCTACAACCGCGGTCCATGGTAACAGCCGTGACGCTAACAAGCGAGGTGACTATGGTACTTCCCCTCTAAATTTTCCCAGCAAAAGCTAGAATTCTGGAGGGAGCTCCCTGTCCTGTAGTGGACGTTTCCTGGGATGTTATGATGATTAATTGCCAGCACCGAACGGTCGCCTACACAACGAATGAACGAATGCAATGTCTTAATCTAACATTTAAGCAGAACAAGAAGCAAAAGCTAGTCAATATAATGTTCTTCCTAATAGTAGTGTTTAGATGAGCACTTGTGGATTGCAAATCGTTGTTGAAGCTTACATTATATCTGCACGTGTAACAGAACTGTTATAACTATGAGCTCGATTTCATTACGAGAACTACGTGCCAAGTTTCATGCTATAATGATACACTTTATTATGCCTACTAAAGTAAGCCCACTATAATAGGGTGTTTTAAACACGTTTTGAAAGTTCAACTGTATGGTGCTGCAGGTCAACTTATGGTAAAATATATCATGGTGCCAGTGTATAATTGGTATGAAAATTATTAAGTCGATTTGATTGCTGCTAATAATGCTGCGTTAATATTTTTTCATGCCAAAAGATTTCACACATTTTAACAAACCTCAAAAAAGAAAATTACCAACAGTGATAAGCGTAAAGGTGGACCAAAAACTCATGAATAAAGAATTAAAAATAAAAAGAAGATTTTCATATGGCAATGTTGAGCTGTCACATGTCTAGCCAAAGCAAGGAGGTTTTAATCCACGCTTAGCGTGGATTAAAACCTCCTTGAGCCAAAGTAAGAGTTGTGTCAACAATACTGAGATTTTACTTTGTTTACTTGAAAACACTAAAATATTTCGTAAGAATGTCGGAAAAACTGGTACGATTAGGAGCAGGATTTTTCTTTTATAATGTCTATCGTTAAATTCGTGAAGAAACAGTTATAAATCAAACAAAATTTTCGATTTTAAATCGCCACAAATTATTGACTGTTAAGTAGGGCTGACTAGTTTTCATACTTATGAGGGTCTGCTCCGCGCGCGGTCGTACCGTTGTAGCCCTGCACCCGCTTCCGGTGCATCTCTTTACCGCTTGCGTATTCCGCCACGAGATCAGTACGTATTTCTATAGTAAGCGTAACATGACGCAGATCGTCCGACCCGGTTGTCATCCGCTCGGGCCCCGGTCTCGTCTGCCTGACGTGCTGCGGTCAGGTTCATTAAGTTCGTTGTCCGTGTCAAACGCCGCGGTTCATGTACTCTTGCGGGCTTTCGCAACTGATAGCTATTCTTGAAGTTGTCGCCTATTAGGAAAGCGACAACGTAATTCAAGCGCATACAGGGATCGGGTGCGAGTAATTGAAAGTAGCCACCATTTTGACCTTTTTGTTACAGGATCGATTGCTTTTAAAATCAAGATCTGGGGTCTATTCGGTCTCTGATAACGGATAAAAAAACTGGAAAATCTAGCCGCCATTCTGACCTTTTTACTGACGGGGCCAATTGCTTTCAAAATCAATATCTGTTTGTTGTCTAGTCATCTTAACAAATATGCTGTGTTTTCTTACTGGTTTACGGTACAAAGTTCAATGTGTGAATCTTGAAGTGCTCTTGTATTGACTGATATTAACTACATGTTGTCCACAGGCACGCGACTGCGACAAGTGAGACAAGTTGCGTTGTTCATAAAAACAAGACCGCAATGAAACTGAGTTGGAATTGAATTGGAACTGAATTAGAACTTAATCAGAACTGAATCGAAATTTAATTGGAATTGAAATAGAACTGAATTAAAATTGAATTACTTTAAAATTTAATTAGAACCATGGAAACTATTGATCCTAGTGTTTTTGTTTGTTAGGCAAAAATTAAAGTTCTTGAGATCTTTATTTCGGTTGTCATTTTGTTAAACTTAAAACCGCTCTAACTCTGTAACTACCAAAGGACCAAAGATTTTGAAATCAATGCACAGGGTTCTGACAAATAATAGATCTCCTCGAGATCTTTATTTCGGTGTAAAGTTGTCAAACTGAAAACCGGTATAACTCTGTAACTACGGTCCTTAGACTATTCATATGTTCGAAAAAATTATAGATCTCGTCGAGATAAACGGATTTAACATCTTTTAAGGATCTCTTTATTGTCAGTATCTAGAATTATATTTCGTCATAAATGGGAAATTTAATCAAGATCTTCAAAGGGTGATACTGCGCTGGCTAAACAGATAAGAAAGAGTGTCAAAATTTTTATTTATATTATTTATTGAGGTGACCTACGGCTCATTAACTAAAACCAAAGTTACTAATAATGGGTTATTCTGAATTATCTTTACCAATGACAACCTTAAATCTGGTAGACCATTTGTATTCTGAGTTATTTAAGAAAGCAATAAATTATTATACTTATCTTATTTTGGTCGGAGACTAAGAGTCTGGCCACGAAACTGCGCCACCGGCGGCGGCGTGAATTTTCAATATAGCATACAGCTGCGGGCTTGCGAAATAGTAGGTACTCAACAACGCAGACGTACCTATTGCAAAATCAAAGGACGTGCTGTCGGTCGCACGGTCCCGTAAGTCTACCATAAGTACGAAAAGTATCAAGAAGTTCTAGTCCAATAACCCCAGTGTTGCTTACTTAAAATTTTCATTTCCCTATTATTCATGAGTTTTTGGTCGACCTTATACCACCGACAGTTAAAAAAACAAAGTCGGAAAAGAAAAATGAAATTAACTTTTGTCGAAAATTATTAAAATGTAGCACGTAAATTAGTAAATACAGTCATGCCTACACTTTTTATTGAAAGTAAGCACAGACAACTTTCTTCCACTGGCATGTTTATATTCTGTTAATGAAATAATACAATCTGTGTGCTCTAACTTTGACTATGTAACTAATATTCCTATGAGCATACGAAAGCATCAGCTATACAGCTTTATTGACAGGTTAGATACATGTCGAACAATAGCCTTTTACATGATGCGCATTGACTGCAACTCTAATGGTAGAGCTAGCTTATTGAATATTTCAGAGTCAAAATCCAAGGACATATCTTCTTCAGGCGAAAAAGATAGAGCTTTTTTTCGTGACTTTAGAAAAACCAAATAATAATGATATTTTTACTACGAAAGACCCTGCCAATCATGCTACCAAAACGGATTCTAACCAACATGACCCCAGTAATAGTCGCTTTACAATATTCCACCAAAATGTTCAGAGTCTTCGACCTAAAATTAATGACTTGGAAATTCTTCTACAGGGGGAAGTAAACATGGATGTTTTGTGCTTTAGCGAAACATTTCTCAAAGCTGGTGACTATCCATGCATTAAAATTGACAATTATGAGCTCGCTGAGCAATTTTCAAGGAAAAAATCGAGACGTGGGGGGGTTTGCATATTTGTTAAAAAATCCATAACCTACAATAGACTTGATTGGTTACAGACATACTCGGTGGAGGAAGATTTTGAATGTTGTGGTATTACGATAACAGATTTCAAACTAACTGTACTTTGCGTCTATAGGTCTGGTAAAAACTTAAGACTATTTTTTGATAAGCTCGATAATCTTTTATTTAAGTTAACAAGGAAACAAAGAAAATTAAAGCATAGAACTATCATTCTGGGTGATTTTAACATAGATCTGCTTAAAACTGATAACAGCTCTAACGAGTTCCATGAAATACTTAGGCTGTATAAATTTCATCCCACGATCTATGAACCGACGCGTGTTACACAATTTTCTCAAACTTGCATTGATAACATAATTACAAATCTCACAAATAGCAACTCTAGGGTACTTAATCTAGGTATTTCGGATCATAGAGCGCAATTAATTGAAGTACCATGCAAATTTAACAATACACAAAGGTTCTGGTATATATATAAAAGAAAACTGGATTTACACATGCCCACTTTCATTAAGTATATTTCGCAGCTTAGCTTTTGTGATGTATATGAACAAATAAACGTAAACGACTCTTATAATACTTTTATTGATATTTATAAAATTATTTATGATCTCTGTTTTCCTATGGAACGTTGTAAAATTAGCTATAGAGTGAAGCCCAACTGGAAAACTAGAGGTATTAAGAGATCTAGTAAAAACAAGCGTCGCCTCCACCTTCAAGTTCAGAATCATAAAGGACAAAGCAACTTGATAAAATACCATTATAAAGGCTACAGGAATCTATTAAAAAGAGTTATTCGTCACTCCAAAAGGAAAGTAAATGACGATTATATCCGGAAAAGTACAAACAAAAATAAAGCTACCTGGGGACTAATTAAATTACATACGAACAACACAAATGACATTAAGACTACTGTAGAGAAATTAGATACAGGAAATGGAATAATTGAGGACATGAACGATATAGCTAATCACATGAACAACCTTTATGCCACACAAAATTTAAATGATAATTTTGTTGATCAGTACAAGCCCTCTCACTACACGGGTAGCTCTTCAATTTATCTTAGGCCTGCAGATGAGCTTGAATTACTTAGTATTGTAAAACAGTTAAAGAACAAAAAAAGTTGCGGTGAGGACGGTATATCAATGCAGGCAATAAAAGCAAGCATAAACTATATTACGAAACCGATTACATATATAATAAATATGATGTTAGAATCAGGATATTTTCCTGACCAACTAAAACACTCATTGATTAAACCTATTCATAAAAAAGGACCTAAAACTGACGCCAACAACTATAGGCCTATTGCCCTTTTGCCAAGTTTTTCAAAACTCTTTGAAAAGGTAATTTATAGTAGGTTATATGGTTTCCTTGAAAGACATAATCTTCTACACCATCATCAGTATGGGTTCCGTAAATTAAGTTCGACATCCTTGGCTATATATCAATATCTCACTAGGCTATGGGTAGGTTTGAATGAGAAAAAGGATTGTACTGGCGTCTTTCTGGATATGTCGAGGGCGTTCGACTGTGTCATTCACTCTATTGTACTAAAACAACTTGAGAACATGGGAGTCCGCGGAGTAGCGAACGATTTGATGAGATCGTATTTGACAGGAAGGACACAGTCGCTTGTTCTCTCGACATTCGATAAGGCGTCTAAATCAGTTGTGGAAGTAAAATCATCCCATAAAACTCTCCAACTAGGAGTACCACAGGGTAGCGTGTTGGGCCCGCTACTTTTTCTAATATATGTGAATGATTTGCCTAAAATCACTGAACATCTTTGTGTCATGTTTGCTGATGATGCAAGTCTATTGTTTGTCAATGAATTCCAAAATGCAAACACATTTGAGCGGGAAATTAACGCTACTCTGACAACTGTAACTTCGTGGCTACAGTCCATTAATCTTAGCGTCAACCCAAAAAAGACAAAATTAATTCAGTTTGGTAATTATAAAAAATCAAAACTAAACTTGACAATAAATTGTAATGATGTAGTGCTTGAAGAAGTATGTGATACGGAATTCCTTGGTGTCACTATTGACTCTCACCTTAATTGGAAAAAGCATATAGAAAAGCTTAATAACAAACTTAGTAGCCGATGCTATGCACTGTCCGTCTTAGTAGATGCTGCATCGACTGAGGTTGCGGTTAGTGCGTATTATGGAAATGTTTACCCTCTTCTTTTATACGGAATTATATTTTGGGGAAACTCTGTCGACGTATGTAAAACTTTCCTTCTGCAGAAACGATGCCTACGTATTATATTTAGAAAACCTAACAATTATTCTCTCAGGTAAATTTTTAGAGATAAGGGTTTCTTAACGGTTACTGGTATCTTTATAATGGAAATTTGTAGCCTAGTACATAAGCACAAGAATTTTTTTACCTGCGTTTCTGACATACATTGTAGGAATGTCAGACATAAACACCGTCTTGTTATTCCTACTTCTATCAGATGTATGATATTTGATAAATGTACCACAGTGACTGCGGTCAGAATTTATAATAGATTACCAGAAAGCATTAAATCCCTGGGTGACAATAAATTTAAACTGACATTGAAGACATGGTTAACGGACAATGTATTTTATAATTTAAATGAATTCTTTTCTGCGACATCTGTAAATTGACATATGATTTTAATTTTAATTTAGTTGTTATATAATTTTGATTTACTTATGCTGTAATTATTTGTTAATTTTTCTTAAGCTAAATTTAAAGTCATTTTATTTGTATAGTGTAATCGATTAGATCTTTTAAAAGATTGCATGCCTGATCTAAGGTAAGAGCTGTTCTGAACTATACTTACTACATACCATCTGTATTTTATTACCAGTTCTAGCAATAAAAACTATTCTATTCTATTCTATTCTGTGAGACACATAGCGTGCTAGCTCGTAGAAACTGACACCTATCTTTCTAAGGTCTTTCTGTTTTGTCTTTCTTCACACTTTCCACTCTTTATTCGTAGATTATGAATTACAATTCAAGACCAAATTCAAGACGTTATAAATAAAGGCCAGGTTAAAAGTTTTCTAAGCCGACGAGTGTGTATGAAAGATTGATGAAAGTACAGGCAGCGAGGGAAGTATGTCAAGATCGTAGCAGGTGGAGGGCTGTGGCGTTAATATTATATATCGTTATTTTTATCACCCCGGAAATTAGAAGTGGTTCTGTTCATTAAACTTGAAAAAGGCAATTCCCATACAAACTACATCAGGTGACAGTACATTTTGTATGAGAGGTCGAAATTTTCTTTTCACATTTCGACCCTTTTCCTTGGGAAAAGTTGTTCAGTTTTATGGTGTGATAAACAAATAACACTGTACAGCGTGTAACGGAAAGGTGTAGTTATATTGAAGGGTGTAAATCTGCCTATGAAACTGAACAACTTCTCCCAAGGAACAGAACAAAATAAAATTTTGACCTGCCATAGAAATTGCATCAGCTGATAGCGGTATAAATATGGTTTTTTGTATTTCGACCTATGTTCCTAGGGAAAAGTTGTTCAGTTTAATGGGCAGATTCACACCCTCTAGTATGATTACACGTTGTATATTCTTTGGCTGTGGTCTCTGCCTACCCCGAAGGGAAGGAGTCGTGATGTATACTGAGTATGTATACGCGAGATTGCTTAAGTAGGTAAAACAAGCAGACTGTAGCAGACAAAAAGCTATTTCCTAGTTTCATGGGAATTGGGGACTGTTACAAATTGTTACACACTTCTAACCACAATCTAGAAGTACAAGAAATACTCAAACCACAATCTTATTAACCTAGTTGGCTGGTCCAACTCGATATAATGTGAAAATACTGCCGCCCGTTTCGGGGCAAAGACCCAGTCAATCATAACTTGTGCAGTTTCTGTTACGAAGGAGAATAGAGATGGAAGGTTCCGTTGGGGGTTAGGTTAGGGTATTTGGAACGAAATATAGTGTTTTGGACTGGCCTGTTGGTGTGGTCGATAGTGAGTCTGCCTTCTGCGCATTGGGCCGCGGGTTCAATCCTTGACCAGGGTAAAAATTCGTGTGATGAACACGAGTGTTTATTCCGTGTCTGGGTGTTATTTATCTATTTATGTATGTATATCAGTCTCTGGTACCCATAGTACAGGATTTGACTTGTAATATTTAAAAATTATAAAAAGAAAATCTTTTATTACTTTACTAGCTGTTGCCCACAGCTTCGCTCGCGTGGATTTTGTATTTTATATTATAACGTGTTTTTCCATTAAAAAGTAACCTATAGCACTCCAATCCGTTGTTCCAAACTTTTGCCCTATCGGATCACCCTACCACTTTCCCTACCCCTATCCTATTCCTATACCTGCCCCTACCCCTATCCCGACCTCCATCCCTACCCTTGTCCTTACCCCTATCCCGTCATAGGATGTTATGATGATGAGCTTATTTTATTAAGCTTGTCAAACCATACTATCAAAGATGTATTAAAATTTAGGCGCGACCACCAGTGGCCATATTATGTTATATTATAACTATGCAAACGATAGACTCACGTGCCCTCATTACTGCAACAATTGGGTACATAAGCCATATAAACAACCCTATATAGGAGTTGACAGCGGTAGCCATGACCGAAAACGGTCGGATGATGATGATTAAAGAAAATCATTCAAATCAAACACCTTTCTTGTCAAAAATGATCCTTACAGAAACGTTCCCGCTTTCTTTTGAGAACAGTATCTCAACCTACCAACGTGGAGCGACCCTCCCTACCCATGTAATAGTGTAGGCACTAGGCAACGAAGCAGTTGACCCCAACATAAATTTCTCAGTCAGATTTTATTTGACAGGGTGATAAAGAATCATGAATAAATGTAAATATCCAAAAAAAATTAACAAAAATTTTTTTTCATAATTTTTTGTATATTTTGTATGGAAAAATTAAAGTACCCATTTTTTTTTTGATTTTTTTTATAGAAGGTTGTCTCATGTAGTGTAATACCCCAGCAAAGTTTCATCAACTGAGGATTTAATGCGGGGGTCTTCATACAACGATCCGCTTCGTTGCCTAGACTAAAAGGTCTATAACTCGTAGCTACGCGTGCTACAGCTACGACGTAGCACTTCAAGTTTTGTTCAAGATCGCACGTTGCTTGTAATATTACATTATACAGAATGTTACATTAAACGTTTTTTTTATATTTTTAAGGTTAATTTAACGACTGCAACGACT
The DNA here is from genome assembly GCA_947532105.1 of Athrips mouffetella. Classification (NCBI taxonomy): domain Eukaryota; kingdom Metazoa; phylum Arthropoda; class Insecta; order Lepidoptera; family Gelechiidae; genus Athrips; species Athrips mouffetella. Next base: position 15,844,021 of record OX383977.1, read on the forward strand.
TTGTTTGTACAACTTTTTGTATATACGAAAAGAATATATTTTTTGTACACAAAATAAACAGAGCTTCATTTTGTATGCCGAAACTTTGAAAATGGTATAAACATCAACACTCCTTTCCCTCAGAATAAATCGTATCCTTTTTTTTTCTAAATAGAAAACATTTTTCTCTGATAACATGCCTCATTTTGAGAACCGTATTTTGTCAGTTTTAGGTGTTAGTAAATATCATTGTGCGAAAGGTATGTCTGCATACTATTGAACTACAAGCATGTTTACATCTATTTGAATGGCCAAGTTCAAGGATGCTATAAGTTTATTTTCTTTTAGTTAATTATTATATACGTAATTTTTAGGTATTTAATAGGACAAAAGAAAATGGTTATCGGGACTTTTTGAACTTGACATAATCATATTTTTCTCAGCTCCGCCATTAATTGGAGCTGAGGTGTACGGTCAACCGCACGTCGGTAAAAACTTTTTCAACTATAAGGTCCAAAAGTGTTTCTCCTGAGGAGCTGTTGAGTGTACCTGCACGTAGGAGAACTTTGGTGAACTACGTAGGTTTACCACGGACAAGCCCAGGTAGGGTACCTAGTACAGTCAAGAGCAGATCAAGCTTGACAATGCAGTGCGACTAAAGCTCTTATACGGCTATTGAAATAAGAACTGTACAAAGTCCAGTGTGTCCAGCTTGACGTGCTCTGGACTGTACAAAAGTTTAACTACGGAGGTTATGACTGAAAATGTTGACCATGACCCCAAAACGTCCTCTGCAGGACAGGGAGCTCCCTCCACAAATTTGCAGCAAAATCGCGTGGTAGTTCATCATATCAATCACCATATTCACCGCGCTTGTAAGCGTTGCGGCTGGCGACCGCTGCTGTTGGTGACCGCAGCATGTATAGTGGTACGATATACAGGTAGATGCTGCTGACCATCCTCCGGCTCATAAACTCTCAGTCGCCTTTCGTGACACCCACGGGTAGAGATAGGTTGGTACTATTCTTTGCCGGCACCAGACGGGCAAAATTGATATATTAATACCAAAGGTTAGTACGATGTTATTAAAATCCAGTATAGTCTGCTCGTGGAGCTAGTCAGAGCAAAGACCGAAGACCGAGTCAATCACAGCTGCGACTCCTGTACTTCGCTCAAGGCTGTCTGGTGATTTCTTTTGTCCAGCAGGTGAGGTCAACAATTCATCGTTTATTAGCGCCCGGCCTCACACGAGTTACAAAGTTGTTTATGAGGAAAATACGTTAAGTAACTTTTTGTTAATTCAATCGTGACCAATGGAAAGCCGCGGGGGAGACCTTTGCCCAGCAGTAGTGGGATCTAGGAGGCTGAAATATAGTTAAGTTAGTGTGCTTAAGTCGAGTTAGTGTGTGAGTCTCCTGTGTATTGTTTTGTTTTTGTGTGACAATAAAGAATTTATCTATCTATCTTAAATTATCCTTTTGTAGCATTTTTTTCGAAACATCAAGGAGTAAGGATATTGCAATTAACATAACCAAGCCTCCCAGCAATCTATAACGAATGAGTTTTCGAATTCAGCTAGGTGTGATCTTGGCTTTAGACTCCAAAAATGCTTAACTGGGAAGATAGAGTAGGAGACAAGTGATAATCGGTATTTGTCAGAACTTAAAATTGAGCAGTTTTGACAATTACCGTCGTACTACAAAAAAGTTAGACATCTGTTGAACACTTGATTAAAAAAATCGTACCAAATAACGCTTGGTAGGTAGTAAGACTGATAGGATTTTATGGGGTTTTGGACATCGCAGATTCTAAAAATCAATGTTGTCATCGAAATCCTACTAGCTCAAAAAAGATATAAAATAACCTAAGACAAATTATGGCGAAAGGTTTTTTTTTTCAAGTGTACCTTAGGTCCTCCTGAACTTATCTAGAAAGTTCCCCATCGATCCCGTATCCCTCCCTACCCATCAACCAGTTCCTAGATTTTAGTTTTTTTTAAATCACAGAAACGGTTTAAGATAGCTGAAAGTAATTAACAAAGATTTAATCGCCATAAAATTACAAAAGTGTTGATACCCATTTCATGTTGATATGATTTAGTATCTGAAATGGAGAGTTAAGTTAGTAGTCATTATTATAATACATTAAAAAAACATTATTACGAGTATAGCACGTAGCACCTACCTATGTACTTTCTGTGTAAACTGTAATCGCTGTAATTAACGACTCTCCAGTACCCAGATAAATCTGATCGGTTTTCGTGGTACGGAATTTACTTATATCACAATGTGTAATTTCTTAATAGTACAATAAAAAAAGAAAGCTACTGGTGGAAGTCCAAATGAAATTCAAATTTCGGATTTCAAATTGACACCATTAATTTTTGGATTCTGCGGTGTCTAAAACCCCATAAAACCTTTGCTGTCAAAACTACTCCTGTTCAGGTTCTGACCCTGAGAAGGAGAACCAAATTTTGAATTGCATCCCAGTATAATAAGATGGTATTCGCATCTTTTCGACAAATTATAAAAAGTCGTTAATAACGTAAAAGTTCAACTCTGGACACGGTTCTACTTAAGAAAACCACAGCGAGCTTGATATTATGATATGATATAATATTATAGTATCATACAGTAAACTACACTTGTGGGGTGATCGTGGTAATTTCAACGATATTATCAAAACAAAAACGTTGGCCCAAATTAACTTTTGAGGCGAATGTTTCTGTTTTGGGTAATGTCGTTGAAATTACCACGATCACCCCATTGTTAGTGTTGCGGCTGGTACAAAGGACCACGGTGGAGGTTGACAGAAATGGTAAAATGGAAACAAAACCATGCTACAAACGCTTAGACCAGAGACCCGTTCACGGCTAAAGTGTTTCTTCCGACGAGCGGCCCTGTATACGATTCGCAGGAGAACGCTGCTAGCCGTCTTTCACGTCGGTTCACGCATCTCTTAGTCGTCTTTAACGATGAGACAAACGCCTGAGAACAGAGGTTAAAGTGTTTCTACCGACGAGCGGCCGTGTGTACGATTCGCAGGACAACGCTACTAGCCGTCTTTCGCGTCAGTTCACGCATCTCTTAGGCGTCTTTAACGATGAGATTGGTGGAATCTAGAACGATTTTTAGCCGACACAACACGGAATCCTAATAAAAGTCCTCGTGGCAAGCAAAGCTGGCATGTCAATGCCCTTACTCAGTGTTTTATTTAATCACGTGGAATAAAGGCCGTTACTACTGAGATTCATCACGTAGCATAACAAAACTTTACAAGTCTCTTCGCTGCGTGGCAAAAAAGTTTACAGGGTTCAAGGGAAAATCAGGGGTTCAGGGGTTGGAAAAATCTTCAATTTTAACTTTCAATTAAATTAAATTTTAAAAAGAAAATGAAAAAAAATATGGTTTCCGATACAAACTGCCCAATCAAGTTCGCAATTTTGCATGGATAGGCCATTTTTTTTTTATTTCCGGAAAGTTTTATTTACTGAAAGTTAAAGTTAGTTACGGTTAAAAACTTCTTTAAAATGATTGCTGACTAAAACTGTTTTTTATCACTTCCTGATATTTTGTGGGTTTTTCTTGTGTTCTTATTTTTTGTTTGCTTGCTAGGTTGCAGCAAAACGCCACTTCAAATGCGTATAAAGGCGACCTGCAGGACCTCGGTAGCAAGGTCTTTAAGACTGCATCCGGCGCACACTAGCGCCCTCATCAGAATTTAATTAATTTCTTTGAATTGGAGACAAAAATGAAAAATTGAAGACCGATAAAGTGTTCTTTATCAGGATAGCGTTATTTTAAACTATTACAGTTAGCTTTTTGTTATCTTGTTTATTCAAAATCCTTAAAACGGAAATTGGTGGCCACTGCGTTATGTTCAAAGGATGTTGAATAAACAAGATAACATAAAGCTTATTATAATGGTTTAAAATAACGCTATCCTGACAAAGAGCATTACATTGTTCTGCAATTTTTCATTTTTGTCTCCAATTCAAAGAAATTAATTAAATTCTGATGAGGGCGCTAGTGTGCGCGGGATGCAGTTCAGATTCAGATTCAGATAATTTATTCACGAATAAAGGTTTTTACAATAGGGTCTTAAAATTTAGCATGCACTTAACTTTATTCTGCCAGTTTAGGCGTGTAAATATAGGTAGGTATTAATTAAATATATTATTTGGCAAATAGGAAATTTAACAAAATTAAAAATTTAAGCATACAATTCATATTCATCATTAAAAACAATAAAATAATAACAATAAAAAGCAATAATTAATTACACAGATTCAAGTAATTAAAATGTTAATTGAGAAGGTAAGTAATGTCAATAAATTTAAATTAGTCGAAGTATAATTACAAAAAATTCTTATCATTAAAGAATTCAGAAAGGCTGTAGTAGCTCTTGTCAATTAAAATCTTTTTTAGCTTGTCTTTGAAATTATTAAGTGGCGCATCCTGTAGCGACTTAGGCAAACTGTTATAAAGCTTTGGCGCCATACAAATGAAGCTTTTGTGCAACAAAGTGGATTTCGAAGGTTGCAAACAATACCTATTCCTGTGGCGCAAATTGAGAGTAGTTGTTTCCGAGACAAGCGTGAACAACTGTGGATGATTCTTTATAAAAACTAGTGACTCATAAATATACAGGCAGAAAACAGTAAGAATGCCTAACTCTTTAAAATGTGGCCGGCAACTGTCACGCGGATGAAGTTTGCAGATAGCTCTGATACATCTCTTTTGCGCCACAAAAACATGATACATTTGTAAGCAGTTCCCCCAGAATATTATGCCATAGCGCATGGTGGATGCAGCAAACCCATGGTAAGCTATTAATAAGGTTTTTTTATTAGCGACCTTGGACAGCTTGTACAAAGCGTATGAAAATTGTGAAAGCTTACCACATACGTTTTGGGCATGCAATTCCCAGGTACCCTTGCTTTCAATTGTTATACCCAGAAATTTTGTAGAATTCACAGATACAATTTTCTCGCCATTATATTGTACTTCGGGATCATTAGAAATGATACTTTCCCTTTGTCTAAAAAACATTACATTGGTCTTTTGAATATTTACATTTAAATTATTGCCAGCGAGCCAAGCTATAATTTGTTCAAGCGTTTCGTTGATTTCGGTTTCAAAGTTAGTGCCATTTATATGTTCTATAACAACAGTACTGTCGTCTGCAAAAAGGACCATTGGATGTTTGATGTGGCGGGGCAAATCATTAATATAGAGTAGGAAAAGCAAAGGTCCCAACACGCTGCCTTGAGGGACACCACACTTAACCTCTCTACTCAAAGATTGATAGTCTTAAGTCTTAAGGCGTCTCCGTTAGGTACATGCGGAGAAGATGCAGGTTCGAATTCTGAATGAGGCTTAATTTTGCAATTAAATAGTCTGTAGCCTTCACATTGTAATACTATCAGAAAATAAACAAAACGTTACATACCATTGAAAATGAAATGAAATGAAAATATCTTTATTTAGGAAACAAGAACATTTTTTACACGCATAATCTTAACTCTAACGTAAAAAATAAAGGTAGGTTATTCTGTTGACGTGTAAAGTGCCTGGTTCCCAAACTAGGATACCCTGTACTATGGGTAACCAGGTCTTCGTAAGTTTAGTTAAAGGTCGATTTTAAAAATCGATCGTCACCCACATAACTTCTTTCATTGTGTTGTTGTTTTTCTATTCCTTTCACTTACCTATTGTTGTTGTAAACTGGATTTCTCCGAAGGCACTAGAAGACCGTTTTGAAGTTTCCCTAACACCAACATACAGGGTTATTTTCACCCGACTGCGGCAAAAAGGAGGGTTATGATTTTGACCGGTATGTATGTATGTATATATGTATGTATGTTCATCTGTTCCATCATAACTTCTAAACTACTTCTCATATTTTGACAAATGAGGTGTCGTTAGAAGCGTCTTAATTATCCGCTGGTTATAGGATACAAGAAATTTCGTTTAATTGTATGTGGCGCCCTCTAGAGCAGATTAAGTCAAGGACTAATAAAAATTTTTTTTTAAACCGTATGTGTTGGGTATCAAATGAAAGGGCTTAATGAGCACATTTCAAAAATATATATGTTGTTAGCTTTTTTATGTATTTACAACCCCAAAATAATTAAAATAAAAAATCAGTTCAAAAACTGGCAAATCATGCTCTAAAAAGTATGAAACAAGAAAATATTGCTATCGGAAATTGTTATATACAAACTATGGTATTTAATAAATATTCATAGCGATGTTCAGATAATAGCCGTGGTCATGTTATGCCACCTATCCGAAAAAAGCGATCATAAACTTCAGGGCAAAGAGGCATAACAATATGACCACGGCTATTATCTGAACATCGCTATAATAATAATATTCATTTATTTCGGAAAAACATCCATAGTTACAATTAAAATCAAATTAGACAAATAAATAAAAATTGTTAGTACAATTGGACTAAAACTATGTTAGTAAGACAAACAGGACTATCGCATAAAAATACAGCCAAGCGTCAATGGACGTACTCCAGAGACATTGGTGCATGCATCGACATCCAATGCCTCTGGAGCGGGCTGTCCATCCGTCCGGAGACCATCATCAGGAGGCTGTTGCGGCTGTCCCGTATTCTGCGCGCGATCGATGCCACTCTCTTCCGCATGGTGGCGTAGAAGCAATCCATGCGCGCCTCCGCGAACATGCCTGAGGCGCTACAGAAACGGGGCAATCGCAACAGCACCCTAAAGGCGTTGTTGAACTGAACTCGGAGGGCACTGTAAGATTTCTGCGTGAAGTCTACCCACAGGCTGCTTGTATAGAAGGACGTACAGAAGGCTCTGAATATCGTAATTTTGGCTTCCTTCGAGCAACGCTTGAACCTGCGGGCGATCATGTTCGCTCTTACTGACAGTGCCCTCCTTTCACGCTCCATATCCACGTCGTCCTTCAGGTCGTCGGTCACAAAATGACCAAGATATTTAAATTTATGTACCTGCTTCAAGGGTATACCGTTCAGCTTGACAGGCGGCACTTCCAGAGGAGTTTTCGTCCCAGCTTTGAACACCATTAGCTCGCTCTTAACAGCGTTGTATTTTAAGTCATGTTGGCTTGCATACCCTTCGCAAATGGCCAAAAGCTCCCTGAGACCACCGATTGAAGCACTCAGCAGCACCATGTCGTCTGCGTAGCTGATGTTGTTGACGCAGACTCCGTCCACGTGACAGCCGACATGGTGGCTGCTGAGCTCCACGATCAGCCCGTTGACGTACAGATTGAAGAGCGTGGGCGAGCTTATCCCCCCCTGCCGCACCCCGCACTCCAACCTGTACGGCTCCGATAGCTGATCCGCCCATCGCACATTATTGATCTGATTTCCGTACCAGTATTTAAGGATACTAATCAGTTCTGGAGACAGATTTAGGTTTTCCAGTTTTTTCCATAAGATGTTGTAGGAAACCATATCAAAGGCTTTCGATAGGTCCAGGAAGCTGGCGTACACAGGTGTGTTTCGATCAGTATAATATCTGACAGCATGCTTAAGGCACACAATTGCGCTCTCCGTTGACAATTTAGGTCTGAAACCAAATTGGTTATCATGGAGAGTAATGCAGTTGTGTAAGTGTGCGTCAAGCAAACCGTCAAACACTTTTGCGATAATGGTAGCTAATGAGATCGGTCTGTAGTTGGTTTTACTGGAAATATCGCCTGTTTTATTTTTAACAATGGGCACTACAATCGTTCCCATCAGCTCCATTGGCAGGTACCCATGACCGAGGCAAAGGGTGTACAGCATAGCCAATACACGCGGCAGATGTGGTCCTGCGTGCTGCAAGTGCTCAATGCTGAGACCGTCGTGCCCAGGTGACTTGCCTCTTGAAATAGACTTTATTGCCTTAGCAACATCCTTGGCAGTGAACCTAATTCGCAAACCATTCCCAGAGCTTTCAGCCCCAATCGTATCATCAGCGGGGTCTGTAATGAGTGACCGAACTGTGAAATGGTCCCTGAACAGTTCTGCAACTTCCTTTGGCTCACTCAGCCCTTCAACACTCGCAGGGAGGCCCGGTCTCATATTTAGTCTATTGGTGCACTTCCAGAATGTTTTAAAGTTATTATTGGCATGATGTTCAGCAATGATATCCATCTGTATCTGTTCTTTATTATCTTGGCACCACTTTAATTTGGATTTAAATATTTTTCTGCTTTCGCACATATTAGTATAAAGCGTTCCAGATCTAGGCTTGCCATGCCATAGCCATAGATTAAAATGGTATCTGGCCTCCCTGTGAGCGTCTCTGACATGTCTATTCCACCCCACCACAATCCGAGGTTTCCTACTATTACGCTTGTCTTCCCTACTCACTATCGCAGCATCCCTTAAAGCAGATACAACGTCATTATACATTTTATCAATAACATATACATGGCTCGGGTCCGTGCATACCTTATCTGAACAGTTGGACATACTTTGGGGAAAGTCAATTAATCGTAACCTTTTGTGACATTCTTCTGTATAAAACTCAGTCTCATCCGAACTCCGTTCAGCCCAGTGTATTTTATTTTCAGTAAAATGTCCACGAAATACTTTGGGCCTAACGTTATTTAATTTACATTTAATAACTAATGGAAAGTGATCCGAGCTCATGACGTCATACTTTACACCTACATCAATCACACAGTCATGTGCCGACTTTGTCACCAGACAGTGGTCTAACCATCGTGTCGAGCCGTGAGCTTCACTTATGAAAGTGAAAGTGCCTGATACACTGCCTAACTTTTCAAAGTCCACACATGACCATTCCTGATCGATACAAAATTTCGACATCTCATTAAAAATAACTCGTTAGGATGAGCGTTAAAATCGCCCATAATAAAGGCCGCTTCCGTATCACTACTGTCAATGATTGCGCTTACCAAGCTAAAGCAGTCCGTGAGTTCCGCTAAATTATTCAATGCATCCGTAGGCATGTACACAGACACAATTAGGACAGCCCGATCATTTAGCGATACTTTAATAGCACAGATACGCGGGTTATCACAAGGTACAACAGCAACATTCGGCATAGCACTCAATCTCCATAACAGCGCTACGCCGCCGTGAGGCCGACCACGTAACATGCCTACTGAAGTATCCACTGCAGATGTCCCAGCGCAGCCAAATCCACCATCTATGCCATTAAGATATCCAAGATCCTCTGGCAGCAACCATGTCTCTTGGAGCGCGATGATGTCAGAAGATTGACATAGCTCCCTTATCTCATCGAGCGAACGCTTTACATTTTTACAATTGTATGTAGTAAATGTGTATGTATCACTATCCATTATTATTGTTACCTAATGAGCCGTTTCTAGATTCGGATTTCTTGTAGTGAACGAATCTCCGAAATATAATTCCACTAGGCCATATTTTCGCATCCAAAAAGAGGGGCGCTTTCCCCTCTGGAACGAAAAATTTAAACGCATTATGCTCTACTGGTTTCTTTATTGCAATTTTCTGCAAGTGCACTTCTTGCCTAGTTTGTTGAAAAATATACGTACTTATATCTTTCTCTGTGGTAGCCCTATGTACGTTAGTAATAAATATAGGGATTTTCTTTTCTGCCGCTCTGAACTTGGTTTCCGTTCCTGTATTAGAGCCCATTCTGCCAGAGTATCTATAATTCCGCCTAAGCTTCTTATTCTGCACCAAAATCCACTCATTTTCTAGTTTACCAGGTGAGTCATTCTTATCAGTCAGCTGTTCCGGTAGCGATTTATTTAACTGCGGCGACGACCGCTGCACCGAACCGGTTCCCTCGCCTGACGTCACGCATTGGCCGGGCGGTGACGCAGACTCGTCGCCACACTGTACTTGCACCTTCTCGCTATTTAAATCGCAGGTCGAACATACACAGTTTTCGCTACTGTTACACACTACTTTAGGGCTGTTTTGATTTGAGTCTGAGTAATCCACGTACGTTATCCCTATAGGGCCGCTATCCCGATAATCACAGGCTCCGCCTCTTATCTTGTTAACATTTTCATCATGCATGGGCAAAGAAGCATACTTCATGTTATTGAGCTCCGTTGTTACTTCTTTCAATTGATTTTGCGTGACATAAGATGTCTTTATATCGTTAACTTGGCTCTTTAGTAACGTGAGATCTTTTAGTAAAGATGTAACATCCAGATGATCAAATGTAATAGGCGGTATTTTTTCAAGTCGTCGCGCAACAAACACTGGTATCAAATCGGGATCTGTCGATTTAAGTAGGGAAATGATATCAGCAAGGTCTCTGTCCTCTTTCCCTTTTTGCTGTCGCCGTATATTTCGTTTACTGGTTGGTATCGATTCAAAAAGTAACGATTTCCCGGTTTTGATTTCTTCACTCGTAAATGCAGATACACAAATACGCGTCAAACAGTCGTCATCGATAACCGACAACTTATTTTGTATAAAACACAACATTTCATCGATTACTATATTACACTTATTACATTTTAGCGTCAAATTCGTCATGTTTTTAACTTGCTATACGCATCTAGGCGATAACCGACCGGCGAGCACAGATGCGCACGCACGACTGGCACCATGCTATGAATATTTATTAAATACCATAGTTTGTACATAACAATTTCCGATGACAATATTTTCGTGTTTCATACTTTTTAGAGCAAGATTTGCCAGTAGTCGGGTTCTAGTTTTTGAACTGATTTTTTTAGGGTTCTGTACCTCAAAATAAAAAATCGGAACCCTTATAGGATCACTTTGTTATCCGTCTGTCTATCTGTCAAGACCCTTTTTCTCACGAACGGGTAGAGGTATTGGTTACGCCAGTCGCATTCATATTTGCCGCGTCAATAATGCCAATAAAATATTTGATATAATTTACAAGCCTCGACACATTCACGCAATCCCTTTCCCTATCCTATTCCCGCACAATACCTTTCCACATGCGAGCAAGCAAGAAGAAAACACCGTCTGCTTCGTGTGGTGCAACGTTCGTCCACCAGGAGGCATATCACGCACTCTTGGAATGACATTTCACTTCGATGGTTGAAAATTTTGATCTTCCCTAATTAAAAATAGTTTTTCCCGATGAGAACTAAGTGACAACCTTCGGAATACTGAACTCGCGAGTTTTTGTGTTGTAAAAAAGGTGATAGACAAGTTATCAAGTCTCCAAACCCCAGGATTGAGCAGCCATAACGCCGTCTGCTTATCAACACGTGCCGACGAAAAGAAGAGGATTAAAGGTTTGTGTTCCTTCCTAATATTTATGAACTGCCTCTCCTATTAACTACTTCTTTTCCGCAAGCAGTTCATTTCCTTTACGTTGCGTGATGTGTCAAATTTTCATAAAGCCATTCCAAGATTCAAGATACAGTCCACTCTAACGCCATTTTTGTTTTGGTTTGTGCTTCGGCACAACCAGGTATCAAATTGAAATTGATAACGAGTATTAAAGTCCATAAACCACACCAGATTTGAAAATTTAATTTTTTTACAACGACGAAATCAAAAGATATGGCTTTTTGTGTCCTCATCTCCATACATTTATGCACTGAAGCAAAACCTACAGGGTATTTCCCGTTGACCTAAAATTATGTAATTTGGCATGAAGCTAGGTCTCACAGTACAAATAAAGGGAAAAGTCTAAAATTATTAAATATTACAATTTTTCTCACAACTAATAGTAACCAATTAAGCTCCCGTTTCAAGAACTTTTCTATAACAGAGGGGTCAAGTTGGATGGACGCGGAGTTTTTAAAGTCAAAGAGCAAAAGAGGTTTATTATATCATATGGTAGATAGGTACGGAACCCTTAGGGCGCGAGTCCGATGCACACTTGGCCGGTTTTTTTCTTTACAGGTCATAATTATTCATACTTTTGACAGCTGTCACAACGGACCATTTACGATGGCCATCATTGATAACAAACAGATTTCATAGTATTCCTAGACAGTAAATCGCTAATCGCTCGCAAATTGACTTACGTAAAATATAATATAACGGACGAATGACTCAAAATTGGATCCCTAGTTGCGCTTCTCACTGTCAAATTTCGTTGGCGGTGGGCCAACGAGAGTCACGGTCGCAGTGGCCCTCTAACTCGGTTTGTATTTACTGAGTCACTCACTCGGGTTATTTGGCAGATAGTATCGTGGTTAAAGATCTCGTGGCTTGACGGTGCAGGGCAGGAGATGCATTTTAGAAGATTAATACATTGCTATTGTTTTTTAATAATTTTATTATAGAATTTAGCAACAAGTGGTCCAATCCACTTGTTTCGAATGGCATCCAATACATTCGAAATTTAAAACCCAAGATTGAGATTGACAAAACGTTCGTTGTTCGCTTTCTTGTTTGAAACGAAAATTCTTAAGGTCTTCGGTCATTGATCTTACATCCCACATGATACAATGATGATGATTTAGTTTTATGGTCCGAATGCACTGTTTCAAGGTTCACAGCTTTACTCTAACATTCGGTATGTTTTTTGGCAATTTCAGGCAACAGATAAATTAAGATTTTAAAGTCTCTTTATAACACCCCGCATATTGTTTCAGGTTAAAAAAGTAACTTAACAATATAGCTCCACGTTTCTCATTTCCATTTCTATTTCGCAACACAATTTCCGCTGCGAACTGCAATCAGGTGTCGTCAACCTTTGGTGCCACGAGTAACGTCCACGAGCCGTGGTTTGTTGCCCCTGCCCAGTTGTTTTGTTCTCTAACTTGGGTTATTCTAGTTGACGGACGATGAAGACTGATATAATTAGAGATTTCGGACCTCCTTACTTGGCTAAGAATAGATATCGTGCTAATAGGGTGTCTTCCAGCACTTTTTGAAAGTTCAACCGGATGGCGCTGCTTATCATCGTTGGTAAAATGGAAAATGAAAATTAGGAAAACACTGATACTAAACGGTACTTACTTACTTACTACGCTGGCTCAGCGACCCCAAGAGGATCTTGGCCTCCGACACGAGAGTTCTCCATTCTTTCCTTTTCTGTGCCGCTTCTTGCCAATCGGCTCTTTGGAGGGCATCCAGGTCTTTCCGCACTTCGTCACCCCATCCCCCCATACTAAACGGTAACCATCAGAAAATTATTAAGTCGGTTTGATTTCTACTGTCAAACGTGTGTAATAAACTTTCTTCTGAAAAGGTTTCATTTATTTTACAAAGCCATAAAAAAGGAATTACCAACAGCGATGAGCATGCCACCTATTGACGCTTAAAAAAACGTAGTTAACAAACGTCAATTTATTTTGGGATGACATGTGCCTTCAAGCCTCGTGTCCTTTGTTATGCAATGTCTCATCATTATTAATTATCGATGATTATCAAAAAATTCGGACCTCCTTGCTTCGCTCGGAATAGATACCGTGCTAATTTATTTAACTACGGGATGACATCTGCCAGCATGTCACATCTCCTTTGCTATGCAATGTCACATCATCATCGATGATTAAGAAGTAATCATTCTTATAATCCCCTATCTACTAAGACATCTTGTTTTCGCCCTAATCATCACGTGAAAAAACCCCTCGGCCCCCGGTCCAGGTTGCTATATTGTTTTCGAAACAAGCAACACGTTGCATAAAACCTGCGTCATTCACCTTTAGCAAAAGATAATCTAACCGATGAAAATATAAAGATATTTATAGCTTTTTACTCTTCCACGAAATCACATAAATTTTACAAAAGAAAATAAAAATAACTCCGAAGTTCCTTAAAAGTTACAAGTACGCAGTTCTCAAAAGTTACAGATTCTTTAAGAATTGTTGCAAAGAAAAAAAACATTCGTGACGTTTGCGCTGAACTTTAATGAATGGTGAATGGTGTAAGGGTCTGGTTGGCTAAATCTGAAAGGGTATTATTATTCAACAAAAAATTTGGTACTGGATAAACATTATCTTCCATACTAAACAATACTGGAAAGGTCGATAAACAGGGTATAAGGTTCGGTGAACAGAAAACTGAACGGGCACACGCCAACGAAACTGAACAACTTTCCCAAAGAAATATTTTTGAGAAATGAAAAAAAATTTTCACCTCTCTATACAAATTGCTTACTTTTATCGAACCGTTTGTATGGAGAAGTCGATTTTTTTTTCATTTCCCAAAAATCTTTAAAAAATAATTAAATAATGTTTCTTTGGGGAAGTTGTTCAGTTTCGTTGACTGAGCACGCTCTTTCAGTTTTCGGTAGGTACACCGTCCCTTACACCCTGTATTTCTGGGGTTCCCGCCGAAAAGGTCAAAAAGGAAGTGTAGCGCCATGCCGCTCCTGTGGATCTTTCCGAAGCGTAGAGTTCCGCTCATAAGTCGCAAGCGTAGAGTTCCGCTCATTACGCTCACAACATGCTAGGCAGATTTTTCGATCGCGGAACTCTCAGAGTTGGAATTTCAGCTTGGTGTCCTTCAAGCTCTGTCTGTCACACCTAAACGATTGAATTTGAAATTTACTTCCGCATTTTGCATAGGAGGGTGATAGGAGGTCAAAAATCTTTTTTAGTACTCGTATATGTTCCGTAGGAAAAACTGATCAATTATTTTTATGTACAGACTCACATACTTCGATTACCGACGCCCATTTATGTTTTCGTCCGTGAAGTGACGGCAAGGAATAGTATCAACCCATATAATAAAATATATATATATATATATAATATAATATATAATATACGCGTGGGTGTCATGAGAGGCGACTAAGGGATAATGAACGGGAGGATCGGCAGCAGCGTCCTCCTGTGTACCGTACCATCTTAGATACTGTGGTCACTAACAACCGCGGTCCATGGTGCCAGCCGCAGCCGTGATGAAGCTGTAATTTTGAAGGGAGCCCCTGTCATGGCAGGTTATGATGATGATGTGATGATGATTTTGTTTCACGTTGTTGGCAAAATTTTTTTGGTGTTCAGTTCAACAGTTCAACCGTTCTTACAACAAATTCATCGCATGAATTTAGTTTAAATGGTTCGAACCCCTGTATTGCAATTACACCAGCAAAATTTTCCTCTCCAACAAAAACATCTTCTTGCCAAGGACTCTACACTCCTTGCATACTAATTGCAACTACAGCCATTCTGTCCTATCGTCAGCAACTCATCATTTTTAATTTCTACTAATGGCTGACAAAGAAGGTCTTCACAAGAAGGCCGTCCGAAAATTCCACTTCAACCTTTGGAGTGATTAATTGAATGCTTAGTTTTTAGTAGTCATTATGTATTTAGAAGGAGTACAAAGTGACCGCTAAAAATTTTGTTGCCAGTCAAACCCGGTTTTAAGAAGTACATATTTTGGCTAGATGGTGAAGATATTTTATAAGCGCTAACATATAAAACATAAAAACTCCATTTTAAAAAAACCGGTCAAGTGCGAGTTGGACTCGCGCGCCGAGGGTTCCGATATACCTGTGATTATAAGAAGTAAGAAAGTCCATTTTTTGGACCGCAAAACTAAATTTGTTTGTAAAGGTTTTTTGCAGATTTCTTCAAAACTGTGCAACATAGAAAAATCGTTTTATTTTTCTTCTATCGACTGTAATTCATTAAGATTTTTCCTTTCACAAACTTCGGAGATAAGGGGGGGGGGGGGAATGGTATTTTTTTTTGACATTTTTCATCATAACTTAAAAACTAAAAGTGGCAAAAAATTACAAAAATATATTTATGAATGTACAAGTAAAGCCCTTTCAATTGATACCCCACTCGAGCTAGTAACGACAATTTGAAATTTTGCCCTATTTGGGCCCCCTTTTACAAAAATAATAATATATTTTTTAAATTATTTCATGTTCAATTAAGTTGGGCAACCATATTCTATAACTATTTCAAATTTCAAGTCGATGGCATGAGTGGTTGCTGAGATATACAGGTGTGACAGACGGACGAACGGACAGACAGACAAAGTCGCACCATAAGGCTTCCTTTTTTTTACCATTTAGGTATCGAAACCCTAAAAATAATAATATTTTACTGATGATAAGCCAACCGTTTTACTAGTGTGTTTAGTGGTGTTATTTTTAATTTACATGATAATTTTAATATTAATAAGTACGTAAAAGATGGCAATCAATTATAACGTGTGTATGCAATGACCAAAGGTATTTGGAAAATAAGCTGAACAGAGAAAAGGATAAATGAGAAAGTATTGGAAAGAATTAATCAAAACGCTGATAGAATCATGGACTTTATAGAATAGAATAAAAATATATGAATTTGCATAATGGGGTCAACTGCTTCGTTGCCTACACTAAAATTGCGCTATCAGCTGATGCAGTTTCTATGGGAGGTCAAAAATGGATTTTGTTCTATGACCTATGTTCTTTGGGAAAAGTTGTTCAGTTTCATGGGCAGATCACACCCTATAATATTATCACACCTTTCCGACACGCTGTATAGACTGATTCAAGAAAAAGGTCTATATGTATACTTTCATCGACCACTATAAAAATTATATTGGTCGATTTGTGTAAATTTGTCGAGATGTGACGATAATCGTTCATGATATCGGAAGATTAAGCCAATTAAGAGCTTTGATTGAAAAATTTACCTATCTTTTTCTTTTAAAATACTCTACCTCCCGTGGTAAGCCGGGGCGGGTCGCTAGTTTATATTTTTTCAGACTAGGTAAAACTAGTTGGTCCGAAATTAGATCTGTCGAGTAGTATGACTGTCTGAGTCAAAGTTTCTTTATTCATATTATTATTAGAATTCTTATATACCTCAATTAAACTAAAAACTACGTCACACCATGTGGAAAAAAATAAAAAAAACTATACGTCTCGAAGAAACTATATCTCTCTTAGAGATAAGCCGGCTTTGTTAATGTCCTTTTGTCTGTAACTTTCTGTTTGTAAAAAATTGTTCAATAAAGAATACATATACTATTCATAATAATAATTCATAATATTCATATTCATGTCTATTCATAATAAACTTATTTAACTAAGAACCTTGTTTGTTTTTATTTCAGATGTTCCCCGAAAGGACGTCATAGGCTGAAACCTACAGGAAACACTTATGTTAGTTAATTTAAATTTTATTGATGTATTTCTTAGGTAAAAAATTACGTAAAAATGTACCTATCGATAGATAACCTATTATGTAAAATCGCTAAAAAAAGTAACTGAATTATCTAAAAATGCATAATTAAATAGACTTTCAAACCTTGAAACTGGTAAACCATATTTTATTTAAAGACGGTGACCACACGTTGATCGATTTTATAAACTCTAATATCGAAACAGTCTCATATTTTTGCTCTTAAAATGCCGTTCAATAAAAAAACATCATAAATTGGAAGTGAGTTAATATTTAGAGGACGCGGTCATGGCCTGTCTGCTGTTCCCCTCTATATGAAATATTTATAAAATCATCCAGGTGTTCATTCAAAACGTCTTATTTAATGAATATCTTAGGATTACCAATCTAATTTGTAGTTTATTGCCTCTAAGTGAATAGCAAACTCGACGCATATACAAATTTGCTAAACAAACCAATTCACAACGAGAATGTTTTACAATATTTAAATTTTGTGACTATGGATAAGTTCTTTTTAGGTCTTATAAGTAGAATTTACTTCTTTCCATTCGGGTGACACAACTTTAGACCGTGTTCAGAAGTACGCGCGAGTTTGCCGCGTTTTGTTGTAAATCGCTCAATCGTTAACAATTTGGTCACTTGCACGGCTAAACAAAGCGGCATTGTACGAGAAATCGCACAAAAAATCTCGGAAAATTCTCCCATTCTGAACAGGGCCTTAGCGAACGTCATGGCTACCACCGCCCGATACTTGTCTATTCCTAATTTTACTGCTCAAGGTATTAGCACCGTCGATTTCTGTATTTTTTAAAGTAAGCAGTTTTCCTTTTTCCCAAGCAGAGTCGAGTACTCGCTAAACCAAATGAAACAGTTGATACATAACATACAAATCTTTTAAAAGACATATATAAGAAGTTATGGTCCATTTTATCCGTGTCCTTATTCTTTCTTTAGTATTAAAAGCATTATAGCAGCTTTATCTAAAGGAGATGAAAGCGATTGAGGTTATGGCTTACTTTAACAGATGCATAAGGAACATCCAAGAATGATTTATAAGAGGAAAATGCCAATGCATACGTTGAACTCAAATAATCTGCATTTTGGACTATAGCTGTGCCCAGGACTTTGTTTGTACAGAATTTGGGCTTTCACAGATCGTTATTTAAACCATTTATTTTTGCCACATCACAATTACAAGTCACAACGTAGATATATAAAGTTATTTATAAAAAAATACATAACGAGTTTTAAACATTTTCCCTACAAATAGTAGAAAATCAAACGAACTTACTTACAAGTGAAATTCGATGACTATTAAAAGATTTGATTCGCCCTAGAGATTACTCGATATAACTTGAAGAACATACGATAAGTCTTGGCCAACATATAGCCACCATACACATTTTTAAATTTCACATCCCTTGATGTAACTGAAAAAACCGGCCTAGTGCGAGTCGCAGTCGCGGACCGAGAGTTCCGTACCACCACATAATAATAGGTCTTTACCTATGAAATTGCCGAAATTTTCTTACAGATTTATGAGCTCATAATTCCTATAATTCTAATGCTATTTTTCTCGTTTGTCTTATATTTGAAAGTTGACTTCAAGGTTATCAATTTACGCATAAAATAAAGTTTTTAATTTTAGTTTGATATATACAATTAAAGGTTTGAAAATTGTTCGTCTTAAAGGTCATCCGATTTCATCATTAGATTTGTTATATTTTTTTACAGATTATATTTTTCGAAAATTAAATTTCAGCTTCTGTTAGCTTAATGTCTTCCCAATCATGTTAAAAAAAATAAAAAAAATTGGATTTATAATTCCTAAGAAAAATGCAAAAATGTTAGTACTGAAAATTGAGTTTACCTAAAATTCGCCATACAAAACGGCAATTTCATAGGTAAAGACCTATTATGAATTGTATTAGTTGAAGTTTCAGTAACTTACTGTGCGAAATATTTATAAATTGTATTATTTGATGTTGTAGCAGCAACAGATATACATAATTTGTAAAAATTTCAAATTTCTATCTATTACGTAGCCCGCTGACAGAAGACAGGCATCGGAGGCATATCAAAAAGGGGCCCCGTTTTTCACCATTTGGGTAAGGAACCCTAAAAAAAACCGGCCAAGTGCGAGTCGGACTCGCGTTCCAAGGGTTCCGTACCACCACATAATCATAATTGTATTAGTTGAAATTTCAGTAAGTTACTGAAATTTCAACAAAAAAAAAATTTTTTGAATGAAATTTAAAAATCTACAAGATTTTTTGAGTCAGACACGCGCTTGACCAGATTTTTTTATTTGTTGTTATTTTATAGCTTTAGCACTATAAACGTACAAAAATTTTACGTTTGTAAGTGTTCCCATTTTTAAGATAGAGCTAAAACAAAAATCACCTAGAAAAATAGGTCTTTAGTTATTTATTTTTAAAATTTTAAGTATTTGTAGTTATAGCGGCAACAAAAATACATAATCTTTGAAAATTTTAATTGTCTAGCTATTACTGTTCATGAGATACAGCAAAAACAAAATTTCCGATGTCTGTCTGTCTGTCAGCGGGCTGTATCCAATTTTGTAAAAACATCGGAGGCATATCAATAGGGTCCCGTTTTTCACATTTGGGTACGGAACCCTAAAAAGAGGCTATAGCACGCTTTTATTTGAAAATCTGAGGCTGTGACAGCTTTTTTGTTTTTTAAAAAGCATGATTATTATATGTATAGATATATTTGTTTTAACTATGATGGAGAGGAACTGTGGGTTGGGTATGCGAAGTTACATCCGCGCGCTAATAAACCGTTTTAGTCTTAAAATTCTTCAGTGTAAAATTAAAGAGTATAGGTAGTAACTATTTCAAATTTGATTAATATTCAATCGACTCTGTGATGTGTCATTGGTGTCCACTCTTTTGTTCATACATACTTAGTATGCATTCAAAGTGTTCAGCAAAATGGAGATCTTCTTCGATAATCGATAACCATGAGGAATGAATGTCTCACCTTGCTGTTTACAGCGTTATAATTAATTGTCTGACTATACTAGAGTATGGTACTTAGGACATGAAATTGAAAAACTGTTCCCAATAAACATATGTTGAAAAATTAAATATAACTTTGGCTTCCCCATACGAACCGTGCGCCATCAATACTGGAATTTGTATGGGACGACCAAAACATTTTTTAATTGTTTGCCTATGATATTTTATGGTTTTTGGGAAAAGTTGTTCAGTTTCAAGACCTAAGTACCATACTCAAGAACAGTCAGATGTTTTCAAAGGTTGCAGGTAAAGTAAGCCGAATACACCTTGTGGCCTCTGCCTACTCCGACGGGAAAGAGGCGTGATGTTATGTATGTATGTATGTAAATCCACCATGAATAGTGGGCGGGGATCTTTATATTATACAGGTGTGTAAAGGATTGTTTGGCAAAAACTGAAAGGGCATAATCAATACATCCACGGGAATGTAAAAAAAAATTGGCCTCTCCATACAAAATGTCCAATAGCGGCCAATTTGTTTTTATGTTTCCGGTGATATATGTTTATTGGCAAAAGTTGTTCAGTTTCGTCGACTGATCAGGGTGACCGTAAGCTGAGGTGCGGATGGCGCAGCGCATGGCAGAACACGTCTTCCTTCTCGTTTTATTACGAAGAAAACTGAAAGATAGAAATACTGTTCTTTGTTAACCTGCGCCGTTTGTGTCTTAGCATACGCTCACTCTCATGTCCTTTCAGCTTTTACCAACCTGTCCCTTACACTCTTTATAGTCATAAATAACATAATAGTTAAGATATCAAATAGTGGACAAAAGCTGGGAAAAATTATCTGACGATGTCTTTTCGACTTTTTAAGTTCATCAGTGTGTATGAAATGTGCCATTTATTGTTTATTTATTAATTATTTATACCTTCTATCAATATTCGTTGTGATTTTTCGATCTTTTCGAACCTATAAAAATAACTTCGTGTTATTCATATGAAAAATTTAATTACCTATATTACCTACCTGCTTATAAATAGACCGTTTTCTTTGGAAAAACGTTTTCAATGATTTGCTGATACAAAAACCATCTTCCCATAAAACCAGGGCTTTCCAATGAAATCCTTTGTCTGTTGCCGAGGAAAAGATCACCACAATGCCGTGAGCAAGGCTATTATCGCATTAATTACACACGGCGAAAGGGTTAACGGAATAAAAATATATTTAATTTGCAATAGTCTTGACTGTTTAAATTCAAGTGGAGGGCACAATATTCTGGGTTAGTATGAATTTATAAAACTTAATAATTAATGAAATATTGATTTATACAAGGCTTTAAAAATTCTGTGAAACGTTTTAAGGGCTTATTTCAGGAGTGAAACGCAACATTTTTTGTTTAACGATTTTTCGAAATTCGCACTCTCCGTACAAATTGGGCCGGTCAACTGATTATTTTTAACAGTTGTAAAACAAAAGTTGTTGCATTTAGCCCCCTAAATAAGCCTTTTAAAGGTTTTTTAAAGCCCGATATACCGGGTGTAAGGGACAGCCTTCCGAATACTGAAAGGGCAGTGATCAGTCAACGTAACTGAACAACTTTCAGCGAACAAAAATTTCAGGAAATGAAAAAAACTAAAGGGCCTCTCCATACAAAATTGCAAACTTGTTTGGACAGTTTGTACGGAGAAGCCGATTTTTTTTTTCATTTACTGAAAGTTTTTTTCGCTGAAAGTTGTTCAGTTACGTTGACTGATTATGGCCTTTCAGTATTCGGTAGGTTGTTCCTCACACCTTGTATATTTTTTATGTTATACAGATTCCCAGTAACAATACTGTCGAGTGTAAGTTTCCTAGAAAACGTCTGAGCTGAGCAGAGTAACGTATAAATCTTACAGAAAATCTAGACTGATTATACCCAGCCAAGTGCTAGGTTCTTAATAGGGCCTAGGTATATTTAATTTTCTCTAACGTTCTTCTACAAGGATGACATCAAGGACATGGTAGGAAGCTAAAGTAGGCTAGGGAAATACTGTAGTGTTGAAAGGTTAAGAAGATAGATATTTTTGCAACAAAGTCTAGGGAGATAAGATGATTACAGTTTTTATTTAATAAACACGAGAGCTTTTTAGATGAAAAAAGTAATTGTGTGAGCATTAATTAGATGGGACTGATGTATATATCCTTCGTATAAGATTTTTTTAATTATTACATTACCGTTATCCGTGCAAAAATCGCTTTGTGGCTAACTTTATAGAAGTGAAGAGAGAAATAGAGAGGCCTAGAGAATCTGTCGGAAAGAAGAAGAAGGTACTCAACCAAAAAGAGCTAAAAACCCAGACCTAACCTTAGTCTAGCTCTGTCACCGGTCATTATTACCTGTTACTCAATATGACATTTTTCTTATCACGGGCATAGACCAAGAATAAATGTAGTGCTAAATTATTACCGTGCTAGCGAAATGAGTTAGTCCAAGGATAGGGGTTGGGTTTAGCTGGCCCCGTGCTAGCGAAACGTCTGTGAATGACACTCTTAAAGTTCTTCTATCTTTGACTTATCTTTGACTCATCATCATCATCATAACATCCCATGAAACTGTCCCTGTAGTGATACAGGACAGGGAGCTCCCTCCAGAATTCTAGCTTTTGCTGAAAAATTTGTGGAGGGGAAGTACCATAGTCACCTAGCTTGTTAGCGTTACGGCTGGCACCATGGACTGCGATTGTAAGTGACCGCAGTAGGTAAGATAGTATGATACACAGGAGGATGCTGCTGCCCATCCTCCAGTTAACTCTTAGTCGCCTCTTACGACACCCACGGGTATTTACGGGTTGGTACTATTCTTTGCCGGCACCACACGGGACTTGACTGACTTTGACTAGATCGATTATTTTATAAATAAAGTTGTCAAACTTGCCTAAACTAGCTGCAAGTCTAAAGACTCGTTCTCACGTCACTTAAAGGATGGACAGCCGAAGTAGGCCGAACGTGATGGTTTTTACAATCATTTTGTTTATTGCATTTCATACACTACTACCGGAATGACAAAACCCTTTGTTTATATTCAGAAGTGGCAGTTTCTATTGAGTTTCCTGTGTTCTAGATTGAAGTCCCAGTAGACTGTTACATACTGTTATTAGGACGTCTTCACCTTTTCTTAAATATGCACTCTGGTAATACATTTTTTGGTAATTAATTTAATATACCGTTCTTATTTTAACTAAGAGTGCTTCCTCATTAATATTTGAGTATTTTACGTGAACCATAAAACTGAACAACTTTACAAAAAATGGGTTAATAAATCAAAAGTTTTTTGTTGTTAAATAGAAAACCATTTTTTTGGCGGCGGGAGGTTTGTAAGGAGAAGGCAAAAAAGTCGTTTCACGACCTATGTGCCACACACCAATAAGTTAGGAAGCGCCGTATGGTCAACCGCACGTCAGTGGAAACATTTGCAACTCTATTACCATGCCATAGAGTCCAAAGTGTTTCATGAACGTACTGTTTGGTGTACATAATGCCTTTCGAAGAGGTTGTTGGTAAGTCCATACAGTTTTCGACATTATCACGGAACAGGTGACGTGTAGTGCCTTTTGTACGATAGGATCCGGTCTCACAAAGTCTTGGTTATCTTCTGTAATCTTGTCTACCTATATTCTTTATTGACAAACAGATGATATTGTTATTATTACTACTCAACCAAAAATGTCTGCATCATCGATATCCGATTATCTTTGTAGTATCATTTTATTAATCATCGTTACGCATCACTACTATAGAAGATATTGGTATTCCCAAAGATAAATCCTTATCTAACAGGGATTTTCCACGATCTCTACGAATGATCTTTATTTTTTACCGATCTTCTGTAAATGATATGAAATCTTTTATCTTGTACCTGACGATCAGCTACTTACTTGTTAACAGCCTACAGTAGATTATTTCCTTTCCTATCAAGATTCTGATGAACTGTGCGATACTGAATGGCTTTTCTGATTATGGTGTCTTGTCTGATCGATCAATCGAGTACGAAATCAACCTAAAACAATAGGCCGTGACTAAATACGAAGAACGAGCGCAAAACCACTAACTGTTAAAAGATATTGATAAAGAAGTGTAGGTGCGTGAACGTTGCACTTAAGTAGTACAACTAAACCCGGCTGCAAAACCCGGGAATCGCGCTGGGCGGGAACGTAGTTAGTGGATGTTGGGAGGGCGGAGTGTGTCCGTTCTGTACGATTAGTACACACGGCCGCACATCGGTAGAAACACTTTTGGACCTTATGGCGTGGTAATAGAGATGAAAAAGTTTCTACCGACAAGCGGTTGACCGTACTATAATAGTGCGCCATTCTACAAACTTGAACACCCGTCTATGCTAGCGGGGTCGTAGTCGTCCCCGATTTAGAAGCGATCCCATATTTTGGGGGCTATCGGCATATTCCACGACAATTCTCTTCAATCCGCAGCAACAACCTTAGCCATGGTCCGAGCCCCGCGAGGTGCCCTAAGGCTGGTACTCTTAACTTAACTTCTGGATTGAGTCTAAAGGTGAAGTTAATAAAGCCAATAGGCTAACAATAGGTAGTCATAGCCTAAAAAAGAAAAAAAACTGTTTATTTCGGTTTAGTCGTTGATCGTACCAGATAATCAATCTATTGCTATTTGTTTATGTCCTTGTCTTTAGGATCAGTGACCGCTTTTAAAATAAAAAAAATACGAGTCCAAAGGTTACCTTACAAACGTGTAGGTACCTTGTGAGAAATTTTGTTCGTAGCAGCAAAATGTTTATTCCTAACGTTATATTCTTACGTGGATTCCACTTTAGCAGTGGCGTTATTAAAATTTTGAGTTTGATGATGAGTTTTCACCCAAAGGGTGAAAAACGGGATACTTTTAATATGCCTCCGATGTTTCTCCAGTGTTTGTTTGTCTGTCTGTTAGTGGGCTGTATTTCATGAATAGGCATAGGTAGTGGAAATTTTCACAGATTATGTATTTCTGTTTCCGCTACAACAACAAATAATCAAAGGGACTTCCCTAGTAAAAACGTGTTTTTTTATGCGACTTTTGCTTGATTATAGTTTTTAAAAACGGGGACACTTACAAGCGTGAACATTGGTATGCTTCTCAGATAAGCATCTAGTATAGTTTTAAAATAATAACAACGCGTTTAGGACTTGCGCGCAGTTAATACACTTCTGCGTGACTGTGCGTCCATAACTAAGACGGTATTTTTAACTTACTGGTACGGAACCCTCTGTGCACGAGTCCGACTCGCACTTGGCCGGTTTTTATAATTTTTTGTAACTTTTTTATCAAATGGCCGTTTTCCAAACTGGTTTCCTATTGCTTTCATTTGCGTGTCCATTTTCACTCGGCCTTGCGTCGCGACGGCTAGTATTGAATTTCGCTTATGTTGCGTTTCGTAAGGTAATCAAAATAATAATACTTAGTTACCAAGCTATAAGCATTACAGAGTCTTAAGATAGCCTGATACGGAATCCAGCGAAACACATTGTAAAAAGCCGACTCTTAAAGTAGGCTGTGCTGCAGTGGTTTCTTGCCGTTTCTTTTACCCTGCCTTAGCACGATCCGAAACGGCGTAGACTCGCTCTTGCTGCATGACATTCAATAAGTATTCTGTAAAGAGTCTACATTGAACAAAATTATCTGAATCTGATGTTACCATGCCACGGTCACCAACATCCTACATCATGGCGACTAAAACCTCCAAACAACAACTTGGCAGAGGCCAGTGTCCATCAAATTCAAATATGTAGATGTTAACAGAATACTTATTTTATGACATAGCCTCATAGTCTGCAGAATACAATGCAAATAAAGCGAGTCTACACCGTTTCGGATATTATGGCAACGTAAAAGAAACGGGTGGAAACCACTGCTGCACGACTTTAAGAGTCTGCATGCTTTTTGCAATGACAAAGTTTTTCTTGTGTTTCGCTGGAATATGATTGTGAATGTTACTTGAAATGCTCATCACCTACTGGTGGTTGCTTATTCTTTTCCATCACGATAGTTAAGCAACTTTGAAGTTGAAGTTTTCGTGACTAAGTACCAAATAAACTACCGTTCCCTTTATCTCCGAAGTTTGCAATCTGAATTAATTATATAGTCGATATAGAAGTTTAAGCAAAAATTACAGCAATAAATCTAAGTAGCACAGGTATCCAGAAATCAGCAAAAATCCTTAACAAACAAACTTAGTTTCGCAGTCCTTAGAATATACTTTATTGCTTCCAAAAATACTGTAGTATTCCGAAGTTTTATCGGAGCTCCGATAATATCAGATTGACAACAACAATTACGTTCGTAAATTTACTTTGTATGGGAATTTCTTTGTCAAAGGCCGAACCATAGACTAATTTTATTATCGGCGCGATATTATCGTAGTTTCACTTCGGAATACGGCAACAGGTATATTGGAGCCATCGGCGCGCGAGTCCGGCTTGCACTTGTTATGTTATGCAAGGAATCGTTATTGC
Source organism: Athrips mouffetella (assembly GCA_947532105.1). Taxonomy (NCBI): domain Eukaryota; kingdom Metazoa; phylum Arthropoda; class Insecta; order Lepidoptera; family Gelechiidae; genus Athrips; species Athrips mouffetella. Next base: position 15,870,518 of record OX383977.1, read on the forward strand.
TCCCTTATGTAGTTCACATCTAATAAATGTTGTGTAATTGTTACGCAATACTTGCTACCCTTTTATTGCATAACCGTCTCTAGCCGAAGCGTACGTTTATTATTATGAACTTGTTGAACTATTATTGCGACTATATAACGCAGAACTTACTGGGCGGAAATAAAAGAGGGGTGGAAAAAAATTGTGAGATGCTTTTTGCCTCCCTGTAAAACGAAACAGGCTGATCTGTCGTAGATGGGTATCATATCATTCTTAATGAGATCATACAAATAAAGTAAAGAATTTTTAATAGCTGAGTGTGTGTTTTGAAATTTTGAAAAAAGATATTTTTCGGTACTGATATATGCTTTCATCTCTAGCTAAAACTGTCGCACAGCCGGGCTAAGACCTCCCCTTCATTTCTCCAACAATCGCGGTCCTACACAAATTACAAAAAAAAAATGTGTTTGATTAAGTTCCTACTTTTAACGTAACACTGCTGGTTAAAGAAATAAGAATAGTCGGTACATTTTTCCTCCCAAATCCTCACACATTCGATGTTATCTATGCAAAGATTTTCAATCAAAAGTAGGTAACAGAAGTTACCTATTAACACATGCACTAAATGCCATCAACACGATATAACAAGATGACCGACGAACCCGAGACCTGCGAACGTTAACGTTACCGTCAATCTTCAAACGTCTGAAACGTTCAGTTCACATAATTTATTTCACACTTTGCCTAGGAGTTCTGAAGAAAAATTGAGGTACAGTCAGAACTACCGTTGCTAACGCGCTTGCGTTGTTGTTGCTTTATCGTTGATATTGATACTGTTGTTGTACAACTCGCATGCCCGAACACAAAAAAAGCACTTGTTCGCACTGGGTTGAAACTGCGACCTACGGTGCAGGACGCAGAGTATGTGATAATGACACCAAATGGTTGGTATGAATACAGTTAGAGCTAAGGCGAAAATGCGCTCTACTGGTTCACTACTATCGTCTACTAAATGGTAGGATAGAGGACTCTGGCACTCTATCTAGATGTAACTTGTTCGTGCCGCAGACATTCTGCCGGCTTCGTAGTAGACTGCGTCTATTTCAGCCTCCTCATACGCGCACACACGCTGCGGGGAAATGCTCCAACGTCTTGCTCAGCAGCCGGAAGCAGATACTTTTTAAGATGGACTTCGTCAGTTTGTAAATAAAGTTACTCGTATGATATTTTTAAGTAGTTTATAGTATTTAAGTTATAATGTAACCTTTTGCATGCATTGGAATTTTCTGTTAGTGTGGTAAGGCAATTGATTATAAATAAAATAAATAAAATGAGGCCAGTCTATACTTTGCCGGTAACATAATAATGTAGGTACTATCGTGGTTACTCGCGCCTGATCACCTCCTATGCTCATTTTTGCTTTCACCCGAAAAATAATAGGACTCGAGTTCCACCCAGTTAAAAATCGCAGGTTTTACATAAAGGAGTACACAGGATACGTCACCATGTTGCGAAGTGCAGATTGCAACTTTCGATTTCCTATTAGGCGAAACCTTAAAGGGGGCATTGCTCGGAGCCTACACAGTATTTAAGCGATAAAAAAAATTATATATACGATAAAAGTGATCAGGCATAAGTGATCAGCCGTGATAGACCGAGATAATACCTACGTAAGCTACGAGGTGGGAAATGTAGTGGAAATATTGTAACACGATCTAATGCTTGAGTGTCGAATTATGGCTGACACCAGAAGCTTTGTCTAGCACTAATACTGGCGCCATGGTAGTTGATACTCATATCGTTTAGGTAGATTTATGAAGAGTTGTTTGTTACTAAGTCTGTATATAATAATATACAATGGCTTATTATAGTATCCTATCCGTAAGTGTTGTAAAAGGCGACTAAGAAAGAGGACGGGCAGCAGCGTACTCCCAAAGTATAACGGGCCCTTATTATATCACCGCGGTCTATTTGTACAAGGGTGCATGGGTGGGTGGCTAAACGGTTATTATGGGAATGTGAAAAAATTCACAGCAGTTGCATGTATGATGAAAATAAAAGGAAAACTATCACAGTTAAGTAGCCTTCACAGGTTAGTTAGGGTATATGATTTTCTCATGATTCATAGATCAGCTCAATACGAATCGATTTTGTCGTAACAAGTTTTTCTGTGCGTCGCTGCGTTTTTGATTTAAAGTAAAAAAACCTGCCAAGTGCGAGTCGGACTCGCGCACTGAGGGTTCCGTACCACCACATAAACATAATTGTATTAGTTGAAATTTCAGTAAGTTAATGTGCTAGATTTTTTGAGTCCGACACGCGCTTGACCAAATTTTATTATTTGTTGTTATTTTATAGCCTATGCCCTATTAACATACCAATTTTCAAGTTTGTAAGTGTTCCCGTTTTTAAATAGAACTAAAACAAAAATCGCCTCATCAACCATCCAACTTGACCCCTCTCTTATATGAATGTTCTTGAAACGGGAGCTCACCACAATTGGTTACCATTAGTTGTGAGAAAAGTTGTAATATTTAATGATTTCAGACTTTTTCCATTATTTGTACTGTGAGACCTAGCTTCTTGCCAAATTTTATAATTTTAGGTCAACGGGAAGTACCCTGTAGGTTTTTCATTTTTGAATAAATGTATGGAGATGAGGACATAAAATGCCATATCTTTTGATTGCGTCATTGTAAAAAATTTAAATTTTCAGATCTTGTGTGGTTCATGGATCCTAATATATGGTATTAATTTCAACCTGATACCTTTACCCGTTCGTGAGATAAAGGGTCTTGACAGACAGACAGACAGACAGACAGACGGACAACAAAGTGATCCTATAAGGGTTCCGTTTTTTTCTTTTGAGGTACGGAACCCTAAAAATGAAAATAACATACTAATTAATGTTTTTTTTGTTTGCCTTTGTGGCTCCTGTTTAAAATACTTCTGAAGATGTAGAAAATCGAAGAGGCAGACATGCAGGGCTCTGCATTATCACGGGACGAAGTAGTGAATTTTTGCATTTTGAAGCGCTGTAACTTTACGACGCAGGGCTATTATGGTGGCAGACCATTTTACTGGGGTTTTATACATTGTATTTAATCAGATAGTCATAGTCTGCCAGGTGTACGTTTTATTGTCAAATTTCAAAATAGTTAAAACTTAATTCCTCAAAAACGCAGGGGTGTGGATGTCCGCCAATATTTTTTGTATCTTTTAGAGGATGCTCCTTATCATCAGTCAATCAGGCATATATGAGCAAATCATATAGAAATTTGGCCTTCATCACCCTTACTGAAAAACTGGAAATAATAAAAATAGCAATAACTATCAGGCGCTAAGACCTCGCTGAGCATTAGAAGGTAAAAAGTTTATAATATAAACGTTATGAAATACTTAATCAAAACCCGCTTTGCGATACTAAATCGTAAAAAAACTACGGAACCATATACTGCACGTGGCCCGACACGCACTTGGCCGGTTTTTATATATTGTGTGATATTGTGCAAGCTTTTGCATAAGAAACACTAGGTATATTCGAATACATGCGGCCTATATTTATTGAAACTGGAGACTTTCATTTCCGTCTAGACGTTTCGTATTTTACTATTTATACATATAAGTGAATTACGCAAGAGAACTATTACATCATATAAAACCTAAAATATGTATAACCTATGGTATAACGTTAGTAACCCTAAATAAATAAATATTGTTTAAAAGACGACGTAAGGTGTAAAAAATGTCTTTATTTGAGTTACTCATATCGTCGTAGTAGCCTCTACCATATCGTCGTAGCCTCTACCAAAGATAATACATACGTACAATAGGGTGTTTTCAACCACATTTTGAAATGGCCACTGGATTGCACTGCAAATCAGCATTAGGGTAAGCCGTTATAATGCCACCATGAAATCAGTATGAAAATTACTATGTCAATTTGATTGCTTCTGTAAAATGCCTATAACATGTTTTCTTGTAAAAAGATTTCGCATATTTAATATGTCCAAAGAAAGAAATTACCAACAGTGATTAGCGTACCACCCACAAAGCAGAAACAAATGACTGTGTTACCACCCATCGACACTTTAAAAAACGTAGTTGACAGACATCAATGAAAACTCCCCATTTACTTCTTCTTTCGTGTCGATGGCAACACTTAAACTTTTTTGGACCAGTATCCGGCAACGCAGATAGCATTTGGCCTGGTCTAGTAGAGATCCTTTAGCGAGCATGATACGTGATGTCCCTCAACACAGAATCCTCAGAGAAAAAAACTGCACAAAAATTTATTTTGACGATGCCAAAAAATAGTCATGAAATAGTCATAAATAGTCACCATAAGGAAAAAAATAGTCGCGTTACAATTCTAGAGTTATAGGTATGGTTTGCTGAGGATTATGGGCATAGGCTATAGACAGAATCCTCATCTCTGATGCAAGCAAACCGTGGGGACTATCGACTTGGTTTTTATTTAAAAAAATAGTCATGAAATAGTCGTCTTGACTTCCAAATTCTCAAAAATAGTCGTTCAAGGATTTCAGAGTTACAGGGGTAGCTGAGGCTTCTGTGCATAGCATTTCAAGGACGCAGATTCCTGCAGAACGTTTAGCTTTTTCTGTTTGATACTGATGTCAAAAAGTAGTCAACAAATAGTCGTCTCAAACCATAATAACTTCGGTCTGGTTTACCTAGTAGAAGTATGTTAAAAATGCATGTTAATTTCGCCATACATTTTTTCTTTGTACAGTCGCGTACACAAAATTATTTGACATTGATTTCAAGTTGTCAAAAAAAATGAATTTTCATATTGTTATAGGCTTTTATTTTTATATGTTGTTACAGACCCTATTTTTGTGTTATCTATTTTTATAAGGTAAATAAGAGGATAAACCGACTGACATATCAGTTACTTACAGAAACTTATAATGTAGGTTCCACGTTTAATGAAAGGTAAAACTAGAATATCGGGCTTACACCCAGATGCATACAGTAAAAAAAATACTTTAATAATAATTGGTAGGTTCGCGAATATTACTAAATTAACTAAACTAACTTAACTAATTTCTTGATTGATCAATGCTGTTTGCCTACGCATTTAACTATTCATTAAAAATTTAAATGTCGCTGCATATGTGTTTCTTTTACCCAATACTACATCAGTAGAATAATAGAAATCAGTGACTTAATGGCATAGAAACAGAGTTGGAAATGTTTAACGTGGATCGTATAACAGAAAAAGCACCAATATTCTGCGACGAGATGTTTCGTTCGGCTCGACCAAATTGTATGACCGAGCTAGCGCTCGCCGCCGCCGGCGAGTATTTAGGTAAGTGACCTACAGTGTTGCTATTACAACGACTGTAAAAAACGATTCGAAATGAAAGATTTAGATATTTTACGTGTTAGCACGAGTCCGCCATATTTATTGCTACACAGAAAAAAACATACAAAATGAGGTTTTCAACATCCTCCACACGTAACAAAATAACTTAATGTACCTTCTTAAATTCACGAACAGGCAAAAGCAAAGTAACATATTAAATAACGCGAAAATAAACTTCGTAACCTACCTATTATAGTACCTAATCAAAATTTAAGTCGGTCAGGGATCTTAACTTCTCTTCCGTAACGTGTTCTAACTGTTTTGTCTTTTTCTGTAGTTACAGATAGCACCTCTAACTTATAAAGTTTTTGGAATGGCCTGAGTTTTATACCTGTAGATGTTTTTAATTTTGCAACTCTAGGCACTCCATCTTTTCCTTTGAATATCTCCTCCACAAGCCCAAGAGGCCACTTTAGTCTCTTCTCTTCTGTTTCTATTAACACAACTTCTCCTATTTGTAAATCTTCAGTCTTCTGTTTCTGTTTTTGTACCAAGAATGTTAAGTATTCTTTACGAAATCTTTGTTTGAAATCATCTCTAAGTTTTTGTAAATACTGTAGACGACAATTCAAACTTCTTCCATCAATTTCATCGAAGTCTGAAACATCCGAAGAAGGTAACGAATGTAGAAAACACATTGGAGTTAACGGTTCTAGAGACGATGACTTATCGCCTTCCACATACGTTAACGGACGACTATTCATTGTGGCTTCACAATCGCACAGTATCGTTAGAAGTTCTTCATAAGTAACCGAGCATTTGCCTAATACTCTCCGTAATAGATCTTTTAATATCTTAATAAGTCGTTCCCAATAACCACCCCACCAAGGAGCAGAAGCAACATTAAATTTCCATTTAATGCGTACAATATTTGAATGTCTTTGTACTTCATTCCAGTCAATGCTGGCAAACAAATTATTAGCACCGACAAAATTAGTGCCATTATCTGACATGATTGTCTTTACCCTCCCACGTCGCGCAATAAATCGCCGTAAAATATACTTAGGAATAATTGTAAATTAGAACATTTCTGTTCTATGAAACTTTTATTTTCTTTCTGTATCAACAATATTATTTTATTTTCTGCGTTTTCAAATTCATCATAACTCAATTCTCCTTTATTTTTATTGACAATTTGTCTCAAGTTATGAATAAAACGTAATATCCACGCTAAAGTGCGAACAATTTGTGTGTATTTAGAAAAATAAGTAAATCTATCTAAAAAACTTTCCTCTAAACACACGTTTACATTGCATGACGTCTTTTTCAGTTCTTTTACAGCCTCTGATTCCTCTATATTAACATCCGATTCAGGCCAGTTTTCAGTACTGAGTAATAACCACGGAGGTTCTTCAAACCAACGGCAATCAAATAGATGTTTTGCATCGCAGCCTCTAGAAGCCAAGTCAGCCCAATTGAGTGGCCCTGGAATATGATGCCAGTCTTGAGGATTAGAATTCTCCCTTATTTCTTTAACTCTATTTCCAACAAACGGTTTCCACGGAAGTTCCTTTTTGATCCAGCATAAAGTTACACTAGAATCTGACCAAAAGTACTCACGATCTATAGGGAAATCTTGTCCCTTTTTTAGTTCTGTAACTAATCGTGTTGCTATCAAAGCCGATGTCAATTCAAGACGAGGAATAGTTACTTTTTCTACCGGGGAAACGCGAGATTTAGCTGTTAGTAGTTGAACTGAAACATCAAAATCATTTTCAAATCTTAAGAAAACACAGGTAGCGTAACCATTTTTGCAGGCATCGCAAAACGCATGTAAACTCACTCTGCAGTTTTTAATTATCTCTTTAGACATTCTTCTTGGAATTCTGCAGCGTTTTATGTAAGGAATATATTTATACCAGTTTAAAAATGTCGTTAATATGTCTTCTGGTATATTTTCATCCCAGCCTAAATTACGACGCCACATTTCTTGTATAATAAGTCTCGGCACTAAAGTCACAGGACAGGTGAACCTGATAGGGTCGAATACTTTTTGTGTCAAGGACAAAATATTTCTTTTTGTAAATTTATCTATACTTTCCTTAGGAGGCAAATCAATGTTGCAATATAACTCATCTGACTCGGTATCCCACGTAAGCCCTAAGACAGATATTTCCGTTTTTCCTGTCTCGTTTATCGGCAAAGGAGACATAACCCATTGTCGTAAGTCAAACTTTGCCCAGCCCATTATTTCTTTTGCGTCACACATAAATTTATGAGCCTCTTCTTCAGAATCAACACTAGTTATGCAGTTATCTACATAAAACGACTTACTCATTTCTTTACCGCAGTTTGAATATTCTCCAGCAACGGTTTCTAAATGATGGAGTATAGTCGCTGAAAGTAGGAATGGACTCGACGTTAAACCGAAAACCACTCTACAATGACGGTAAGTTATAATTTCTGTAGCTGATTCATCTCTCCACCACAGGAACTTCAAATAGTCTCGATCGTTAGGAATTATTGATATTTGTAAGAATGCCTTAGCAATGTCAGCAGTTACGCCAATAGCACCTTTTCTGAACCGAACTAGCAACTTAGGAATATTCTCAATTAAATTCAGCCCTTTATCGAGACATAAGTTTAAGGATTTGCCATTTTTATCTTTAGCTGAGGCGTTGAAAACTGGTCTCGTTTTGGTTGTAAGCCTGGCCTCGTTTATGACCGCGTGATGACTAAGATAATGACCTGACTCATGATTGCCCATCGATGCTGAGACAGTTTCAATAATGCCTAACTGCTGCCATTCATTAAAGACTGTGTTGTAGTCAGCTAACTTACCACATTTCTCAAGACGCTTAGTCGTGGTTATTAGTCGTCCTTTGGCTAACTCGTAGTTGCTAAGTATATCTTCATGCCCTACCTTCCACGGCAACTGCACCTCATATCTTCCTTCATGGTTTAATTTGATACCGTTCTCAAAATCTGATAAAATCTGAGTTTCTTTTTCTGCAACATTTTTCGATTCCGAAGGATCTTTTATACCTAATGTCTCAAATGACCAAAAGGTGTCTAAATCTGTTGAACAAAATAAGGTATTAATATTACATGCTACATTCTTAGCACTCGTCTGTTTTCCTACTAATGTCCAACCTAGTTTCGTTTTACACGCAGTTAAACTCATTGGTCATCAACTGACCGAAAAAATCCGCGCCTATTAGCAAACCTATTTCGGAATTGTCAATGCCCTTGTCTGTCAGTGACACATTGTGACTTTTTAACAAATTTGTCAATTTACTGTCACTCAAATCAACACAAGGAATGTCACCACAAATACAACTTTTTGATAAAGCAAATAAATCTAAATTAAATAATTTATCTAAACTTTGCACTAAATTGATAAACGTTGTATTCTTCGCTCTTCGTTTGTATGCCGCCAAACAAGGAATGACTTAAAAGTTCTTTACTTACAGGTTTTAGTCCTAAGCTTTACGCAATGGATTCTTTTATATAAGATCGTTGTGCTCCGCTATCAAATAGTGCTCTTACAGTTATCTTCTTTCCGCAGTTCACAATAGACACCAACAGAGTTAGGAGAAGCGTCACACCTCGTATCTGTGTAGAGTTATTACTGACTGTTTTGCTATCATTCGATGTACCAGCCGTTTCTTCCATCTTACCAGGACACAATATAACAGAGTGACGTTTCGAACAAATACAGCACTTTGTATAGGCTTTACAAAATTTTGCAAAGTGCCCTACTTTCAAACATATATTACGAGTACAAGCTCTCTTCTTCTTCAAAAACTCTTTTCGTTGATCTACGGACATTTTCTGTAGCTTATAGCACTCAACACTAACGTGCGATGTTTTGTCGCAAAATACACATTGTTTTACATCTAGTTTTTTAGTGTTAGCGACTAAGCATTCAGCAGAGGGAACTTCAGGGCTCGGAATCACATTTTTGGTTTCTAAGAACGTTGAGCGCGCCATATTCACTCTCTGTTCGCTATCAACTTCTCGTTTTAAAAATTCCAGTAAATTATTTAGTTCTTTATCTGAACTTTCTGCAGTGAGCTGGTGAGGTCTGGTTCTCTCCCATATCTTTAAAATATCACTTGGTATAGCCGACTCTAACATTGGAAAAATAAATGCCGAGTACTTATGTTTAGTTACTCCGAGCGACTCCAACGATCGTATTTGAGCACTGATTTGATCATACAGCGATGTCAGTGACAGACGGCTACCCTCCTTAGCTTGGAGAAGCACCAAACCCAATAGTTCTCTCACATACACTTCTATTAATAAATCGTCTCGAGCAAAACGTGACTTTAAATGCTCCAAAGCATGACGATAGTTCAAACCAGACGGAGGAAAACTTTCGACGATTTTTCTAGCATTAGTACCTGGTTCCATTGACTGCAGTAAATATTGGTACTTATCATCATCGTCGAATTCTCTGTCCTCATCTATTTTTCGGAACTGCCCCCAGAACGACAGCCAATTCTTTAAATTGCCATCAAATTTATTCAGTTCCAGTTTCGGTAGATTATATTTTCTGGTTTGCTTGCGTTCGGCTGTGCAAGAGCTGGTAGAGCCGGAGTTCTTATCGCTGCAATTTGAATTGTACACCGACTCGTACCTTGAAAATTTGCTTCTCTCCGAACTATTATCGAGTGGATCCACAATTCTGTCAATCTTTTTTCTTGTCAAAATCCACTTCATTCGGTAGTTATCCTGTTGATCGGACTCCTCATCGATGGCTTTTTCGTCCGCCCCGCTTTCTAATAGCTGACTGTATATAATTTCGTCCAGGTTGAACATATCTTGAACCTTTGGTTCCATTACCTCGACGGAAGCCAAAATTTGATCGGGGTCGGTATCGGCATTTTCCATCAACTTATCTAAATTATTTATTTTATTTGTAAAATATCTACGAAGGCTCGAACGCTTTTTTAGAGATTCTTCAAAGACTATCACGGTCGCCATAATGTAAAAATTGGATGTAAATTCCAAAACTAACAGCGGCTGGCTCGTTTAAAGTGCAGCCTCGGTCGGGTCATTGCGCTGCGGGTTTATTGCCCTCTGCGTAGGGCTAATTTTAAAATTTTCAGAATTTTTGTTGAATTTTTTTTAAGGATTTTTTTTGTGTACCTTTATCGTTACTGAAACGCCCCGTAAGCTATGGCACGCAATAAAATTATCACCCTCTATTACTCATTTAACCATTTAACGTACATAAGTACGAAGACCGTGATTTATACAAAAAACTAACTTAAAAATTATCTGTACTGAATAAATTCATTAAGAAGTTGCTTTTTTTATTATTTTAGTTAAAAACCAATTATTGTAGTTTATTAAGCTTTATTAAACGGCAACAAATTAAATGATTCCCAAAACATTTTTTTATACCAATACACTTCAGACAAAATGGATGAATGTACACCAAATTGGCTGAACGTACACCAAATTTGGGTAACCGGTTCGGATAGGTTGTGTTAGGTTATCTTGCGACCACAACGCACGAGCCGAGCGAGCGGAGCGAGCGTGCCGTGGCAGCGGCCGGTGAAGTGCCAGAAGCAAATTTGGTGTAAATTCATCCATTTTGGTAGACAAAATTTGGTGAAAATTATACATACATACATACATAAGTACATAAAATCACGCCTCTTTCCCGTTGGGGTAGGCAGAGACCACAGTCCTCCACCTGCTACGATCTTGACATACTTCCCTTGCTTCCTGTACTTTCATCAATCCTTTCATACATGCTCGTCGGTTTAGGGTACTTTTAACCTGGCCTTTATTCAGAACGTCCTGAATTTGGTCCTGGTACGTTCGCCTAGGCCTTCCCCTTCCAACGTTTAAAATTATTTGGTAAAAATTTACTCAAATTTGGTGGCACGTTAATACACAGCCTTATTAAAAATGAAAACAAATAAACTTTGCTTTTTATTACAGAATTAATTATATTGCATGGGTTCCAAATACATAATAAAAAATTCAAGTAACAAAATAGTTACCATCAAAGATGATATGCATTTTGAACACGACTGTACTTGAGTTCAAAAATGTATGGCGAAGTTCACATGCATTTTTAACATACTTCTACAAGGTAAACCAGACCAAAGTGATTATGGTTTGAGACGACTATTTGTTGACTATTTTTTGACATCAGTATCAAACAGAAAAACCAAAACGTTCTGCAGGAATTTGCGTCCGTGAAATGCTATGCACAGAATCCTCAGTAAGCTACCCCTGTAACTCTGAAATCCTTATAATTAGGATTAGAATTAGGAAGTCAAGACGACTATTTCATGACAATTTTTTTAAATAAAAACCAAGTCGATAGTCCCCACGGTTCGCTTGCATCAGAACTGAGGATTCTGTCTATAGCCTATGCCCATAATCCTCAGTAAACCATAGCTATAACTCTAGAATTGTAACGCGACTATTTTTTTCCTTATGGTGACTATTTCATGACTATTTTTTGGCATCGTCAAAATAAATTTTTATGCAGTTTTTTTTCTCTGAGGATTCTGTGTTGAGGGACATGATACGTGCACGTACAATTTACTAACGTAGGTACATACATATATTAACTTTGCCTCTACCGCAGCAAGCAGCAAGGCCGACCACGGCGCAGATGCGAGACGCTTTCTGTAAAGACTAACATCAGGAGGCTCTGAGTAGGAACCGATGGAGGAAAAGGAGGGCTTTACTCAGCAGTGGATAAACATATTCCGGCAAAACAACAGTAGGCCGAGTAGGGTTCCGAACCTAAATGGTGAAAACAGAGCCCTTATGGTGCGACTTCGTCTGTCTGCCTGTCAGATCTGTTTGTCTCAGAAACCAAACATGCTATCGACTTGAAATTTGGAATAGTCCCCGCCCTTATCCCCCAAGTTTGTTATAGGAAAATGTGAATTAATTAAAGAAGATAGACTTTTATATAAATATCTCTCTAAATAGCTCCGTTTTTTAGAAACCTTCGCAAACAAACTTAGTTTTGCGGTCCTAAAAATCTACTTTACTGCTTCTGAAAATACTATAGGTATCTCGGAAATCTCGGCGCGCGAGTCTGACTCGCTCTTGACCGGTTTTTTTTGGACATAGCAGCTATTGTGATGCCTGTGTTTTAAAAAAGCCTAGCGAGCCAACACAGAAAATATTTTATTTCAATGAATGATCAAACCAACATCATCGTCACAAAACTAAGTATTAGAAATTATACGAACCTGAGTTTTACTCCCATAAACGCAATTTCACCTAGAACGTGCATAAATTTTTTTTTTCGCGTTAGTCGCGTGCGCAATGAGTGACGCAAAATGTTTGTCTCACATCTTATTATTACTCGGGGAGAATAATTTATTTTTATCTTGCTGAATACTTAATACTGCTGGCAGTTGTCGACAATGTACTCAGAGGCGAAAATGAGTAAAAATATTGGTGCTAATTACAAAAAAAACCGGTCAAGTGCGAGTCGGACTCGCGCGCCGAGGGTTCCGATATACCTATAGTATTTTTGGAAGCAATAAAGTCCATTTTCAGGACCGCAAAACTAAATTTGTTTGTAAAGGTTTTTTGCAGATTTCTGAAAAACTGTGCAACTTAGAAAGATCGTTTTATTTTTGCTGTAAAGTTTATATAAACTTCTGTCAGCTGTAATTAATTCAGATTTTTCCTTACTCAAACTTCGGAGATAAGGGGGGGGGAATGGTATTTTTCTTGACATTTTTCATCATAACTTTAAAACTAAGAAATTTAAAAAAATACAAAAATATATTTTAAAATGTACAAGTAAAGCCCTTTCATATGATACCCCACTCGACCTAGTAGCGACAATTTGAAATTTGGCCCCCCCTATTTTGGCCCCCTTTATATTAATAATCATACTTTTTTCAAAATTTTTTCTTGTGCAATTAAGTTGGGCAACTATATTCTAAAACTATTCCAAATTTCAGGTTGATAGCATAAGTGGTTGCTGAGATATAGAGGTGTGACAGACAGACGGACAGACAGACAGACAGACAGAGCGGCACCATAAGGGTTCCTTTTTTTTACCATTTTGGTATCGGAACCCTAAAAAGCAGTGAGTAGTGACGCATTACAACGTGTTAATGGAATAAGCGAAACTCTCATAACTCACTTATTATTATTAAAATAAATCCATTCCCGTAAAAAAAATCTTCAAGAAAATGTTTTTCTTCCAAATATTATTATTTTAAAGTTTCATCGTTGTTCTATGTCAAAACTTCGTCAAAGGACGAAGTTTTGCATTTGCATGTTTCGAATAGTATCGTTTTTTAAATTTAAATAATAAAAAATAAATAAAATTACCCCTATCGAAAACCCGTGACATTTATTCTACTTTCGATTCTGAACAAACAATTTTCTCAGTTTCGCTTATTCCGTTAACACGTTGTATAAGAGTGTCTCGCTATGGTTAGTTCATATCGTGTGTTCGTTCTCCATTATTTAGTTGGATCGATAGTTTGGATCTGTAAATAAAATAAACAAATAATATTTAAGTTAAGTAACCAGTTACTCACAGAACCAACGAATAATGGATATGGATCCAAATACTGAATACACTCATTCATTCATTCATAACATCCCATGAAACGTCCATTGCATGACAATAAACTCCTTCCAGAATTCCCACAAATCGCGGGTTACTTTGGAGGGAATTTACCATAGTCACCACGCTTGTACGCGTTGCAGCACTTGCAGCTGGCGACCGCTGTTGTTGGTGACGGGTGGTATGTAAGACTGTACGATACACAGAAAGATGCTGCAGCCCTAGTCGCATCTTATGACACCCACGGGTAGAGATCGGTTGGTATTATTCCTCGCCGGCACTTTTACCACTTGAAATTCGTAAAAAAAAATCTTTTAGCTCTACTTAATTAATGATAACTATGATACATTCTTTGAAGGATAATCGAATTTACTTTCGTGCTCTGTATTTTACAGCACGACCAGGGTATAACATAAAAAATATACTTACGTGAAAATAATATTTTTTTCTTCGCTGTATAAATTCACAACTAACCGACATCTTAGGGCCATCACACATAGCTCCGGCACGGCGCCGTGCCGTGCTCCGGTGCGGCGCCGTGCCGTGGAAATAGCAGTGTGGCCAGTCATATGGTAGTTTCTGTGATTTTAGCAGGATTCGGTCTCTGATTATTTTGACGATTTACATATGAAAATGACTGAATGTTAGAATAGAATGAATTGCAGCTGCAAGTTTACCTAGTATAAATTTAACTGAAATAATTTCTAACTTGTATTGAATCGGAATCAAATGGAAATTAAATGACAATTATATTGAGATTGAATAAATTGGAATAGGATATAATCTAATTGCAATTGAAGTAGAATTAAATTGGATCGGAATTAAATGTAAATGATTGAAAATTTAATTGGAACAGTGTTGGAATTGAAATGGAACAAAATTGGAACTAAATCAGAACTGAATAATTTTTTTATTGGAATTGAATTATTGAAACTACTTTAGCGGCGCTTAGAAAATTTCATATGGGGAAAAATGATAGATTTGCATCAGATGTCGCATCAGATGGCGCGTCAAAACTCAGATCAAGTATAGAAATGGATTTGCAACTAATCATACCAAGTTAGAGCAGGCTCAATATATACGAAAATTCTAAAGTGTGATAAAGACCAAAACATCTTTTTTGTCTTTATCTCGTCAGATCTCAGATGAAGTATAGAAATGGATTTGCAACTAATCATACCAAGTTAGAGCAGGCTCAACATATACAAAAGTTCTAGTGTGATGAAGACCAAAACAACTTTTTTGTCTTTGTCATAGTCTCGGCTTTTTTAGTTGTGCACAAGCTGTCAAACTAAAAATCACTATAACTCGAAAACTACTGACCCTAGACTACTCGTGTGCTGAGACAAATGATAGGTCTCGATGAGATCTACATTTCGAATGACAGCTATCAAACTAAAAATCGCTATAACTCAAAAACTACTGACCCTAGACTACTCGTGTGCTAAGACAAATGATAGGTCTCGATGAGATCTACATTTCTGATGACAGCTGTCAAACTAAAAATCGCTATAACTCGAAAACTACTGACCCAAGACTACTCGTGTGCTGAGACAAATGATAGGTCTCGATGAGATCTACATTTCGGATGACAGCTGTCAAACTAAAAATCGCTATAACTCGTAAACTACTGACCCTAGACTACTCGTGTGCTGAGACAAATGATAGGTCTCGATGAGATCTACATTTCGGATGACAGCTGTCAAACTAAAAATCGCTATAACTCGTAAACTACTGACCCTAGACTACTCGTGTGCTGAGACAAATGATAGGTCTCGACGAGATCTACATTTCGGATGACAGCTGTCAAACTAAAAATCGTTATAACTCGAAAACTACTGACCCTAGACTACTCGTGTGCTGAGACAAATGATAGGTCTCGATGAGGTCTACATTTCAGATGAGAGTTGTCAAACTAAAAATCGCTATAACTCGAAAACTACTTACCCTAGAAAATGGCAGAAATTGCATTGCCAGATACACAGCTAAGTATCCCTATAAGTTTTCATTTTTTCTTTTTGAGGTACGGAACCCTAAAAAGAAATGGAACTTAATCATATAAATAGAATTACTTAATAACACAAGCATTTAAAAAAAAAGGACGGGTTGCACTCTGGGAGTGCCGGCAGAAGTAAAAACAATTATTTATTAGTGTGACAGCAGCCATCCAAAATGTAGATCTCATCGAGACCTATCATTTGTCTCAGCACACGAGTAGTCTAGGGTCAGTAGTTTTCGAGTTATAGCGATTTTTAGTTTGACAGCTGTCATCCGAAATGTAGACCTCATCGAGACCTATCATTTGTCTCAGGACACGAGTAGTCTAGGGTCAGTAGTTTTCGAGTTATAGCGATTTTAAGTTTGACAGCTGTCATCTGAAATGTAGATCTCATCGAGACCTATCATTTATCTCAGCACACGAGTAGTCTAGGGTCAGTAGTTTTCGAGTTCTAGCGATTTTTAGTTTGACAGCTGTCATCCGAAATGTAGATCTCATCGAGATCTATCATTTGTCTCAGCACACGAGTAGTCTAGGGTCAGTAGTTTTCGAGTTATAGTGATTTTTAGTTTGACAGCTTGTGCACAACCAAAAAAGCCGAGACTATGACAAAGACAAAAAAGTTGTTTTGGTCTTCATCACACTAGAACTTTTGTATATGTTGAGCCTGCTCTCACTTGGTATGATTAGTTGCAAATCCATTTCTATACTTCATCTGAGATCTGCCGCGACAAAGACAAAAAAGATGTTTTGGTCTTTATCACACTTTAGAACTATCGTATATATTGAGCCTGCTCTAACTTGGTATGATTAGTTGCTAATCCATTTCTATACTTCATTTGAGATCTGCCGCGACAAAGCCAAAAAAGATGTTTTGGTCTTTATCACACTTTAGAACTTTCGTATATATTGAGCCTGCTCTAACTTGGTATGATTAGTTGCAAATCCATTTCTATACTTGATCTGAGTTCTGACGCGCCATCTGATGCGACATCTGATGCGAATCTATCATTTTTTCCCAAAGATTTTGGAAACTACGCCAGGGGGCCAGCGATTTTCTTACGTCAATGTTTATAAAATTTCCTAAGCGCCTCTAAAGAAGTTTTCACTTCAAAAAAAATTACCTCATTTAAAATTTGAATGTTTATAAATTCTTCAAAATTATTCTGTAACAAAAATGTAGGTACTAATGAAAAACAAATTATCGTATTTAATTTTAGCCGAATAATGATTTCCCTTCACTGATTCTGCTCTTTTATGGCTCAATTTCTGTTTATTATTTTCGCATAGTTGACAACACTGTACTTCTACGGCACGGCGCCGCACCGGAGTACGGCACGGCGCCGTGCCGGAGATATTCACGGCGCGCGCCGTGAGTTTTTACGGCACGGCGCCGTGCCGTAGTCCGGCGCCGCACCGGAGCACGGCACGGCGCCGTGCCGGAGCTATGTGTGATGGCCCTTAGTGTTACCTTCTATTACCTTAAAAGAGGCTTCTATGCCGTCTCTTATAGACTCATAGCTTTCAATTGTTTCTTGGATTACGCTGTACCTTTAGGGCTTGCGCGGATTCGACACGCGTTGCTCGAAGGCTGTAAGTACCAGACAGTCAACCACACGTCAGTAAAAACTTTAACAACTTTTTTACCATAGCATAAAGTCCAAAAGTGTTTCTACTGATGTGTTGTTTAGTGTACCATTCTGCAATAACGGACCTTTTTCAACTTTTTACGTCTCGTACTTGGGACACCTGCCTGCTGTGATTAAGGAACTGCTGTTGATGAACGGAAGGTTTTCCTCAAGACATTTTTTTCGTGTTTTGTACTTTGTTCCTAAGTTGTTCCGTCTGTACCCTGCATATTAAAAGTGGGTTATCAGTCATTCTCTTGAGAAAAGATACACGCCAGGTAAGCCAGGTAAGGTATATTAAGATGACTTCCCACTTCCCAATCCTTTTTTCAAAATCAGATGTGATAACACGAATATTATGTAGATCCAGTTACTGAAGGTGAAAAGAATTGTAGACATCTTCTAGATACAAAGTCCTTCATTCAAGTATTCTTCATGTATGTTTTAAAGTGCACAGGGTATCAAATTTTACCTTACAAAATTTCATAAGCTACAGAAAATCAATGAACATTCTGTAATAAAAAAAAAATATATATATGTCTTTTAAGTATCTAAAGTTTCTATTTATTAGTAACAATTTTCTTTTATTTATTTATTTATACACTTTCCAATACATAACTTACAGTCTAGCCAAACATGATGGCAAGAGAAGTCTTAAAATTAAGTAAGTACATTGTTATAAGGTATAAGGTCTGTAATAGTTGTAGTAGGAGCGAGTTGCTCCAAGTATCTTCTAGCCGCAGCTAGAAGCTTCGGTTCAGGAGTGCTGAACAAATCCATGGTAGGAGTGAGTCAAGGATGTTATTTAAAAGTTTCATGACTATATGAATGATGATGATGCCACGCTCACGCCTGTTGCTACTGACTCGCCGTACTTATTGTTAAATTAACAGACACGCACTGATATTATTATCATTATCATAATTTCATGTATTGCAAGATCGATGACCAACCAAATAAATCCTGAAGCACGGTATCATCTTACTTCTCATCATCTGCAATGCAGCAGCTATGTCCTAACCAAACTGGGGTACTCATTATATTAGAACTAAATAAAAATTAAGTAAAATATTTAATAAAGTTTTTTTAGCTCTACATTTTATTCTTTTTTTTTCACGAGTAAAAAAGTAACCTTGGCCTCTGCACTTCTTCAGCGTTAAAGCTCCATACCTCATCGAAATCCATTCGGTGGTTCAGTAGTGAAAAAGGAATCAAGCAGTAAACTTAACAGAACAGACTTTCGTACATTTTCGCAAAATATGTTTGATTATTTCACAGAATCAGCTCTTTTCATTTGGTGAACTCAAAGACCTAATTTTCATAACGCCTATAAAAAACTAAAAACGTGACTATCACGTTTCTCACCACATGTGTAATTGTACATTATCAATTAGTATTGGGCAATACGTTGATCGCTCTCGTGAGGAATACGGTCGCCGTATGCGCATGCAATATGCAATAAATGCGGCTATTAGACGGGTAATAGGGTCACCATCATTTCCTGTTTTATGTTATTTTTGGTGCTTAGTGTTTCAAATTGTCCGTTTTTGTTGTACATAGACCATAAAAGTAAGGTGTTAGGAGAAGAACTGGAAAAAGTTTTTTATAGTTTTTGATATTTTGATTTCATATTTTGATTTTGATTTTTCTTTGCTTTTTTTATCGTATCCTACTAACATTATAAACGCGAAAGTTTGTTTGTTTTTTTAAGTATGGATGGATGGATGGATGAATGTTTGTTACTCTTTCACGTAAAAACTACTGAATGGATTTTAATGAAACTTTACAATAATATAGCTTATACATCAGAATAACACATAGGCTACAATTTATAAACCTGCGCAGACGAAGTCGCGGGCACCAGCTAGTTTGAAATAGTTTTCTTAGTTTTAGTCTCTTTTGAGTAATACGTGGTCTTACTTTTGTAAGTATAACGCTGTATGAATTCCTGTGAATAAATAACAGTGAATAAATACAGAGAAAACATGGCGAGGTGGGGCTTTACAGACCAGTTTCTAAGGCACTGTGACTGTGGAGCTCCATCTCAGAACATGGCGCATTTGCTCTCTTGTCCGCTACGCCCCTCCACCTGCACTGGCGAGGACCTGCGCCAGGCGTCGGATAAAGTCGTAGAAGTGGCAAAATTTTGGGAGGACAGTATTTGATCCAACGCGATGGTATTTGTTCATTGACACGAAGAAGAAGTAGAACAATAATAAATACAATAATATTTGTTAGTGACCAAGGAGAGAATGTAGATTCATAAATTATAATGATTTTCGCACAGATATATATATATATATATATATATATATATATATATATATATATATATATATATCTAGTTCTGTGGATTTTCCTACCTACTATATTTGTATATTCTCTTCATTTAGTTGTAGTATACTTTTAAGATCTGTAATGTCTAATTTAGAAAAAGAGAAATTATGTTACGGAAATTACTCGTGTTTAATTGCTTTCCAATTTTTTATTTTAACTAAATAAGCAGGGGGGTGATCGTGGTAATTTCAACGACATTTCCAAAACAAAAACGTTTGCCTCAAAAGTCATGTTAAGTCTTAACTAAGTGTTTTAGGCAAACGTTTTTGTTTTGGTAATATCGTTGAAATTACCACGATCACCCCCCAGGTATAGCAGAAATAACTTAACTTACTTATCAATGTTTTATAATATTTTTAAGTTTTCAAACAAAATATTCAGCAAATTAGTCAAAATATGCTCATATTTCTAGTATTTCTAAGCACGAAACGGGAAACTTTACATGAGTTTTAGTATCATACCACATCTCGTGTGTTTATTTAAATTTACAATGTATTGAAAACACCTATAAACTGTCAAGTCAAAATAAATGATGAAAACCTAAAGAATTAATGGCTTACTTGCATTACAAAAAGTCCTTAAAAATTTAAGTAAAACGTGGACACCTCACAAACTTAAACTAGCGAGTACTTAATTGACATAAACAATGTTAAATAAACAAATACTTAACGGTGATATCGGATTCTTTCCATATATGTGATGTATCAATATTTAAACAAACAATTTTAACAAATGTGAATCCTGTATTCTCGTCCTATTGACTTAGGGTTCAGTGGGTATTTGTATTTTGAGCAAATATTTGTTTTTAAATTAGCATGATTAAATGTCAATATCTGAATCGGATATTATGAGACAATCGCCATTCAGTCTCGCTTGCATCTGATTCGTTCAAGTTTGTTCGTTAGAACAAAGGTACAAAGGTCGAAACACGAAAAAGAGCAACTTACGTTGTGTGTGAGTAATAAAATTGATTTTGTATATAGGTTAACTTTTAATTAGTTCTTGATAGAAAAAGGTATGCATGTACTCATGATACTGAACAACTTTGCCCAAGGAACATAGGTCGAAATACGAAAATCAAGTTTTGACCTCCCATAGAAACTGCATCAGCTGATAGCGCATTTTGTATGGGAGTGCAAATTTGGTTTTTCGTATTTCGACCTATGTTCCTTGGGAAAAGTTGTTTAGTATCATGAGTACATGCATATCCTTTGCTATCAAGAACTAATTAAAAATCACCCTATATACTTTGACAAACCATGTTGTTAAAAAGATAGCAGTACTTTTTCTGAAACTGTATAGTTTCCTGCAAGATACTATACTATTGAGGTCTTTTCCGTCTACCAAGTTCAGAAATTATTCGTCTGATTCTGCGTAGGTTTTCGCCTACTACGAGGAAGCTTTAGGAAAGTTAATTATTTTTTTTTTTTTTTATGGCTATCTTATCTTTTATTGTTGGGTCAATCTCAAAACCGCCCGGATAAATTGTCACACTCGTTTTATTCTTTACATAATAAATTTTTCGTTGGTTTTTTTTACACCTAGGAACCTTGATATGTATGTAATTCTGGACTCAATTATTATTTAAGAAAACTTAAATGCTTGTATTTTTATTTATTTTTTATTATGTCAAAATCTCCACTCCATGTCGTGTTACAACTCCGATTCGTAACAGTAATAATTGTAAATAAAATATTTTTCTTTACAAACTGTCACATTTCTATGTTTAATACAGAGCTACAAACATCCATGATATATTAAAGGCCTCTTTTACATTGCTAACTACTTGTAATTTTTTTAATCTTCGATGTTGATCTCGCGGGCCCATTTTTACACCACTCCATGGACACTACAATTTGATATATTTCTATCAAAATTAAAAATTATAGGAATGAAGTGCATGGTTGGGTTTATGATTGATTACCTGGCAGCCCATCATATGTCAAATTTAAAAAAGCAGTGTCAATCCTATTCAGCTTGACGGTCTATTGTTTTTCATTAATAATATTTTTTTTTGTGTAAAAGTGGCAAGCTTAAACGCACAACTCCGTGGTTTACTAAAATATAACAAAAAGTAAGTTTTCTGTAGTAATATATCGAAATTAAGATGAATGAAATGGATTTATTTCTATGTTTTGATTTGGTAACCTCAAATTTCAAAGCATGTTTGAAACACGCTGGATAAATATTATAAATCTCCACTCCATGGACAGCTGATGTACACGGAGCGGAAAAAACGTCCATGAATTGGAATTTCTTCTTCGTTAAGACTGATTTATATGCTTGTATCTTTGTAAATATTTACTAATTTTGCATTTATTAATTAATAATTTAGTTTTATTCATTTACTTCACAACCAGCGGCACAATCTGAGACATGCAAACCGCCTACAGTACCCGTGACTGCCTGATGAAGGCTAGAAAAACCATCCATGCCATGGCCCAATCATGTTCCTAATATGAAAATATAAGACTGTTGATTAGATTTTGTCCTTTTTTATACAAAAGAAACCCAATACTTATTGCCTCATTCCATGGACAAAAATCCACTCCATGTCACTTTCTGGCATTTATTATTTTTCTCCTTACTTAAAAGCTGTTTTACGGTTGGTTGTTATACTTAAAATAATCCTATTGGTCTACACGACACATCTAACGCAGAAAGATAATTAAATACTTAACTATGTTACATGAAAAAAATCATGTCAAAGTTTTGTGATTGACCCTGTTAATAAACTATACTTCATATCTTTTCACGGCTAACAGGGCGTTAATTTATAGTTGAACGTTTTTATAATAGTTAAAAGTATGTAGTGAAACTATCTATGTCGCTATGAAGAATAGCCGCACGTTTATTTTTTCTTCTTAATTTAATAATACAAGGAAAGAACCCTCTTCACGCGCTGTTCACGCCCTTGACCGACGCTGGCCCCGCGCGTGGCTGGCTGACTGTGCGGTGTCCCCAAGTTACGAAATCTGCGGCGCCCGCGCAGCGATCATGCTCAGGAAGCACGTGAGCGATCGTGTGAACTGTGCGTGTGTCTAATTTATAATCGGCAGCGAACGAAGGTGCGTATTTTATGCTGTTCTATTCTCGCGTGATAGACATGTAAATCACTAATAGAGATTTTCTAATTAATTGTGTTAACGAACTTTGGCCTCCGAAATAGTTTTAAGTAACTTTTGTCTAATCTCAAAGAATATCATATAAGGTCTAGAGGAGAGGTTTTCGAATATACATAACAGTAATAAATAGTTTATCATAATGTCATTAACCGTTTTTTACCATTTGTTCTCTTCAACATCATCCCCAGTTCCCTAGTGCTTTTGATTTTCGTACATTATTATCGTGGCATACGTAAAAAAATAGGCTCAGGAATTATAAATGAAAAAGATGAGACCCACCGTTTAGTATGTGGATGTGGAATATTAAAATTTAGTCTGCAAGTCGCAGAGATATCGCAAGTTCGGTGTTAGTACCTGGGCGACCGAGCTTTGCTCTGTATAATCTTAACCAAAGCCCAATTATAGATAGCGCTCTATGGTTTCTGAAACGCCTTATTTTCTAGAAATGGCCAAAAAAACGGATAAAACAAATTCTCTCAGACGTGGACCTAGCTAAATCGATTTTTTACCCCCGAAAACCCCCGTACAGTAAAATTTCATCGAAATCATTAGAGCCGTTTCCGAGAAACCGAATACAAATACGTATACATATAAATGTATTTATACATATATTGCTCGTTTATTAGTGTAGGATTAGATTTAAAAAATCTCCATTTTACAAGAATGAATTTAAAGAAGAGGATTTTTTTAAATAATACTAACAATTATTTAGATATCGGCTAAAAAACTTCACAAACAGGCCTTTCTCAGCCTTTTGGGTAAACTTTTAGTCGTTTATCTGCAAAAAAAACTAATATCTGGTAGACTGTATTTTAGACTTTTTTATAATCTAAATGGAATTTAAAGAAACAGACCCTGCACGTATGTAAACGGTGAAATTTCACTGCTGCACTGTTTGCTGTTCCGTGTGATGCCGGCAAAGAATAGTACCAACCCATACATACCCGTGGGTGTTGTAAGAGGCGACTAAGGGTTAACTGGAGGATGGGCAGCAGCATCCTCCTGTGTCTTACATCTTACTTACTGCGGTCACCTACAACCGCGGTCCATGGTGCCAGCCGTAACGCTAACAATCGAAGTGACTATGGTACTTCCCCTCCACATTTTTTCCAGCAAAAGCTAGAATTCTGGAGGGAGCCCTGTCCTGTAGTGGACGTTTCATGGGATGTCATGATGATGATGATGACTGTTTGTTTGTGCTTTGGACCATACTACAGCCTTACACATCAAGATGATACTCCAATCAAATCACTCAACGCTTTATAACTCTTTGTCTTCTTTGTTTTAAGTTTAATGCCGCTCAGGGAATGACATGAATTAGAAAATCACATTTTGTTTGCTTGTTTCTAGGTCGTCTGCATGCCTACCGTCAACATTGTACGTTTTCCTTATTTGTTTTTATCCTCCGTTTAATAAAGAGAGGTGTTATAAGTATAAGGTTCTTGGTGTAGCATCATCGTTGCTTTCAATTCAACACATATTTGTTGATTTCATAAAGTAAAAAGATCTTAAAATTTAAATATACAGCATGTGGACTCCGAACCAATGAATTGAGATCATAAAGTTTATTTAAAAGTTGTCTTGAGCTAAATTGGGTAGAATGGTTGAGCCATAGAAATATAAGCAAGGAGTCCGAATTATTTGGGTTTAACTCATCAAGACTTCCGTCAATTCATATAAAATCGATAACCCACCTCACAGAGTTGTTAAGACGCCAAAAGCCTTTGATATGTCGGTAGTAGTAGTAAATCTTATAATATCTGTAGGCTATTCTTGCGTGATCAACATTTAAATCACAATAAAGATTTTGTCATAAATTGTGTCAACGAGAATTTGCCTGCGAAATAGTTTTAACATAAATATTGTCTCATCTGGTCTCATCACTAAAGAATCTAGAGCGGATTTTTACAGTTTTTATTTTAAAATATTGTTAAGAGTTATCTTGTGGAAATGCTCACAATCTGCTCATTTGACGAGTTAAGGTATTTGAACAACTGTATCGTACTTGTTTCTCACGATGATTAAAGCAACAACAATCAGTATTACAGTAGACTTGGGTTTTGGAAAGGAAATGGTCTGTTTGGACCTTTTCGTTTGGGGGTCTTTGGTTTTGGTTTGGTGGTTTGGTTTATTGTTGGTTGTATTTCTGTGTGCAATAAAGAGTATTGTATTGTATTGTATTGTATTGTATTGTATTGTATTGCATTGTATTGTATTGTATTGTATTGTATTGTATTGTATTGTATTGTATTGTATTGTATTGTATTGTATTGTATTGTATTGTATTGTATTGTATTGTATTGTATTGTATTGTATTGCATTGCATTGCATTGCTTTGCATTGTATTGTATTTTTTAAAATGCGTTTTTTTTTGTCATCATCATTGTCCTTAGCCTTATTCCGTTTTTACCAATGATTGTTATGGTGCCGGCTACCAAACCCAAGGGATTCGACGAGAGCCACCATTGATGTATTCTATGTTTTATACAGAGCTACTGCAATCTGACCTCCGCAACCCAGAGGCCAAACCAGACCTAGCAGTGGCCAAGTTTTCGTTCTGATTTGGCTTAACGACGACTATATCTTACAGTAGACGAGATCAACGGCTTTAACGTGCCTTCCAAACCACGGAAACGCTCCAGTTGTTGTGCCACTAGCAATCACCCATCCGGGTTCTGATCTGACCACGGCCAACGTTGCTTACCTTTCGTTAACTTTCGCAACTACCACTCGGCCACGAGACTAAAACTGCGCTTTTCAAGGTAAGTATTTAATTTTATTTATTGTAAAGCATTTTAAAAAAATTTTCATCATGAGAAAACTTCATCATCATCAACATTACAGTCATCATCACATTAACTAAAACATACGTTATAGGACCAAAATGTAAAGTATAAAAGTACTTACATAAAGTATACGGCCTTACCTACACTTGCCTTAAAGACTCTTATGCCGAACCACTGTCCTATGTATTTGTTTAAGTCCGTTTCGTGTATTTGCAAAACCACATTTAACCTTCAAGAAGTCTATATTTCGTCTGGTAGCGTTTGATAATCGAACCTCGATTAAATCCAGTTTTGTCCAGTTTGAACCACCTGTCAAATTCAAATCGCAAGATACGGTCATTCTAAACAGATAAATATTTGTGAATCAGTTGTGAACGGTGTCTTATCTTTCTTTGATTGTGCAATATTTGTGTTAGAGTGTCGTCGTACGTAAGTACATATAGTTCAATTGATGGAGGAGTTAACTTAGATAACATTATGAATATGCATCCTGTCGCTGAAATTTTCCCACTATTTCTATTCTGAATTTCCATTGATGGAAATAGTGAGACTATTTGCGACAGATTTTTGCTAAGAGCTATAGAAACTTAGACTAAAAACTCATCATTGTCGTATCAGCTGGAAAACATGGCATTTTTGTTGGTTATCCAGCTGAATCTATCGCATACAAAGTGTGGATGCAGAAAAAGAATACTGTCAAGGGATGGCCGTTTCCAGGAAGGTAAGAAGCTACCTGAAAAAATCACAATGTTTTAAAAAAAGTCACTCATCGAACCACAGTGTAAAAAGAATAGGTAGTGTTAAAAAGACTTTTGAAATTTGAAATAGAAATTCTAGCGGGGCAGTCGTGTTCATTGACGGGAAAACCACCAAGTGTAGAAACTAGAAATGTCACCAGGGAGACAACCAGATTTTCCACTGATCGACAAATAGTCTTTGATTTTGAAATTGTTATAATATTAATCTAAAAAATATATTTTATTTCAATGAAAGCTTTCCTTTCTATACAAATCAAGAATTTAGTTACAAAATAATGGTAAAAAATATTTTATTAGATGTAGGAAAAGAACGTTATCACATTTTCAGGTTTTAAAATATAAGCTTTTATCCCCTTTTTTATTTTTCTCTTGCTGTTTCATAATGTAACGCGCTTTTATTTGAATACCTGAGACTGTGATAACGTTTTTTTTCTACATCTAATAAAAGCTTGTTTTAAAAAATATTTTTTGCGAATATTTTATTTCGCCTCTAGTATCGAGTAGAAAAACTACAGTATAATTGAATGCTGCATCTTCCATGGGAAATTTTGTCGTTGCTTTGTATATAAAAATTTTGCGAAATTTCCCCAAAAGGCCTGGCAATACCCAAATATTTTATAAAGGAACCTCCCAGAGTTGTTTTGTCACTAAAATATGACCAGGTGATCAAGCCTTGCTGCCCACCAACAGATGGCGCTGCAAGATTTCTGAAACGCGGTATTATCTCACTTTTCTATGGCTATATTCCGGCTCATCATCACATCAGCTCCAAGCATCGAGATTTTAAAGTTACAATATTATTGCATGGTCATTCGATTTACATAGGTATGCAAAATTTCATATCAATCGGAAACCGGGAAGTGGGTCAAATTTTACTTACAAGATTTGGTTACAGACAAATAGACAGACACCGCGACAAGTGGAACTAAATAAAAGCTTTTAATAATCTAATGAATAAAATTCGTCATTGTTCCGAAAAATTAAAAACAATTTTGTAGTTTTATAACAAGTTTGCGTCCATAATCTGCGTAGCGCAAAACCCTTTTTGGAGAAACACAAAATAGTTGTGATTAGAATTGGATTTAGATATAAAACACACACATTGTAATGCATTACGAGTATTATTATTAGGATTAAGGTACTACAAAATAATCATCAGTCAAATTAGTCAAAAATAAAACAAAAAACTGGATATAAAACAGGTTCGTTATATTTTAATACTTGTATTTTAAAATACATCATGTTTTCGGAAAGATAAGGCTCGTGTATAGCTGACTTCCGGTATTTTGTTTGTAATGAAAATGGGGTATTCTATTTGTTTCTATAATTTGGCTAAAGTTTAGTGTTACCCACCGCCCCAACATCAACCAAATAAAAAATAATTCGCGCGTGTGTCCTTTTTCTTCTTGTGGTGCCTCTTTGTTACTTAAGGTTGGCCGTCAGCTTGGCTTCTTCTAGGAAAAGCTTCTTTTAGGAAAAATTGAGTTGAGACTCTTGCCAGCAGGAACATTTCTTCAAACCCGGTAACGCCATCTATTCGAGCCATTCCACCCTCCCGGCGTCGTGCCGTGGTATCACTAGCTGTTCTAAGTTCTAAGTTAAGTGTGTAGTTTCCGCACTTAGTCCTGTATGGACCATTGTGCGTGGGCCTATCTGGCCATCAATTTAGCCACGATAACTGTTGCCATAACTCAGTCGGTTAGTCCCACACAGCTGTTTGCATGCGTATGCTGTTTATAAAAAAAAAACATAATATTGACCTATTTTGAAGAGAATTCTTTTGAAATATTCACAACAAAAAAAAAATTAACAAAAAAATTAAACCGTCGAAAAAACTGAAAAGCGAGACATAATAAAACTTCTTTATTTAACCTTAATAACCTAAACCCGCACAATACAAAAAAATAAAAAATTATTTCCTTGAATGCAACTTACATCAAATAATACACACACCAACTAGGGTCACAAGTAGTTCATCTACATGTATAGATTTGCTATTTACAAATTCAAAAAAATATAACTTAGTAGTAAACGATATTGGGCTCTCTGACCACAAAAACATAATGTATAGTTTCGAAATACACACCGAACCTTTGAAACAACAATTTACAAAAAAAAGATGTTTTTCGGATAAAAATATGGACCTATTTAAAAACGAACTAAAAACTGTTGATTGGGACAAAATAATTTTAAAACAAAATGACATAAACAAAAACTATGATGCCTTTGAACATAAATTACGAGCAATTCTAGATAAATGTATACTTGTAAAACGAATTGGAATGAATAAAAAAAGAAAAGGATCATTTTTAACAAAAGGTGTGAAAAAATCATGCACTCACAAAAGATTATTAAAAGCAATAGTAAACCAATCCAAGAGTAAAGTACTAAAACTTCATTATAAAATGTATGGTAAAATCTTGAAAAGAGTAGTAAAACGATCTAAAAGGCTAAATAATACTAAAATCATGAAAAAAGCAAAGAATAAAACAAAATGTATGTGGCAGATAATAAACAAGGCAACTGAAAAACAGTTATATATAAAAATGAGAATTTTAAACTTAATATATCCGGAAGCAATGATCCCTTGTACAACTCAAATAAACTAAACGACTACTTCGCGTCAGTAGGAAAACCTTCCAATAGAAGACCACCTACGTCATACAGTCGACCAACCGAGCATCAGCCTACTAGTCCCGTACTAAACTCTCTTTACTTGCTTGAAGCCACAGAACAAGAAGTAAAATCGGTAATACGTGAACTGCCGAATAAATATAGTTACGGAGTGGACGAAGTCCCCTCGGTACTAATAAAACAATGCTGCGAGGAATTACTAACCCCACTTACGCTGTTAGTCAACCAATCGTTTGACGAAGAAACTTTCCCAGACAAACTCAAAATAGCAAAAATACGACCCATACTAAAGAAAGGCGGAAACTTTAATGACATAACACAATATAGACCGATCGAAAAAGTAATGGCAAAACGAATATACTCATTTTTAGAAAAATGTAATCTACTCCACCAAAACCAACACGGGTTCAGAACAAATCGCTCCACCACTCAAGCAGTATGCGAGTACATACAAGAAGCATTCAGCATGATACGGGAAAAGGCATATGGCCTGGGCATCCTATTGGACATGTCCAAAGCCTACGACAATGTGCTACATACGGTCTTATTGAGCAAACTGTACAGTCTAGGCATGCGCGGGAAGGTACATAACTGGCTGAGATCATACCTTAAAGACAGGCAACAACTTGTGGAACTGGATCACTATGAAGAACTCACAGGGAAAGTGAAAAAGGTTCATTCCGATAGAGTAGTCACAAACTGGTCTATTCCCCAGGGTAACGTCTTAGGCTGTGTACTTTTTTTAACCTACATAAATGACCTGCGAAAAGCCACACACACACTGCTACACTATGCGTACTATTCGCGGACGAAGTCTCCTTGCTCTTTAAATGTCAAGATAACGTGCAGAGTATGGATCTTGTAGTACAAACTTTTTATAATATAAAATTCTGGTTAGCCGATCACAACCTCCAAATAAATGAAAAAAAAAAGACAAAAATTATCCAATTTCATCCATACCAAAGGAAACCTCTCGACCTATCGCAAATATCAACAACGTTAAATATTGAAGAGGCCAAAGAAATCACACTTTTAGGAATAAACATAGACTCAAATCTCAATTGGAAAAGCCACGTAGAAAAGATAAAAACCAAATTATCACAATTTATATACGCTCTCTCGATACTAAAACAAAACACGACATTTGAATCTGCCTTAACCGCTTATTATGCTTACGCGTATTCCTGGATGAGATACGGCATCTTCTTGTGGGGCACAGTACAGACTCGGGGGATATTTTTATTCAACAAAAAAGTGTATACGTATCCTATATAATTTAAGCCCAGAAACTAGCTGCAAACCTTTCTTCATATCCAATAGATTTCTAACACTTACTTCCATATATATCTTAGAAACATCAATGTTTGTAAAGAAAAACCTTGAAAAATTCCAATTCTGTTCAAGCGCACTAAGAAAAGATAAGCTACAACTACCAATAGCAAAGATGCAAATATTTCAAACAAGCCCCTACTACAGAGCCATAAAAATCTACAACACACTACCAAAATATATAAGAGACGAAACGAAATCCAAAATCTTCAATAAAAAAGTGAAAGATTTACTCTTGCAAAAGGGCTACTATACGGTGGGTGAGTTTTTGGAAGATAAAAGCCTATAGTTATTATGTGGAATAAATAAATATATGTTCAATTAATTAATTTGAATACCTGACATTACAAATATAATTTATTACAAATAAATACTATTTATGATTTCGAATAAATTCAATTAAAATTTACAATAAGTTAAATTAAATGAATATTTTAAATGCATATGAAAGTAAATTATCACACGCTCCGCTCATATTTGCAACGCCCTTACAGGGTTCATGTACCACACTAAAGTTAGTTATAGAACACCTTTTTAAATGCAGGTACATGAAGGCTAATAAAGAAATAAAGAAATAACAAAGTTCTTAAACTAATGTAAGTATACCCGAGTAATTTTGAGTCGGCACCTCCGCCGTGCATCACGCTTTATGTAATTATTAATCAATTTGCTTGTTTGGTACCGACTCAAAATTACTCGGGTATACTTACATTAGTTTCAGAACTTTGTTATTAAGGTTAAATAAAAAAGTTTTATTATTTCTCGCTTTTCAGTTTTTTCGGCGGTTTAATTTTTGTTGTTAAAAAAATTTTATTTTACAATTTTTTGTGACTATAAATTTTATTTTCCTACCCTTAGGGTAAATCGGAATACTCTGTAAAAAGTTATGCGTGGTCATACATTACAATCAGTCAGTGAACAATCAATCATCCCCTGTTTTCCTTCCCTTAGGGTTGGATTTTTTTTCCAAATTTATATAGGACCAACTTCGGAGTATATATACCCTTTCCAATAAAAAAAGAATTATCAAAATCGGATAACTCTGTAAAAAGTTATGGATGGTCATACATTAAAAAAAATATACGCGTCGACTTGAGAACCACCTCCATTTTTTTTTCGTCGGTTAAAAATGGTTAACTTCTAAGACGTTTTGAATGCACAATAAGGCGAAAGTGGACCTTATTGTAATTAAATGTCTAGGTATACGAAAATAAGTTACACCGGTGGGTTATAAGGATTCCAATAGGTCGATATTGGGTTGTATTGCAAAGGCCTATGACCGAGTGGTGAGGAATGAATTGTGGTCGGCATTGTCTATGTATGGGGTGAACGGTCATCTGATTCAAGCACTGAAATCTCTCTATGAGGATTCCAGTGCTTGCGTCAGAATAAACGGGGCGTATACTAAATGGTTTACCATCGAAAAAGGTGTTAGGCAGGGATGTGTGTGTAGCGTCACCTTGGCTGTTTAACCTATTCATGGATAATTGTTTGACTGATATGAAAGAGAGTATGTGTGGACTGAGAATGAATGAGTTACTCATCAAATGTCTTCTCTACGCTGATGACCAAGTACAGGAGATGGTAACAAAGATGAATGTGGCTTTTGATAGGAAAGAAATGAAAATAAATGTAAGCAAGACGAAAGTAATGGTACTTGAAAGAGAAGAGTGTATGACAGAGTGTACTATATTAATAGGTGGTGAACAAGTCGAACAAGTGAAGGAGTTTGTGTTTTTGGGTTCTAAGTTTACGAGAGATGGAAAGTGTGAAAGTGATATCGAAAGAAGAGTGAATGCTGGAAACATGGTGAATGGTGCTCTGCATGCTTTTATGAAGAGTCAGAAGGTGTCTCACAAGGCTCGTCTGGCTGTTCATAGGGGCGTTTTGGGACCAACACTGATGTACGGCAGTGAAAGCTGGGTATGGCAGAAAAAGCATGAAAGTAGAAGTAATGCAGTAGAAATGAGACCGTTGAGGAGTATGATTGGTGTGAAATTGAGTGACAGGATTAGAAATAGTGTGATAAGTGAACGTTGTGGCGTAAAAGAAGACGTAGTGACTAAAATTGAGAAAGGGATGCTGAGATGGTTTGGTCATGTAGAGAGGATGAATGAAGGAAGATTGACGAATGAGATCTACAAGGCGAGAGTGAATGGAAACGTTGGAAGGGGAAGGCCTCGGCGAACGTACCAGGACCAAATTCCGGACGTTCTGAATAAAGGCCAGGTTAAAAGTACCCTAAACCGACGAGCATGTATGAAAGGATTGATGAAAGTTCAGGAAGCAAGGGAAGTATGTCAAGATCGTAGCAGGTGGAGAACTGTGGTCTCTGCCTACCCCGACGGGAACAAGGCGTGACATTATGTATGTATGTATTGCAAATGATAACATTTTGTCTTTGGCATTTCGCAGCTTGTTTGCTAAATGTTGTTTGTCTGTGCTACAAAGAATGTTTATTGCGGCCGCTTAGTGAATGTGTCAAAGAATACGAAAAAAGGTCTGAGAGCTTATACAGTATGTAAAAGCTTTGGCATAAATGCATAAAGTGCATTTCTCTCCGTCATAAAGTTAAGTTTTGAGATAACTTTGAAGAAATAATTACAAAAGAAAATATCAAAGACCGCGAGAATATAGACGATTTTGAATTGTTGAGACGATGATGATAGAATTTGTTAAAGCTATTTCAGTGAATAAAATAAACTGTGTTCTCTGTGCCGATGGACTTATGAGAATGTCAAATGAAGTCAATGGACCTATTAGCATAACGAGAGTACCTAAGTAGATAAGGTCAGCATGGAAAGTAGCTGAACCAATTAAGATTTCCAAAATCACTATTCACCGTAATACGGTCAGCATCGAAAGTCGCTGAACAAATAAAGATTTACAAATTCAAATTAATATGGTGTAAGTATAGTAAATTACAAAATCTGAATTTGTTCACCCTATTATGGTGAAACTATACTAACATAATATCACATATAAACTACACATGATTTCCACACATGTATAATGGAGTTCACGAAAGAACGCTACGTTTTATAAATAAACCTTTTGCAGTTAAGAAAAGATCTCTCTTCAATTGACAATATTTCATTTATTCAACATATTATTTATAGTATGTACACTCAACAGCACGTCAGTAGAAACACTTTTGGACCTTATGGCGTGGTAATAGAGTTGAAAAAGTTTCTACCGACGTGCGATTGGCCGTACCTGGGTGTCTACTGTCAAAGTCCGATATATCGAAACGATACTATTCGAAACATGCAAATGCAAAACTTCGTCCCTTGACAATACAGTATAATATTGGTTGGATGAATTTTCAAACTGCCAGTAGTTAGCATCCAACCAATATTCTACTCTATTGTCAAGGAACGAAGTTTTGAATTTGCATGTTTCGAATTGTATCGTTTCGATATATCGGACTTTGAGAGTAGACACCCTGGGCGACCGAGCTTCGCTCTATAATAGCCGCCTCAGCATTAAAATATCATCGGGTGAGCAAGCTATGCTACCCGCCCACAGATGAGGCTGTAGGTTTTTAAAAAATTCTCAAAAACACGGGGTAAACGAATTTTCTGAATCTGAAACTATCGTTCTATTTGCAGCTTGTCAGAAATATCCTAATTCTTAATACTTTTTACATGAATTAAGGCTGAACAACTTTCCCGAAGGAACATAGGTCGAAATACGAAATTCTATTTTAACCTCCCATACAAATTGCATAATTGTAAGCTGATAGCGCATTTTGTGTGGGAGGTTATATTTGGTTTTTCGTTTATCGACCTATGTTCCTTAGGAACAGTTGTTCAGTTTTATGGCCAGATTCACACCCCTGTTACTTGTTGTATAATGATGTTGGTAATCTTAATTAGTTCAGCGAAGTTAGATGCTAACTGTACCATAATTTGTATCTGTAAAAGGTAAACAACGTTATCTATGTAACGGTCTGATTGATCTATTGTGCAGACTGAAGTAGCATTATTAGGTATTGATAATTTGACGCCTGATTCACGTTTTTTGGATAACGGGACTTCCCTGAAAAGGAATGTAAAAGGATTAATGATGGATAATCAAATGTTGATTTCGAAACTTTGATTTACATAGGAAAATTCCCTATTACAATTACAGCACCCCGAAAAGTTTTAATTGACAGAAGCGTTGCATTACTATATATGCTTGGAGGAGCTACGTATATATGTGTAGTCAACGAACTACAATACTATGTGTAGTGCGTTACTACTACGGCTCATGTCTGGGAAAATTCGTTTTCCCCGTGTTTTTAAGCATTTGCATTTTAGATAAAAACCTACAGCGCCATCTGTTGTCGAGTAGCATAGCTTGCTCACTCGATGATATTTCTATGTTGAGGGGGCTATTATAGAGCGAAGCTCGGTCGCCCAAGTACTAGGGGTAATAGAAGGCGGATTAAGAAGTAATTTGTCACGAGGTAGTGATGTGTGCAATGAAGGGGTCGTTCTATTAATTTTGTAGGCTTATTTTGAATATTTCATAATGCTCGATGATGATGTGGCAATTTGGGCAGATGTCATCCCGTAGTAAAATAATTTAGCACGGTATCTATTCCGAGCGAAGCAAAGAGGTCTAATTTCCTTTGTCTGTTTTTTGTGACACTGCGGTCTTTAAAAACCGCGGTCCATGTTGCTAGTCGCAACTCGGTACTCAACCTCAAAAATTCACCACTCATTATTCCTTTGAAAATCTGCAGGGAGCAGTCTAGCAGTGGACTTCTATTGGGAAATATATTATTATGATGATGGTATTTGAGGATTACTAGTGCGTTTAAGAGTCAACATTTTGTTGCCATTTTTTTATGGTTGATGGGCTTACTCATGACCTCGATCTAGCCCTGAGGATAGAGACGTGGTCGACGATGGAACGAGCTTGCTCAGAAGAATAAGCCTATTCACTCGTGACTTCAATAGCTTCGGGTTATACGAACTCGGGAACACTGACGCAGGCAGGAAATTCCACTCTTTAGCTGTGCGCATTATAATAGATGTTTCAAAGTGCTTAGTGCGAATGTGTGGAATATCAACCAAGTATGGGTGATATCATGTGGTGCGTCTGGACTCCCGATGGATGTCGGAATAAGCTTATGCAGCTCTTGGGCACACTCTCCGAAGTGTAAAAGAACGACAGACATGCAACTTTGCGAATGTGGGTCAGACTGAAACTTGGTTTTCACCAGCATCTCATCACCAACGAGCTTCTTTTCTGTATTTTATTTATTTAGTAGTCTTACTAAAATTTGAAGCAGATTTGGCTGGTATTTATATGCCGATAATGCGTTATTGTTATCTGCCTGATAGTTGTTTTTATAGTTTATTTAGAATTGTAAAGTGTTGAGTGGCAGTGATATAATATCATTGAGTGGCAGTGGGTGTAGTCCGCCAAATATTTTGATTAGTTGTGTTATGAATAAATTGATTGAATCATTGGAATTTCCTCGTTGATAAATCTTCACACTTTTTCTCCTTAGTTGAAAGATACGAGTAACATTGTAAATCCTATTCAAGGAGCAATATTTGTATGTATATAAATCCTATAAAACTAGCAATAACGACTCTAACGATTTCAATAAAATTTACTATACAGGTGTTTTTGTCTGGGTTCGAAATTATCAAAATTATTATTTTCTTTGATAATTATCAATGAAAATTAATAACTTGATCTGTTTAATTTTTGTAATTTTTAACCTACCAATATTCATTATTAAAATATTGTAAAAAAAAAGACATTTATGATTAGACATGTTTTTTAGTCATGCAGTGCAATTATTACTTTGAACCCTAGTTTTTGGGTGTGAAAAATCGATCTGATAATTCGTTAGAAATTTTTTTGAGAACTTTTTTAAAATAAAGCGTTTCAGAAACCCTCTGTTGGTGGGATCAGGATTATATCTACTATCTACAGAGCGAAGCACGGTCGCCCAGGTACTGAATATAACCTACAGTATGGAAGCGGAATCTATGACGATAACACTGATAAAAAAAACTGTTATTCGATAGTTTCGGTATTTTGGTAATTTTTAAATGGATCATGCATTGTAATGACGTAGTACTCGTATAATGTCACGCACGCACCCGATTCGCTATTGTTTAAAGAGGTGGAAAGTTACTATACTTTACCTATCTACATAACACTTGAACATACGTACGTACGATTATGTAAACAGGTCTGTATTGGCTACCAGTGTAATTTGACGTGTGCTATCGGTCGAAAGACCTTGATGTCTTTGCTATTGGTTAAGAAGAATCAAACAGTTAGGATTTTTTGCAAATTTTGCATTGGAAGATGCATATTTTTGTTCATAATTCGTCCAATCACAAACCTAAATACTAAATGATCAGAATCCGTTGTCAAAATCTTACTTCTTTTAACCTAGTAGAGACAAGACACTTAAAAGTGTAAGTACATTTAACTCACTAGCTTTTGCCTGCGAATTGGTCTGTGCGTTAGGGTGATGCTTATTTGGCAAAAAACAACGAAAATCTAAAATATTGAAATCTCATCCCGCCATTAGGTTCTACTACCCATATTTAAAAAAAAAAACCGGTCAAGTGCGAGTCGGACTCGCGCGCCGAGGGTTCCGATATACCTATAGTATTTTTGGAAGCAATAAAGTCCATTTTCAGGACCGCAAAACTAAATTTGTTTGTAAAGGTTTTTTGCAGATTTCTGAAAAACTGTGCAACTTAGAAAGATCGTTTTATTTTTGCTGTAAAGTTTACATAAACCTCTGTCAACTGTAATTAATTCAGATTTTCCCTTACTCAAACTTCGGAGATAAGGGGGGGGGGGAATGGTATTTTTTTTGACATTTTTCATCATAACTTGAAAACTGAGAAACTTAAAAAAATACAAAAATATATTTTAAAATGTACAAGTAAAGCCCTTTCATATGATACCCCACTCGACCTAGTAGCGACAATTTGAAATTTGGCCCCCCCTATTTTGGCCCCCTTTACATTAATAATCATACTTTTAACTATATTCTTAAACTATTCCAAATTTCAGCTCGATAGCGTAAGTGGTTGCTGAGATATAGAGGTGTGACAGACAGACGGACAGACAGACAGACAGACAGACAGAGCGGCACCATAAGGGTTCCTTTTTTTTACCATTTTGGTATCGGAACCCTAAAAATGAAGTTTAGGGGTCGTTACCGCTTGATGAAGATAAGTTATGCAACACCATCACAACATTTGAACATGTGCTTAACAATCATCATTTTGTATTTATTTTATCCTACAAGTAAAGTGGTGGTGAATTATTTTTTTCTCATCTACCCGATCGTGTGGGGTGTCCTTGAATAGATCTTTTAAAAATAATGTTAAAAAGGAAAAAAAAGATGATTATGATTTTGACCGGTATGTGTATATGTATGTTCATCTGTTCCCTCATAACTTGTAAAGTGATTTGACAAATTTTACAACAGTTTTTACATAACAATTTCAGTTGAAAATATTTTCTTGTTTTATACTTTTTAGAGCAAGATTTTTCAGTTGTTGGGTTTTAGTTTATCAAACTTATTTTTTTTATTAACTGTGATGCTGACGGTTATTTTCTGCGCTTGGGAGTATAGTATTATATTATCTGTGGCATGGGTGACACGTGGCAAGCCGATTTGCACGCCTTCACCCCTTGTCCCACATAGCTCACAATTATTTATTAGGGTTCCGTAGTCAACAATATAGTAGAGTTTCGTCACGTTCGTCTGTCTGACTGTCTTTCTGTCCGCGGCTTAGCTCAGAGACGCTTAGTACTAGAAAACTGGTATTTTGTATGATTATACATGTCATCCACGCCAACAAAGTAATAAAATAAAATCTTCAAAAAAAAATATTTTAGGGTAAAATAAAGTGGAGTGAATTTATTTCCGCCTTCCCCATCGTGAGAGGTGTCGTTAGATAGCTCTTAAAAATATCTGTGAGTCAGCACTGATCATTTTTCGATTTAGGAATCTGTTAGCCAAATATTTAGCTGGAAAGTGCCATTTTTTGTTGGAGTCGGGAAAAATACACAATAGTATTACCAAAATATTATGAGAGTAAAAAGAAAACTTTCTAAAGGATAACTTAGCGTTTGTAGGCTAGACAGGTTAATGAGCTAAAGCCGAAAAACTGAAAAAAAAGCAATAGAAATCAGGCGCTAGGACATTGCTGAGCATGGTAGGTAAAAAGTTTAGGTTATGAACATTATAGAATACTTAACAAAAACCTGCTATGCTATAAAAAATGCCCGATATGCACTTGGATAGTTTTTTAAATCTATTTTACATCCTAAAATATAAATAACTCGACGTTCTATAGGTACGATAAAAAAAATTGCAAAATAGTGTAAATAATAATACATCGCAAACTTTTGTTTTTTAGAGTTCCGTACCCAAATGGTTTAAAACGTGACCCTATTGCCGCTGTAACAACAAATAAAAAAAAATAAGGGGGTTTCTCTACTACAAACGTGTTTTTAGGCGATTTTTGTTCGATTTCTTGTTGTAGCTTTGTTATTTTATTACATCGTATTAGCGGGAACACTTACAAGCGTGAATATTGGGATGTTTATAGGGCATAAGCTATAAATAACAACAAATAATAAAGACTGGTCAAGTGCGAGTCGGACTCGCGCGCATTTAACACACTTCTGCGACGGTATTTTTATCTTAGTGGTACGGAACTCTCGGAACGCGAGTCCGACTCGCACTTTGCCGGTTCCTTTTGAAGAAAAATGCCAAACTCCACGCGAAATAAGTTGTGGGCATGGCTCATTTACCACATTATTGACGAAAATTATTCTGATATCACCCACGCGGACAGTTCAAAAGGAATATATTATCCGTTCTAGCGAATTTGTATAAATTCATGGTATGAAGCCTCATTGAAGATCGGCCGCCCACACAAGCAGGAATTTCTTATATATCGTTTGATTTTTGAATATTATAGATCGAATATAACATATAAATTCTGCTCTATTTATAATAATAGCAAGAAGAAGAATTTTTTTGTCTGATTTTATTCTTTGTGGCTTATTTTACATATACGCTCTTTATAGACATCTATGATAGACATGATGGATACAATGACCTATGCATAATCTTCTGCTTGAATTAATTAAATAATAAAAATACTATAAAACAAACTCAATAATTATAAGGTTTTTTACTCTACAATTTCTTACTCTAATAGAGCTGTTAGTTATAATACTAATAATGAGTATAGTGTTCCTGGAATTACTTATTATTTCGGTCAAAAATTACTTCGCATTAAAAACCTGTAATAAGATAAGTGTTACGTACTTAACTCATTTTCTGCATATCACTTTGCAGAAATTGCGTTTAAACAAAACTATCTCATAATTCCTGCCTGCCTGCTGAATATTATTTGTATTTCAATAATCTGTAAGAAACAAAAACTCGTTCAGTAACCAGTCAATTATCCTAAATAATTTATACATTCCAGTGAGCCATACAGCTGAAATTCCTTACGTTACAGCTGTTTCACGCTGGCTGAAGATAATTTAATGATTACTTTTAGAGGTTTGGTTTTTAAAGTGCAATTAGTCACATAAAAATAAGTACCTGGGCGACCGATCTATGCTCTGTATGATTAAAATATCGTCGGGTGAGCAAGGTATGCTTCTGAACAACAGATGGCGCTGTAAGTTTCTTGAACACATTACAACGCGCTAAGAAATATTAAAAAAGACGGTTATAACGAATTTTCCCAGACATGAGACCTAGCTAGATCGATTTTTTGCCCCCAAGCTGTTTACAAGCAAACGATTACAAATATTATATTTACATATACAAATATTACTCGTTTGATAGTATATGATGTAAATGAACATGGTATTGGAATCGCTGGAAATGTGCTGGTCTACCATTTGTGTTTTAACCTGACTTGTATATGTGCACCGTCCTTAGAAGTGATATTGACTTTATGAAGATCTCCATTTTCCATCCTGGATTGGCAGCCACTCAAGCTATACCACTTAGAGATGGCAAACACGGTTTTTTGACATCCTTAAAAACTATTAAACTGATGTGAAAAGAAAAATTTGAACCCTCCAATTATACCACTATGGGCAACATCTGCACTCTTGGATTGGCTGCCATTTTTATCCGGCACTGCTTAGAAATGGCAACCATGATTTTTTGACATCCTTATAAACTTATCTAACTACGGTGAAAAGAAAATGCAGTACATACCCCCAATTATATACTGTAAGGATTCCTTGTTGACTACGGAAGGAACCCTAAAAACTTAGGTAAGTACGTGAAATTACTATATCACAAAAATGACAAGACAATTCTAATGTATCAAAATCAGCTATTTAATAAATGGCAGACAGTTGTTACACATAAGTGTAGCATTGTTGCCCAAGCCAAGGTGAATCTTAACAACGGGCCTTCAGTAGCACTTCGTTGTAATTGTTTACAAGTAACAAGCACTACAAGTTCACAATTCCTTCCGGTGCCTCGTTAACATGGAAATAATATGCAGCCTATTGTCTTTAATGACAGGTTTCATAATATAGTGATTAATAAAATAGAGCTACAAACTGATGAATGCTTTCGCGAAATAACCATCAACTTACTGCCTTAAAATTTTACTGACTTAATTTTTCTAGTATTCATATATTTTAATTATTGATAGACCTTGAAGACAGTGATCATGTTTGCCTATTTGATTATTGTATGAGCCTATCCAAGAAAAGTTTATTAACTTGCGACTTGAAGACTTTTGTGTTAATCGGGATACAACAATGTATAGGTATCCAAACTAATATAGTAAGTGTGATGAAGGACAAATTTCTATATGATTTGCTCATGTCTGCCTCTTTGACTGATGATAAGGAGCATCCTCTAGAAGATACAAAAAATATTGGCGGACATCCACACCCCTGCGTTTTTGAGAAATTAAGTTTTAACTACATATTTTGAAATTCGACAATGAAACGTACACCTGGCAGACTATGACTATCTAAATATATACAATGTATGAAACCCCAAAAAAATGGTCTGCCACCATAATAGCCCTGCGTCGTAAAGCTACAGCTCTTCAAAATGCCAAAATTCACTACTTCGTCCCGTGATAATGCAGAGCCCTGCATGTCTGCCTCTTCGATTTTCTACATCTTCAGAAGTATTTTAAACAGGAGCCACAAAGGCAGACCAAAAAAACATTATTTAGTATCTTTTTTTTTTTTTTGCTTTAACTCAAAAACGCAGCGACGCACAGAAAAACTTGTAAGGACCAAATCGATTCGTATTGAGCTGATCTATCATCCCTATTAATATGAATCATGAGCAAATCATATACCCAAATTGCAGCCAGCACCCTAACTAATATAATGTGCCATATATATGCTATAAAAACCAACTAATTTAATAGGCTAAGTAGCAGAAGAAAAGGAAAGAACAGAACTTTGGCGTGCAGTATACAGAACGTCTTGCTATATATGCATGCATGACAAGGTAGAAATTAAAATAGTTATTACATATTAATTAATAATATTACATAATATTCATAATTATGAACATCGATTTAACTAGGCATATCAATACTTATTACTGAAAAAGCCTTATCATCGAAAAAGACGACAGCTTCTGTTAGTCACTGTCTAATAAATAAAACAAAATAAGTAAAGATAAATAAATATCAATTGTAGTTAATAGACATTCATTGAGAAACTCAAGTAGGTACACCTTAGTCTTATCATTTCAATATCAAAAGAGTTATTGAATGCTTAACAGATAAATTAATCAATATCAATAACGATTGCACGAAAGAATTTAACATTGAAATCGAGAGTAAGTAAATGTTGACTCATTGTGAATCATATCTTCAAAACCTTCAGTAGGAGTGAGAAGGTGTTATATTTATTTAAATACTTACTGTATTTTTCATATTTTTAAGAATTAAAAGCGGTTCCTGGTTTCAAACAATTTACTATGAGGATAAGGAAAGTAGGCAACTAGGTACCTAAGTACTCAATCAATTTTCATTATTACAAAAAATATATCATATCCTTTACTATTAAACGAGCAATATTTGTATATATATGTATATATATGTAATCGGTTTCTCGATAACGACTCTGACGATTTCGATGAAATTTTGTATACAGGGGTTTTTGGGGGCAAAAAATCGATCTAGCTACCTAGCTCTCCTCTCTGGGAGACCTCTCATGTCTGGGAAAATTCGTTTTCACCGTCTTTTTTAATATTTCTTAGCGTGTTTTAGTGCGTTCAAGAAACTAACAGCGCCATCTATTGTTGAGTAGCACAGC
The DNA here is from genome assembly GCA_947532105.1 of Athrips mouffetella. Classification (NCBI taxonomy): domain Eukaryota; kingdom Metazoa; phylum Arthropoda; class Insecta; order Lepidoptera; family Gelechiidae; genus Athrips; species Athrips mouffetella. The sequence goes on from OX383977.1 coordinate 15,913,318, forward strand.
TTGCTCACACGATGATATTTTAATCATACAGAGCATGTACAGTCAACGAGAGCTCAAGCTTGACACTCGCGGTACGACTATAGCCCGTACGTCTATTGAAATAAGAACGGTGCAAAGTCCAATGTGTCAAGCTTGATGTGCTCTTGACTGTACTATTTCATAATAAGATACAATAAATCCTGAAATCCTGGTAGTTTCGATGAAACTTAGATACTATACGGGAGTTTTAGGGGGCAAAAAATCTCATGTCTGGGAAAATAACCTTTTTTCCTTTTTTTAGCGTTTACCTCACAAAATCCTACAGCGCCATCTGTTATTGGGCTTCGGTTAAAATTATACAGAGCAAAGCTCGGTCGCCTACTTTACATTTGTATATTTATATATTTGTAATCGGTTTCTCGAAATTTAGTATACAGGACTTTTTGGGGGCAAAAAATCAATCAAGCTAGGTCTTCTATGTCTGGAAAAATTCGTTTTCACCGTCTTTTTAAATATTTCTTAACGCGTTTTAGTGCGTTCAAGAAACTTACAGCGCCGTCTGTTGTTGAGTAGCATAGCTTGCACAGGTACTTATTTAAATATATATGACTAGTTAGCAATTGCTAATGCGTCGAATTAACCCAAGGTAAGTAGTTAAGTAAAATGATAAGTAAAAGATTTTTAAATAGGTATGGGTCTTGTTAGCTCATGGAAGAACTAAAACGATTAAATCTTTAGAATATGAGTACCAATTAAATTTATGTGTGACCTTAAATACAGATTAACTAGACCCGTAATCCACATCATAGAGTCTTTATATTCTGAAGTGCTTATATTCATTAGATTAAAATGTCTTGCGATGACCTAATGATGCCTATTTTTTTATTTTCTTCAGAAAAATAAAAATTACTTGCCCTATCACGAAACTTACGTTAATTTATCTACTAAAATATAAAGAAGTCTTCCGATTCCGAAAAAAATAATTGTTATAGTAGAAGATAATAATGTACATAATTAATCAAAATTAAATTACGAAAATAATGAATTGCCAAAACAACAACATAAAAAAGACGTCATGTCATCAACGAAGACCGATGACCGTCAGATTGAAAAGGAGCATTCAAAGAAAGTTGAAAAGAAGACGCGCGAAACGATAACATAATCTAAACAGCAAGCAACAGTGCCAGCAGCATATCGCCGGTAAAAGTGGAGGGGAGAGTAGTCGCCACGCGATGCGACGGCAGTCGTACCTAGCCAGTAGAGTTAAGTCGGATTGCACGCCAGTTGTCATACGACAGCCATCGAGGAAAGACGCTTCGCCGCGTGTTCCTCTAAACTTCGACGACCACAGCTGAACTCAGAGTGTTGTTGCGAAGTGAAGTGATAGTGATGACTTTTGAATGGAACAGTCGGCTTTATTGTCTCCTGGACGTGCGTTGAAGTCAGAGGAGATGGAAAAGGACCGACTTGTTGAAGAAATAGTGCTGTTAGCATTGTTTCTGGTGTCAACGGCAGCCAACTCCCTGGCGTTGCTTGTGTTCTGCCGACGGCCCGGACTCAGAACTATCTCAAACAGGTAAGTTTCTATGCAAACTTAAACTTTATGATTGTTCACTTTAAAGATTAAACTGCGAAACTCCGAGTTGTAGTCTTGGTTATGGAAAGAGGCGATGTACGAAAGGAGGTTTTAAAGTGAGCAATCACAAAGAATTGCAAAACGTTAAATGTTATAACGGTTAGATTTCTACACTAGGTTATCGTAAAGGACGCCTGAATTGTTTCTTTATTTCTCAACAGCAAGGCTAACTTCAAGTAATTAATGCAAGATTCATCGTTAAGAATTTTAATGGTCGAGGCCTTTTCAATTGTTCATCTATATGAACCTATGTACTGACCATATAAAAATATTGAAAACTAAAAAAAAATGGAAAATTTTAAAAACTCGAAAAAAGTCACGCAACTTACCATGATGTCGTCAACATAAATGGATCTAATCAATAAGTTATCCGCAATAAAGACTAGTCTACAATCAATCTGACAGTTTTTAATTAAACTCACATAGCAACACAACACTAAAATTCACTACTTAGTCTAGTTTAAAATTCAGAAGATATTAATAATCCTTGTTTAAAAGCAGAAGAGCTCATAAATCATCTTTATTAAAAGAACTAATGCCCAAAGAGAGCTCATGTCAAAAACACTTAACAAAACTCATAAATTCACGCTATGTCGAGCTAAATGATAGGATGCAGAAAAACATAGGGATGATACAGGCAAATAAAATAAATAACATTTATATTTGCTTTTACAAAAGACAACGCAAAAATTTTGTCAAGGATTTATCAGAAAGAGCAAAAACGGATTTATTTAAAGCTAAGCCGAAAAGGACAAAACTCTTTTTGGCTTCTTTCTGTCCTGATCCTATGTTTTTGTAGGTGCACCCCTGATTTGGGTCGAAGCCAAAAACCAGAATTATTATTAGACTATTACTGTCGGTCAGTCGTCTACCTGGGCTCTTTACGGTATTACTAGCATAAAGATTGATTTATGTTCTTCAAGACTGATTTTCTTTGTTTTGAAACCGAGTTCATAAAGTAAAACTGAAAAGATTAGAGACAAAGCTAATACCGCTTGGAAAAAAATCACAATTGATTTAGACTAATATTTAGCTGTTAAAGACCTTAGGTTATGATATAAGAGAGGACCAAGTCGAGTTGAAGGTGAAACACAAGATGAGACACCGGTGCTACATTAATTATTATTGCTTTAACCTTTATGTCAAAGAAATAAGACAAATCAATAAAAAAGCAGAAGTAGCTCGCGTAAATAAGTTTATTTCCAAAAACAGTTCTGACTTTAGAAGGTCGAGTTCAAAGTTCTTTAAAACTAATGATAAAAATGAGTTCATAATATTTTCCCACGTTTGAAGTTCCAAAGAAAAAGAACCTTTATCAAAGCAGACCCTATAATAAAAACAGTTTGACGGGTTCTTACCATGATATGGATCCAAAAAAAATCCATATCGTGGTAAGAACCCGTCAAACTGTTTTTATAATAGTGTTAGTGACCGCGAAACTCTCAAACAATATGCAGACCCTATAATATAAAAATAGCTTAATTGTAGTGAAAAAACCGTCTGATTTTATACCGGTTCCAAGAGATCACCTCAGGTTTTAAATCAAGTTTAGAGCCCAAAGATACTGCAACCATTAATGGCTTCTCAATCAGCGGCTTTCGTCAGACCGAGGTCGAATTTGCCTTCTTCCCAACAATCAATATAACGGCATTTAATATCACGCAAAACGGTTACTACTGAAAATATACTACTATCTGTAGTCTTTTCAATTGATGATTTTCTCGTACTCTTTAATTTTACGACCTCGTCATTCGTTGTTCAACTTTTATTAGGTTAAATTACACGATCGGAAATGAAAGCCTGTAACGTTATTGGATCACTGTTTTTGCTTTTTCTTTGTTCCTGCCTTACAATTGTTTAAAGATGTCAGGTAGGTAACGTTTATTTAAGGTCACTTCGCTTTGAATTGTCATTTTATAGGCATTTATTGTTTTCTTTTTTTTCGTTTCTAAACATTAAATGAAAGCATTTTTCTATCAGTTGCATAGCAACGGTTTATTTAAGATGATAATTAGGTGCCTATTAGCCGATAGTGACATTCTTCATTAGCAATCAAACTAATTAATATAAGGAGAATATCAAGTTTTAGAGGCTCATAAATAAGGATGTTGTAATAATTGACAAAAAAGAACACTGTATTTAGTGGCGTATTTCCCAACTTAATTTCAACCAAATAATTAGATAACACATAAAATTTTCAACCTAATTATCCAATTAGAATATAGGTGAAATATTTAACATACTTATATAAAATCCCGTACAATTTTTCGCAAGATAGTCCAGTAATTATAGTAGTTAAGATAAAGTTACTTGCTTCATAGTGTCTTTAGCATTGATGTTTGGAATGCCTGAATGCAAACGATTGTTAGGTTCACCATTGACTCACCGTTAGCTTTAAAACTGTCTGGCATCTAGGTATCAGGTCGTAAACTAAATGACTGTGGCGTGGAAAATTTACAACCATTAAAATGAATAGGAACTTATATGAAACAAACCTACAATCGGTGGTGCCAGCATAATTATGTATACTCTTAGGTTAGAACTCATATGAATTACGTTCTTTCATGGCGCGTGTTCATGTAATACTAAAGAGATCTTTTTCAAGGTTCAGTAATCATCTAATGATCTCATTTAGGTGAAAAAAATAATTGTCAACATTGATGACAATATCTTGGGAGATAATAAGTAATATTTAGGTATGCTTTTGTATGGTTATTAGTATTGGTTATTATTATTCTACAATTTCCAAAGATTTGGCTGCTAATATAAAAAAAGAAACACCTTTTTTGTTTCTGTACGATACTGAGGAAACCAGATATTTCCAGCTAGAAACTAATGAGAACAATGCGAAACCCAGCCTGTTCTTAATGGCTGCCGCAAAAGTATCCGACGGGAAAATAGGACAGTCTGTTTATCGTCTTAGCAAGAATTTCATAAATAAGAAGCTGAACGTATCAAATTGTAAGAAAATGGCGCTTAAAAGTCATAAAGGTTGAATAGTTAAGATTAACAAAAATATTTAAGTGACAAGAAATCAATTCACAAAAGTCAGAAGCACAACGGGAGCTAAGAATAAACTTGTAATGATGTCTTTATATTTACATATCATATTCAATAAAATTAATATAATATGGAACTATCTTAATGACTTAGGAAAACTTCATGCAATCCCATTTGTTAATCATTTGTTTGATGTAAACAAACCATTATAAGACCGAATGATTATGATGAGTAGTTTGAGGACAATCTGAGTTCAGTTTTTTGCTGACTCATGGATCATTCGCGAATTTGATCTTGATCACTTTGTGTTTGAGCACAAAAAGTAGTTCAGCTGCAATTTGACCCGTCCGTCCGTTCTCAGAAATTCCGGCTTAAGTCAAAGCAAATTATTATATACAAAACTTGTTTAGCGATCAAAGATCAATAAGATACGTATGCTTCAAGTTCGGAATAGTAAATTAGTTATGATATCTAGCAAATAAGATTCAAAGTGCGTTCTTCTAACCACGTGTTTTAATAGAAAGCATAATTATAAACTATGTGTTTGTATTTATATCTCGCTTTCTATAGGACTATGACCTCAAATAATCTACGCTTACTGTTTATTAATATGTCTTTAGTTGTAAAGTTCCTACAGATAAACTTATATGAATGAATTAAATGCTGAAAACTTGCCATCCTATTTCTTTTTGTTTTATGTCACAAATTGTCTATAGCACCCACTGTCTTAATACTGGCATAATTTGACACCAAACTGCGTTGCCTAGAGAACTAAGATAGTAACATCTCATGAGTCGGTAATTTCACTAACTCCCTTATTATTCAGATTTGCACAAAAACCTACCACCTTGAAAATTTAAGGTAGGAACTATATAATAACTTTTGTGTACAAAAATATCTTAAAATATATCTTTGTTAGGAAAAACATTTATATCTATTACCTTCAAGTAGCTATAGCCTGGAAAGTGTGCTCGACTACGTTGATACTCGTAATATTTCCGTGTTACTATGTTTCCTGATATTAAAATTAGAGCTAAAGGAAGCTTACAGCTCTTACAACTTTCTAGCTTATGAAATATGCTAAAGAAATTAAATATATTGATATCTGAAATTAGTAATTTTTTTTAACTGTGAATTAAATAATTTTATTTTACTCATTAAAAACAGTATGAAAAAAATGTGCATCCTATTTCCAAAGCAAAACGAAATTTTGCAGATAAGATAGATAAATCTTAAGATTGGTTAGGTTAAGTATGGTCATCCAGTTGAGATTAATAATATGAATTTTTTTTTAACGATTAAGACATTGCTTTTGGATTTTGAACATCAAGTGGATTGGGAACTGATTCGCCAATATAACAACGTTCTATGGCCTATCCTATCACATCAGTGGCCCTATGAGTCATGACCCCACGCTAATAAATTCACTTGAGTTCATTTTCGTGGGAGTGCAAAGATTTGATGTTATAATATAACCATCCGGTTAGCAACAATGGGTTACTGGGAAACTGAATGAAAAGCTTTGCAGTTTTAAAACATATTCACGTTTAAACTTTTGTTTATTTTTTTTTATTAAGCATGATATGGTGTTGTTTTTGAAACAAAGAAATTCCCTGCCCTTGCACTTTGAAATATAGTTCACTCGTGCAAAAAACTTCTTATCGGTCGAGGATTTAGAAGATTATTTCGATGTTAGTCACTAAAAAGTCACTTCTCGATCGCGTGATAGACAGAGCTACATTAAAATTGGCAAATAACTTGTCAGATTACACCGATATCTCAGAAAATGTATGTCGTGAAGGGCTGATTTTGTTAGAAATTTCTTATTTTTTTACGACTTTTGGGACAGCTTTTATCTACCTCCTTTTAATATTGGAAATAGAACGTTTAGTCCGGTCCCTTATAGTCTTATATCGCCAAATTCACCAAGTTGCACCAAAATTTTCCAGGTACTAGTTAGGTACATAGCTCTCAATTTTTGATAGGAGCCAATTCTTGAATTTTGTATGGAATTCTTTTTAACTCAAGAATTGGCTCCTATCAAAAATTGAGAGCTATGTACCTAACTAGTACCTGGAAAAAATTTGGTGAAATTGTAAATCGTGTCTACGTGATACAGCTAACTGACCGCACTAGTTATTTTTCTGTAAAATAAAAGTCATAATTGTTAGGAGGAATGAAGATGTGACATAATTTTCTGGTTTCAATACGAGTAAGTGGACAATGGCCGATTCAATTTTATTCATTCAATTGTTTGAAGAGTTTCTATGGTTTTCTTTTTTCGTTTCGGTCATTGCAGTCATTCTTTAAAATTTTAAGAAAAATATATTTAACTTTATTTCATTCATATTTATTCTAATCATAAATATACTTTTGTGTGCTACACCTTATTTTTGTCGAAAATATTATTTTTCGTAATTTCGACTCGTGTAACCGAATTTCAAGTTTGAAATCAAAACTGTTGTGACAGAAATGCAAATTTCGACGATAAATAACTAAGTATTCAAGCTAGAAATAGTGTTTAATATTGTTAAGTATGTGAAAGTATGCGGTTCTTTTCATTCTATAGATAAGATAAATTTAAACATTTCGTCTGTATCTTACGTTTATTTGACGTAAAACGTGACTTTAGTTGAATTAGAAACAATTATATTTAGTAAGCTGAAAATGTCGAAAACTATTCTTTTAAAATAAAAATACCTGGGCGACCGAGCTTCGCTCTATAATAACCGCGTCAACATTAAAATATCATCGGATGAGCAAGCTATGCTACCCGCCAACAGATGGCGCTGTAGGTTTTTGTCTAGAACGCAAATGCTTAAAAACACGGGAAAAACGAATTTTCCCAGACATGAGACCTATCGAGATCGATTTTTCGCCCACGAAAATCCCCGTTCGGTAAATTTCATTAAAATCGTTAGAGCCGTTTTTGAGAAACCGATAACAAATATATATATTTATATATATACAAATATTGCTCGTTTAATAGTATAGGATATACAAAATAAAATTATCCTAATGTTTATCATGTCAGGCAAAATTAATACATTCATTACCTACAAATTTACAAATCTTCACTTCAGCGTATGCAAAAAAAAATAAAGACAAGTAATCAAACATTTCAAAATAAATAAAACATTTAGTAAAATAATGTCAAAATATTACTTTACATATCTCTATACATACATAATATCACGCCTTGTTCCCGTCGGGGTAGGCAGAGACTACAGTTCTCCACCTGCTACGATCCTGACATACTTCCCTTGCTTCCTGAACTTTCATCAATCCTTTCATACATGCTCATCGGTTTAGGGTACTTTTAACCTGGCCTTTTTTTTACATATTTTACATGTGTTATTTCTAATAAAGTTAATATAAAATCTTACTTTATTCATTCTGACATAGTGCAAGTCACTCCTATCAGCTCGTCGCCTGTGCTGTGTTGTGTCACATGAATGAACGAAGCAAAAAGGTAGAACAACTTTTTGAGGAAAAAGAGATGATGCCAAAGCTGTAAAAATAATCTTTATATTCAGCCAGTTTGTCTCTAAAAAATTTTATTTATTTCAAAACTCGTAAATTCCCTGTAGATACGCGCAAGAGTCATAAAAGTGACATCGTAGTGGCCATAAGAAAAAAGTTTTACGAGTATTCCTAATTCTTAGTGGAAAACTTTTTAAAAATCTGTGTGGCCAGTCTTTACTTTACACGTGGTTAAAATGCAAAAATGCATCGAAAACCTTTTTAAGTATCTCTAGGAAGAAAAGAACATTCCTCTATTAGAAAATAAATACATACCTACCAATATAATTTCTAAAATATCAATACATAATAATAGTCACGTAACTGTTAAAAGGTCCTGGTAATGCACAAATATATTTGAATGGAATAATTAATTTATTGAGTCAATATTTATTTAGTTTAAGAGTTAGTTATCTTACAGACCTACTTCTCGTAAGATAATAATAATTTATTGTCTTATTTCTTATTTATGATGCAACTCTTTTATTTTTCAATATAAGTTTCATATAAAGTTTAAATATTTGGTTTTATTATGAGTAGTGATTTTGTTTTCAATTTGAATCCCCTTAAGAATTTGTATAAAGTCTATAACGTACTTATTATCAAAAGCACTCAAATATTTATTTAGGTTTTATCGTTTCAGCTACTAAAAAATAAAACATGTCTTTGCTTCAGATTTCAGAGTTTATTGTGTAGTAACAAAGGTTTGCAATTAATTAATTTTTCATTATCATCATTATTTTGACAAGCCCGTTGGTGTGGTTGGTAGTGAGCCTGCCTCACACGCCGTGGGTCGCGGGTTCGATCCCCGCCCAGGGCAAACATTTGTGTGATGAACACAAGTGTTTGTTCTGTGTCTGGGTGTTATTTATCTATTTATGTATGTATATCAGTCTCAGTCAGTTTGGGATCAGATGACCTTGTGTGAAATGTCCCCCAATATTTAATTTATTTATTTAAATTTAATTATTTACTGAAACAAAGTAAGAAACTAGTTTTAAAATATACCTCTTGTAACATTAAAGTACCTGGGCGACCGAGCTAAGGTCTGTATAAATAAAATATCATCGGTAAGCAAGCTATGCTACTCAACAACAGATAGCGCTGTAAGTTTTTTAAACACACTAAAACGCGCAAAGAAATTATCAAAAAATCACTGTGAAAACAAATTTTCCCAGACATGAGACCTAGCTAGATCAATTATCCACACCCGAAAGCCAAAAAAAAATTGTAAATTTTATCGAAATCGATAGAGCCGTTTTCGAGAAACCGATTACAAATATATAAACAAATATAGGATAGAGTTGTACGTACTTATACATGCACGATCTTTTAGAAATAGTCGGTCAAGAACACATTTACGAAACGTTACAATTCAAAACTTTGCGATAACACTGCTTTGTGCCGCATACATTGAAATTATAGTTCCGGTAATTACCTTAAACTTGTCTTTTCATTCGGCAATGAATCTTAAAGTGTGGAAAATTCGTCTTCGGTTGGGTGTGCGCCAATTGTTGGCCAAATCTAATGAATGGAGTGACGACATCGCGTGAAGAAAATCTAATCGTGCGCATAAAGTGCGAGAAAGTTTTATACTAGTGTTTATGGAGGCTGTTAAAATGCTTTGTGTCTTTGTTTCGCCACAGATAATGTAGATAAATGGAGTTCTCATAGCAAACACATTAGTTAATCAAATGTATAAAAACCGCTAAGATTGTTATCTTTCTGTAACGGATCGTAAATGATATTGGTATTTATGTATTTATTATGATATCTAATTGAAAATGTAGGCATTCTTTCTTAAGGCTTTTGAAGCATATACGCACCAGAAAAAAGTATTAAATATCATTTGATTATATAAATATTTCATTGGTTAATTTACACTTCCTACTTGTGGTAGGTACGAGTACTTACCTACAAGGTTTTGTGTACTTGGTTGTATTGTATCGAATGTCTTTTTTTAATTCATAATCAATCGAGACTTTATCAAATATGCATTAAATACGATCAATTTGTATAGAGACTCGTAAATTTTTTCGAATTTCTAAAATTCTAAATACGGAAGAAGTTTGTTGCAACCCTATATCAAAACGATAATGGACTACACCGTTTTTTCAAGCACAGTGACCGAATTATCCAGGAAAATTAGGTCAAATAGCAAAGATATGGCTAATACAACATAACACTCCTTGACAGCAACACTGTGCAGATACAGACCTCGCACAAGTATGTCAAGAGCTTAGGAGAAGGCCCACTGTGTAATTTGTGGGTCTACTAGCCTTTGATTATAATTTCCTGTTTCATCTGAGAAGAATATTAAGTAAAATCAGTGTTATTTAACATTTATAAACAGGTTTACGTCGTTTTTGTTCTGTTAGAAAAGTGAAGAAACAAAACAAGAAACAAGAAATAATAAAGAATAAAACAAAAAATTGTGTGTAATCTGAAATTTGTGTGAAAAAAATTCTGTGTGTGATCGCCGCTCAAGAGCCGAAGCTAAGTTCGAAAATCAGAACGCCCATAAACCTAAGATTTGGTGCAGAGAAGAGGACATTATTACTACTAGAAAAAATAAAATTAAAAGCATCTAAAAATCGGTTACCTAATGCATACTTCCTACACTTTTGCAATATATTTCTGCACTATACTCGTATGTTACTTGATTTAGTCGATTAAAAAAAAATAAGAGTAATGTATCTGGAGGAGTTTAAAAAGTCACTTAAACGCTGCTATTGATTTTAAAAATATTTAAATAAACAAACAAATAAACAAAAATTCATAAAATCTGTGACTCAATTCAGGGGCATCAAAACAGCTTAACGTGACATTTTTTTACATCTTCAATATACAGAAAAAATCAATTTACAATTTTATAATAGTAAAGAGGAAGTTATTTGGCTGTTTCTGCGCATTAGAAATAAATCTGTCAGCTAAAGCTGAGGTGCGAATTTTCGAACTTAACTAGAATTTTAAACGTGTTAAAGAAACACATTTAGGGACTATATTAAGAACAAAAGGTACTTTAAGTACTATAAGATAAACATATTATCATGTTTTTGGAATTACTTGTAAATGTGCTGTCAAATAATACTAATGGAACGCCATTACAACATAAGTATTTTTTGTTGTTTCAAAGAAACAAAAGATTTATTATACAATTGAATAATAAAGTACCTCACTATGATCTCAGAAACACATTGTTATAGAATATTTATAATTTTTGAATTAATGATATACAAGTAAAGTGTAAAATATACTTTTTTTATTTTAATTCTGCGGTTATTAAGTCAGTGTGTTATATGAAGTATATAGGCCGAAAGTAAGATTACAATACAAAATACAAATACAAAATTATTTATTTAAAAGACCAAAATTACAAAAATTGTTAAAACTATGATACCCACACTAGGCAAAGCCTGTTTTGCGGTTATCATAACAAAAGCATTTTACATTTGGACACATCTTGACAAGAAACAATTAATTTATTGATGTAAGTTACATAGTACCTAATTGGAAAAACAATAATAAAATAAAAAGAAAATATAAAAACGAAAACAGTGTGTGTGTGTGATGTTTGTGTATGTGTTTGTATGCAAGCGTCATTATTTTAAGGGAATCAGCATATTTTCCATCAATTCATAGGACATACTTAATAGTTGTTGTTTGACTTTAATTTTTAACATTTTATTGTAAATGAAGGGGAACATAAGTGGCGGAAATCGAGTTGCAAAGTTGGTTTTTGCACTCTTTAGACGTACCTTAAAAAGTCTCTTGCTGTAGAAAGTATTATAATTTTGAATTTTTTTCATAATTTGGATTTAACATACCTATCCGATTTGCCAACTGCAGTTGCCCAATTTTGACAAAACCACAAAATTTCGAATCAAAGACCAAATATGAACGCCGCCATTTTTAAGCTGGGATATAAGCGACACTCCAGCGCTAACGGCATTTACTTCAAAACGTTTCGATCTATGTCAGTCGATGCTAGCATTATCTATCAGTCGCATTCCTAAAGACCATTTAGATAGGTACAAGCGCATGTAGGAGAGTCACTTTGTCTGTCATTAGCATTAGTGTTGCCCAACGTGCACTTAAGTTTGTTTACATATTGCTCTGAGGGCAATGACATCTATTTGCATATTAATTGATTGGGAAAATTTCGAGGGAAATTGGGAGATGTTAGTTAAGTCTGTAGTCTTTGAGAAAAGCAAAGATACATAGGTGCTATCGACTTTGAATCATGATCCATCTTTAGCTCTTTTTTGTACAGACAAATATATATACAATTAGTGTAGAAACACACCAGCTGATGTTCCGCGTCGGAACGATCCGCGAAGGATCTTTTCGTCAAGTCTGACGTATTCGAGCGGAATTTCCGAAAGGTCTTGTCACTTGTGACATTTGCTTTGTGGCTGCGGATCGTCGCGGTTCCGATGCGGAATTTCCGCAGGTATGTCACTGTACTTAGTTCGAGTTTCACATAAGATTGCATGTAAAACAGGATAGGTGTACGACGACGAAATCGCTGAAAGTACCTTACCTATTATTTTAGTGAAGAGCGGCCATGATGCAGCCACACGTCACAATATCGGTTGTCGCTAATGGCGAGGATTTTGCATGACCTCTTTCCGAAATGACATGGAATTTTTTCGTTCCCATTTAAGTCAACTCAACAGATAACGGAGTCAGTCTATCAGTATTTATAACCTATCAAGGCATTTCGTGTTTTGCTTTTCATAAATATGATTGCATAGGATGCTTTTTAGTTTTGAAGAATTTTCTGTTTCTGTTGGGATCGTTTCTAATATTCTTTCTAATATTTTAGGAAAAGATATATCAAAGAAAAAACGTATTTTAAAATAAGCTAATTAAAGAATGATGAAACAATTAAGTAGCACTCTATGTCACGTTTTTATATCGTGGTTGGGTTCACGCACCTTACGTTCGTTACAATTGCTAATTTCACCTACTTGGCATCGAACACAAAGAAAGCCATTTACAAACCTCCTTACGTAACAAATTGTAATTTATTTATTGATGAAATTGATACCCACTCACTTTTACAGAATAAATTAATTGAAAATACCTAAATTGTAATGATAGATTGCTTGAAACAAAAATAAGTTTGGTCGAAGTAATTTTTTCACTTATATTTATAATATACACGTTATCCTTAAAACATGTTTCTGAACGGGTACTTAAAATACATACACAGGTCTTTGCATAACATTAGTAACAGTTTTTGCAAAATCAATCAAATAGGTGACAAACACATGACATAAAAACTTCGAAGTCTGTGATTCTTATCTATTATTAGTATTAGCACGTATTAGCAACAGTTTAGGGAACACTAAACGTCAACATCCGGCATTTTGACAGTTTGACAAATGGCGCTTGTCAAAATGACAGAAAAGCTTTCTTCCTCTCTCTCTAGTCAGACGGAGGTCCAAAGTCTCATAGGAACAACTTTCATAGAGCAATGTTGTAGAGCTGAGTGAACATGAATGATTGTTTTCGTTTGATTGATAAGTCTGATTGAAGTGTCAAGCTTTTTATTTGAATACTTGCATCCAGAAATAACCTTTATGCCGTGCCATGCTTCACTTTAAATACACTGATCTATTATTCAGACATTTTAATGCTTTCCTGTCCGTATTCTCGTAGTTATAGGGTTTAGTTTCCAATACAAATGTCTATCGATTATGAGTTTGACGGGCGTCAGAAACAGATTCAACCGCTGCTACGAGTATAGTGTAGTCGGTCAATGACCACGATAACTAACAAAAATATCGAGTATATAAAAGCTCTAGGCTGCTGCTGCTTAGCTTTCATTAAAGCGTTCGAAACAATGTTGAGCCTTATTCAAGAAAATGTCTACCTGTTTTCATCAGATTTTAAACAGATAGAGTACCTACTTAATTAATTAAATCAGTGACATTTGTCTAAGTGCTTTATAAGCAGTTTTTCTAGCTATTTATACTTAACAGGAATTTTGCTAAGGCCTATGCAAAAATATATCTAGCCTCTATGTAAAACATATAATAATATCATTTTATCTAAGTACATTATTCAGAATTGGCTAAAAGCATTTACTTCCCAAAACTTGACAATGAATTTTGGATTCAATTGTACTTATTTTAAACAAATGTTTCTTTGTAAATTGTAACGTGGTGTTTCAAAGTATATTATTTCGGACACCATGTAGAATTAATTCAAACTCATTGTTACGAACGTTGATTAACGACATGAATACCGTGACGTATACATGAACGAATGTTGGTAAGGCTATTTTAAGGTACGATTTGTATCAAATTCAAGGTCAGATTCGGTGTATTTAAAGAACAAAAAGACAGAATAGAATGTAATGATTGCCACACAAAATTTCGATATTCATTATTTTTTTTGTGAACCTCACTAAATTATACCACATCCTACAAATTATGTTTTTGCAGATTTGGCTTTATTACTCGCTATTTTAGGCAAAGCACCAATAAAAAATATATACTCGATGAGAAAAAACTTTCACTCGTGCTAAAAATATAATTTTACAACCCGAGCTAAAAATATAACTTTATAATAGTTGTAGCCAACTTTTATTTGTTAGCTAAGTAATTTTGAGCAATTATGTGTTTTTATATGGACTAACTTCTTAAGATGAAACTTGGGGATTTGGGATAGTAATATAAAAGATAAACTGCATTACGATATTTTGAAGGAAGTATAGATCGTTACAAGAGCAATAAAACATATTATTGAAAAATTATATTGAACATAATAATACAAATTGACTTTAATAAGTTCTACGAACTTCTAAAACAAATTGCGTGACTCAAGAGGGCGGATTTTGATTTTGATTTTCTGGTACGTATGCTGTGCTGTGGCGAACTCGGAAATCAAACACCGTAATTTTTCTGAAACATCGATATCATGTTAATTTTTTACACAAGAATGAATATGACGTCAAGGTGCAAATTACATTTAATTTGCAAAAAATCAATCCAGCAATCTATATTTGGTAGAGTTATAATCATATAACTAGGTTTTTTGCGAGTCGTAACTAAAATGGCAAGAACTTTAAAGTCATGACTAAAATATGTATAGGTGGAGACAGAGCCGTTGCAAGGCGAAGATTGTTGAGTAAATGAAATCTGAATTCAATCGGAACGTACAGCTCTAACTATAGAATAAAGTTATCAATAAAAGAGGATAATAAGACTTCTTTTTATACTTTAAGTCACATAAGTATTTATTGTTTTAAAATCAGAACCGCATCTTTGTAAAACATTAATTATTTTCGCGAGTATTCACGATAAATAAAAACCATATTTTTACGCATCTACGTAAAAATAAACACGATATAAATCCATAGAAAATGTTTTAATTGTGGTGATATTAACTCTATCTTATTCCTTTCTACGATCCTGTCTATGATCAAGTTGTCCACTCACACTTGTATAGAGATCTGTTTAAGATAATCTAATAGTAGGTAGTTAAAGCTACCTGGTAACTAAAGCTACCGTAGGATTGGTTCATATGGCCTTCGTTCTTGTCTTACGATCTACCATCGACGTAACATCACGATCACGCATTGTGTAACGTTTTAGTTCAATTATCCATACGTACACAAATATATAGGGTGAACATAATTTTAGCATGTTGTTGAGACCATCAAACTGAACAACAACAACACCAACTTTTCCTAAAGAACTTAGGTCGAAATCGTATTGATTTTCGTTTTTAGACCTAAGTTTCTTCGGAAAAGTTGTTATCTTCATGGTCTTAGTCACATGCTTAAACTTTGACTCCATTTCGATCATTATTGAAATTTTAGTCAGTGCGTCAAAAGTTCTCAAATTACTGGACCGATTCAAACAACGACAAAGGCGCTTAAAACTGCATTCGTGCAGTTTCTGTTGTATAAACAGAATTGAAACACTTTTATTAATTGATCTTCTTGAATAAAACAAGGCAAAGTAAGTAACTATATTGCACTAAAGTAAGATACATTTTCGAACTCCCCGTTGAACTCGGTCCAGTTCAAACTCTACGCGAACGAAAATGTGAGCACAGACAGTATAAAAATGAAATAGGTTAAACATTGTTATTGATGGAAGACAACTTTTATTCTGTGCCTACTGCCTAGTATAAAAGACTTAATTCCTAAACTTAAATAAGGCGAATATCATGACTTATTTATTTCGAAAATTATAAAAGTTTTAATCGAATTTGAAGGTTGTATAAGTTATCTACCGTAAAAATTCTAAGGAAATATATTTTTTTATAATATTTATAATCCAAGTCACATGTCAAGTCACTCTTGATCAATTCAAAAGTCTCTACACAAATTAACAATCGAAATCCCCGCTATTTTTGTCGATGACTGTATCGCTCATATTTGCAGCTAACTGTACAATCGCATGCGATGCGACATGGATTGTTTTTGGTCGATACGCGAATATTGTGACCGGATTATACAGGATAGCACGACAGTGAAACTTGAAGATATAGGATGTTGTTTTTTGTTATTTTATGCGGAAATGTAGAGAAAATGGAAAATACTGCAGTTGAAATAATATAGTTTGATTAGTATGACAGCAGGGCGGAACTATGCGTGAGAGCAGGACGGAGCGATACGTGTCTCTATTGCTCCATCTTGCTAAGCTACATTATTCTCACTGTAATAAATATCTAATAGCGACTATCTTACTGATAACATAAAGCCTAAACCAATAGATCAATAGGTATAATAAAATATTGTATAGAAGAATTGATAGAAGTTATTTATGTGATGTAGGAAAGGACTAAGGATTTAATAATTCTTTTAAAAGTAATCCTCTAAAGGAAATGGATGTTAAATAAAGGATGCTATTATTGTTGGACTTTACTCGTACAGTCGTACACTTTCGAGTATTTTTTACTAAGTATTTATAAAAATTATTGTTAAAAATAATCACTCGAAAGTGTTGAACCGTATTTTATAAGGTGGAGATAATAGATTTAGCATTTGAAGCCGTAATGTAAGTAATCTCCTAAACCACCGAATAAAAAGCTCAATAATTCGTTCACGGCGAAGGTCACTCATTTATTGATTGCTTGTTGCCATCTTCGGCCACCGGCGGCCATTTTGGACTAATTGACCGTTAATGAAGTACCAAGAACACTATCGTGATTTAATGTTGCTTTCAGAAAGACATTTGTTTGGTTCTCTTTTGTTTCTTTTGAATTTGGAATATTATTGTTTTTGCAGGTAAAAAACCGTATATTACCTATTTATTGTTATCAATTCACTTTAATTTAAAACATGTCAAGAGATTCAATTCTTTATACACTATTCTACATCGGTTTTTTCGAACAAATAACAGCTTCTTTTGCGTGCCAATTTGAAAAAGCACGTGAACTAATTTTGACGCATAGTACAACAGATGACAACGTTATTTATTTGGTGGTATTAGCAAAAAATATATAATATTATGCTAAATTAGTTTAATGGACGCTATTTTTATACTTTTAAAAGCTGATCTAGAGAAGTTAATTATATTTCGAATCAGTGATTCTCATACATTATAGAACAAGTAAAGCTTGACACTTGCGGAACGACTCTAACTTACGTTTGAAATAAGAACGGTACTATGTCCAATTTGTTGAGTTTGATATGCTCTTGTTACTTATAAACATTTTATTCTTTCGACTTTTACAGGTATAATTGCATAGATATAAACCACCTTGGTCACTAACCCTTCGTAGTTCATGTAATAGTATTATAGTATTACTACAACAGTTGTACAAATAATATAAAGCAGAACACTCAGAAGAATCAAGTGAAGGCATACTCAAATACGATACCTATAATATTTATTAATATTCAAAACATTTTTTAAACTTATTACAGAATATCTAATGTAAGTTTTACTATCAAATAAATCGTTTACAATGCATTAGTCATAGATTGTTAAGTAACCATTAAAATGTCAACGTTATCAGTAATAGTTACAGATACTAGTTACAAATTGTAACAAGTACTCAAAGGCCGTATAACTCTACAAAGTTAAGACATTGATTGAAATGAGATAATTAGTTGAGGAAGTAAAGGTACGATTTGAAACCGAATAGTTAGCGTGCACAAGGTTTTTTAACAAAGTTTAATAGAAATTCTTAATCTAGGCCAAATATATTGCAGGTTGCAAAGACAAAACCAAGGTTTTTGTGAAATAATGGGTTCTTTTGATTTATGATACCAAAAAATCGTTAATTTACTTTAGAAGGGGTTCCTACATACATACATACATACATAACATCACGCCTCTTTCCCGTTGGGGTAGGCAGAGACCACAGTCCTCCACCTGCTACGATCTTGACATACTTCCCTTGCTTCCTGTACTTTCATCAATCCTTTCATACATGCTCGTCGGTTTAGGGTACTTTTAACCTGGCCTTTATTCAGAACGTCCTGAATTTGGTCCTGGTACGTTCGCCTAGGCCTTCCCCTTCCAACGTTTCCATTCACTCTCGCCTGGTAGATCTCTTTCGTCAATCTTCGTTCATTCATCCTCTCTACATGACCAAACCATCTCAGCATCCCTTTCTCGATTTTGGTCACTACGTCTTCTTTTACGCCACACCGAAGGGGTTCCAGCCGATTAATAGGCATTTGTGCAAGATTCGCACGATATGGAAAAAACTGATTAAATATGTTATTTGCGACAGTTTATATAGAATTTTCCTACAAACTTTAAAGTTTTTTCTTAGCTACGCTCAGGATTCTTCTTTTAGAATCCTAGAACCCTTCGCTTGCTTGACTTTCAATACAAGGCACTCGCGCCAAATAACAATTTTCCTGCCTTGCATAACAAATAACTATTGTTGATAATTTTCTTTAGGTACAAGTTTTATAAGTAATCTGCGAATTTAATATGTCTGTGTCATAGTCATAATATCATCTTGAGTATTGGCCAAAGTATTGTATTAAACAATATGCTCTATCAATAACACAGTTTTCGTTCAAGTTTTACAGAGAAAAGAGCGCTAACATGACATGATACTCTGATCTTTTCACCTGAGCTAAAAGCATTCTGCCATTTGCAGCAATAACAATATCCATCCTTATTTAATAGGTCACAGTTCTTTTCTACTAGCTTTTCTCAGTAAAGCCTAGATCCTAAACAAGCCTCTTAAGAGAACCAAGAACATAGAAAAAAAGAGAATCGATATAAGTAAGTAAGATTTGCATTGAAAACGAAAATGAATTTGAAATAGTTGATAAAACGCACGTATGGTTCGACCAAGGATATTGGACCTCCTTGCTTCGCTCGAAATAGAAACCGTGCAAAATTATTTTACTATGGGATGACATCTGCCAGCATGTCCCAAATTGCAATGTCATATCATCATCGATCATAATGAAATATTTAAAATAACATACATACATACATAAAATCACGCCTCTTTCCCGTTGGGGTAGGCAGAGACCACAGTCCTCCACCTGCTACGATCTTGACATACTTCCCTTGCTTCCTGTACTTTCATCAATCCTTTCATACATGCTCGACGGTTTAGGGTACTTTTAACCTGGCCTTACTCAGAACGTCCTGAATTTGGTCCTGGTACGTTCGCCTAGGCCTTCCCCTTCCAACGTTTCCATTCACTCTCGCCTGATAGATCTCTTTCGTCAATCTTCGTTCATTCATCCTCTCTACATGACCAAACCATCACAGCATCCCTTTCTCGATTTTGGTCACTACGTCTTCTTTTACGCCACACCGTTCTCTTATCACACTATTTCTAATCCTGTCACTCAATTTAACACCAATCATACTCCTTAGCGCTCTCATTTCCACTGCATTAATTCTACTTTCATGCTTCTTCTGCCATACCCAGCTTTCACTGCCATACATCAGTGTTGGTACCAAAACTCCCCCATGTCAATGCCAAACGAGCCTTGTACAAACAAAATAACCCTACCAAATTAATAGAACGACGCCTACACTATCTTGTGACGAATTATTTCTTTATTTCTCCTTCTATTATCCTTCCTTTTCAGTGGTTTTGACCATGTTTTGACAGCTTATTTTATTAATACTGCGTTCCACCGTGATTCAACTTAGTTTAATAAATATCCGTGTGAATTTATTATAAACAATAATATTTTTTATTATAAAATAATACAGCTTGTTTTTTTGAGTTGGTTTGTTGAAAATTTGTGTGCAATAAATTATTCATATCTATTTTATAGTTGGACAAAGATTCGCAGTATTTCTTGTTTCTAGGGTATTTTCTATTCTTAAGCTACCAAGTACATATATTAATAGCACATACAGAAAAAAAAATACTTAGATTTTCACAGACAGTTTCTTTCAGTGAACGTCTTTTTTACTCATCAATTGTAAATTACATAAAAAAGTCGTCACGAAAAGGAATCACAGGCTATTAAACTTGACATCAACTATTATTGTAGTAATCGTTTAAACTCGAATCATTAATTGTCCTTTTGTATAACATTCTCACGAGATGATCGCAAAAAATCGATTATTTCAATCGTTCTGTCTGTCAACTCGGTTACAATTACAATCACATTACAATGATAAATGAGGGTTCTTTTGTATTAATTTTGTTACATGTAAGAAGAACGTTCAATAAGTTCATTAAGACAATTTTTGAAATATTTAAACCAGGTTTCTGTCCCCAACATTATTGGCGCCAAAGACAAATTAATTATCGAAGGATTAGTCCTTTGAATTATTTACTTGATTGAAGTCCAAAGTTCAAGTAAATAACTAAACGAGTTAGTGCTTGATAGTTTTAAGAATAACCACTCGTTACCATTTTCCATAATTAAGTAGTTATTTAAGTGAATTGCACCATGTGGTTGCTATTAAAATATATAATAATACCATGCCACGTGTATTCTGTGAAGCCCCTTTGATTGCCTTGAAAATATTGTGCGCAATGATGTAACTGAAAATCAAATCACCAAATGACAATCGGTTATAAATATTCTTAGAATTATTGTCAAATAATTTTATATTTTATCTTACATTGCCTGTCTCAGTTATGTAATAAGTTACAAGAATTAGCAAGTTAAGGTTTTTACAATAGAAAAAGTATTTTATCGATCATTGTTAGAAAATAGTACCTTCATCATTTTAAAGTGCGAGCAAATCCTTGAGCCGTTTTTTGAACCGGACGTGACAAAGGCAAATTTACGTCTTTAGCTTAGTAATACAATCTGTTAGACGAAAATTTAGCACGAGAGCCTGACTAATTAAGTTCCAACCATCTTTCAGCTATTATCAATCTAAAGGATTAAAATCTTCGAGAGAGATTAGTGTGGTGATGTCAAAGTTACTCAGTATATTACTCATGATGTCTTCCAAATCTAAACCTTCGGTCAACCATTTTAAGGTTTAAATTATCTCATTTTTGTGTAACGAAATTCGAAGATTTAGTTACTTCATCCACTCTTAAAATTTCTGTTTAAAATGGTCGCATCATTCTAGACACCGCAGTTTTCAAGAAATTTCAGCACAACAATTTCTAACTACATTTTTTATTCCGAAGTTTATTTAAAACTAGCTGGTGCCCGCGACTTCGTCTGCGCAGGTTTATAAATTGTAGCCTATGTGTTATAAGCTATATTATTGGAAGGTTTCATTAAAATCCATCAGTAGCTTTTACGTGAAAGAGTAACAAACATCCATCCATACTTACAAACTTTCGCGTTTATAATATCAGTAGGAAGGATATAGTCACAATTCATTGAAATGAGCTACGTACGGAAAGTTTTTGAATTGTACGTAATGTACTACCGTAAGTATCTCGTATTCTTTGCAGATAATCACAAGAAGTTAGAAGTATATTTTACGAGGAAAGTATATTTTATTCTGATAATGACCATCGGAACAAATATTTCATCTTATTTTACAACTACATGTGCGACGCAGTAGGGTAGTAAGTTATCGTGTGATATAAATTTATCACTTTATTTATAACCATTTCGTGACTGATTTAAAATATATTTTATAGAAATATGAAACAAGCATATCCGAATCTATTTCGCTCACTTCTCTTGATAGCAAAGATCATTTACAAAGAATTTTATAGTATTTACATTGCCATTTCCGTCCGTGTAGTGCTAACCCATCTCTACCCGTGGGTGTCGTAAGAGGCGACTAAGGGTTTACAAACCGGTGGGTGGGCAGCTGCATCTTTCTGTGTAACAACAGCGGTCCCCAGCCGCAACGCTTACAAGCGTGGTGACTATGGTAAGGCCCCTCCTAAGAAACACGCGTTTTTGCTGGAGTTCTGGAGGGAGCTTCCTGTCCTGCAGTGGACGTTTCATGGGATGTTATGATGACATTGCCATTTAGATAACATTGCCATTTAGATAACATTGCCATTTAGATAACATTGCCAGTTTCCAAGTCAATAAAAGAATATTTTTGTGATATTTAAAAGTAAGTTTTTGAATTTGCAACTAGAACAAAAGTTTTTTAGGCAACAAGATTGTCTAAAATCTACAAGGAAGTACAAATCGCATACATTAAAATCCACAACAGTCAGACAAGTCGGATATTTGTTATAGTTAATACATTTCCTGCATAAAGTGCTAGTATGCTATTTAATAGTAAATACAGGATGTTTGTATAGAGTCGGCTCCTTTCGACCATTGTTATTTGCAAAGCAATGGACCCTAACAATAAACCTTAAGAAAAATACCACAAGAACAATGTGTTTATACGAGTACAGAAGATGTTTACTGTGATAACATACGCTGTAAATGATAAATGTATGTCACGGGTGTCAATTATATTTTTTATATATATTTTTATATTTTTGAGTACAGAGCTCGTGCCAAATAATTTTTCGAACATCAATCATAAATACGTAATAATACAACTGTCAACTCTACAAATCTTTTTATTGAAAATATACTTAAACATAATTTTAGGGCACGCTAAAGAATAACACAAACCCGTTCAGATCACTTTTACAAACAAAATACAAATTCAAAATCTAGTACAATTGATTTACCTAAAAACTAGGATGCGAGACCCTGTCCAGAAAGGGCGAATTCGCCGCGATTTACTCGCGCGTGTTTCGCGCGTTCAACTGGACGCAAACAAGGCGCTGCTAGTATCTCGACTCGCGCGAGCCGAGAAAATTCGCGCGATTGTGGACGCGATGTATTGACGCCCAGTACATCGCCGACGCGCGTAGAATCTCGCGCGTAACAATTCGCGGCGAATTCGCCCTTTCTGGACAGGCCTTAGTTACTATACCTCAGAATGGACATATTCAAATGGGGTTTCTAATTATACATACCGGTGGGTGGGTGGGTTTCTAATTATACATACCGGTGGGTGGGTGGGTTTCTAATTATACATACCAATAGGGTGTTTACTAGGACCTTTTGAAACTTTAACTGGATGGTGCTGCTGATCATCGTTAGGAAAATGGAAACACTGATACTAAATACACTACTAATGTTTTCTTTAATTAACACTATGGATGGATATATTTGAAATAAATTTTTGAATTTGAATTAAACGGTCACCCAGTATGAAAATTATTAAATCACTTTGATTACTACTGTCAAATGTCTGTTACATAATTTCTTCTAAAAAGATTACATTTCTTTTACAAAGCCGTAAAAAAGAAATTACAAACAGTGTCGAGCGTGCCACCTATCGACACTTAAAAACACGTAGTTGACAAAAGTCATAGAAAATTGCCTATTGGGAAGAACAATGGGTCTTTTTAGTCAAACAGCAGCCTAAGCCCGTATTCCTCGTGAGCAAAGTCATAAACAAATATAATCCTGTATAAAAGGCATTGAACTATTGGCAACAGCGCGACGACAGAATATCAATGTCAAATTTTGACATTTGCAAAACTAAATTAGACAGAAGAGAAAGCTCATTTGGTTATTTTAGGAACTGACCAATCGTTATTTCTAAGAAAAGTATGATTTCAATTTTTAGTACTTTTCTAAAAAACCGGCCAAGTGCGAGTCGGACTCGCGCACTGAGGGTTCCGTACCACCACATAAACATAATTGTATTAGTTGAAATTACAGAAAGTCAATGTGCTAGATTTTTTGAGTCCGACACGCGCTTGACCAAATTTTATTATTTGTTGTTATTTTATAGCTTATGCACTATAAACATACTAATTTTCAAGTTTGTAAGTGTTCCCGTTTTTAAATAGAACTAAAACAAAAATCGCCTCCGCGACCATCCAACTTGACCCCTCTCTTATATGAATGTTCTTGAAACGGGAGCTCACCACAATTGGTTACCATTAGTTGTTAGAAAAGTTGTAATATTTAATGATTTCAGACTTTTCCCATTATTTGTACTGTGAGACCTAGCTTCTTGCCAAATTTCATAATTTTAGGTCAACGGGAAGTACCCTGTAGGTTTTGCATTTTTGAATAAATGTATGGAGATGAGGACATAAAATGCCAATCTTTTGATTGCGTCGTTGTAAAAAATTTAAATTTGCAGATCTTGTGTGGTTCATGGATCCTAATATATGGTATTAATTTCAACCTGATACCTTTACCCGTTCGTGAGATAAAGGGTCTTGACAGACAGACAGACAGACAGACAGACAGACGGACAACAAAGTGATCCTATAAGGGTTCCGTTTTTTTCTTTTGAGGTACGGAACCCTAAAAATGAAGGCCTTGACACTTTTGCTCTTTCAAACGTCAAACGCTAAAACAAAAACAAGAAACGATTTTAAAAGTAGGTTGCAATATCATTTTTCATTTATTCTAAAAGATGAATTGACCTAAAAATTAAAGTGTTATTTCTATATTTCCAGGAATTTCCTTTGATAATGGCCTACTGAACTGCGTCGGGTAATTTGAAAGATTAATACGCAAATCTGTTAATAAGGAAAATGGGTATAACCCACTTTTTGAATAACCTTGGAATATATTTTAATAAAGCTTTGAAGATATTAAATTGAAATAATGGAATTTTCTTTATTTTTTCTCTAGCTCTTACACAAGTGGGAAATTGACAGTTATTGAAGTTTAAACAGTTTTTAGCGTTAGATATAAAACAGTGAAATATTTAAATGAACAAAGAAATGAAACAAATATTTCTACTATGGATTTTCTATTTCAAATTATAAAAAACCACAACCAAAGTCGGGACCTGCTACTTCTTTGTTTTGTTAAGTATAACGATCTCGGTATACATATAGAAAAAACATAGTCACGTCTGAGATGGTGATTTTTAGATCTTTTCATATATTTCTTGTTATTTAAAACGTGTTCCTACAAGGATTTTCTTATACCTTACTGTTTACACAGCTTGAGACGCTAAAAGTCGATTAGTTACTTCATTAACTTTCAATTTTCCACTTGATTGCGCCAAGCACTTCTCCTTCCTAGTACGAAGCCTTCAAATTGTTAGGAAGTTCTATCTTTATTAGAGTTTGAATAGAACAGCTTAATTAGAAAAAAAATTACTTTAAAAACTATACTTACAGACACTTCTTAAAGAAGCCAGCCTCGTAATCTTCTGTCAGTTATGAAGTCTCCTACTAGCATAACTATCAAGTGTATTTAGAAGCCGGGATTATCGGCTTACCGTACCTTCCAAATCACTGACGTGGTCAGCTCGTGACTGCTTTACCATAAGTTGGTCCGTCTTTCTTATACAGGGTGTAAGGGACAGTCTTCCGAAAACTGAAAGGGCATGTTCAGACAATGTTTCTGTACAACTTTGCCAAAAATATAACTTAAGGTAAGAAAACAGAATCAGCTGCTTCATACAAAATTATAAACTTTATTTTCCAGTGTCTGTTTTTCATACTGTCATTCTGATTTTCATTTCCTGAGGTTATGTTTCTATGGAAAAAATATCAAGATTCGTTGACTGTTAGAACCCATTCTGGGGGGTGATCGTGGTAATTTCAACGATATTACCAAAATAAAAACGTTTGCCTCAAAAGTTATGTTAAGTCTTAACTAAGTATTTTAGACAAACGTTTTTGTTTTGGTAATATCGTTGAAATTACCACGATCACCCCCCAGTTATCGAAAGTCTGATCCTTAAACACTTTTTTCTTAAAAGATTTTAATTAATTCATTTCAAAACATTATTTTGAACAAAGATGTTGCAGTTGTTTTTGTTCTTACTCTCCATTTAAAGTATTTAAAATTTAAATTTTTAAAACGAATTTATAAAAACTTGAAAATAATGATAAATAAAAAAGGATTATACAAAAAATCCATCTTCAAAAGAGTTAAATAGGGTATGAGGAAATGGTTAGATGGGGGTTAAAAAGGGGATGATTGATTACATTATAACGTTGAAACGGTAATGCAACTAGTATTGTTTGGCTGCACTCACCTTCACCTGCTGACACGGATAGCTGAGACATCTGACCTGATTCCGACGTAGGCTATACTATGGAATACTCGCTATAATTTCTGTAATCTGGCTATAACCAGATTACAAAGTAAAAGTACTCATAGTGAATTTACCTATACAGGTACTTGTCAAAGTCGTACGTTTCCATCCTTAGAGCAACGCGTCAAACCGCGCTAGCTTTGCGCGCGAAAATCGTGTTACTCTATGGTTTCCATCACACAGAATACGACTATAAGTTTTTGTTTTATGTTGTACCACACTTTTGTGTCAAGTTGTAGGATTTTTTTTCCTTATAAAATATCATTCTATACTTCGTATCAGTCTATAATTCTTTGGGAAGGTTCTGTTTAGATTTGCATTTAGCAGTATAAATTTAAGGTACTCTTTTTGTTTCATATTTTAGAATAAAACATTGTTTTATGAAATAAGATGGCTGTTGAGGGCTTTTGCTATCTGACGCGGTAAATCTTATATGATACTCGAATTTGATAAGACTGATGTAACTTGTCTAATAGGCCGCTAATACAAGGTGTAACAAAGGGTATATCAACCCTGAAGATTGTGATCCTGCCAAGAAACTGAATAATTTTCCCTAAGAAACATAGGTCGAAACATGAAATGTTTTTTTTTTACTCCCATACAAATAGCGCTTGATTTCGTTTCTTTGGGAGGCCAAACAATTTTTTCCTGTTTCGACCTTTGTTCCTTGAGGAAAGTTGTTCAGTTTCATGGATAGATTCACATCCTCCAGGGTTGGTATACCCTTTTTGTTACACCCTGTACATGCGAAACTCACCCTGAGACCCAACTACTGGTTATTTTTTTGCAATCATTCTTACTTAATACCGAAATGCATAACTAGGCTCTGTGCCTAGGCTTAAACCGAATGTACCTGTATGGCCTTTAAGGCCATAGACTTAATGAATTAGTGTAAATGTGGGCTTATTCTGGATATTAAATGCAACAATAATTTTATATGACTGTAGGAAATTCGCAGAAAAATATTTTGTTTTCTGATCACTGGCTTATCGGGCCCATTAGTATGAAAAGTTAAAGAAATGAACATTTCAAAAAGTTGTAATTACAACTAAGCTTCCATAAAAAAGCCCTGACAAGACACTTACGTATTTATTTAAACCATGTGTACGAAGTGGTCCAAAACAAACAAGTGGAGCCCTTCTCACGATTGGTATAGAAATTTTTCCTCACCGCTGTACCCACTTTTCTCCAAGTAAGCAAGTAAAACACTGTGAAAACATCATTTAAGCTTTAAATGATATTTTAAGGCTTTGATATTTAAAACTTTGACATCAGTTACAATTCTGACGCACTCGTACAAACGGCCGCACATCGGTAAAACACTTTTGTACCTTATGGCGTGGTAATAAAGTTGAAAAAGTTTCTACCGACAAGCGGTTGACTGTACAACAATTACCTATCAACGTACCTTAAATAATTATGCAATATTTTCTCATTGAGAATGGTCCTCTGTCTTCGAGTTTATTTTTTTGTTTAAACAATTATAAGGCACCATTATAGTAAAGCAATGCAGATCATAGTTTACTTTAGTCATGTTTAGAGATAAATAATAAGACAATGCGGAGTTCAGTACTTACGTTTGTACAAAAAATATGTGTATTTTTGCAAGTAAGGATGACAATGCAGAAATGGACTTTAAAATATACGAAATCTTGTAAGTAAATATAGTCAAGTATACAGTGATAGACCTTGAGGTCAAGTGTTTGCTATTTCGTAAAAATCACAAAAGTTAAGTGAAGATGACTGTAGTTAGGACCCGGATGGGTGTCCGTTAACGGTGTAAAGGCAAAGCTTTTCCCTGCTTCTTAGAGGCTGTACTCACGATCGGATCGGACTGCTCTGAATTTAGCTCCGGACCGCCATTTTGTCCAATAGCGTTCATCAACCTCATCATCATCAATCTCATCATCATCATCAACCTCGTCACCATCATCATCAAGTTCATCATCATCAACAACCTCATCAATATCATCAAGCTCTTCATTATCAACAATCTCATCATCGTCAACCTCTGATTGATGATATCGATAATGATGTTATATGTGGTTGCTGATAAGCAAAACTGATTATAGCAAAATTGTCGTTTGAGACAATCAGGCAACGCTATTGAACAAAATGGCGCTGGCGGTCCGGAGCTTAATTCGGAGCGATCCGATCCGATCGTGAGTAAAGCCTCTTAATATCATCTAGGTAACGATGGTTAAGACATGTCAAAAGCAATTTGGTAGCTTGAAAACTTTGACAACCGCAGTCACTGGCCCAGGGATGCTTTATCAATACCTAAATAACTTGAAAAACATGAACAGTGAGAGTAATAGACATGCAAAACTTAGAGGAAAACACTCTTAAAAAAGTCTCGCCGCACTTCCAAATGTTATCTAATTTCTAAAAATACGAGTTCAGAGTTCAAACGATACTTTTTCGGCAACTTGGCACAACAATGGATGTTTTCAATGGCTTCAGGAAGTCTTTTGTGTTCCTGTAAGAGGAAAATGTTTTTTTTTTGGGGCTTACATTGGGGAGTAAGTGTATTTTGTAATGGCAAAAAGACTGAGTCAATAATATTTTGGTGATGTAATCGTTTGCAGAAAGCGACTAAAGTTTAAGGTCCTTTAAATCTATGCCTGAGACTTTCTGTTGTGTTGACAGAAATGACGAAAATAAATTGAATTTTTCCTTAGTAAAAACAAATTTTTGGAATTCTTAAGGAAATTTTATGTTAAACGTCAAAAAGTGTTGTGAATTTATGAAATATTCTTTAATGTTCAAATATTCTTGAATGTTAGAAAGATTGGCAATGTTCAAATCTTTTTTAAAAGAATATTGTGTAGAATATTTTGAACTAAATGAATAGAATGCCAATTAAAATATGAAACGTAAACCAAGTAGGAAGAGCATTCTCTTTGGCCTTCTGAGTACAAAGTAGTAGACATTATCTCTTGTTTGCATTAAAATGCATATCGGACTGCTAGACAATTCCTTTTTTGGTGTTCAAAATAAATGTACCAAAACCAGTCTGTGTTTCCTTTCACTTGGACCAAGTTACTTTGAATATTACGAGTAAGAAAGATTATAGTTTGTATTTTAATGTAAAACATTTTGATTGTATCTTGATTTAAATCTTCTTGTATCTTGATATCGGCAGCATTCATATACATACACTAGGTATAAACATGTTAGGTAGGTAGTAGGCACTTAGTTATGTGCTAAACAAAGTCTATGTTTTTCCATAAAACAATTTTGTTGATAATGTTAAAGTTATGTATAGTTGTGTCAGTAATAATATTCTCATCACATAAAATGGTATTTAAGTATCTTTCTTTGTACTCAGTAAACTGTGTAAGGTATCGTAGTGACTAGCAGTCCTGATAATTAGTTCACAGTAGTAAAGTTGCGGAGTTCCGTGTCCCGGCTTTGCCTCACTTCCTTGACAATCTACGTTTTATTACGTAACCAATTTTTACCAAGAGATCTTTAGATACAAATTTAAAATGTAGATATTTAAGGTTTTAGTTTAAAAATTGTTTCGATATGTATACAAATCATGGAAGAATTAAAAAAATAGGATGTTTTAAGGTTTAAATTACGGAACACTGAATTGCTTGTGAATAAAAGTTGCTGGTACTATATAACTGCACTAAAATCTAGATTGGATTACATCGATTTTGTTAGAAATATTCATTTTAATAGGCATGCATTAAAAAGACTCTATGTAAAATGTACTTCTTCTAGGTCATATAGTTTTGTGAGTCAGTCAACTTTGTTAGTGTGATGTCAGACAGTCAGTCAATACCTCTTTTCTTTTATGTATATAAAATCAGTGAGAAATATAATTGATCGCGTGAAAAACACCGCGTGTATCAAGCTTGCCTTGAAAAATTGCAAAGCTTTTTTGCTTGCTATATCAATAGATCTTCAAGTTATATGAGTAGTTAGTTAGCCATCTATCTAACGTCCGTCAATCAAAACCAAGCGAGGTTTTAATTCTTATACACAATACTACATTTCTACTTTTATCTGTGTTGTCAAAATAAAATAATTTTAAAGAACTATAAAGGTTAAAAAAATAAACTGGACCAAAATCCTTTCAATATTTTTTGCCCATTGGTCAAGTCAATCATTTGTCGAAATGTCAAGGTAGGTTGTTAACCATTGAAAGGGTTTTAAAATTAGCTAGCTTTAAAACCAATTAACTTTACAATGTACTTATTTTGTACCAAGGATCGTACTCGTGTAAATTGTGCGTGTGCAACAGCAGGAAAACTGACAGGTTTTTCCCTTTAATATAAATTCACAATTGAAGCCCCATTTCAAACTTAACATGTTCATCAGATAAGAGATCTTTATTGTATCCCGAAATATTTCAAAACACGTCTCAGACATAACATAAGCATACAAAGGGATTGTGTTTTAATTCGGTTGGGTAATATTTGAATTATTCAATGTTGGTCATTGGTCAGTTTTGAAGGCTGACTGAGAATTTGTATTCATACTGGTGATTTCTTAACTAAAACAAAGAACTGGTGCTATGCATCACAGCACTTTTTGAATGAGGGGAAGACCAGAAGGACCGTTACTGTATGAATGTTGGTCAAAAATTGCTTATTTTTATTTTGACTGTACTTGGCGACCGAGCTTCACTCTGTATGATCTCAACCAAAACCCACTAACAGATGGCGCTGTAGGTTTTCAAAACGCGCTAAAACAGAGAAAACGAGTTTTCTCAGACATGAGACTTCTAGATCCTCTAGATCTAGCTAGACTTTTCGTCCCCAAAAACCCTCGTATACTAAATTTCCGTTTTTGTATACAAATATTGCTCGTTTAATAGTATAGGATATTTTATAATAAAAATATAAGAATTTATTTACGAGCTAAGTGCATTTTGTTATTTACCTAATTTCATCTTGGAGGCTTTCATTTTTATAAGTAGGTATTAAAAAAAAAATACTGCATAATATTTCTTTATCGTTACACCCAACGAAAAATTATTTAGACTTAATTTGTCCTAGTTTGTAAAAAATTACCCTCGCTATAATTTATCCTATATCAAAAAGCTTTGAATCGTACTTAATAACTTTGATCTCTACATTGACATGAATAATTAATAAAACAAATCCCTAACAAAATAGAAAACATTAGCACATTAAGACAAAGAGCTTTGAGCTTTAACGATCATAAAATCAAACAACAAATTAAGCACCTACCGTTATATTTACACGAGCACCTTTGAAAGGTTAAAAGTCTCATAATTACCGAATATGAAAATAAAACTTCGAACAAAAGCACTCTACTTAGTAGTATCAAAGAAATATCGTTCGTGACGGAATAATAGGCACCTCATTTAATAACTGAGAGAGCGAAGGGCGATGACTTGAAGTACATCTTGTGATTAGAACTGTGTTATTTCTATAAAAATAACAGCTACTTCATATAATAGGCCGGTATGTGGTATCTAATTTCAAAAATAGAATTTCAAAATAGAAAAAAAAAAACAAACAAAGACAGAAACAATATTTTTTCAAGATTATAATCATAATAATTTTCCATTTTGAAATAAAAAAGAAAGAATGCACGATGAGTGCTTGTAGTCTTGCCAAATCACGTTGTTTTTTTATGGTTTACATCAAGTTTACATAGGTACTTTGACAACTGAATGTCGAATTTTACGTGACAATAAGGCAAAATTAGTTATAGACAGACACACCTGCAAATGCCTGCGATAATAAATTTATTTTAGGTTTACACGTTAAGACCTTGACATCTCGTTGACACGACACTGATACAAAGACGATGTTGTTTGTAATTACAACTTATAACCATAACTTGCAACTATTGAATTAATATATTTTAGTTATAATTCTGTAACAATAGGTCGACTTTGTAATGACATTTATGTTTTAATTTTGTTTATATTTCATTAGATTTCTAATATACAGTAATTTTATACTTGAACCTTGCTTCACGTTTTCGTTACAGCTTAATGCAAAGAGAGATTTTTTGAAATAAGACATAACTATTTATAAAATAAAATATTCAATATTTTTACTTATTTTTGCCTCTGCTGAAAGTTCTGATATGGCTGATTTGTCTCCTTTAAAAAGAAGCTCATATCATCTGCAAACTAAGTATAAGCGAGTAAAAGTAACAGTTCGTGCAACACTATTGGAATACAGACTCATATTTTATATTCAGTTCACGGCGTTTTGCTAAGAGCAAAGTTGTTCTTGGAGACCAAAGTTGGTCGATATCTATAATTTCCAATAGCTGGCAGCCTTTTGTTGTTAGGTCGTTCTAGGGTAAGATCTCACCGCTTAATTCTGTACCTACAGTTCAAATATTGCAGCTTGATAAGAATGACAGCAGAACGTGTGTACATCGTCGTACCAATATTGGTACGACGACGTACACACGTATCGCTTCGTATGTATAACACATCGCTCCGTCCTGCTCTCACAGAGCTGTCATTCTAATTAAGCTACATTATTTCGATGGGTATATGATTCAAAATGAAATGAAAGGATATAATTTATCATGGTACGGACGGAGTACGAATGGGGATATTGGAACATACAATCACACAAAATATAAAATTTAAAACACTAAAGAAAAATGTGAAAAGTTTTGGATTAGGATCTTGCCCTATGTCGTTTACTGACTTCTTTCGGTTCATGGGTAGGCGTCGCGTCGGTTCAGCGACCAACCCGACAAGCCGCGATATCCAATTATTTTAATCTGCCGGCTTCAGATTTTGAGTGAGTTTCGTAGAATGAAGTCTAGAGCTATAAAGTAATCCTAGCTTAGAGCCGTTAGATTATTCAACGGAAAATTCCTTCAAACTATTCTTGAACGTGGTCAAAAATGGAACTAAATTTTTTCTAAGTGAAATGGCAAAGAGGTAATATAAAATCTTCACGACCAGAGACGCTATCAACTGAACAGATATCGCGGTCATTGTGCAGACTCCTTTTTAGGGTTCCGTACCTCAAAAGAAAAAAACGGAACCCTTATAGGATCACTTTGTTGTCCGTCTGTCTGTCTGTCTGTCTGTCTGTCTGTCAAGACCCTTTATCTCACGAACGGGTAAAGGTATCAGGTTGAAATTAATACCACATATTAGGATCCATGAACCACACAAGATCTGAAAATTTAAATTTTTTACAACGACGCAATCAAAAGATATGGCATTTTATGTCCTCATCTCCATACATTTATTCAAAAATGCAAAACCTACAGGGTACTTCCCGTTGACCTAAAATTATGAAATTTGGCAAGAAGCTTGGTCTCACAGTACAAATAATGGGAAAAGTCTGAAATCATAAAATATTACAACTTTTCTCACAACTAATGATAACCAATTGTGGTGAGCTCCCGTTTCAAGAACATTCATATAAGAGAGGGGTCAAGTTGGATGGTCGTTGAGGCGATTTTTGTTTTAGTTCTATTTAAAAACGGGAACACTTACAAACTTGAAAATTGGTATGTTTATAGTGCATAAGCTATAAAATAATAATAAAATTTGGTCAAGCGCGTGTCGGACTCAAAAAATGTAGCACATTAACTTACTGAAATTTCAACTAATACAATTATGTTTATGTGGTGGTACGGAACCCTTAGTGCGCGAGTCCGACTCGCACTTGGCCGGTTTTTTATAATGGCACTAGTTCTAAGAAATTTTACGAGAAAAATATAGGATGAAAGGAGCGCCCTTGTGTCACTGTCAAATGTCAATAGATCGCTCATGCTCTCAGTCGCTCTATAGTTCTCTCAGCCTGAGCTTTCATAATAATTGAGCTTTCAACTTCCTGTGACGTTACTTTTAATTTCCGATTTTTATTCATTGACGTCAATTTAGTAATAAATAATACGATATTTACGATTGTTTACGTTTGACGGTGAGGTAAGTACATAATTACTTTCCTCTGTACGACTGACCTTTCAGTCGGAACTTTTTATTCGGATGTCCTGCGTCAGTGCAGGTACAGTAGCACGAAATTAAAAAGCAATTTATTTTTTTAAGAAGAGAATATACTGCCAATGGCAATAAAACGAATTGTTTTAGAAATACGATGCAAATGAACTTGCTTTTTTAAACCTAATTACTATAACAATTGAAATTTAAATTACGTTTTTCTTTTTTAATTAAGTAAACTGAGTAGACATTGCTTACTTAAGTTGACTGTACTTGAAGGTTATTTGTAAGATAATTCGTATTTATGAGGTAATTTTCTTTGACGTATTCGCGACTTATTAAGTTTAATTGCGTCAAAATTTTAACATAAGCGCACCTCTTTGTCTATAATTTTAAATTCGGTCCTTAATTTTCAATAAGTTCTTTTATATTTAGACTTATAATCACAAATGTATAATTAAAGCAAGCAAGCATACAAGCAGTTAAATACAAAAAATACCGACCCACTTTGTCAGTAATTACAATCATTTGTGAATAGTTTATCCTCTTCTTTTACTTTATTTTCTTTAATTCTTATTTTTTAATGTTTATTTTATAATCATATTGTTAAACAAGCATACAACATTGGTATTCATTCATTAAAGCCAATAATCTCTATTCAAGCCTACAATTTAGAATATTATGTCGACCATCCAAGCAATGTCAAACATTTCACTTAATCGGCTAAGCACGCATATTATATAATAAACGTACTATTAAATTAAACAGATGTAATAATAGCTAACAATCGACTATTTTAGAACACCCGAACTTTTAGGATGTACTATGAATAACCCCTTTAATTTGAAATATTCTATTGACGTATTTGCGGAATGAATTCAAATTTAAAATATTTAAATTAAATCCTTCCATCACACAGTATTGTCTAGATTTGCTTATTATAGTATACAAATTACAAAAAGTTTTTGTGTGCCTATCAGCTCCCAGTTAGTGTCATGTGAACAAATTTAGGAATAATTATCAAGAATGTGGACCTTTCTGTGATTTTACTTAGTTCCATGGACACTACACCAATACACTGATGGCGTATAGCGCCAAAATAGTGTCCATCCAATAGGCACGAATACGACAGCTGTAAAAGCACAGCTTGACAGCCGTCAATCCAGCTTAAGAATATGTATATATTATTATGTAATCCTTATTTTTTTCATTTATTCCAACGCTTACCAACACATTTTGCAGCTTTAGCCGATTGCTTTGACATTGCTGCAAATTGTGTTGGTAAGTTATTATTTCATATTTATTTATTTCATATGATTTCATAACAATTATAATTTGTGTCGAAATAAAAGTTTAACTACAAATAAAATCAAATAAAATAAAATTAAAATTAAATTAAATAAAGTGTTGGAATAGATGAAAAAAGTGGATCATAGTATTATAATATTTGAGATCAATGAACGAATTTATTTTACCAAGTGTATTAAATTAGGTTTTTATAAATAATAGTCGACTCATGTCGTGACGTCAATTACCTACTTAACAATACTTGATAGTTGTTGAATTGGAAATCTTTTGGCGCGTTCCCTACTATCACATGTCTGGCGAATACTGAATTGCTTATTAGAACTTATTAGTACAACCATTACAGATCATT
The DNA here is from genome assembly GCA_947532105.1 of Athrips mouffetella. Lineage (NCBI taxonomy): Eukaryota > Metazoa > Arthropoda > Insecta > Lepidoptera > Gelechiidae > Athrips > Athrips mouffetella. The sequence continues at coordinate 15,949,452 of OX383977.1, forward strand.
AGACGGTAAACGTATAAATTATGATAAAATATTGAGGTTGATCACTAATTGTTCTTTTGAAGGATTGTCTGTTAACGAAATTTGCACTTTAATTTGGTGAAGTAAAGACTTAATTAGGTACAGTGACGTAGAGATAAGCCTTGGTTATTTTTTATTTCTTCCTAATTGTGGCAATCGTTTTTCAATCAATATTGATGACATTATTGCCACCGCTTAGATTTTTTCATCTTAATGGTTTAAAATGCGTTTCATTTTCCACTTATACAATTTCACAAAAAAAAAATAAGATTGGACGAAAGATATAAATTTTTTTTCATTCTTGAACAACAACAAACCTTGCGCTGCCGTTATAGTTTTTGTATATAGAACGAACAAGTATTTTTCTTTGTAAATGTTGATGTTTCCATTTTTTATTTATAGAAAATAGGACAATAAGCAATTTTCTTTATTCTCGTTGTTACGAGATATAATGGTAATTTCTAAACAAGTTTCTGGTACAGTCCCGGAGCATTGTGTCAGCTAAGTGTCAGCCGGTTCCATGCAACCTTGCAACCAAACCTGTTTGGAATCCTGCACAAACTCTCACTTCGTTATGCTACTGGCCGCTTTCAGACTATTTTGTTATTTGATAAATGTCATTAAAAAGTTATAAAAATAATATTTAAAAATAGAACATCGCACGTTCTGTCCGATAGTTCGATAACACGTGTAACTCGTCTTTTTGCATATTCCACATAATTGTTTATAATATTCGAAATTTAAATTCGTGACGTTTAAGAGGGTCTTTCTACAGATTTGCACTACCTGACCCAATGATGTTATATGCGGATTTTTTTTCCAGTTTCCATGTAAAAACCATTGCGGAATGTCGAGCTGAACTTCTAAACGACAAATCGGTTTAAGTAAACCAATAACAGGGCTTATTAATTGTTGCTTTAGTTCAAGTTCGCGCATGCGTGCTGGATCCCATTGTTTCTTAATTGATTCATTAAGCCCACACGTTTCTATATGGAAACCAGTGTAATTACCTGAATTCACTTCTTCGTCTGATTCCATCAAGGTTTTTGATTGTGATACATTTCTTATGAGATATTTTACATCTGGCATGTTGGTGCGGTTGGAGGTGACCTTGACCTGTCTCGGAAATCTGCCAATAAAAACTGCTTTAATTTTTTATCCCTGAAAAAAGTCGCAATGATAGCAGAAATCCTGTTGGTTGCTTTTTTCTTTGCTTGCCAGTTAGCTTTATCTTGGAGTTCTCTTAAAACTTATAACTCAAAATTGTTAAAATTGTTTAACAAGTATGATCTAAATCTTTAATCCAAATAATCTAACCTAGACTAACAAGCATTTCAACTTTACTAAAGACAGTAATAAAGTCCAATCAAAGTGGAAACTGCGGAAAACTCCGCGAACCATCCACTTAGTTTTATTAGTGTGCTAACCCAACTAAAGTCAACAGGTGGGTTCTACATAAGGACTCATTGTGACCCAGTTACTTCACAAATTAGTCGGATAATGACCTGCAAGATTCCATGACTTGCAAAAACTTAAATGCGGTTATTTTATATTCGTTTTGTTTTGATACCTAACGTTTTGGTTGTCCTTTGTCAGATTTTCGAAGTTCATTAATGAACATTACATAGAGACCACGGTTTTTGTGTACTAACCGCCTGTTTCAAAAATATACTTTAGGAAAATCTCTAAATAGATTTATCAGAGGTTAAACATACTTGAGGTTTAACTTTAAAGAAGTTTTTTACAACAAGCAGTTTATAATCTTTCAGAGGAAAATGTAAAAGGACATAAAAAGTATTTTCTATGTCACAAATCACGATTTCTTCATTTTCCACGTGCAGTAATGAATCTAAACACGTGAGAAAATGCTAAAAATACATTTAAATTAACTTTTTATTATCAATTTAGTTTTGTGAAACACAAAAAAGTCTAAAGAAATGTTATAAAAAAAATGGACCCATATTTTTCCGACTAATTAAAAAATGTGCGTAATACAATCGACTATTAGATAACAGATATTCTTAAGGATGTGGTTACGAACCACAGAACAACGTATGAACCATTAAGAATGTTGGGAAGTTTTCAGTAGTTGTTAAAATATTAGTACCTGACACGGAATACCGCCTGATTTCATTTTAATCTTTTTAAATTTCCAGATAAATTCATCATAAATATTTGCCATAAATTTGGTTGAGTCGAAATTGACATATTTTTGTCAAATCGTGCAAGAATATACCTGGTAGTATTATGTACCGTTTTTGAGATGTATTCTGATTAAGAATAGTAAAAAAAAACAAATAATTAATACCGTCTTAAGTATACATATATTATTCAAATATATAAATTAGTATTAATGTGTTAATTCAGTGACGTTAAATCAAGTCGATTCGACAACGTCTTTTTGCGATCAACCACTTAGGATTGGCGGGGCTTTCCCAGCCTTATATTTATAAAATGCAGTAAAAAATAAATTAAAATGAAACTGTGGCAGTAAACAAGGTGAAGTGATTCAAGATTGGTCATAAGGAAAGTTGGTTTATATCTAGAATCTTCTTTTTACATGTTTTTTCTACGTTGTTCCAAAGTTCTGAGTCTTTTGTTCGACCCTCCAATGACTTCGGTTATGCCGCTCGGTAGTATTCTACTCGTAAATCTTCACACTACAATTATCAGTGACGTCGCTATTTTACACTACAATTATCAGTGACGTTGGCTATCTTGCACAATAACTATCAGTGACGTTGGCTATCTTGCACAATAACTATCAGTGACGTTGGCTATCTAACACTACTATTATCAGTGACGTTGACTATCTTGTACAATAACTATCAGTGACGTTGGCTATCTTACACTACAAATCTCAGTGACGTTGGTTATCTTGCACAATAATTACCAGTGATGTTGGCTATCTTACATTACAACTATCAGTGACGTTGGCTATCTTACACTTAAATTATCAGTGACGTTGGCTATCTTACACTACAATTATCAGTGACGTTGGCTATCTTACGCTACAAATATCAGTGACGTTGGTTATCTTGCACAATAATTACCAGTGACGTTGGCTATCTTACACTACAAATATCAGTGACGTTGGCTATCTTACACTACAATTATCAGTAACTTTGCTATCATACACAACAATTATCAGTGACGTTGCTATCTTACACTTAAATTATCAGTGACGTTGGCTATCTCACACTACAATTATCAATTATGTTGGATAAACATTAGGTGACGACTCTCACCGAGATTTTTAAAGTTATTTTCTCTCTCAGCTTAGTAATTTATTAAAAAGGAAGACTTAATAGAAAAACTGATAATGCAAAATTATTGCTGTTCATGCAAATGCGAGACCTTCTAGTATCTATAAGTCTTATACACAAATCGCAGTGTGGCAGCATTTCTATGGACTTTGGAGGTTAAAAGTTGCGGCTGCAGCTTCGACAGTTATCTTTGGTTAAAGGATATAAATGGTACACTCAGCTTCAAAAACTGCCATCATAAAAAAAATTGAACTGATAACCACGCATTAGAATCTCAAGGATGCAGTTTTGAAAACGGAAGATATAAAAATACTTACGTTGACAGTAATAAATGTCACATTATGTACATTTTGCATCGTTACAAGAAAGATCTTAAAATTTTATTTACAATAAAAAAAATTGGGATAATAAAACGAGTAACATTTAAGATTTTAAGAATCATAAACTTGCTTTTTGATGAGGCTCTGAAAATAGCGGGATCATAAGCGGAGTGAGGTGTGACCAATAGGTAGGTCTTATTTCAGAAAATCGAGTGTAAAAACAACTACGATTAGCCGTCCTTAAAATTAAATATCATAGTTTAGTTTATTTTAGTTTTTTTTTTCCCCGACGACGGGAACAAGGCGTGATGTTATGTATGTATGTATGTACAATCTTTATATTTTATAGACTAATTTATAAGATTTTGATAATTAAAAGAAGCCTAGTAAAGTAAATCATTACAAAACTAAAATTAGCTATCATAATATTCGTAAAATACCAAGCAGTAAATAGCAAGTACCTACTTGTGATTTCGTATTTTTGGGTGATGATTCATCGCCCAGTAAGATTTTAAAATTGATCTCTGGATATTATTTCGAAAACATTTAATATATCAGTACTCACAGCATAGGAGCACCTCTACTTACAACTACACTAACATCTAGAAAAGTTACCTCGTTACCGATTCACTTACTTTATCTTTCTAATGTAAATCAAATAAGAAGATAATAAAATATAACGAATTAGCACGTATTGTCTTGAAATTGTTTACAACTACTACGTGCGAAAAGAGTGTTTGAGAACCTTTCAATGTCTTGATGAGAGAACGTGTTCAAAAACGCCATCTCTTATGCAATATCGCTAACTTTCTACCCACAATCGAATTGACACACTTTTCCAGTATATTTCCGCGGATACTCACGTTTTAAATTAGTTTTTATATCCACTTGATGATGCGGCATTGACTTCGTTCTGAAAATGCAATTTGGGAACTACTTTCAAAGTAAAATGTGTAAAATGACTTGGTGGGTTCTTTGGTTTCCTTGTAGTCAAGAATTTTTTCCTAGCTTTGTGCCTTAAAGTACCTACCTAATTATGAGTCAGCCTTAGTCTTTGGGTAGCAAAACAGTCCAGAATACCATGTTTCAATATTTGCGAACACACTCCACTCTTACAACGGATTTAGTCCTAACCTTCATCAAGACAATTTAAAAATAATATTAATTTAATTTAGTTACAACGGTATTCCCAATTACAGTAATTAATTATGTTATTCTCAATACAGCAACCACTAACTTACGTATAATATTACAAGCTCTTTTATATATTTAGATCGAGTGCAGAAAATGTAACTATTACACAGCAGGCTGCCCTATAGTAAAACAATTATCTTCTTCAGGCATGACAACAAGACAAAGTAAATTATTTTAGAGATTTATGAATTAACTGTTTAGTTATATTTAGAGATTTATGAATTAACAATAAAATCACTTTTCAATTTTTTTATGAATTATGCAAAAGAAACTAAGATTAAAACATAAAATTATATCTACTTAATGAATACATTACGAGTATCTTGAAGTACGGTAGGTTAAAGCCATGTGAAAATTCGCAAGAACAATAGTCACCGTACCCATAAAAAACAGTGTCGAGGCCGGTTCTGACCTCGTGATAAGCCCACGGATTAACTTATAAGACGAGTGTAAACAAATATAGAACCTCTTAGTCATAAGTATTGGTCACCGAAAGCTATTTAGGGTCCTCAGTTCATTTAAAATAATTTTATCTCGTCCTTTGGAGCGTTTATAATAGTAGATTGTTTACCAAGGGAGCAAAGAACAATTTTACGGGTGAGAGCGTTTTTTGAATCCAGAGCGAAACGAAGGATTCTAGAGTAGAATCCTAAGCGCAGCGAGGTATTCGAAGTACGTCGCTCGAGCTCCCGAGGTGGATACTCTACTTTTTATCAGCCTCTATGAGAAAATAAAACAATTTAAATAAAACATTTTTTTACTATCATCTGTTACAATATCCACATTCCTAATTCAAATCACTTTTAGTTCCTTAGGGATTAAAACCAATTTTAGTCAATTTTAGTTTTAGTTAACATAGAACGAACTAGCTCTTTTCGAATAGATGTGATAAAAAAATAAATAAGAAACAGTCATATTGTGTGCCTGTTCTGTGGCAAAAAAAAAATACAAAATACGTTTGTGACTAGCCGGAATACAAATATTAATATTTCATTTCACATTCTCAGTAAAAAGGTGAAAGTACACGAGGTCTCAGTCTCTGATGGATACAGTAAAACTTATTCAAAAATTCTACCAACAGATAATTAAGATTAACCAGAATTACAAAGAAATAATTTAGTTCATAAGTGAATAAATTCAGGAAAAGAAATAAAACTATTATTAATTCGAAACCATTCTCTTCTTTGAATTCATTGTAAAATTTACTAATGATACCCATCATCTTATGGGTACCATCGATTATGAAAATATTTTATTATTAGTAAAATGACTTTGTTTATAGTATAAAAATATCATCCAAAGTGCTTACATTCCGTGATTCAGGCCAACCTTCCCTTGAAATTATCAATATTTGAGTTAAAAAAAGTTGAAGGATTGTTTTTCTTACTGAAAATGTATGAATGTTCAGGCTGAGAGAATTACGATTATTAGGAATTGTTGAAATACTCATTTAATTTTTTGTGTTTGTCTTGATTTTTTCTCAAAACTTCGTTAAAGTTTACATTATTATTATCACAAATTTTGTTTTTGATATGGACGCAAAAATAAGTTTTTTAACCACAAAACAAGTAAACAATGTTCTTATTTCCATAAAAACAAAAAATAAACTTTGTCGTCACCGATTATCATCACTACCTTTGGGACTATTTATAGCAGATCAAAAGTTTGCAAACAAAATCCAACTTTTGACCTCGAAATCGATGTTTATTTCTCTATCGATTGGTTTCAGACAATCGTTGATTAAATTTTTTGCACGTCTGTTTTATTCTGTGCGTCTGTTTATCTTTTTGGTTATGTTTCGTTAAGCTTTTCGACTTATCTGGGTTCAGAGTTCATAGGCCTAAATCGCTATGGATCAGCTTGTTTTCTTTGAATTTCTTGTAATACTTTTCCTTTCTTTCATCTTCCAAAACAATGTTTACGGAATAGTATTCTTGTGTCTTAAATTGTTTACAAAATGAACAAAATTGTTCTTCACCTGCTTTACTTACCTACTAATTACTTCAATTGTAATTAAAATCATCATTATTTTAGAAAAAGGTAGACTATGTTAGCTAGGTTGTAAATGTTGTTTTTCCACTTGGGTTCTCCCGATGTTAAGATTAGGTTCCAAGTACTCATTTTCCTGCTTAGTAAGTAAAGTTGTTTACTTGACTCTACTCAACGTAACTTGGTCGTTCCGTTTCACGCAACCATTCATCGTTTTCCAACACCAAGTCTTTGCGTCATGTGAACTGGTTTTCAACTGACCGCGTCATGAAGCTGGCCTCGTCATAGTGATGATGTATAAGAAAACACGTGTAATTTACTTTTAAAGACAGATACGTCATATCTGATTGATATAATTAACTTTGCGTGTTATAGTCGTGATTTTACATAAGCATTAAATTCATTATGATAACAATATCATTCGATTTTTTTCCATGTATATAGAAATAACAATTCATATTCGGACAGAAGGTACAAAGTTCAATAAAGTAAAGCATTGAGTGTTCTTTGTTCGTATTTTGAAACAAGTATAAAATAAAACTTAGAAATATACCTGTAAGTACGAGTATAAGTAACCATATAGACTTGATGTAAACAATGTGTGTTCTTCACCTAAAACTAGTAAATAAAACACATGTTTCGCTCCGATAGCTACTTCCGAAATATTACTATCCTTAAACGTATGGTAACGAATAATTAAAAATTACTAAAGAAAACGTTTGAAATAGTGAATAACGCGGTCGAGTTACACGGTGGTGTCGAAAGAATTGCAGTAACATAAATAATATATGTGAACACATCTATTGCAGTAAGGCAGGATAATCATAATGTTGTAAGGGGTCTAATGTGTGTCACCGTGTGGAAAAAGATCTTTGCGTGCCTATATATTAATGATCTAAAACTATTTTGTAATATTATTTTTTACGGGTATTTATTACATGGAAGCTTATTAGTGGACCGCAACATCAAAAACTTAAATCAACTAAAACAAAACAACTAAGTTTTCCAAAAAGGGGTGTCTATTAAAAGATTATTATTGTGACGATATTTTCCACTTGTTGCTATTGTTTGACTTTTAACATTCCCGAAGTTTCCGCTTTTCCAATGTTCATTTATACTCGGAAAGCAGCGTTTGTAAAACAACCCTGTTGATACTTAACACCATGACTGATTTCTGTAACACGATGAAATGTTTACACGACGACGTAACCGAAGGAAAATATGACATAAATCAGGCGAAATTCTAAGGTTTTGACTTTCCAAGTTCAACTAACTCGTGTCAACAAATAACACAAACGACACGCCTCGAGTTGGTACACGAGGCCGGGGCGAGTCTCGATCACTGTAAATATTCCCCCGACACGCGTCAAGTTTCTAATCGATCCGTTGTTGCAACGCTAATTAAGTTCGATGTTCGCTATAGTAATGTTGTGTTTCTTTTGTTACAGATTTGTCATTAACCTGCTCGCGACGAACCTGGTGACGACCTCCCTGCTAGCGCCCGCGCTGTTTGGCGAGCACTCCGGCGGGGAAGGCGCGCGCGGGTGGGTGGAGGCGGGGGACGCGGCCGCTGCGGCCTGCAGCCTCGCCTCGCTGCTGGCCGTCATGCTGATCGCGCTCGACCAGCACCACGCCGTCACCGACCCCCTGCGCTGCCACACGCGCCTGCTACAGCGCCGCCCTGCCTCTCTCTGCGCCGCCGCCTGGCTCACAGCCTTCACAGCGGCTCTCTTCCGCGCAACTATCGCGGCCCTGCGTGCCGTGTACCCAGAAGAACCCGCCCTCCAAGCGGTACAGTTCGCCTATTACATCGTGTACTTACTTCTCGGTGTCACTTTACCTGCTGCTATCGTCTGCATCATGTATTCGAGAATCTACCGTGCGGCTCGCTCGTCTGGACTACGTGCGAGAGCTCACGGCACCAGCGCGTTACAGCTACACGATCCTCCGACGAGCCTACCCGAGTTGGTTGAGGAGGGAGAAGGTCTTACGTTGAGAATAGACGTGCCAGACAGTACAGCTCCTGGAGACTCTGCCAAGTTTGGACCTTTTCTCCTGCCACCGGAGAGACCGGTGCGTTGCCCATCGGTGGCCAGTCTGCGTAACGCCAAAAGAGAAGACAAGTCGTGTGAGAATCTACGTAAGGGGCTTCCATCAGTAAGCTCCGCCCCATCCCTAGCTGCGCCGCTGCTCAGTGTACAGCAGCGAACGCCCCAAGTATCCACCAGTGGTTCACGGATCACGTCGTTCCGCTGCCGGATCTCCAACGCGTCACTGTTCAGATATCGTGAAGAGTCACGCGCCGCGCGTGTCGGACTATTAACGGGTGCTTTAGTGATGTTACACGTGCCACACGCGGCAGCGGCAATGGTGTCGGCGGCAGCTCCTGGGCTAGCCGCTGATGCAAGGACTCCTGCGTTGGCATTGCTGCTGCTTGCGTCGGCAGCATCGCCTTTCCTATTTGCGTTGCGGTCGCGGCGCGTCCAGCGCGAGGCGCGACGGCTGCTGCTCCCAGAGAAGAGTGCGTGGGAGCGGTCAGGTGGAGCAGCCAGCGCGGCTGCAGCAGACGGACAGCGCGCGCGAGCCGCACTTGAACTGCTGCGCACGCTGTCACCGGGGAGTGGCCCGGGAGACGTAGAACGGGCCGCTCCGGGAAACGCGGGCGCGGGCGCGGGCCGCGGCTCCTTCAGCTCGGGTGGCAGCACGCAGCTCTCCTCCGCATCGGACGAGTGACCCGCGCCCCCCGCGCCCGCGCTGCCTCCCCTGCCCCCCCTTCCCCATGCGCCCCGCAGCCGGGTCCGCTTCGCCCCGCGCCCCACCGCTCTACTCATCTGTGATACTAGGCTAAGCCGTACCGCGCTCGGCGCGACCGTTAGACTGATTTAGCGTTAAGTTAATTTATTAATGTGTCCATGTACCTTATTTCCGCTGAGCGGACAAATTTTTATTACCTGATATATTGATGTATCGAAGTATTAACTAAATTCGTAAAGTGAAATGTTTATACTTGTTTTATTTATCTGCAACCTAGTGACCTAGTCACCTAAAATATTATACCTCTGCTAAATTATAAACCACTAGATAGAGAAATAGTGAAGGTGACACGAAATAGAGCCACGCTACCTGGTTTGATGTTTCGAAAACCACAAATAAGTACCTACCTCATGGCTACTACAATTTTAAGCAACACAAAACATTACTCCAACAATTTCTACACTGGGTACAGTCAAGAGCACCATCAAGCTTGACAGATTGAATTTTGTAACACTCTTATTTCAAGCTCTACTTCATAGAGTCGCACTACAAGTGACCTGCTCGCGACTGTACCAAGTATAAAGAAAAGGCATTTTTGTACAAAAATGCTTTTTCTATCTCTACTCCAACCAATCGATAAAGTAATTATCAAATACCTGTATAAGCTACAATGCCCTCAGCAGATATGGCCAAAGAAAATGACATAATATGCGTTAAACTTTATTAAAATAAAATTTAACGAACCAAAAATTTTTAAAAAAGGTCTTATTAAAAAAAAAACATAAGAACACAAAATAGGCCTTTTATGTTGGCTCCATGAAACTTTTAAACTCGATAGAAAGTGCAAAATACATAAATATGAAGAGCAGCCGCGTGATGATGACAAAAATCTACCAACCATGAAGTGATTATACCGTAATCGTAGGTAAATGTGAAAAATGGCGTAAGTATGAAATACAATAATTTAAAGAAAACCTTTCATCGAAAGGAAAGAGCGAAGAATAATAGAAGCTGGGTTCGAATCTCAGTCTTTACTGAATCAGTTAGGGTAACTGATTTAATTTTAACACTTCCTGTGTTCGGATATATCAACAAAGTAGAAAATCGCCAAATTTCGCAACCACAAGCAGGATTCAAACCTGCGTCTTCTCCGTCAGTACCGAAGACGATTGACCAACTAGTGTAATGAAATGCGTAAAGAGGTCGCAAATTTCACAACATCAGGTAGGACCACGGTAGCCTAGTTGGTAAAGCTTTTTCGGTACTGACGGAGAAGACGCAGGTTCGAATCCTGGCTGTGGCTTCTGAAATTTTGCGACTTTCTACTTTGTAGATCAGTTAGGTATACTAGTACTTGTACAGAAAACACAACTGTATGAATTACGATGCCTACATAAAAATGTAATTACATATAATAGATCTATAATCTTACCACCTCAGTCGAAATAATGTAGTTAGAGCAGGATGGAGCAAAAGAGACAAGTATCGCTCCGTCCTGCTCTCACGCAAGCTCTATCCTGCTGTCATTCTGATCAAGCTACATTAAGGAGTGATCACACCTAGCTGAATTCAAAGACTATTTCGGCATACATTGCTGGGAGGCTTGGTTATGTTAATTGCAATATCCTTACTTCAACGAGTAATGTACGAGTATGCCGAATCAGTCTTTGAATTCAGCTATATGTGATCACTCCTTTAATAGACTGTATTTAAATAACCAGGCCAGTGGCTATATTCATACTTCCTACTTTTAAAATCTTTACGAAAAGCAATCTTCACTTAGCCCCAAGGGCTTAGGGACTTAGTCACAATTTACCATACCACTGATAAAGGTAAGTGTTAAAAATCGGTAAATACATATGGTAGTGGTTATAGGTAATCCGCGCTTAGCTATTGCAAGTCTACAACGTCTAATTCGCAACCAGGGCCTAGAGAAAAGTTTGCTTTCTATTATCTTTAACGCTATTAAAATATATTGAAAACATATGGAGATTGACATATATAACGAAGTGTTTCGTGACTCGTTAATCCCATACATTTTCATTATATTCTACTAAAGCCACATCTGTAGGTACCCAATATTACTTAGAAAACTAGCGGTGCTGAAGTTCACTCACTCTGCAGTCTGCAAGCACATGGGCGCATCAGAACTTTACTGCTCAACGCTTATAAGAGCCAGGAGCCCAGAATCTCATTCCTACAGTCTAACTTTTACCAAGTCTTCATCACTATTTACAACTTTTACATTTAAATCCCCGAAGGTACACCTATCATCATCATGTCAGCCAAAAGACATCCACTGCTGGACATAGGCCTCCCCTAAAGTACGGTCAACCGCATGTCGATAGAAACTTTTTCAACTCTATTACTACGCCATAAGGTCCAAAAGTGTTTCTACTGATGAGCTGTTGAGTGTACATCTTCATTTAACGTAAACATGGGTAAACTTGATTATGACTTGGTAAACCTTAGAATTTTAATTTTAATTAAACCGGCCAAGTGCGAGTCGGACTCGCGAACCGAGGGTTCCGTACCTCTAAGGTAAAAATACCGTCTTAGTTATGGACGCGCAGTCACGCAGAAGAGTATTAAAACGCGAGTCTGACACACACTTAAACAGTTTTTATAATTTGATGTTATTCTATAGCTTTTGCACTACGAGTATAAACATACCAATTTTCAAGCTTGTAAATTTTATTGTTTTTACGATAGAGATAATACAAAAATCGAGCAAAATTTCCTAAAAAAACACGTTTTAGTAGAGAAGCCCCCATTAATTTATATATATATTTTTTTTATTAGTTTTTGTTATAGCGGAAACAGAAGTTAATAATCTGTGAAAATTTCAACTGTAACGGTTCATGAGATACAGCCTGCTGACAGACAGACATCGGAGGCGTATTATACAGGGTGTTAATTTGATTGCGTGCCATAGCTTAGGGGGTGGTTCAGTAACGATAAAGGGACACGAAAAAAACATAAAAAAAAAATTTTTACTGAATTTTTTTTTTAACTCCATTTAAACTAAACTAACGCGGAGGGCAATGACCTTGAGCACCACGCTATCAAAAGCGCGCGAAAGAGTTTCAGTTATGTATGTACCTACCTTATCCACTGATACTGCGTGCGTACCACTGATGCTCCGTCCGGGTCATTGCCCTCCGCGTTCGTTAAGTTACAATGGAGTTTTAGTTTTTTTTTTAAGTAGGATTTTTTTTAAATATTTTTTTGTGTTCCTTTATCGTTACTCAAACACCCCCTAAGCTACGGCACGCAATCAAATTAACACCCTGTATAACGAAAAATTATGGAATGTTAGCGAGCTCAACATAATTAAGGTTTTCAATGGAAAAATTTGTTTTATCGCGGACATTTTATAGCGTGATAAATAAACAATGAAATAAATTGTTCGAACTTTATTTCCTTTTTGTTTTATTATTAATTTACTTATCTGTTCGTATCTCTTAACTTTCACTTACTGTTGATTTTGTCTAAAGTTGTATTATTTTAATTATTTTAATATTTTCGCAACTACAGTATCTAATTATATATTCAACTTGTGAAAAGTGTTGTTGTTAAATACCATTAAGTTACGCTTGTGTACATAACTGTTAACTTTTCCAAATAAATAAAATAAAATCAGAATACAGTACAAAAAATTACTACTAGGTGTAAATTCGGGATGAGAATGGGGGCCAGGGTTTATGTATTTTCTGGAGATTACCAAGCTTTGACCTTATCCAATTCCTTAGGAGAGATAGCTTCCATTTCTTTACCTCTCTTCCTTTAAGTAATTGAGGAACAGGGTGCCTAAGGATTCTCATTTTGTTGAATACGATTTAGTTACATTTCCATGAATCTGTGGTACAGACAGACATAGACAGATTCATGAGCAGAAATAATACCTGGACAAATTCCTTCCTGATGATAAAACGCTGCCCACGGTTATCTCTTATCATCACTGCCCTAGCTAACCTTACCTAACATAGAAGATTTGACGAGGGCACTACTTTTTACATATAGCGACTATTATCTGTCCTCCGCACTTCTATGCCCCTAAAACAGAGATATATTATAAAGTTATGTATGTAGTAAATTGTATTTGTGTCATGTGTGTTGCGTTGCGCTTAATATTAATAAGATTGTGAACCCAAACAAATTATTCTTAGCTAAAATAAACCAGGATACTTACATGATTGTTTTGTATGTCGATAGCAGAACATAATGTGCCTTACTGAATAAACTCCCCCAATGGGCGGAGTAACCCATTGGGGAAATAATAATAAAAAAACCGGCCAAGTGCGAGTCGGACTCGCGCCCTAAGCGTTCCGTACCTATCTACCATATGATATACTAAAAGCTTTAGCTCTTTGATTTTAAAAACTCCACGACCATCAAATTTGACCCCTCTTTTATAGAAAAGTTCTTGAAACAGGAGCTCACCTTAATTGGTTACTATTAGTTGTGAGAAAAATTTAAATATATAATGATTTTAGACTTTTTCCTTTATTTGTACTGTGAGACAAATGTAATGAGTATTGAGTATTGAAACCTAGCTTCTTGCCAAATTTCATAATTTTAGGTCAACGGGAAGTACCCTGTAGGTTTTGCTTTTTTGCATAAATGTATGGAGATGAGGACATAAAAAGCCATATCTTTTGATTGCGTCATTGTAAAAAAAATTAGAAATTTTCATATATTGTGTGGTTTATCGACCTTACTTAACATTCGTTATCAATTTCAACCTGATACCTCTTCTCGTTCGTGAGAAAAAGGGTCTTGACAGACAGACGGACAACAAAGTGATTCTATAAGGGTTCCGTTTTTTATTTTGAGGTACGGAACCCTAAAAATACCCTAAGAGCAAACCAGAACATAGGTTTTGACTTAGCTACTGCACCTGATTAGTTACATACATTACATTACCCCTTCACAGAAACTCTCAGAATATTCTTCTCCACATATCATTGAAACCACCACCATCCATCCATAACGACCTCGCCATGTCCGACATAGTAAACAAACGCGTCGCCAACTCGACTCACTTTCCTTGTTATATAAACAGCGGTACAGTAGTAGAACAATGGTCATTGTGCCACTGTGCAAGTCTAACCCAGCAACGTGTTTGGGTTAATCAAGTGGAATTTTTGGAGTTCACTTCAAACATTGTAGTACTGATAATGCGGGATAACTTAGGTAATAGAACAATGGGTAGTAAAAGCAGCACAGTACGTTTATTTTATATAAAGGTTCTACTAAGAATTAAAATTATGATTAGTTAATTAAAACATTACTTACTTCGCTGGCTCAGTGACCCGAAGTGGATCTTGGCCTCCGACATTAAAGTACGCCATTCACATTATCTGCTATTATAAAAAAAGTAAAAGCCGTCAAACTATCTCCAAAAAAATAATAGCCAGAACCAAAGGCTCAACGTGCAACCGAAGCACGTAAAGCGATCTTATTTTGATACCGACGACACTGCATTTTTGTGTTGTTACTGCTCTGGTAACTTACCACCGAATTATATATTATCCAAGATTTTTTAAAGTATTTCTAAGTAGGTACTTGATTTTTGTCTCATAAAAATAGTTTTTTTTTTGTATTGTTTCAGTAGGTGCCTAGAGCAAATAAAGTATTATCTCCTGGCCTTTTACATGTATGAAATGCTTAGGTATTCAGAGTTATTATTATGCTGAAACAGATACGCCAAAGTTGCGCATACGATTTTAAGATAAACAGGTGAGTAATTTTAATGACTAAGACATAAAAAATTTACCAACTCTACATTAAAGTTAGCCTTTTAATACTTACAAGGAAAGGTACCCAACTGTCCGGCTCCGATTTGATTTATTTTGATATGATACAGATTAGCCTAAAATGACAGACAAAGTATTTTTTCTTAGCTGCCCAAATTCAACCTTTTGGGAGAAATTGACCTCCAAATCACTAAAAAGTGACTAAACATCTAACTTCTGAAACAGATTTTTTAAGCAAATTGCAACTCAATTGTTGGTTTGATTAACTATGTTTGCGAAAATGAAAATATTATCGGTACACACGTGTTTTTTAGATCCAGCTCCAAAGGCAAACCTGGAGACTACAATATTAAGGATTAGTTATTCTTATCGGGAGTCATTTAGAGACGTTTCGCTAGCACGGGGCCAGCAAAACCCAGGTCAAACCTTGGTGTCACTCATTTTGCTAGCACGGTAATAAGTTAACAGTACATTTATTCTTGGTCTTTGCCCGTGATAAGAAAAATGTCATGTTGATTATGACCGATGACAGAGCTAGACCAAGGTAAGACCTGGGTTTTGCTAGCCCTATGCTAGCTAAACTTTTCTTAATGACACCCATCTGGTATAACAATCGAGGCTGCGCCGGCGCAGCTGAATGCCACCATTCGCCTCGCCCATCATTCCCTCCTCCACCTTTCCTGCCAAACAGACGCCATTAGGATGCCAATTTGGCGGAAGACAACTCCAAAGCTGAATGACCTATATATCTACAGACCTTACGCAAGATAAGCTCCACGACCCTTGAACATAGATGGATCCATTCCAGAAGCTCTACCAATGAATATCGCAGCACAACAAGAGGCACATGATGATTCACAGCGGCAATTACAGCGGGATCTGGCATTGTCTAATACATAAAGTTAAACCCCTATTCTTCTTTGATTTAAGAGCTTGGCTCTTGTCGATGGAGTAACTTCCAGTCCTCACGTTGTATCGCGAGCTGCTTTACCTCCCGAAACGACACGACATTGACCTTTTCTTTAATCTGGTCAAAGTAGCTTCGCCTAGGTCTTCCTCGTCCCCTCTTTCCTTCAATCTTTCCTTCCATTATGTTTCTCAGGAAATTGTCGTGCCGTATCAGGTGACCTATCATTTTCCCTCTTCGGTTATCTATTGTTTTTAGTAAACTTCTTTTCTCTTTGACTATTTCTAGCACTTCCTCGTTTCTTTCCTTTTCCGTCCAGCTAATTCTTTCCATTCTCCTCCAGCACCACATCTCAAATGCTTCTAGCCTTTCTCTATCTCTTTGTGTCAGTGTCCATGTCTCACTTCCGTACAATACAATGCTCCATATGTACACCTTGATTAAGCGCTTTTTTACCTTCTTAGATATTTTGGCCTTCAGGAGGTGTTTCTTGTTATTAAAGGCTTTTTTAGCCATAGCTAACCCCTATTACCCATACAAAAACCCACATTGACTCAGGAACGCTTAAAAGACAGTTTGCCGTTGATATCCGAAGGCGTTAATGTCAGGTCTGTAATCATTAGTTTTTACTGCCTTAGATGACCTGTTGCAATATTATTCCCAATTGGTCCATATACTCGAATGATACCTAATGATAAATAATTTCGTAACATTCCTTACACATTTTTAAAAAGCCATAAACTAGTAACCCTGTTACCTGTCATACAACACAGTTGTTTTTCTGTATCTTTTCTTTTCTGTATACACAAAATTCTTTATTCATTATCAAGTAATTAAACCCTAATTCGGCCCATTTCCTGCTATGAATCATCACCACCTATCAATCACCCGGTCTTTGAATCGGAACTCACTGTTTATAGGTCATCTTTGGTAAACAATTCAAAATAATAAACGATAAAAGTAAACTTTATACTAAAAACATTCAGTTTTAATCCTTGGCGTTTCCTTGGCACTCCGTCAATTTGTACGACCCCGAGCAACTCACCTCTAAGGTGCTCTGTTCACCTTGTACGTACACTATTATGAAGAACAGACACCCCTTACGAAATTTCCTGTCGTATCTACTGCTTGAACCACGATCACACCTAGTTGAATTCAAAGACTAATTCGGCATACATTGCACGTTGAAGTAAGGATATTGCAATTAACATAACCAAGCCTTGTGAAATTAGAATCTTAGGTCTTTAAGTCGATAGAAAAACACAAGAAAAACATTGTACAAAGCCGACTTTTAAAGTTGGCTATATACTACAGTGGTCTTTTGCCATTTTTAAGGGTTCCGTACCAAAAGGGTGAAAAATGGGACCCAATTGATACGAGTATGCCTTCGATGTCTGTCTGGCTGTATTTCAGGAACCGTAATAGGTAAGCGATTGAAATTTTCACTGATTATGTATTTCTGTTGCCGCTATAACAACAAATAATAAGAATAAAAAAAAAAAAAAAACTAAGGGAGGGAGGGAGGAGGGAGGGAAAAACGTGTTTTATAGGTGATTTATGATCGATTTTTGTTTTAGCTCTATCGTAAATCGGGAACATTTACAAGCATAAAATTGGTGTGTTTATAGTGCATAAGCTACAGAATAACTGCGTGTAGGAGTTTAGGGCATTTAATTTAATACACTTCTGCGTGGCTGCGCGTCCATAACTTAGACAGTATTTTTACCTCAGTGGTACGGTACGGACTCGCACATGGCCGATTTTTTTAAACTGCCATAGCACGATCCCAATCAGACACAAGGAATAAAAAAAATGAAGGATAAGATGTAAAACTGTCTATGAAACTAATCATCATTTCTTAATAAACTTTGGTCGAAATACAAAAAAAGAACATGTTTGACCTGCCATGCAAATTGAGCTATCTGCTAATGTAGCGTTTCTATTAAGAGTTGTTTTAGGGTTCCGATACCAAAATGGTAAAAAAAGGAAGCCTTATGGTGTGACTTTGTCTGTCTGTCTGTCTGTCCGTCTGTCTGTCTGTCACACCTCTATATCTCAGCAACCACTCATGCTATCGACTTGAAATTTGAAATAGTTGTAAAATTAGGTTGCCCAACTTAATTGCACATGAAAGAATTAAAAAAATACAGGATTATTACTGTAAAGGGGGCCCAACTAGGGGGGGCAAAATTTCAAATTGTCGTTACTAGGTCAAGTGGGGTATCATATGAAAGGGCTTTACTTGTACATTCTAAAATATATTTTTGTATTTTTATACAACTCTTAGTTTTGAAGTTGTGATGACAAATGTCAAAAAAAATACCGTTCCCCCCCCCCCCCCCTTATCTCCGAAGTTTGTGAAAGGAAAAATCTGAATTAATTTCAGTCAATAGAAATTTATGTAAGTGCTACAGCAAAAATAAAACGATCTTTGTAAGTTGCACAGTTTTATAGAAATCTGCAAAAAAACCTTTACAAACAAATTTTGTTTTGCGGTTCTAAAAATGGACTTTATTGCTTCCAAAAACACTATAGATATATCGGAACCCTCGGCGCGCGAGTCCGACTCGCACTTGACAGGTATTTTTTTCTTCATATTTCGCTATAAATTAACACGATGTATATAAGATTTACAGCAATGTACACCAACTTCCACTTAAAATGAAACAGCACATAAGCACCCTTTAACCTGTCAAACTTGCACAATCCATGTTGAAATGCAGTTTTCATATGTAAATATTGTGTTTCCAAAGGTTTGGTTAATGTTTCCGATGGAGATCTTGCCTTGGCCTCTTTATTCTAGAAAATTTACTAACTTTAGAGGGGTCTACACATACTGGTAGAGTAGATCTCGTTCATAATCATAACAATGTAAAATGTTTAGAATAGTGATGTTTATCAATATAGGTCAATATACAGTTTCTAGGGATAATGCTGCTAGCGGATGATAAATCAATTTGATAGTTTGGAAGAATACGACAGAATCACAAACGTGGAGGTGCTCAGAAGAATGAAAAAGAATCTAGAAATAGTAACATAAGAAGAGAAAAATCACATACTATGGGCATATCTACAGGAATCATAAATATAGCACACTACAAACAATAATAAAAGGGGAAAATAGAGTGGAAAAGAGAAAGGAGAACATCTTGGTATGATAACCTCATGGACTGAATGCCGCGGTAGATTTAAGAAGACTCACAATAGACAGAGAAAAATATAGAGAGATGGTCGCCGACATTCGTTAGGATATGGCACAGAAAGAAGAAGAAGAAGGAAGAATACTCACGTTTACCTAAATAAGGCTATCTTTTAGATATATGCAGGTAACAGAAGAGTCCCTTGTGGTGCCGGAAAATAATAGTAACATCCCATACATACCCGTGGGTATCGTAAGAGGCGACTGACGGTTATAAACTGGAGGATGGGCAGCAGCATCCTCCTGTGTATCATACCATCTTACTTACTGCGGTCACCTACAACTGCGGTCCATGGAGCCAGCCACAACGCTGACAAGCGAAGTGACTCCCTGTCCTGTAGTGGACAGTTCATGGGATGTTATGATGAGGTAACAGAAAGAGTACGAGACCTGAAGGATATGTATCTGCCTATGAAACAGAACATCTTCTCCTAACACAGGTCGAAAAATAAAACAAATTTTTTAACATCCCACAGAATCTGACATCAGCTGATAGTGCATGTTGAATGGAAGGTCATTTTCCTTTTCGAATTTTGACCCATATTCCTTAAGAAAAGTTGTTCAGTTTTATGAGCAAATTCACATCTTTCCTATCTCAGGAAGACTGAACTAACGATTTAGCGGAACAAATTTAAGGCAAACCAAAAGTTTCAGCTTTTGTAGAGATTAACCTTCTGAACAACGTGAAATAAATTCTTCTCGGTTACAGTTTTAGTTTCAGTTTAGTTTATTCGGCTACAAATAAATATTTGTGTTCGAAATAATATAATCTAAAGAATAACTAAATTCAATCGACGACTATTCCCATATTCAATTAAAATAATAACATTGAAATAAAAATTATCTAAAGTTGTCACCAAATAAAACCAAAAATTTCATCACTACATAATAAAATTATATTTCATCTAAATCGTTCGAGCCATTTTCGAGAAACCGATTACAAATATTATATCATCATAACATCCCATGAAACGTCCACTACAGGACAGGGAGCTCCCTCTAGAATTTCAGCTTTTGCTGGAAAAATGTAGAGGGGTAGTACCATAGTCACCTCGCTTGTTAGCGTTACGGCTGGCACCATGGACCGCGGTTGTAGGTGACCGCAGTAAGTAAGATGTTAGATACAAAGGAGGATGCTGCTGCCCATCCTCCAGGAAATATTATATACAAATATTGCTAGTTTAATAATATAGGATACATACATACATACATAACATACATAACATCACGCCTCTTTCCCGTTGGGGTAGGCAGAGACCACAGTCCTCCACCTGCTACGATCTTGACATACTTCCCTTGCTTCCTGTACTTTCATCAATCCTTTCATACATGCTCGTCGGTTTAGGGTACTTTTAAGCACAATAATCACTATGCAGAAGCTAGCTGTCACATGATGTATGCTACCAAAGAAATTTGACCTCATATAGAAGTAATATATAAGAAATAATTCGTCACAAGTAGGGATGTGGGCATGCTTTCATCTATCGATAGTCGATAAGTTACACAAGGACAAATCGATGTCGAAACTTTGACCAAAAAGTTGAAGTACTAAACTTTAATAAAAGGCAAATCTGTTAAAAGCAGTGATTAAATTCATTAAAAAAAAATACTTTTTGCTATTTTTACTACAGGTGATTTCTTACGTAGGTGTTTTAATATTAAAGATACCAAATTTCTTACTTACTTACTTACTAAAAGTAATGGACGGTAGCGGTGGAGGCAAGAGGGGTAGGAGGTGTAAAGGTTCTTTTTTTTTATTTTCATGCATATCTCTAGCTTACATACAAATTATGTAGGATTTTAAAACAAACTTTTATCCCTCAATTCAATCCATTTGGGATGGTTTTGCAAAAATGCTGAAATACGGGTTTGTGTTTTTCTTCTAAGTAGCTCAAATAAATTTTCAAGCGAAATTTCGTGTATCTTATCTTGCCTTATAACGTGGAGCTGAGTTCCTTATTGGACCTTAGAGCACAAGGAGCCTGTAGTCTTCTGGTTTCGGATAAGCTTGACCCAGAATCTTCATAAGCTTGTGAGCCAAAGCGTTGCATGAGCACAAGAATTGCTTGTCAGTATTGTTTGTAGCGAAAAACTTTCAAACCTTTTTTGTAGAGAATTTTATGTAGATTAATTTAGTATTTTTATTAATTTTCTTACAATTTGTTGATTCAGGATGATTCATGCTGATTGAGACATTTCAATTTGGCGAAGACACACAAAGTTATATTTGTTTGACAGTGTCCCCATCGGGAATCGAACCCAGAATGAAAACAAAACGCGTTGAATGTTGTAAAATATAATAAATGGTACAGCAGCACTGCACTTACTTTCTCGCGATATGCAATTAGAACTGTCAACCGGAAACTTAAATTTGTAATACCATACCTACACATAGTATGGAATTACAAACGTTTATTAAGGTTCTGAAAAATGTTCTACCACATGAATTCGGAACTCGAATTGTAAAATATTAAAACAAACCAACCGTAAACGATTTCGAACAAATCACATGTTCAAATTTTGGTAGTACTGGAACACCTTTTATATGAATTTTCACAGATTTTTAAATTTCAAAACTCTGTTTCTTATGAATAGTTGTTCAGTTTTGTCGACTGTAAAGCTCTTTAAGTTTTTGGTACATCCTGTGTACTAAATTTTCACAAAATCCAATCAAATTGAATATCCATTCAGGTAGATAACCAAAACAAAATTAAAATTATAGAAAATAATACAAACTTAATGTAGTCAATTAGGGTCAATGTAGGTACCACTAGTTGACCATTTAAGCGGTTTTATGACGAAATTCATAAAAAAACTAAATTATTAGTTCTACTTTCAGAGTCACTTCTAAAAGTTCGACTATGAATTAGTTAGGCTTGTGATATAATAAGTGTTAAGGACTTTACAAAATATGCTCTTAAAGTTTTTTTTTTCAAATGTTACATTGCATGACCACTTCGAATAAACATACTAAAGTACTAGCTAGACAAACCCATAACTTTATTGTAAGACGCCAACATAGTTAAATTCTATATAAAATCGCGGTATTTTAAAATTTTCTTACTTTCAGTTCAAATTTAAGTTTTGGTTAGCTATTGGTGCTTGGTCATCTAGTGGTGCACTGACCCTATGAGTAAATCACAAGTTTACGTTTTGGTAGTACAGGAACACCCCTTATATGGAATCACACAGACAAACTGATGATGGCGCAAGATACCTTGCATAGAGATGCTTAGTCAAGCAAAGTTTCATAAAAATAATTTGAACCGTTTTTAATAAAAATTCAATTCTTCAGTTTTGTTGAATGACAGCTTTTGAGAAAGTTTGTGCAACTTTTTTCACGAATACAATACCTTTCTCGCTCAGCTCGAAAGTAAAAATACTACTATCGATAAAAAATACATCACTCATAAACTCCAACATGATCCCACAAAAAACGATAAATTACAGTAAAATACGTAACAATTCCATATTATCTGACTGTAGAAATGATAAGTTGACATTTTTTTATGCAATATTTGTGATAATAATCCACAAACATGATAAATACTGAATAAAACTTACAGATGAAAAGACAAAATTTCTTTGCAATTTTCGTTTTGTTGTTTTGAAGATGTACAGCCATCAACTACACACGTTATTATTAAAAAGAACAATCACTAATATGGAGAGCAACTTAAGAATAAATTCACGATATTTTCATGTTATTCACTACATGTTTTTTATAATTTACACAATGTTTACAACATATAATTTAGGAAATATTTTCAACCGTTAAAATCCCAACAAGTTACAATAATCCTATAAACTTTGTAAATGCAATGAACGCGTCGTTCATCTAATTTGGTAGGATGTGATCACTGACGACTTGACATGGCATGAGACATGCTAGCAGTTGTCATCCCATACTGAAAAAAAATAGCATGGTTTCTTCTCCGAGCGAAGCAAGGAGGTTTTTGTTCTGAGTATGCTACGATAAGCCGATCATGAGGTGTATTCATCTGTGGTCACGCGAGTTCCTACTTCGTTACCATATAAATTAAGATAATAATATCCTCTGGCGTAACTAGTGTAAATAATAGCTAGTGTAATAACTTAATATTATAAACACATAGGTAAATTTTATGTTTTGCGAGTTTATAATGTTTTTAGAGGACAATCTCTGGAACTTTAAAAATTTATTCATTTGTAGAAAGATAGATATGTAGATAGATAGAAACTCTTTATTGCACACAAAAAATTGCGTACGAACAAAATGTCTTATTGCGCGCAAAGGCGGCTTCATTGCTTAGAGCAATCTCTTCCAGGCAACCGTATAACTGGGGATCACTGAGATGGACATGAGTAGTGTAGAGTTTATTTAACTTACAGGTACTCACTAATTTAAAACCGGCCAAGTGCGAGTCGGGCTCGCGCACTTAGGGTTCCGTACCACCACATAAACATAATTGTATTAGTTGAAATTTCAGTAAGTTAATGTGCTAGATTTTTTGAGTCCGACACGCGCTTGACCAAATTTTATTATTTGTTGTTATTTTATAGCCTATGCCCTATAAACATACCAATTTTCAAGGTTGTAAGTGTTCCCGTTTTTAAATAGAACTAAAACAAAAATCGCCTCAACAACCATCCAACTTGACCCCTCTCTTATATGAATTTTCTTGAAACGGGAGCTCACCATAATTGGTTACCATAAGTTGTGAGAAAAGTTGTAATATTTAATGATTTCAGACTTTTCCCATTATTTGTACTGTGAGACCTAGCTTCTTGCCAAATTTCATAATTTTAGGTCAACGGGAAGTACCCTGTAGGTTTTTCATTTTTGAATAAATGTATGGAGATGAGGACATAAAATGCCATATCTTTTGATTGCGTCGTTGTAAAAAATTGAAATTTTCAGATCTTGTGTGGTTCATGGATCCTAATATATGGTATTAATTTCAACCTGATACCTTTACCCGTTCGTGAGATAAAGGGTCTTGACAGACAGACAGACAGACAGACAGGCAGACAGACAGGCAGACAGACAGACAGACGGACAACAATGTGATCCTATAAGGGTTCCGTTTTTTTCTTTTGAGGTACGGAACCCTAAAAATGAATAGGTATATAGAATCAATCAATAAACTTACTTACAACGGCAGCAGGAGAAAGCTATCTTCTACACCTTGGATTACTCGTATCTATCATAAACAAATTAATAATTTATACCATAGATTAGATAATAGTAAAATTAGGTTTGGTTATACAGCGAGAAAACATCTATTTCTTATTAAAACCATTTGATTCTGGAAATTCCGAACCGATTCTAATAGCAGACTGTCATCCTTAATAGGCCGAGTCCTGAAGCTGTAATTTTTTATTGGCTGGACATAAATCGAAACCGTCAATTTACTATAAAGTTGCTATGTATTATAATAGGTGGTGGAACACTTATGTAAAAAATATTTTTTAATGAATTGGCTGACTTTTAGATTCTCCAGAAAATAATTTTTTTTGTTTGTTTATGCATGTGAAGTCAAGCCAAAAATTGTAACTAATATCTGATGGGGTAAACTTTTGATGTGGGTTCCAAGGTACCTACTTCAATTAAAACTAAGCAAAAAATATTTGCGCATATTTTTTTATTAGCAAATTTGTATGCAAGTTACATAAAAGTCCAGGCAAAAATGGCAACCAAATTATTTTAAATTTGATAGACTTTCCAGGACAGTTTTTGAGCAAATTACCTAAAATTAAGCATATTAATCTAAAGTTAAATATTTTCGTATTTAATGTTGCAGCAAAAATACCAACTGAAAAACTTTTGTTTAATTACAGCTTTCATCGTGTGTTCTTTCCTTTATTTATAAAATTAAGCATAATTATAAAAAGATAAAAAAGTTGATTTTTAATTCAATAGATCGCGTCAAGCGAGCGAGAACCGGCGTAATATTATAGTTCTTTGGAACCGGTATGGCGTGCCGTGCGCCCTGAGACTTTTTTCTTCTACGTAATGTCAAGAGTACGTCAAGCCTGACATAATATTAGACTTTTTAGTGTTCTTATTTCAACAGTCCAAGTAGCTAGAGTGGGCTGCAAGTGTCTGGCTGCCTGCTTGTACAAACAACAACACTTCAAACAGTCCATTGAAAGGAGAAAATATCATTGTGGGATACAGTGTTACAAAAAACCGGGCAAGTGCGAGTCGGACTAGCGTGCTAAGCTTTTGCTCTTGACCCCCCGATCTTGACTCCTCTTTAATAAGAATTTACTTGAAGTGGAAGCTAGCTAGCGTTAATTGGTTGTGAGAAAGGTTGTAAACTTTAATTATTTCAGACTTTATGGTTCCGTACCCATAGGGTGAAAAACGGGATCATACTAATATGCCTCCGATGTCTGTCTGACTGTCTGTCAGTGGGCTGTATCTCATGCTGCATAAGCTATAAAATATAAAAACTGATCAAGTGCGAGTCGGAGTCAAAAAAGGACGAGTTGCACTCCGAGAGTGCCGGCAGAAGTGAAAACTTGAATTTTTGAATATGATGTTTTTGTAAGGGTCAATCGCGTCATTGCTCGTGTACTTCTTCATCGAGACCTAAAATTTGTCTCAGTACATGAGTAGTCTAGGGTCAGTAGTTTTCAAGTTATAGCTATTTTTACTTTGACAGCTGTCATCCGAAATGTAGATCTCCTCAAGGCCTATCATTTGACTCAGCACACGAGTACACTAGAGTCAGTAGTTTCCAAGTTATGGGGTTTTTTTAGTTTGACAGCTGTCATCCGTAATGTAGATCTCATCGAGACCTATCATTTGTCTCAGCACATGAGTATTGTAGAGTCAGTAGTTTTCAAGTTATGGGGTTTTTTAGTTTGACAGCTGTCATCCGAAATGTAGATCTCATCGAGACCTTTCATTTGTCTCAGCATATGAGTAGTCTAGGGTCAGTAGTTTTCAAGTTATAGCGATTTTTACTTTGACAGCTGTCATCCAAAATGTAGATCTCATCGAGACCTATTCTTATTTAACTCTGACATTGTCAAAATCACCGCAAGTAGCGATGGAGCCATAACCATCAAAAATTGAATTGAATCAAGATAGATTAGTAGTAGTAGTAATCAAGATAGATAAGATTCAGTAGTTTCCAAGTTATGGGGTTTTTCAGTTTGACAGCTGTCATCCGAAATGTAGATCTCATCGAGATCTATCATTTGTCTTAGCACATGAGTAGTCTAGGGTCAGTAGTTTTCAAGTTATAGCGATTTTTACTTTGACAGCTGTCTTTCGAAATGTAGATCTCATCAAGACCTATTCTTATTTAACTCTGACATTGGCAAAATCACCGCAAGTAGCGATGGAGCCATAACCATCAAAAATTGAATTGAATCAAGACCTATCATTTGACTCAGCACACGAGTATACTAGAGTCAGTAGTTTTCAAGTTATGGGGTTTTTTACTTTGACAGCTGTCTTTCGAAATGTAGATCTCATCAAGACCTATTCTTATTTAACTCTGACATTGGCAAAATCACCGCAAGTAGCGATGGAGCCATAACCATCAAAAATTTAATTGAATCAAGACCTATCATTTGACTCAGCACACGAGTATACAAGAGTCAGTAGTTTCCAAGTTATGGGGTTTTTTTTAGTTTGACAGCTGTCATCCAAAATGTAGATCTCTTCGAGACCTATCATTTGTCTCAGCATACGAGTAGTCTAGGGTCAGTAGTTTTCGAGGTATAGCGATTTTTAGTTTGACAATTGTCATCCGAAATGAAGATCTCATCGAGACATATCAGTTGTCTCAGCACACGAGTAGTCTAGGGTCAGTAGTTTTCGAGTTATAGTGATTTTTAGTTTGACAACTGTCATCCGAAATGAAGATCTCATCGAGACCTATCATTTGTCTCAGCACACGAGTAGTCTAGGGTCAGTAGTTTTCGAGTTATAGCGATTTTTAGTTTGACAGCTGTCATCCGAAATGTAGATCTCTTCGAGACCTATCATTTGTCTCAGCACACGAGTAGTCTAGGGTCAGTAGTTTTCGAGTTATAGCGATTTTTAGTTTGAAAGCTGTCATCCGAAATGTAGATCTCTTCGAGACCTATCATTTGTCTCAGCACACGAGTAGTCTAGGGTCAGTAGTTTTCGAGTTATAGCGATTTTTAGTTTGACAGCTGTCATCCGAAATGTAGATCTCATACATTTAGGATTCGCTATTACTCGTAAATAACGATCAAAACCAGTACGTCAAGTCTGTCGTGCACATATCACGTTGTGCACAACAAAAAAAGCCGAGACTATGACCACAGAATATATAATAGTAAACAAGTTTACAGGAGTCGCACTCCTTTGATCTTGGAAAAAGCTGCCCATTTCACACATTTTACAAACATCTTTTTTTGTCTTTGTCATAGCAGGCCTCTATGACAAAGACAAAAAAGATGTTTTGGTCATTATCACACTTTAGAACTTTTGTATATATTGAGCCTGTCTAACTTGGTATGCTTATTTTCAAATCCATTTCTATACTTCATCCGAGATCTGACGCGACTTCTGATGCGAGTTAATAATTTTTTCCCCATCTGAAAAAGTGCCAAGCGCCGCTGAAGAAGTTTTCACTTCAAAAATCGACCACAGTAAGTTACTGACATTTCAACTAATACAATTTCTATCACGTGGTGGTACGGAACCCTCGGTGCGCAAGTCCGACTCGCACTTGGCCGGTTTTTCCCTTTCATTAGATCAAATCCACAATTATTTTGAGTCTCATGTCAAACCTGTAGAATATTCATACAAACTTCCACCCCATTTTTCAACCCCTCAGGGGATGAATTTCGGAAAATCCTTACTTAATGTGTAGTCTTGACGTACAAAAAAACTACTTACAAAATTTCACATCTGTAGCTTTATCGGTTACGGCTCGGCGTTGATGAATCAGTCAGTCAGTCGGTCAGGGCATGCTGTTTTATATATTTAGATCAGAAGATCAAAAGTATTTTCAGCTTACTACAACCGATGTAAATTTTCATCTTTCATGTTTAACTTTAAATTCCGAAGCGCGTACCGAAAAAAACAGCGAAGCAATGCGACGTTGCCGTACCGTGCAATCACGAGCCGTGTACTATGTTAATTTGTGTGTAAAAAACTTTTTTGGAAAATAAATGAAAAAAAAAAAAAAAAAAAAAGTCAATTATGAACTTTATTTCAATTTCTTTAGGGTCGATATAAAGCGCTACATAATGTAATTTTTATATAAAAAGATACGCTATTGCCTGAAATGTTTAATTTTCAAAGTAATCAACGTAAGTACAGTTTTAGAGTATAATCAAACACTTTTCATTCAGTTAACTATTTTGGCCAAAGAGAAATCCCTCAATAATTATACCACTGTAAAGCTTTAACATATTGTGTTCACTTTTATGACTGTTTGATCAAGTACAACAACATTTTGAAGTACAAAAAGTCACGAGATAGTTATGTATTTTGCCCGAGCAGACAAAAAGAAATAAAACTTTTAGAGGGATTGTTTTAATTTTAGGCTTTACCTAAGAACTTAGGTGCTTAATTAGTTTGTAAAATACTAAAAGTTTATCATTGAACGAGCCCAGAAAACATTTCGTTTAGTTGTCATTTTTGCCACAGTAACTATTTATATAATGGGGTTTTTTTAATCTGCCGCCTTGTCCCATTTGGTGATATGCTTAATTTCAAGTAATTATGTAATTACTTCCAAGACTTCATAAAACACAAAAAGAAAATCTTGGTTCCGATTTTTGTCTAGGCCAAAATCTAATTATCTTGGGGTATAAGTTACTAAGTGAAAACTACTTATCTTCTCGGAAATTATGTGGGTAAACGGGGAACAGCTGGTTAACATTGAAGGTGGGTTGACCATTTATTTTAACCATAACCGAATATACGCTTGCTCTTTATAGGTCATTGTTTATAGGGTGGAGAGAGCAAGTTAGACGCTTGTATACGGTTTTAGTTAAGTTAGATGGTACAATCCACCCTAAGTGGCTATCTAGCTATCCACACTAGGTGCTGGGTGTTTCAATGCTTGTCAAAAGCACATCAGCGCTGTACCATTCTGATTTCAGCAGCCGTAGAAGCTTGAATCAAGTTTGACTGTACCTTCTGGCAACCTTCTGACAACACAACACTATCACAGATCACATTTTTCAACAAAGAAATAAAATCCTTAGTTGGCTTTATCCTAGATACGTGCGTAAGTTTTACGTGGATACGGTAGAGAACTGTGGTCTCTGCCTACCACAAAGGGAACAAGGCGTGATATTATGTATGTATGTACGTTAAAAGCAAATTAAGCTCCTACCCAAGTCCCTCCCCCTCCCCTCACCTCGCCACCTCTCCCCAATCCTGTCACCCCCTTTCCTTCTTGTACTCCCCTCACCCCCATCCTCTTACAACCCACCTGCACACCCCTCACCTTCTAACTCATCCAAAGCCCTATGTAGTACCAAATATTGGCGCCAGAGGGCTTATAAATAAAACAAATATAAATAAAATGTACTTTATTTCGCGAAAAATTACATTATATAATCTAAATGAACATATTAGGGAGGTGTTGATTTGTTTCATAAGGAAAACCCTGTCTCCCAAACTAGAAAAAAATCAGTGACTTGGGAGTCGTTCTGTGACTTAGGAGACTTATACAAGTACACTTTGCACGAGATGACCCCACAAATAAAAGCATAGACCAAGTCAATTCGTTACATATTAAGGATCCAGTATACTGTAATAATTGACAGCATCTAGACGGTACGAAGCACTTATGTAATTTTCCATAAGTTAAGTTGTTATTTTATATATTACGCATTCGCATATAACGAGGCGCAATACTCGGTCGTAAACAAACCAGAACTAATGCAATTTGCTGCTATATGCATTACATTTATTATCTATTTACAGAAACTGCTGTCAAAATAAATATCACACGATATTCATTCTATCATGATAACAGTCAAATAATATGATAATCATTCTGTATGATAATTATAGAAACCACCCAAAGACGCCATTACCACTTACGTTTTGTAGCTCATGATTAAAAATTTTGGGAATACCTTGTGTTCCAACTGATAAATATTTTTAGTATAGTATTTGTTACCATCGTAGATAAAATACGAAAACAGGTAAGAATGCTGCGTACCAAGACAAGTAGAGTCCTTTTGTCACCTTCAACCAACTGCCAACAGATCATTGTCGCCCTATACACTTGGTATGCACTTTTCTTCTAATGATTAGACTCTAATCTGTACTTTGAGCATTTTATTAAGTAATCAATCAAAGCTGCAGATCAGAAACTTGGCATACGCTCCAAGGCCAGGCGATATTACGCTCGCAAAATACCGGCTGGCAGTCTTACTGCAATTGACAAGCGTGTCAGGATGCTCATTTGCGACGAGGCACTAGTCGAGGCAAAGCTGCAGAGCCTAGAACGCTGTTGCAAAGTGGCCTGTTTGTCGGCATTCTATATTTCGGTGAGTGTGCGTCTGAACTGCATGGTCTAGTACCTTTTCCGGTTTTCCCTTCCTCCTACGTGGGGCTAGACGAGGTACTGAAGGTAATAATGCTCACAAAGCTGCAGAGTCTAGAACGCTGTTGTAAAGTGGCCTCCTTGTCGGCATTCAACATTTCGGTGAGTGTGCGTCTAAACTGCATGGTCTGGTACCATTTCCCTTCCTCCTACGTGGGACTAGACGAGGTACTGAAGGTAATAATGCTCACAAAGCTGCAGAGTCTAGAACGCTGTTGTAAAGTGGCCTCCTTGTCGGCATTCTACATTTCGTTGAATGTTCGTCTGAACTGCATGGTCTGGTACCTTTTCCCTTCCTCCTACGTGGGACTAGAGGGTTTGCGTTCTATCTCTATGTCGTCGGCATACCGCCTATTCGCACAAAGAACTTTGATGTAGGGAGTGGAACTCCCTCCCTGCCGATCTTTTCCCCGAACAATATAATCTGGAACTTTTCAAAGCTAGACTTAACAGGTATTATTTTGCATGCTACATCTGCGACCCCATCGTGAATTACCACAAAGTGAGATCGGGGTCAAATGCTCACCTATTTCACATGCTTACTTACTTCGGTTTCTTTGCGAATTCCTTCTTGATCTTCTTGAAACTTTATTATGAGAAATGTAATATGTATTTCAAAAGTTATTTTGTCTTAAACTTGAAGTCAACAGTTCCAACTTATCGCTACTATTTCATCATGACATGAAAATAAATATTATTTTGGTATAACAAATGTTAATGAACCTTCAAAAAAATGCTTACAGATAAACAAACTAGGGAAAATATAGCTACAGAATGCGTAGGCCGAACGTAGTTGTAAATTGTAAACACATGGAGAGTTGCATTTAAGAAACCAGCGTTCTAGGAGCAGCGGACAATGCATGAATGCATCAGATTTTTTAAACAAACATCATTTTGAACCTTTGTTGACTACCTACGTCATTGTCATGACATGACTTGTGCGGATAAATAATTTTGATTCATATTCAGATATTTTATTCAATGTAGATTATTTACAGAATACTTATTGAATGTCATGCAGAATACAATGCAAATAGAGCGAGTCTACACCGTTTCGGATCGTGCTATAGATCCGAGGTTGATACGAGGAATTTGGATCATATATCATCATGACATCCCATGAAACATCGACTGCAGGACAGGTAACTCCCTCCAAAATTCCAGCTTTTGCTGAAACAATGTGAAGTTCAAAATGAAAAAAACGTGTGACAGGGATTGTTTTAAACTTTCGCACTTCTCATACATGTTTATTTTATTCCGGGTCTTAGAGCGATACTTGCAATTAGGAAAATAAATTACCGTGGTTCCGACGTTTCGACTGAGTTGCCTTTTTACTTTCGAGCGGAGCGAGAAAGGTAGTATTCATGAAAAAAAGTTTTTCAAATTTTCTCAAAAATGTGTTCTATATCACTTATACCAGGCCACTCAGAAAGTATTGCGAAAACTAGTTTTTATATATGGGAGACTGGCCGGTCAGAATCTTTTTCGAAAATATGATTACTTGTAAGTAAAAATATGTGTGTTCCATTTTCAAAATTTCCCTCCACATTTTTTGCGAGCCAATTCAAAGTATCGTGTCTTACTGAAAAATGGATCTGCGCCGGGAACATTTTAGAGCTATGATTTTTTACGATTTCAAGTGTCGCCTGAAACCGGATGAATCGTTCGATAGACTTCAAATGGCATTTATGGATGAAGGCCCCTCCAAGGCAACCGTGTATCGTTGGTATAACGAATTTAGGCGCGGTCGACCAACCTTGGGGGATGAAGAAAGAAGCGGTCGCCCTTTGACGGCTATTACGGAAGAAAACGTGCTAGCAGTGAAAAATTTTATCCAAGATAATAGGCGAATTACATATCAGGAGATTCAGCACATATTAAAGATTGGATCGGGAAGCGTTCACGAGATTCTACACGGGCATCTTCGCGTGAGGAGGATAGTATCGCGCTGGGTGCCGCACTACCTCACCGACGCTCAGAAGCAGGCCCGGGTGGAATGGTGCCGTGATATGCTGAACAAATTTGAGGCAGGCTCGTCTCGGCGTGTTTACGACATCGTAACAGGTGATGAGTCCTGGATTTATCAATACGATCCAGAAACCAAGCGCCAGTCGACAGTTTGGGTGTTTCAAAATGAACCAACGCCTACCAAAGTGAAGCGATCTCGAAGCGGGGGGAAGATTTTGATCGCCAGCTTTTTTAATTTGACTGGCCACTTGGCCTCAATTCCCTTACGAGATCAAAGAAGCATCAACGCCGAATGGTATACTACCAAATGTTTACCAGAAGTTTTTTCTGTTGT
This sequence comes from Athrips mouffetella, assembly GCA_947532105.1. Taxonomy (NCBI): domain Eukaryota; kingdom Metazoa; phylum Arthropoda; class Insecta; order Lepidoptera; family Gelechiidae; genus Athrips; species Athrips mouffetella. The sequence continues at coordinate 15,982,703 of OX383977.1, forward strand.
GAGCAACAAGCGACCAAACACAGGGCTCCGCGGACTACTGCTCCACCACGACAATGCGCCTGCACACACCGCGCTCAAAACGAGGGACTTCCTGGACAGCACACCAGTCAAACTCCTGGGTCACCCTCCTTACAGCCCTGATCTAGCACCGTGTGACTTCTTTTTATTTCCAAAAATAAAAAATCAGCTCAAGGGGATACAATTTTCGTCGCCGGAAGATGCGCTGGCTGCGTTCGAGCAGGCTGTAAACGAGGTGTCTACGGCGGACTGGAAAAAGTGTTTTGAAAACTGGTTCAGACGCATGAATCTTTGTATAGAGGCTGGTGGAGAGTACTTTGAAAAGATTTAATAAAAATATATGTACCTGTAGAACAATTTTTTTTAGTGTCGCAAATATTTCTGAGTGTCCCACGTACATCATAAAAACAAGTCTCCCAAATATGTCCGTCCGTCGGTCGGTCGGTCGGTCGGTCCGTCGGTCGGACTGTCCGTCACGCTTTGGCCTAGCGGCTAAACGAATTGTCCGATTGACACCATATTTTGAATTTAGGAGTTTTATGCAAATCCATCGAAGGGTTCTATGTGGTTTCTTGCTGGCTCTCATTTTGAGGGTAGCTGTCATACAACGAAAAAGAAAAATTGAAATTTTCTCATAAACGGCTCATAGAATCTTGATGAAACTTTGCATGACCAAGCATCTCCATGTAAGATATCTTGCGCCAGTATCAATTGATCTGTGTAATTTCATATAAGGGGTGTTCCTGTACCACCAAATCGTAAATGTGTGATTTACCCAAAATTGGTTCCATTGAGTTCATTAAAATTTTCTATAATATTAATCCTGGATTGGTTGTCTACTGGATATTCTTTATGATAAAATTTAGTACACAGGGTGTACCAAAACTGAAAGGGCTTGCTCAGTAGACTAAACTGAACAATTATCCATAAGGAACATGTGCTGGGAAATTAAAAAAATCTCCATGCAAGTATTCTACGGTAGTATCCATTGATCTGTGAAAATTCATATAAAGGATGTTCCAGTACTACCAAAAGTTAAACTTGTGATTTACTCGAAATCGTTTGAGGTTTGTTTGTTTTAATGTTTGACAATTTGAGTTCTGAATTGATCTGTATATTTCATTCGTACATTTTTTTTGGAAAAACGTAAATAAAAGTTTGTATTTCCATACTATGTGTATGGCATTACAAATTTAACTATGCGGTTTATAGTTTTTCCTTAAGTATTGCGAGAAAGTAAGTGCAGTGCTGCTGTACCATTTATTTTATTTGCAGGCGGGGACGAACAAACTTATGTTTCCGTCCCCGCCGCCTACAATATCTTATAAAATTGAAGTTAAACAAATCCTAGCTTGCTTTCCTCTTTTCTGTTACGCAGTCGGGTTATTTTTTTTTTAAATAATAGGTCTTTACCTATGAAGTTGCCGTTTTGTATGGCGAATTTTAGGTAAACTCTATTTTCAGTACTAACATTTTTGCATTTTTATTAGGAATTATAAATCCAATTTTTTAATTTTTTTTAAGCATTATTGGGAAGACATTAAGCTAACAGAAGCTTAAATTTAATATTCGAAAAATATTATTTGTAAAAAACATATCACAAATCTAATGATGAAATCGGACGACATTTAAGACGAACAATTTTCGAACCTTTAATTTTATATGTCAAACTAAAAATAATATCTTTATTTTATGCGTAAATTGATAACCCTGAAGTCAACTTTCAAATATAAGACAAATGAAAAAAATAGCATTAGAATTATAAGAATTATGATCTCATTAATCTGTAAGAAAATTTCGGAAATTTCATAGGTAAAGACCTATTAATATTGGCCATCATAGTGTTTTTTTTTCAGCCCATACTTCTTTGAGAGGGTTGATAATTTTTGTAGTTGGTCTGGGTATCTTAATGAAACGTCATCATCATCATAACATCCTATGAAATGTCCACTACAGGACAGGGAGCTCCCTCCAGAATTCTAGCTTTTGCTGGAAAAATGTGAAGGGGAAGTACCATAGTCACCTCGCTTGCCAGCGTTACGGCTGGCACCATGGACCGCGGTTGCAGGTGACAGCAGTAAGCAGAAGCTGCTGCCAATCCTCCAGTTTATAACCCTTAGCCACCTCGTACGACACCCACGGGTATGTATGGGATGGTACTATTCTTTGCCAGCACCACACGGGATAAAACGTGTGCGCTAATACAATATAAGCCCAAGCCTGCAATTTTAACAAATCGCGTATCTTATAGCCCGTCCTGATAAGCGGAGGCTCGGCCGCGCGTCACTCATTGACGAACAGACTGATAACAAGACTGTCAACAGTGTAGTAGTCGTGATAAGGGCATTGTACGAAATAATATGTGCATCTTATTTGTGATCTGATTCTACTGCTCTGTTTTTTTCTGTTTGTTACTTGTACATTTACATTTAGTCAAAACAATGTTGTACTTCTGTTTAGAAGCTCATAGTTTAACATACGCAAAAGTAGTGTATGTTTGACATACGTGGGACACTCAGAAATATTTGCGACACTAAAAAAAATTGTTCTACAGGTACATATATTTTTATTAAATCTTTTCAAAGTACTCTCCACCAGCCTCTATACAAAGATTCATGCGTCTGAACCAGTTTTCAAAACACTTTTTCCAGTCCGCCGTAGACACCTCGTTTACAGCCTGCTCGAACGCAGCCAGCGCATCTTCCGGCGACGAAAATTGTATCCCCTTGAGCTGATTTTTTATTTTTGGAAATAAAAAGAAGTCACACGGTGCTAGATCAGGGCTGTAAGGAGGGTGACCCAGGAGTTTGACTGGTGTGCTGTCCAGGAAGTCCCTCGTTTTGAGCGCGGTGTGTGCAGGCGCATTGTCGTGGTGGAGCAGTAGTCCGCGGAGCCCTGTGTTTGGTCGCTTGTTGCTCACAACAGAAAAAACTTCTGGTAAACATTTGGTAGTATACCATTCGGCGTTGATGCTTCTTTGATCTCGTAAGGGAATTGAGGCCAAGTGGCCAGTCAAATTAAAAAAGCTGGCGATCAAAATCTTCCCCCCGCTTCGAGATCGCTTCACTTTGGTAGGCGTTGGTTCATTTTGAAACACCCAAACTGTCGACTGGCGCTTGGTTTCTGGATCGTATTGATAAATCCAGGACTCATCACCTGTTACGATGTCGTAAACACGCCGAGACGAGCCTGCTTCAAATTTGTTCAGCATATCACGGCACCATTCCACCCGGGCCTGCTTCTGAGCGTCGGTGAGGTAGTGCGGCACCCAGCGCGATACTAACCTCCTCACGCGAAGATGCCCGTGTAGAATCTCGTGAACGCTTCCCGATCCAATCTTTAATATGTGCTGAATCTCCTGATATGTAATTCGCCTATTATCTTGGATTAAATTTTTCACTGCTAGCACGTTTTCTTCCGTAATAGCCGTCAAAGGGCGACCGCTTCTTTCTTCATCCCCCAAGGTTGGTCGACCGCGCCTAAATTCGTTATACCAACGATACACGGTTGCCTTGGAGGGGCCTTCATCCATAAATGCCATTTGAAGTCTATCGAACGATTCATCCGGTTTCAGGCGACACTTGAAATCGTAAAAAATCATAGCTCTAAAATGTTCCCGGCGCAGATCCATTTTTCAGTAAGACACGATACTTTGAATTGGCTCGCAAAAAATGTGGAGGGAAATTTTGAAAATGGAACACACATATTTTTACTTACAAGTAATCATATTTTCGAAAAAGATTCTGACCGGCCAGTCTCCCATATATAAAAACTATTTTTCGCAATACTTTCTGAGTGGCCTGGTACGGGTAAACTTGTTTACTTATTATACAGGGCGTCCCGTAAATAGAGGATATCCCTTCACCCACCAAGACTTAGAGGCCTCATCATGGCCTCTAACATGCCAAAATATTGCCTCATAAAAAGTTGTAAGGTTTTTGAGTTTTAACCTTTTTTATTTTTTTTTCGATTTTTTCCACCTTGTAGCAGTTTTTTATTGCGGTGTCCACAAATTATAACTTTTTGTCTTAGTTTTTTTTTAATTTCCTTTGGACATTAGCTTTATCTAAAGCAGTCTTATTTTCAACAGTAAATTAGAACTGAAATTTTAAAAAGTCAAATTTATGCGAGGTTTTTAAATTGACCAAAGACTACTGACACTAACTTTGATGGGCTATGGTGTAAAAAAAATGTACTGCAGGTGCCGTGCCCACGACTTTAAAAACTTGCTTAGTTTATGCCAATTTTAGAATGGTATCATTGTTACACATTTTCCGAATGGATTATTTTTTTATTGATTTTTTTAAGGACAAAAGTCGCATTTGGGACCTTGCATAAATTTACCTTTTTTAATTTCACTGTTGAAAAAGACTGTTTTAGATAAAGCAAATGTCCACAAGTAATTATAAAAAAAACGAAGACAAAAAGTTATCATTTGTAGACACAGCAACAAAAAAACTGCTACAAGGCGGAAAAAAACGAAAAAAAAAATTAAAACTCAAAAACTTTACTTTTTGTCAGGATATTTTGGCATGTAGTAGGCCATGATGAGGCCTCTTGGTGGGTGAAGGGATATCCTCTATTTACGGGACATCCTGTATACAGGGTGTAAAGAAAAGTACCGATTTCCTTTTAACCACATGTTGTGTAAGTAGAATAAAGTACATATAACATATTAACTATAAAAAAAAAACATAAAAATAAAATACTTCCTATGAAAAAAAAGTTCAAGTTGCCAACCCTATTCTAAGAATCACAACACGCTCCTCCCACCCGGCGCGGCGCACCAATGAGAGACGTTCCTGTGAATGTTCCTCAAAAATTTTATAGATGGCAATGTTTAAAACTCTTTGCAATTAGCTGAAAGAAGTTTTTACCATAATATTGGACAAAAGAGAATGTACTTTTAAATTTTATAAACAAAAATAACTTTCCTTACACATGCTTACAGTGAGTCCGAATTTACGAATTACCGAAAGTTTACGTAGGTATTTGAATCATCGTATTTTATTACTTATTTACTCTGGCTAAATAAACGAATAAATTTTTGTTCTTCCTTCAATATTAATCGACAAAACGTTGACGGACACAATTTTACTGATCAAATCATGAAAAGAACCACCAATGCTTGTAAGCGTTGCAGGCGTTGCAGCTAGCCATTGCTGTGGTTCGTGACCGCAGTATGTAAGGTACGATACACAGAAAGATGCTGCTGCCCTTTTTCCGGTTCATAGATCCTTAGTCGCCTCTTACGACAACCGCGGGTTGGGATGGGTTGGTACTATTCCCGAATTATTGCATGGTGGCACAACGCATACCACAAACATTTTCATTTATTTTTATATCGCAAAACGAAGCAGTAATTGGCTGGCGTGCATACTTACATAGTACTTGCATGGTACCGAGACATGGCGTACTGTCTTTTGATACCAAAGTTACGATTATTTTATTTTTAACATACCAATTCAGCCACAGGTATGTCAAGATAGGCTTTGTCATGAATGAAATTTTTGAGGAAAATTCATCAGAAAGCCGAGTTGGAAAGTGTCATCAGCTGACAGAACATTTCTTATGGGAAGTCCAAATTATGTTTTTCGTATTTCGAACTATATTTTTTTGTTAAAAGCAGGGACTAGATAAATACTATACGTACAACGGGAAAAGTGGTTCAGTTTCATGGGCAGAACCACCATCCGGGGTGATAAAAAAATAACGCCGAATAGATTCTCTTGCGTCCAATATTATAGTAAAAACTTCTTTCGTCTCATTCTGACCAAAAGCAAAGAGTGTTGAACCTGGAGCATACTATCAGCGCCATCTATGAGATTTTTGAGGAACATACACTGGAAAGTCTCTAATTGTAAACAAGAAAAATAGGTACCTTCATGTGCGCTGTGACTCTCGCGAGGGTTGACACAATTAAATTTTAATAAAAAAAATATTTCTGTTTCTTTTATTCTAAGTTGTCCCTTTTTTAAGTTGGTCCAAAATATCTTCAGTTTTCAATGTATTTTTTGATGTGGATATTTCTGAGTCCTTGTGAGTAAAACGATAAATATATCATATAATGTACCTAAGCTTTAAAAACAACACGAGTTAGCAAACAAAATGAAAAAATACAATAACATTAATCTGGATTGTTAAATGAACTCCTTTTTTAGGAAATGTAAAAGTGTTCGGTTATATCAAACTAGCTGTCAATTTGTGGTCAAATCAAACAAAGAATAAAAATTGGCTTTTCCACGCAAACTGAACTCACACTTGTATGGAAATCCGAAATGTTTTGAAATTCACCCGGTCTGTCAAATAAAAATTCCAGTTAATATGTCGATGTTATACCCCCCCTAGAGATGATCTAAGATTTTGTCTCCTTTCAGTTTGAGTTATTTTTAGATTTTAGATCATTACTTTTATTGTTAGCTCTAACTGTTGTAATATAACAGCAGCTGTGCCTGTACAATCCTGTTTCGCAACAGTTGTAACTTTTTATCCTATTGAAATATTATAATCGGAGTGATATAACTATTCAGAATTTTCTTTTGATATAAATGAATCATTTACGCAACCAATTATATTCTACATCGTATAACATCCCATGATACATCCACTGCAGGACAGGGAGCTCCCTCCACACTCCAGCAAAAAACGCGTGGTATCTTGGAGGGGATTCACCATAGCACAGATCATATAATACTAGTAAACTAGCATAGTCACCACGCTTGTAAGCGTTGCGGCTGGCGAGCACTGTTGTTTGTGATCGTAGTATGTAAGATGGTACTATACATGCAATGTCCCGTGCCGGCAAAGAATAGTACCAACCCATACATACCCGTGGGTGTCGTAAGAGGCGACTTAGGGTTATAAACTGGAGGATGGGCAACAGCATCCTCCTTTGTATCTTACATCTTACTTACTGCGGTCACCTACAACCGCGGTCCATGGTGCCAGCCGTAACGCTAACAAGCGAGGTGACTATGGTACTTCCCCTCTACATTTGTCCAGCAAAATCTAGAATTCTGGAGGGAGCTCCCTGTCCTGTAGTGGACGTTTCATGGGATGTTATGATGATGATGATACATAGAAAGATGCTGCTGTCCATCCTCCGCGGTTTTTAAGCCCTTAGTCGTCCCTACATACAGGGTGTTTAAAAAGCCTTATATACAGACAAATAACCCGCTTGCGTAGAAATAATAAACAGAACAGAAAAAGAAGCTCCATGTGCCATATAATTTGGTTCGACGTAACGACGACGTTTTTTTTTCGTTAAACTATTGAAGGAATTTAGAGGACTAAACCAAAGTCATATTAAAGTAATGTAGGATTAAAAATCCAAGACCAAAATCTGAAAGTCTATATTTTGTTGAAAGTAGTGGAAACGAAGGAAGTATGTCAAGATCGTCTTAGCACGTGGAGGGCGACCACCGGTCCTGCGCTGCTCGCATCCAGCGCCTTCCCGCGACCTTGACCAGATCGTCGGTCCACCTTGTGGGGGGCCTGCCAACGCTTCGTCTTCCGGTACGTGGTCGCAACTCTAGAACCCTTACGCCTCAACGGCCATCGGTTCTTCTTGCAATGTGTCCTGCCCACTGCCAATTTAGTTTAGCGATTCTCAGGGCTACGAGTATGTCAGTTACTTTAGTTCTTCTGCGGATCTCCTCATTTCTGATTCGATCGCGCAGAGAGATTCCGAGCATAGCCCTTTCCATGGCCCTTTGGGTGGCTTCTCTCTGCCTACCTCGGCGGTTAAGAGGCGAGATGTTACATGTAATATTTTCAAACTGAGTACGACTTTCCAGCGACTTCGTCAGCTAAATCAGTAGCTGCTTTTCCACCACAGGTTTTTACTGAGGCGGAGTGGAGCGGAGACCTGCAAAATTGCAAACCTGCGTCACAGACAAGAGTATCTACTATGATATTTTTAGGGTTCCGAACCAAAATGTTAATATCGAAACTCTTATATGCGACTTCGTCTGTATGTCTGACTGTCACACATGTTTATCTCAGCAACCACTTATGCTATCGACTTGAAATTTAAAATTATTTTAGAACATGATTGCTTAACTTTATTGCAAATGAAAGAATTAAATAAATAAATATTGTTATTGTTGTAAAGAGGGCCCAAATAGAGGAGGCAAAATTTTAAATTGTCGTTACTTGGTCGAGTGTATCATATGAAAGGGCTTTACTTGTTAATTCCAAAATAGTCTTTTTTATTTTTTACGACTCTAAAGGGCACTACACACCAAAGTCGCCGACCCGCCGTCATATGTTGGCAACTTTTTGTCGGCGGTCTATGTTGGCGACTTCACTCATTCATTACACGGCGGAAAACTTTGTTGGCGGCTCGACATTTGTATGAATGCAAGTCGCTGACATGTCGGTGGCAAATGTTGCCGACATGATTCTTTTTAATAGGCCGCCGGGTTGTGTCGGCAGGCTGTGTCGGCGGGCCGGCGGCTTTGGTGTGTATTGCCCTTTAGCTTTCGAGATATGATGAAAAAAAATACTATTTCCCCCTTATCTCCGAAGTTTGTGGAAGAAAAAATCTGAATTAATTATAATCGATAGAAGTTTATGGAAAAATAAAATGATATCTCTAAGTAGCACAGTTTTTTGAAATCTGCAAATAATCGATACAAATAAACTTAGATTAACGGTCCTAAAATGCACTTCATTGCTTCTAAAAATACTATAGGTTATCGGAACCCTCGGCAAGCGAGTCCGACTCGCAAATGATCGGTTTTTTACACATGGCGCCATTTTGTTTGGAAAGCATGTAATGTAACTGACGTTATAAAATAGTATTATAAAATAAAATATGAATATTTTATACACATATTTGATTTATACTCTCTTCTACCCTAGATCAGATCATCAGTTTTCTAGAAAAGACAAAGCTACGTGGGAAGACTTGTTTACTTGTCAATGCTGCAGTCAATACTCTCTCGGAAATAGAAATACCGTCAGTTTGCTGTTACCTTGTTATTAAGGTCCTAATGAAATAGTGATCATAATTTTAGCATGAAACTGAACAACTTTCTCAAAGGAACGTAAGTAAATTAAAAACCATATTTGACCTCCCACAAAACACGCTATCAGCTAATGCAGTTTCTATGGGAAGTAAAAAAAATATTTTCGTATTTCGACCTATGTTCCTCGGGTAAAGTTGTTCAGTGTCATGGTCTGAGTAACATCCTAAAATTATGTTCACAACCTATTTCATTAGGACCTTATATTTAGTACTTGGGGGACCGACTACGCTATGCTTAACCAAAGTGCACCTAAAGATGGCGCTACAGGGTTTCTGAATCGCGCTATGGTTTCTGTCTAAAACGCGGTATTTAAAAAACTTTAAAACACGGGGAAAACGAATTTTCCCAGACATGAAACCTTGCTAGATCGATTTCCGTCCCCGAAAGCCCCGTATAGTAAATTTCATCCAAATCGTTTGAGCCGTTTTTGAGAAACCTATTGCAAATAACTGAGAAAATAGTTTGTTCAGAATCGAGAGTAGAATCAATTTCACGGGTTTTTGATAGAAGTATATTTATTTTATTGTTTTGAAATTTTCCGCTTCTAAATATTTCTGTAGATACGCGCGCGGGATGGGAAGTGGCCATGGCGAGCGCAGACGCGAGGCGAACGCGCCATGAAAGCCAACGATGAAACTTTAAAATAACAATATCTAGAAGAAAAATTCTTTTTATTAAGATTTTTTTACGGGAATGGATTTATTTTTATAAAAATCAGTTGGGGTGTATGAGGGCTTCGCTTATTCCATTAAAACGTTGTATATACTAGGTTATTTTTTAGGACCTGATTTCCTTTTGCCCACTTATTAGTGAGATCAAAAGTAACAACTTTTGTTCTACGACTTTGCTAACAACGCACGAAAAATTTTCAACTTCCCATACAAAATGGTCGGTCACGTAAACACTTTAGTATGGAGAGTCGAAAATTTTTTGTGCGTTGTTAGCAAACTCGTAGAACAAAAGTTGTTGCTTTTGACCTCACTAATAAGTGGGCAAAAGGAAATCAGGTCCAAAAAATAACCTTGTATATACAAATATTGTTCGTTTAGTAGTATAGGATTAATTAACATCAACGTTACCACGACTTGTCTTTTCACTGTCCCTAGGTTCTACGTTCCATACAGCTTGTTTTAAACAGATTCAGATTCAGATAATTTTATTCAATGTAGATTCTTTACAGAATACTTATTGAATGTCATGCAGAATACAATGCAAATAGAGCGAGTCTACGCCGTTTCTGATCGTGCTATGGCAGCGTAAAAGAAACGGCAAGAAACCACTGCAGCACGGCCTACTCGAGTCGGCTTTTTACAATGTGTTTCTTGTGTTTCGCTGGAATATCAGAGCACCATACCTCTTTGTCATTCATATAGTCATCCAATCTATAGTAAGCTTTTTTACATAACGTTTGCTTTACACATTCTTTAAACTTTCTCTCAGGTAATTGCACTATATTGTCAGGTATTTTGTTGTAGTATCGTATACACAAACCTACGAAAGATGTATTGACTTTAGTTAATCTAGTATATGGTTGATCAATTTTATGCTTATTAAAATTATGCCTGTCACAAATTTTAGGTAATTGATGAATGTTCTTTCTAGCATACATTTTATTTTCATAGATATACTGGCATGGCACTGTCATAATGTTGATTTCCTTGAACAGTTCTCTCAGGGAATCACGTTAAACATACATTGTTACGAGTATGCTGGGTAGTATATTTAATTTTATACTTAGTGAAATAGCACAGTATTTAATAGAGATGTGTTGTGACATATGATTTTCTCAGGCCACTTTACTTTACAGTAATCATTGCATTAGTAGCCATGTTTGTAATGTAACATGTCATCTGGCGTTTTCCACAACACAATAACGAAAGGATTTTACAGTTGAACGCGTACCCTAACCACATAATAATAAGAGTAATATAGAAGGCGGATTAAAGAAATCTAAGCGATGTTCTTATTTTGAATATTTCTTAGGCGCTCAGCAGATGAAGGGGCGGACATACGCGGGCAGTCACGGACATTGTCGCCAGTGTGGCCGGTATTGCGAAAATTATAGTTTTTATCGGAATAAAATTCAAATATAACAAGTTTAAAAGTTGCTCTATCATATCAAAATCAATCTGAACAACCTTTTCGAGTGATTAATTCTTTGAATTCAAGCTGTTCTTCTTTCCAAACTAAAGATTTTGGGAAATACGCGCATAGAAACGGAGCGTTTTTTTCATGTCAATGACTATAGTAATACGAAAATAATTGCAGTACCGGCCACACTGGCGGACTGTCAGAACAAAAAGTATGTCGTCTGCTGTGCCACTTAATGCTCGATGATTATGTGACATTTCAATTATGCTGGCAGGTCATCCCATAGTAAAATAATTTATTATTATTATTTTTTCGGTTTCTATTCCGAGCGAAGCAAGGAGGTAAAATTTTCTTGACCGTAACAATGTTTGTCTTTTCAGGCTGGGACTGATTTGTAAAGCACATTTGAAGGTGGTAGGGCTTTTGTGCAAAGTCGGTCAAGGGAATTTACCTACCCTGCCCCTTGCCTATTTCTGCCGTAACACAACTGTGTTTGCACTACTACTACTGTGTTTCGGTTTGAAGGGTAAAGGAGCCAGTGAAATTACCGGCATATCTATATATATATAAAAGAAGAAGGTGACTGACTGACTGACATATCAACGCACAGCCCAAACCGCTGGGTCTAGAGATTCCAAATTTGGCATGTAGGTTCCTTATGAGACCTAGGGGTGCACTAAGAAAGCGTTTTACAAAATTCCACCCCTAAAGGGGTTAAATAGGGGATGAAAGTTTGTATGAAAGTCCGTCAGTTTTGAAGTTAGAATCTTCAAAATTTGTATTTAGGCTGACGACTAAAAATTAATAATTACGTGTCTCAGGGTTTTTGAAAATTCGACACCCTTAAGGATGAAAAGGGGGATGAAGTTGAAAATTCTTTATTTTTAAAGTAAAATCCACATAATTTATTATTTAGGCATTAATGATGTAATTCTATGCAACGTTCATCACTGTTATTGAAATTCCACCCCAAATTAAACCCCTAAAAAAGGGAAATGGGGTGAAAAAGTCTAAAAACCAATATGGGTATCGTTTGTACGGTTTATCGGGTCGCTGATTACGAAAACTGCAACAATTTTGAAATCCAACGTGGTGGACGTTAAATACCATCATTCCCTTGGGATGGGGTTGGGGTGCGATGGGGTTGGGGTGCGATAGGGTTGAAATGTGAATATGGGTGTCGTTTGTCTGGTTTATCGGGTTGCTGATTAAGAAAACTACAACAATTTTGAAATCCAACGTGGTGGACATGAAATACCATCATCCCCTGGGGATGGGGTTGGGGTGCGATAGGTTTGAAATGTCTAATAATAAATATGGGTGTCGTTTCTATGTTAGGGATAGCGGTTAAATTAACGTTAGGGGTAGGGATAGGGGCAGGGATAGGTAGAGGTAGAGGTAGAGAGGTAGAGATGTAGAGAGGTAAAGAGGTAGAGAGGTAGAGATGTAGAGAAGTAGAGAGGTAGAGAGGTAGAGAGGTAGAGAGGTAGAGAGGTAGAGAGGTAGAGAGGTAGAGAGGTAGAGAGGTAGAGAGGTAGAGAGGTAGAGAGGTAGAGAGGTAGAGAGGTAGAGAGGTAGAGAGGTAGAGAGGTAGAGAGGTAGAGAGGTAGAGAGGTAGAGAGGTAGAGAGGTAGAGAGGTAGAGAGGTAGAGAGGTAGAGAGGTAGAGAGGTAGAGAGGTAGAGAGGTAGAGAGTTTGAGAGGTAGAGTGGTGGAGAGGTGGAGAGGTGGAGAGGTAGAGATGTTGAGAGGTAGAGAGGGAGAGGGAGAAGGAGGGGAAGGGGGAGAGGGAGAGAGAGGGGGGGGGGAGGGGGTGAGGGAGAGGGAGGGGGAGGTAGAGAGCGGTAGAGGTAGAGAGGTAGAGAGGTAGAGACGTAGAGAGGTCGAGTGGTAGAGGGAGAGGGAGAAGAAGGGGAAGGGGAAAAGGGAGGGAGATAGGGAGGGGGGGGGGTGAGGGAGGGGCAGGGGGAGAGGGAGGAGGGGGAGGGGGAGTGACAGAGGGACGAGAAGGGTGAGAGAAAGGGGGGAGTGGGAGAGAGAGGGAGAGGGTTTCAGTTTTTCTCAATTACTTCTGCGAATTGGCTCAGTTTTGAAATATTAGGTACATAAAGGTGTCTCTCATCTCTCTCTTTACATTTGTTAGGATACTGCTGCTAAGTTCCTCTGTTCTGAGTAATTTATAAGTAACGTCTGTATATTATATAAAATTCAGCTGGATCTTGAATTATACTCATTGATTTGCGCAGGGTTAGTCCTGTTTTTCCTTAGTTTAAAATTACCCCGAAATGACGGGAAAATATCTCATTGCTTCGGAAAACCGGTAACAACATAAATACGAAATCCACGCGAGCGAAGCCGCAGGCAACAGCTAGTAAGACATAACATCTTAATTCTCTGGATGGACAACGCGCTTTGATGTCTTATAAGTGTTAAATTCTGACACTAATAAGACAGTGGATGCTAAGTACCGAATAAAATTTAACAAATAAAAAAGCAAACAATTAAAAACTGTCGAACATTAAAACTGAGAGATATTCTGTTTCATTTAAAAAAGAACCCTGCAATTATCAATATCCACCCGAGAGCTGCAGGCTAAAAAAACATTCCTTTAGTCGCCTAAATCATGTTTATTAAGACCTAGGCTTGAAAATTTCCAAACGAATTTATAATGTAATATAAAGTCGTTCAAACAGATATAATCATTTTAATTATTTTGGGTGGCCATTATTGTCAATTAAACTTAGCCTAAAACTCGTTAGTGTTTACCAATTTTCATTGGTAATTTGTGCTTTTAACTATTACAAGCAGCGAACTACGATTTACAAGTTGATATAATAGCCAAAATAAAATAATGAAAAAGTCAAAAGATTAACTCTAAATATTCGACAACGAAAACGTCTTTCAACAAACGGAAACTTCGTTCAGTGGAGGTTGCAGTAGCAGCACACTCTTCAAAGGAGGGATATACTGGTTTAAAATGTGTGAGGTACTTACATATTCAAATATATGGTTTACTTAATACGTGAATTTTAATCTTTTTCACAAAGAGATAACATTTTAATATTTGTATACAGTGTGAAATTTCATTGGTTTTGCTCCCGAATAACAATTTTCATTTGTTTGTTTGTTCAATAACATGCAACTCTCCCATTTTTATAGTAAAGTGGTCACGGGATCGACTCATTATGTACGGGACGGCGAAATATTTTTCACCTCCAAAGCTCGGAAACATTTGTTTTGTCGGTTAAATTCTGCGGCCAAAAGCGATTTTTGGCCCCTAGCGGGCAAAAGGTTTTTGAAATTCGAACGCGATGTACTTATTATTTTGTAGTATGCTGCAGTACTGGCCGCTTGTAAAACAAGCCACGCACTATCGTTTTCAAGATGAGAAAGAGGGATGCAGCTATAGGAAAGAAACAAATAGTATTATGATTAGTGAATGCCTGGTGGGTAAGGTACTGGCTGATAATGAAAAGTATTTTTTTTTTGTTTTCTTGCCCAGATTAATGGACTCGCCCTTTGACTTCAAATCAACGCAACACAAAATAGATTTGCCTGCCACTGCCTATCTTCTGTCTCCACTTTGAAATCCCATGAAAATGAACCTTGTTCTGCAAATTTATCAAGTAGTTTATAGGTAGAGTCATGAACATAAGCACAACAGTCCCAAAAATAATAATAATTTAATTATAGTGATTTGCTTTTTAATGTCTAGTATTGTCTAGTGAAAACTCTTTGACCTTGAGCTGGTCTCTGGTTACGGAGGTTTGTAGCGAAGCGCTGGTTCAGGTTATACTGGTTATGTTTCCACTTACTTGCTGCCGTCAGTACCATTATGTAGGTATTATGCCCTTACGTTAAAACGTATGAGTAATTAATTAAACACTTATTTCTTATATTTGAATTGCTTTTCTTGCATTATGTTAACATTTCCTCGCTTTGATGAGGCGAAAAATTTCTCGTCTCGTGCCTTGAAACCTTCGCCACGCTCAGGATTCTTCTTTTGAACCACTCGCTTCGCTCGTGGTTCAATCCTGGAATACTTCGCTTGCTCAGGTTTCAATACGAGGCACTCGCGCCAAATAAACGTTTTGCTGCCTTGCATAACAAATAACTATTATTCTGCATTATTCTTTATTTTCTTCGGGAAAAATCTACAAGGTAGAAAATCGCAAAACTTCACAACCACTGGCAGGATTCGAACCTGAGTCTTCTTCGTCAGTGCCGGAGACGATTTGCCAACTCGGCTACCGTGGTCCTGCCTGATGCTGTAAAATTTGCGACCTCTATACGTTTGTAGATTTATCTGAACACAGGAAGTGTTAAAATAAAATAAAAATAAAAAATATGTTTTCCTTATCACAAGGTTTGATTTTTGTTAAACGTAACCGCGTTGTTTCGGCTTGTATCTGAAAAATATTTCGACGTGGAGAGTCCCGCCAATCAATAATTTGGTCACCCATAGTACAGGGTATCCTAGTTTGGGGACCAGGAATCCCATAAATATTAGTAAATACCTGTGGCATATGAGAATAAAGGTAACGTTCATTCACCGGCTGTCACCGGCAGCGGGCGTACCTCCGGCGGGTGATCTGTGTTCCTACTCACTAAATATACATTGTAGTGTTTGTTATTCTACCTGAGACCCTCGGTCCACTGTTGGACATAACAGTACCTACCTACCATATCTTTAGTTTTTAAGAATGTTATACCCATCTACTTACTTAGCTGCAAATAAAGAAATTTTTGATTTTGAATCACGCTTGAAACGCTTTTAGGTTACCTATGACTACTTCTGTACTTTACTCAATTGTAATATCATTGACTATACTTACTAATCTGGGCCTATGACACCTAGGGCTGAATTTCTGTTGGCTGGTGTCATGCTTGACAGATTTTTCGACAGTGGAACTTTCCCTGTCGAAATTTCCGCAGCTATACTTATTACACGTAAGTACCCTTCAGTACCTCATAGGGACAATGTTTATGGCGGACTCTTTGTCATATTAACTCTGTAGAAAAATTTTGAAAGAAAAATCATAAAAAAACTGGCGAAGTGCGAGTTGGACTCGAGCAATAAGGGTTCTGTAACCGTCCACCTTATCGTCTACAAGATTTTGCCCTTTGACTTTAAATACCTCCGCGTTCACTCAAACCTTCCAAACCAAACCAAAACAAACCCTCTTTAGTATGAATTTACTTGAACCGGGAATCACAATATAATTGAACTTAAACTCGATTGGTTATAATTAGTTGTTAGAAAAGTTGTTATATTTAATGATTTTAGACCCGCAGGTTGTGCTATGAGACCTAGTTTCTACCCTCATGATTCTAGGTCAACGAGAAGAACTCAGTAAGTTTTGCTTTGGTTCATAAATGTATGGGGATGGGACATAACTAACTAGCCGTATCTTTTGATGGTGTTGTAGTAGAAACTTGAAAATTTCACAGCTTTAAGGGTCCATGGATTTTGATATTCGCTATTAATTTCAACGTGAACACACGTGACAGACAACAATGCGATCCAATCAAGGTTCAGTTTTATTTTCCTTTTGAGGAATGGAACCCTAAAAATGAAAAAGTAATCACTCAATCATCAGTTTTTTTTAATCTGTTAATTTTTGTTCTTTCCTTGGCTGGCTATCGACAGGTATTCGGTACTATGCTATTTATTTTTTCCATTTTTGTTGCATTACGTATTACACTGAGCGCATATACCAATCACAGTGTAGCTATGCTGCTTATGTAAGTACCTATAACCACAGTAATCTAAGCTGACTGAAGAACTAAGATTGCGGTAAGAATATACCTGCCATGTATTTGTGGTGTCTAATAGCCCGACAGAACGGACAACTCGACGGGTTTTTTTAATTTTTAGATACGCTTCAACTTTTATTCTGCGACGTTTCTGAATAATGAAGGGCCTCAGTAAAACAATTAATATACGGTTACAAAATTTACTATTATAATTATTCCCAAGGGCCACGGATTGCGATTTTAGGATTTTCTACTTTATAGTTTTATCCGAACACAGGAAGTGTTAAAATAATATCATAATTTTTCATAGGGACATGGATCAAAAAGAAAAATTGTCGTTCCATACAAATTTTACTAATGCCATCGCACGGTTTGTATAATTTATTTGGGACTAATGTTTAAATTGGTGTTCTAAATAGGTAGTACATAAGTTAATAATAAAATAGTGAAGATAATTTTATAATGATACACAGACCATGAAACTGAGCTACAATTTTAGACCTCCCATAGAAACTGCATTAGCTGATAGCGTATTTTGTATGGGAGGTTAAATTTGGTTTTTCATATTTCGACCTTATGTTCCTTTAATGCCGGCTCCAGACTCTCAAGAGGCGCCTCGCACGAGGCTCTCGCACGAGGCTCTCGCACGAGTCTTGGCGAGTGGAGGCTGCAGGAGTGCTAGACATCCACACTCTCGATTTATTCAGTTGCCCGTTACGTCTACTAAAAGATGGACGTATTTGAAGATCAAAATGGCCAAGTAGTCACTGAGCTGGATAAAATTTCAACGGTTTGGAGGAATTATTGTCAGTCCTTATTTCAAGATCCTCAGTCGCAAAATTTCGCACCCACTAAGCCAGCGAGTGACATGCTCGAGCCGGATATTCTTGAGTCAGAAGTAAGAGCCGCTATTCAACATCTTAAGAATGGAAAAGCCACAGGGAAAGATGAAATCCCAATTGAAACTATACGAGCAATGGGAGAGCGTGGTGTTCAAATCTTCCACATCATCTGCAACAAGATATGGCTCACAGGCAAATGGCCCTCTGAATGGGCTCACACAGTATTCACTCCTCTTCATAAAAAGGGTTCCACGAAGAAGTCTAGCAACTTTCGACTTATTGCACTGATAACACACGCTAGCAAAATAATGCTACACATCATAAATGAGCGACTTAAAGCATATTTGTCCAGGGAAATTGCGCCAGAACAGGCCGGATTTGTGAAAGGAAAAGGAACCCGTGAACAGATTCTCATCGTTCGTCAAATCATTGAGAAGGCTAGAGAGTTCAATAAGCCGACATACATATGCTTTGTTGATTTCTCCAAAGCGTTCGACTCGGTGAAATGGCCAACGTTGTGGAAAACACTACTACACATGGGCACACCACAACACCTCGTGCACCTGCTCCGAGAACTCTATGAAGGGGGAACAGCTTCAGTGCGGACAGATGACCTCCTCTCAGACAGTTTCCATCCCAGCGCAGGTGTGCGACAGGGATGTATAATATCACCTCTGCTGTTTAACATCTACACCGAGCTTGTAATGCGAATCACTCTTGAAGACTGGACCGACGGTGTTGTGATTGGTGGATACAAGATTGCGAACTTGCGGTACGCAGATGACACCACTTTATTTGCAACCAGCGCTGACCTTATGGAGGAATTACTTTTCAAAATGGAGCGCGTGAGCCTTGCGTTTGGGTTAAAGATCAATCGAACCAAAACCAAGATGATCATCGTGGATCGCGTCAACGACAACTCGCCCGAAATGACACAGATTGCGAACTGCGACGTGGTTCAGACTTACGTTTACCTTGGGGCTTTAATCTCAAACAACGGCGGCTGCGTAGATGAAGTAAAGAGACGTATGGCCATAACCAGAACTGCGATGGAGAAGTTAAAGAAAGTATGGAAGAATCGCAACATAACCAAAGCCACCAAAATCAGGCTCGTGCGAACACTCGTATTTCCCATCTTTCTTTACGCGGCAGAGACGTGGACAGTGCGCGAGTTGGAAAGAGGGAAGATAGATGCTCTGGAAATGTGGTGCTGGAGGAAGATGCTAGGGATATCGTGGACGGAGTTCCGCACCAATGAATCCATACTCCACGAGCTCGGCATCACGCAGCGTCTTTCAGCCGTAGTACAATCGCGCATACTGCAGTATTTTGGATACATCTCTAGGCGGAATAACGACTCCATAGAGCGGCTGGTCGTGCAAGGAAAAGTGGAGGGAACCAGATCGCGCGGAAGGTCACCTATGCGCTGGACTGACCAAGTAAAATCCGCAGTAGGAAGCCGCGTATCTGACTGCACCAGACAGTCTGCAAACAGGGAGAGATGGCGGGAGATCGTGCGGAGAGCTGTATCCGCCTCTACCACCGATGCCTCGACGTGACCAC
Organism: Athrips mouffetella; assembly: GCA_947532105.1. NCBI lineage: Eukaryota > Metazoa > Arthropoda > Insecta > Lepidoptera > Gelechiidae > Athrips > Athrips mouffetella. The sequence continues at coordinate 16,002,005 of OX383977.1, forward strand.
GACCGCTCTGCCAAGAGCGATACGACAAAGAAGATTTGAAGTTACTGCGTAGGCCACTCTAAGTCGCCATTAATAATATATTTTTTAGTTTTTGGCTCCTGGGGTATATACCAGGCCACTCAGAAAGTATTGCGAAAAATAGTTTTTATATATGGGAGACTGGCCGGTCAGAATCTTTTTCGAAAATATGATTACTTGTAAGTAAAAATATGTGTGTTCCATTTTCAAAATTTCCCTCCACATTTTTTGCGAGCCAATTCAAAGTATCGTGTCTTACTGAAAAATGGATCTGCGCCGGGAACATTTTAGAGCTATGATTTTTTACGATTTCAAGTGTCGCCTGAAACCGGATGAATCGTTCGATAGACTTCAAATGGCATTTATGGATGAAGGCCCCTCCAAGGCAACCGTGTATCGTTGGTATAACGAATTTCGGCGCGGTCGACCAACCTTGGGGGATGAAGAAAGAAGCGGTCGCCCTTTGACGGCTATTACGGAAGAAAACGTGCTAGCAGTGAAAAATTTAATCCAAGATAATAGGCGAATTACATATCAGGAGATTCAGCACATATTAAAGATTGGATCGGGAAGCGTTCACGAGATTCTACACGGGCATCTTCGCGTGAGGAGGATAGTATCGCGCTGGGTGCCGCACTACCTCACCGACGCTCAGAAGCAGGCCCGGGTGGAATGGTGCCGTGATATGCTGAACAAATTTGAAGCAGGCTCGTCTCGGCGTGTTTACGACATCGTAACAGGTGATGAGTCCTGGATTTATCAATACGATCCAGAAACCAAGCGCCAGTCGACAGTTTGGGTGTTTCAAAATGAACCAACGCCTACCAAAGTGAAGCGATCTCGAAGCGGGGGGAAGATTTTGATCGCCAGCTTTTTTAATTTGACTGGCCACTTGGCCTCAATTCCCTTACGAGATCAAAGAAGCATCAACGCCGAATGGTATACTACCAAATGTTTACCAGAAGTTTTTTCTGTTGTGAGCAACAAGCGACCAAACACAGGGCTCCGCGGACTACTGCTCCACCACGACAATGCGCCTGCACACACCGCGCTCAAAACGAGGGACTTCCTGGACAGCACACCAGTCAAACTCCTGGGTCACCCTCCTTACAGCCCTGATCTAGCACCGTGTGACTTCTTTTTATTTCCAAAAATAAAAAATCAGCTCAAGGGGATACAATTTTCGTCGCCGGAAGATGCGCTGGCTGCGTTCGAGCAGGCTGTAAACGAGGTGTCTACGGCGGACTGGAAAAAGTGTTTTGAAAACTGGTTCAGACGCATGAATCTTTGTATAGAGGCTGGTGGAGAGTACTTTGAAAAGATTTAATAAAAATATATGTACCTGTAGAACAATTTTTTTTAGTGTCGCAAATATTTCTGAGTGTCCCACGTATTTAATGCTTTGCTTATCCGATCCCACGCCTCGTTCACTTTATTTTTATCCTTGTGATATGTTTTTGTAACAACAAAGTGAGCGAGCACGAGAGTGTGGTTGATTCCCTCGCCCTGTCCTTTGACTCGCGTCCGAAAAACCGACACAAAACGGAGCGCCAGCGATGCGAGGCGAGGGAAGACGAGGGGATACGAGCGCACCGTCCTCACTCTCGTGCTCGCGTTCCCTCGTGTTGCCTCCTGGAGAGTCTGGATGGGGCTTAAGAAAGTTGTTAATTTTGATGGTCTAAGTAACGCCACAGGTTAAATAATAGTAAACTTACGTTTGTAACGCGCTAAATTTATATGTTTACAAATTCATTAGGACCCTATATTTTGCTAAGGACCCTTTATTTTTGCTTTTTTTTTATCTTGATGTATGGATGCGAAGCGTGGACACTAACGCTGAAGGAGGAAGACAAACTTTTAGTAGCAGAGAGGAAAATTCTACGGAAAATTCTAGGACCAGCAATGAGAGAAGACGGAACATGGAGGGTTAGGAAGAACCAGGAGATAGAAGACCTTATAGCGGAGCCTAACATCATTGGGGAGACCAAGTCAGCCCGACTCCGCTGGCTTGGCCATGTGGAAAGGATGGGGGAGGATCGTGCGGTCAAAAGAGCGTATCTTGGACGTCCGACTGGTAGACGCCCCGTCGGACGTCCTAGGTATCGTTGGATCGACCAAGTCAAGAAAGATCTGTTGGAGCTTCAAATAGCCGACTGGCAACAAGCTGTACACAACAGAGAAGAATGGCGGCTCTTAGTGTCGGAGGCCAAGATCCTCTTCGGGTCGCTGAGCCAGCATAAGTAAGTATTTTGCTAAGGGTTCAACAAAAACCCTTTTTACGTATTCGTCTATTTTTGTGTTTTGTTTGAAAAGTAAGTTAAGGATATTTTGAAGTAATTTTAAATCGGAGCTATGTTAAATGAATCCAGTTATCTCTTACGTCTTGTAGTGTAAGTATTATTCAAGCTTCTGTGTCAATTGTCCACACAATTTTTAGCCTGCTAAAGTACGAATTCCTTTCACACAGTTCAGCCCTTTTATGCAAAGGTGGGGAATTTTCTGACTTAACAAACTTTCCGCCAAATATATTTAAGTTGGCACAAATCTATCGCTGCATCGGCAAGGTCAGTCCACACTGCAGAATGCACCAAAGAGGTAGTACAATGCACTCATACTCAAGGTCGCGAGGTATATATTTGTGGGTAGGGCTACCTTTTGTGCTTCACACGCCATGGATTAGATACTCATTTTCATGCAGACGGGTCAAACTCTTTTATGTTAAGTTGTTGTCAATATTACATTGACAAAAGCAGCGTTTAGCCTCATAGTGTGGTAACGAAGTTTGACAAGGTAGAAATGTAATTATTGGTTTTAATGTGCAAATTGTTTTTTATAAGATGACAACTCGCTTCGCGTCACTCTCGTAAACTACAGTCGATAATGTACTGAGGTCATTGATAACGTCATCATGCCATATATCTGATGAGTGATGACTGGAAAATGCTACCTTCATATCGATGTGATAAAGTAAAGTTGTCGAAGACGAACTTCATTCAAAGAATACCCAAGCCATAAAAGAATCTGTAGACGCGTCATTGAATAGCGTATTTATGTTTAGAAAGCAAATTCTGCGGCGGCGTTCCATAAGTTGTGAGAATGGCCCAGAAAGTAAACGACTAATAAATTAAAAATGCACTTTTATACGTAGCTTCAACATCTTCTTGGACCCTGGGTGTCTACTCTCAAAGTCCGATATATCGAAACGATACTACTCAAAACATGCAACAGCAAAACTTCGTTCCTTGACAATAGAGTAGAATATTGATTGGATGAATTTTCAAACTGCATCCAACCAATATTCTACTCTATTGTCAAGAGACGAAGTTTTGCATTTGCATGTTTCGAGTAGTATCGTTTCGATATATCGGACTTTTAGAGTAGACACCCTGAGTCCCGCAGTTTTCCGAAACTTCGATTCCTTTAAAAACGAAGCTTTAATTTTTCGTACCTAAGCTCTCTGTATGGGATCCATGACTCCGATTTTTCTTCTATATCTGTTTATCCTTCAGTGTTAGGGAATAGATAGATGTTACTATGAGTAGAAGACTGTCAGTTAAATCTATTAAGAGGAGAAAATGGTTAACTCGTTCAAACTCAGCTTGGTAAATGGCATCTATCGAAACTTTCGTTTTCTCAATTTTCAAGTTGTTTGCTGGATTGGCTAACTGGCTGTTGAACTTTACCTCAATATTAAATATTATGGCCTAAGGTGATGATACCATCTTTTTAAAATATCAATACTCATAAACATCAAAAGACTTTACAGTTTAGTGTTTTTCATTTTCACTACTTATTAACTCTCGATTTAAAAAACACACTCTTAATTTTATTTCAGATTATTTCCTTTACAGCCATCTAAAAAACTTAGTCAATATTATTTTAATTTGTGTGCATAACTTCAACAATATTAATGGATTTACGACGAACAAAAAGGTATTATTAACAGTCCATGACAGTAATTACATAAGGATGATAAGTCGCAGTAGGTTATTAATTGATTTAATATCTGTCTGCGGGTCGGCAGTAAAATTACAAGGTTAAAATAAAGTAGCGATACTCTCATAACATTTTACATTGTAACTAACAACTGCTTTAATCAGTTTCGTTTAGCTAGTTAATATTTTGTGATCGATTCAAAGGTATTTTTAACGGCTTGGCCTGGCTAGTTTCAGTGCTGACTTTGCAGGTAACAAAGTTGCTGCCTGACCACATTTTAGTTTTTTCGTGCGCAGCTGATGAAGATTTCAAGCGTTCTCGTATTTGAACCCCGTTTGTGTTGTTTTCAAAATTTTTGGTTGGTACAGTCCACTATCACTTTACGGGGAGCAATGAACTATTCCCCCACTCGACACTGGCGATCCGCCATATTTTTAAAATATAAAATCTGAAGAAATTTTAAAAACTGAAGAATGTTCTAGAACACGACACTGGCAGAAAAGTCCCCAAAAATGGGTTAACGATTGCCAAATATAAAAAAAACTAAAGTTTGACGAGTCTGCTTTCTGCACGCAGGAGAGGCATCTCTTTGGCATAAATCCTTGCGGAGTGTTTAACAAAAAGTTTAAATAAGGCAACAAATCTAGAAACGGTTCGCAGGGTTCGGAGTTTCAGGGCTCGGACTACGACTGAGGCCGTCACAAAAAATATGTTGTAGGTAGAAGTGGGACTCGTAAAGATATGTCGCGTCTGCAAGATTACTCAGGGTCAGGAGGCATGTCTGCGGCATATTCCTACCGTGTGTGAATCATGAGGGCATCAACCTGTATCGGTCGCATTATTTCCACTGACGGTTAGACTATACAGGATGTTAATTAGGATCATATTCTTCCTTTAGGTCAATGAGAAAAATTAGACTTACCAAGCCTAAAACATTCCTACATCCTTTTAATTCTATAGGAAATAAAGTTAAAAGGTAACAAAAAATGTAAGATTTATCGGTCTTAATTTTCTTAACTAAAAATATATACTTGTTTTAAAAAAGTAAGAGAAATAATATTATGCATCAAAATTACTAACTGTGCATCAAAAATAATTAGTATACATCAAAAATTTTTAGGTTCGTTAGCCAAACTTAACCGATCCCGATAGGGTTAGGTCGTCTTGCGACCACAACGCACGAGCCGAGCGAGCTAAGCGAGCGTGCCGCGGCAGCGGCCGGCGAGTACCAGAATGAAATTAGTAGCTAAGAAAGTTTTTGACTGAGTTAGTAATTTAGAATGCAATAATGCTATTAAAAAGAAGTCTAACGGTATTAAAAAGAAGTCTGTTTAATAAACAACCAGCTAGTTGAAGTAGTTGACATCAAATAAACTTCGCATATAGAACTTGGAAAACTGCAAAAAAAAGTTTGATTTGTATGATAAAATATTGAAACATTACCAAGATGGTTTTTTTATTTACTCATAAAATCTAGTTTCAATGAAAATAACTCCTTTCATTCCAATCCTGTATACAGTCACATATGGAGTTGTACGTACGGTTTATCGGTTTTGGAAAGTTTTGCATCGTCGTCCTAATTTACGTCAAAAGGTAGAGTCACTGGGAAAAAACGATGTGTTTTGTATCTGGGCTTTGAAAAAGTATTTTTGGCTCCAAAAAAAAAATGCGCTTTTTCAAATCATGTTGAAATCAATGATGTTGAATGAAATTTAAGAGACATTTCTTCGGGGTTCGAACCCACCTAGCACGTTTACTTACATAAAATTTTGGTCCAAATCTCATTGCTATCTGCAGCTGCAGAAGAATCTGATATACGTGGTGTAGAAAAAGTACGATATTCCTTCTAAGGGGTGATTTTACATCACCAAAAGATTGTATAAAATATATCAAAAAGTACTTTTTTAATATTTAATAACTTTTTTTTGGGTAATCATTCCTATCTATTTCACAACTACGACTACACGCGATTTATGTGTAGAAAAATAATATTTTTCTCGCAGTTATTCTCACTCGAAATATATATGAATAAAGCTTTATCTATTCTATTTATAAAGCTGAGGTATTGTATGCGAAGCTAAATAAAGGGCCAAGTGCGATTCGGAGTCGCGCATCGAGGGTTCTGCACCACTAAAATAATAATAGCGTCTTAGTTATTCCTGTCACGCAGAAGTATATTAATTTCGCGAGGGTCCGACACACATTTAACCACTTTTTGTTATTTTATAGCATATGCACTATAAACAAACCAATTTTCACGCTTGTACGTGTTCTGGTTTTTACGTTAGAGCTAAAACAAAAATCGAGCAAACATCGCCTAAAAATACTCGTTTTTAGTAGGGGATCCCCCTTAATTTTTAATATTTTTTTCATTTTTAGTATTTGTTGTTATAGCGGCTAAAGAAATAAGTACATAATCTGTGAAAATTTCAACTGTCTACCTATTACGATTCATTACATGTGATACAGCCCGCTGACAGATAGACATCGGAGGCATCTTAACAAGGTTATGTTTTTCAACCATTGGATGGAACCTTAAAAATTAAGCCTTCCTATTAGTAGATTTTTTATCCATCACAGTTTAACTTTCTTTTACAGTTCTGTTTAGTGCAGGTAAACCTTAGTATTTATTTTTAAATTGAATGACAAAACACTTTTAACATATTATCCATACAAGGGACCTTTGGGTCGTACGGAAATTTTTAAGTTTATTGTAACAGGTAAATACGTACAAATATCGTTTATAAATGGAAAAATCTGTATCACTGAATTCATACGATACAGTAATTAAATTTACGTGACTCCGAAATGAGAACTCTTCCAAATCGTGCAATATGGAAATTAAGATCATCTACGTGACAAGTGGCTTTATTTGCTAGAAAAATAAGTAGATTTTTTATGTCATTGGTCACCTGGTGTCTAGACCTCAGACTAAAGTCTAGAAAACATGCCATTAGTCAAAGTGTATTATAATTCTATGCCATTAGTTTTAGAGATGACGAAAGGGAACGTCATAAAATGTATGACATGACATAATATGTCAAATGTCATTGTACATTGTGCCTGTCACGTTCGTTTCCGTCAAATGGTAGGTTGTCTAGACCAAAGAGATTTGAACCTCGCTACGCTCGGTCATAGAGGGATCCGAAAAGTGTTGGCTATAGCTTGACTTTTTACTCATGTTAAGAGTCATATTAGAAAAATAGAGATAAACATGTTTATGATTATCTACTTTCAAACGTCGCTGTAACGCTTTTTGACCAGCTAGAGATGTGCAGGCACTCGATATGACGAGTGCTATAATGTAGTATTTCGACTTTTTTAAAACGAAAGTATTAACATTCACACATTAAATATTGACGAGGCTTTGAGCAGATGTTAGACGCTCATGATGAATTCAAAATTTTGTGACTTTTAAAAAAATCGTCTTGAATTCTAATGTTTTGTATGCTATTTACAATAATGAGCTTTGAAGAGAAATCAAATGAATAGAACCAACATTTGTCGTTGCACTTATGTTTATAAAAGCGCACCCCGAACAATTCATACATCAAGCGCGAAACCACAAATCGTCAGAATTTGAAAATGACAGAGACTTACGCACGTCCACGCAGTACAACTAGGCTCGATAAAGAACCCGGCAATCGCGCGGGCGCGGGTCGCGTATGGTGAAGGAGTCTATTCCAAGGGGTGCGTAGAGTGTCTTTTTCGCATTTCTGTATTTATAGTTAATATTATAAAAAAAAGGAATTCATCAGAAATGAATTAAGCTGCTTTATTTATTCTCTCATTTAATTCAAATGAAGAGTAAATGAATAAAATTACAGAAAGTTACGAAGTATATTTAAAAAGTTATGAATCTACTAATAAAGTTACCTACTACCTAAAATAAAATTACAGAACGTTACGAAGTATATTCAAAAAGTTATGAATCTACTAATAAAGTTACCTACTACCTAATAATAACTCTTATTTTCGTCACCATTTTCACTCAAGTCTCTCTGCAAGTGTTGTTTATTTAGTAGTTTTACTCGTATTGCCTAGTTGCAATGCCGCTGCTATGCATTTCTACTTTATCTTTAAAACTTGAAGGGACCTGAAAATAAATAAATATTGACTACCGATGATATAGTACAGTCAAAAGTACGTCAAGCTTGACACATTGGACGGTGTACCGATCTTATTTCAATTGCTGTAGAAGCTAAAATCACGCTTGTAACACTCACGAGTTGTTTAGTGATAAAATAGCCCACAACAGATTAGCATGGTGTCAGGGCATGAAGACCCTATGTACCTATTGGTGATGCCAATCATTACTCCGAGTAAGATGTTTTTAAAATAAACATTATTGAACACCCTGTATTATACAAGTTTTGTCATTCGTTTATTTGACACAGAGTTTGAAATAATGTCTTTTAATTCAATTAATTTAATAATAATAAAATCACACATTTCCTGAAATTTGCAAAGGTCAATACTTTTTTTCATGGAGACCGATTTTTTTTGGTGCCATAGCAAAATACTTTAGTGATGATTAGGTCTATTATTTGACATAGGTTTCACTTATGTACAATACTTTTCAAATTTTTTGGCTAGAGGTCTAGGGAAGAGTCGCATTGTCTTTGGTGATAATGTTTTTTATTAAATATATTTTACTAACAAATAGCAATATATTGATGAATTAGACAACACAACGGAACCCTAAATCTACCAAGTCCGACACGCACTTGGCCAGTTTTTATATTACTCGGTAGATTAACATGAAGCGATATAACCATTTACAGAGACCGTACTAGAATTATGAAGTGAGCATCTGATTTAATTCGATAACTTTTTAGACATTATCGATAACCACTATTTACATCTCTAATGGTGGATAATCAAAATCATTCGCGTTATGTAGATATTCTTGAATTTTTCTTGTAATTTGCAGTATATTTCTTTGTGGAAGGTTTTTTTAAATTGATTTACCTAATCTTTAATATAATTTGTTGTCATTTTAATGAGTATTACACATTTTTTTGCAAAAATAAGCTTTTAAATATTACTTACAAATGAAAGCATAAGAATTCTTCGATGTCCTGTTTCCTAGAAGAATGAGATCCGCATGCCGGTACGATTTATGTATTGTTCAGCATTTAGGCTTTTGTGTACAACACTTATTTGATTAGATATAAGTATTTTAATAACAGTAAAATTATAAAAACTACAGAGCCGGTTCGCTCACGACAACATCAAAACAAATACTTTCATAGACGACTGAAAGTAAAGACAACGTCATACTAGTTGTCAAGAGAACAATCAGATAACTTTTTAAATTAGCAGAAGTGTAAAAAGAACCAAAACAAACCTGGTTCCAACTTGACGTTTCAAAAGTGCAACACTTGACAAGCCTTCAAATCCCTCTATGACCGAGCGTAGCGAGGTTCAAATCTCTTTGGTCTAGACCAAGGAAATTCGCATAGGAAACGTATGTGTAAGGTACCTCGAAACTTGGCTCAGAGACAGGGATAAGGTCAATAAGTAAAAATAAAAAATAGGAATTTTTTTCGGTTGCAAATAATAAATATAAAAAATAATTTTGTTTTTGTCAAATATCGATAGGTCGTATGGCAGAATGAAAAGTAGCCATGGCCAGTCTAAAAAAAAACTTTTAACTGTTCTTAAGTAGTCTGTGGTCGGTTTATACAGCTGTTAGTTTTTTTTATGATAGGCAAAGACTAATCATCACATTCTGCCATACGCCCTATCGATATTGGAAGAAAACGATTTTTTTTTAAAACCTCGTCATTTATGGCCAAAAAAAATTGGTATTTTTTATTTATCTTTAATGATCCTATTCCTGTTTATGAGCCAAGTTTCAAGGTATCTTACGTATAAGTTTCCCTAGCGAATTGCTTCGCTCGGAATAGAAACGGTGCTAAACTATTTTACTATGGGATGACATCTCCCAGCAAGTCCCAAATGGCAATGCCAAAACATCATCGAGCATTATGAAATATTCAATATTTAAAATAACCCTACAAAATTAAAATGACGCCTTCATTACCTTGTAACGAATTATTTTTTAAATCCGCCTTCGCCCTCTTTATTCTGTGGTCTAGACCCCCTGATGGTAAGTCGCTCATAGCACCTACGGTCTTATTAGAGGCTTACTTTGACACTAAAAAGTTAGCAAAATGCGTTGTCTAACATGAGAACTAAGGTGCCGCTAATTTCACTGGCTCCCTTCCCTTACCCTGAGAACCGAATGGCAGTAGTGCAAATACTGCTTCTTTACGGCAGTAATAAACAATGGGGTGGGACTTGCCCAGACGGACTTTGAACAAAAACCAAGTCACCTTCTAAGTTCTACCTTTCTTAAAGCGGGTTAGGTTGTGCCAAAGATTTCTGACCCCCTTGCTTCGCTCGGAATATATATCTTGCAAATTTATTTTAATATGGAATGACATCTGCCAACATGTCCCAAATTTAAATGTTACATCATCAATGATTCCTATGGGTTGGGCCACATTGATCGACGGCGATCGACGGTTTGCCTATACAAAACGAGCGCAAAGTATGTAAATCCTTTCGCATCCTTTTGCCACGTCGATGCGAAAGGATTTCCATACTTTGCGCTCGTTTTGTATAGACAAACCGTCGATCGCCGTCGATCAATGTGGCCCAACCCTATACTAGGAAATATTCCATAATTACATGCCAGTTGGCACAAAATCGATTGATTTTTAAGGCGAATTGTTTGACGTACTTACTACCTTCTTGTTGTCTATTGTTCTTCGCAATTTTTTTTACACACGCATGGGTAGTTAGATGGACCTGCAGGGTTGGTAGGTATATCCTTTTTGTAACACCCTGTTAATCGTATTTGTGTTTTCTTTACTATAGCACTTGGATTTAATTTCAAAGATAATGTTAAGGAAATACTCGTAATACGAGTTTTCCACGCGGAAGTTGCAATATCCTAAAGGAAAAAACATCCTATACAAACCCTTTATTTCACAACCTTCATATTTAATTATGTGCTTAGCCATGTTATTTGTACAGAGTCTTCGTATATTCGGAAATAAAGAATGAGGACTGACTTGCTGCAATGCTACAGTTGTTAAGCCGCTATTACACCTTCCTGAATTCAAAGACGCAAATTTCTTGTAAGCTCGGTTAAGTTAATTCTAATATCCTTACTTTAACCAGAAATGTATGCCGAATTAGTCTCTGAAATAATGAAGGTGTAATGGCGGCTTAAGCGCCGTCACTGTATACCTATGCAAGACAGTTACTGCGTGCCTTCTTAAGAACGCAATCGTTTTTTAAGTGACTTACGTGATTGTTTTTACATATTTATGTATCGCGAAAAAAAAGCGGTCCTAGGAGCAATTATTCCTACAATTTTTTTCATTTTGACTCACTGCACCATGATTTAAAAATATTGATTAGTTGCGGTTGTGGTTTATTTCTCCCATGATATTTGAAAACTTGTCATAAAATTTTGTATTGTCTTGATTAATGTTCAACTCATTAACTAACAGACCCTGTATAAAGCTAACTAACGGAAGTGTCTCAATAGCAGGATATAAGTAAACAATAGGTTATTAGTTATTAGACTACACCCACCTATAATACCTAGTCTATTGTACTTAAAAGGTAAAAGCCTACTTACCTCCTACCTGAGAATAAAATACAAATGATAAAAACAAACAGTATTTTTTTATTGATAGGGCTTGCTTTTGACCTCGATCTAGTCTTGAGGACAAAGATGAGGTCGACGATAGAACGAGTTTGCCCAGAAGAAGCCTATTCACTCAGGCCAGACGCAGGCAGAGGATTCCACTCCTTATCATTATTACCCATCATTATAAAATACTAGCTGGTGCCCGCGACTTTGTCTGCGCAGGTTTATAAATTGTAGCCTATGTGTTATTCTGATGTATAAGCTATATTATTGTAAAGTTTCATTAAACTCAATTCAGTAGTTCTTACGTGAAAGAGTAACAAACATCCATCCATCCATACTTACTAACTTTCGCATTTATAATATTAGTAGGATAGGATGTTGCGAAGAGCTTTGTTAGTATTAATGGAATCAAACAAGTACCGGTGATATCCTGCGGTGCGTCTTCCTAATATACAAACGTCTACCGTCTTACTACAAAAAAGTTAAAGATCTGGTGAACACTTGATCAAAAAAATCGCACAAAATAACTGGCTATGTCAGTTGATGCGCAGAAGTCAATTTATAAGAAAATAAGTCATTTTTGACTTCTGCGCATCAATTACATAGCCAGAGTTATTTCATACGATTTTTTTTATCAAGTGTTCAACAGATGTTTAACTTTTTGTAGTCAGACCCCCTAAAGTTTAAAATAAAAGCCGATAAATGGACATCACCATTATTCTAACGTGTGGGTTATAAGATCGGTGACCAATTTCGCCAACAATGTGCCTATGTAGTTTGGCGATGAATTAATGTTGTTACTAATGTGTGTTACTTTGTGGTTTATAAATAAAATAAAATAAAACACTACAAACCCTGGTGTCTAAGACGCACCCAAGGCTTCTGACACTAAGCACGGCTTTTCATGAAAATTTTTGGACAATCAGGTGGTTCGACCTGTAATGTCCTAACCAATAAAAAAGGCATTTAGACAGACGACTTGCAAATATAATTCAAACTAAGTTGGAAACTAGCAACAAATCGAATGATTCGGAAAAGGGAGTAAGCCAGTCAAATTGTAATATCATTGGCCAGTCTTTATTCCCAGAAGGCACCCCACCGGGAATCAAACATTGGTCAACGAAATCAAAAAATTTGAGATGACGAAAATACATACATACATACATGCATATACATAAATACATACACACATACATATGTATGTATGTATTTTCGTCATCTCAAAATTTTTGATTTCGTTGACCAATGTTTGATTCCCCGTGGGGTGCCTTCTGGGAATAATGACTGGCCAATGATATTACAGTTATTGACTGGCTTACTCCCTTTTCCGAATCATTCGATTTGTTGCTAGTTTCCAACTTACACACCACTAACATCACATCTCTTTCCCGTCGGGGTAGGCAGAGACCAGAGTCCTCCACCTGCTACGATCTTGACATACTTCCCTTGCTTCCTGTACTTTCATCAATCCTTTCATACATGCTGACGAAAATGAACTTCATAAATAGTATGGGATGACATGATACGTCAAACGTCATCCCATACATTTCAAGACGTTCGCTCTCGTCAAATCGAATGATGTCTAGACCCCTAGTACGGTCAACCACTCGTAGGTAGAAACTTTTTCAACTCTATTACCAAGCCATAAGGTCCGAAAGTGTTTCTACTGATGAGCGGTCGAGTGTACCTTCGAATGAGAACCGAACGCTCTAACAACTACACCACGGAGGCTTTTAGACAAATGTAGCTTACGCTAAATGGATGGTACAGTCAACGACAAGTCAACCTTGACACTCGCAGCGCAACTCTAGCCCGTACGTGTATTGAGATAAGAACTGTACAAAGTCCAACGTGTCAAGCTTGATGTGCTCTTGACTGTACCTTAGGTAATCTACAACAATATTCGTAACATCCCGTGGACAGGGAGCTCCCTCCAGACCTCCAGCAAGACCGCGTGATACTTAGGAAGGGATTTACAACACTCACCACGCTTATAAGCGTTGCGGCTGGCGACCGCTGTGTTGGTGACTGTAGGATACACAGAAAGATGCTGCTGCCCATTCTGCAGTTCATAATTCCTTAGTCGCCTCTTACGACACCCACGGGAATAGATGGACCACACGCTAGCAACACATGGCCAAGTTATTTATCTGTATCATAATAAATAACGCAAATTCTGTGAAAATTTAATTTCAACCGGGGGGGTGGGTGAAAACGCTTAGTAGGCTTGACGTAATGTTTTAGGGAAAAGATTTTGTTTTGGTTATGTCGTTAAAATTAACACGATCACCTCCAGGCTATCCATTACGGTTCAATAATTGTTGTTCTGTGTAAATTAATGTTTAAGTTTACGAACTTTGGATGAGATTGTTGTGGGAGTAGTATTTTAGTCGAGACTACCAGCATAATTTTGCAATAAATAGTTGAAATATCAGCAAGGTCCACACCTACGCACCTTCAGGACGTATACAGGGTGTTAATTTGATTGCGTGCCATAGCTTTGCTCAAGGTCCTTACTCATTGCCCTCCGCGTTAGTTTAGTTTCAATGGAGTAAATTTTTTTTAAGTAACATTTTTTTTGAGTTCCTTTATCGTTACTGAACCACCCCCTAAGCTATGGCACGGAATCAAATTAACACCCTGTATATTTTTGTTCGATTTTATTTTTATTGTTGATGGACTTACTCTCGAATTTATAAAGGATCAGTACCTTATACACTATCGAAGTTAGGTGAATTATAAATTATAGCAAATTGGGAGGGACTCGGGTTATGTTAGGTTCTCTTGCGACCAAAACCTACGATCCTTGACCGTTTTTAGGGTTTCCAACCAAAATGATAAAAACTGAACCGTTGGTGCGACTTCGTCTGTCTGTCTATCACATCTGTTTATCTCAGCAACCACTCATGATTCTAAAGTAGGAATTTCGAATTATCACAGCTCCGGAGCTGCGGGAAGAACAGCTCCTTCGCCCTTGCGTAACAAGAGCCAGGCACCCACGTTCGCCTCGCCTCTTGTTAATGCGGTTGCTGGGTGGCAGCACCTTACTTTTAGAAATAAATTTATTGCGTCGCAAAAACAAAACTTTTCAGTAGTATTGTTCGTTTGGCGGCAATATAGGGCAGTTATATATGTTATAACCCATGACATCATAGCTTAGCTTATCATTTATAGCTTTGTATTGGTAAAGTGCTAAAAGTGGCCGTTTTTGGCAGTTTTACAATACAAAGCTTGTGACGGTTTGGCCGTCAGCGATTCCGAAATATTCAAGTTTAGGTTAATGTAACTAATATTCTCTTTGAACTTGGCTTTGACACGCTACCGCGTGTCTAGATAAATTTTTGATCAAACACATTTCCGATTAAATTGAATTTAAAAATACCCAAATAACTTGTTGTAAAGTCAAACTATGATAAGGCATTCTAATAAAAAGGAAAGATTCGTTTAGAACTTAAAATCAGCTGGATGGATTAGAATCGTAGTTTCGGATCGAAAAAGACATACTAAAACCCATTTCAAACTTAATTTAGACATTTAGTTCTATGAATTTGAGCTTAATTAACACGTTTTCATATTCAGAAGAATGCATAGGATTCGTTTTCAGGTGAAAAGATACTTCGTTTCAAAAACCCAGACTGGCTGGCGCCGGCCGACTGAGGAGGTAGCGTACTATTGCGTGCCAGCGCGCGGGTGGCGACATTCAATTTGCTAGTAAACCATCAATGTATGCCGAACCGAATTCGTTATTGCGTTATCAGCTAGATTGAATGCGATATTGCGTCATCGGCGGGGGGACTTCGAGTGTATAAAAGCAAGAACGCTGCCCTGAGGCCCCACCTTTTTATTTGAATTTCATCGCGACAACGTTACTCTGCCCGAATGCGGAGCGATCTTTCTCTTTAAGCTTTTTTTTATTATATTGCGCGGTGCGTAAATTTAAATTCGTTCGATCTTTCGGTACGTTCGGGTTTCGTGATTTCGGCGGCTAAACACGTGTGCGTCCAGGTTGCCCGCGAGCACAGAATCTTACGGTTTCGGGCGTCCCACGATTCCTCGAGGAACGTTTCGGTCAGCGCGACTGTAGGGAAGGCCACCATGTCCAGTTGTGGGCAATCATCAACAAGGCGCGGGATGCTGGAGGGACGACTCATGGCCTGTCGTTCTGTACCAACATTCTGAGCGAAGACTTTGCCCAGCAGTGGGCACTCCTCTAGCCGGGCGCAGGCCTGTGCCTAAGCGGACGGTTCGGGACCGTTCGTTCCGCTCTGGCTGTCTGGAAGGGTCCTGGTCCAGCAGTGGACGTTCACCGGCCAGGTCACGTCAAGGTTTGATCGAAGAAAAACCGTGAGTAATTCAAAATCTTCCTTGTCGTGTTTTGATATTGTGATAATATTTTAATATTTTGTGCTATTCATAAAATTTGTGCGATGTGTTTAAAATGCTTATAAAAGCTGTAGAAATCGTCCTAAATCCAGTGACTTTATTAAAAGATTTATAGTACAAAAATCACGCTAGATTACCTACTTAAAATTTGATATTCCGGTATATTTTACGGAAACCTGTACTCCCAAATACGTTGTGTGGGAGCACTTTGGACCTAATGTCTCGGTAAAAAAGCTGAGAAGGTTCCTTTTGATGCGAGATAGACCGTACAAAATGCTTAAAGATTCCAAGAAATTGTTCATAAATTCTGTGACCATGTTTAAAGACTATCAGCACAAAATCTAGCTTGCTTATCTAAAAGGTAATAATATTATGATGTACTTTGCCTAAATAAACTATTTTCCTTGGCTGATATGCATAGACGGGTGTCGAACGCTCTATTTTAGTATAAAAGTAGCTTCATAACCTAGATCAAATGAAATCTAGTACTTTGCTTGTTCAAATGAGATTTCGAAGAGTCCCTTTGTTGTATAGTGGACGTCTCTGATCTAATATTATAATATATCGGGGAAAAATATTCTTACCTACCTACCTTCATCTACCTTTATAAATTCATCTAATTTTGAAAATGAATGAGATAGGAATGTGTCTTGTTTTTGTACCTACCTACCTTGGCTAAAATTGCTGTGTGATGGAGTATGACATATTAAATCATACTTTTCTTAAATTTAAAAAGGATTTCCTACAAGTGAAATTAATGCTTGATAATATTTGGTTCTGCAAGGTGAAGCAAAAGCAAGCCTGTGGTCCACTTTTGTACTAGAAAAGGCAAAATGTCCACATTGAGCAGATCGAATTATCATTAAGCTTTCGAACTAAATGTATAGTCAGATGTGCGTATGGACGTACTGAAATAATGATATCTCAATAAAATGCAATTGAGCTGAGAGGACGGGAAAGATAAGTAACATTCCTTGATCCTAGCGAGATCCTAAAATAATGTTTCTCGGGTTCGAAACAAGAACTAAATCACTTATATTTTACCGATTCCTTCATTGTTCAGATTGGGCTAAGATTAATAATGCTGACCGTTGATTAGCAGTTAAGGCGACTCCTGACTTACTATCCCGACTTAAAATTAAATGTAAATTGTCTAAGTAGGTAGTCGATCATCCTAAGGCCCCGTCCATCGAGTTTGTTTTGCTGTAAGAAAACGATATCCTGTATCTATGTATATATCCTTATATTCTGGATTGCAGGATGAGTCCGGAATTTGTCTCCTCCTTCCCTTTAGTTATGACTGTACAATTTACTAACCTACTTACAAACTGAATTTGACTTGGAAATAAAAGTTCCCTTACTATCATTATAAAATATTAATGTTATAAAGGTATGTATGTGAATAGAGTAAAAACTCAGGCATACCTGGGGCAGTCTCGGAGAGAGGTCGTCCGCAAGTGGTATGAGACCTACTGGAGGGTCCGGAGGAGGGGGGCCCTCCCCCTGAACAGGGCCACATAGACTAACAATATAATACTAGCCTCTTGACTTACTTTCCCTTTTATTACGTAATTGTTTAATTTACCCTTTTCCACTTATCGTCTCATATACCTATTTAACTTAACCTTATAATCTTTAACCTGTTGTGTGTACTTTTCCCGTGTTATTTTTACTTTTGGTCATTGTTGCAATATCTTCAGACATAGCGTTAGGTCTTAAGCCACTAGTTCGATCACAAGCCAAATTATTTATTATAACAGGGTTGAATTGTAGGGAACAATTTTTAGGTAATGCTATTTTCTTATTATATTTCATCGCTTCATCCTTCAGATATAATTTACAATACAACGTAGTTCTTCAAGCCTACAAGGCAGCATTGCACGCTTAAGAGATATTCAAATCGATACATTTTTATCGATTCTTACGCACAGCACTAGTTCAATCGTCAGGCAACGTCTCAACCCTATTCGCCTATAGCTGTCATTCTTTTATCGTGCAAGGCAGTGTTCGCACGCGCGCAGCTGAAGAAAAAATAAGTGTTTTGTGATTTACGAACAAAAAATGGCTAACAAGCGAAAAAGGGATTCTTCTGTCGAAAGAATCGAAAGATACAAGAAGAAAATTTTGGATTTGGAGAAAAAACAACGCCAGAAACGACGCCGAATAATCGTCGATTCTTCTTCCGAATCTGGTATGTACCTACCCTCAATTTTTTAGTTTTATTCTCCACGATATATTTTATCGTGGTATTATGCTGTACATTACTGTACATAGCCTAGCGGTCAACCGTGAGTTGTCACACGTGGCTTATTTATAAATTAATCGCAACATTTTGCTTTTTAGTAAGTACTTATTGAGATGCCTGGCGGTTAACCGGGAGTTAACACGACGGTTATTTCATCTCAACGCTTGTTTAACGAGCTTGTATATAAGACTGCCTAGCGGTTAACCGAGAGTTAACACGATGGCCAGTTTGTCTTAAAAAAGCATTAGCATTTAGCATTCTATAACATTTTCCTGGCGGGTAACCGTGAGTTACCACGAGGGATAATTATTTATTGTTTGTGTAAATAAGGTGATATGTAACATAAATACATATCCTTCCAGATGACACACCAGAGGCGGCCGTGAGTCGAGAAAATAACCCTGGCCCGTCACAGAATGTTCCCGAAGTTACTCCCGAGTCACCTGCCCGTCCGTCCAATACCGAAGCTGACCCCTTGGCCGATACCCAAGCAGTACCAGAGCCGGCGCCCGTCGAGGCCGAAAAAATAGACATACCTGCGGCTTCACAAGACGGACAGGTTTCAAACCAGGAAATACCCGAATTGGACCCCGAGCTCCTGATAGCACTCGGGGAGGAAATTGGGAACACCCCAAATTTTGGGGAGAAAATCCACCAAATGCTCTCTCGACGATGGGAGCCAATCTTGAAAAAAGGCTTACCAAAAGAGGTAAAAGACGCCTTACTTAAAGATTACCTTGTTCCTGAAAACTGTACCCTACTGCAGGCGCCTAAATTAAACGTCGAGGTGGCAGCGGCTGTATCAGAATCCTGCCGATCGCGAGACAAAAGGAAGGAATCCGGCCAACAACAGTTGGGCGTTGGTATATCGGCAATAAGTAAAGCCATGACCACCCTGCTCACTAGCGATGACAAAATCGAGGCAATCCGTGTTCTCAGTGACGGTTGCCGCATTTTAGCCGATTTACATTTCACAGAGACGCAATCGCGAATAAGCGTAATTAATTTCGCGCTAGCGAAACCATTCCTCAACATCGTTCAGGATGGTGAAAGAGATGAGACCCTTTATGGTAATAAACTAGGTGAAAAAATCAAGGCGTCAAATGCCATAGAAAAACAGGGTATGCAGATTAAAAAATACACAAAGAAGAAGGGAACCACTGATCCGCCGACTAGCGCACGACCTCATTACCATCAGCAAGGACCGCCAGTTACAAACCAGGGAAACTGGTCCGGTCCCCCTCGCTTCCAGCAGAACAGGGGGGGGCGCAGAGTATCACAGAGGAGGCCGCCAGCAACAGCAGCCCCGAGCCGTCGCCCGCCGCCGCCGTCCCAGCTGACGTCGAGTGCCGTGGGACAGCCGAGAGCTCGTGCTCCACGCTCCTAAATAATGAGGTACATTTACATGCAGGCCGTATACGCCACTTTTATTGCTGTTGGCTTAAAGTCACAAGCAATCCCGTAATACTTGATTGGATTAAACTAGGTTTTCCTATACCGTTTGAGACTCAACCGTTACAATCTTATGTACCTTCAACCTCTTTGTCCTCACATGAAAAAGCAGATATGTCAATAGCCATTCAAAATTTATTAAACTTAGGAGCGTGCAGTCCTTGTGAATCATCAGAAAACGAGTTTATTTCACCCGTATTTTTAGCACAAAAACCTAATGGTGGTAAAAGGTTCATCTTGAACTTAAAGCGCCTTAATAAATTTGTAGCCAAATTACATTTTAAGATGGAGGATCACAGGACTGCCGTTAGATTACTGCCTAAGAATGGCTACATGGCGACTATTGATCTAAAGGAGGCTTATTTTCTTATCCCGGTACGAGACGAAGATAAGAAATACTTACGGTTTAAATATGACGGTATTACTTACGCATTTAATGCTTTACCTTATGGTTTGTCAGTTGGCCCTAGGGCTTTCACCAAAATAATGAAGGAAGTAATTACGTACCTTCGCTATCAGAGCTATAAAAATGTCTTTTATTTAGATGACATTTTGTGCATCGGAAATAGCTTTACTGATTGCCTTGATAATGTGAATGCTACACTAAAACTCCTCGAATGCCTAGGCTTCGTCGTAAACTACGAAAAAAGCTCCCTTACTCCACTTCGAACTTGCAAATTTCTTGGCTTTATGTTTGATTCTGTTAATCAAACTATTTCTTTACCGAACGAGAAACGACAAAAAATTCTAACGTTGATTGACAAGTTTTCAGTGTTACCGAAATGTACAATAAGGGAGTTTGCACAGTTGATCGGAGTTTTGGTGGCAGCATGTCCAGCGGTAAAATATGGATGGGGCCACACCAAAATCTTAGAGCGACAAAAATATTTAGCTTTACAAAAATACGAAAATTATGAAACCAGTCTCATACTTCCTAAAATCATTCTCGAAGATTTGACTTGGTGGAAAAATATTGTACCTCATGCTTCCAACTCAATAGTACAGGCTAATTACGATGTTGAAATTTACTCCGACGCGTCCCTGTCAGGTTGGGGAGCCGTCTGCAATGGAGAAAAAATGCATGGAGCGTGGAAGCGTGAGGAACAATTATTCCACATTAATTATTTAGAACTTTTGGCAATATTTTTGGCACTTAAGTGTTTCGCAAGCAAAATGAGAGATTGCTCAATATTACTGCGAGCTGATAACACAACGGCTATCAGTTACATCAATCGTATGGGAGGAATCCAATTTCCTCACCTCAACGATTTGGCTAGACAAATTTGGCATTGGTGCGAGGAGCGAAATATTTGGCTGTTTGCGTCCTACATAAATACTAAAGATAATTATGAAGCTGACGAAGAGTCTCGGAGAATAAACCCGGACACAGAGTGTGAATTATCTCATACTGCGTTTAAGTTAATCACGCAACAATTAGGCCAGCCAACCATTGACCTATTCGCTTCTCGTGCCAATGCAAAATGTGAATCATACGTTTCCTGGAAAAAAGACCCAGAAGCCATCTCTATAGATGCCTTCACTTTAGATTGGAGTACCCATTTCTTTTATGCTTTCCCGCCTTTCGCACTGCTGCTTAAATGCATCCAAAAAATTGAACAAGATAAAGCCACTGGAATACTGATTTTTCCATTTTGGCCCGGCCAAGCATGGTATCCATTACTTAAAACCTTGGTGGTATCTAACATAATCTGGTTGGAACCGAAAGAACACCGTGTTTCATCTTGTTACAGAAACCCACTTACCCTGGGTGCAGCAGTTGTCTCCGGCAGTCGTTCACGTCGCGTGGCGTCCCGGCGGCAGCACTTGATTTGATGTTGGCGTCTTTGTCGCAAAATACGATGAAGCAGTACAATGTTTCCCTGAAGTTATGGTGGCAATATTGTACAGACAATAATTATAATATCTTTGATTGTTCTATTACAACAATTCTAAATTTTCTGAGTGAGCAATATACAAAAGGGGCATCATATGGATCCATAAATTCTCACCGCTCGGCTTTATCCCTCTTATTAGGAAACCATGTGGGATCAGACGACCGTGTTACCCGTCTATTAAAAGGTATTTATAAGTCTAGACCAAGTCTTCCTAAGTACATTAGTACTTGGGACCCGCAGGTCGTTTTAAATCATATTGCCAATTGGTATCCTAATCGAGAACTTAGCCGCGAGAATATTACTAAAAAACTAGTAATACTTTTGGCTTTATGTACTGCTCACCGTATGCAAACCCTTTCATTAGTTAAAATTGAAAACATTAGTTTTCATTCCAATGGGGCTAATATAGCTATCAAAGATATTATAAAGACATCTGCTGCCGGACGAGAACAACCGACGCTCTTTCTCCCATATTTTCGAGAAAATCCCCGAATCTGTCCCGCAACAACTCTTGAGGATTACCTTCACGTAACACATGCGGACAGACCGGAGAATGAGTCTCACCTCTTGTTGACTGTGAAGCGCCCCTACAATGGCGCGACAGCACAGACACTAAGCAGGTGGACAAAACAGGTGTTGGAAGCAAGTGGTGTGGACGTGGCGAGGTTTAGCGCACACAGCGCGCGACACGCCTCCACGTCCGCTGCGTACGCCGCCGGCGTCTCCGTCGACGCTATCCGGAAGACCGCCGGTTGGACTAACACTTCCCAAACATTTGCTAAATTTTATAATCGCCCAATCTTAGACGCAAATAATTTTGCTAGGTCTGTGTGTCAAATTAATGATTAAGATAAAAAACTAATCAGTTTATTTAAGAATGTATTGATTAAGCAAACATTATTTCTTAGGACATTTAATGATTAAGTTGGTAACTAAATAAAACTTATAATTATGATTATAATAAAAGTATTTAATTTTATGTTACCCTTCTTGCAAAACTTAACTCTAAACATCTACGTTGTATTGTAAATTATATCTGAAGGATGAAGCGATGAAATATAATATATGATTAAACGAACTTACCAAGTGAAGTTCGATCAATATTATATGAGTCGCTTCATCCGAAGATATAATCACCCTCCCACCCTAACCCAGGAATAGTTTTGCAAGACTCGACTCTACATACCTTAATATCTCTAAAAGAATGACAGCTATAGGCGAATAGGGTTGAGACGTTGCCTGACGATTGAACTAGTGCTGTGCGTAAGAATCGATAAAAATGTATCGATTTGAATATCTCTTAAGCGTGCAATGCTGCCTTGTAGGCTTGAAGAACTACGTTGTATTGTAAATTATATCTTCGGATGAAGCGACTCATATAATATTGATCGAACTTCACTTGGTAAGTTCGTTTAATCATATATTCTATACGTTTGATTTAAATTAATAAGTTAAATAAAAAAAAAAAGTCAGGTTAGGCCGTGTTCGTTTAGCAAGTAAGTCAAGTTAGTTATAGTAAGAGAGTAAGTTGGGTAGGATCAAGTTAGGTAGGTAGGACCGTTACAGTCTGGTGCCATGAGTCATGAGGTGAAGTCAGGGCTTAGGGCAGGTCGTTACAATCTGGTGCCGTGACCAGGATTCGAATTTCTAGGTTACTACGGACATTATTGTTAACAGCGGCCTCTTATTTTTTCTATTTATTGATATATTAGTACTGTTACTTAAGTTTCTGTTGCTATGCATAGGTAAAATTTCTAGAAATAAGGGTCTCACACAATTTATAAAATATTTAAACCTTTTATGTATAACCAAACACAACACACTTACAGTATACTTACAAAATACTATACATGACATAACACAATAGCTGCCTTTACATTTAGGTTACAGTTACACTTGACATGTGTCTGTACACGGACATTCATAGCCGTTACTGGTTGTTCGGGTTAAACTTGGAATTAATTTCAAGGGCCGATCAATTTAGTGATGGTTACAGACTTTACGGCGATACCTCCTTCGGGGAATACCTGAGGAGCTGGCCACATCAGACTAAGTCCTTGCTTGTAGCTTGAACGGGCGCACGCCCTTGGCGAGCCGACTATCCGTTCGGGAGACACTCTGACTTTTTCTGTACTGACACACGCTTAACTTTATAATTATGTTGTGTATCTTATTCACTCTTCATAATAGACAGTTATACATATTCTAATTTCATTCTCACTTAGTTTTGCGCAAAGGTTATATCACTGTTTTATTGGCATATTTTTACTTAACACTGTAGCAAGTTAATTAGAAACGGGGGGTCGCAGGTTTAAGCTTCTTTAGGCCTAAAACTAGGTATGCGTTGAGAATCAGGGCACTTCAGGGTCCTTGTTCTTCAACAGGTATGCTTAGTTGACAACAGGAACATTGCTCTTTGTACCAGTAGGTAGACTGTTCCTCCGGTGTAGTCATTCTGTAAAACAAACAAAATTTTAGGGTTATTACAAGGACCACATAGCCTAAAGTTTTCCAATTTAAATAAACCTATGATCTAGAATCCATTTCGGGTACCCATGACTTCTTGTAAACAAAACTGATCATTTTCAATTTACGTATCAAGTCCGAATATCAGTTAAGTATACTTGCGTTATTATTATGTAAGTTATGGATATTGCTACGTATTTAAATAGGACTTACCATTACAAGCTTCCAAATAGATCGATAGATATAGTTTCAGAGGTTATTTTTTTCGATATGACTTCATTCATCCACCACTGGTCGTCTGACAGGGAAAAATCGCGAGCGGCTCGTTCGTTCGTTCGTCCCGGGTCATTCGTTGGTCCGAGAGTCATTCACTCACTCACGCGTGAAGGAAAATTAAAGCGGTTAAGCTGCGAGTGACTAGTGCGCCGAGGGTTCCGTATACCTGGGATATTTATTTTTGAGACAGTTGGGTACATTTTTGGGACCGCGGAGCTGGGTTGGTTTCTGGCAGGAGATTTGCATATTTCCAAGGAGAAAAAAAAGGGAAACTGTGCTACTTGGTAACTTTATTTTGCCCGTAAGATTAAACATGAAGCTCTAGGGACAGTGATTAGTTTGGATTTTCCGTTTTCCAATCTTCGGAAGTAAGGGGATGTTATCTTGTTTTTTGACGTTTTTCCGGTAGTAACTTAAGTCTAAAGAGTGGTAAAATAGTACAGCTATTTGGATTGTACAATTAGTGGGGCACCTTCGTATCTTTTAGCAAAGACTTCAAGTTTTGACCCCTTGTTTGGCTACCAATTATGATAATAGTGGTAAGGTTACCTTCTATTTTTAAGTCGGGTAATTATGTTCCGAAATTGTTCCAAGTTTCAAGTCGATCGCGTGAGTGGTTGCTGAGATAATCGATTGTGACGAGCGGGTCGGGCGGACGAGGTCGCACCGTGAGGGTTTTTCATTATTTGGCAACTGTGTCGGAACCCTAAAAATACTGAACGGTCGGGGCGCGGATGACGGGTGAATGAATGAATGAACCGGTTATTTCTCAGAGTAAAAAAACTATAGAGTCCGTCATATACATATTCTGTATGAACTAGTGAAGTGTAAAGCGTCTCACTGTCGCCCATACTAGTCGGTCAAAAAAAAACTCAGTGAAGTTTTACAAAAATCAAGAGATCTTTAAAAATCTATATTTTAAACTTTGTTTGCGAAAGTGAAAATATATCTTTTTTACTTGTGAATTGATCATTAGTACTAAGAACGGAAGCGTAAATGATCCGTAAGTAATAGCCATTTTCTGCGTGATTTTTAGCACCGTTTTTTTTTCTGAATGGTGGGTGTTTTCGCCAGAGGAACTGTGGTAGTAACATTGGTTAGTCCCAAGTCACATGTTTCTCAGAGAGAAGGATAAAAGTTAGGATTTGATAAAAATCCATACATTTTAGTATAGAGGTCCCTCGCAAGAAAGTGATACGCTTATAGCTCCCTCCTTAGCTGAAAGAGCTACTACTTAAACCTCCTTGGGTTATTTTATATGCGTTCCGTTCTTTTGGGCAGGCTGAAGCCTTTCGCCATACAGCCTGTTGCCTAGCACTTTTGTAATTAGGATTGCAGTTAAAGTGAGTTGTACGCGCACCTAGGAATCTAGTAAGGTATGCCAAGAATCGATTTGACGTATATTTTAGAGGTCCAAACTTACTTTGAAAATGGGTGGTATTGTGTAAAATATTTTCATCATCATACATACAGAAGATTCGGTGGTGGTTTTAAATTTCAAGAAGGTCGTCTCGTCAAGGTACACCGAACGCCATCTTCCGTCGAATAGTGGTACTATTAGGAACAATCCACGTAGTGCCGTTCCTTCGTTGGTTATACGGAACTGACTCAAGTCATCGTGTTGACATAAGACATTCCTTTCGGATATTCGGATGAAGTTCTGTCTTCCCGGAACAACACTATAAACGTCAACATTAAAAAGTAAACAAAGAGTTTGCGGTTACGTTTTTAGTTTATTTTTAGATAATTACTCGTAATATTAGCTAAGTTTTGGTTAATTTTAGTATAGGATGAGTTTTTCCAAAGACATATTGCATTTTTTGTTAAGTTTTATGAAAGTTTTACGAATTTTCTAGACTAACAGAACCATTCCAATTTACTTCAAACTTTTAAATTTATTTGGTGATTGTATGCATAATTTTGTGAACAAAAACACATCACTGCATGTTGCGGCTGCAATAAAGTGTGTTAAGTGAAATTTTCACTAAGTTTATCAACCATTCCACAAAATTTTTACGAATGTAAGTTTCCATATCACACTTTTATTTTAGTACCTGGTTAGGATTTTGAAACCAACTTTCATGTGATATATGCCTTGGTTTCGTACAATATTATCATGGTTAATAATTTTAAGGTAGGTTTAGTGTTATTTTACCTTTCGTGGTCATACCTGACACCCCATACTTAACATAACTTCCTCCATACGGGTCCGAGCAAGAAAGGAAAACCCATATCAATGTTAGGTCATTGGGCTATTTCGCGAAACAACAAACAATTAAATCGAACTGTAATATTTCTTGAATATTTCGTGACATAATTTTCTCTCTCATATTTATTTATTTATTTATTTAAATTATTTATTCGTTGTAACTTTTTCATTTGTGTCTTCTGAGGTAGGTGTGAGGTAGGTATAAACTATAGTGATTTATTTCCTCTTTATGCAAACTTTATCTAAATACCATATTGTAGGTTAACAAATTATTTCAATTCGCTAAGGTGATGTGGTCATACACACTGTGGGGATGCGATGAATCCAAACATGCTATTTAGGTGAAAAATACTCTTGTTAACTGAGTTGTGAAAACATTATATTCACTAACAGTAGCTATTTACATTTGCTTTCGTGGTTTGAATAGGTTCGTTTGTTTACGTTTCATTCCTAGTAGGTCATAGATACCTCTATAGTTGTTAAATGTTAGGACACTACTCGTTACGGGGGGTTGGGGGGAAGACTGTGATTGGGTTTAGGGAATACACTATTATTATAAGCTTACTAGGAGATTAGTATGTGGGTATTGTAACCTTGATAATATGGTATCTTCTAATAAGATGAAGGGTTGTCGCGCTTAAGGTAGTGGGGTTAGCTCTCTACGATAATAGGGCAGTAGACGTAATCTGCTTTAATAGGGCCTATAATTTTATGAACATCCAGTTTAAAACTATAGTGGGTAAGAATTAAAACACTTCGTGTACTTTTTCGTGAGGTTACTATACTAGGAGCGGTGGAACGATATTGTGAGTTCACGAAACAATACCAGGTTTTATAGTCATGTTTGCGGTTACAGTTGGTTTTCAATAACGTGAGGTGCGCGGTGGAAACCACATACAATACTGAAGTGAATGCTTAGGTTATAGGTTAGTTTAAGAAGAAAAAAATCATAGCACATCCAAAAGTTAATCAATTTTTTTTAAATTTACGAATCGCCACGGTCTTTCGTGAACTCAGTTGTGGTTGGGTGACTGAACGTTTCCTTTCCTTCGAGATACAGTAGGGAATTCTATATTTTAAGTCTTATCCTCCTTAACTAAAGTATCCGTTGATTTATTAGCATAAAAAATATTTTGCGTTGAGTGATTTACTGCTTTGACTGTACTGTCAATGACACAATAATGTAAATAAAAGTGGTTAGTCTAATGCTGGGGTTCGAAGATTAACTATGCTTTAATTATACCTGTTCTTCTTGCGTATGAGAGGTAAGGTCATCGACCGACCTGACTAGCCTGGTATTAGATTTCTTTTTCTTGGTATTGTTGTGCGTTCGACCACGTATCTTGTTAGCGCTTACAATGTAGATATTTTTCATTGTTACTTTAACTTACTTATACAGCTTTGGTTATCCTTACTTGCTGCCGAGTGTACATTTGTGACGTCACCATATTACTGTAGAATAAGAGACGTAGTAAGGTCTGGGGGTTGACTTAGTATAAAACATAATATAACAAAACAAAACAACTTTATTTTTACATATCTTCATATAATAATTTTATCACGTTGTCGTAATCTATTCACCTACATCGTATATTAACAATGAGAATGTGTTTTGTTTTTCGGTTCGTTTATAGATGGGCATATTTAAAGGGAGTGAAAGTTTTGTTTTGGCTAATTGTAAGTAAGCATAAATACATACATACGGCACGATTACACGATACACAATTTAATAGCTTACATAGAAAATTTTAGGTATCATGCTAAACGGATAATTCGTAGATCATTATCATACATCATACGTACATAACCACTGTCATACATTCGTCACTTGTTTTAAATTTTTAGGTTAGTAATTTCGTAACATAACGTCGTTCGGTTGTAGGAATATGGAATTATACAGTTAGTTCTTTCTCATATTTACTTATTGGTTAGATTAAAACCTTCTTTGACTTATACGGTCTGCTATTTTGTGGGCATAAGGCATATTGTTTTAATGATGAAATAGGTTAAGGACCTTAGAATGGTCTCTACGCATAATGCACTAATTTCTAATTTTCAATGTGCATAACCTTAGGTCTGTAGGAAGGAATTTCCTTTTATTAATAAGTGATCATTATTGCCACCTTTCAAGATCAAACGTCGCATATATTTTCGCGGGTAAGATTACTTAAATGAATAAATAAGTGCACATAATTTTAAAGATCCCGCCCTTTAAAAAAAAAAGTGGTTTGTTTTCCAAAAAAAAAAAAAAATTCAGTTTTCAAAAAAAAAGTTGTTTAAAAAAAAAAAAGTTCAGTTTTTCAAAAAAGTTCCGAATTTCCAAAAAGATCCGAATTTACAAAAAGATCCGAATTTCCAAAAATTAAATTTCCAAAATACATTTTCAGAAAGTTTCTAATTTTCAAAAAGTTCCTGATTTTCAAAAAGTTCCTGATTTTCAAAAAGTTCCTGATTTTCAAAAAGTTCCTGATTTTCAAAAAGTTCCTGATTTTCAAAAAGTTCCTGATTTTCAGTTCCTAATTTTCAGTTCCTAATTTTCAAAAAGTTCCTAATTTTCAAAAAGTTCTTAATTTTCAAAAAGTTCCTAATTTTCAGTTCCTAATTTTCAAAAAGTTCCTAATTTTCAAAAAGTTCCTAATTTTCAAAAAGTTCCTATTTTCAAAAAGTTCCTAATTTTCAAAAAGTTCCTAATTTTTAAAAAAGTTCCTAATTTTTAAAAAGTTTCTAATTTTTAAAAGGTTCCTAAATTTCAAAAAGTTCCTAAAAAAAATTCAGAGGTTTCAAGAAGTTTGCTCATTTTCGAAGCAGCGTACTGATAGCAGGCAATTGTAGCTATCAAATAGTACTTTAAATAGATTTAAGGAAAACTAACGGGAATAATTCGTTCAAATTTCTCTAAATGATAAGTATCTCCCTTCGGCATACGTAGTGAAGTTGACTTGGTTAACTTTTGGGGAGTAAGGGTTTACTATAGGTTGGAGGAATGGTTGCGTTCAGATACCTTGATTACTGCTGGGATAAAAAAAAAAATCATATAAGGTATAGGACATGCATCTGTAAGTAAGCCACGTATGCGTATAGCCATAATTCTCACATTATTATGTGTAGGTAAAGCGTAGGGTGTAAGGAGTAAGGTATTGGTGTGTGTAAGACTATGCGTTAGTTACGATGCGCAAGACACATTGGCACGTATGCGTAATTATAAATTTTATTAGTACAGGAGCTGGAGTTATAATGTCACCGGAAGTTCTTAGGTAATCTTAAGCGTACCTTTTCTTAGATGGGGCGAGGGATTTTGTATACCTTTCGTGATTCGGGAAACATTAGCTGTATTATTCAAATTCTTCATTTTAGGGTCTTGTTTTTATTTTACTCGGAGGACAGCTCATTTAGAGCATACACATTTCTGAATTTTATTAGGTAAATATTTTTAATTTTTTTCTTCTCTTATTATATTTTGTGATAAATTTTAGCTTTGTGTAGAGGCTTTTGAAATTTTTTTTGGATTGTGCTGTTTAGGTACGAGTAAGCTCCGCTGTGGGCAGGTAATGATGGCTCAGGTAAACAGTGAATTTCAATTAAATAGTAAAAATTTCGTAAATCATAGTCAAATTCTCGGTCAGTTATATAATTTACCAATGTAGACACCTAGATTGTGTTGGAGATTCAGTTGCCCAATGTGAAAAATGAGAAAATCCATCACGTTTGAAGTGTCATTAAACAATTTTGATTGCGTAAATAGAGCTCAATATGAAGGTTTTGAGAGAGAGTTCGATGATTCACCTTTAAAGTATTGTGCAAGACGACTTGTTTACACGTGAGTAATCCGTTGCGACAAGTTGACGAGGAGTTTTATTTGAAGGGATCTTTGAGGGACCGACTCGTAGGTCCTTGGAAAGAAATATGTTTTCTTAGGAATCATTTTGCTTTGTGGATGGACTTATAGCCGTATTCCCAACTTTCCTGGCAAAATACTTCTTCCATTTTAAATAAATTTTGTACGGTGTAAATCGAGGGTTGATGGGGTAAATTTACAATTGGTGTTGTGTTTCTCTCTTGTGAATTATTGCATCAGTAGACATTAAAATAGACTAATATAATCAACTAGTTTTGGGAAATTTAAACTAATTTTGCGCAGCGCCTGTGCGTTTGCCTTGGCGGTTTTTACTCAGTAGCATAATCAAATATTAGATGATCAAACGAACTCCAGGAGTGAAGTTCGATCATTATTATATTCCTACTTGTAAACAAACTATATCTTCGAATGAAGCGACGAAATATAATTTATTCTCTTGCGCTTCATTGGTCCCCAGTGGTTCGTAGTAACAGCGTAAAGGAGGACGGAGAGAAAGGTGAGAAAGGTAGTATGAAGATGATGAAAGAAAATTTGTTTTGGGTTGGATGACTATGACTATGACGGATGAATATGAGATTGATGTATAAAAAGACTAATAGTATGGAGGGTTGCAATGAACCAATGGATACTCAACCAGTGGAGCAAAATTTATTGACGGTTGACCTGTACACAATACACTTACAAAAAGTAATTTATGGGATCTTAGGTGTTAGGTTTCTTGGAGGACATTGGAAGCGATGTTTATTCTGGTGTCCAGAAGGAGTGTTTATACAGCCTGTAAATTACTTTTACTCTACCAGTGGGCACAGCTCAAATGCAAAACCCTACAGTGCACATGCTCCAAAGGATGAAGGAAAGCAATATAGAATCAAGTTTTAGATTGGGAATATTGGTCAAAGAACGGTTCTACCTTGCAGCCACTAGAATTGACTTTACTCTAACAGGGACATATATGTCTATCCTGGAGTTGAAATACAAAAATAACGATTTGCTCAGCAGGTGAAATGACTTTATGTTGTCATTAGGGCAGGCTGGATTCACAACCCAAGCTCCTTGTATTGAGTGAAGTTCGTTTGTACTCGGTATGGACTGGAAGATGAGCAATATGTCAGTGGTCTGACTCTTGAATTCAGATTGAAGACATTTGTCCTTTGGTTTAAAACTTACACCTCATATCAACGTTACAGGTATGGGTTAAAAGTTAATAAATTTAGTTTGAGTTTAGTTTAGACTTTTTAAGAGTGAATATTTGCGGAATGAGGGGGTGAAAATTTGCTCCGGGCGGCACATAGCTTCTGCACAAATTTTGGGGGTTGGCTGTGACGGTTTGGCCGTCAGCGATTCCGAAATATTCAAGTTTAGGTTAATGTAACTAATATTCTCTTTGAACTTGGCTTTGACACGCTACCGCGTGTCTAGATAAATTTTTGATCAAACACATTTCCGATTAAATTGAATTTAAAAATACCCAAATAACTTGTTGTAAAGTCAAACTATGATAAGGCATTCTAATAAAAAGGAAAGATTCGTTTAGAACTTAAAATCAGCTGGATGGATTAGAATCGTAGTTTCGGATCGAAAAAGACATACTAAAACCCATTTCAAACTTAATTTAGACATTTAGTTCTATGAATTTGAGCTTAATTAACACGTTTTCATATTCAGAAGAATGCATAGGATTCGTTTTCAGGTGAAAAGATACTTCGTTTCAAAAACCCAGACTGGCTGGCGCCGGCCGACTGAGGAGGTAGCGTACTATTGCGTGCCAGCGCGCGGGTGGCGACATTCAATTTGCTAGTAAACCATCAATGTATGCCGAACCGAATTCGTTATTGCGTTATCAGCTAGATTGAATGCGATATTGCGTCATCGGCGGGGGGACTTCGAGTGTATAAAAGCAAGAACGCTGCCCTGAGGCCCCACCTTTTTATTTGAATTTCATCGCGACAACGTTACTCTGCCCGAATGCGGAGCGATCTTTCTCTTTAAGCTTTTTTTTATTATATTGCGCGGTGCGTAAATTTAAATTCGTTCGATCTTTCGGTACGTTCGGGTTTCGTGATTTCGGCGGCTAAACACGT
The DNA here is from genome assembly GCA_947532105.1 of Athrips mouffetella. Lineage (NCBI taxonomy): Eukaryota > Metazoa > Arthropoda > Insecta > Lepidoptera > Gelechiidae > Athrips > Athrips mouffetella. The sequence continues at coordinate 16,034,497 of OX383977.1, forward strand.
GTGCGTCCAGGTTGCCCGCGAGCACAGAATCTTACGGTTTCGGGCGTCCCACGATTCCTCGAGGAACGTTTCGGTCAGCGCGACTGTAGGGAAGGCCACCATGTCCAGTTGTGGGCAATCATCAACAAGGCGCGGGATGCTGGAGGGACGACTCATGGCCTGTCGTTCTGTACCAACATTCTGAGCGAAGACTTTGCCCAGCAGTGGGCACTCCTCTAGCCGGGCGCAGGCCTGTGCCTAAGCGGACGGTTCGGGACCGTTCGTTCCGCTCTGGCTGTCTGGAAGGGTCCTGGTCCAGCAGTGGACGTTCACCGGCCAGGTCACGTCAAGGTTTGATCGAAGAAAAACCGTGAGTAATTCAAAATCTTCCTTGTCGTGTTTTGATATTGTGATAATATTTTAATATTTTGTGCTATTCATAAAATTTGTGCGATGTGTTTAAAATGCTTATAAAAGCTGTAGAAATCGTCCTAAATCCAGTGACTTTATTAAAAGATTTATAGTACAAAAATCACGCTAGATTACCTACTTAAAATTTGATATTCCGGTATATTTTACGGAAACCTGTACTCCCAAATACGTTGTGTGGGAGCACTTTGGACCTAATGTCTCGGTAAAAAAGCTGAGAAGGTTCCTTTTGATGCGAGATAGACCGTACAAAATGCTTAAAGATTCCAAGAAATTGTTCATAAATTCTGTGACCATGTTTAAAGACTATCAGCACAAAATCTAGCTTGCTTATCTAAAAGGTAATAATATTATGATGTACTTTGCCTAAATAAACTATTTTCCTTGGCTGATATGCATAGACGGGTGTCGAACGCTCTATTTTAGTATAAAAGTAGCTTCATAACCTAGATCAAATGAAATCTAGTACTTTGCTTGTTCAAATGAGATTTCGAAGAGTCCCTTTGTTGTATAGTGGACGTCTCTGATCTAATATTATGATATATCGGGGAAAAATATTCTTACCTACCTTCATCTACCTTTATAAATTCATCTAATTTTGAAAATGAATGAGATAGGAATGTGTCTTGTTTTTGTACCTACCTACCTTGGCTAAAATTGCTGTGTGATGGAGTATGACATATTAAATCATACTTTTCTTAAATTTAAAAAGGATTTCCTACAAGTGAAATTAATGCTTGATAATATTTGGTTCTGCAAGGTGAAGCAAAAGCAAGCCTGTGGTCCACTTTTGTACTAGAAAAGGCAAAATGTCCACATTGAGCAGATCGAATTATCATTAAGCTTTCGAACTAAATGTATAGTCAGATGTGCGTATGGACGTACTGAAATAATGATATCTCAATAAAATGCAATTGAGCTGAGAGGACGGGAAAGATAAGTAACATTCCTTGATCCTAGCGAGATCCTAAAATAATGTTTCTCGGGTTCGAAACAAGAACTAAATCACTTATATTTTACCGATTCCTTCATTGTTCAGATTGGGCTAAGATTAATAATGCTGACCGTTGATTAGCAGTTAAGGCGACTCCTGACTTACTATCCCGACTTAAAATTAAATGTAAATTGTCTAAGTAGGTAGTCGATCATCCTAAGGCCCCGTCCATCGAGTTTGTTTTGCTGTAAGAAAACGATATCCTGTATCTATGTATATATCCTTATATTCTGGATTGCAGGATGAGTCCGGAATTTGTCTCCTCCTTCCCTTTAGTTATGACTGTACAATTTACTAACCTACTTACAAACTGAATTTGACTTGGAAATAAAAGTTCCCTTACTATCATTATAAAATATTAATGTTATAAAGGTATGTATGTGAATAGAGTAAAAACTCAGGCATACCTGGGGCAGTCTCGGAGGGAGGTCGTCCGCAAGTGGTATGAGACCTACTGGAGGGTCCGGAGGAGGGGGGCCCTCCCCCTGAACAGGGCCACATAGACTAACAATATAATACTAGCCTCTTGACTTACTTTCCCTTTTATTACGTAATTGTTTAATTTACCCTTTTCCACTTATCGTCTCATATACCTATTTAACTTAACCTTATAATCTTTAACCTGTTGTGTGTACTTTTCCCGTGTTATTTTTACTTTTGGTCATTGTTGCAATATCTTCAGACATAGCGTTAGGTCTTAAGCCACTAGTTCGATCACAAGCCAAATTATTTATTATAACAGGGTTGAATTGTAGGGAACAATTTTTAGGTAATGCTATTTTCTTATTCTATACGTTTGATTTAAATTAATAAGTTAAATAAAAAAAAATAAGTCAGGTTAGGCCGTGTTCGTTTAGCAAGTAAGTCAAGTTAGTTATAGTAAGAGAGTAAGTTGGGTAGGATCAAGTTAGGTAGGTAGGACCGTTACAGTCTGGTGCCATGAGTCATGAGGTGAAGTCAGGGCTTAGGGCAGGTCGTTACAAGCTATTCACGATAAGCTAAGATGTGATGTGATGGATAATAAATTATAGAACTACCCCAAATTGCCGCCAATCAAACAATCCTTATTAAATGTTTTGTATTTATGACGCAATAAATTTATTTCTCAAAGTGGCAGCACTTCTGCTCAGCAACCATCTTAAGGCGGGCGGGGGCTGCTCTCGCCTCGCTCCTCCGGCTTTATAAATACAAACTCCATGTAACAGCTTGGAATCGGGGTTGACTAATTAAGTTCTGTTACCATTACCAATTTACGTTTTTTTTTACAAAGCTAGCGCCGGCAGCCATTTCAGCAACCGGCGCCGGTAGCTCATTTTGGGACCCGGCACCGGCAGCTGAGATTCTTCCTTTAAAATTTCAAGATCAACATAATTCAACCGGAATGTATATGGTGTAAGTAATTCAACTTTGTAATTATTTGTAATATTTGTAACTAAAATAGACTCTTTCCTGCAGGCAAACTGTTTGAACAATTTACAGGCTTATAACATTGTATGTATAGTTTAAGTTTAATAAATAAATAAAACAAAAATAAATAAGAATGAATGAAAAAGCTGATGTTTATTTTGATGATAGATGTCTATTACGGTATTCAGATGGAAAGTGTCTGCCATATCCTTTGCATATTTTATTTCTAGATTTCCTTTAAGCAGCTGAAAAACACGCTGACAGCGTGTGGTCGTATTTCAAGTTATTTCTATAGAAAATCTGTAATTAAAACATCATTGGTTGCAATGGTTTCCATATGACAGGCACGTTCCAGCTACCGTGATAGACCCCCAGAACTGGCGCATAGTAATAATAAGAACTAAAAGTGCTGCTGTCTTTTTTATTCCCTACAGACTAGTAAAAGACAGCATAATTTTTAGACCTGTCAAATTTAGTTTAGTTTTAGTTTGGGTCTGCCAGAATCGACACCATTATCAATCACAAAAACGGCTAAAAGGAAATATTAATCTTAAAGTGCAGTAAAAACGACGTAACAGGTTATTTGTATCAGCACGCACAGCAGCAAGTACCGAGAAACGAAACCAGTATAAACTGAACTCCAGTGAAATGTTTTCACCGACGTACGGCCGTGTGTACAAGTAAATTAATTAAAGATAGGTACTTGAATCAGCGATTCTTAAGTGGCAGTGGGCAGGGCACATCGCAAGAAGAACCGATGGCCGATGGGGCGTAAGGGTTCTAGAGTGGCGACCACGTACCGGAAGACGAAGCGTTGGCAGGCCCCCCACAAGGTGGACCGACGATCTGGTCCAGGTCGCGGGAAGCCGCTGGATGCGAGCAGCGTAGGACCGGTCGTCATAGAGATCTTTAGGGGAAGCCTATGTCCAGCAGTGGACGTCTTTCGGCTGATATGATGATGATGTACATGATGTATGGGTCTGTCCACCAGCAACGGGAAAAGTGATACGAAATAATTTATAAAAAAAAAAAATTCTGTATCAGTTAAAAGTGGACGTATTTTATAGCGATATGATGATGATGACATTTTCAAAGTACAACGTGATTTTTGTGAAATAATAAAACTTTTCATTAAAAAGGTCTAGAAGATCGAGTTCCCAATAAATAAACGAAAATTATACTACGTTGTCTGGATGTAATTTCACACGGTCACGTTTTACTGATATGAAATAAAAGAACCGAATCAGCAAAACAGTCAAGTGTCATTAACTTCCAAACACCTGGGTAATAGTAGGTACGTACTTTTCTTATTATCTATTATATTTATTAATAACGAATAACATATAATATATATACAACGTGTTAATGAAATAAGCGAAACCCTCAAACACCCCGACTGATTTCTCAGTTTACATATACACATATACCTATAGTCATCTGTTTCTCGAAAGAGAATAACTATTTCGATGATACTATACGGGTGTTTTCGGGGGTGAAAAGTCGATCTACTTAGGTCTCTTGTTTGAGAAAATTAGTTTTCTTTGTTTTTTTGAAGACTTCTTGAAAATAACGCATTTCAGTAACTCTACAGCGCCATCTGTTAGTGGGTTTTGGTTAAGAATACGAGCAAAGCTCGGTTGCCCAGGTACTTATACAGTGTGTAAGGGACGGTGTACAGAAAACTGAAAGGGCGGGCTCAGCCAACGAAACTGAACATCTTTCTCAAAGAAAAACTTTAGGGAAAAGAAAAAAATTTGAACCTCTCCACACAAATTGCTCACTCTGATCGAACAGTTTGTATGGAGAGTACAATTTTTTTTTTTCGTAATTCAGTTTTCCGTACACCTCCGGTGTAAGGGACACCTATTATTGTTTCTAACCAAAGATTAAAATAATAGCAGCTTGCACTCCTGCTAATTACCAATTAAAATGAGCTTTAGGAAATGGTAGAGAAGATAAATAGTTTCTCACCATATACAAGATGTAAGAGACGGTATACCGAGAACTGAAAAGGCGTTCTCAGTCAACGAAACTGAACAGCTTTCCCAAAGAAACATATTTGGAAAATGAAAAAAAAAATTGCTCTCTCCACACAAATTGCTCACTCTAATCGAACTGTTTATATGGACAGATCAATTTTCTATGTTCATTTCTCAAAATGTTTCATTGGGAAAGTTGTTTGTTTTCGTTGACTGAGCACGCCCTTTCAGTTTTCGGTACACCGTCCCTTACAACCTGTTTAAACAACTTTCTAGACAAAATGATGAATGAATGTGGACGCGGAGCTAAATGACACCTGCCGCATCGTGACTGGCTGTCTCAAGCCAACTCCTGTCGGTATGCTGTTCCCTCTTGCGGGGATAGCTTCTCCCAGAGTCCGTAGAGAAGTGACCTGTTCGCTAGAAAAATAAAAACAGGAAAGCGACCCGAGACATCCACTCTACGGGCTCTCTCCCGCCGCAGGTCGGTTGCGAAGCCGCAAAAGCTTCCTGCGATCCACACAGCCTACCGACCAAAACCCTTCCGACGTGAGGTGCAGACTTTGGGCAAGCGAGTACCCACATTCACTGTACCCCCCCATCGAAAACCTGCCTCCTGTTTATAAGGAACCTTGGCCAACCTGGAGAAGTCTAAATAGGCTAGGACCCAAGTTGGCCGAAGCAAGGATAACCTATGCCGGTGGGGGTTCCTAAGTAGCGCAGATGCCAGCTGTAAATGTGGAGAACTCCTGCAAACCATGGCTCACCTCACTAATTGTCCCGCGTGCCCGACCACCTGCTCGCGTGAGGACTTACTTGACGGTAACCAGAGGGCTACCACGGTAGCCGCTTTCTGGGCAAGTAAGATTTAGCCCGTGTTCTTGCCGACACGAAAGAAGAAGAAGAAGACAAAATATGATCTATAAATGAACACTATTATTCACCTCACCATACAGAATACAAAAGCAATTTTACTATAGGTCTTTATCTCCATCTTACGTTCACGAGCCTCCGATATGACCTGAATTCTGCGAATATGGGTTATTGGGGCAGCAGACAATTAGCTCCTGAGGTTACAGCTATAAGGTTACGCTGGAAAATCTACCCTCAGGTAGTATAAATAAACGATAAAATCCCTGTCGACATAAATAACACCTCAAGTGACCGTCTGATGTTAACCAAACTGAAAGCTATAAATGAATAACAGATCCTTAGGTATTATTCTACAGCGTGAATTTGTATTGGTTTTGCACCCGAAGCCCAGTAATTGTACCTACTCATGAAAACAAGCAACTTTATCGAAGAGAAAAATAATTACTCGAAAAAATTTTTCGCCTTCCCATACAAAGTGAGTCGATCACGTGACCACTTTACTATGAAGAGGCGAAAAATTGTTTACGAGAAAATATATTTTTTCTTCGGCAAAGTTGCTTGTTATCATGAGTAGAATCAAATTCACGCTGTATTCTATACAAGGATACCTAATTAACTAGTTAACTCATCTGACCCAAGCTCTTGTATAAATTGCTCTATTGTTGCTCTTAAATACTGAATGAAATTACTCGTATATCCACAAAGACACGGTCCCGCGCCGCCCCGATCCTTCCAACCTTCGCTCCATCGATGGAGATCTTAACATAATCAATTCGTCTTTCTATGTGTATTGTACAGTCAAGAGCACTTCAAGCTTAACACATTTCATATTTCAATAGACTTGTGGGCCAGAGTCGCGCTGCAAGTGTCAAGCTTGACCTGTGGCTGACTGTACCTATTTATTATGATTGCATGCCTGATTTTAGGTAAAAACTGACATGAACTAACATTATTTACTTGACATCTGTATCGCACAATATAATACTCACTAACGAGTTCTCGCAATAAAACATTCTGAACCTGAAAGTGACTTGGCGTTATTCCTATCGTACTTTATATTTTCAGCCCGTGGATGCCACTCTAGAAGCAAAAAGGTAGGTATCCGTTGTTCTCATTATAAATATCAAAAATATCAAAGCGAAAAATATTGTTAAACCCACTTTTCTAATAGGTGGAAGAAGTCAGTGATTTAATTAAACCTTTGCTTGCATATTATCAATACTTGCTAATCGATACGGCGCCATCAAAGCGCGTGGTATCACACGTGCAGAAGCGATGCGTACTGACATGCAGCAGAACTCGATGTTTCAAATTACGCTGATCCACCTGTTTTTGTAGATTTTTCGCAGTCTTCAAGGGTCAACAGCCTCGATTCTGTTAAGAAGTTAACTTTAAAATTTGTAAAGTATGCATAGATGATACTTACCAAAAGGGTGACCAATACGATTGAAATTAACCCATTAAATTGAACAACTTTATTCAGAAGTCAAAAAAATTATACAATATACCTTAGATTAGCCTTGTACTAAATTGATCAGCTGATTACACGCTGACGAACATTATTGAGTGTTTAAAGATTAGGTTACATCAGATTGGTGTATGGTCAATGTAGATGCTTTAGATACAGAATACTTTTTAGGATTCCGTACACAAAGGGTGAAAAATGGAACCCTTTTAATACCATCCCATCATCCCTCTTCGTCATACGTGGGCCTAGAGGAGGGTTGGAGTTACACCCCTAATTCGTCGTAACTTATTCCAAGGAACATAGGTCGAAATAAGAAAAACCAAATTTGACGTCCCATACAAAATGCGCTATCAAGTGATGCGGCTACTATGGGAGGTCAAAAATAGATTTTCGTATTTCGACCTATGTTCCTTCGGAAAAGTTGTTCAGTTTCATGCACTGATTCACACCCCTTAGTATTATCACACCGTTCTTTTACACGTTGTATAAGTGGTACCATATTTATTATTGCGATTACTATAGGTACTCGTAAATGTTTATAGAGTTCAAGGTAACAAAGCAAAACATAATCAATTTCCCTCAAAACATAACGATCAGATTATAATATAATAAGTTTTTAGAACTAGATATAACTAGTATTCAAAACTGCCAATAGATATTCATAACTACCTAGATTGCACTACTTAGTACCTATAAATAGAAAATGCTTACGAATCTTTGCTAAAAATTTACTTAGTTTTATTTACAAAGCCAGAGACACTTGTTAATAAATATAAAACATACGTATACAAAACAATAATACGTTTTTTAAGTGTCGTTAGGTCTATAAAATAATGTGAGTCTGCAAATTATCATTGAGTAGTTTTTTTTTATTAAAATACAAAAATACACTATAATAGTATATTAAGATGCACGTGCGCTATTTTGGAGATTACGGCCGAGGCTCAGAAATTGCAGCCCGAGTAGCAGGTGAGGGCGTAATGGAGCCGAGGGTGTAATTACCAAAGCGCACAAGCTTCTTACGACGTTTTTCAACACATTTGCGAATAAAAACTAATCAAATTCGCTTACCTTTTTTTCCTAAGGAAATTTCGTAGACGTTTTCCCCACATTTCTACGTCACCCGATACACCGGACTTGTGTTTTTTATTCAAGTATTTTCGAAGTTCTAGACTTATCACTGTTTTTTATATTTGTAGAAATATTTTTTTTTAATTACATTAAACACATTTCACAGTCCGATCGTGGTAATTTATACGATGAAACCAAAGCAAAACCTTTTACTTAATACGTTACGTTGAGCCACCGAACAGCACATTTCGTATCGTGGTAATTATTCAAACGAAAACCATTTGGTTTTTTCTCGGCAGATTCGTTGATGAAAAGGTTTAATAATCTGTGGTAACAAACGAACGTAACTTAAGGAGTTTATTGGTATCGTGGTAATTTTTTGTCAATTTTTGACAGCGTTTCCTACCAATTGCCTTACGTTGGGAACGCCTTTGCGAACGTTTTTGAAAAAGTTACTTGCGACGAACTTTTCGAAGGAATTTTGGATCATTCATATTGAATTATGGAGGTATTTCGACTTTGTTCGGAGAGAAAAAAGTGTATTATTTTGAATTTTTGCTGAAGTTCTAGTGTCTACAATTCTGTCTCTGTACTCACAGATGATGCACCAAGCAAATGCAGTGGTCACAGGAAGGAACAGGAATATAGCCCTAAGGCAACAAGACATTTCTTTAAGTAACCGAAAGACAATTTCGCAAGAAATATCGTCTATCCACCTGTCTTTTCAAAACTGAGTGTCTGAAGGATCTCCATTTATGGCCGCCCCTGTGGGCTCTGATGGTCTAGACGTGGAGACAAAAGTAAGTCATATGTAAGATAATTACCTACCGAATGCCAAAGGCACCACATAGGTACCTATAACTATTCAGTGCTTTGTGGTGCCAGGTATTCAGAATCTATAACCTAGGTGTTCTCAAGTTGGATAAAAACAAATATTTACCAAATTAATCTTATATTTTTCACATTTTTTTAAACCAACACAAATCAATAATCAATGTCAAAACGAAAATTATTTTCTAACTATGAGAAGACTGAAGAGGTTGTATTCAATCGACAACACTAGGTACCTATATACTATTTCAATCCACCCAATAAATACCACTCAGTTGCCCAAGCTAGTGTTAGTAAAGCTATAAAAGAAGTGACGGAGGCACTTAATAATCCAGAGATATTAAATAAACATGTAGCATTCCCGTTCACTCTAAGTGACAGGGAAAAAATCAAAGACAGTAAGCAAATAAGTTTAGTTCATGTTTGACCAATGTAAATACACCTAGTAGGTACTTACTACAAGGTGTAGGATAACATCAACAAAGAAATAGTTCAAAACTATGTTCTTAATTACTATTCATCCAGAACATGAAAAAAGATTTGTAAAAATTACCCACTTATATTTTCTGCCTCTCTTAAATATCTAATTGTAATGTACTTTTTTTTCAGTTTCTATCAAGCTACAAGGATACCAGGTGTTCTGGGCTCTATAGATGCACCCATATAGCCATTTTGAAGCGGCAATTCATGAGGAGCAAATATTAACAGAAAAGAATACCATTCCTGCCCTCGTGCGCACACTATGGCGCCAGAGGAACATTATTCCTTCCTAAAGTAATGGAAATAGGCTAATAAAAACACTAATTAAAATATTTAATTAACACTTTTATTTAGAATTACATAATATCAGATTTTTTTTAACATTAAGATGCTTGTAAACTAGTACTTACTTTAATTTAAGCTTAAACTAAGATTAGATTTCTTTATTTCATATTATCACATTCAAAATTACATAGATTGTTCAGATGTCAATGAATAATATGATCGTCAATAATATTGGAAATAAAATAAAAATAATTCAAACAAAATAAAAGTATGTCAAAAGAATGTAAGTAACATAATTATAATTAAACATTTTTATTTATTTATTTAAATCACAGCCTAGAAAATTAGAAAAGTTTTTACATTACCCGAGAACTTGGATGATAAATTGTATTGCTAAAAATTTAAAGAGATTTCTGCCACACTTTAATCTGTAATCTACAAGTTCTAGGAAAATGTAATATGGGCTTAACAACACCCAAAAATAAAACATTTTTACACAGGGTGTGAAGAATAGCCTTTCAAATCTGAAAGTGCACGATCAGTCGATGTAATTAAAAAACTATTTAGGCCTGTTTTTTTTTGTACGATCATTCTTCATTGGATGATGAAACCATCTGCATCTGAAAGAATTTATATAGGTATTAAAATTGTAAAAAAAAATACTAATAACCAAGGTAGCCATTGCTCCATGGTGTGAATATCAAAGTGGTGTCTTTCCATAGGTACGAAGACCTCATCAACTGGACCACCAGTTAAATTGCTTCACAAAGAAGAAAAAGACTGTGGATAGAAGTTATTGGCTTATGTTACTTAGAAAAGTTAAGAAAATCAATGTAATTTTATGCTGTTGTTGTCCCAAACATAAATAAATAAAATAAAAAGAAATGAGAAAAACCAACAGATATTCCAATCTTACCCTTTGTATCCTAGTCCTTTTGACATAGGTACGCACTCATCACAGGAACCATAGCCGCAACAGCTTGGCTGAATGTTGCGAAGGCCTGTGCCTGAATCTAACCAGCCTGAGCCCGCGCTTTTGCTGACTCTGCTTGCATCAGCGTAGCCTGAGCCAGCGTATTGTGTCTCGGGCGCGGAGCTCCTATATTTTGGCCCCTAAAATTTGTCATTTCGAGGGCAGTACGGTTTCCTGTTTACAAAATAAACAAGATTACAATAAATTATTATGAATATAAACTATCATTATCAAGTTAATGGATCACCAAAACCAGTGGTTTCACTGAAAATATGCTTATCATCTTACTTAAGACTATTGAGAATAATTTTGCAAGAAGTGCATTTGTTTTTTCTTTCTAATATTGTTTTATGTAAGTAATAAAATCTTATACCCATATAAAATACTTATAACAGGTAAATTAAGTAGGTAACTAGTAATTTTGAATTCGTCTTCCTTGCTTCCAGGATAGGAGGGTTCCTATCCTGTAGCCTCGGCCGATGCACTCTTTCCCAGTTGCGGACACGTTGGCTTCTTACCTGACTCTCATGTGGCCTCTGGCTACGCGGTGTGGATGGAGAAGGCGAGCGCGAACCCATGTTCCTTGATTCTATTTGGTGTCCTCGTTTATAATCAATAAATGCTGGGATCGCACATCCACTAGAACTGGTGACAATGCTTCAGGAGGCGACTGAATCCTTGGCATCGAAAAATGTTTATTGACGAGTGTTCACTTATCCTGAAACATTAGTAGGTAGTCTGTGCGTTGAATTTCAATTCATTTTTTTTTTTGGTTTCATTCTTCCTTTCGGAAAGGCAAAGAGTACAAAGCCCATACAGCCATGTCTGATGTCTTTAATCTGTCTTTCTTTTTGCTCCCCTCGTAAAGCGATAGTGAACTTTACGAAGGAAAATGTTCGTGACTTTTTGGGACAACACAAACGGGGTTTAAACACGAGATAACTTGAAATCTTCATCAGCTGCGCACTCCGTAGTAAATTTACTGCATAACACACTATCTTTATTATCCACTAAATCACTAAATGCACAAAAAACCAAAATTTCAATTAAGCAGGCAAACGCCCATGTCGAGTTCCCGCCAAAAAGCCTGAATTTCAATTCAATTTTTGTTGTGGCTTTTTGAGGTTATATATGTTTTCTCTTGTCATTTACGGTGTTGCCAGTTACTCATTCCAGTTTGATCCGATTTTTTTAAATGTAAAAAATGTTGTAGAGCTTGTCTAGCGGGTCGAGTCTTGAACAACACTGGTTTTACGCGGGAAAATAGACTCGATGCTTAGATATAAAAATAGAATAGAAGATACTCAAATAAAATTTATCTGTTTGTTATTATGGGTCTGCAATCTGCAAATATCCACTAGTTGAAATAAGTTTTATAGGGTTCTGTGTCTTAGTAGAAAATATTAACCCTTTTCGGATACGTTTTTTGGTCCATCTGTCTGTTGTGTCTAAGGACCACTAAGTTCCGCTACGTACCAAAAAATCCCGAAATTGGAATAAAAAATCTATAGCGGCAACGCTGGATAGTGCTGCTCTATTCGCGATACGTTTGTCGATATGAAAGTAACCATAGTATTTTGTAATACTCGTTGCAAGATCTAGTCCATAGACAAAAGATCTAAACGGCTTCAGTTTGGTTTCACTTAACGTAACGTATGCGTAACGTAAACAGTTTTGTTCCTACCACGATACCAAAAATTGCATCCGTGAAGCCAAAGCAAAACCAAAACCTTTCCGAAACCAAATATCTTCCTTTTTAGCGTTAAAACTGTTTGCAATTACCACGATCGACCTCCAGGAAATATCTGTTAAAATGACGCGCGTATTAATTTTTTCGAAGACACAGATTATACATTCGCGCGCAGGAGACAATGACTACACTATCAAATAGACTACTTTTCAAATTATTTTAAAATTAGATATTTTGTTACTTTAAATACCAATTCGTAGTTAGTTTATTAAAATCAATATTTTCGTTTAATTAACGTTAAGATATAGAATATAGAAACTCCTTACACCTTGCCGCTATAAAAAACAAAACAAAAATAAAACACTAACCTGCCAAACAGCTTACTTAGCAAGGAAATATTTGTTCTGAGGCTCACTCCCTTGAATTATTTAATATTGAATATTTTTTTACTTTAAAGACAAATTGGTTGATTAATATAATTATTTCCACGTAATTAACATTTATTTATCATATTATCGAACACAGTTTACTTATTCATGAAAATATTATGAATGTTATAGATATAGAAACTCCTTGCATCCTGCCAATTAAAAAAAAAAGACAAAAATTACAACACTAGTGAAATAATATTAATGAAAAAAGCACGTGTGTTTAATAAGCTGGATTATGGACCTTAATAAAGTGCAAATAGAGCTGTTTTATGAGCAAATGTGTTAAAAAATCATTTTTTGGCTAGCCAACGATTAATCTTTGCAATACATTAAACTTTGAATAACATATAGCACTAATCTAATGCACTTTTTCTGTAATATAAAAATTATTTCTAAGTAGGTACCTAATCTTCCCACAAGATGGCTCAGCGAAGTGTGCAGTTTTTGTTAATTGGCTGTTTTAAAGAGCTTAGAGGCAACAATTTTTGTTCTACAACTTTCAAACATCGCCCAAAAATAATTCAACATCCTTTAAAAAGTGATGTAAGTGATTAAGAAATGTTGTATGGAAAGTAATTTTTTTTAGCAACACCTTAGAATAAAATTTGTTACTTTCAATCTTACTCATCATTGGACAAATGGATGTCAGGTCTTTCTAGACCATGACATTTCTATGTAAACTTGGAGCCTTGGAGCCATTTAATTTTTATATGACTAAAAAATTAAATATCACAGATTTTCCTTTTCAAAACTGAAGATTCACATTCGTCAAATATAAAATAATATATAATTATTAATTTTCATATTTTGTTATTAACTTTTTAATAGTTAATCAGAAATTTGGATTTTAATGCCTCAAAAGTGATATTTTGTCATACGGTGATATTCGAGATTAGGTGCGTGTTCCGAAGTTTTATCGGAGCTCCGATATTATCAGATTGACTACAACAATTACGTTCGGAAATTTACTTTGTATGAGAATTTCTTTGTCAAAGGCCGAACCATAGACTAATTATCGGCGCGATATTATCGTAGTTTCACTTCGGAATACGGCAGCAGCTGCCGAATACGCACCCAGATGCCCTGCAACCTGCGAGATTCGGTATTTGCTGATTCTTGTATGAAGATGAGGCGGAACCGTAGAAAATTGGTACGTGACATTTCACTTAACCACAATCATTGACGTACCTAATAATTACTCGTGTAACACAATTAATAGGTTAAAATCAAGACAATTTATTTTATGCTTAAACAAAAATTATCTTATTTAAGTAATATTTATTCAAATCTGATGATCTGCAACCTGCTACATTTTTGCTGATTATGTATGTAGATGATGCGGAACCGTAGAAAATACGTACGTGACACCACACTTGTCCACAATCATTGACGTACGTAATTATTACTCGTTTAACAAAATTCATCATAATATCCCATGAAATTCCACTACAGGACAGGGAGCTCTCTCCAGAATTCTAGCTTTCGCTGGAAAAATGTGGAGAGGAAGTACCATAGTCACCTCGCTTGTCAGCGTTACGGCTAGCACCATGGACCGCGGTTGTAGGTGACCGCAGTAAGTAGGATGGTATGATACACAGGAGAATGCTGCTGCCCATCCTCCAGTTTATAACCCTTAGTCGCCTATTACGGTGGTATGGTATGGATGGTACTATTCTGTACCGGTACCACACGGGACCAACACAATTAGCAGGTTAAAATCAATTCAATTCATTTTATGCTGAAATAAAAATTATCTAACGTAAGTAATAGTTATTCAACAATCTGATGATCTGCAACCTGCTAGATTATTTGCTGATTCTTGTACGGTTTAGAAAGGTTTGTTTAAGTTATCCGATTGAGACATCACATGGACTGAATGCGTGTGCTTTGTTATTACCTAGCGGAAGTTCACTTTAGTTCACCATATATGTCTACTTACGCTGCACGATATCCGCACGGTAGCGATATTAATCACTTGCTCGTATCTTGCATGCACCATGCAACCTGTATAAAAAGAAACAAAACTGCGTCCACGTACGCCGCACGACATCACCTAGCGACATTTATCACTCAAGCAATATTAATCAGTTGCTTGCAACTGCAGACGCACACATCCTGTCATTGACCTGTTTTATCAGGACTGATTACAGAAAGAAAAAATAGTGTGGACTTAGGCCACTTTTTAGGGTTCCGTACCTCAAAAGAAAAAACGGAACCCTTATAGGATCACTTTGTTGTCCGTCTGTCTGTCTGTCTGTCTGTCTGTCAAGACCCTTTATCTCACGAACGGGTGAATGTATCAGGTTGAAACTAATACCATATATTAGGATCCATGAACCACACAAGATCTGAAAATTTCAATTTTTTACAACGACGCAATCAAAAGATATGGCATCTTATGTCCTCATCTCCATACATTTATTCAAAAATGCAAAACCTACAGGGTACTTCCCGTTGACCTAAAATTATGAAATTTGGCAAGAAGCTAGGTCTCACAGTACAAATAATGGGAAAAGTCTGAAATCATTAAATATTTCAACTTTTCTCCCAACTAATGGTAACCAATTATGGTGAGCTCCCGTTTCAAGAACTTTCATATAAGAGAAGGGTCAAGTTGGATGGTCGCTGAGGCGATTTTTGTTTTAGTTCTATTTTAAAAACGGGAACACTTACAAACTTGAAAATTGGTATGTTTATAGTGCATAAGCTATACAATAACAACAAATAATAAAATTTGGTCAAGCGCGTGTCGGACTCAAAAAATCTAGCACATTAACTTACTGAAATTTCAACTAATACAATTATGTTTATGTGGTGGTACGGAACCCTCAGTGCGCGAGTCCGACTCGCACTTGGCCGGTTTTTCACTTATGAATTTTATGCGTGACCTGGAGTCCATAGATGGTTAGTTCACTGCAATATCACTTGCATGTCGATAGATCTAAAATGAAAACGATATTTGAAGCTTGCATGCATTCGACAAATATCGCCGCTGTGGACAATGAACCTTAGAGTCCATATTTAGCCACCTCCCTAGTATGGAATGTGATATAATACGCAATGAGTGGAGAAATAATTTAATTTTTCAACAGTATTAGTGGGTTCACAAACATCTCAAAGGCCGGCAATGAACTAGTCTAGTACCACAGGCTTAGGGTTAGTAACAGAGTCCCGTAACACTGAAAATAATCCTAAAACACGGACCCTAAAATTAAGCTCATTACTTTGAAGAAAGCAATTTTACAACCAAGTAAGTATTTACTTCCTAAGTCATCAATCCGCAAAAGAAAGTAATTTTGAGAAGTCGATCACCCCCGAAACTTTAATCGAAAGGATTCAAGTTATGTTCACGTGGAAACTAATTTCAAAATGTACGCAAAACTGCGCACGTGTTAAGCTAAGTTGTACTTGTGCTGCTAAATTGATATTTTATTATAGGTAACGTACAGGGTACCATAGGCACCACGCCTGTAAGCGTTGCGGCTGGCGACCGCTGTTGTTGTTGACCGCAGTATGAAAGATGGTACACTCAACAGCACGTCAGTAGAAACACTTTTGGACCTTATGGCGTGGTAATAAAGTTGAAAAAGTTTCTACCGACGTGCGGTTGACCATACGATACACAGAAAGATGCTGCTACCCATCATCCGGTTCACATGCCCTTAGTCGCCTCTTACGACACCGGGTAGAAAAGAGTTGGCACTATTCTTTGCCGGCACCACACGGACCAAATCCCCTCCTATGTATATGGTAATGGTAAAGTACCACGCGCTTATGCTGAAGTTTTGGAGGGAGCACCCTGTCCAGTAGTGGACGTTTCATGGGATGTTTCATGAGATGTAAAGGGTGGACCCAGAGCACAAAAAACCACTTTTCTATCCCAAGGAGGCGGTTAATCTGACCATCAAACTGAACGACTCTTCGAATAGAACATTCACGGAGGATTCATTATGCCCGTTGCCTGGCGTGACCTTCCATCTGCTAACGCAAGGACCTGGATCTGATCTGTCTATGTGTCTGAGTATTGGTCCAAAGAAATATGACGCTCACGAATAAGTAGAAGAACTGATGGTCTACACTTTTGTACTATACTTACTAATCTGGGTGGTCTACTGGCGATTATAATAGAGTAAAATATTCTTGAAATTATTAGTTTGATTAGTTGTCAAATTAGCATTGGCATCTAATCAATATTATACTGGGCTGTCATTTTCAAAGTTTCGAATTTGAATGGTTTGAACCTATGGTTTGAACCATAGTTTGAACAGTAGCGTATCGACATATCGTAACTAAGATTAGACCACCAGAATATAGTCCGAAATACGAAAAAATAATGGACCTCCGTTACAAACCTAACCATTTCGTATAAAAAAATCGGTATAAACGATGAATATGTAGTTATTACACGTCGAAGACGAGAGGGCGCGATGATCGTGACAACTTTCTGAATGACTGGTAGTTAGGGAGTGTCAAAAGGAATGGCACAGGAGGTCTAGTAACGTTACAAGCTCCATAAAAAAGTTTAAAAATACAACTTCGATTAGAAATGTTATCCACATCGCTAAAGTTTTATTAAGTGGCGTGCTAACAAACAAAGACATTATCACAGCACAACGAATTCTCAGAATATATTTTGAACTTGATCATATGGAATCCTTGAACTATCCGTTGATCATGTTACCGATATATACCGAGCAGAGCTGTATTTGACACCTAAAACTTTATGCGTATCGAGTCACAAAACCTATAGACTCGTACCATAGACTTTAAAATAATACTCGTAAGACACAGATAAAGTTTTACGTACTTGGTAAATTATATAACAATTATCTGTACATTGAAAATTTTTGCGTAGGTAATTTTATCTTGGGGTCTACAAAAAACGTAATATGAGTCATACAGATATTTTTTGAATTATTTGTCTGTTTGTCAGTTGGTCTTACTTACTTACTTTCGCTAGCTCAGGGACCCAAAGAGGATCTTCGGAGGCCAAGAGACCTCCGACACCAAAAGCCGCCAGTCGTCCTTTTTCTGCACCTCCTCACGCCAATCGGGTCTTTGGAGGGCGCTCAGGTCCTTCTGCACTTCGTCACTCCAGCGGTACCTGGAACGTCCGACCGGCCGTTTTCCCGTCGGTGGTTCCAGGTACGCTCTTTTGACTGCACGATGTTCCTCATACATGATCTTCCTCCATCCTCTCTACGCAGCAGCGGTTGGTCTGTTTCGGTTTATCTTCGTGTAACATATTATAATATTAAGTACTTCTTCTTCTTCTTTGCGTGTCGATGGCATCGTCATTTTAATTTTATATTTGTTTAGCCCAAAATTCGGCAACATGCACTGCATTTTGTGTAGCGTCCATTAACTCTTGCTGTGTGCAGGTGGAAGGGGACGCAGAACACGATGTTAGGTGGGCCATAGTTTGTATCGCACCACACGTGCAGATCAGATTAGGATCCTTTGAGAAACCCCACCTGGACATGTTGTCTTTACTGCAGCCAACCTGAGTCCGAAGTCTATTTAGAGACTTCCAGGTCAGCCATGGCAAACTCTGTCCAGGCGAAAGACTCTCTGAAGGTGGAACAAAAGGGGAAGGAAGTGAAACTCTTTCACGCCACAGTCTGCAGCGAGCCTGTGAAGGGTCAGAGGTCAGGCTATCGACACACTTTACGAAATTTTTTCGGCTTTTTAGCCTTTGCAGCACTGTTTCGTGGCTGTGCAGAGGGTGTCGTGTGTCTTTCATCTTGGCCTTTTCACATGAGCTAGCCACAGATCTGCGGACATCTGGAGGCGCTATTCCAGCCAATGGATACAGTAACTTGACCGGAGTCGGCCTTAGACAGCCTGTAATTGTGCGACAAGTTTCAATAAGTACTGTAAAACATCAAACTCCACGCGAGCTAGCTTGTATAAAACACGAGCTAAAAAATAGAAAAATGAAATGAAAGACGTGTAAGTGTCTATAGAATGCGCGCACGCACGCGTCGTCGTGTCGCATTTCCCAAACACACGCATTGTTTCATTCTGGGTAGAGCATTATTTTGTATTTACTAGAAGCTTCCCAAAGATTCGCGCTTCGTAACCACTACCAAGAAGAGGTTTGTATGAACAGTTTGACCAAGTTTGAACGCTGTAACATTTATAAGAGAGATTACATAATAATTTGCCTAGGTTATTTAAATTGGTTGCGTGGGTGTGAAGTGAAGTCGTAGTTGATCGTTTGATTGAGATTCAGAAATTACCTAGTATTGGATTTAATATAATACTCGTAACTATCTAGGTACCTCGTTATATGGAAATATCTGAAAAGACGTTTATTTCAGTACCTATTAGTGGAGTTTATTACGTAATGCCGTATAGTATAATCAAGAGCAGGATTAGCTTGACATTTCAGCGTGACTCTGGCCATACGGCATTGACATAAGCGTAGTTCAAAGTCCAAAGTGTCAAGCTTGACGTGCTCTTGACTGTACACACAGCTGCACGTCGGTGGAATCACTTTGACTTTAAGCATGTCTCTGGTTTCGGGAGATTGTAGCGTCGCGCTCATAGAATAATAATTTTGGTAGCGCTAGTTCAGGGTATACTAGTATCTATTGTTTCCACTTCTTTGCTGCCGTGCGTACCTCGGGCCTCTCTTTCCATACCTAGTAATTAATTTTTGTTTTTAGTATGACTCGCACTTGGCCGATTTATATTATCATTGATTTACTAGTTGAATAATAGATTATGAAATTTAATCACACCAAGTTTAACGCTTTGTAGTACCGTTTTAAAGTTAAAGCTAAAACAAAGGATTTTTTAATCTACTTTTTTTACTTTTGTGATATTCGCCATACTAACACATTCTTATAAAGTAAACGCTCTTAATTGAAAACAATTCCGTCAATCCTATCGTTTCATATTGCGTAACCAATATTATTTATGAACTTATTTCGAGAAAACTGGTTTCTTGGATAAAGATACAAATAAAACAATGAGTCAAGAGTATTGTTAACAAATTTGCCAAATAATTGAATGAAATAGACAAATATAACATTGTCATGACTCATAATCATAACCGACTAACACTGTTGCTATGCTGTTATGTCTGACGATATTTTTGACTAACGTAATATTATACTGGGGTTTATTCTGGCAGACCCGAACTAAAACTAAACTAATTTTGACAGGTCCAAAAAATGTTGCTGTCAGTTATATTAGAATTATTAGTCTATAAGGGAGAGCAACACTTTTAGACCTAGCAAATTTAGTTAAGGCCTGCCAGAATCAACACCACTGTTAATCAGAGAATATAGGCACAGAATATATAATAGTAAACAAGTTATATAGGGCCTATTTCATCCCTTGCTGCTGTCAGAATAATAGATGGAGCATACTATTTGGAACATTGTCGTCCCCAATTCATCAAACATAAAATCTTGACGGTGATCTCACTGTACATCTATGTCATTAGTATAAGAGTTTTTCAACAAAAAGACCAATATCAGACATTAGGTGATGTACAACAGCATAATTTAAGAAATAAATGTCGATTGATACCTTCTCATAAATCGAATTATGTCAATTATTTTAATAGCATGCCTTACATGGGATTAAAAATTTTTAATCACTTGAAACCTGAAATAAAAACATGCGATAATATTAATAGCTTTAAAAACCAATTAAAATCATATTTAGTGACTAGACCATATTACGATTTAAAAGAATATTTTGCAAACTTATATTAAAAATGGATTTTGAATAATGTATAGGCTGTGATATTTATATTAAATTAGTAGTTATTTTAAATTATATTATTTTGTTTTAATGTGAAAACTACTTAGATTTGACATGAAAATGTTTTTAAAAATGAATTTTGTAATTTCGTGATACTTTGTA
Source organism: Athrips mouffetella (assembly GCA_947532105.1). Lineage (NCBI taxonomy): Eukaryota > Metazoa > Arthropoda > Insecta > Lepidoptera > Gelechiidae > Athrips > Athrips mouffetella. Next base: position 16,055,268 of record OX383977.1, read on the forward strand.
ATATGCTGTGATATTTTTTATTAAGCTAGAAGTAATTTTCAAATAAGCTATTTTATATTATATTAATTTATGTTAATTTGATAATTTATATTAATTTTGCATGGCTTTTGTAAATGCTGTACTTTGCAAAATAAAGTGAATATGAATATATATGAATATATTCCATTATATTATATACCATTAATTTACAGTGACTAAAGTCGATAGCGACTACGAAATAATATTCTATGGGAAAATGAACAGCGCCTCTAGCGGTTAGTTATCCCTATCTGCTAGAAAATGTTTTGTTTTACAAGTGTCTGATTGCTTAATATGATAGATTAATAATAATAATCGAGGAAAGCCTAATTACAATATAAACTTATACTAAAGAAAGAAAATAAACTACAAGGCTCATAGAGCATACTAGATGTAACGTCTAACTCCCATGCTAGAATAATCTGTATTATGGGAGCTAGCGTTGCTCCGGCAACAATTAAAAGATATCAGTTAAAAGTGAACACAGGGCGATAAAATTAACAAAGAAAAAAAATCAGACATATAATCTGGCAGATATAGTTTATTTATCAGTTTACTATCGGGAACTTTAGCATCAAGCGGTGAGACAGGCCCTAAGTAGTTCAAGTTAGGGCATTGTGAAAACTTTATTTGACTGTGAAATCCCTGGCCCAGTTCCATATTCCTGGAAATGACAAATCCACGGCCGCCATAGCAATGAAATTGAAGAAGTTGCATTAAAATTGTGATAGTTTTCTCATAAACCTTCTAGACCATTATATTGATGACTTGAAACTTTGAGCAAAACAGAAAACACAGGCTTGATCTAGTTTTTTTTACGCTTATATGATGTTTCAAAGCCGCAATATAAAAAAACCGGCTTAGTGCCAGTCGGACACGTGCACCGAGGGTTCCGTACCAGTAACTTAAAAATACCGTCTTAGTTATGGACGCGCAGTCACGAAGAATTGTATTATAGCGCAAGAATCAGATATGCACTTGACCAGTTTTTGTTATTTGTTATAATTCTATAGGGTGACTTTTAATTAGTTCTTGATAGCAAAAGATATGCATGTACTCATGATACTAAACAACTTGTCCCAAGGAACATAGGTCGAAATACATAACGTTTAGTTTCAATGGAGTTAATTTTTTTTAATAAGGATTTTTTTAAATATTTTTTGTGTTCCTTTATCATTACTAATACACCCCCTAAGCTATGGCACGCAATTAAATTAACTCCCTGTATAGCTTATGGACTATGAATGAACATACAATTTTTCACGTTTTTAAATGTTACTGTTTTTAAGATAGAGCTAAAACAAAAAAAAAACCGGCCAAGTGCGAGTCGGACTCGCGCACCGAGGGTTCCGTACCACCACATAATCATAATTGTATTAGTTGAAATTTCAGTAAGTTAATGTGCTAGATTTTTTGAGTCCGACACGCGCTTGACCTAATTTTATTATTTGTTGTTATTTTATAGCTTATGCACTATACCTATATTACCTATACATACCAATTTTCAAGTTTGTAAGTGTTCCCGTTTTTAAAATAGAACTAAAAAAAATTTTATTAAATAACAAAAAACCCAACTGCTTAGCACAAGAAAGGAAAAACAAGCTTAAATCTATTGGATTTGGTAACTTGAATTGTATAAGATACTGCAGGCGGGGACGAAAAACTATTTTGTGGATGTTTACGACTTAATTTTGTTCGTCCCCGCCTGCAGTATCTTATACAATTCAAGTTACCAAATCCAATAGATTTAAGCTTCTTTTTCCTTTCTTGTGCTAAGCAGTTGGGTTTTTTATTATTTAATAATTTTTTATTTTAAACTTTTTAGTTTTTAGATTTGCTACGTCAAGTTATACTAAAACATTTGCTTAAACCTTAGAATCAGGTTTTTACCAGCTATTGTTTGATACCCATGTTGTAAAAGTAATGATTAAAAAAATATATTTCACCCTCATTATGTTGAAATCTATCAAGCCGTTTAGGCTGCAGAGCGCGACAAAAAAATCGACATACATACATAGGTACATCATAGGCCATAGCCGTCTATGTCAAACGATTTAAGCAATATTCTGTCGATTGCACTGTTTTTCGAGGCTGAGTAAGCCTATTCGGGAGCAGCAGGTCCTGTCACACGCTCTGCAGGTGAAGCTTGTGTTATCAATAACTGATGTTAACTCGTTATTTTTCTTACGTTTCTCGCTTTTTTCGGCAAGGGCACAACACCAGGCTTCATCGTGTACCTTGCGTCCATCCAGTAATGATTTACGCCATTTGGTTCTGTCCTCAGCTGTCTGCTCCCAGTCTAGGTGTTTAATACCAAAAGTGATCATGTCCCGCTTGACCCGCATTGGCCTACCAACATTTTTTTTTGCGTGCGCTATAGGACCAAGCAATATACGCTGGGGTAGACGGGTTGGTTCCATGCGGTTCACGTGCCCCAACCATCGTAATCGTCTCTGCTTCAGCAATGCGAAGAAACTGGGCAGCTGGGCTCGTTGTAAGACCGTTTTGTTGGTTACCTTATCCTTCCAGGAGATGCCTAGGATGTTTCGGAGGAAGCGCATATGAAAGGCATTAAGTCGACGCTGTTGTTTTCCGTACGTTGTCCTTGCTGCTCCATACAACAATATGCTTAAAATGCATGCTTGGTAAACGATCATCTTGGTGTTCGTCGTAAGATGATTGTTTTGCCAGACTGTTGTATTCAGCCTGCCGAACATGGTCGCCGCTTTGCCGATACGAACATCGATCTCCAGGTCAAGTGAGAGATTGTTCGACACAGTCGACCCTAAGTACGCAAACTTGTCCACTACTTCCAATAGGCACCATCCAGGGTTATTACCGGCTTCTCTGTATTCCCTTGCATCAGCACAACTGTCTTTTTGGCGTTTATAGACATGGAGAACAAGGAACATGCCCGTGAAAACTTATCGACGATGATTTGTAAATCAATTGCAGTGTTGGCCACAAAGGCTGCATCATCAGCAAATAGAAGGCTGTCGATAAAAACGTCCTCGCGATGGCGCTTGGACTTAAGAAGTGAGATTATGTTGTACAACTTCCCATCAGCTCTTGTATGTAAATTTATACCCAGGGGGGTGATCGTGGTAATTTCAACGACATTACCAAAACAAAAACGTTTGCCTCAAAAGTTATGTTAAGTCTTTACGAAGTGTTTGAGGCAAACGTTTTTGATTTGGTAATATCGTTGAAATTACCACGATCACCCCCCTGCTGGTCATTGCCGAATGCTTAATAGCAATGAGAAAAATATACCAAACAGGGTGGGTGCTAACACACAACCTTGGCGGACACCTCTGCGCATTTTGAACGGCTCAGATGTAATGCCACCAGCAACGACAGCGCCATTCATATCTTCGTGGAAGCTCTATATTAAACTAAGAAGCTTTGGTGGACACCCGATGCTGTTAAGAGCGATATATAGTCCCTCTCTGCTGACTGTATTTTTCTACATACACCAAACAGCACGTCAGTAGAAACACTTCGAACTTTGTGACATAGTAATAGAGTTGCAAATCTTTCCATTCACGAGCGGTTGACCGTACGTAAGGTATGGTTGTATTTGGTAGTCACAAAGAGGTTTTAGTCGCTGGTGGTTCGCTTTGGCGAAGTATGGGCTAAAACCTCCTTGGGTAGTCGACATCAAAAAACAGCTCCTTAGAAAAGCTACAGTATAACACAAAAGTAATTAATGCTGCATCTTGCACGGAAAATTTAGTCATTGCTTTATATGTTAAAACTTAGAAAATTATTTTCAAAAGGCCTAGCTAAACCCAAATATTTTATAAAGAAATTTAACAATAAAATATTACGAGATGAGCAAACGACACTACCTACCAACAGATGGCGCTGTAGGTTTCTGAAACGCGATAGTAAAAACAGCGCCTCTGGTACGGAGTAGAAAAACTACAGTATATTACAAAAGTAATGAATGCGGCCTATCTAAGCCCAAATATTTTATAAAGAATCGGAAACCGATTAAGATTCTCTTTTCAGTCGGGTATTTTATTTTTTGAAATAGTTTCTTTATTTAGTACTTTTTATATTTTTTTATACCCTATGACACTCCTACAATGAATACGAACCTAACGACACCTCACATGTTGAAATCTACCAAGCCGTTTAGGCTGCAGAGCGCGACAAAGAAATCGACATACATACATACATATATACATACATACATACATACACTCGAAAAACATAACCCTCCTGTTTTCGGGCAGTCGGGTAATAAAAAATCGCCTCAGTGACCATCCACCTTGACCCCTCTCTTATATGAATGTTCTTGAAACGGGAGCTCACCACAATTGGTTAGCATTAGTTGTGAGAAAAGTTGTACTATTTAATGATTTCAGACTTTTCCCATTATTTGTACTGTGAGACCTAGCTTCTTGCCAAATTTCATAATTTTTGGTCAACGGGAAGTACCCTGCAGGTTTTTCTTTTTTGCATAAATGTATGGAGATGAAGACATAAAAAGCCATATCTTTTGATTGCGTCGTTGTAAAAAAATTAAATTTTCAGATCTTGTGTGGTTTATAGACCTTAATATTCGTTATCAATTTCAACCTGATACCTCTTCTCGTTCGTGAGAAAAAGGGTCTTGACAGACATACAGACAGACAGACAGACGGACAACAAAGTGATCCTATAAGGGTTCCGTTTTCTTATTTTGAGGTACGAAACCCTAAAAATCGAGCAAAAATCGCCTTTTTTTAGCTTTCGCAGGTTTTTAGTACGGGAGTCCCCCTTAGTTTATATATTTTTTAATTTTTAGTGTTTTTAGGGTTCCGTACCACAAAATAAAAAAACGGAACCCTTATAGGATCACTTTGTTGTCCGTCTGTCTGTCTGTCAAGACCCTTTTTCTCACGAACGAGAAGAGGTATCAGGTTGATATTGATAACGAATATTAAGGTCGCAATCAAAAGATATGGCTTTTTATCATTAAATATTTCAATTTTTCTCACAACTAATCGTTAACAATAAGGTGACCTCCCGTTTCAAGACCTTTTCTATAAAAGAGGGGTCAAGTTGGATGGTCGCGGAGTTTTTAAAATCAAAGAGCAAAAGCTTTTCGTATATCATATGGTGGATAGGTACGGAACCCTTAGGGCGCGAGTTCGACTCGCACTTGGCGGGTTTTTTTGTTATAGTGGCAACAGAAATACATAATCTGTGTAAATTTAAACTGTCTAGCTTTTACGGTTAATGAGATATAGCCCGCTGACAGACAAACAGACATCAGACATCGGTGGCATATTAATACGGTGTCATTTTTCACCCTTGGGTACCCTAAAAAGTAAACAAAACGGAAGTCATATACCGAGAAAGTAAGTGCAGTCCAGCTGTACCAATTATTTTTTATTATTATAATGTTGTTATATGTATGTATACCTAAACATAATTAGAGGGAGCTGTATACTGCCTACAAACTGCTGTGCGGTTTGGCAGAATATAATGAATATGTATTACTGAATGTTTTGGTAAATAAAAGTTTTTTTATTTTTTTATTTATTGTTTTATGGCAAACCTTTTCGCTTATCCCTTTCCTCATTATTAGTTTCATGAACGAACTAATGACTTGTTGCGTGCGATACAAGTATCAATGAGCATTAAACTCAATCACGTTACGTGGGTCCAGCCCACACCACTACCAGCTTATAGCTTTCGGAACATGAGCAATATAAACACGTGCGTCTGCGTGTGTGGCTCTGTGGGTACATGATGTAGCAAAAATAAACGAAGCTAAAAGGCACGAAAACGGAAGGCAACTACTATCCACGGATGTAGTCGTTAATGAGCCATGTCAGACAGAGGCCTATGGCGGCTCAACAACTCTGACACCTGGGTTCGTGAGGTCGGTCATCGACCTTGCAACCAACACGATATGAAGATGATGATGATGAACAAAGAAAATCTTTTTTAATTATCGTACTTAGTCAAAGCACCAACCGTCAAGATAAAGGCAACTACTAAACTCTGCCACCGCTAGCACCGGACTCCACTCCACTATCGGAAGTTTAAATTAGGCTTATTATTTTTGAGGCAACTAACAAATGAAACGGCAACTAACAGTTTGCATCTAATAAATTAATCTGGCAGCGATTAAATATTTTAGCAACAATTATAATAGATGAGCTTCAAAATGCAAGGATTTATAAAAACTAAATAATGGATGATTCTTTAAGGTAGCAAATATATTAAACAAGGGCAATGAAATCATAAGCGAGGTACTATAAATAATGACTTGGCGACTAATTATAACAGTGGGATAACAAAGATTGTATTATTGGCAACAATAGGATCCCATATAAAAATACACTTTCGGGATGCGATTTGTAGGCAGCTGTGAAAATTAAAACAGGTACTATTATTAAGTATTTGGATTTCAGTATTTTTGTTTGCTGAATCATTATTTAATGAAAACGGCGACAAAGTTAGTCATAAAAAAAACAGACTCCAGACAGGACGACACATACACGGTAGGTTATGTTAGGTTCCCTTGTGACCCCTCGGAGACAGAAATAGGGAACCCGCACAGTGGGTCTCCGTAGAACTAACCGACAGTCATGATAATTTTAATGGAGCTTTAATTATAAACAATGAACTAAGAGGAACACTCATCTCGGCATAAATAAATAAATATTGCGGGTTGAACAAATAAAGACAATTATTGTACCTTTATACCTTTTACTCTTTCGCCATTGTAGGAAAATTTTAAGCCATATAATAAAAATTCTTAGTCAAACAATTTTTTTTGCATGTCACTATTTGCTTTATTTAGAGCTCTTAAAATGTCGCACAAAGTATGTTTTTTATGACCATGTTCATATTTTTTTCACACCTTAGTTAACTTTATATTCAACCTCATTTTATTATTTAAGAAAGCCTATTTTCTAGTTTTTATCCGCTGTTAAGTGTTCGCTTAACAATAAATTCAGTTGCCAAAACAAAAAATCGATGCCAGTTAAAATTAAAACAAAGCTTACAACTGATTATAAAGCTGCCATTTTCTGCTTAAAATGATACTTCACTGTTGCTGCCAACCTATTATTTTTGCTACCTGCTTTAATATTTTTTGAAACCCTAATTCAGATTAATTTGTCGCCGCGTTAAATACATGCCTTTAAATTATACCGGTTAGTATCGGTTATAAATTTTTTACTCAAATTAACCAGTCTATGCTGCGCCAGAGCAAATTGCCCGCTAAGTTTCGATGCGACACATTCTTTTTGACTCTGCAAAACGAAGCTTAAATAAATCACCCCCTTTGTACTTTTAGCAAAACCATTTAAAAAAAACTGGTCAAGTGCGAGTCGGACTCACGTGCTGAGGGTTCCGAAGCGATAAAATCCATTTTTAGGACCACAAAACTAAATTTGTTTATAAAGGTTTTTTGAAATCTGCACAACTTAGAAAAATCGTTTTATTTTTGTTGTAATATTTCTATAAACTTCTATCGACTGTAATTAATTCAGATTTTTCCTTACACAAACTTTGGGCCAAAGGGGGGGTATTAGTATTGTTTTGACATGTTTCATCATAACTTGAAAACTAAGATTAGTAAAAAATACAAAAATATATTTAAGAATGTTAAAGTAAAGCCCTTTTAAATGATACTCCACTCAACCTAGTAGCGATAATTTGAAATTTGGCCCCCCCTATTTGGGCCCCGTTTACATAAATAATCATAAAAAAAAAAATATTCTTTCATGTGCAATTAAGTTGGGCAACCATATTCTAAAACTATTCCAAATTTCAAGTTGATAGCATGAGTGGTTGCCGAGATATAGAGGTGTGACAGACGGACGGATAGACAAACAAAGTCGCACCATAAAGGTTCCTGTTTTACCATTTTGGTATCGGAACCCTAAAAAGAACAGGAGGTTTAGACAAAAGTGAACGTCATAAAATGTATGTAGTATCCCCAGGTTGCCCCTAGGTTTCCACGCCCTGCGCTTCACCCGCCCACGAGCTAAGTATTTGCCGGCAAGCTTGCATTTTGTCTCAATTTATCTTCACTCTTATGAAAAGCTGTACCTATGCAAACACATTTCTTTACTTGTGAGAGTGTAGGTAGGTAGCAGGATTGATTTTCAAGCGATGGAATAACTCTTGTAAGTGGGTCTGTTTTTCAGTTTTATGGGCCAATTAGTAGTAATCCTTCCTGAATGACGCTGAGATTATTATTACAATTACGAGTATATAACCGACGGTTGAGACTGAATAACTTCGTAACCACTTTTTACATTAAATATAGCATTAATATTAACAGAAAAAAATCTTAGTAACAAACAAGATATGAGAAGTGATGTAGTCGAGATAGAATTTTAATTCCATTTGTATAATTAAAGAAAAAAAATTGTATATTGACCCTTATTTTGTATTTTTTTTCCCATATCTAACCATTTTACTGTTACATTTTTTTATCAAAAATATATGAAAATTTACATAACTTTAGACAAAACAATATTTAATAATGTGGTCGTTTTACATTTTTGATATTTTTTTAAATTTTTGAAAAAATAATACTTTTCTCAAATTTTTGTGAATTTCGGGGTCACCATTGGTTGTAACAGCTACGTTGCAAGCCACGCTTATGTGAACGTTATTGACGTGTTTAAATGAGGTCGAAATTAACATTTACGAGCATGTAAGTAAGTGCTAATTTTAGGAAAGGTATAGCCTTAAGTCATCATTTTGTTGCACGGTGTAGAAGAGATTTTGCACGTTTTTGTTTGTTTAGGACGGTTTATATAATGTAAGTATGAATCGCTGGAATATCTAATTAATAGGATTATTGTTCGGGTTTGTTGGTTGTTACTAACGACTTGTTAGTAAATGGGAAGTTATCTAATGCAAGCTCTAAACAAGGCTGTCCGCTTTAGTGTCAAATAGTCAGCCTTTTTTTTATTTATTTAGTACGAAAGGTACATGCATTTTTACAAACTATTCTCCAAACTGTGACAATTTGTTAGAGAAGAAGGCGCAACGCAACATTAACAAAATCATGCAATTGGTACTAGCTATACAGGGTATAAGGGACAGCCTTCCGAATACTGAAGGGGCATGATCAGTCAACGACACTGAACAACTTTCAGTAAACAAAACTTACAGAAAACGAAAAAAACAGAAGACTTTCCCATACTGACCGATTTGAATGAGATACCCTGTATACAGGCAAGTGGGTCAATCAACTTTTAAGGCACTCCTTTGTTGTCCCTGTCATGTTCAACATCAAAAATGTTGACTAACACTAAAATATTAAAACTATGTCAATTCATTTATATTTATATCAGACATTTACTTGATATTTCAAATAGCTCAAATTATTAATTTAATAAATAAATATATATATTTGCGCGGCAACGCAATACTGTGTGTTTACATACAATTATCTTTAATAATCCCTTAGAAATAATTACGTTTGATATTGTTGATAAATGCGTTTATTGACAAAGTATTTTATTTCGTTGATAGTATTATGGTATTTACATTACATTTGTTTTTATAATTTTTCTAAACTATGTCCCTCAAATTGCGTCAAATATCACTTCTACTGCGTTACGTATAAAATACACACACTTATCAAGAGATGGCGCCTACCGACCGTTATGAACGTTGAATACCTGTCCAACAAGGTCATGTAGGCACAAAGAAACGGTGCAAACCTCGCACGAAATCGCCGCCAGTGCGCGGCTACGAGTAGCGGTCGAAGGGTGTGCGTGGTTTTATTGTCGTTCCGCTGCGTGACAACCTAAATTTTGTTAAGTTTTTTTTAATAAATTTGATGAAATTATATAAGTTGAATGTGTTTTGAGTCTGTTTATCTTGATCCGCCGAAAGATTTTTAATAATTACTATTATACCTGATTTACCAGTCAAAACCTTGTGTTTTTTTTCCCCCCGTTGCCAAAAAGATCTCTCGCATTATCAGTAACTCTGGAGAAAGTATGGCAACATTACATAAGAATCTAATCATGTAGATTGCACAAGTTTATTTAAATTTTCAAGATAATAACCCTTTTCAAAGTAAGTATATAATTTGTTGTTTTAAAAAAGGAAGAAACAGTATTTTTAATACTTTATCTGGCGTTACCGAAAATATTTCTTTTGCGTTACCTATTTTCGCCAAGTTTGTAACAAGTATCTTCCATTTTCCAATAAAAATGCTGTGGCAGAGCGTGCAGGCACATGCAATGCTGAGGATAACACACAATTATCATCACATCAGCCCGTATCGACCCACTGCTGGGCCTCTTGCTCTTCACGCTACTCATCCCGTTCTCTCGACTCCTTCATCCAAGTATTCCCTACTATGGCCACGACGTCGTCGGATCATCTGCCTGGTTGTCTGCCTACTGAGCGATTTGAACTCCTTGGTGGCCATTCTGTTACGGCATTTGTCCGTCTTTTAAAATACGCCCTTTCAATAGTACATTGGTAGTCATTCATTTTACTCACACAAGGAGAGGCTGAAGTAAGGAATACGGCAAACAATTTCACTAATAGATATAAGTTCACTAAATAATACACAACACTACTTTAATTTTTACAAATATAATTTTTCACTTTTGCAAAGAAAACCTTTAACTTTCAATTTTTTTTGTGTCATGTTTTCTCATTCAATGCTATTCAAGAATGGAATTTTTCCTTTGATCTCTTATTCCGTCGATAGCTCCTTTTCTCTTTAAATTTAATGTATTACTATTTGAACATTGAACTATAATGGTTTTATTTTCGCGTTTTCTGTCATAAAGGCCCCGGTTATTAAAGTGCCAGGGCCCCCAGAGTAAACGTCAAGTTACTATGATTTGAAAAAAATAACTCTCTACGAAAATTTGTAAAATTGTTGGAATATTCTATGATTGAGTGCAGTATGACAAGACAGGGCTTCGACCTCCATTATCAGCGTAAAGAGAGTGCACATGTGATTCAGAGCATATTAATAGTTTCACTTGTCACACTACACGGTGTGTGCTGTTCTAGGCCTCTTTGTTTGGGATCACTGGCGGACTACCTACTCAATAAGGCACTGTAAGCCCTTTCATTATGATACCCCACTTGACAAAATTTTGTCGACAGAATTATAAGAGTAGCAACATTTATGAGAATTTAATATATGTTAAACGGAATATACATATTTTTGAGAAAAATTGTGACAGGCACAGTGTCAACATAAGAAACAGGAATCAACTTGCTTCTCATGTCAGCCGTGTTCACAAAATTAGTAAAACATATAAAGGTCAATGTATACGCTTCTATAATAAGGTACCCGCTGATATTGAAAGTTTACCGTTAGATAAATTCAAAACTGTTATCAAGCAGAAATTGTATAAGAAGGGTTATTATAAAATATCAGATTATCTAGAAGAGAATAATGCATGGGATTAGGCTACGGTTCTAACAGGCTAATTCAAAATTAAAACTGACTTATGTTTGTTGTATATCAAAACATATTTAAAAGAGCGCGTGGGTTTTTATTGTCGCTTCTTTTTTTCCCACTATGGCGCCACATTGTTTGTGACGCGATGTAGTTTAGCTGACGTCATTAAGAGATTTTAATATCCAACAATGAATAAACGATTATGACTTTGACTTTAATTATTCTTTTTCCTCCCCCTATTTGGTCCCAATTGACAATATTTTTTTTTTATTCTTTCATTTTCAGTAATGTTGGTCAAGGATAATCAATACCGGTTCGGTTCGAAAACGGGATCGGTTAGGTTGGGTTAGGTTAGGATCATAATGCACGAGCAGAGAGAGAGTGGCGCGGCAGTAGAGGCGAGTGCCATATTACTCTCCATTTTGTAAAATGGCATTATAGTAAACTGGCAATTTTTACAATATGTCGGCATTTTATAATTTGGGTAAAGCGGCAAACAGACAAATTATACAACGTATCAAAACAAAGAATTCTAAAAAAAAAGAAATAAAATCTCAAATAATAATCTTTCTAAAATATTTCAAAAGCAAAATTAGGTACACCAAAACCGATTATCTATGCAAAACATAAACGTGAAGTACAAAAACATGATAAGACCATAATTTAGGGAAAATTTAAGCAACCGTGACGATTGGCGGCCTTTCCCCAGTTCTGATATCAGCTTATCAATGAAATTGGGTCATTGGTGCAAATAGATGTTTATTTTGTTTGAGGAAACTTTAAATAAATAAATATATAAGTGATTCAGTACCTGGGTGATCGAGCTTCGCTCTATAATAGTCGCTTCAACATTAAAATATCATTGGGTGAGCAAGCTATGCTACTCGCCAGCAGATGATGCTGTAAGTTTCTGTCTAAAACGCGGAATTTAGAAAATGCTCAAAAACACGGGAAAAATTAACTTTCCCAGACATGAGACCTATCGAGATACAAATATGTGAAAACCCTATCGATAGTAATCGTATAAGTGTAGCGACATACCCTGCTGATCTTACCGATTCGGAGAGTTCCGCTTCTTACGCAAGCAACGTTAAAACGGTAAAAACTTTTGGGCAAAAAAATTTTCGGTAAAAAATATTTCGATGAAAGTGTTTTCGGTAAAACGCATAGGACCCCTATGACGTCTGGCGGAATTTCCGCTGGTATCATACTTGACAGATTTTTCGATCGCGGAACTTTCCGCGTAGGAATTTTCGCAGATGTGTCGCTATACTAATTCTTTATTTCCACAGCTTCATGCGCAATTTTTTCGGGTGATGGAAGGTCACCCCTCAGTACAGTTGGCCGCACATTAGTGGTAACCTTTAGCATAATATATTTCGTTTGTAGCGCTGCGAAATTTCTGCTAATGCTGCTTTTTTTACCATTTTTTTGTGTGTAACTAACGTTGCAATAGTTGTCCAGAAACTCATGATTTGATTAAAATGATATCTTAGATCTGAACGTGTATGAGTTTGTAATCCTATACTTATTAACGAGCAATATTTGTAATCGGTTTCTCAAAAACGGCTCAAGCGATTTCGATGAAATTTACCAGCGGGTTTTCGGGGGCAAAAATCGATCTAGCTATGTCTCATGTCTGGAAAAATTCGTTTTCCTCGTGTTTTCAAGCATTTTTAAAATACCGAGAGCGAAGTTCGTACTCTTCATTTCTGAATGTCGTGTCTTACTAGGTCGGTTCCTGTTGCTGTTGGTAGGCAACGGTGGTGGTCCTGATTAGTGTACGCCAAGAGTTCCTGTCTTCTGCCCGTCGGAGAGCGGAGGTAATGGCCAGGTTGAATACGGCTTTGATCTGGTCTGACCAGCGGTGTGGTGCTCTACCTTGAGATCTTCTCCCCTCTACTTTGCCCAACATAATAAGCTTTTCTTCTAGGTGTCTATTCTCAATTTTCGAAATATCGATACGATACTATTAGAAACATGCAAATTCAAAACTTTGTCCGTTGACGATAGAGTAGGATATTAGCCGATTGCCGATTATACAATTTATCCAACCAATATTCTACTCTATTGTAAGTGAACGAAATTATGAATGCGACTGTATTGAGAAGACACCCTGGCAACGTGACCGAAATAGCTAAATATTCTCTGGTAGCATTGTTGAGAGCGTACGGTTACCTCCAGCTTCTCAAAAATCGAGCTCTTGGGACTTGATTCTTGAAAATAAAATATCACTTTTGAATCGTTAAAAATTCACATTTATCCTGAATCACTGTTAAAAGGTAAATCAGAATACATGAAAATTAACAATCAAGGACTGTTTTATATTTTACGAAGATCAATCTTTACTTTAGAAAAGAAAAATAGGTAATTTTGAATTTTTTGGGTGATATTTTATCACCAGGTGATATTCAAGAATTGGTCCCCAGGTTCTTTTTGCCAGGCTATATAGCAAATGTTTATTGTTATAACGTTATTGTTATACCTAACAAATAAATAAATAAAATAAATATTGGGAGACATTTCACACAAGGTCATCTGATCCCAAACATGGCAAAGTACAGGCTTTGCCTTGTTTGGGATCAGATGACCTTGTGGGTATCAGAGACTGATATACATACATAGATAAATAACACCCAGACACGGAACAAACACTTTTGTTCATCACACACCTTTGCCCTGGGCGGGGATCGAACCCTCGGCCCACTGCGTGAGAGGCAGGTTCACTACCAACCACACCAACGGGCTTGTCAAATCAGTACAATATGAAAGTAAAGTTTACAATAATTAACTGTGACTTTATTTATCGCCACAGTAGATAGTAAAACCACCACCCGCGAACTTGAGGAAAAACATTGGCAGATAAGTATGAGATAAACTTATGAACCTTCTTTTGAATTGACCTTCTGCAACAAGGATAGATGTTATTAACGGGGTCATTTCGTAAACAGGAGCTTCAGCACTAACATACTACCATAAATGACATACATACATACATAACATCACGCCTCTTTCCCGTCGGGGTAGGCAGAGACCTCAGTCCTCCACCTGCTACGATCTTGACATACTTCCCTTGCTTCCTGTACTTTCATCAATCCTTTCATACATGCTCGTCGGTTTAGGGTACTTTTAACCTGGCCTTTATTCAGAACGTCCTGAATTTGGTCCTGGTACGTTCGCTTAGGCCTTCCCCTTCCAACGTTTCCATTCACTCTTGCCTGGTAGATCTCTTTCGTCAGTCTTCGTTCATTCATCCTCTCTACATGACCAAACCATCTCAGCATCCCTTTCTCGATTTTGAACATAGTCGGAAATACTTAGGCCCTTCAAAAACTGAATGCCAACGTCACTTTAAATACAAGGTTATTTTTTTGGACCTGATTTCCTTTTGCCCACTTATTAGTGAGGTCAAAAGCAACAACTTTTGTTCTACGAGTTTGCTAACAACGCACGAATAATTTTCAACTTCCCATACAAAATGGAGAGTCGAAAATTTTTTGTGTGTTGATAGCAAAGTCGTAGAACAAAAGTTGTTGCTTTTGACCTCACTAATAAGTGAGTAGAAGGAAATCAGGTCCAAAAAATTACCTTGTATAACTACTTACGAAACCGTAATACTAAATACAGGGTTTTAGGGACGGAAGGCTGTCCCTAAAACCCTGTATTTAGTATTGAAGGGCATGAATCAGTCAACGACACTGAACAACTTTCAATGAGCAAAACTTTCAAGAAACGAAAAAAAATCGGCTTCTCCATACACACTGTCCGATCAAGTTTACTATTTTGTACGGAGACGCGGATATTTTTTTTCGTTTCCTGAAAGTTTTGTTCACTGAAGGTTGTTCAGTGTCGTTGACGGATCATGCCCCTTTAGTATTCGGAAGGCTGTCCCTTACACCCTGTATATAAAGCTGTCAAAATACTACTTCTAATAAATACTACTCCAAACGCTAGCGCCACCAAGCGGGAGAAAAAGGCGGGCATAAGTGCGGACTAGGTACCAACTGGTCCAAGTCTTATTTCGTCCAACCGTGAAATTCTGTCCAAGTCTCATTAAGTTTGCGGATACAGTCAGCCAATCAGGTTTTTTTTTCTCTTGGCTATAACGAGCTTAATTGATCAAATTCATTTTGGGGTAGAGGTGAGGTTGACGTTGGTATAGCTTGACATTTTGACCAACTACTGCAAAAAGAAGGATTAAGATTTTGACCGGTTTGTACATTTTCATCTGTTCCCTCAACACTTCTTAACTACTTATTGTAAATTGACAAATTCTACATAACAATTTTAGATGAATAATTTTCTTGTTTTATACTTTTCAGAGCAAGATTTTTCAGTAATCGGGTAGTTTTTCAACTTATTTTTGTTATTAACTCTAATTCTGACGGTTATTTTCTGCGCATTGGTGACACCCGGCAAGCCGTTTGCACGCTTTCCTCCTCTTACCCGCGCAGCCCCACGATATTTTTTTTAGGGTTCCATAGTCAACAAGGAACCCTTAGAATTTCCTCATGTCCGTTTGTCTGTTTGTCCGCGGCTTAGCTCAGAGACCCTTGGCTTAGTACTAGAAAACTGTGATTTTGTATGAATATATACAAAAAAAAAAATTGTGTGCCTCCCCTACAGGTAAAGTGGGGGAGGATTTTTTTTCTGGTGTACCCCATTGTGTGGGGTGTCGTTAGATTCACAGTAGTACTATGTACTATGTATGATAAAATTAAAAGGAAAACTATCACAGCTAAATAGGCTTCACAGGTTAGTGAGCTATAACCGGAAAATTGCAAATAATAATAAGAGCAATAGCAACCAGGCGCTAGGACGTCGCTGAGCATTATGAGGTAAAAGTTTAAGATATGAACGTCACGAAATACTTAATCAAACCTACTTCGCGATAAAAATCGTAAAAAAAAACTACAGAACCATTTACTGCGCGTGGCCCGACACGCACTTTGCCGGTCTTTTTTGCAGTTGATGTTATATATTCTTTGCAATTGCCAGCATTAACTAGCTCACTCAGAAAAAGCATTCACTCTTTTGTTAAGTGATTCGTTGTACTTATATAAGTACTTATTGTATCTGGTCCCTGAGTGATTCATATTTGATTCATAACATAAACAACTTGTTTGCTCTCTCTCATTCATTCATTGTTGCCGTTTTTGTCAGCTCAATACAACCACGGAACGAAAACACGTGACCGATGTAGGTACTAGGATAAAACCAAAAGTATGATACCCATTTTTGTAGGAATTTAAACCGTAAATGCTAGCTCGAAATGTTCAAACTGTGTTATTTATTGATTGCAAGTTTGGATACCCAAAACGGAGCGCGCGTTTTCTGCCTGATATTTTCTATCCCGTTATTCCGTCCGAAGGAACGGAAACGTGACAGAAGCACCAGGATAATATCAGTTTAAGAAGATAGAATTGTTCAAGTTGCTACATTCAAATTTCATCTCTATCTCCAACGGGGAACGTTTAGTCTGGAATAAGATAAGAGCACGTGGATGGAGTGCAGTGCTCTTGAAAAGTATGCAATCCTGGTACTAAATGGTGGAAGGCACGTGTTTTGCGAGTGGGCCGATTGTATCGTGGAACCGCGCGCATGCGTTTTTCCATCGTCTGTTTCACCGTGACAAAATTGTCCTTGTCTGGCTCGGAGGAGATTTGTCTGGCAAAGTTTTTGCGTTTATTTTGCATATTCTATTGTGTTTTATTGGTAAAATACCGTTAAATCCATGGAAAAAAAAAAATATTTTGAAAATAGGACAAAGGTGGATATAATAATCTCCAAAAAGTCATGTTTATTTAAAATTAAATAGAACAAAGATATTCTATAACATTAATAGTCCGGTCCCTTATAGTCTTATATCGCCATATTCACCAAATTGCACCAAATGTTTTCCAGGTACTAGTTAGGTACATAGCTCTCAATTTTTGATAGGAGCCAATTCTTGAATTTTCTATGGAAATTTTTTGAAATTCAAGAATTGGCTCCTATCAAAAATTGAGAGCTATGTACACACGGCCGCACATCAGTAGAAACACTTTTGGACCTTATGGCGTGGTAATAGAGTTGAAAAAATTTCTACCGACAAGCAGTTGACCGTACCTAACTAGTACCGGAAAAAAATTGGTGAAATTGTAAGGCGTGTCTACGTGAAACAGCTAACTGACCGCACTATAAAGGCCAGGAAAAATATTATGGTATAATGATTCAAAAACAAATCACGCTGGTTCATTTAAGTAAATAAAAAATATCAATTAAAGATAATAGAATTTCGTGGAAACATTGGTTTGTGAACATTTATTGATATTTGAGATAAATATTCAGGGTACTGAGTGACGACCTATGAATTTGACCAAAACATAACATGTAAACAGTCAAAAGGTCACATCTCCATATTTTACTAAATTATACCACAGGAAAGGCACTGCAAAAACATGAATGAACTGGGCAGTAAGTTACAGCGAGCTTAAAAATCTGATTGAGCAACAGGACATAAAAAAACCGGCCAAGTGCGAGTCAGACTCGCGCACTGAGGGTTCCGTACCACCACATAAACATTGTATTAGTTGAAATTTCAGTAAGTTAATGTGCTAGATTTTTTGTGACCAAATTTTATTATTTGTTTTTATTTTATAGCCTATGCCCTATAAACATACCAATTTTCAAGTTTGTAAGTGTTCCAGTTTTTAAATAGAACTAAAACAAAAATCGCCTCAGCAACCATCCAACTTGACCCCTCTCTTATATGAATGTTCTTGAAACGGGAGCTCACCACATGGTTACCATTAGTTGTGAGAAAAGTTGTAATATTTAATGATTTCAGACTTTTCCCATTATTTGTACTGTGAGACCTAGCTTCTTGCCAAATTTCATAATTTTAGGTCAACGGGAAGTACCCTGTAGGTTTTTCATTTTTGAATAAATGTATGGAGATGAGGACATACAATGTCATATCTTTTGATTGCGTCGTTGTAAAAAATTGAAATTTTCAGATCTTGTGTGGTTCATAGATCGTAATATATGGTATTAATTTCAACTTCATACCTTTACCCGTTCGTGAGATAAAGGGTCTTGACAGACAGACAGACAGACAGACAGACGGACAACAAAGTGATCCTATAAGGGTTCCGTTTTTTTCTTTTGAGGTACGGAACCCTAAAAATGGAGTCAGCTGAAATAACGAGAGCTTGGGTATGCAATATGTATGGCAATACCTATAATCCTATACTATTAAACGAGCAATATTTGTATATTCGGTTTCTCTAAAACGGCTCCAACGATTTCGATGAAATTTACTATACAGGGGCTTTCGGGGGCAAAAAATCGATCTAGCTAGGTCTCATGTCTGGGAAAATTCGTTTTCTTTGTTTTTAGGGTTCCGTACCTCAAAATAAAAAAACGGAACCCTTATAGGATCACTTTGTTTTCCGTCTGTCTGTCTGTCTGTCTGTCAAGACCCTATATTTCACGAACGGGTAAAGGTATCAGGTTGAAATTAATACCATATATTAGGATCCATGAACCACACAAGATCTGAAAATTTCAATTTTTTACAACGACGCAATCAAAAGATATGGCATTTTATGTCCTTATCTCCATACATTTATTCAAAAATGCGAAACCTACAGGGTACTTCCCGTTGACCTAAAATTATGAAATTTGGCAAGAAGCTAGGTCTCACAGTACAAATAATGGGAAAAGTCTGAAATCATTAAATATTACAACTTTTCTCACAACTAATGGTAACCAATTGTGGTGATCTCCCGTTTCAAGAACATTCATATAAGAGAGGGGTCAAGTTGGATGGTCGCTGAGGCGATTTTTGTTTTAGTTCTATTTAAAAACGGGAACACTTACAAACTTGAAAATTGGTATGGTTATAGTGCATAAGCTATAAAATAATAACAAATAATAAAATTTCGTCAAGCGCGTGTCGGACTCAAAAAATCTAGCACATTAACTTACTGAAATTTCAACTAATACAATTATGTTTATATGGTGGTACGGAACCCTCAGTGCGCGAGTCCGACTCGCACTTGGCCGGTATTTTTTTAATAATTTCTTTGCGCGATTTAGTGCGTTCAAGAGACTTACAGCGCCATCTGTTGTTGAGTAGCATGGCTTGCTAACCCGATAATATTTTAATCATACAGAGCATAGCTCGATCGCTCAGGTACTAAGATAATAATACTTAATTATAGTGGATACCCGATTTGAATTTCTTCTGTAATAAATATTCATCAATCCATCATCATCATACAAGCCTGGAACTGACCACATCTCAACCAAATCAAAAATACTTACCTCAAAATGAATATGACGTTTTTTATTTTTTCCAAATGCTGATGCAAATTCTTACAATCTTACTTCACCTTCCAAGGTACCCATTAAATTTTATTGTAAACGAACAATCAAATCAAACACTGCGATATAAAAATAGTAAACTCGTATAGTATTTTGTATCGCCGTATCATTATGATAAAAGTTTATAATTCGTATTAACTTTATAGAAACATACAACATTGTAAAAGTGAACTTCTCTCATTCCACAAATACCGTGTCCGAGATAAGAGGAATATTCCGTTGACCGGGAAACCCTGGGTTATCGTTGGCTTGTATAATGTGACGCATCTACGCATGGACAGAGGTTCAAAGATTAGGGGCGCGCCAGTCATTCGAATATATCATGTGACTTTATGCATTTCTGATGAATGTCTTCGCACGAGTAAATATTTATAAGGATTTCTTTATGGGTTTGTTTAAGAAAATACAATTTTGTGTTTATAGAGATAGAAAGTGGTTTTTTGAAGGGCTTTTGTGCAAAGTTCTTCTAGGGAAGTAGCTACTTCTACTATAAAGAAGCATTGTTTGCACTGCTGTGTTTCGGTTCAAGGAAGTCAGTGAAATTATCGGAACAATATACCATCTTATCTTCTCAGAGTGAGCAACGCGCATTGCTGTCATATTAGTGTCAAAGTATTGTATAATAAAATAACCTAGATAAAGTATACTCACTGACATACCCATATCTCTGAAAATAACAGAGTGTGCTAAGGCCGGAGGTGATCACTTCCTATCAGGTTGCCCACCTGCTCGTTTGCCCACATGTGACAATAAAAAACCCGATCCCTCTGCTTTAACTGTCTCTACAATCAAAACAACTCCACAAAACGTTGGAATCAGTAAAGTTGTTTCAAATACACATAATATAATACACATTAGGTCTTTACCTATGAAATTGCCGAAATTTTCTTACAGATTAATGAGATCATAATTCCTATAATTCAAATGCAATTTTTTTCATTTGTCTTATATTTGAAAGTTGACTTCAAGGTTATCAATTTACGCATAAAATAAAGTTTTTATTTTTAGTTTGATATATTAAATTAAAGGTTCGAAAATTGTGGTCCGATATCATCATTAGATTTGTTATATTTTTTTACAGATAATATTTTTCGAAAATTAAATTTAAGCTTATGTTAGCTTAATGTCTTCCCAATAATGCATAAAAAAATCGATTTATAATTCTGAAGAAAAATGCAAAAATGTTAGTACTGAAAATTGAGTTTACCTAAAATTCGCCATAAAAAACGGCAATTTCATAGGTAAAAACCTATTATAATATAGGTGACACTATGGGAGACGTGATAGGAAAGGAAACCATTGCCGGATACAATAATGTAATAACATGATGGTTTTTCTTTAGAATCTTTTATTATATCAAAGGCAAACATTGTCCATTCGACCTCGCAGCGGTTGGTATAGGTCATGCGATAATGATCCGGAAATACGTCGCAGACTTTGTAAGATTCTACGCACTTGAACTATAGGCACTCAAATACGTGTAAGTCTCCCCTAATTAGAATCATACATACATTTCTGTTTGCCCTTTTGTCATTTGCGTCGATTCTTCTACGCACTTGAACTATAGGCACTCAAATACGTATAAGTCTCCCCTAATTAGAATCATTCATACGTTTCTGTTTGCCCTTTTGTCCATTTTCGTCGATTCTTCTACGCACTTGAACTATAGGCACTCAAATACGTGTAAGTCTCCCCTAATTAGAATCATACATACGTTTCTGTTTGCTCCTTTGTCCATTTTCGTCGATTCTTCTACGCACTTGAACTATAGGCACTCAAATACGTATAAGTCTCCCCTAATTAGAATCATTCATACGTTTCTGTTTGCCCTTTTGTCCATTTTCGTCGATTTCCTACTGGTTATGAAATAAGCAGCTTTCAAATATATTTTCACATCCATCAAAAATAACCAACTTTGACCCCGGCCCGAACCTCAATTTGAATTATGGGTCCTATTCGGAAGAGCGCTGTCGAGATGAAAATTCCTACACCAAGGATTTTTGGTTTCTGGGCTTTATTATTCAACTATCAGTTTAGTAGTTGTTTAAATGAGTATGTTTCATTTAATGTGCAATTGTTTGGTGACTTTTCTAATACAAAACTTTTTTACTAACTGCAATTTTTGCTTCAGTTTAAAAGAATAAATTTTTGTTCTGTTTATTGATATGAGATGTTATAAAATTTTGCCAGAATCTCATATCATATGACAAATCTAAGTTGAAAACTGTTTAGAATTTAGTGGTAATATTTGCTGACTGCGATTTATGTCAATGTGATTCTAAAACTGGAGAGGAAAAATTACCCCGTACTACACGGATTTGGTGTGACCTCTATCCGCTCAAGAAGCTGGATTATTGGCAACGCTAGCTTCAAGGATATGTTACTGTTGCTATTGAGATCTGAAAGGGTATTCAATTTCCTCTTGCTTTTCCATCAAAATGTTGTCAAAGCCTCGAGGTCAGCTTTATTTTTTACAAAAAAGAAAACGTCCTTGCAATTCTATTATACCGCTTTCTTCACAGAAAATGTACCAATGAAGGCCTTAACCAAAACATCTCTTTCTCATTACTCAGAAAGGTCGCAAAAAAGTTTACAGAAAAAATACATTCCCGTTTTTTGTATAAGCTAAATGAAGGGTATAATCGTTTCTTATTTCTAATTTTATTCTAAGGTTGAATATTTTGGCCTCGATGTAACGTAATAAGAATGGTTTATTTTTAGATCTTCAAGCCTTTCGGGGACGAATGAATTTAATATGATGCTCTAGATTCTTGTTATTAAACAAAGTCTCAAAAGGGCTGCCTTACGGCGTATGGATGTTTATTTTTAGACATGTATACCTAAATTAGCCGTTTTTATCTAAGTATTACAAAATATTCCCTAAGACGTCGACTAAAGTATCAAATGTTATATATTACACAACATTGTCTGTGTTTACAGTTACGTGAAATAAATACAAGCTACTAATTAGGTATATTTTTATTATTTACTATCTTTTGCCCGCGACTTTATCCGCATGCCGACAAAAAAGGTATTTAATGACGACCGTGACTATGTGGGCAGAGGCGAAGCCTAAGGGTTCCTTTTTTATACCATTTTGGTATCGGAACCCTAAAAATGGTCTTGAAAATCCTACTAATATTATAAACGCGAATAAGTTTGTAAACATGTATGTATGGATGGATGTATGTTTGTTACTCTTTCACCTAAAAACTACTGGATGGATTTTAATCAAACTTTACAATAATATAGCTTATACATCAGAATAGGCTACAATTTATAAACCTGCACAGACAAAGTCGCGGGCACCAGCTAGTCTTGCATGAAATGGCTATTACGGATAAATTACGCGTCCGTTCTTAGTATTAATGACCAACTCACAAGTAAAAAAATATTTATTTTCACTTTCGCAAACAAAGTTTAGCTAAAATATTAGATGTTTAAAGATTTCTTGATTTTTGTAAACTTAACCGGGTTTTTTGACCGACTAGTCATAGTCAACTAGGAGACGTTTCACACTTCTCTACCTTATACAGACTATGTTATGTATGCAGGGTGTAAGAGACGGTGTACCGAAAACTGAACTGGCGTACTGAGTCAACGAAACTGAGTCAACAAAACTAAAAAAATTACTTTTCCATAGAAACTCTTCAATCGGAGTGAGCAATTTGTATGGAGAATTAATTTTTTTTTATTTCGCAAAAAAGTTCGGAAAGTTGTTCAGCTTCGTTGACTGAGCACGCCTTTTCAGTTTTCGGTACACCGTCCCTTACAACGTGTACGAGTATGACGGACTCTTCTTTACTCTTTGGGGTAAGTGTAGGCAACGAAGCAGTTGACCCCAACATAAATTTCTGAGGCAGATTTTATTTGACAGGATGATAAAGAATCATGAAATAAATGTAAATTCAAAATATCAAAAAAAACTTACAAAAAAATTTTTTCATACAATTTTTGTATGGAATAATTATAAGTACCGATTTTTTTTTGGATTTTTTAAGAAGGTTCGTCTCATGTACTGTAAATACCCCAGCAAAGTTTCATCGACTGAGGATTTAATGAGGGGGTCTTCATACAACGATCCGCTTCGTTGCCTACTGATACTAAACCTAGTTATAGACTAGGTTTAGTATCAGAGTTTCCATTCCCCATTTTGCTAACGATGATCAGCAGCGCTATCTAGTTGGACTTTCGATGGGTGCTGGAAACATCCTATTTAATTTTCCAAAAATATCATAGATCTGTAAAAGATATAATAAATATAGTGATAAAAACTGGCGACATAAATTTAGATATCAAACTAAAAATAAAAACAATATTTATTGCGTAGATTGATATGATAACTTTAAAATGAACTTTTAAATATAAATACAGTAATTGGGTGACCGAGCTTTTCTCTGTATAATCTTAACCATATCCCGCTAGCAGATGGCGCTGTAGGGTTTCTGAAATGCACTTTTCACAAGAAATGGTCAAAAACACAGAGAAAACGAAATTCCCAGACATGAAACCTAGCTAGATCGATTTTTCACCCCCGAAAACCCTCGTATAGTAAATTTCATCGAAATCGTTGGAGACATTTTCGACAAACCGATTACAAATATGTATACATATACAGCGTGTAACGGAAGGGTGGAATCTGCCCATGAAACTGAAAAACAACTGAATAAAAGTAAATTTTTGAGCTTCCATAGAAACTGCATCAGCTGATAGCGCATTTTGAATGGGAGGTTAAATTAGATTTTTCGTATTTCGAAATATGTTCCTTGGGAAAAGTTGTACAGTTTCATGCGCAGATTTAAACCCTTTAGTATTACCACACATTTCCGTTACACGCTGTATATTTATATATACAGGGTGGAAACGATGAGTGATCTCACTCCATTATTTCTAAACTCTACAAGCTATTGAAAAACCCGTATTGATGCTATATAAGTGTTTCACGAGCTCTATCAAACGGTATCAATAATAAGTTACAGAATAAACTGGATCTATCTGAAAATTCAATGTTTCTTGCTTCCATACATTTAGTACAACCATATAGCACTCATCTCTTGATCATACCATAGCAAGTAAGAAGAGTGCTCGGAAGGAAGACTCCTTGAAAGAGGTCCCGGAGGAAAAGTAGCTCGTACCGTTTGATAGAGCTCGTGAAGCACTTTCAGGATCAGTAACCATTTTTTCAATTACTTGTATAGTTTAGAAATAATCGAGTGAGATCACTTATCGTTTCTTACTTGTCTAAACAAATATTGCTCATTTAATAATAGTAAACAGGGTGATAGTGTAAACACCGTTATCCTTGAAACTGTGCATTGAGACCATGAAACTGAACAACTTTCCCCAAGGAACATAGGTCGAAATACGAAAATCTAGTTTTCATCTCCCATAGAAACTGCATCAGCTGATAGCGCATTTTGTATGGGAGGCACAGAGCAGATGATGGGAAGACCTATGTTCCTTGGGAAAAGTTGTTTAGTATCATGAGTACATGCATATCTTTTGCTATCAAGAACTAATTAAAAGTCACCCTATTTGTAGGAATAATCGAGTGAGGTCACTTATCGTTTCTTACTTGTATATACAAATAATGCTCGTTTAATTGTATATAGGATAAATAAACAAAATTTCGCTAGTATCATAGGAAAGGTTGTTTCTGCTCTGTTGTAAGGACCCAATACGTATAACCGTATAACTTACAGACCAGACCAGTCTACTGTCAGGACCACGTCAAGCTTGACACATAGGACTTATTTCAATAGCCGTAAAAGTGTCAAGCTTTACCTGCTCATGACTGTACCTACAAACGTATACCATAATCGTCTATCACATCGAATACCTACTCATCTATCTCTCATAACTTGAGTCATTCAATGGATAACCTTGGCTTATTATCACCTAACTATCCAATTTTGGTACAAAACTGTAACGAATCAATACAGAGTATGAGAATTTTTTTGTAACGCATGGATCTTTATAACCCCGGTCAAAACTATCGCGAATAAATCTATTTTTAGTTCCTATAAAACACGCGAGTTCATATCATTGTCTCCAAAACCTATTGTATTTTCAGGGTTTCATAACCAAATGGTACCAATGGGAAGTTTTACCAAAGAATTCGGACTTCTTGCTTCATTATGCCTTTCGTTTAAAGGGCCGTAATTTTTTTTTTAAATGAACATGCAAAAATTTTTATATAGGGTGACTTTAAATTAGTTCCTGATAGAAAAAGGTATGAATGTGCTCATGATAATGAATAAATTTCCCCAAGGAACATATAGGAAAATCAAAATTTGTCCTCCCAAAGAAACTGCATCAGCTGATAGCGCATTTTGTATGGGAGGTCAAATTTGGTTGTTCATATTTCGACTTACGTTCCTTGGGAAAAGTTGTTCAGTATCATGAGTTACATGCATATCTTTTGCTATCAAGAAATAATTAAGTCACCCTATACAGTAAAGTCAGTTACATTAAGGGCTATTGTGGATATTTTTTAGGGTTCCGTACCCAAAGAGTGAGAATGGGACCCTATTAATATATGCCTCCGATGTCTGTATGTCTGTCTGTCAGCGGGCTGTATCTCATGAACCGTAATAGGTAGACAGTTAAAATTTTCACAGATTATGTATTTCTGTTGCCGCTTTAACAAAAAAAAGTATAGGAAATTTTGCGCGATTTTTGTTTTAGCTCTATTGTAGAAAAAGAGGGACACTTACAATCGTGAAAATTGGTGTGTTTATAGTAAATAGGCTATAGAATAACAACAAATAATAAAAACTGGTCAAGTGCATATCCGACTAGCGCGAAATTAATACACTTCTGCGCGCGTCAGTAACTAAGACGGTATTCTTACCTCGGTGAGCGAGTCTGACTTGCACTTGGCGATTGTCTTGATATCTTGAGCTGACAAAAGGATTGGCGATTTATTCCTCTAGAGAAAATATTATAGATTTATTTGAATAACAGCACTGTGACAGCAGGACGGAGCTACAGTCTGCCCGTCTGTCCTGCTTCACGCATAGCTGTCTTTCTCAATACATACATACATAACATCACGCCTCTTTCCCGTCGGGGTAGGCAGAGACCACAGTCCTCCACCTGCTACGATCTTGACATACTTCCCTTGCTTCCTGTACTTTCATCAATCCTTTCATACATGCTCGTCGGGTTAGGGTACTTTTAACCTGGCTTTTATTCAGAACGTCCTGAATTTGGTCCTGGCACGTTCACCGAGGCCTTCCCCTTCCAACGTTTCCATTCACTCTCGCCTGGTAGATCTTTTTCGTTAATCTTCGTTCATTCATCCTCTCTACATGACCAAACCATCTCAGCATCCCTTTCTCGATTTTGGTCACTACGTCTTCTTTTACGCCACACCTGCTCAATCAAGCTACATTATTTCAATTGTAATAAAAAAGTAAATTATTTTTGTCGATGTAGGCAAAGACCAGAGTCCTCTACCTGCTAAGAAAAAATTATTACTTACGTTAAACTATTATGATGGCCTTGAATCCAAATCACATATTTTTGGACGTCATGTTGCCTGTTTGTTTATTTGTTCGAGCATCACGCAAAACTACTGAACCAATTTAAATGTTTTTTTTTTTGTTTGATATCTAATAGATTGGATTTAATAATCATTTAACATGCGGACGAAGTCGCGGTCAAAAGCTAGTAAGTATAAAATGTACTGAACCCTTAGAAGTTAAACTTATTTAGTATGTACCTCCTATAAAATGTACTGAACCCTTAGAAGTTAAATTTACTTGTACATTTGTATTCATTCATTCATACCACGTATGCCGTGACGTGAGAATGACACGTTAATTGATAAATCACTTATTGGGGTTTTTATTGTGTTAGGAAGTTAGGTAAAACGGTTTGTTTGGTAATCTTTTACATGTTTTTTGCGTGTTTTATACCACTTTTACGGTAATTTAAAAATATAACTGTTTATTGGTTGATGTGTAAAATTGCTTTACCTACTTTAGCTGGATGCGTTTCGTAGATGTAAGAAAAATTGCCGGCGCGTGTGATTGCGAGCGGGAAAGAGTTTGTTTATCTATTATTATATTATGTTATTTGGTTATTTATTACTGATTGTAAAACCGGAAATAGACGTGTGATTGCTTGCGAGTAAATGTAAGCCAAAGCGCGTATATGTAAAGAGTGTGCGAAATGGTCGACATACTGCTATAATAATTCTGCATTTACAAAAAACTATTGTACAGAAAAAATATTTCTTATACTTATTTCGCTTATCGCAAAATCTACAATTTTATTTCCAACGGTGCTTGCTTTCGCATAGAATATCAAATCAGAACTATCCCGACAACCTGTGGCTTCATAATAACCTCAGCCACGAGCTCAGCCAGCATCTCGGAGACGGTCAATGAACGGCCTTGTGACGTAACGAATGACGTCATGCACGAAGGCTCGCCGAGTAGGATCGACCGACCTATTTCGCGCGCTTTTACAGCGACCGTGTGGCCTAATGGATAAGGCGTCGGACTTCGGATCCGAAGATTGCAGGTTCGAGTCCTGTCACGGTCGAAATGTTACTTTTTTATATTAAAAAAACACAGTTTTTATCCTATTTTTATTGCGATGCAATTTTGTAAAAAAAATATTTTTTATTCAGAATAATTAATTATTAATTTATTTTAATTTGAAATATTTTCAGTAAATAAGAAATTGTTTTAAACTTTCTGGAATGTTTAAAATAAGAAAAGCGTTTTGTTTGAATAATGTCCCCAAAAAAATTTACCGTAAGACAGATAAAATAAATGGTACAGCAGCACTGCACTTACTTTCTCGCGATATACGAGAGTTATCATTCAACAGTGTCCCCACCGGGAATCGAACCCAGAACTTCCGGATCAGCCGAATGTTCTAACTCATCATCATCATCATAACATCCCATGAAACGTCCACTACAGGACAGGGAGCTCACTCTAGACTTCTAGCTTTTGCTGGAAACATGTAGAGGGGAAGTGCCACCATAGTCACCTTGCTTGTTAGCGTTACGGCTAGCACCATGGACCGCGGTTGTAGGTGACCGCAGTAAGTAAGATGTTAGATACAAAGGAGGATGCTGCTGCCCATCCTCCAGTTTACTACTAGTAAATAAGGACCAAGTGCAAACTTAAGTCTGTAATTCCATACAAATAATATGGAAACCTATACTATATTTATGTATAAAAGTTTAAATTAAATATTCAGTCAGGTACATAACCACTTAGTTATTCCAATTTGAAGCATTAAAATAAGGTCATTGAAACCGATTTTGAGTAAATCACTTTTTTTTTATTTTAGTAGTTTGGGAACACCCCTGATATGAACTTCCACAGACCAATGTATACTGCCAAAAGATACCTTGCATGGAGAGTCTTAGTCATGCAAAATTTCATTAAGATCGTTTGAGCCGTTTTTGAGCAAATCGCAATTTTTCATTTCCATTGTATGACAGCTACCCTCAAAAAGAGAGCCAGCAAGAAACCACTCAGTATCCTTCGATGAATTTACAAGAAAATATTAAATTTTAAATATGATGTCAATCGGACTATTCGTTTAGCCGCTAGGCCAAAGCGTGACGGACAGACCGACCGACCGACCGACCGACCGACCGACCGACCGACGGACGGACATTTTTGAGAGACTTGCTTTTTATGATGTATAAGTGATATAGAACACATTTTTGAGAAAATTAGAATAACTTTTTTTTTTCACGAATACAATACCAGGTTAAAAGTACCCTAAACCGACGAGCATGTATGAAAGGATTGATGAAAGTACAGGAAGCAAGGGAAGTATGTCAAGATCGTAGCAGGTGGAGGACTGTGGTCTCTGCCTACCCCGACGGGAAAGAGGCGTGATGTTATGTATGTATGTAATACCTTTCTCCCTCCGCTCGAAAGTAAAAAACCACTGCCCTTGTCAAACTCCCTTATCGGTGACTCCGTAAAGCCTCAAAAATAGACCAGGGCAATATTTATAAGTGCCGCAGCAATATGAGTTTTTGGAAAGGCTTAAAAGTGTGTCATTGTACCTTTTACTCGTATTAATCATCCTGACCTATAATAAAGTAATGTGACGAAGTTCACTCGTAGTATGTACAACGTCTGTGTTTATGGTTCTCAAACATTTGTTGTCGTTGCAAAATGTACCTTCTACCAGTCACGCGCTCCACCAGAATATTTTTTTAGTCCATTGCTCCTGAGTACCGGTAGTACCCATGGCCACTTGAGCAACCTATCTAGCTCTAGCAGATAACTAGTCATAAGTTTTATTTCTCAGAATGCAAATACTAAACAACCTTTGTTTAAGGCATCCGGCATCCAGCCGGCATCCCGGATTCCGACTGGGGCCAGTTAAGAGTTACAGTAATTAATACGTATTTTTGCGAAAGAAGGAGCAATTTACTCCAGAAAAACCTTTTGGTACCACCGGTACCCGAAAGCATGTGACTGGACAAAAAATTGCTGACATCAGTATTCACAATGCGATAAAACACCGAAGGACACTGCAGCTCATCCTCCAGTTCATAAATCTATAGTCGCCTCTAACGACACCCACGTGTAGAGATGGGTTGTCTTTTCAGGCACAACACGGTTTGCCCGTTATAAATATCTGTATATTATTATTACAAATTATAATATTTAATGTCAAAAATATACAGTAGTCATCGTAAACAAGTTATAATTAAAATCCAAAAATGTATTTGTTAGTCAAACTAACCGCCCCTTAACGTTCCTGGTGCAAAAGTGCCCATAATGCTCGAGGTATTACCACGTTAAATGGCTATGGCCAGCCTTTGCACGAGGAACGACTCGAAGCGGGGGTCACATTTCTTTTGTCGGAGCCGACGGCCTATTTCGCGCACAAATCGTTTAGCGTCCGCTCCCCAGCAGCCCGCCGCCGTTTCCACCGCCAATGGGACGAAAATGTAGTCCTGTCATTCTTATTACTTAAATACAAATTGAGTACCATTGCCTTGTGTCGTAGAACCAAAATGCGACCAGGTTTATTTCGGAATACATTAAGTGTTTGTTGTTACTTACTCTCCGAGCTAAATACATAACAATTATTTTAATTAATCCGTTGCTGGTAGGCAAGTATATGTGCATAAATACTTGTTTGATGTTTTCATTCCGCTTTCTACAAAATATTTTGCTTCCTGTGTAGGAAATCTCTATGTTTATGTAAATCTCTTTGTTTATATCGTTTGAGTATCCAATTGTGTACTGAAAATCAACCCGTTATTAGGAACAATGCTTAACTAATATATCAAATCAATTACTTTAAATAATATTTAATGATTTTAGACTTTTCCCTTTATTTATACTGTGAGACCTAGCTTCTTGCCAAATTTCATAATTTTAGGTCAACGGAAAGTACCCTGTAGGTTTTGCTTTTTTGCATAAATGTATAGAGATGAGGACATAAAAAGCCATATCTTTTGATTGCGTCGTTGTAAAAAATTTAAATTTTCAGATCTTGTGTGGTTTATAGACCTTAATATTCGTTATCAATTTCAACCTGATACCTTTACCCGTTCGTGAGAAAAAGGGTCATGACAGACAGACAGATAGACGGACAACAAAGTGATCTTATAAGGGTTCCGTTTTTTTATCTTGAGGTACGGAACCCTAAAAATTAATTAAATAAGGGCGTTTAGAGGCACTACTCGCCTGAAGTGAGTCGTAGAAGTGAGTCGTATTGATGTCTTTTAGTCGTACTGAATTTTTTTTGGGCAACAGATTTTTCAACAAAATCATTGACGTCAAAGCGCTGGTTATAGTTAGACTGATCTACTTCCATTGATACAAACCACAGTAATCGATTTTGATTCTTCTAAGAAGTGAAATCGATATAAAAACGAAAGTCAGTCAATGATCTAATAACCCAATGGTTTATTAGAAAAATGTTATATTTAAAATGAACCGTGAAACCATAACATAAAGCACCAATTGTATTGAGTTTATTAAAATCAAACTCAACTCTTCTTCAATAGTAATAGCACACAATATTATTAATTTAAATCGTACTAGAATATCATTGCTGCTTCTATAAGACAGGTATTTCTTTTTTTAACAGAAACCGCAATGAATTCGATTATTTAAGTAAGTAGGTATGTTTAGCATTCAATATGAATTGCACCCACGTAGAATTTTTTCTCACAACCTCTTTTTCAAAGTGGCGTGATGGTGTTACTAAGAATACTTGAATGATTCAACTTCACTGGTACTTGATTTGTACCAAAATACAGGGTTATTGGATCCCTAGCCAAATTTTAGTAAGTTGCTCAGAACATGAAACTGAACCACTTTCCCAAAAAAAAATGGGTCGAAAAACAAGAAAAAGTTTTGGTCGTCCCATACAAATTCCACTGTTGCTGGTCCCATACAAATTCCAAGTTTTGTATGGGAGACCCAAAAACAAAATTCTTTTTTCGATTCTTTGGGAAAATTATTCAGATTAGTGGTCTGAGTAAAACACTAAAATTTGGCTAGGAGTCCAAAAATAACCCTGTAAGTGTAACAAAAAAGGATATATGTTATTCTGACCATCAAACTGAACAACTTTTATTGAGGAACATAGGTTGAAATACCAAAAAATTGTTTGACCTCCCAATGAAACATTTTGTATGAGAGGTCAAAACATTTTTTTTGTATTTCGACCTATGTTCTTTAGGGAAAGTTGTCCAGTTTCATGGGCAGAATTATATCCTTCAGGGTTTATATACCTACCCTTTCTGTTACACCTTATGTTACTAGTCTTCATTATAATTAGTTCATATTACTTACAAGTAACGAAAATATACTTCATCTCCGCAAAACATCTCAAAAGTGGTTATACTTGGTTTAAAAACGTCTTCATAAATAAGACGCCTGCAGTATAAAGAGCAAAGAGCCCGTGTGGTGCCGGCAAAGTATAGTACCAACCCATCTCTACCCGTGGTTGTCGTAAAAGGCGACAAAAGGATTATGAAAGTAATTATGTGAAACAAATATATAGCCACCTTCCGCAACAATGATGGATGCTATGTACTCACTGTGCACCGCCCGCCCGCCCGCAAATAAATGCGCATGCGCAGGCAACTGCAACACAGCAACCACCCAAAAACACTCTACACGTGTTTCGCCTCTACACGAGGCATCCTCAGGAGATGTTAGACCGACCAGTGCCAAACACCGAGCGGGCGGGCGGGCGGTGCACAGTGAGTACATAGCACCCATCATTGTTGCGGAAGGTGGCTATATATTTGTTTCACATAATTACTTTGAGATGGACTTCCGCAAAGTAACGCCTGATTCTATTAACTATTTAAAGGATTATGAACAGAAGGATGAGCAGTATATAGCGTCCTTCTACGTATCGTACCATCTTACATACTGCGGTCACCAAAAATCGTAGTCCATAGTGCCTGACGCAACGCTAACAAGCGTAGTGATTATGGTACTTCCCCTCCACATTGTTCCAGCACAAGCAGGAATTCTGGAGGGAGCGATGTCCTGAAGTGGACGTTTCATGGGATGTTCTGATCATGATGTATACCGGGTGTAAGGGACAGCCTTCCGAATATTGAAAGGGCATGATCAGTCAACATTACTGAACAACTTTCAGCGAACAAAACTTTCAGGAAATGAAAAAAAAATCAGCTTCTCCATACAAACTGTCCAATCAAGTTTGCATTTTTTTTTTCTGAAAGTTATGTTCGCTGAAAGTTGTTCAGTTACGTTGACTGATCATGCCCTTTCAGTATTCGGAAGGCTGTCCCTTACACCTGGTATAAACTATCCATAAACCAAAAGATTTTGACTCAAATGCCGGATGTTGATTCAAATGATTCCTGCCTGCCCAAAAGCACGTTCTCTACAATGTAATAGTTCTCATGAATTATGTATGAAACACGTGTAAGTATTAACCCCGACAATTAACTACAATGCTGTCCTATGAAGCGCAGAACTGAATAAATAAGGGGTGTTATTTAATGCAGCCCGTGTGGTGCCGACAAAGAATAGTACCAACCCATCTCTACCCGTGGATGTCGTAAAAGGCGACTAAGGGTTTATGAGTCAGAGGGTGGGCAGCAGCATCTTTCTGTGTACCGTATCACGAGGTCGAAAGATATAATAATTACCGTGGCTAACGCACCTAAAATGCACCAGTGATCTAAGCCCGTTTACAATCTGCCGGCACTGTTTTACAATTTGCCGACCGCTTACGGTTTGCCTGCCGTTGTAAACGTCAAATTATACGATTTGCCTGCGTCATATAGATTTCGTCTTTACACATCCTCAGTACAAACCTTATCCAGAGTGAATAGTAAGTTTAAAACGGTCAGGGTCAAAACGGACCAGTAGACCTTGAGTAGATCGAGAAAAAAACACAAAATCTTCATCAAGGATAAGTCCAGGGATGCTATTCTGTTATTCATCTCGCATCTCACTTCGAACTCACTCGTCTTTAAAATATTTTTGATATCGCAGGCAAATTGTTAGTTGTACATAATGCATTTAACAAAATGCTGAGTAATTTTTAATTTCGCTATTTTACAAAATGCCTGGATATTTTACAAAACTGTGCGTAATTCGTTCGTGGAACTCGCCGGCTGTTGCCGCGGCACGTTTGCTTCGTAACTATTAAAACTTCGTCAAATTTTTATTATGTGTCTTGCTAAAATACACAGTGTTGTTGAAGAAAGCAATTCGTAAATGGCTAGATACCAGATAAATACTACGAGCTTTTTTGATTTCCCGCGGTTGTCTCACCCATAGATGCAAGTGTCATAGACAAGCTGTCAAATCTGAATGACGTCATTGGCATTTGTAAATTTGTGCAGAAAGATACCAAATTTCCAATTTACGGTGAAAATCTAAACATATTAATATGTTTTTATGTAAAATATAATATTTCAAAGCTTAGCAGTAGCTTAGCAAAGTGAAGGTGATGTGCTAGCTTAGTGAAATCTGAAGACGGAAGAATACCTAAGCCTCCGTTAGAGGTTACAAAATTATAACCTGAAGACAATTACTTATATCCTTTTTCTTTGATGGAAAGAGGGCATATGCCCCTTTTATTTAACGCTGTGCACCACCATAAATACCTATCCATTATCTATTATGTTCACATAGGTACCTATATCATGTGAGTTTGTTTGTACGGTATTTATCATACCTATTCACTAAATTACGGTTTCATCATTCATTTAATGTTGTTTAAAGAAAGGTTGAATGCTGTTCTTTAGAAACTTTCTATACCTACTGACTTCCATTAAAACGCTGTCAAAACTGCAGACAGATTGTACCTAATTAGGTACCTATTACACCTAAATTTTCAAGAAATTAGGACAAGAAAACTTTTCACTCACGTTCATATACAAAGCAAGTCCAGGATTATTGACATAACAGTTTATAAAGTAATGAATTGCTTTGCCTCATCTAAGACTAAGTGAGTACTAACAAACTGCTTACTAATAAGGATTGATTTTATTATCAGCAAATTCAGCAATGCTATCACTATAGAACAAGTTGTAGCTGGTATATCCCATGCTTTACTATATCAAAAACGGCTGTAAAGTCAAAGATCAAGGCCACAAAATAATAAAGTATTTATAGTCAGAGCATCAGAAAATGGAGATTGATGCGTTGAATGTATGTATTTTGGGTAAGTAGAATTTTGTACTCATTTCAGTTTCCATAGTTTCTCACAATGCTCCTCCTCCTCCTCACAAGAATGCATAATAGTAAAAGGCATTAAATCCTCTTCCTTCAGGTAAGGGAGGGGAGTGGGGGGGGGGGCACAGACTTGGCTGAAACCCTCTGCTTCCATGCAAGCCAAGAAAAATGCTTCTTTTC
This sequence comes from Athrips mouffetella, assembly GCA_947532105.1. Taxonomy (NCBI): domain Eukaryota; kingdom Metazoa; phylum Arthropoda; class Insecta; order Lepidoptera; family Gelechiidae; genus Athrips; species Athrips mouffetella. The sequence goes on from OX383977.1 coordinate 16,090,923, forward strand.
AAAAGAATCTTTAAGATAAAAGTTCTTAAGATTCATAAACAGACAAACTGTAAATTTATGAGTGTTATTGTGAATTGTTACTTCTTTTTAAGGGTGTCAGGTTGCGGAAACTAGCCCAAACTTATAATAGAAAGTAACTGCTGATGCCTACCGTATGGCTCGGATGATGCCATGCCACAATGCAAATCTAATAGCGTGGATGTGTTTGGAAACTAATCTTATAATTTTAAACTGTACAATACCTACCTTATTTTATATCCCTATATATTAGACCACCAGGTTATAATAACTAAAGGAAAATGACTAGACACACCGCGGTGTGTCAGCCAAGTTCATGATTTCCTGTTTTTCAACTAGACGGGTTTAATAAATTAATCTCGAGTTTAAGAGACATGGTTGGTTAATATCCTATGGTATATGTAAATAAATACTAACTAGGCAATTACAGATTGGCGAATATGGCACCTCCAGCATTATACCAACTTCTGTAAGGACCAAATCATTTTTAAGAAGAAGTGTTAAGAGATAAATAATGAATTTGACTACTTCCGTGCACTTTCTTTAACTCCACGCAGTGGTAGTCTGGAATTAAGTATTTGAAATAAGTTGACCAGGTCTCGGAGACCCTTGTAGTCATCATCATCATATTATATGGGCTGTTAGGTCAATGACCGACCTCATAAACCTTGTGTCAGAATTGCTGAGCCGCCAAAGGCCTCTGACATGGTACATGTTTGTAGTCGAACAAAGGACTCATATGTTGGCTGACCGGTGGTCGCGGAGACTACCAACTCCTATATCGCACTTGCTACCCCTAACTACTGCGGAGGTATTGGGGCGGGGCCAGACATTGACCTGTTGGCATCAAGGTCGCTCTTAAAATAAGTTATAGTGCGGGACTGTTTTGTTATCTAAACTTAAGAGAATCACTGGCTCTAAAAACCTGAAACCGAGAGAACTGTTAAGTATACTAAAATAAACCCACTTGCTTAAAACGGACAGAGAGTGTTGGAAGAACGAACACGGTGTCAAGACCTGGTTGTTGTTATTTGAAAATACCCATGCTGATAGGTTATTGGTAAGAAACCATTTGTGGGAGTAAATAAACTAATTTTATTATTATTAAAGGTGTGTACGGATTAGAGGCAGCCTCAGGCGAGGCATGCCTCACCACGCACGGCTCGCTACGTGGCGGCCTCGGTAAAACAGGGCCTGTAGGGCTTGCACAACTGTTATACTGACCCTGTCCTTAGTGCGTTGGTAGTTATGGGCCAGTGAATGAAGAAAAAGTTAAATCTTACTGACACCACACACAGAGAATGCAGTCAGGTGCACGCACCTCAATAAGGGCCTAATCAACATATTAGGAACTAACCGAGCAGCTCAAACCAACGCTGTCGGCCGCTTACTTATAAATCAGTCAACGGAAAAGCGGATTGCCTTTAGGTCGAGAAATCGACCAGCTCCAAATTGTTACCTGTTACCTCAGGCTGCGGAAGCCTGCTAAAAAACCTAACCTAATGATTTCAGCTTACCAGGGAAGGTCTGACGAAATGGTGAATCATCAGCAGTCGACAAATCGATAATTCGAGTGGGACCTATGGCTACGGAAGCCATTACATATATTTATAAAAGTGAGCGTGCTCTGGTCTAGTGCGGAACTTGCCCACGTTCAAAAAACAACTCAATGTGACTATATGAGTTTATTTTTCTTTTCTCTTTAAAACTTTGAAATAAATAGTATCAAAGACGAATACACCTACATACATACTTAAAAGTATAATATTCCCACATATCTGAGCGGAATCAGTGCTATTAGATGGCGGACGTCTAGACACTTTGAAGAATCCATTTTAGATATGGTCTTATGAATTATCCTAGCGGAATATTCTTTACTGTTCCTACAAGTGTGAAAACAGACGGAACTACTGAAACCACTGAAACCTAAAGTAGATATTAGTAAGCAATAGTTGACGGACATCTATTCTTACTACATTGTAGTTGTGAACATTATAGCACAACATGGATTTATTTGTGTCATAGTAAAGTCTGCCTCAAAACAGTGGTAACACTTTGGCCCGGAGCGGGTCTGGAGCTCCGGAAGTTGTTGAGTGGCACAGGTTCAGCTTACACTGGTTTTGCTATCAGTTACTTGCTGAGATGCGTGTCAGCAGAAAATGGTGTTATACCTACTGCGTGCAAAATAACTCCGTCTGTGTCCGTTGATGCGCAGAAGTAAAAAATAATAATAATAATAAATGGCCTAGGCCCGTGAGCATTCATACTACCGGTGAATATTTAGAATTCGAGCTGAATCAAAAAACAGAACACTCAATAATAAAAAATAAAAATAAATTAGGCGCGGGGGTGAGCGAATCGTTCATTGGCTTTCCGCCTGTCACCCATGCGCAGAAAATAACCATCATAGACAGGCTTACCCTGAACGCGCTGTACTGATTTTTTAAATTATTAATTTGTAGAATGTGTATCTTACAAATCACATAACTATACATGGAAACAAATCGATGGGACAACCCATTTAATACACTACATGTCATTTAAATTCTACTATAATTTTATGAGTGTTTCAGAAATATCCCAAAAGAACTTTAAGCGACTCTTGGAAGTATTCTGTACGGTACCTAAAATAAAGGTGTTTACTGTTGGTTAAAAACAATAAGTACAAAGTTTAGAAATGCTATTGATTATATCAAGAAAAACTGTACAATTCCTTTTCTTCGCCTTCGGAAGGCAAAAACAATCGAATTTTACCTGAATCCCAGGCATTTCCAGGTAGAAATACCATGTACCTACATAGATATTTATCATTACGGCAACCAATCTAGTAAATTCAGATCTAAAGCAGACTCCTACGCAAAGGATATCAGGACCTACAAATATGTACGATAGAACAAGTAAGCAAACTTTGACTATGTACCTACAACAGGCACCAGTTTGGATTACGAGTCCAACTTGGATCGTTTCAATTAACCGATAACTCGGCGTCAAAAAGCTGAACAAAGAATTTTGCCATCGGAAAAGACCTGAGCTAAAGTACCTACCCGGGAAGTGTCTGAACATTTCGAAAATATTATAATGATCTTATAGTAATTTAAGATAATTCACCAGATTGCCATCTCAGTAGAATTTAATGAACATTAAATACAAGAAATAAAGAAAACCTCTTATTTTTTCCTCTTATCTTCTTTTGAACATATTTTCACTGTGGAATACTTTCAGTCCATCATGGAACTATCCATTACTTGCTATAAGTATCAGAACATTGCAAAATCTTTGAAAAAATAATATTTTAAAGCCCATGCCATGGGACTATTTAACAGGTTAATTAATGACCTTAATCACAGATTTTCTACCTTCAATTGATTATTAAAATATATAACATTCTTTCATTTTATCTCTTGATTTGTTTTGCTAGTCTAACATCATTAAGAAATAAATAAGTTTAAGATTCTTACTTTCATCTAAAATTAGTATCACACTGAATAAAATACACTACCTACTACAAGTGGTTCATACATAAGTGTTGCCTTTATTGTATCGTTTGTTTATTCATACGTGGGGCACCTTATTACCACTAAAAGTTAACTATTCACATTGGCATTTGTATTTGTCTCACCAGCAGATATCAAACAGGTCTTCAACAACACTGTGTATTTTAGCAAGACACATAATATAAATGTTTTGCATTACAACAAAACAGTTATTATGTGTCGAATAAAATACACAGTGTTGCACCAAAGGGCCTTGCTGGTCTATGAAGACAATGACGTCATTCAGATTTGACAGCTTGTCTATGACACTTGCATCTATGGGTGAGACAACCGCGGGAAATCAAAAAAGCTCGTAGTATTTATCTGGTATCTAGCCATTTACGAATTGCTTTCTTCAACAACACTGTGTATTTTATTCGACACATAATAACTGTTTTGTTGTAATGCAAAACATTTATATTATTTTTTATGCCTGAAGTAAGGCCAATGGTCTCCCCGACTCGCCTGTTTCGTATTGACAACCCTCTACCCAACACCCTATATAATTTATGGTTGTGGTTGCAAAATAACCTAGCCGATCCCGAACTAAAATGTTTGCTTTTGCTAACGAATTTAAAATGCAATAGTGATCTAAACCCATTTCAATCTTTAAAATCAGCTGACGCCTTACCTATACAATGTGTCGGCTGGTTGGTAAAGGGCCATCATACGATTCTCCTGCTGACTGTTAGAAATGACTGTTTTGAAATCTCACCCGCGTATTCACGTGTGAAATGTGATGTATGTTGTTACGGAATAGTGTAGCATAACAATCTTCAAGGTTTACTTAAGTCGATGAGTTAAGCTTATCACGTTGGTTACTAATATCATTAATAACTTTTTCGAACTACCCCAGAAATAATTAATGGAAGAACTTGGTGTCCTTGACACTAAACTGAATCGACACACCTAACTAGACTGTTAATCTTGTTAACAGCGCGTAGCTCCATTGTTGGGATACGATATGCATTTAGATTGTGTGGCTTGTAAAATCGATGACCGACCTCACAAGACCTGGTACCGGGTGGCCTATGGGTGACAAAAATCTGGTGGTTTTCAACGCCGGCAGAACACAAGCTGGCTCAATCTGGCTCCTACTTTTAGAGGTAAAACCATAGAATACATGAAACAGAGTTAGAAAGGCGAAGTAGGCGGGCCCCGCTCCACGGATAGGTCCGTAGGACAAATAAACGTCAAAACCTCAAAATGACCCCTTCAGTCATTTGCCCGACTAATGGCGTAAAGAGCAGCGACGTATTTTATAAGAAAATGCCGTTTTGTGCGATATTATCACGTCGAGCTCACTGCAAAGATAAAAATTAGCAAAATGGAGGCCTATTGTACCACCGATAACCATTTAGAATACCTTTTTATCCACTATATTTGTTAAAACAAAAATATTTTTTAGCCGGTCGAAACCAGAGCAAAAGTGCTTCCAAAAATACATCGATATCGATAAATTTCTGTATACTTGCATTATTCCTGTAACGTTGAATACTTACTTGAATATATTTTTTAGCTTTGAAGTTAACCAATAATTTTTTAATAATTAAAAAATTAAAAATAGTTTGCACTCATACTAAATCCCAACTTTAGAAAGAGATTTTTGGCAGCTACCCAGGTGATCCAAAAGAAAAGCAAAGATGGATCGATGCCACAGGGCGAAAAGATTGGTTAGCCACCAAAACAAGTTCTACTTGCTCCAAACACTTTCTGGAGAGTGACATCATCTTTTCGGCACAAAGAAGACATTTAAAGCTTCTTGCTATACGCTATACCTGTAAGAAACTTAAATCACTTCCCGGAGGGACACCAACTTTACCACACACGTCTTTACTGGTATATTAATTTAATTTGTTGGTTCTTCTTATTGCTGACTAGCAGTTGCCCACGACTTCATTTGCGTGGGATTCGAAAAAAGAGTAGATATTATGCTTTTCTAGGTCTAAGTCCATATTCCTGCCAAATTTAATCAAATTCTGTTTAGTGGCTGGGTCGTGAAAGAGTAACAAACATCCAAACATATAAAAATTCAAACTAAAATAAATTATCTTTATAATATTAGTGAGAAATAAATAAGAAAAATGTAAATATCATGTAAATAATAAAACAAAACAATGCTTCATGATTTATTTTATTTTGAAGAATATTTACACGCAGGGATCTTCTAATAAAAAACCGGCCAAGTGCGAGTCGGACTCGCGCACCGAGGGATCCGTACCACCACATAATCACGATTGTATTAGAAATTTCAGTATGTGCCTGTGCTAGATTTTTTGAGTCCGACACGAGCTTGACTAGATTTTATTATTTTTTGTTATTTTATAGCTTATGCACTATAAACATTGCAATTTTCTTGTTTTCAAGTGTTCCCGCATATAAAAAAATCGCCTAAAAAGGTCTTTAGTATCGGAGCCGCACTTAATTTATATATATTTTTTATTTTTAGTATTTTTTGTTATATTCGCAACAGAAATACATAATCTGTAAAAATTAAAATTTTATCTGTCTAGGAGATACAGCTCAAACAAAATTTTGTATAAACAGATGACTTTGGTGGCATCTTTTTCATTTGGTTTAAAGTATTTTTTAAAACAAAAAATACATTATTTATTTACTCAACAAGCTCCAATCAACGGGGTGGGTCAAACTTTTTTTTTACGCTCCCCCCTTTAGCTGTTTGGGAGCCCCCCTTCATTTTTAAAACTTTTAGCATTTGTTGTTGTAGCGGCAACAGATATACACAATTTGTGAAAATTTCAAATTTCTACCTATTACGGTTCATGAGATACAGCCCACTGACAGTCAGACAGACATCGGAGGCATATCAATAGGTCCCGTTTTTCACCCTTTCGGTACGAAACGCTAATAAAGAATGAGTATAAAACTCCGTATACAAGGTGTAAGTAAATGCTTGGCTTCTCAAATAAAAGTTATTATGATGCTTTTCCAGGCAATACACAACACAATAAAACTAATTAAGAACGCACCCTTTCCTTCCCTCTCTCCCCCCCCCCCCCCCCCGTACCTGCCTGAAACATCAATGAAAAAGCAATCGCCGCGCGAGCAATTCTGTTCTCATGAAAATAATATCTAAAACGACAAAAACACCTGTGTATAATACAAAGTGACTTTGAATTTACAATGTTTTGTGTAAAGATTGATTGATGCAGTGTGACCTCTAATAAGAACCAGCGCCTGGATTCCCTATCATCAGGTACATCCTTCTTCACCCCGCCGCCTGAGAATGTCGGATCTGTAAACGATCTGTAAAAAAATAAATCAGCTTGCACAACCTAACATTAGCGTGACGATTAGTTTCTGCGCATGATGACACGCGGAGAGCCAATGAACGCTTCGCAGTCCTTCCCCCACCATACCCCGCGCACCCCCGCGACTCGTTTTTTGTGTTCTGCGCATTAACCGCCATCGCTAGAGTTAGTTATTGCAAGCTGTACGAATCTAAAACAAACCTATGTTTCGTGGAAAAGTTGTAATCCAGAGTACAATAATCCATTTTATCGATAATTTGCCCAATGAAACATACATCCCTAGCATTTGCACAATAATGATACCAGTATAACACAACAATTTAATATTTCAAAATCGCTAACTTTCTATTTTCAGTAAAGAAAAATCTAAATTATTTTTTTAAGTATTATTCATAATGTTGCACACATTTATAAATATATTGTTAGGGAAATATTTAAAAGGAAAGTTAAAACAAAGAAAGGTCCAATGGATACTTTTTGAACCTTTTTGTGCAAACTTTATTAGTATGGCCACATTTTATCTTTGTCTCTTTCTCACCCAAAAACGTCAGATTTTGACGTTTTTGAAAATAATGTTATAACGTAATGTAATACGGTAAATTTTTGATTGCTTGGATTTGGCTCTTTTGACTTTTTCGATTCACCAGTAGACGACAAATAGCTAGCGGTTTTTTTATGTAGTGAAAATATAATTCATCGTGTAAATGTGTGCAAACAACTGGCGACACCGGTTCTCGTACAAAATTGTCAGCATTGCCTTTCTAACTCTGTTTCATGTATTCTATGGGTAAAACTGTACAGGTTACTGACGGCTACTAGCTTCTTGGCATGAAGTTGTGTTCAAACCTGAATTTTGGCGCCAAAATTGAGTCAATAGCCCAAACTAGGGCAAAAGCTCTGGGTATCCTTAATAAGGTTAAGCGTTACTTCACTCTTGGACAGCTTATAGTTCTATATGAAGCATAAGTCCGATCCTGCATGGAGAATTGCTGTCACCTGTGGAATGACTCAGCCAGATACCAACTAGCCGCACTTTACTCGATAGATCGCAGAGCAAAGAAGCTCGTTGGTGATGAGATGCTGGTGAAAACCAAGTTTCGCGGTCTGGCCCACCGTCGCAAAGTTGCATGTCTGTCGGTCTTCTACAGATTGTACTTCGGAGATTGTGCTCAAGAGCTCCACGAGCTTATTCCACCATCTCCCTTCTACCATCGGGAGTCCAGATGCACCGCAGGATATCACCCATACTTGGTTGATATTCCGCACATTCGCACAAAGCGCTTTGAAACATCTTTTACAATGCGCACAGCTAAAGAGTGGAAATCTCTGCCTGCGTCTGTGTTCCCGAGTTCATATAACCCGAATCTATTCAAGTTGCGAGTGAATAGGCTTCTTCTGGGCAAGCTAGTTCCATCGTCGACCTCATCTCTGTCTTCAAGACTAGATCGAGGCCAAGAGTAATTGACGATTAAAAAAAAAGAGATGCTGGTGAAAACCAAGTTTCACAGTGTGGCCCACATCAGTCATCACCTACATAGAAAAAACAATGGCAACACACACAAAGCGTAGGCTTTTCGTAGAATCCGATCGGTAGATTAATTGATTATCGGAACACTCAGTCAAGTTTATGGGATCCACGTCGATAATACGTACACCACGCCTCTTTCATGGAATCTATGCGTGTTTTCTTGTAAAAAAACAGAACCGGTCAAGTGCGAGTCGGACTCGCGCGTCGAGGGTTCCGATATACTTTTTGTATTTTTGGAAGCAATAAAGTCCATTTTTAGGACCGCAAAACTAAAATATGTTTGTAAAGGTTATTTGCAGATTTCTAAAAAACTGTGCAACTTAGAAAGATTGTTTTATTTTTGCTGTAATGTTTACATAAACTTCTGTCAACTGTAATTAATTCAGATTTTTCCATTCACAAACTTCGGAGATAAGGGGTAGGGGGGGATGGTGTTTTTTTTACATTTTACATCATAACTTCAAAACTAAGAAACGTAAAAAAATACAAAAATATATTTTAGAACGTACAAGTAAAGCCCTTTACATTACAGCCCCCCTATTTCAGCCCCCTTTACATCAATAATCATAATTTTTTTCAAAATTCTTTCATGTGTTATTCAGTTGGGCAACTATATTCTAAAACTATTCCAAATTTCAGGTCGATAGCATGAGTGGTTGCTGAGATATAGAGGTGTGACAGACAGGCAGAGCGGCACCATAAGGGTTCCTTTTTTTACCATTTTGGTGTCGGAACCCTAAAAAATGATGACTGTGGTAACCATCCTTCTTTAATTTAGAACACACACTTTCTTTGACATCTAAATAGAAACTTTTAGCGATACCTACTTATACACTCGGACCAAACAAAGGGACGGTGTACCGAAAACTGAAAGGGCGTGCTCAGTCAACAAAACCGAACAACTTTCCCAAACAAATATTTTTGGGACGTAAAAAAAAAATTATCTTTCATACAAATTGCTCACTCTGATCGAACAATTTGTATGGAAAGGTCAAGATTTTGTTCATTTCCCAAAAATGTTTCTAAGGGAAAGTTGTTCAATGTCGTTGAAAAAGCACACCGTTTCAGTTTTCAGTACATCGTCTCTTACACCCTGTATAGAAGGTGTATTTTTTGGATTCGAACAATTCAAGGCGTAGATTCCTTGAGCTGAACGGAAACATAATTTTGTCCAAGCACCATAGGTCGAAAAACGAAAAAATAAATCGACCTCCCATCAGAGAGGTCAATTTTTACTTTCGAGCGGAGCGAGAAAGGTATTGTATTCGTGAAAAAAAAAAGTTTTTCTAATTTTCTCAAAAATGTGTTCTATACTCGTATCACTTATACATCATAAAAAACAAGTCTCCCAAAAATGTCCGTCCGTCGGTCGGTCGGTCTGTCCGTCACGCTTTGGCCTGGCGGCTAAACGAATGGTCCGTTTGACACCATATTTTGAATTTAGGAGTTTTATGCAAATCCATCGAAGGGTTCTAAGTGGTTTCTTGCTGGCTCTCATTTTGAACGAAAATGAAAAATTGAAATTTTCTTATAAACGGCTCATACAATCTTGATGAAACTTTGCATGACCAAGCATCTCCATGTAAGATATCTTGCGCCAGTATCAATTGATCTGTATAATTTCATATAAGGGGTGTTCCTGTACCACCAAATCGTAAATATGTGATTTACCCAAATTTGGTTCCATTGAGTTTATTAAAATTTTCTATAATATTAATCCTGGATTGGTTGTCTACCTGACTGGATATTATTTATGATTTTTTCAATAAAATTTAGTACACAGGGTGTACCAAAAGCTGAAAGGGCTTGCTCAGTAGACTAAACTGAACAATTATCCAAAAGGAACATGTGTTGAGAAATAAAAAAATCTCCATGCAAGTATCCTACGGTAGTATCCGTTGATCTGTGAAAATTCATATAAAGGGCGTTCCAGTACTACCAAAAGTTAAACATGTGATTTACTCGAAATCGTTTTATGTTTGTTTGTTTTAATGTTTGACAATTTGAATTCTGAATTGATCTGTATATTTCATTAGAACATTTTTTTGGAAAAACGTAAATAAAAATTAGTATTTCCATACCATGTGTATGGCATTACAAATTTAAGTTTGCGGTTGATAGTTTTTCCTTGAGTATTGCGAGAAAGTAAGTGCAGTGCTGCTGTACTTTTTATTTTTTTCTTATTTCGCCCTATGTTTCTTCGACAATATGTCTCCGTTCAGCTTAAGAAGTGTACGCCTTGAGTTGTTCGAATAAAAACATAAGTATAAATTGTATAAATAAAGGAGGCTAATGCTGTTGTATCTTGTTATTATAAGAGCCTAAGGCGTGTCCCAATGTTGGGCAAAGGCCTCTCCACTATTATGCTAGTCGTCTCTGTCTTGAGCTGATTGGCTAATCCTCCAACAACACATTGAGGGCCTTTTATTATCTTTATCGCTTATATCAACCGTATTGAAAAGCGCGCGTGGGTATTTTATTGTCGCTCCTTTTTTTTAGGGTTCCGTACCTCAAAAGAAAAAAACGGAACCCTTATAGGATCACTTTGTTGTCCGTCTGTCTGTCTGTCTGTCTGTCTGTCTGTCTGTCTGTCTGTCTGTCAAGACCCTTTATCTCACGAACGGGTAAAGGTATCAGGTTGAAATTAATACCATATATTAGGATCCATGAACCACACAAGATCTGAAAATTTCAATTTTTTACAACGACGCAATCAAAAGATATGGCATTTTATGTCCTCATCTCCATACATTTATTCAAAAATGAAAAACCTACAGGGTACTTCCCGTTGACCTAAAATTATAAAATTTGGCAAGAAGCTAGGTCTCACAGTACAAATGATGGGAAAAGTCTGAAATCATTAAATATTACAACTTTTCTCACAACTAATGGTAACCAATTGTGGTGAGCTCCCGTTTCAAGAACATTCATATAAGAGAGGGGTCAAGTTGGATGGTCGCTGAGGCGATTTTTGTTTTAGTTCTATTTAAAAACGGGAACACTTACAAACTTGAAAATTGGTATGTTTATAGGGCATAGGCTATAAAATAACAACAAATAATAAAATTTGGTCAAGCGCGTGTCGGACTCAAAAAATCTAGCACATTAACTTACTGAAATTTCAACTAATACAATTATGTTTATGTGGTGGTACGGAACCCTCAGTGCGCGAGTCCGACTCGCACTTGGCCGGTTTTTTTTTTGGAAATATGGCGCCACTTTGTTCGTGAAGCGACGAATGTAACTAAATGATTTTTTAATTTAATTATTATTTAGTACCTGGACGATCAAGCTTTGCTCTCTAATAGCCGCCTCTACTTTAAAATATAATCGGGTGAGCAAGCTATGCTACCCTACCCACCAACAGATGGCGCAGTAGGTTTTTCTCTAAAACGCGGTAATTTAAAATCTAAATTTCATCGAAATCGTTAGAGCCATCTTAAGGGGGGGGGGCTTATCTCCTAAGTTCGTGAAAGGAAAAACTGAATTAATTTGATAGATTTGATTTTTTTTTATACAGTTCGTAGAAGTTTATGTAAATATTACAGCAAAAATAAAACGATCTTTTTAAGTTGCACAGTTTTTTATAAATCTGCAAAAAACCTTTACAAACAAATTTAGTTTTGCGGTCCCAAAAGTGGACTTTATTGCTTCCAAAAATACTGTAGGTATATACCCTCAGCGCGCAAAACCAACTCGCACTTGACCGGTTTTTTATTCACTCCATGGTGCCACTTTGTTTGTGGAGCGATAAAAAAATTACTGCTAGGCGGGACGAAGTTACGACAGGTCAGCTTGTTTTGTTTAAAACATAGGTAAACGACATACCCGCTTGCCTTAATTAAGGAGTGATCAAAGATTAATTCGGCATATATTGCTGGGAGGTTTGGTAATGTTAATTGCAAAATCCTTACTTCAACGAGCAATGAATGCCGAATTAGTCTTTGAATTAAGCTAGTTGTGATCACTCCTTTAGTACAGTTGAGGGCACAGTTTAGGTACAGTTGAGGGCAAGTGAAACTTGATAAATTGAACTTTGTACCGTTCCTATAGTTCGTCCATCTAAAGAATGCAGTGAGTCACCGCTTTCCGCCGCTGCTGGTAGCCAAGCCCCGTAACTAATCAAGTCACTTAAAATTATAAAGTCAAACACACAATGACTAACTGAAGGAAAACCTTCGAAAGAAGAAGAGGTTTCTGTTGTGTGTTACCTAAAAGACAAAAAAAAAATTTTAAAAATTTATTTTTTGCATTTAACTCCATTGTGAATACACCTTTAATCTGCATTCGCATTAATGACTAACTATAGTTCTCTAAAGCTTGACTTGCTAGAGTCACCTTTGCAGTGTCAAGTTTAACCTGCTTGTGACTATGCATACTATAGTAAAGGTAAAGAAATAATATATACAATATTGGAGTTTTTAGCAGTGTATTGCTTAGTCAAAGTACAAGATAGGTCAGACAGACAGACATCTATCAAAACGAATATAGCTATATGAAATAAATTAGTGGCCAGGGTGTTTCATTATATAAAATAAACCATGAAGGTTTTACACCTCCCCGTAATGGAACACCCTGTATGTACAAACTTTATGTACATAAAGGAACAATCAAAAAACTTAACAACTATCACACTATATACACACACACATATTAACTTAAATACATCAACCTGTATGTACACCTCAACTTTCGACTAACTTCAAAAAATAATAATAATACAACACTTAACAAACAACATATATAAAACGATGAATGACAATTTAACTACTAACCTAAACCTAATGCATGAGTGAATTTATTATGCTTTAATTTAATTAATGGTTTGGTCAGAATATCTGCAGTCATGTCGTTGGTTGATATGTATTGTAGTTTGAAGTCATGTTGTGAGAGTTCACGAAGGAAGTGGTGTCGAATATCTATATGCTTTGTGCGTGAATGATAAGTGTTATTGTGTGATAACTTGATTGAGCTTTGATTATCTGAGTAAATGGTGATGGGATGAATGATGTTGAAAACTTCACTTATTAGAGTCCTCAGATATATAGCTTCCTTACAGGCTTCTGCAAGAGCCATATATTCAGCTTCGGTTGTAGATAGGGCTAGAGTACGCTGCTTGCGCGCTTCCCAAGTTATGGCAGCGCCACTCATTATGAATACGTACCCGGTAAATGAATGTCTATCTACGACGTTACTCCCGTAATCGGCATCTGCGAAACCAACTGGGTAAGCTTGACCAGTTTTGTGAAAAGTGAGTTTAAAATTTTTCGTAGCTTTAAGATACCGAAGTACTCTTTTTGCAGCTCAAGTTTGAGTCTTGGATTCAAGTTTAGTCCGCTTCTCCTTTGGTATGAGCACATGGGCTTCACAACCAAAGACCCGTGGGAAAGATTAACTCGTTGTCCAGACCATATTTCTTCAGGGATTTTATTATTGAGAGACTGAGTGGGAGACCGATTTTTTAGGTAAATAGCGGTATTTACCGCTTCCGCCCAGTAAGCTTTCGGAAGCTTCGAGTCTTGTAGCATGGCTCGTGCTTTCTCAATAATAGTACGGTTAACTCGTTCTGCGACTCCGTTCTGTTGGGGATTGTACGGGACAGAAGTTTGATGGACAATGCCATTTTCACGTAAGAAATTAGACATAGGCCCGTTAACATATTCTCGACCGTTATCTGATCGTAAACATTTGATTTTCTGCCCGGTTTGATTTTCCACAAGATGTTTAAATTCTACAAATTTTGAGAATACTTCACTTTTGGATTTTAAAATATATCCAAAAGTTTTTCGACTATAGTCATCAGTAAAAGTAAGTAGATACAAAGCACCGCCAAAAGATTGTATGCTCATTGGTCCGCATAAATCCGAATGGATCAACTCAAGTAAGTTATGCGACCTACTTTTAGACTTTTTAAATGGTTTCTTCGCGAGTTTCCCTTGTAGGCAGGGTATGCAGGTTTCATATGAGCATGCATTATAATCTATGCCCAAACCTCTTTTCTTTAAAAAATCCATTGCTTTGGCATGGAGATGCCCTAAACGTCTATGCCAGAGTGACATTGACTCTTTGACTTTAGTCAGATTGGCGCTCTCAGAGATGTCAAGTTTATACATCCCGCGATAATTTGAAGCTGTTGCTACAACTTGGCCTGAAATTTTGCATGTATCTTTTAGAAATATTGATGCACCTTCTGCTGTAAAGGCAACTATAAAACCTTTCTGTACCAGATTGCTAACCGACAAAAGATTTGTATTAAGTTTTGGAACATAAAGGACGTCTGAAATTTTTTGTTTATGTTTAGAAACTTGTAAACAAACAGTACCCTTACCTTCACTTAGTACTTGTTCATTGTTAGCAACTGTAATAGGCTTGATTAGGCTAGAAAGATGCATGAAATGATCTTTTGTATTGCTCATATGCGTGGAACAACCAGAATCTAAGTACCATATGTACTCCTTAGGAATAGATGAGGAATGAAATGAAGATGAAAGTGTTAACTCTGAAGTATAATTAGTAGTATCAAAATTTTGGTTTCTAACTACATTTTTCTCAGACTTGGACTTTCTTTTTCTGCATTCTGACACAAGATGCCCTGATTTTTTACAATATTTGCAAAATTTTGATGAACCTTGCTTGGATCCAGGTGTGACAGCCAGTGCACTTGACGACGTACAGATGGTTTTCTTTCGCTGTTGGTCTTTTACAAGTACTGACGAAACTGTCGCAGCTGTGATGGGGGCACCAGAGTGTTCGATTGCCATTACCATGGGGTTATATTCTTCCGGTAGTCCAGCTAGCATAATAATTCCTATGAACTCTTCATCAATAGGCGACTGAATATCAGCGAGTTGTTGCTGTAAGGACCTGATAGAGTTGACATAATCTTCCATTGAATGCTCTAATTTAGAATTGAAAAGCTTTTTCAATAGGTTTAATCTTCTTAAGAGACCGCTATTGGCATATGTGTCCTTGAGCTTCTTCCAAGTGTCTTCTGCTGATGTACAGTCTTGAATGACAGGGTAAACGTGACTTTTTACCATCAGACAGATTTTGGCTCTTGTCTTCGCGTCGAACTTTTGAAATTCTCGTGCTTCTAATGACTTTTTCAGATCTTTAGGCGATTCGACAAATTCCCATAAATCAAGGTCTGTCAGTAGCATTTTCATGCTGTTGGACGATCCAACCAATTTCTCAATCGACGGGGCAGTAGAAGTAGATGTGGTCAGGTACCTTGAAGTTCCTGGAGTTGATGACGGGACAGCAGCTTGAGAAGTTGGCTGATTATCTCCGGTATGAGACTTGTCTTGGGTCGTCATTTTACTCGCACAAATAAAGAACTTTGACTATAAAAGCGTTGCCCATAACCTATAGTAAAGGTAAAGAAATAATATATACAATATTGGAGTTTTTAGCAGTGTATTGCTTAGTCAAAGTACAAGATAGGTCCATTGACGTAAGAAAAACGCTGCGCTTCTAAAGGACCTGAAGCTATTGTCTATGGAAAACTTAACTGATAGAGTTAATGCTATTTCTTTCTAACTAATCTTTGTTTACAAAGGTTTAAAAAGGACAACAATATTTTATCAGTATCGAAACTTTTTTTTCCGAAAACACTTTGTCGCCAGTTCGCCATTTTGAAAAACGGTATACGACAGTACGTGGGCTGTCAAATTGGTGTACATGTTCGACAATTTTAGAATAGAATAGAATAGAAATACCATTTATTCATTGTAATTCACAATACATAAAACGATTAGCTACCATGAACATTATTTATAGACAAGAGTTTACAAAACTAAATATGAGGCAACTATGTCGTGATGTGTATTATGTGCGACAGTGAAAAGGCGCTGGCTCAGCATGTTGTCGCAGCAAGCTACGACGCTGGTGATTCTGCCAGAAACCTAAGTGAGTCGACGTAAGCGACACAGAAAAGGATTTTATTGTTATTGTAAACAAACATATCAGTTTAGAAATGTTTTTATAAATGGATTTCTTTATTTAGGCTTCGGCAGGATGCCAGTGTTCTATTTTGTTGTGTAGTGCAAGGAAGATCAAGAACCATCCACAAATATCTATGCACCAGTAAGTCGCTGGTTATTTGGCTTTTTGACGAATATTTCGCATATTTGTCGGATCGAATTTTTGATGTAGCGGTGTTCAACCATGAAGTAAACTAATTTATAATTATTTTATGTATTCAAGCTGCCATTGTCTTTATTTCAATACAAAACTTTTACATACAAACAATGTAAACACGTAGTGATGTAATCAAGCACAGCTGATATCGATATGAGACTGTAAAAGATTGAGAGACTTTGTGCAGCAGCTGCCTGAGTTGCCCGACCAATATTATAGATTGAAAGTGAAGGAATTTAATAATATGTTCTAACCTTTTCTTGTAGATTCCCACGAAATGAAACTGCCGGAAAGAAGTGGACTGATATTTTTGATATAGAAAACATAAATACAAATTTTAAAACCAATTTCTCTATACGCTGCATTTTGAGGAATCTTGTTTTGACAGAACTGTGGATATCATACGTTTACCTACATGCTGGGGCAGTACACTCACTGCTCTATGCGGTTCGTATTTGTGAAGTAGTAGACTATCAACCATTATAATAATGATGATGATGAAGATGTGCTTGGCCAATGGTTTTATTTCATGTCAACTATACAGGTTGAAAAGTTGAGATGGGGCACACAGGGCAGCTACAACAGACCATAAGAACTCACCTCCTCAAAACTCATCTTGCCGGTACGGTGATTGTGATGCTGTGTGTATCTAATTTGACTTATTTTATAGTAACCAAATGTTTTATTGGAAGGGAAAGTGTGACGTAATAAGAATGCCAAAAATGGCCTCGTTTTCGATCGATCGGGATAATTTTAGGGAATTATTATGACAAACTTTATTTATTTTATAGCGAAATAGATGTTCTATCCTCCGATTATTTTAACTTTATTTATTTAATAGCCTAATAGATGTTTTATCCTCCGATGCACAAATTCTGTTTCTAACTTATATGGGAAATATGAGAAGAATCACCTCTTAAAATTACCGGATGGTAAAAAAAATAACACTGTATAATCACATTAATTATGAAACTCGAATTACATAATAATACTGAGTATGTTTTATCATCGTCATAACGTCCCATAAAACATCCACTGCAGGACAGGGAGCTTACTTAAAAAAATCGCGTGGTTCTTTGAAGGGGATTTACTCTAGTCACCACGCTTGTTAGCGTTGTGGCTTGCCACTGCTGTTGTTGGTGACCGCAGTATGTAAGATAGTAAAATCAACAGAAAGATGCTGCTGCCCATCCTTCCCATCATAAGCCCTTAGTCGCCTCTAATTCTAATTATGTAACTGTACAGTCAAGAGCACATCAAGCTTGACACATTGAACTTTGTACCATTCTTATTTCGGGCTAGAGTTACAGTACTTGGAGATAAAAGTACTGATGGCGCGGCGAGTAAGCTGTCTATCAGCAATCTATCACTTAACGAAGTATACTTGTACGTCTCCGACGTCGTCTGCCAGCCCGCATATCGATAAAATATCGATTACAAGTTAGACAGCACTACTAAACACCGCCATTTTCAAGTTCACTTTGGCTTTTACGTGGCACGCTTTTGCCGAGTATATGGCATATCTATAAACGCCCCCTGGCGTAGTTTCCAAAATCTTTGGATAGGTCAGACCATAGACATAAGCATAGAAGACCAACAATGAGTGCGAGCGAGAAACAAATCTCTTACGGTGATACTGCAAGATAGCAAAGGATAGCGAATCGAATAGCTCTGTAACCGATTTTGAATGACAGGGGGCCACTTTGAGCCACGCGAAAAACCAGCTTTCCAGTTTTTTGTAAAAAATTGCGTAAAAACTACATATTTATATAAAAATAAGGATACTTTTAATTATGACGGTGTGTAGTGTAGTTGGATGTGGTGTTAATCACAAAAATAGTCCAGAGAAATGTACATTTCACGGGTGAATTCCTAGGACGTTATTACTTTTGAACTATGTGTTTTTTTGCTTAAAATAACTTATATTTCATGTTTAAAATATAGAATAGCTTCTTCTGAATTGCTAATTTTCGTATTTTGCATTGAAATAAGTTAAGTTGTTGATAATGTTCTGAATTTTAGTGTTATATTTTTCATCAATATAGCTCACATTTACGCTAGGGCTTGACTCAAATTTGTCGATACCTATTTCCTTTATGTTTATAATACGAGCTCACAGACGCATTGTTACGCGTCGCGTACTGAAATACTTGATTTACCATTTTCGTCTTGAAATAAACAGAAGTAGGTCAGTCATAACTTTGTTTTTCCATTTTGTTCAATAGTTTCCAAAGGATTCGAATATAAAAAGAAAATTGATAAGGGTAATTGGACGAGTTGGAATCCTAAAAAATACTCTTAAGTTTGTAGCAAACATTTTCTAGATGTAGGTATATAAAAGAAAATGTCGACTAAATACAACTTTATTAAAAGGAGCTAACAGATTCGGCAGCTTGGAATCGGGGTTGATTAATTTAGTTCTGTTACCAATTTTTAAAAAATCAGCGCCGGCAGCAGCGGAGGCACTTCCGTATAGTTATTATCGGCTCAAACAAATTGTTACCAAAATATAATGTCATTCCTTCCTTAAAACTGACTATTTTAAAATTTTTGTTTATAAAGTAGAAAATCGCTAAATTTCACAACCACAGACAGTATTCGAACCTGCGTCTTCTCCGTAAGTACCGATGACGTTTTACCTACTAGGCTAAATTGTGGTTCTGTCTGATGTTGTGAAATATGCGTCTTCAATACGCATTCCAACGTTGCGTTGCGTTTGTGGTTGTGAAATTTAGCGATTTTCTGCTTTGTAGAATTATCAGCCATTAACGTCTTCCGTGGTCTAGTGGTTAGAGCGCTCGGCTCTCGATCCGGAGTCCGGTGGTTCTGTGTTTGATTCCCGGTGGGGACTCTGTCAGACAAAAATCCCTTTGTGCGACTTCCCCAGTTTGGTTAGGACATTGCAGGATGAATCACCTGATAGTCCGATAAGTTGGATGATTCCGTGCTTCGGAAGGCACGTTAAGCCGTTGGTCCCGACTGCTACCTATGGATGTAGTCGTTAAAGAGCCATATGTCAGAGGCCTTTGGCGGCCTCAAATGCTGCAATTTGACATTTCCTCCATACATTAAAAATAAAAAAAATACATTTGGCCTAAGATAGGGGCTCATGCTGGTGGCACTGGTCGTGTAGTGACGAAGATAAAAAAATGGGATTTGAACAAAGAAACATAAATTACAGTTCCACCGACTTTTTTGGGTTGGTACCTAGAAAAGGGGCTTTCTGTAATCGTAAACGGTAGTTGCATATAATACAGCGTGAATTTGTATTGGTTTCGCACCCGAAGCCCAGTGATTCTACTCATGATTACAAGCAACTTTCCCGAAGAAAAAATTTTTTACTCGTAAAATTTTTTTCGCTTCTCGATAGTACGAGTAAAGTGGTCACGTGACCGAATCATTTTGTATGGGGAGGCGAAAAACTTTTTTCAAGTAAAAAAATGTTTTCTTCGGGAAAGTTGCTTGTTTTCATGAGCAGAGTCACTGGGCTTCGGGTGCGAAACCAACACAAATTCACGCTGTATAGCCATAGCCGTCACGCAACATTTCGTCAGTGAATATCAATCTCATACATTTTTATTCTATACTACTGGCATTTACGATAGTAGAAATCCACTTATCTACGGCCCCAGGCGGAGAAATGGAGGATTATCGACACTACTACCTACTACAAGTGGAACACTGCGATTGTTGACAGCGACGCTACCGCCTGAACAGACAAGTCAATGTCGCCAGGGTACACGAATATCGATACCAAAATGTACATCACTATCTAACGCACACATTGACAAATCAAAATTGGTTACGCGTTTTCGGGCTCTTTGTTTATCTATAGGCAGTAAGCTGCCGTTATTCATAATCTAAGGGTCAGACACATAAACTTACTAATCTGGGGGTCAGACAGACAGACATCTATCAAAACGAATATAGCTATATGAAATAAATTAGTGGCCAGGGTGTTTCATTATATAAAATAAACCGTGAAGGTTTTACACATACTTATTAAGTTAGCCCTACAAAAATGTCGTCTAGCTAAATTTACAATTCCAAGAAGTATTTTAATTTTATTGTCCTTAATAAAGGTGTATTTGGCACATAAAACTAAATCTCCACCTAAATCTCAAGACCCACATTCGAACCTGCCATGCCATGCCGTGTCATTACCCTCGTAACTTAAGTAAAAGACGAATAAAAACAAATGTTGTGTTTATTTGTCCAACTAATTGAAACAAATAACACTCAGCAAAGGATTTTAACCCATTTTTGTCATGGAATAATAAAACAATTACGTTTTTATCGCTTGTAATGCTCTAAGATTACTATGGCTCTACTAACCCAAAATTCATATTTTATTAGGGTAGTAAACTAACGAATAAATTACTAACTTATTTTTCCGTCCGTCTACAGGTTTTCTTACTTAACTTATTGATTAATAGCTATCAAATTATGTCTTAAGTATTTAACCTAAATCTTGTGATAAGAATCCTTAAATTTACCGAGCCTTTTACAAACAGGAGAATTTACAACGTTCAAGGATACAGGTGCATAAAGTGATATGGAACATATTTTAATCTTTCAGCCAAAATTTTGTACATGCAATATAGTACTACCATGTACTACTTAGCGGTAAGTCCAGATTTTTTTTAACCTTTTAAAATGATTTGACCCGTAGTGATTTTTTATTCACTCATGGGGGATGGGAGGTTGATTTTTAAGTATTGTAAATAAAAACACGTTTTCACAGATTTTCTTACGTCAAATATTTTGCGTATACGTTCTATTCAGTCGCAAATGAGATCATACCTTTGTCAATAGTCTGAAAACATCTGAAACAATGCTCGTTATTTTTGTTTGAAAGCACGGAAGAAAGCCCAAATGGACTTCGTACTTGACTTGTTTACTAGAACATTGGCCACGATTGTTCTAGGGTTGTTTAGACATTTCAGAACAACGACCTGTATTGTTGTTTAATATACTGCCTTTGTCGTTTTCGACCTGAATATTATGTCTGTGAAGTCACAGTTGTAACATTCCATCATAACATCCCAGGGGAGCTCACTCCAGAACTCCAGCGAAAATGCGTGGTACTTAGGAGAGCTCGTATCATAGTCGTCCCGCTTGTAAGCGTTGTGTCTGGTGACCGCTGTTGTTGGTGACCGCAGATGGTACGATACACAGAATGATGCTGCTGCCCATCCTCCGGTTTGTATGCTCTTAGTCGCCTCTTACGACACCCACGGTTAGATATGGGTTTGGTACTATTCTTTGCATGTACCACACGGTCGAATGTCAGAAAATTTTACTTATCCTTTATCATAGAGGCTTTATAAAATTGGTGTGACAACTTTTAAGGGCTTATTCAAGGAGCTAAATGCAACAACTGTTAATCCACGATTTTTTGAAATTGGCTGAAAAAATCGACTCTCCTCACAGAATGAAGCTGATCAGTCCAATTTTTATGAAAAGTCCAAACTTTTTTTTGCCAATTTATAAAAGTTGTAGAACAAAAAATGCTGCATTTAGCCTTCAGAATATGCTTTTAAAAGTTCCTCGCTTATTTTCGCCAAAATTGGAGCTAAACCAATTCTGAAAGTTATATTAAGAAATTAAGTATAATCGTAGAGTGTTCTTCTTCGTGTCAATGTACAAATACCATCACGTAGGATCAAATACTTTCCTCCCAAAACTTCCCACTTCCCACTTCCCACTTCTACGGCTCTATCTGACGCCTCACGCAGGTCCTCGCCAGTGCAGGTGGAGGGGCACAGTGGACAAGAGAGCAAGTGCGCCATGTTCTGAGAGTATAATTGATAGTAGTTTTATTTTTATTATTTTTATATCTCAATCAATTAAAAACGAAAAGTTTTTGGTCATCTTCTGTTGGTCTAAAAATCGCTTAGCAAGAATATACGTGACAGTATCAAACACTATGTATCAAAAGTTCCTGCCGATTTTTTTGTTCTTTATAGGAAGCCCTTATGCTTAAGTGCGTGTTTGGAATTTGACTGTTTCGATATTGTTAAAAATGATTTCCCAGAATAAATAAGGAAGCAAAAATATAAGCATCGCTCTCATGCTTTCGTTCGCAACTTAATTAAGTAGTAATCCAGTAGCTCATACGATGGCTCATACTTTTGCGTCCGTCAACCTCTAATCTTATAACACGAACAAATTGACTCTCTCCAGTTACACGGGACTTCACTTAGAAACAGTATGAAGAAGGAACTGTAGGTACTAATTTACTACTTACTTACTCACATATTTCTTCTGTAACATCTGAGAGATAACGACAGCTTCCAGACAGGATCAATTTTCTTACCACTGTAGAAAAAGTAGATTGTACCACAAGGCTGTAAAATAATATTTTTAAGGCGAGGGCGCTATTTTGAATCCAGAGCGAAGTGAAAGATTCTTGAGTAGAATCCCGAGCATGGCGAGGAATTCCAGAGTAGAATCCTGAACGTAGCGAGGGATTCAATAGGTCGCCCAAGGTAAAAATATTTTTGAAGCCGCGTAATTACACTCTACTTTTCATCTCCCTCCATGAGAAAAGAATAGGAGGCTCATTGAGACACACACTCGTCAATAATTTTTAATATAAAATACCATTACAATGTTATTACTTGATGAAACAATACTAAAAATCATATTAAGTATTATTTGTAACAACTGAAAATGTTATTGACATTTTTGTATCAATTAGGAACAGAACCTCTTTGGTTGGTAGTATTGTTTACATCTAAAGCATATTTCTTATTTGATATTCATACTCGTAGTAATTTTAATAGTACAACCGGCCAGTATCATTTTTCATACATTATTTTGGTTTGACCTCTATGGTTAACCTAAAATATCCCTATGGTGGACCTAAATTCTAATTTTAAATCCCATTTTTACCCGCTACGAAAGGCTCTTGGAGAAAAGACCTATTTTGTTCGCCTTTTTTGACAAACCGTTCAGCGATTTTCGAATAGATGGGATGAAAAAATAAAAAATTACTGCATTGAATCTGGCTTGTAAAGTTGTGATTTTCAAACATACTCATCTGTGAAACATATTCAATGAATTTACAAATATTATTCTAGTTAGTATCCATCAAGTAATATGTGAATCTACCTAAACACAGTGTGTACAAAACAAGTCAATGGCAAAAACTGTAAGCGCATGATCAGTCACAGTCAACTAGCGCCCCCATCAGTAAAAAACATATTACTCGCTAAATACAAAACTTATCAAAAATCTGTCTTACAAAATTAAAGTAAAAGTACCCTAGTTTATTTAAAACTTATCAATCCTGATAAATATAGTTCACTGTAGTTACAGATACAAAAACTGCTAAAAGTGGCCGTTTTTCGCACTTTTTGTATGTGTATCTACAGTGAATTATATTTTTCAGGATTTATATGTTCTTACTAAAACTAGGGTACCATTGCTTTAATTTTGTAAGACAGATTTTCGATAAGTTTTGTATTTAGCGAGTAATATTTTTTAACTGATTGGGGCGCTAGTTGGCTGGGGGTAAACTCTTAATAACTTTCAGTGACTAAAACTTTCAGGAAATTAAAGAGAAAATCGGTCTCTCGCTTCATACAAATCTGCAAACTAATTAGGCGAATTTCTTTTTCATTTCCTGAAGTTTTATTCACTAACGGTTGTTCAGTTACGTTGACTGATCACGCTTTCAGTTTTTGCCAACCTTTCCCTTTATATTGGATATTCGACCCGTAGAATATTGATAGTTTTAAGAAGTGTTAAGTAATGCCTAATAGGTTAACACTGATGCAACATATAAGTTTGTTTTATAGTAATTGTTTCACTCAAACAGAATTCAATACAATAATAAAAAAGGAATATAGGTAATATAAAATTTCAAAACTATTAAGAACCGTTTAAAATAAAAAACAATATAAAGCACATTTTTCTTAGTTTATAACTAAATAATAGATAAAATACGAAAAAAGGTTTGACTTTGCATAGAAATTGTGTCAAATGATTCTTGGTTAGCTCATTTTTGTTTGCAAAGTTTTAATTATTCGACCTAGGCACAGATTAAATAATAGTACCATATGTTCCTTAGAACAGTTGTTCTAGGCAAATGCGACACTACCAACTGGTAGTCACAATATGCTTGTAGAGCAGAGTACAGTATTGACTGTCTGCTCCAAATTTCGAAAACTAGCCCACCAAACTTTACACAGTCCCCATCGCAGGTAAACTCAAATAGTTCTCGAAAGGAAAGAGGAAATAGGTTACCCACTCGAACGAACAATCAGTTGTCCGTTTTTACTGCTCAGTGTAAACTTGGCGTTACTCGTGCTGAAAAAACCTGACTCGGGCACGTTGACCGACCTGAATCCGTTTATTGCAGTGAAGCTGTACAAAGTTACTGGATTCTGGCACAATTCTGGTGCGAACGTTAGATGGGGGTGAACGTAAGGTGGCAGCAAAATTACAGATAGGCTTGTGGGAATAATTTATAACAAAAATTATAGGAATTTATTATTCAAATGTTTTTCTTAGAAATCATAAAAAAGAAAAAAAAAATATCAGCCGATATTTTTCAACAAAAATGTTTGAAGCAGCAAATTTTTGTATTATTTTAGTATAGTCGTGGTTTTCTCCTATAGTTAAAGTTGTTTGTAGCCATTAGGATTAAATCTAGATTTACAATATTTACGGCACACACATCAAATATAAACTCTACACTAAAGCTTGTAATATCATGTAGCTCAGTGGGCGCTATGGGCGGTGGTGACCACTTACCATCAGGTGGCTCACAAGCTCGCTTGATCACTTGTTACATTAAAAAAAGGTTATTCACTTATTCTGGGGACTAAATTTTAAAAAAATATTGACTGTTCTAAAATTGTAAGAAAAAAAAAGTTTTGTTGCATTTACCCTCCAGAATAAAATTAACTAACACCTGGCACCTTATTACCATGCAGAGAGCGTGACGTGCTCCCACAATGTCGATGATTATCTGGTAGAATGCCAAACAGAGAATAACTAGTCAAACGGGGAATCGGAAGATAAGTCCAAAATTGTGCTGAACCTAAACCAAAGATAGATATTGTTTAAAAAAATATATATAATTTTATTAAAATTATAATATATTTAAAAATTCTTTGTCCAATAAAAACACTAACACATCTGTAGTTTTCTAACATCGCTCTGAAGATCTGAAACCTTTGTTTTAGTTGAGATTAAAAGAAAGTAGGACGCGCTGTTTATAGATGATAGTAACAATCAACTTTCATTGCATATTACTTAGATGCTCTCGTATTAGATGTCTTTATGTATGTGTAGTTAAATGCTACTTTCTTTTAATGTTAGTGTATACAGTGTACACTTTTTTATATTTACACGATTCGAGTTGAAGTATTGCGCCGAAGCTGAAACGGAATATCAACAAATGCTTGGCTATAGCAAAACCAGATGGCTTCCCCTTATGCCTGCATTGGAAAGGGTTTTAAAAATGTATCAGCCATTTAAAAACTACTTATTGAGCATTGAAAAATGTCCCTTGTTACTAAAAAAACGTTTTTGAAGATCCCATATCTGAATTGTGGCTATATTTTTTACACGCTCAGTCAGCAAGTTTTCATCAAACTGTATTGAAACTTGAAGGTCAGACTGTATCGGCAATTGAAGCTGCAAAAGAAATCAATCAACTAAAAGACAATTTGACTCAGAAACAGACCAATCAGTTTCTCAGTCCGTCAATTATTAATGGTGAAATCAAAAGATAATGGTAGTGATATAGATGAAAAGTTTGGAAAAAGACGGCTACAGAATTTAATAAAACAAGCCGCGAATATCTAGAGTAGTGGACTTGTTTTCTTACCAAAGAAATGGAGATATTTTATTGGGCAGATTTAAAAAAAAGTCCCCGCATGGGAAGACGTTCAAAAATCTCTGGATGTATCGATTGAAAAGGAATATATTGCCTGTAATAAAGATACAGAAATTTTTACGAATTTTCATTAATTTCTAACTATATTACATCGCAATTGAATAATCTATATGTTACCATGGAAACTCGTTGGGTGGAAGTATTCAAATATTTTTACACCAACAATCTTCAGCATGAAAACTTTTCAGTTTTAATTGAATATATTTTATTTTTGCCTGCTACAAATGCTCCAGTAGAAAGAGTATTTTCTATGATGTACAAATTGTGGACATCTGAAAAAACCCAGTTACAAATTCCAGTTCTAAGGGCGATAAATATAACAAATCTAACGATGAAATCGGACGACATTTAAGACGAACAATTTTCGAACCTTTAATTTTATATATGAAACTAAAAATAAAAACTTTTTTATGCTTAAATTGATAACCTTGAAGTCAACTTTCAAACATAATACAACGAAAAAAAATAGCATTAGAATTATAGGAATTATGATCTCATTAATCTGTAAGAAAATTTCGGCAATTTCATAGGTAAAGACCTATTATAAAAAAAAAAACGTTCCAAGAGATTTTTTTTAATGTTAAAAGTGAGTAAACGAGGAGGTGGGCCGCCTGATGGTAAGTGGTCTCCACCGCCCATAGCACTCAATGTCTTATTTGTGTCTTGACGCTAATAAGACAGCAAAGCGCTAATAAGGCAGCAAATTTGTTCCTCTGAAAAACATAAACATAACTAAACATTTTAGATATATGTAGGCATATTACTTACTACCAGCACCTCATTAGTCCGAGTGAAGACTCCTTGGTCGTGGCTTCTGGAATAGAGTTTCAGCTAAGTAATTGTAGACTAGACAGCTGTTGCTCTGACAAAGTGCCGATGTCAAAGAACACGTCACAAAAATCTAGCTCCCAGACACAGAAAAATAAGGGTACTTAGAAGGAGGATTAAAGAAATAATTCGTCACAAGGTAGCGAAGGCGTCGTTCTATGGATTTGACAGGTTATTTTGAATATTTCCTAGTGATCATTGATAATTTGACATAAAAAATTGGGACATGTTGGCAGATGTCATCCCATAGTAAAATAAATTAGCAAGGTATCTATTCCGAGCGAAGCAAGGAGGTCCGAAATCTTTGCTCCCAGATTAGTAAGTATAGTACAGAAGATCTAGCTTGGAAAAGATTGGTGCAAGTTCTATGTTATCCGCAAATTGTTATTACATTCCAGAAAAATCATAATAATGATTCAGTGTAGAATTAGCAAATAATAGTACCTCGAACTTGAGTAATAACAGCTACATTAGGTACTGATGTTCCTACAAAATTATACCTGGACCCACTATAGATAGGGAGCTCGCAGACATTTCGCTATATAATTTGCACGTATTTCATATCGCTGGACTATTGGCCTCCTGCGCCGATATATATATTTTTTAATTTGTAACTTATAAGCTACCTAATTTTTTATAAATAAATATTATTATTATGACATGATAGGCGAGCAGCCGACGGCTGATGTGCCTATATCTCAACTGGTGTGTCACGTTATTAATCGTGACCTTACAAACTCTGGCCGATCGTTGCATATTATGTGTTACAAGCAGTGATTCTCCTTATGATAAAAAATATTTCGACTACCCATAATACAAAGGTATGGATGGAGTCGAAAATCTGTTTTCGAGTAAAAATTTTTTTTTCTTCGGTAATGTTGCTTGTTTTCATGAGTAGAACCACTGGGCTTCGGGAGCGAATCATCCAATGAAAATTCACGCTGTATAAGAAAGACTTGATTATACTCGTAGCATTTTGCTACGGAATGCTACAGGGGCTACACTACAACCTTGCTACAAGTTTACTACCTATGAAGCCTAACGTTTGTATTTTTATGCTAGTCGATCATCAAGTCGGCTTCTGGATCTTTTTTGTTAGTTACTCTTAGGACCGTACCAATTTTCTGCTACATTTATTTTTAAAACATATAACAACTACCTACTTTTCTTATGAATCAAAGGTACAATAGACGACAGTGCGACTCTAGCCCGTACGTCTCTTGAAATAAGAACGGTACAAACAGTTTCACGATCTGAATGCACAGTTTCAGCACAGAAGCCCATCTCTTTACTGTGGTTTCAGTGTTTATCCTAACATCTGGTATAAACTCATCACGCGGACGGAGAGCCAAGTCAGAGGAAATCGATACACAAACATACTTGCATAAAAATAATAATAATTAAATAAGGAAAACTTATGGTGAAAAATTAAAAATACATCATTTATGCTTATTTTTTTATAGCTATTTAACTATCAGTTTCAAGAATATTTAACTTAATACCAACAAAAAAATTCGACAACTCCAAATTTAATTTTAAATTGATCTATATGTAGGTATGGTAACAGAAAAAGATAATCGCACGTTTTCAAAGTTACCCAGTAGAATAACTCACGTTTCTCAAATCACCTTAACCAATCTAATGAATACGTAAACACAAATTGTTATTTAAAAAAGCCTTAGACGGAAACGTTCGGAAATGGAGGCTTTTTATTATTTCCGTTTGACCTAAAACGATGGCGGATCGGTAACTTATAAACATTGGGAACAGTTACATTTCAACACATTTTGGTTTGACCGCGATGTTCGGAGAGTCGGAACGACTTCTGATTTCATATTGCTGGAAGTTCCTCATTTAGAATCATATCATGATTATTTAATTTCCTTAAGACATATAAGTTTTTCTCGAGAGCTTGTGTGCTGGTGAGCTGTAGTCATGAATGGTAATGGAACGTCAAAGAGGAACGTCACCAGGAGATCCGCAGAAGAACGAAAGACCGACATTAGGTCTGAAAACTTCATCAGCCAAACTTAAGTAGCAGTGGGCAATAGTGGGCATGGTACTTTGTTCGAATATCCGATGGCCAATGAGATGGATACTAAAGTAACAACGTATTGTGGGCAGGCTCTAGTAGGTGTCACGAGGTGGTCCGACGATCTGGTTAAGATTGCAGGAAGCTGGGTAACCGGGGAAGGTAGCGTTACACCCCGAGACTACATACAACGGGCGCGAATTTGAAATTTGAAATGGGAAGGTCGCGTAGGCCCACATATTAAGTACAAAAGACTCTCAGCAGGACCACGCCAATGGCGTGGGCGAATGCGTGCGGGGGTGCGGGGTGAAGAGTGTCCGTTCCGTATGATACTCGTAGCACTATTACTTTATTCTGTGGTAGCGTATAACCGGTTTTCGTGGAGATATTTACGGGAGACTGTCTGTCTGTGTATGTCTTAGCGGAGATATCTTGCGGAGGTAAAATTAATGTTATTTTGTCGCGCGTCTTCGCTATAAATAATTTACTTTTTTTATTTTCTGAGAAAACTTGTTAGTTTTAAACGTCTTTAGGGCATAAGTAATTTTCAGTTTTCAATATTTTCTTAGTAGGTAAGTTTGCATGTATGTATGTTATTGTAGCTCTGTTTCAATTAAAAATCAAGGGAACTTGTTTCGGTATTGTATAGAAAGAGACAGGTCTAGACTACAGAGACAGAAGAATAATATATAAACTTTATAAAGAACAAGAAACAACAATAGAAGTAGGAGAGGAAAAAGGTACAGCTAAGATACGACAAGGAGTTAGACAAGGGTGTCCACTCTCACCACTAATATTCAATATTTTTATAGAATGCGCAATAAAGAAAATAAATGATTCTGAAAAAGGGGGCATCAAAATTAACGGGAAAAATATACAATTTATAAGATTTGCTGATGACATTGCTGCAGTAGCTGAGAACACATTACAATTGGAAGAATTAGTTACAGAAATGGACGTGATATTTAAAGAATTTGGGCTTAAAAAAAACAGTAAGAAAACAAAAAAGTTAACAGTTTCGAAAAAACCAGCAACAAACGACACAATAATTCATCTTAATAATGTCCCAATAGAATCGGTGAAACAATTCAGATATTTAGGCAGTTTAATTACTAATGACTCCAGATGCACTCCTGAAGTTGTTTCTAGAATTGCAATGGCCAAAGCAGCTTTTAACAACAAAAAACACCTTTTAAAAGCTAAAATCTCTAGAAGTGTTCGGAAACGACTGATAAAAGTGTACATCTGGAGCATTGCATTATATGGTTGTGAGACGTGGACTCTAACACAAAGAGATAGAGAGAGGTTAGAAGCGTTTGAGATGTGGTGTTGGAGGAGAATGGAAGGGATCAGTTGGACAGAGAAAAAGACAAACGAGGAAGTTCTAGATTTGGTTAAAGAGAAGAGGGACGATGGTCGGACACCTGATAAGACATGACACTTTCATAAAGAATATTATTGAAGGAAAAGTAGAGGGCAGAAGAGGAAGAGGAAGACCAAGACGCACTTATTTTGACCAAATAAAAGAGAGGGTAAACGTCGAGTCTTATCAGGATGTCAAATCATTGGCAGAGGACAGAGAGAAATGGAGATTGCTCCACCGACAAGAGCGCGGCTCTTAAATATGAGAAGAAGAAGAATAGAATCTATAATAAATAATAATAATATTTTTTTAGGTTTCTAGTAAATAATGTTTTATTTCAGAACTACTAATTACCTACCGTGAAAAGATCGAAAAATCACAACCTTAGCCGGAATCCACGTCTTGTTTGTTTATCTCATTGACGTAAGAAAAACGCTGCGTAGTTTCCAAAATCTTTGGTTTATCTGGTGTTGACTTTTTGCCTGAAAATTGGTTTTCATAATGTTCTCTCATCATCACATAAAAGCACAAAAGTACTACACAACCAAGTACACAACATGCATCCTAAGTCATGGCGGGAAACAATCACATTTAGTTTCTCAAGATATCAACTCTCCAGTACTGCTGCTATCCTGGTAGGTTTTGTGACGTAAAACGTGACGTGATGCTTGGGGCGGCGGCGCTGTCTGGCAGTCTCCGCTCCGATCCAACTATCCGACTTTGCTGTATCAGCAGTTTGACTGTATTATAATAATCTAAGATGTAGACAGACATTTTCATCCCATCGATTCGAAAATAGCAGATGGGTTCGTTAAAAAAGGCGAACAAAATAACAGTTTTCTCCTAGACTTTCGTAGCGGGTAAAAATGGGATTTAAAAATTCAAATATTAATATTCGTCCAGTAATAAACGACCATGGAAGTCGTATTAAAATATTCTAGAAAAAATATACTGGCTAGTGGGACTATCCTATCCCACTAATATTTATAAACGCGAAAGTTTGTAAGTATGGATGGATAGTTTGATGTTGAAGAGAAACCACTCTTTCACGTAAAAACTTCTGAATGGATTTAATGAAACTTTAAAATAATATAGTTTATACATCAGAATAACACATAGGCTACAATTTATAAACCTGCGCTGACGAAGTCGCGGGCACCAGCTATCTTTATAGAACATTAATTAATTTCAAATTAAATTTAATAAATAAAATTTCAAAATGCAAGTGCGCTATTTTGGATATTACAGCCGAGGCTCAGAAATTGCAGCCCGAGCCGCAGGCGAGGGCGTAATGGAGCCGAGGGTGTAATTACTAACGCGCACGAGCTTTTTACGACATTTTTCAACACATTTGCGAATAAAAACAAATCAAATTGGTTACCTTTAAAATACTAAACTTTGCTAACCTTACGTCCACCGCACGTCCACCGGAACATTTTGTCGGCTGCATATGGTCATGCTTCCCTTTAATTTTACCAAATTTCAAAATTGTATTTCGTTTATGAGTATTTTAGACGGTTCAGGATCAGTTTTTCATATGTAGAAGTCGACACTATTAGAAATAATTACAATAATAAACACGACAAATATTTGTAAAATGGCGCGCATTCTTTCTTTTTCAGCGGTCACAGATTATACGTCGCGTGAGGAGTCCCCAAAACATTACCATGTTAGCTTACACCATCAATCTTTTATCAATTATTAGTCAATCTAGTAACCAAGCTATAAAAAAAGTAATTGTCACACGGTACCCAAACATCCTATTTCATTTACCTTGAAATAAATTATCAAAAATTGAATATCTTGTTACGTAAATGACAAATTTATTGTTAATTAGTTAATTAATATAAATAATTTCATAAAATCAACATTAATTTATGATATTTTCTCGAAGTCAGCTTGAAAATTTTAGTAACATAATGAGCATAAAAACTCCTTGCTCTTGGCCGATTAAAAAAAAAACAAAAATAAAACACTAGTTCAGTAATATTATAACAAAAACACGCGTTTAATAAGCTGGATTATGGACCTTAATACAGTGCAAATAGAGCTGTTTTATGAGCAAATGTGTTGAAAAATATTAAATATATTAAAGGTTAAACTGAGTGAATGATTGACTGACTGACTGACCGAGGAATCAACTACTACTTATTATTACTTTTTACGGCAGAAGAACAGAGTTGCGTGCGAGGCTTGATTTTTTGACAAGTTATGTTTTTGATGGCATATTATTTGGTTCAGTGTGGTTGTTGCTATTACGTATATTAATAAAATTGCGCTTGAGAATGCCTACTAAATAATTTTCAACGTCTGAAAATCCCTGTATAAAAATTTCCCCAACATCCCTTCAGCGTCACCGTATCATGTACTAGGCTCGCAGAGCTGCTGAGAACGTGATAAACCGGTATCGGAAAATGTACCGGTAATTTCCCGGCACTTTCCCGATCGGGAGCATGCGCTGAAAGCTTATGCGCTGCGCTGGTTTTCCCTGTTTTTAATAATAGGGCTGTACAATACTGTACATGTTTTAAACGTCTTTAGTCAAACTATGATTTCATTTTGTTTGATAGATACGTAGGTAAACGTATACTTTGTGTAGATCTGACTTAATTTGTTAATCTGTAAACAATTTTGTACTCGTTTCTTTTATAGTGTATTTTTTTTTAATTTATTATCAGCGATTCCTAGCCTGGCACTAAGAGGAAAATCTAACGTTGCTTTAAGCTCAATTTGAATATATAAATTTTATTTTTATTTTACGATTTATACATTTGGGGAGCTTACAGCTACATTCACAATATGTTAAAAAATATATGCAGATAAAGGCCAATGAGAAGCTTCCACATATAGACATAAAACTAATCTAAACGTAAGGTAAGTAACCAAGTAGTAAAAAAAATACTAGATTAGTACATTTATGATTTAGTTTACATTTGATTGGTACAAACACCGCAATCTGGTTTCACTACGGCGCGTAGGCCGTAGCAAATGTAGCCTTCTAGACCTGGCACAACTTTTATATGTTTACTCGACGCGCATTGTGCATGATGTTTCCAGTAGGTATCGTTACGCTAGTAACATATATAAGATCATTGTAGGTATCGATGCCGATTTCACTTTTCATTTCCACCACAGAACCAGCCTTAGCTCATCCGAAACCCCCGGTCGTTGAACCGCCCCGCCCCAGGCCAGCCACCCCTGCATTGCATCCACCACCTTACCCCTCATGAACGCCTATTACTCGAGGTCGCGGCGCGGGGAGATTTTTCCGCGAAAACACAATTTTTTCGCGGAAAAATAAGAGTGTGCAAAAGTGAGAGTGCAAATCGAAGATTTTGAAAACCCACGACGGAGCGCGCGGGGCCGAAACCCGAGCGAAGCGTTGACCGAAATAAAAATTAGGATAAATTCAAATATGTTCTTCATAACTTGTATGGTGTCTGATAGATCTGAAAATATAAAAAAAATATTATTCACTGAATATAAAACTTATCGCAAATCCGGTCAAACAGGTTGAAGTAAAAGTACCTTTGTTTCCTTAGAACCTTTCATTTCTCTAAAACACAGGCGGCGCGTACTAAAATACAGGCATACTCAGTCAGCGAAACTGAACAAATTTCCCAAAGAAACATTTTTGGGAAATGTAAATTTCCATTCTAACTATTCGATCACAGTGAGCAATTTGTATGAAAAGGTAAACTTTTTTTTTGTTTCTAATAAATGTTTCGTTGGAAAAGTAGTTCAGTTTCATTGACTGAGCACGTCCACGGTATAATTCACGGTAGTTCCAGATACAAAAATTGCGAAAAGCTGCCACTTTTAGCGGTTTTTGTATCTGTAACTACAGAATTTACAAAAAAAACTTTATTTTACTGAGTTGATAGATTCTAATTTAAACTAGGGTATATTTTGTTTACTTTTGTATTTAGCGATTATAAGGGCTTTCCTGCAGTCAACTAGCGCCCCCATTAGTTAAAAAAATATTACTCGCTAAATACAAAACTTATCGAAAATCTGTCATACCAGATTGAAGTAAAAGTACCCTAGTTTATTTAGAACCTATTACGGACACAAAAACTGCTAAAAGTAGGGTTTTCGCACTTTTTGCATCTGTAACTACAGTGATATTTTTCAGGATTGATAGGTTCTAAATAAACGACAAGTTTTCGATAAGTTTTGTATTTAGCGAGTAATATTTTTTTAACTGATGGGGGCGCTACTTGACTGCAGGAAAGCCCTTAATAAGTTTTTTAAGTGATGGGGGCGCTAGTGGACGGCGGGTAGCCTCTAATAGTAGATTGTTAGCATCTTAGTTCACAGGGTGGGTAGCGCGCTTTGCTGTTTTATTAGTGTCAAATTATTTCACTAATAAGACAGTGGGTGTCAGTAGGTGGCTGTGGTGATCACTTAACATCAGGTGGCCCACCTGCTCGTTTGCCCAATTGTGACATAAAAATAACAGCTATGATCAACATTGATCAATTTGTGAGGCGGCGCAGACCATGTTATGTACGAACCACATCATTGACCATCATGTCGAAAAACGACAAAAAAAATTGACCTTTCCATACACACTCGTTAGAGACTGTGACAGATTTTGTACGACAAATCTAAAAAAAACGTTTGACAACTTAGTCATTCATTACGTTCAAAGGTTCATTGCACTTTTTTACTCAATGCAAAAACTCTTAACTAGAACGTGCTAAAACTTTATGAACGTTTATTGTAAAGTTAAGTCTTCACTAAGTGTTTTAGGCAAACGTTTTTGTTTCGGTAATATCGTTGAAATTACCACGATCACCCATCATCATGATGTAAAGAACATCCTTCCGAATACCTACTGAAAGGGTATGTTCAGTCAACGAATCTGAACAACTTACGGTGAATGATGCTTTCAGGAAATGAAAAAAAATCTGCTTCTCCATAGAAAATTGTAAAGTTGATTGGACAGTTTGTATTGAGAGACCGATTTCTTTTTTAATTTCTCCAAAGTTTCAATCACTGAAAGTTGTTTAGTTGCTGTGACTGATTATGCTTCTTCAGTTTTTGGGAAAGCTGTATGTCCCTTGCACCCCATTTATTTGGTATATAATAAATTAATTTATACTAAGTAAATAGTCATAAACATATCAATTATTTGGTACAGAACAAATAAATCTGTATTAAGTAAACACAGGCGTACGGTTTCTTGGCAAAGAAAAGAGCCTAAAGGTTTCAAACGATATGTATTCGAATCAGAAAGATTAATGTTCCGTGGGAGATTCAATGGCTGGAACATATTTTATCCGAAAATAGATCCTGCGCTTAACATATGCGACAGAGCGTCTCTAAAGGTTTGTAAATATCGGATGTTACAATGAAATAAAAATAAAGATATTTTTTTATTCATATCCAATGCAAAGCATTAGACATACTTATCTCTAAAATAGCTTAGGCCTTTGTCGTTTAGTACGGGACAGATGAACGAAATGCATTTTTTATGCAGCGTAGTAAACGGGAACGTTCAGCTGTTTGCCTCAAGTCGCTAAAGTAAGGCCTTCGTTAGAAGCCCATTTCGAATATCAAGAAATATCCATAATCAATTCACAGAGTTAATTTTTTTGCTGGTTGTCATTCTCCCATAATATTTCATACGTTTGGCAGCTGTCAAAAACTCATTCTCAAGATCAAAGATTTTGGACCTCCTTGCTTCGCTCGGAATAGAAACCTTAAATCCATAGAACGACGCCTTTACTAACTTGTGATGAATTATTTCTTTAATCCTCCTTCTGATTACCTTTATTTTTCTGTGCTCTCGACGGCCGCACTATGACAAAAACACACATACCAACAAGCAAGAAACCACAAACATATGAAAAAAAATATTAAATTTTTCGTGACCGTACACATTCAAAATTAACCAGCATCAGAGACTTTTACCCACAGATCTTTTACCCATATAGACTTAATCATGTAAACATACCTTTCCGCAAAAACAGACCATCTTTTGATGTCGTCATCTCAGGAATCAAGTGAATAAAGAGGTGGCTAAACATTATCTAGATACGTACCAACATCATATAAGTTACATATATGTGCTAGGAAAAATAGGCGATTGAAAAATTTTTGGAGTGGTCAAATTCCGTGCCGAGAAAGTCTTTGACTTGACTTCCTTCGCTTCCTCTACCTTCATCAACCCATTCCAGCTATTACAGCAGCAGATGAAATGGAAGTAAACTGATGTCTAATACTTTATTAATTATGTGACTCAGTAAAATTAGTATGGATATTAAGCACCCTGTATAAGTTTCAAAGTTGTATTGTTTTAGGACGTTGACCTGATTTGACATATTGCCCAAAACGGGATTTATGGTTTGTGACACAAGAAAGTGTTGAATCCATACTAATATTATAAATGCGAAAGTAACTCTGTCTGTCTGTCTGTCTGTCTGTTTGTTTGTTGCTCTTTCACGCCTAAACGGCTGAACGGATTTTGATGAAATTTGGTATGGTGATAGATGGTAACTTGGAGACGGACATAGGCTACTTTTTACCCCGGGAAAATATCTCATTCCCGTGGGAATCTACACATACAATAATACTCTAGCGGGGTTGTATCTGCTACAGCACACCGAAACTACTTAACCGATTTTGATGGGACTTTTTTATTCAACTAAGTATCGCTGATTACGAAAACTACTACAATTTTGAAATCCAACGTGGTAGACGTAAACTACCATTATCCCCTGGGGATAAGGTTAAGGTGCGATAGGGTTGAAATGTCTAAAAATCAATATGGGTGTCGTTTGTAAGGTTTATCGAGCCGCTGATTACAAAAACTACAACAATTTTGAAATCCAACATGGTGGACGTGAAATGCTATCATCCCTTGGGGATGAGGTTGGGGTGCGATAGAGTTGATATGTCTAAAAATCAATATGGGTGTCGTTCGTATGGTTTATCGGGTCGCTGATTACGAAAACTACAATGATTTTGAAATCCAACGTGGTGGACGTGAAATACCACCACCCCTGGGATGGGGTTGGGATTCGATAGGTTTGAAATGTCTAAAAATCAATATGAGTGTCAGTTGTATGTTTATATAAGGATAGGGATAGCGGTTAAGATGGCGTTAGGGGTAGAAGCAGGGATAGGGGTAGGGTCAGGGATAGGGAGAGGGAGAGGGGGAGGGATAGGGAGAGAGTGTAAGGGAGGGGAAAATGAGGGGAGAGAAAGGGGGAGGGAGGGGTAGAGGGCGTGGGAGGGGGTAGAGGGAGGGAGAGGGGGAAGGGGAGGATGAGTGAGAGGAAGGGGGAAAGGGAGGGGAATGGGAGGAGGGCGAGGGGGGAAAGGGAGGGTGATGGGGAGAGGGGAAGGCGGGAAATGGAGGGGGAAGGAAGGGTGAGGGGGGGAAGAGGGAGGGGCGAGGGAGAGGAAGAGAGAGTGGGAGAGGGTGAGGGAGGGGGAGTGGGAATGTAGGGGGGGGGATACAAAAGGATAGATAGGGAGGAATAGGGAACTTTTTTACTTTTATGAATACCTCCTCGCTACCCATTCACTTCACTCCCTTTATTGCCTTCTTTTTTAAGTTCGCCTGTAACGGTTGACAATGAAAATTCCGCAGTACCTACCAGTTAAATAAAATCAAAAGATAATTAAGTTTGTAGTGAGATGCATTTATTCAACTTGGATAAGTACAAATGCATCTTTTACGTAGGGATCAAGAAGGATAAGCGCTCCGTAAAATATGTTTCAATTAAGTTCGAGTTCTGTTTTTTTATAAAATCTACGCGGACGAAGTCGCGGGTAACAGCTAGTAATATATATGCCAGAATATTAAGGTGTATTCTACGAGTACTAGGATGCTTTACTGGCTAGTATAATTAGGCTCTTACACAGGGATATTTTTGGATCTCTGGCCGAGTAATTATTCATATGTCGAAAAACTGAACAACTTTTCCCACGGTACTTGTGTCGAAATACGAAAAGTTGTGCCACGGAAAAAAATATTTCAACTACCCATAGAGACTGCGTCAGCTGATTGGGCATTTTGTGGGAGGTCAAATTTTTTTTCTTTTTTAGGGTTCTGTGCCGAAAGGGTGAAAACGGGACCCTATTAATATGTCTCCGATGTCTGCCTGTCTGTCAGCGGGAGTAGACAGTTGAAATTGATCTTCCTTTACGGTAAAAATGCACACATGAGTGGAAGGTACCTCTATCTATACTATTTTTGCTCCCGGATAGCTGAAAAAAAAAATCGCTACGCACACATGCGCACAGATTCACCTGTCTATGCGATGCGTTCTATGGCGGGTATCGGCGGATATCGATCGCTTCGGAAGAACTCTACATGGATTCTGCTCGCCTGGTACTTCCCGATCGGCTCTCCATTATCGACGATTGCCGATATTCGACCGATTGATTGGTCTGGCGGGCGAGGTTTTCGGTTGGACGATTTTGTTTCGATAAATAATGATTGGTGGATAGAATAATTACATAGTGCATCATCATAACATCCCATGAACGTCCACTACAGGACAGGGAGCTCCCTCCAGAATTCCAGCTTTTGCTGAAAAAAAAAGTGGAGGGGAAGTACCATAGTCACTTCGCTTGTTAGCGTTACGGCTGGCACCATGGACCGCGGTTGTAGCTGACCGCAGTAAGTAAGATGTAGAAAATAAAGGAGGATGCTGCTGCCCATCCTCCAGTTAACCCTTAGTCGCCTCTTACTTAGTTGGTACTATTCTTTGCCGGCACCACACGGGAGTTTTTAGTATTTGTTGTTATTCACGATAAACATACCAATGTTCACAGACAAGTGTCGGAGGCATATTCCTATGGTCCCGTTTTTCACCCTTTGGGCACGGGACCCTAAAAGGTTCATTCTGTGCAACGTGATTTTAGGTCGGATTATTTTTAGTTCCCGTTTAAAATGTAACGTATAACACTTTAGTATGGAAAATCGCAAATTCTTTTTCGAATATTTACTTCTATTTATTAGGGTAAACGAATCAATGTGTCCTATAACCTTAGATTATGAATAACGATGCCTATAACCATATAATATTTTTTTTATATTGGGAGACATTTTGGAGTTATTGTACTGCATTGAACAGACATACTTACTACAGGCGTTTGAAGGATACACAAAAATTATTACCTACATAAACAGTTTAAAAATGATTGATAGATGAGAAGTCCGCATTAAGTTACTCGTAATAACATAATA
Source organism: Athrips mouffetella (assembly GCA_947532105.1). Lineage (NCBI taxonomy): Eukaryota > Metazoa > Arthropoda > Insecta > Lepidoptera > Gelechiidae > Athrips > Athrips mouffetella. The sequence continues at coordinate 16,130,757 of OX383977.1, forward strand.
AATATAACAAGAATAAATAAAGTCAAATATCTAATTCTCAAATTATGTTATTACTTTTATTCTATACCAATCTACTATTATTTTCTTTACCCACTTTCGATCAGGCGGCCATTTTTCCAATAGGTTCCAGACTAGGCAACTAGGCCCGCCAATAAATCGCCAACAATTTATCTCGGCTGTGTAACCGCGTTTCTTAGGTGATTTACTGACCTGCAGGCCATATTGTTTAGGTTATACGACTTTTATAGAGCTGGTAGCGATTAACGCGATTGTAGGTCACCATAGTAAGGGTGATGAAGGACAAATTTCTATATGATTTGCTCATGTCTGCCTCTTTGAGTGATGGTAAGGAGCATCCTCTAGAAGATACAAAAAATATTGGCGGACATCCACACCCCTGCGTTTTTGAGGAATTAAGTTTTAACTATTTTGAAATTTGACAATGAAACGTACACCTGGCAGACTATGACTATCTGATTAAATACTATTTATAAAACCTTAGAAAAATAGTCTGCCACCATAATAGCCCTGCGTCATAAAGTTACAGCTCTTCAAAATGCATAAATTCACTTCTTCGTCCCGTGATAATGCAGAGCCCTGCATGTCTGCCTCTTCGATTTTCTACATCTTCAGAAGTATTTTAAACAGGAGCCACAATGGCAGGCCAAAAAAACATTATTTAGTATCTTATTTTCATTTTTTTTTTGCTTTAACTCAAAAACACAGCGACGCACAGAAAAACTTGTAAGGACCAAATCGATTCGAATTGAGCTGATCTATCATCCCTATTAATATGAATCATGAGCAAATCATATACCCAAATTGCAGCCAGCACCCTAACTATAAGGTGTGAGACCGCTCACCACCACCACTCACCAGCACCCTAACTACCAAGGGTAGTAGAAATTTTTTATTTAGTTAATATGTAAGAAAATAAGTCCAGAAATTATAAATTGCCGTACTGCCGTCAATGCAAAATTTGGTCGTCCGATTGTAAGTAATTTTAAGATCTGCCTCATTCGATATTCTACGAGCCAATTTCATCATTATCATCTCACTAGGAGTCCACTTCTGGACATCGGTAGCAATTTCACACCAAAAATGCATTTTATATCTTGAAAAGAAAAGTATTAATAATCACCATTTTAGCATCGCGGCTGGCACTGTGGACCACCGTGGTTGGTGACCTTATTATGTAAGATGGTACAATACGCAGAAAGACGCTGCAGCCTCTGCCCATCCTCCGGTTCAAAATTCCTTAGTCGCATTTTACGACACCCTTTCTTATCCCGCACACGGACATGTGACTCATTTAGATTTAGAGCTATTTACAAGGAAAACTAGCTACAAGAAAGTGCTAAATGCGTCATGTTAACTACCGTAGTCACGTTGTAGAGCACATCGGATTGCCTCGTTAACTTTAAGGATAATATTTACTACTCTCATTGCCAATGTCTGCAACTAATTTAACATGGTCTTATACAGAACGTTCTTGGCTGAACAACAAAGATTATTCCAAAAATAACATTATCATTCACGCCTTTCTAACCAAGAATTTGTTGGTTTGCTTTATGATTTTATTTTAGAATTTATTTATTATAATCAGGTGATTATTGGAATACCACTTTCTCATAGTCTGGCTGGCTCTCATTTAAAATTATAATTGTAGACAATGACATAGACTTTGTCCGAGCGTGTCATCGAAAGGTAAAGACAATTTGTTTTATTTCACAAGTGGGTGAACAAAATAAAGCCACCGTGAGCCACCTGGTGGTAAGTGGTCACCACCGCCCATTGCACCCACTGTCTTATCAATGGGAATATTTTTCCTTTGGTTGAGTTGTAAGACTTCTTGCCAAATTTCATGAGTCTAGGTTAACGGGAAGTACGAGTAGGTTTGGATTCATGAATGTACGGATATGAGGACATAAAAGCCTTATATTTTGATTGTGTTGTGTAGAAGCTTGATATGTACACGATTTCACATCTTTAACGGTCCATAGACATAGATATTATATTGATCCTTCATCTGTTCGTGAGCAAAGGGTCTAGACAGACAGACGGACGACAAAGTGCACCTATAAGAGTTCCGTTTTTACCTTTTATTTTGAGGTACGGGACTCTAAAACAAACTTAATTAGAGATAATGAAATAGGCACAGCTAGCACAGATAGCGCCAAACTCTGCTCCGTTCTGATGTTGCTTCAAAGAATTTGGACTCCTCGCTTTGCTCAGCTTCGATGTGAATCGTGCCGTGTTCAAAGCTTACTTGAATTTTGGCGAGATTGTAGCTGGTATTTAGCTATGCCCAGGTATCGTAAGGAGTGCCTTGCATTTTTGCTCTCAAATTCTGGGGATCTCCTTGTCCAACAGTAGACTTTTCACGGGATATTATGGTGATCAATGATCATATAGTTGATGTAGTTAAGTTTATTATTATTAATTTGATATACTTGGGTGTTTCCAAGGTCATTAAGATGGAGCTAAGATTTAATTTTTAGTGCAAGCAAAAATAACTTTTGTGGTAACCAGGCAGAAGTGGCGGCAATAGTACAGTCATGAGCAGGCTAAGCTTCACATTCGCAGTGCGACTTTAGGTTCTTCAATGATTAAAATTTCAGGTATGACGTGTTTTTGACTGTGATTCCTGCTCTTACTTTAAATTTCAGAGAAATCGTTGTGTGTAAAAAACTGCATACGTTTTACCATCTGTTCTTATTCTGTCCTAACTTTGAAAAGGGTGTCCTGAAGTAAACTCTTCCTGAATTCATTAAAGAGATTTACTTTAGTACTCGTACATAAACTGTTATTGCCCTGAATCTACTGAAGCGTTTCACATTGTTACGAAGAGTTATGTAGAGTTTTTAAACGTAACTGAACAACTTTCAGCGAATAAGGATTAGAAATAGTGTGATAAGAGAACGTTGTGGCGTAAAAGAAGACGTAGTGACTAAAATTGAGAAAGGGATGCTGAGATGGTTTGGTCATGTAGAGAGGATGAATGAAGGAAGATTGACGAAAGAGATCTACAAGGCGAGAGTGAATGGAAACGTTGAAAGGGGAAGGCCTCGGCGAACGTGCCAGGACCAAATTCAGGACGTTCTGAATAAAGGCCAGGTTAAAAGTACCCTAAACCGACGAGCATGTATGAAAGGATTGATGAAAGTTCAGGAAGCAAGGGAAATATGTCAAGATCGTAGCAGGTGGAGAACTGTGGTCTCTGCCTACCCCGACGGGAACAAGGCGTGATGTTATGTATGTATGTAAAAGATTCAAGGAAAAAAAAATCGGCCTCTCCATACGAAATTGCAAACTTGATTGGACAGTTTGTACTGAGGGGCTGATTTTTTTTTTTCATTTCCTGAAACTTTTATTCGCTGTAAGTTGTTAAGCTACGTTCACTGATCATGCCCTATAAGTATTCGGAAGGCTGTCCCTTACACCCTGTATTTATTTTTGGAACTCCACGATTAGAGACAAGAACATGTCAAGCTTGACAAAATTTACGTTATACCTACCGTCTCAATTTGGTTCATTAGGGGTTCAAGTCGCGGTGAAACTGTCAATCTGAACGTGCACTGCACTGTTCATTTTTACTTTCAAGCGAAGAGCGAAAAAAAAAAGATTTTCAAAATTTCCTAAAAGGTCGGTTGGTCGGTCAGTCTGTCCTTCACGCTTTAACCTAGCGGCTAAACGAATAATCGGATTGACACCATAATTTTAAAATTAAGAGTTTATGCAAATTCATCGAAGGATTTTGAGTGGTTTCCTGCTGGCTCTCATTTTGAAGGTATCTGTCATACCTACAACGAATTCAAATTTGTGCAAAAACTTTTTTAATTAAATTTTTTTTTATTAAAATAAATACTTGGAAATTGAGAAATTAATGACGAAGAAAATTGTTCTACAATTGAATGCCTGTCGTGTGAACAGGATCTCTACTTTTATAATTTTATCTGTACATTGAAGATATTTATTTCAAAAGTAATACGTTGTGCAATTTTGATGCCCCTGAATCCAAATAACATATTTTTGAACTTTTTGTCTGTTTCGAGCATCACACAAAAACTACCGGACCGATTTACATTAAACTTTTTTTATTTTTTTTATTTTACTCTAATAATTCATTTATTATTTTCTTTTTCGTTTAGTTTTAACAATACTTTAACATGCGGACAAAGTCGCGGGCAAAAGCTAGTAATTGAAATTAAAGTATAACCCATTATTAGGGTTCCGTAGTCAAATGCCAAAAAAGGGAACCCTTATGGATTTTTTATGTCTGTCTGTCTTACGTCACAGTCACTTGTTTACGAAACTATAAGAACTATAGTGTTGAAACTTGGTAAGTAGATGTATTCTGTGAACCGCATTAAGATTTTCACACAAAAATAGAAAAAAAACAATAAATTTTAGGGTTCCCCATACTTAGAACTGAAACTCAATTTTTTTTCATCAAACCCATACGTCAAACTCATACCCATCAAAAATGATATTAAGGTTTCTGATAAAAAAAAATTCTAAACATAATAGATTTCGCCAGTGACACTTCAGAAGTGGTAAAATGTGTGTCCCCCCCTTCCCCTGTAACTTCTAAAATAAGAGAATGATAAAACAAAAAAAATATATCATGTACATTACCATGCAAACTGCTGTTTCAGCCGCCTACGCAACCGAGTTTAGCAACCAGTTGCGCAAAAGGATTTTATCTTCTTCCTTGGCAACTAGTTGCGTAAGAAGAATGTTTCTTCCTAATTCGTTCCAGTTGCAAGCTAGGAATTTCCCAAAAAGTCTGGTTGCGATAGGAAAGAACTTTTCTTGTTACGCAACCATCTGTAAGCTATTTTAATGACAATAATTATTAAAATTAATGATTACTGAGGCAACCACGGAACCCTACACTATGCGTGGCCTGACACACACTTGGCCGGTTTTTTTCTATTGTGTTATCTTGCAACTCATTTAATTATTCTGCTGCTTAAATATTTATTGTGCTGGTAAAAAAAATATTTTACTGCGTGAATATAATTATTTTGCGGAACAAGTGTTGCTGGTCCTTATTTATTTCACGTTTGCAAAACGTCACTTTCTCAAAATGTCACGTTTGCAGAATGTCACGATCGCAAAATGTCACGATTGAAAAAGGTCACGTTCGCAAATGGTCATGCGAATGTGTCAGTTTGCGAACGTGACATTTTGAGAAAGTGATGTTTTGCGAACGTGACATTATGCGTCGGGAGGCAAAAAACAATACAAAAAAGTTTACTTTGAACAGTTGCGTACAAAGAAAACAATTTCCTTACTCGTAGCTGGTTGCGTAACTCGGTTGCGATAGCAGAAAAACTATTGCTTGCTGGCAACTGGCAGCGAATTTGGAAGAAACATTCTTCCTTCGCAACTAGTTGCCAAGGAAGAAGATAAAATCCTTTTGCGCAACTGGTTGCAAAACTCAGTTGCGTAGGCGGCCGAAACGCAAACTGCCACCAAAAATTGGTTTGAACGAGATCTAGTAAGTAGTTTTTTTTATACGTCATAAATCTAATATACCGCAATTTACCTTTCATTCAATCAACTCAAATCAGCTAATTTCATTAATACAATGTGGTGGTACGGAACCCTCAGTGCTCGACTCCGAGTCGTACTTGGCCGGTTTTTTATTTTGTTTATTCCAACGCTTACCAACACATTTTGCAGCTATGTCAAAAGCAATCCGCTTAAGCTGTCAGAAAAAACAAGTTTGTAAAACAATGTTATTCTTTCCGTCACATATACTCTGGTTTTAGTGTCATGGCTGCAAAATGAGATGGTAAGCGTTGGAATAAGCGAAAAAAAAAATTCATTTTGACACGGCTATTTTGGCAGATGGATGACGTTGTCAGGAGGGCGCGGATAAAAGGGGGGAAACAGAAATGGGGGGTATAATTAACTTCAGGGTTGATATACCCAATACCCGTGCGCGTAATAACGGAACGGTGTGATAATACTGAAGGGTGTGATTCTGCCCATGCGACTGAACAACTTTTCCCAAGGAACATATAATAGGTCAAAATAAGAAAAAAAAAACCTCCCATACAATAATGAAATAATTAACAGTTTCAAAAGTTTAGTTTCGTATTTCCGTATTTTTCGACCTATGTTCTTCAGGGAGAGTTGTTCAGTTTTATGGGCAGATTCATATTATTTTTGTTACATACTGTATATTTTGCTCGATAAATGTGAAAATCCCTTTGAGGCTTTATCCATCTGGCAAAATAACCGAGTCGCACTGTATACTCGTACTACAGGGTGAAATTGAAAACATTCAACTAATTTTGAGAATGAGTTCAGACCGCGAAACTGAACAATCTTTGCCTGGGAACATAGGTCATCGGACGAAAAATTATTTTACCCTTTCATAGTAAAGTCAGTCAGCTGACCATACATTTTGTATGGGAGATCGATTTTTTTTTACGTCTAACGGCCTATGTTCCTTGGTGAAAGTTGTTCAGTTTCATGGTCTGAACGCAATCTCAAAATTTGTCGAATGTTTTCAAATTCATCCTGTAGTAGGTATTATAGAAGGTGTTTCCAGAAACTACACTAAAGTTTTAGATGTCATTTCAATTCTCAAACGGGTTGTGAATTCAGTTCAAGCCAAAGGTTCAAGATTTTCAAATTAATTAGTTGGGGCATAATTTCCTTTCCAGTTGATCAAGGAGCACAAATTAATAATGGTGTGGTAAAGCTTTTGAAGTTAAATTATTGTGAGTCGCATGAATAAATTCAAATATAAGTTTCTCAAATCTAAGGTTCATGTCCTCCAGTGACCCGTATTCTGAAGCTGATTTAAATATTTCAGATTGGATTGCTTTGAAAGTCAGTCTAAGTTTAATGTCTCACTGATACAGTCTTATTTATTTGAAAAAGTCAAATCGTCAACTTTAATTTCTTTTTTTGGTTATAAAATAAATAAATAATTTAGAAATAAATCTTCTTTTTTTTTGTATCAATTAAACTTTTCAAATTTTTCAATTAAACTTTTCAATTAAAGCCTGCTCATGAAACTGAACAACTTTTCCTAAGAAACAAAGGACGAATAATGAAAATAAAATTGACTTTCTATACAAAATACGCTGATCCAGATAAGACAGTAATCTATGCTTCTTCACTATATCATATTATTAATTATTCTGAATGTAATTTATATTTAATGTTATTAAAAAGAGACTTTTGAATGTTTGTAACGATTAACTCTATTATTAGGTACTGGACCGAATTCAAAAGTTCTTTCAATATTAGCTGAGTGGCTGGCTGTAGTAGAAAAAATTAGGGATCCCAACTAAAACTTTAATAATGTAACCCAAAGAGATTTGAACCTGGCTGCGGAGATCTAACCCATGGTTTAAAAAAATAGTTATAAAATGTGTTTCATTTAATAGAACAAAAAAAATGTTCTACTATATTAAAGAACATGTCAACATCGACAAAAACTTTGCAGTTATGTCGCTATAACTATTTTTTACATTTTAAATGTTGATAGAAATTCCGACCAAAATCAGACCAAGTTATCCATACCTTTGTATTATTAATCCATATCCAAATAAATCCTTTCTTATTCAAGACTATTTCAATACCTGAAGATTACTTTTTGAATTATTTAAATCGAAGCCGGGATGGGTTGCTAGTATTGGATTGAAGTGAACGCTAAATAGCGCCGCCATCAACCAACCTTCTTCCTTTGCGCCAGAGCTCCAAACGTTTACAAGTACCAGGCGAGCAGGAGATAATAGGATCTACCGCATTCCACAACACCCCATCCTCCCGGATGCGCTCCAGCCGGGCGACGACCTCGAGCGACAGAGACGAACAAGGGACTCTCCTTCTGACTTCCCATTCTATCTTAAAATAGAAAATAACAAACGAAACTAGCATTTGTTCTTTAACAAGTAAGGTTGAGATTACAACTGTATGTAAAGAGGATGGAGGTTAATTTACAAGAAAGACTAGTTGATTTCCAAAGGAATATAGTAACATCTTATAGCATTAAAACTACAAACCAATTTCAACCCTAACTCACATTGATAAAGTGGTAAAACAAACTTTGATCTTGTTTTTGGTTTTGTTAAAAATGGGCTAGGAGCGTGAGAAATTCGGGAAGAAACTTCTTCGGTAGTACTCGGCGGACAGGATACGGTGGGAGGTGATTTTCCCACGTTAATCCTTTGTAGTTCTCACAAGAGTTCACACGGTCGCCGTTGCGCATAGAGTAACACGATTTTCGCGCGCAAAGCGCGGTTTGACGCGTTGCTCTAAGCCGTTGCGAGGTCTCACTGTTTGAATGAAACAAGAGAAAGAGATTTTGTTAATTAGAAAAATGCTTAATCTACGTAATGTATATTTTAACGATTAAGTATATAAATTACAAAAAGATACACCTCAGAAAGAATATTACAAGGAGAAGAAATATTAATCGTAAGCAGACAATTTAATGATTGACACGGAATAAGAGCTTAATATTAGGTCTTTACCTATGAAATTGCCGTTTTATATGGCGAATTTTAGGTAAACTCAATTTTCAGTACTAACATTTTTGCATTTTTCTTAGGAATTATAAATCCAATTATATTTATTTTTTTAAGCATTATTGGGATGACATTAAGCTAATAGAATCTTAAATTTAATTTTCGAAAAATATTATCTAGAAAAAAATATAACAAATCTAATGATGAAATCGGACGATAATTAAGACGAACAATTTTCGAACCTTTAATTTTATATATCAAACTAAAAATAAAAACTTTATTTTATGCGTTAATTAATAACCTTGAAGTCAACTTTCAAATATAAGACAAATGAAAAAAATTGCATTAGTATTATAGGAATTATGATCTCATTAATCTGTAAGAAAATTTCGGCAATTTCATAGGTAAAGACCTATTATTAACAAATTGATGAAAGAGGATTCAAATACGTGAAATCGGTCAAGGTTTTGAAATTCGAATACCATTTCAATACTCAAAATGGAATTAAAACATTGATCTGTCGAACGATCACCAATTGCTATTTATTGGTTCGATAGCAAATGATGAAAGCTATCGGCAATTGCCGATAATGGACAACCGTTCGGAAATTACCAGGCAAGCAGAATGTATAAAGGGGCATTTGGAACCGATCAATATGTTCGATACCCGAATATCCATAATGTACTATAATAGGGCTGTACCGCACGCATGTGCAACTTGCAGGTGTGTGGTGGGTACGGTACGGTTACTAGCTGCGAACCACGTGCGATCGGTGTTTGACACAATTGTTTGAGGAAACAGGAATGAGACCGATGAGACCTTTGCGTTGAGTGTTAGGGACGTGGGATGGAGTGATTTACAAGAGATCTAAATACAAAACCAAATGGTACCTCTTGATATTACTTTTATCCCTCAATTGGATAAAATAATATATTTCCCACCCAGCATTTTACATTTTGCGAGCCTCAGTGAAAAATATAACATGTCCCCAAATTTTTTATATAGTATGGGCAACAGGAATAGAGCTCCCACATCGCCTTAGTTTATGTGGGAAATATGTTCCACCATTCCGGACAATAAGTTTACATAAACCTCGGCCTCGGTTATAGCACCCATTAAAACCAGGTTGTTATGCTTCGCATATCAACCCACCAAAACAATCAAGTATTTGCAAAACTACTCTAACTTAATACGGGTGAACTGCCTGCCTAGTTAACTAAAACACCTATTGATGCCAAGATAATGTTTCTTTTTGTATGGCACATCAAAGTTCTGGCATTAAACGGTCGACCACCCACATTATTATACTTAATGGGAGTACCGCAAGAACATTAAATAAAGTTTACGGGAAAAGAAAAATCTGCTGTTCATAACCAGAACACATTGTTCCATTGATATAATTCAATAAACTGCCGCGTATATTAATTTGATTATCTTCTAGAACTTTGTTGTGTGTTAGTTCTTTCTAGTGATTAAACTGCCTCGGTCATAAAAGTTAATTTCAGTACGAAATGTCCAATTTTTGTGAAACAACTCAAACGGTCCATTTAATATCCCCCACACATAGGTCGTAGGTATACCTCTCAAATATGAGGTTATTAAAACTATGAGGTCTCCTAAAGGGCCTGAGTCGGCGTCTGAATATAGCAATAGTAATGTATGTATCGCAGATAAGTAAATTGTCAGAGTCGTTAAATTATAATTTAACGAGGTAAGTAAAGTTATGATTTAACGGTAAATTATCAATCGGCTCCATTTCCTACAATTATAATAGTACATTAAGATGCACGTGCGCTATTTTGGATATTACAGCCGAGGCTCAGAAATTGCAGCCCGAGCCGCAGGCGAGGGCGTAATGGAGCCGAGGGTGTAATCACCAAAGCGCACAAGCTTCTTACGACGTTTTTCAACACATTTGCGAATAAAAACGAATCAAATTCGCTTACCTTTTTTTCCTAAGGAAACTTCGTAGACGTTTTCCTCACGTTTCTACGTCACCCGATACACCGGACTTGTGTTTTTTGTTGAAGTATTTTCGACGTTCTACACTTATCACTGTTTTTTTTATTTGTAGAAGTTATTTATTTTTTAATTACATTAAACATATTTCACAACAAGAAATATCTGTTAAAATGGCGCGCACAGGACACAGATTATACATGCGCGCGCAGGAGCAATGACTACACTATCAAACAGACTACTTTTCAAATTACTTTAAAATTGAAATTTTGTTACTTTAAAGACAAATTTGTAGTTAGTTGATTATAATCAATATTTTCGTTTAATTAACGTTTACAAGAGCGCGGCTCTTAAATATGAGAAGAAGAACGTTTATTTATCATATTATCGAACACAGTTTCATAATTCATTAAATTATGATAAATGTTATAGATATAGAAACTCCTTGCACCTTGCCGCTATAAAAAACAAAACAAAAATAAAACACTAACCTGCCAAACAGCTTACTCAGCAAGGAGGTCTTTGTTCTAAGGCTCACTCCCTTGAATTATTTAATATTGAATATTTTGTTACTTTAAAGACAAATTTGTAGTGAGTTGGTTGATTAATATAAGTATTTCCATGTAATTAACATTTATTAATCATATTATCGAACACAGTTTACTTATTCATGAAAATATTATGAACGTTATAAATATAGAAACTACTTGCATCTTGCCGATTAAAAAAAATAAAAAAATTACAATACTAGTGAAGTTTAATGAAAAAAGCACGCGTGTTTAATAAGCTGGATTCGAGCTGTTTTATGAGCAAATGTGTTGAAAAATAAATAATAAATTCTAAATTAAATTAATAAATAAGTGATTTCACGGATTATCAGATTAGGTTAGGTTGGGTTATAATTTAGCGTTTACAATTTACCCGTTAAATTAAAATTTGGTAATATTGTAAAAAAATTTACCTGCGACAAATATATCGGGACAAACTATCCCAGTATGAAATTGTGGGATGCACCGAATTAATACTCAAACTAAACTATAAAAGTCACTGTAACTATTTTGAAGTAGATACTATTATTATTGTACTTATTATGCTAATATTCTATTTACCACAAAATTAAATGGCCCACCCAAACGAAACTTGTTCCACTGCCTCTGATCCACTTGTTACCTAATTAGAAGTAAAACGAATCACTTACCTAATTCAACCTAATTCGTATCAATGTGGAACGTCGTCCGTCGGTGTTGCCAAGTCCACTGATAGAAATGAAGACTTGTTTGTTTTTAGGTACCTGGGCGCCGAGCTTCGCTCTGTTTAATCTTAAGCAAAACCCACCAGCAGATGGCATGAAGCTGGATCGATTTTTCGACCACTAAAACCCCCGTATAATAAATTTCATAGAAATAATAAGAACCGTGATATGTATTTCAGCAGTATTGATTTGATGACACTTTCTTTTGAGGCTGTGCAGACTGATTAAGTAAACAAGCAATAGATACACTCAACAGCAAGTCAGTAGAAACACTTTTGGACATTATAGCGTGGTAATAGAGTTGAAAAAGTTTCTACTGACGTGCGGTTGACCGTACAAATTGAAACGAAGGATTCTAGAAATAACGCATGTAAAACCAATGAAGTTGTTCCGATACAAAATTAAACAGTTATTTCATTTTTATTTTTTTTATAATGGCGAATACATTTACAAAACAGACAACACTGGCAATCCACGCAATATTCTGTAATACAAGATTGTGTTCCCATTTCCTAGGGTCAGAAGGTCACTCTACTAAATATAAATAGGAAATAGGAACACTCCGGTTAGGGTGACCAGACGTCCCGTATTTTACGGGATGTCCCGTTTTTCAGCTTTGAATTTGACAGTGTCCATTAATTTAGTAAAACTAATACGGGACAGAACAACTTCCCGTATTTCAGCAAATTGAAGGCCAGTTTGAAGGCCGCGAAGTCAAATCAAAAGTATATTCATAAAAAATAAGTATTTTTAATATACCTAATTTACCAATAAATACTATTTATTATGAAAAAATTGGTTGTCCCGTATTTTATTCGTAAATCCCGTAATTTGAACGTTGTTGCCCCGTAAAATGAAAAGTCAGATCTTGTCACCCTAACTCCGGTACAGTAGGGTGGCTCATAGTCACCAGGTGTGGGATAATCCGGTATGTTGTGACTTGTTAGGTAAGCTGATTATGGTAATTAACTAAAATGTTTCTCACAAGTTTTTCTGGTGTAACTTTGTATTAAAGTTATGGTTTGTTAATTAAAAGGTACCTATTCTTTGGTTATTAGAGTGATTAGGTATAAGTAGGAAATGCAAAAATAGTGTAAAATGAAAAACGGTTTTTATTTTCGGTTTTGGGTGTAAAAACCAGTTTTAAACCAGATTTAGATTCAAAAATATTGGTGCTAAATATCACATGTATTTTTTCTATTAAAAGAAAACGTCTCGTATCTGATTACATAAAGATAAATAGCGTGTAATTTATATGTTTGTATATATTATATAAGGAGATATACTTACCTTAAATTTGTGAAACAACATAATAAGAAAACGGACATGCCTCACCTATTGGAATCGACTCAGCGACTTGGTTTTGTAATAAATGTCATTTAAATTTACTTTTAAAAATGTATTTAGAGGATTAAAATAACATTTGCCTATAATATCCAAATGTGTATTATGTTGTATTAAGGAGGTTTTTTATCTCCTAGTAGTACTAGCTATTTTAATTTAACTGAAAATCTATGCAACCAGCATACAAAAAAGACGATACAGTTTGGTGGTTGACAACAACGTAATTGGAATGTACCTATAGTATGGCCAATGAGTGATCACAAGGGGTATGTGGATGGAAAAGTCGAAAGCAGAAAGTTTGACTTAAGAACTTTGTTGGGGCTAGTTAGGAGATAAACATACTAAAAGTCCTTGCCCCTCCGAGGTCCGCTCGAGGGGGGGGGGCACAAAGAAGGACCCGTTTTTTGTAGTTTGCTTACATCTCAAAAACGATGTTTTGTCGACGTCGAACGAAATTTTGTTGTACTACATAATAAAAGCTGATAAAATTCTCTACAACTTTGGCTTTCACATTTTTTATCTATCCCTTATATTTGCCTAACTATGAGCTTCGACAAATGGTCGATTTTCAAAAATGTTTTTAACATTTATTAGTAACAATCAGGTAACAATAGTTAGGTATCGCTATGCATGTTTTGCTTAAAGCTAAAGCCACGATCACACCTAGCTGAACTCAAAGACAAATTCGGCATACATTGCTTCGGCATAATTGCAATATCCTTACTTCAACGAGCAATGTATGCTGAATTAGTCTTTGAATTCAGCTAGGTGTGATCGTGGCTTTACAATAACATGGAACTCACACTGATGGTTGCTTGCGTGATGAAATCGTTTAGAGCTTAGAGTCTTGTGTGTGGCTATTTATTACTTGATGATGAGTCAAATCAGTCAGTCATGCCAATGTAAAATGTCCGGAAAGCTGCAATTTTTGATAATACAGCTTTTAAGTTTTTTGTTTTAAAACTGATTAGTTTTCGACTAAAAACAATTTTTCTTAGGGAAAGATGCTTGTTTTCATGAGTAGAATCACTGGGCTTCGGGTTTAAAACGTATAAAAATTCACGCTGTATATAATCAGTCACCGATTTTGAATAACTTTTTCTAAGAAACATACATTTGAAAATTAACTACCGTCTTAATTCAAAATATTAATTAAATACTAATGGTAGCGGTGCTAGCTAATAAAGTTTTATAGTGAAAATAAAAACACTTTTCTCCGCGTCTGTACAAATAAAAAAAAATTACAATGTACCGAGTTGACCGATGCAAAAAAGCACTTGGTCAACTCGGTACAGTGTACCGAGTTCGAGTATACCGAGTTGACTAAAGAGCCCCTGATTTTAGTTTTTTTCATTTATCTCAGAAACGGTTAAAGATAGATGAAAATTGTTAACGTCAATTTAATCGTTATTAAATTACCATCCCGTCGATATCTATTTTATTTCGATATGACTTATAATACCTGAAATATAGAGGTGAGTTTGCACTTACAACTAATTAACTCTAAGCAAGCTGTTGGCTTGGCTCACGTGTGGTGCCGGCAAAGAATAGTACCAACCCATACATACCCGTGGGTGTCGTGAAAGGCGACTAAGGGTTAACTGGAGGATGGGCAGCAGCATCCTCCTTTGTATCTTACATCTTACTTATACTGCGTCACCTACAACCGCGGTCCATGATGCCAGCCGTAACGCTAATAAGCGAAGGGACTATGGTACTTCCCCTCCACATTTTTCCAGCAAAAGCTAGAATTCAACCTTTAACCGAGAACTGCAAAAACAATGCGGAAGCTTTCATTGTGAAATTATACAAGGTCAAGGGTGATTGATTGCAATACAGCCCGCTACCGTCTTTTTGGCGTAAGTAAGAAACCAGAAGCATTACCTCCCACGAGTGATGCTGCACATCTGCATATCTAGAAAGCTCACCTGCAGACGGTTATTTGGGAAAATGCCTACCTTGCAAAATTTGATGCTCCTAATCCAACCCAATTCGGATGGGAAAAAGATGGGATGAATACCCTAAGACCCATATGGACTACGATAGGCCCAGTACCCTTGCTTAGAGCTGATCTGTTGTAAGTGCAAATTAGAAAAGTGCCAAACAAACCGATGCAAGCGTCGTGCTTCTGGAATGGACTGCACGAGGTATTGTGAATGTATTGCTTGTACAAATGAGTAATTACTACCATTATACACTAATCACTAAAATCTAAGACTCAGACACTAATGTAAACTTTTTCGTATAATCTCTTAGATAAAAAAATACTGGCTACTAATTAATTTCTAGGGGGTATATAAAAAAAAACGTGATAAAATAGCGTCCTATATTTAAAATTATATCATACATTGACGTGATATATGCCGTGTAAGAAGTCAATATAGTTTCCCAATAAGAGATTATGATATTTTGTTTATCGCAGATTTCATAAATCTGTGTTATCAATTCAAAATCATACTCATTTTGACTACCTATTGGCTCAGTACCTGCAGCTTGCCAAGAGGTAATCAGTCGTGAGTGCAAACTTACCTCTATTTTTCAGGTACTATAGGTCATATGCAAATAAAATAGATATCCACGAGTTGGTAATTTAATAAAGATTAAATTGACGTTAACAATTTTTATCGATCTAACCGTTTCTGAGATAAACGAAAAAAACTAAAATCAGGGACCCGTTTGAGGATGGGGAGGGGGGAGCGTACACGGGATCGACGTGCAACTTTCTAGATATGTTCAAGGGGACCTAAGGAACACTTTAAAAAAAAAACCGGCCAAGTGCGAGTCGGACTCGCGCACTGAGGGTTCCGTACCACCACATAAACATAATTGTATTAGTTGAAATTTCAGTAAGTTAATGTGCTAGATTTTTTGAGTCCGACACGCGCTTGACCAAATTTTATTATTTGTTGTTATTTTATAGCCTATGCCCTATAAACATACCCATTTTCAAGTTTGTAAGTGTTCCCGTTTTTAAAAAGAACTAAAACAAAAATCGCCTCAGCAACCATCCAACTTGACCCCTCTCTTATATGAATGTTCTTGAAACGGGAGCTCACCACAATTGGTTACCATTAGTTGTGAGAAAAGTTGTAATATTTAATGATTTCAGACTTTTTCCATTATTGGTACTGTGAGACCTAGCTTCTTGCCAAATTTCATAATTTTAGGTCAACGGGAAGTACCCTATAGGTTTTGGTTTTTTGCATAAATGTATGGAGATGAGGACATAAAATGCCATATCTTTTGATTGCGTCGTTGTAAAAAATTTAAATTTTCAGATCTTGTGTGGTTCATGGATCCTAATATGTGGTATTAATTTCAACCTGATACCTTTACCGGTTCGTGAGATAAAGGGTCTTGACAGACAGACAGACAGATAGACAGACAGACAGACGGACAACAAAGTGATCCTATAAGGGTTCCGTTTTTTTCTTTTGAGGTACGGAACCCTAAAAAGAAACCTTTTACCGCAATTTGTCCTAGGTTATTATTTACATTTTTTGACCTAGTAGGATTTCGACTTGACAACATTGATTTTTGGATTCAGTGGTGTCCAAAACCTCATAAAACCTTTGTTGTCAAAAATGGTCCCGTTTTAGCCCTGAGAAAATTTAACAATCACTTATCTCCTACTCTAGTAAAGAGTCACCAATTAACCTTCTGACTATAATCATTTTACAATTTTTTTTTTCAAAACTGTAATGTAGATCTATTCAAATTAAAAAAAAAAAACATCTCGCTCGTTAAATCTTTCATCGTCTTATCTTAATATTCAAACAGAGTAGAGCACCTATAAAAATAACCACTTAAGTACAGAAATATACAACGTGTTAACGGAATAAGCGAAACTGAGAAAATAGTTTGTTCAGAATCGAGAGTGGAATCAATTTCACGGGTTTTGATTGGGGTAATTTTTTTTTTATTATTTAAATTTTTGCCGCTTCTATTCTAAGCATTTCGGTGGATACGCGCGTTGGCGGCGGGGAAAGTGGGCGTGGCGTGTGCGTTTTGCGCGGACTAGAACAGCGATGAAAATATTTAAGATTTTTTTTACGGGAATGGATTTATTTTGATAAAAACCAGTTGGGGTGTATGAGGGTTTCGCTTATTCCATTAACACGTTGTATATAAAAACTATAACGCTAAAATAATAGCATCGTAAACGAATCAGGCGCTTCGGACCGGCGACATAGTTTATTTCAATGAAATTTATTGGGTAAGATTGAATAACAAATTTGGGTTGATCAGTTAAGTCAATTTGGGACAATTGGATCGTATCGATAATACAGCTAGAAGTGGACTAGAGCAGAGATTTGCCTAGTTCCGAACTAATACTTGAGATAGATATTGTTCAATTTTCATTACCTATTTACAGGGTGACAATCGACCGATAAAGATCAATTTTGTATAGGACTATATAAATTTGGAGTAGTCGAAACTTTTTGTTGCAGGTATTGTGCTAAATATTCTTGAAACTGATACACAAACGTAAATACCTAAAAAATATAATAATTACGAAACTTTTTTAGATAAATTGACAGCGTGACAAATTATAACTGACTAATAAAAATGTGGTTGAGTTTTTAGTATCAAACTCATAATAAATGGGTTTTTGAATATCTAAACTAAACCACAACTTGAAGATAGTTTCCAAAAATTGACCCAGTAAGTAGATCAAAATATTTTAAAATTTGGTTCAATTCCGAATGACACTCAAAAGTAGTCTCTATTTTATTGTGCCATATCGAACATATTGCTTTTTAATTCGGGGTTACACTCCCAAAAAATAATTATTGTAGCTGTTCGTTGAGTAGCATAAACATATTTATAAGATAATGTAATTCGGAATTAACCGTCAGGAATTTTGTAGGCATTAACTATGAAATTTCGGAATTACCCTCGTCGGTTAAAGACGAAAATAACTAAAAATCTTTTAAAAATAACTAAAAAGATAGAGCGCTCTGAATCTAATTCACAATACACAAAAACGATAATCTAGCGAATGTGGAAACGTGCAGTTTAAAAACTTACCAAACAAAGAAATTGTCGACTGGGGTGTAGTGGTAATTCCGATAACGTAAAAAGTGCGCGAAAATTGCGTCCATGACAGTAATGGCGCCTCCACAATGTACGCTCGCTTTTAGCGACCGGAATCAACCAAAGCAGGGGAGCGGGTTAAGTTGGCCGCTAGGTAACGTATACCAGCACAAAAAATAATGCCGCGTTAAGAAAATAAAAAAATATATTCTTAGACCAATACAAAAATGTATCTATACCGATAACAGAACTTACCTTCCCTCAAAATTTGTCGAATGTCTTTAAAGTCACTCTGTAGTAAAATTAAAGCATTTCTGTTCTCAGTGATGAATGTAGTAGGTACAATTAGTTTTCTTGTCAAATCCAGCTGGTGTTTACATCTACTCAACAAAGTGCCATATCAAATGTAGCACTTGGCAATAGCTAGTACTTTGCGTCTGGCATTAAACTTAGACAAAATGCGGTATTTATGAAAATCATTCAGAGGCACATCCGCTATCAGCGCAGAAACCAAAAGTCTCTCGGTGTGGTTCCGCCATTCAATCCTCAGTCGATGAAACTTTGCTGGGGTATTACACTACATGAGACAAACCTTCTATAAAAAAAAATCGGTACTTTTAATTTTTCCATACAAAAATTACAAAAATGTATGAATTTTTTTTTGTAATTTTTTTTTGGATATTTGGTATTTACATTCAATTCATGGTTCTTTGTCATCCTGTGAAATAAAATCTGCCTGAGAGAATTATGTTAGGGTCAACTGCTTCGTTGCCTACACTATTGGTTTCGCTTCCGAAGTCAATAGTCTAGTCAATCAACGATTTAGGGTTGCATTAAATGTACATTTTTAGAAATTAATTTTAAATAGTAACATAGACATAAGTGAAGCTATAAATAATTAAATTCGACAATTTTGCAAAAATACATTTTTTTTGTAAAAGTAGCAGTAGAAGCTGACCTGTGCTAGTAAATTATACTGATTGAATTCACTTAATAATATAAATATAATAATTATAACTTTCGCAGATTGACTAGAATACAAGTGATAAAAGAACTTATTTCACTCCATACTAAAGTGATCACGTTATTTAGTTTCGGAAATGAACGCTCTAATAGGGAAGTTAAGTGTGGATGCAAAGTTCGCCAGCAGAAAGTTAGGAGCTAAATGTACTAAAAAGTTCTGGACCCAGGTGTGGCATAGGGGGGGGGGGGGGAGGCACAAAGAAGGGCCCGTGTTTAGGGTTCCGAACGAAAATGGTAAAATCTCTTTATCTTAGCAACTACTCACGCTATTGTCCTGAAATTTGGGATAGTAAACTATAACAACTATAACAAGTAATACAACTATATTCAAAACGGATTGGAAATGGAGCCCAAAAAATGGGGGGGCAAAATTTTATAGGTTGAGTGGGGTATCATTATGAAAGGTCTTTATCCAAAATATATTTTCACAATGTAATTATAAAGCCTGACTAGGAAAGTAAAAAATCTACCCTGAGGACGGCACTTTGCTATTTACTCAGCAACACTAAGTATATAGTCATGTCAGTGTGAATTGGCATCGTGTTTTTTTTTTAAATGTTTTTGGACTAGGAAAATAATCAAGAAATTAAAAAAAAAAACGGTCACACCGCGCCGAGGGTTCCGATATACCTTTAGTATTTGTGGAAGCAATAAAGTCCATTTTCAGGACCGCAAAACTAAATTTGTTTGTAAAGGTTTTTTGTAGATTTCTAAAAAAGTGTGGAATTTAGAAAGATCGTTTTATTTTTGCTGTAAAGTTTACATAAACTTCTGTCAACTGTAATTAATTCAGAATTTTTCCTTACACAAACTTCGGAGATAGGGGGGGAGGGGAATGGTATTTTTTTTTTACATTTTTCATCATAACTTGAAAACTAAGAAATAATGTACAAGTAAAGCCCTTTCATATGATACCCCACTCGACCTTGTAGCGACAATTTGAAATTTGGCCCCTCCTTTTTTGGCCCCCTTTACATTAATAATCAAACTTTTTTCAAAAATTTTTCATATGTAATTAAGTTGGGCAACTATATCCTAAAACTATTCCAAATTTCAGGTCGATAGCATGAGTGGTTGCTGAGATATAGAGGTGTGACAGACAGACGGACAGACAGACAGACAGAGCGGCACCATAAGGGTTCCTTTTTTTACCATTTTGGTATCGGAAGTCGGAACCCTAAAAACGGTCAATTACGAGTAGGACTCGCGCGCCGCGGGTTCCGATATACCCATAGAATACATGAATTTCATGTATTCTATGGATATACCTATAGTATTATTAAAAGCGAAAAAGTCCATTTTTAGGACTGCAAAACTAAATTTGTTTGTAATTTTTTTTGCAGATTTCTTAAAAACTATGCTACTTAGAGAGATCTTTGTAGTTTTGCTGTAATATTTTTATAAGCGTCTATAGACTATGATTAATTTAGATTTTTCGTTCTGCAAACTTGGGTGATAAGAGAGGGGGTAGTATTTTTTTAGACATTTTTAGAAACAAAAGGACGTACAAAATAAAAACTATTTTGTAATGTACAAGTACATTCCAGCCTTTCGTATGACCTAGTAACTAAAATTTTAAATTTTGACCCCCTATTTGGGCCCCCTTTACAATAATAATATTTTTATAATTCTTTCATTTGCAATAAGGTTGGGCTGTCATATTCTAAAACTATTCCAAATTTCAAGTCGCTATCATGAGTGATTGCTACTAAATATACAGGTGTGACAGACAGACAGACAAACGAAGTCGAACCATAAGGTTTCCGTTTTTACCATTTTTGGTTGGAACCCTAAAAATAATCATTTATTTATATCGCATGGGTCAAAGCGCTTGTAAGAATTTGAAACGTGAGCTCAGCTTAATTGGTTACAATTTTGTTGGTAGATTTTTTTTTTATATTTAATTAATTTTGACATTTTCCTTTAGTTGTTCTACGAGACTTAGCTTTTTGCCAAATTTCATGATTCTAGGTCAACGGAAAGTACCCCATAGGTTTTGGTGTCGTTCATGAATGTATATACAGGGTGTTAATTTAAATGCGTGCCATAGCTTAGGGGGTGTTTCAGTAACGATAAAGGAACACAAAATAAATCCTACTTAAAAAAAACTAAAACTCCATTGAAACTTAACTAACGCGGAGGGCAATGACCCGGACGGAGCACCAGTGGTAGGCAGTATCAGTGGATAAGGTAGGCACATACATAACTGAAACTCTTTCGCGAGCTTTTGATAGCGCGGTGCTCAAGGTCATTACTCTCCGCGTTAGTTTAATTTCAATGGAGGTAAAAAAATTTTTTAGTAGGATACTTTTATATTTTTTTTTTACTTCCTTTATCGTTACTGAACCACCCCTTAAGCTATGGCACGCAATTAAATTAACACCCTGTATGGATGGGGACGTAACTGGCCGTATCTTTTGATTGTAAAGGTTTAGAAGCTTGAAATTTTCACACCTTCAAGGGCCTATGGATGTTATTACTTGGTATTATATTCAACTCGATATCCTTACCCGATAGTAAGAAAGTCTCGACAGAGAAACAGAAGGAGTGGAATCCTCTGCCTGCGTCTGTGTTCCCGAGCTCTTATAACCCGAATCTATTGAAGTCGCGAGTGAATAAGCTTCTTCTGGGCAAGCTTATTCCATCGACGTCCTCAGGGCTAGATCGACGTCAAGAGTAAGCCCATACACAGTAAAAAAAACCGGCCAAGTGCGAGTCGGATTCGCGCCCAAAGGGTTCCGTACCTACGAGTATCTACCATATGATATACTAAAAGCTTTTGCTCTTTGACTTTAAAAACTCCGCGACCATCCAACTTGACCCCTCTTTTATAGACAAGTCCTTGAAACGGGAGCTCACCTTAATTGGTTACTATTAGTTGTGAGAAAAATTATAATATTTAATGATTTTAGACTTTTCCCTTTATTTGTACTATGAGACCTAGCTTCTTGCCAAATTTCATAATTTTAGGTCAATGGGAAGTACCCTGTAGGTTTTGCTTTTTTGCATAAATGTATGGAGACGAGGACATAAAAAGCCATATCTTTTGATTGCGTCGTTGTAAAAAATTGGAATTTTCAGATCTTGTTTGGTCCACGGAGCTTAACATTTATTATCAATTTCAACCTGATATCTCTACCCGTTCGTGAGAAAAAGGGTCTTGACAGACAGACAGACGGACAACAAAGTGATCCTATAAGAGTTCCGTTTTTAGGGTTCCGTACCTCAAAAGAAAAAAACGGAACCCTTATAGGATCACTTTGTTGTCCGTCTGTCTGTCTGTCTGTCTGTCTGTCTGTCTGTCTGTCTGTCAAGACCCTTTATCTCACGAACGGGTAAAGGTATCAGGTTGAAATTAATAATATATATTAGGATCTATGAACCACACAAGATCTGAAAATTTAAATTTTTTACAACGACGCAATCAAAAGATATGGCATTTTATGTCCTCATCTCCATACATTTATGCAAAAATGCAAAACCTACAGGGTACTTCCCGTTGACCTAAAATTATGAAATTCGGCAAGAAGCTAGGTCTCACAGTACAAATAATGAGAAAAGTCTGAAATCATTAAATATTACAACTTTTCTCACAACTAATGGTAACCATTTGTGGTGAGCTCCCGTTTCAAGAACATTCATATAAGAGAGGGGTCAAGTTGGATGGTCGCTGAGGCGATTTTTGTTTTAGTTCTATTTTAAAAACGGGAACACATGCAAACTTGAAAATTGGTATGTTTATAGTGCATAAGCTATAAAATAACAACAAATAATAAAATATAGTCAAGCGCGTGTCGGACTAAAAAAATCTAGCACATTAACTTATTGAAATTTCAACTAATACAATTATGATTATGTGGTGGTACGGAACCCTCTTTGAGCGAGTCCGACTCGCACTTGGCCGGTTTTTTTATTTTGAGGTAAGGAACCCTAAAAACAAGACAGACGGACACAACTAAGTGATCCTATAAAGGTTCCCTTTTTAGGGTTCCGTACCTCAAAAGAAAAAAACGGAACCCTTATAGGATCACTTTGTTGTCCGTCTGTCTGTCTGTCTGTCTGTCAAGACCCTTTATCTCACGAACGGGTAAAGGTATCAGGCAGGATTCGAACCTGCGTCTTCTGCCTAAGTACCGCAGACGCTTTACCAACTAGGCTACTGTGGTCCTGCCCGATGTTGTGAAATTTAGCGACCTCTTTACGCATTTCAACGTTGCGTTTGTGCTGCCACCTAGTAAGCGTTTTTGCTGTACTAGCTCAACTAGTCCATCATTGCAGATAGATTTCGAGTTGAAAATTGGTAACATTACGTATAATTGAAAATGATTTTTATTTTAACACTTCCTGTGTTCGGATAAATCTACAAAGTAGAAAATCGTAAAATTTCACAACCACAGGCAGGATTCGAACCTGCGTCTTCTGCGTAAGTACCGCAGACGCTTTACCATTTTCAATTATACGTAGTGTTACCAATTTTCAACTCGAAATCTATCTGCAATGATGGACTAGTTGAGCTAGTACAGCAAAAACGCTTACTAGGTGGCAGCACAAACGCAACGTTGAAATGCGTAAAGAGGTCGCTAAATTTCACAACATCGGGCAGGACCACAGTAGCCTAGTTGGTAAAGCGTCTGCGGTACTTACGCAGAAGACGCAGGTTCAAATCCTGCCTGTGGTTGTGAAATTTTACGATTTTCTACTTTGTAGATTTATCCGAACACAGGAAGTGTTAAAATAAAAATCATTTTCAATTATACGTAGTGTTACCAATTTTCAACTCGAAATCTATCTGCAATGATGGACTAGTTGAGCTAGTACAGCAAAAACGCTTACTAGGTGGCAGCACAAACGCAACGTTGAAATGCGTAAAGAGGTCGCTAAATTTCACAACATCGGGCAGGACCACAGTAGCCTAGTTGGTAAAGCGTCTGCGGTACTTACGCAGAAGACGCAGGTTCGAATCCTGCCTGTGGTTGTGAAATTTTACGATTTTCTACTTTGTAGATTTATCCGAACACAGGAAGTGTTAAAATAAAAATCATTTTAAAGGTATCAGGTTGAAATTAATATTACATATTAGGATCCATGAACCACACAAGATCTGAAAATTTCAATTTTTTACAACGACGCAATCAAAAGATATGGCATTTTATGTCCTCATCTCGATACATTTATTCAAAAATGCAAAACCTACAGGGTACTTCCCGTTGACCTAAAATTATGAAATTTGGCAAGAAGCTAGGTCTCACAGTACAAATAATGGGAAAAGTTTGAAATCATTAAATATTACAACTTTTCTCACCACTAATGGTAACCAATTGTGGTGAGCTCCCCTTTCAAGAACATTCATATAAGAGAGGGGTCAAGTTGGATGGTCACTGAGGCGATTTTTGTTTTAGTTCTATTTAATAACGGGAACACTTACAAACTTGAAAATTGGTTTGTTTATAGTGCATAAGCAATAAAATAACAACAAATAATAAAATTTGGTCAAGCGCGTGTTGGACTCAAAAAATCTAGCACATTAACTTACTGAAATTTCAACTAATACAATTATGTTTATGTGGTGGTACGGAATCCTCAGTGCGCGAGTCCGACTCGCACTTGGCCGGTTTTTTTCCTTCTGACGTACGGAACCCTAAAAAGTACTACAGGCGGAAGCTTTTAAAGTAAATAAAATTAAAAGTTCCGCGACGCCATTCCGTCTCGTTTTTTAATATACGGCAGGAAATAGTAGTTTAGTTGCAGGGTTATAAAAATAATAATATTTTTGTCAAAGGGCCAAGGGCTTTTAGATATACAATGTGCGCAACGAAAGATGAGACTTGACGGATCACGTGGTTAAACTGCGCAGTAGACAGTTCGCAGGCAATTTTGGCGGCATCCGATAAGGGACGCAAGGCTATACCTGCGCAAAATCCCCTCTACTTGCAATTGACAGGTCTCATCTTTCGCCGCGCGCATTGTACCTACTTTGTTTTCACGCTTCCTTTTCTGGTATGAAGTCAAGTTCATTGATTGCCTGTTTTATTTTACAGCTATCAGTAGATTCAATTGAACAGTTCCGCAACGCACTGAACGGACTGTACAGGCTTCATACCTTTTTTGTGTTGCTTTTCACTTAGGTGTTATACGGGGTGTAAGGGACGGTGTACCGAAAACTGAAAAGGCGTGCTCAGTCAAGGAAATTGAACAACTTTCCCAAAGAAACATTTCTGGGAAATGAAAATAAATTTTGACCTCTCCATACAAATTTGTCGACCCGACTGAGCATTTTGTATGGAGAGGTCAAATTTTTTTTTCATTTCCCAGAAATGTTTCTTTGGGAAAGTTGTTCAGTTTATTTGACTGAGCACGCCCTTTCAGTTTTCAGTAGACCGTCTCTTACACCCTGTATGTACAGGGTGCAACAGAAAGGTGTGATACTACTGAAACACAACAACTAAAGTAGGGGCCATTGTATGAAGTCCGTTTTGACGTTTATGACTGTAATGGTGTTACCCAGGCTAGCTGGTCCAATGACATTTAGATCTAGGCTTAGGTGTTTATCCTAAGGGCTCTTTGGGGGAAGGTCAAAGTAAACGGCACTATCAGATAACAAACACAGTATATTTAGTTCAATTATTATAGATAGATATGACATAGATGAGCGCAGCTTCAATAATGTACGGCAGGCGTTATGGTATATTTATACGGGGTGCGCGTTAGGGGCGGACACGGGCTATAGTGGCTCGCCCAGGGGTAAGGCTTTGCCCTTGCAGGCTTCGGCGATGCGCTATTATCAGAGACACCGGGAGAGCACGACGGCTGGTTTGCGGGTTTGCCCGCAACGGTATTCGTGCTTCGGAGTGCACGTTACAAGGGTCCGGGATTACGGGTGTTTCGCCTAGTGCTAAACACGTAAAGGGCGACGCGCAATGTAACTGCCAACGGAAGTCGGTACGGCTGCTCTATCTCGGGGGCTAGCCGCGTCGATGATTCAATAGGTTCTGAAGGAACGTCGGGGGTCTCCAATAAGGGCGCCACCCGCGGGAATGAACCACCTGGCAGTACAACGCACGTTGCGTCCGGACAGCAGGCAATGTAACTGCCAACGGAAGTCGGTACGGCTGCTCTATCTTGGGAGCTAGCCGCGTCGATGATTCAATAGGTTCTGAAGGAACGGCGGGGGTCTCCAATAAGGGCGCCACCCACGGGAATGTACCACCTGGCAGTACAACGCACGTTGCTTCCGGGCGGCCGTCACCAGGGGAATACCGTACCGGCTCCGGCGCTCAGAGATCGGCCACTTGCTAAGGGGTGCTGGGCACAGCGGGCGCCATGGCTTCCCCAAGGCCTGTTGGTTTATCTCTGTCGTCTCAGCGGAGGGTATGTACTCGACCCGATAACGATCGCATACAATAATTATGAATCGACCCACTACTTGGGACTGAGAAGTCCCAACGGTTTCTGCAACTACCGTGCCTTCCGGTGCTCGGAGAAGTTAATTCTAATTACACTGAATAATGAACGAGATGGTTACTCACGTTTACCCCTGGGTAGCCTCGTTCAGATCGGGATCGATAATTCGGGACGCGGCGCGGGACTCTATCGGTGATATCGGACTATCACAATGAGCGCGGCGCGTGCGGGTCGGCCGTCGTGCTCTACAAGGCGCGGGAGATAGATCGGACTTTACGAGTAAATTGTAGAGACTGCGAAACGGCGCGGACAGATGCGGACTGGTGCGGACTGGTGCGGACTGGTGCGGGGCGCGTGGCGATGCAGCTTATAAGCTCTCGTTCCCCCACCGCTGGACTTGGTCGCGCGTCGCGCCAGGGCCGTAGTGAGGCTGTTGTGCGCCCCGCCAGGGCCGGCGCTAGGAGGGGCGTCACATTACCCCCCCCCCAAATAGGAGATTTTTTCCTGTAAAGAGGGAAAAATCACCGCTAAGTGCTGTACTGTGCTAATGTACGCACTTAGGCGTAATACTACGAGTCTGCTTCGCTCGTAACTCCCCTTGTCCACTGTTGAGCAAGTTACGGCTGACTCTAGTAGCTGGATATCGGGATAGCGTCATTTACATTCATTTATCTGGTTACAACAATGCCGCTACTTTATTCAATTTTATTTCTTTTTGTGACGGATTCTGGTGTCGTTCTTTCGTGTGTAACATTGTACATTATTCCCCGTTGCTCTCTTCATTAATTCAGTTCTTTCAGAAACCCTCATTACTGAACGCGTTATACTCAGCTTTTCATATCTTGTGTAAACAACGCCTGGGTTTCCTGTATGGGTTGCCGTGCGCGCTCGCTCTGCGGCCGCTGCGCTGTGTGCTCGATGCTTCGTCGCGGGCACTGTCGCAGCCGCGTCGTCTCACCCGTGCTGTCTGTGCGATGCACGGAGGACGTGCTTGTTCTCAGCGTGCGCTCATGTCATCTTCCTGGAATGTTTTGAAAATACCTCTGGACAGTATCTGGTTATGTTACGTATTTTCCCTACCTATCTACCTACGGACTACGCGGGTAATTTATTTTATTTTATTAACTTACTCATAAACTGGCACTTTATTTTCTGTGCGGTTTAATCATTGTTGGTTGTAATGTTTAAAAAAATTTCTTACTTTTTATTTATTATTATTTTTTTTTTATAATATTATTACAAAGCAATCTTATACATTGTAGGTCCCCGCTAATTTTCTAAACCCATTTTGCATTTTTCCTCTTTCCAAAACTTCACTTTAGTCTTTAAAATGTTTTATACAAAAATTAGACCCTATCCATCTTTCTACATTGTAATACTGTTTATAACGGCATAACTTATCTAAGTCAATTTTTGATACACTTAGTCTTAGTCTTTTTATTTCCTGAGATCTCTCTTAGTGCTTATGCTATCAGCAGTCTTATTTGTCTCAATCTCCTAAAACAATGTATAAATTAAAAATTATACAACAATTGTAAATAGTTATTTATGCTACAATCTACCAAAACAATCGTTTTTCCTTAGTACCTAATTGTTTCTGGTATTTCTCTCCCAGAAAACTGGTTATTTCATCTCATTTTGTACTGTCTTTCTTAAATATTAATTAATTTCCGGACTAGATTTTTACCAGAAGCAGTTAAGTATTTACCTAAAAATTTTACCACACTATTCGTTCCTACCCTGGTTACAAAATTGACTTCTTATCTCACTTTACTATGAAGTAGGTATCTAACCTTAAAGCTTATACGGTCTGCCTATTGCCGGCGGTAGTGCACTGTCGTGCAGATTGACTTACTTTATTATTTTTCACATAACTTCCTATACTAGTCAGTCACTTAAACCTTTGTTTACTTGACTGTATTTCTTGTACAGTTGAAAGCTGGTTTAGCTTGATACTTATTGCGCGATTTTTGTTATTTCACAAACGATACGTGTACAAAACATAGTACGGTACAACATAAGTGTACTCGACTTGATGCGCTCGCGACTGTACGCATCTCAGCTGTTATCGCTCCGTATGCCGGTCAGCTGGCTGCTTTAAAATAACTTTACTTTTTCCTAATTTAATAAACTTCTCCAAATTAACAATCTTTGTTGTCGTATACTTTGATAGTTATTCTTTTTGGTGATTTTTAGCTAAAATCTTGTCATTCTTAGTTCAATCGTATCTGAACTATGGAACATTAATGAATATTCTCGAAACCTACCTACCTAACTCTTAGAGGTAATTATCGAACTATCTAATTAATAGGAACAGGATACATGTTAAAGCAATGTTATTTCGTAAGGCCCGGCTTATCGGAAATCTTACATAGATTTTGTTTAAATCCAAAATTTATTTATTTACGATTTTACGGTCGGGGAAAAGACGGTCATCTAAAAAATATTTTTACCACGGTATGTTGTAAGTCTGAGAAAAAAAAAATTTCGGGCCTTACGTTCTAATCTTACTTTAGTACGGGGAACTTAACTTTGGTTTCCTCCCCCGGTGGCGCCTCCTGCGCCGCCGGGGCTCGTTCCCCGCGGGCTGCTGCCCATCTTCCCACGTCGCGGGTCCTGGCTGCGTGGGCGTCGGCGGTGGCGTGGCGAAGGCTGATGCCGGCGGTGCCGTCGGCCATACTTGCAGTGCCGTCGGCCACCCCGGTAGCCCGAAACCTCCGGCGGCCGGTGCGTATCCCCCCTGTCCTACCGGGATCGCCACATTGAGGGGGGGGGACAACCAGCTTCATGATTACCGCGGGGACCATGACTCCGTTCTGCATGGTCCTGCCGGCGGTGGGTCTGGTGAGCGTCCCCACCAGGGTTATCGGCGTCCCCTCCGTGATGGGGATCTCGATCGGTGGCGGTCCCTCCTGCGACGTCGGTACTCCTTGCTGTTCGTCTGGTTCCGGAGGGTTTTCCGGGGCCGTTGGCCCGGCCTCTTCTGCCTGGGCGGTGCCTGGTTGGCCTTCGCCGTGGCCCTGGCTTTTCAGCCACTCCTCTAGCTCCGCTCTGGTTATATCCAACCTTATTATGTCGTCCGCGTCGGAGTCGGACGTCAGGTTCACCGTCTCGGGTTTTTCCCTCTTCATCCCTTTTTTGTTCTTATTCATTTCTATTATGATTTCTTTCGCGTGTCCGCGCACTACTGCGTTCGGCGGTTGCAGGTACATAATTGAGTGGTTCTGTTTATTATCTGTCAGTGCCGTGCGCCTGCCTCACCTCGCGTAGGGTGACCGAAATGTTTTTAGGACTAATGTTATTTATTATTTTATTTTAATAATTTTTTTTTATTTTATTTTATTCTTGTCTTTAGCGCGGTTGTTGCTTTTTTTTTTTCTTAGTGATTGAATTTTTTAATATCTTTTAAGTGTGCCGTGTACTGTTTTTTCTTATTTTGATCGTCCTGTAGCACATATATTACTGGTGATTTTTGCTGCAGAACGCGGTAAGGTCCGGAATACTTCGGTGCTAGTTTGGCGCAGAAGTTTTTCCCCGCGTTAGACAGCGGGAAATCCCTTTTTAATACCAATTCGTCTATTTTGGGTGACCATTCTCTTTTCTGTTTGTCGTATCTATTCTTTTGTTTTTGTGAGGCCTCGTTTTGGTGGTTTCTCACCAATTCGTAAATCTCTTCCATCTTCGCTTTTTCTTTTATTGCCGGTACGGGAAACTCATTTTGGTCGTATGGGTTTCTCAGTTCTCTCCCGAACATGAGAAATGCCGGTGTATACTTAGTCGATTCCTGGACTGAAGTGTTTATCGCGTAATTTAATTCAGGTAAATATTCGTCCCATTTCTTGTGGTTTGTCCCGATGTACGTCGAAATCATGGTCTCTAATGTTCTATTAACTCGTTCCGTGGCGTTCGCTTGGGGTGCGTACGGGGCCGTCAGTCTGTGTTTTATGCCATACGTTCTTAATGCGTTCGTAAACTCTTTACTTATGAACTGTTTTCCGTTGTCAGATAATAGTATCTCGGGCGCTCCGTACCTTGTTACTATGCATTCTCTCAACGCTTTCGTTACGTTCCTCGATGTGGCGGTGCGTAAAGGACGGATGTCGGTCCATTTTGTGAACTTATCGTGGAAGACAATTATCCAACAATAACCCTGTGATGACCGGGGTAGAGGTCCTATCAGGTCGGTCGTTATGACTTCCCATGGTTTCGTAGCGTTATTTATGTGCATTAATCCTGCTTTTGCTTGTTGCGATGGTTTTTGAACTTGACATTCCTTACACTTGTGTACGTACGTAGCAACATCACGGTACATGCCGGGCCAGTAGTATCGCTGTGCAATCCTTGATAATGTTTTCGCTGTACCTAAGTGTCCGGCGTTGGGTACATTATGGTTATCATGTAACAAGTTTTGTCTGTCGCTTAGCGGTACGCACAGCTTCCACTGGGACTCGGGTTGTATTTTCGTGCCGTATGAAGCGTTGATAATTTTCTTATACAGTTTTCCTTGCTTTAGGCAATAATCGTCATATTTTCCTGGTGTTTCTTGGACCTCTAACTTTTTCTTTTCGTACCACTCTTGTTTATTGTCTGTTTTAATCTCTGTTGTGCACACGGGCTGGCGGGACAGATGGTCTGCGAGGTAATTTTGCTTGCCGCTTCGATATTCAATATCGAACTGATATTGCTGCAATTCTAGGGCCCACCTTGCTAATCTGCCGGACGGGTTTTTCATGGAATTTAACCATTTTAGGGCCTGGTGATCTGTGACGACGGTAAATCTATATCCTTCTAAGAATGCCCGCATTTTTTTTATGCCCCAAAGGACGGCCAAACATTCTCTCTCTGTTGTCGAATATCTTGTCTCTGCCGGGGTGAGTGATCGACTCGCGTACATCACGACTTTAGGTATATTTTCATGTTCCTGGCTTAGAATGGCCGCTACGCCAATGTCGCTTGCGTCGGTTTGCAGAATAAAGGGTCTTTTGAAGTCGGCTCTTGTTAATACCGGGTCTGAGATGAGAATTTGTTTTACCCTCTGAAATGCGGTTTCTTGCTTCTCTCCCCATGTAAATTTGGCTTTCTTTTTTAATAAACTCACCAACGGTGCGGTAATTTCGGCGAATTTTGGTATGAATTTCCTATACCATGACGTCATACCAATGAACCTTCGTACCTCCTTCGCGTTTGTCGGCTGCTTTAAATCGCGGACGCATTTAATCTTGTTTTCATTCATTTTTATTCCTTCTCGGTTAACCACGTGACCCAGGTACTCTACCTCTGGCTTACAGAATTCGCATTTCTTCCTGTTAATTTGTAGACCGGCTTCTCTTATCCTTCTGAAAATTTCCTTTAAATGTTTTATGTGGTCCTTAAAAGTTTGTGACACACATATTATATCGTCCTGGTATACGTAACTGTGAGGTTGTAGTTCCGGGCTAATTACCATATCGAGCAACCTCTGGAACGTTGCGCCGCTAGAGTGAAGGCCGAACGGCATGACCTTGAATTGGAACAACCCTCTTCCGGGCACCGTGAATGCGGTGGTTGGCTTGCTTTCGTCTTCTAGTGCGACGTTCCAATACCCGTTTTTCAGGTCCAACTTTGAGAAGTATTTAGCGTTCTGAAGCTTCTCTAACGTGTCATCTATTTGGGGTAACGGATATGCGTCTTTTTCTGATACCTTATTTATTTCCCTGAAATCTATACAGAATCTGTACTCCCCATTTTCTTTCCTCGGTAAAACAATTGGGGAACTATAGGGGCTTGACGACTCTTCGATAACCCAGTCTTCTAACATTTTATCAACGTGCTCGTTAATTATTGCTTGTAATCTAGGGTTCCGCGGGTAGTATTTTTGTTTTATGGGTTCGGTATGTTTTAATTTTATTTTGTGTTTCAGCCATTTATTCCCCTTCGGGGCTTTATCGCACAATTCAAATTCCTTTTTTAAGAACTCTTGAAGTTCCCTGTTCTGTTCGGGTGTAAGATCTCTATTGTACTTCATAAATTTTATCTCTTGTTCTTCGGTGCTTGCCGTCATCGTTTCTTCCGTTTCTAGCGTTTTCCCCTCCTTGTTTTTACTTTCTAGATGCAATTTTCGTTTCGGGATGTATTTGTTGTCTTCCCTGGCGTCTAATATTTTTCCCCAGCCTATTCGATTTATGAGGTTCATGCCGATTATACTAAGTGTTGCTTGTGGTAACACATATAGCTGATGCTGTATAATCTCGCCGCAAATGTCCATCCGAAGCGATACCCTGGTCGTCACATGGACTACGGTATTGTCTGCGAGGACTATTCTCTCACTGGCGGTGGCTCCGTGTACGCCTTTCTCTTGGCATCTCTTGTACACTTCCTCACTGATGTAAGATGCGGTGGATCCTGTATCTACTAAGGCGTCGAATGTTGTTTCTAGTGTCTTTACCTCTATGAACATTCTGTTGTCTTGCCTTTCGCCCATACTGGCTGTGCAAGTGTTGCCCGGTCCTCTGCGCGTACCGCCGGATTTGCAGCAGTTTTTGCTTAAAACACCCATCTTCCCGCACTGGCTACAAAAAATTAATTTCTTACTTCGGCATGCGGCGTGCGAGTGACCTGGCTTGCCGCAACTCCAACAACACCTGTCTCGGTTATAGTTGGGTATAAACTTAGCTTGGTTATTTTGCTGGTTCGACGAACGTTGTCTATTGTTTCTGAATTCATCCTGATTTTTTTCTTGATATCTATATCCGGTTCTGTACGTGTTGCTGGTATTACTGGTCCCTGCTCCACTGTTCGTGTAACTCGCTCCTGGTTGGTTATCAGTCCACGACTGTGTCTTCGGGTATTTCTCTTGGCTGACTAATTCGTAGTCCCCGCACAAGGAAATAAGTTCTGGCAATGTATCCACATCCTGCCTTTTTACATACAACCTATAATCTGCATGCATGTTTTCGTAAACTCGTTCCAATATTTCGTCCTTTTCTAGCTTCCCGTACCTTCTTATTAGTGTTTGTATATCGGTTAAATAATCAATGAATTTTTCTCTATATCTCTGCTTCCTGGCCAAAATTCTATCTAATAGCTTGGCCTCGTAATTCTTCGGATAAAAATACAGCTTAAAATCTGCCTCAAACTTATCCCAGGTCTTCCATTCTGAATGATTATTTCTATGCCATAGACTCGCTTTCCCCTTCAAAAATCTTGATAGCAAAGGAATAATTTGCTCTTTCTGTACCGCGCACGTAGTAACGTGTTCTTGCAGGCGTTCGAGAAACTCTACTGGGTCGTTCGTCGTGTCGAAACTGATGTCCCAATTTTTAATGATGCTGTACAGGTCCTTGCCTGTTACTGGCTTGTCCTCGTTCACCATGGTTTGGGTTGGTGAATCCTGCGTTCCAGGTTCGGGTACTTCGAGTTCGGATTCGGATTCTGAATCCGCGGATAAAACAGACTGGATTAAAGTGCTCCTGTTCTCGTCTAATAACGGATCGCGTTCGTCGGCTATATTCCTAAGGATTTTAGCCTTTAATTGTATTACAGTGAGGTCCTTGTTGGTTGTGGGATCCTTTACGGGTATCCCTCTCTCCGTAGCTAATTGTACTAACTCGTTTTTTCTTAGTTTTGAGATTTGCGGCTGTTTCGACATAAGTATTTACGGTGTAATTTATTTCGTCCTACGCGTCAGGGAGTAAGCTGCTCCTTGACCTTCCAGAGCCTTCCTAGAGTGGATTCGATGTAAGAAAGTGCCAAAATATAATTGCGACACCTCCAAAGTTGGGCGCCAAAATGTAATGGTGTTACCCAGGCTAGCTGGTCCAATGACATTTAGATCTAGGCTTAGGTGTTTATCCTAAGGGCTCTTTGGGGGAAGGTCAAAGTAAACGGCACTATCAGATAACAAACACAGTATATTTAGTTCAATTATTATAGATAGATATGACATAGATGAGCGCAGCTTCAATAATGTACGGCAGGCGTTATGGTATATTTATACGGGGTGCGCGTTAGGGGCGGACACGGGCTATAGTGGCTCGCCCAGGGGTAAGGCTTTGCCCTTGCAGGCTTCGGCGATGCGCTATTATCAGAGACACCGGGAGAGCACGACGGCTGGTTTGCGGGTTTGCCCGCAACGGTATTCGTGCTTCGGAGTGCACGTTACAAGGGTCCGGGATTACGGGTGTTTCGCCTAGTGCTAAACACGTAAAGGGCGACGCGCAATGTAACTGCCAACGGAAGTCGGTACGGCTGCTCTATCTCGGGGGCTAGCCGCGTCGATGATTCAATAGGTTCTGAAGGAACGTCGGGGGTCTCCAATAAGGGCGCCACCCGCGGGAATGAACCACCTGGCAGTACAACGCACGTTGCGTCCGGACAGCAGGCAATGTAACTGCCAACGGAAGTCGGTACGGCTGCTCTATCTTGGGAGCTAGCCGCGTCGATGATTCAATAGGTTCTGAAGGAACGGCGGGGGTCTCCAATAAGGGCGCCACCCACGGGAATGTACCACCTGGCAGTACAACGCACGTTGCTTCCGGGCGGCCGTCACCAGGGGAATACCGTACCGGCTCCGGCGCTCAGAGATCGGCCACTTGCTAAGGGGTGCTGGGCACAGCGGGCGCCATGGCTTCCCCAAGGCCTGTTGGTTTATCTCTGTCGTCTCAGCGGAGGGTATGTACTCGACCCGATAACGATCGCATACAATAATTATGAATCGACCCACTACTTGGGACTGAGAAGTCCCAACGGTTTCTGCAACTACCGTGCCTTCCGGTGCTCGGAGAAGTTAATTCTAATTACACTGAATAATGAACGAGATGGTTACTCACGTTTACCCCTGGGTAGCCTCGTTCAGATCGGGATCGATAATTCGGGACGCGGCGCGGGACTCTATCGGTGATATCGGACTATCACAATGAGCGCGGCGCGTGCGGGTCGGCCGTCGTGCTCTACAAGGCGCGGGAGATAGATCGGACTTTACGAGTAAATTGTAGAGACTGCGAAACGGCGCGGACAGATGCGGACTGGTGCGGACTGGTGCGGACTGGTGAGGGGCGCGTGGCGATGCAGCTTATAAGCTCTCGTTCCCCCACCGCTGGACTTGGTCGCGCGTCGCGCCAGGGCCGTAGTGAGGCTGTTGTGCGCCCCGCCAGGGCCGGCGCTAGGAGGGGCGTCACATGACTAACACACAGAGTTCATTTTTCTTTGCAGGTCGTGGTCGTAAATTTTCATACGTTTGACAGCTGTAAAAATGGACCTATTACAATGGCCTTACTTTACGTCCATTAAACTGAACAACTTTTAAGAAACACAGGAAGAACTATGAACAGTGACTTCCTATACAAAATGCGTTATTATCATCTGATGCAGTTCCTTCCTATGGGAATTTAATTTTTTTTTAACTTCTATAAAAACACAAGCTTTCATTACAAAAACATTTGATAAAAAAAATAATTTATGCAAGAGTCGTGCTGAAGAATGTTATCATTTCAATAGGTAACTTGAAATATACACCGTATTCCTGAGGATATGCATCACATATGCATTCACTAGCACGTTCAATAAACGAAACTGTAGGGTAAGGTGCTCCAAGAGTGCGCACTTTTCAAATGAGATGTTATAAGAAGAAAAGTATTAGGACTAGGAAAACGAACTTTATATTTAATAAGTCTTTATATATCTTATAACAAAACATCGTACAAATTCCATTGCAAAACCAATCAGTTTTGGCACAAATAGCCAAATAAAAAAGAAGAGAAATGCGCACTCTTACCCAACTGGTTGAGTAAGAGTGCGCGCATGGTTTTGTAAGAGTGCGCAACTTAAAAATCCTTTTAACCATCTTTTGCATGCTAGTTTTCTTTCTTTTTATAAAATCTGTGTGTTGTAATGTAACTAATGTTATCTTGTACGGCGAAATCATAAGCTAACTCCCTCAAACGTTTTGCTGTCAATTCAATGAACATCTTCATACATTTAATATATTCACAATATTCTTCTTTGGCCACCTTAATGTAATTTAGAATGAAATTATCAATTAATTTCACATCTCTTCAGCTGAATTTTTAATGAAAATTATGGCTTACCAAGAGCATCAGCTACCAACCTATGTCGATTGTCCCTTTTCTATATGGATCCGAGCTTTTTTTAGTACTTCGGGAGTAAAATTCTTTCGATTAGCCTATAGTTTTTTCCAAACCTGCTCTAAGTAAAGATATCCTTAAGTTTAGTATGTAATTGGAACAAAGCTTCAACAAAACACAACACTGAAATCAAGTGGTATGTAAGAGTGCGCGCGCACTCTTAAGCGAAACCACACCGCGCACTCTTAGTAATCTCACCCAGGAGTAGTATTAAGGACTGGAGGCGACATCTCTTGCGAAACATGTCCATTTTCTCTTTATTCACGATAAGACCATAGAACAACTTGTGAGTTGAGAAAGTTTCCATTATTGTTTACTGCATAGTTTTTGGATAGCAATAATCGCTAAACACAAAAATATAAGATCAAAGCGAGTAAAAATCTATAGGTTTACCTGGAATCTAAGTTTTTGCAAGAATTTAGATATTTTTTTGGCAGGATGTACCCGTTCACTGTAGCACCAAAACACAACAGAAGTTAGCAACAAATGTCTTACAGAACCCGTCTGACATCAGCCGCGCACTCTTACAGACCGCGCACTCTTAGAGCATCTTACCCTATAAGTTTCCCTAAGAAAAAAAAAATAGGACTGCCACAAAAAAAAATCGTATTTTGCGTTTAGTTACATAAGGGAAATAAAGTTGTTCAGTTTTGTTAACTGAATCTGCACTTAAAATTTATGCATATCCCAGGAATACGGATATTTTGAAAATTTCTATCGCGCATGTTTATTTGATATGATTTCTTCTCGTAGGGATTTCCTCTTTTAACATTTTGCGATTTAAGTATCAATAAAGCGAAAAAGTAAAGTTTTTTTATTATTATTTTAACTTAGTTTACAAAATCAAACGCGCCCAGACTCGATGACTCCATTCCATTAGGAACTTATATCTAACTTTTCATGTACCTATCTATTAACATTTTTAATATATTTTTTTCAAGCACCAAGAAGATAAAGCAGGCTGAATTAATCAACACCCTCGTTTCAGCCGCAAATGCAGAATGATGGCGGTTTTTTTAAGATAGCGAATTATCCCCTAAATGATTTATTTGGGATCTTTGGGATATCAAATTAGAACACTATTCTTTAAGACTACCGTATGTTCGTTAAGTGTAATAGTCATATTTTTCCATTGCGTAAGGATTGTACAAATAGACAGCTCAGATCACAATACATAGACTTGTTATATAAGCCCCCTTGTAGATCTTTCATATATAGGAAAAATGCATTTAATTTGTGTATTGAGATATATAACAATCTACCAATTGAGCTGAAAACATTGGAAGTAAAAGTCTTTAAACAGAATTTAACTAATTGGTTACTGGCACGCTGTTTTTATAATATAAGTGAATTTCTAGCTTTTAAATCTTGGCTATAAGTACTTACCTATTTTAAGTTATAAGAGTTTGAAATTGAAAGTTTATGTTATTTAGATGATAGATAAGATAATTTCATTTCAATATTTGAATGCCTGTTTAAGGTTGAATTCTATGACATATCATTTAAATACCACCTTGTAAAGTGTATTCTGGCAAATAAATATGTTTGTATTTGTACCAATTTTCAGCCTGAGCTATCAAATGTACAAAAATCTTTTACTTCTGAAGCTTTAAGAGAGCGTATAATAACCGAGGTGGTATTCTGCACTCAAAATTACTCCCTACAGTCCATTTCCCATAGAAACGAACTATTCCATATCTCAAAACAATGTTACACAAGATGGAGTAGGTTAATTTTATGATGAGTTACTGATGGCATCGCAGTATCCACGAAATGTAACTTATCCAGACGGGCCAACAATAACAAACGCAGTTGATTTCTTAGAACTATAAACTAATTTTGACTGCAAGACATTTGAAATTCAGTTTATTTGTATTTCTTGTTATTTTTGGTACTAGATTGTAGAACGCTTATCTAGAAACACGACAGTGTGTCGGACAAGTTCGCGAAGGAAAAGGGCTAAGGGTGGTTTTAAAGCGGAGCGCACGCGCCGGTTGCCTAAAACGCTACTACTATCTAGTGCACTTTCACACGCACGCGTTCGCTGGCGCTGGGCGCTCGCTTCGCTTTGAAACCAGCCTAAGCACCGGGCGTGCAAATATTTACAAGAAACATTTTAGACCACTCCCACACTAGTTAGATATTTTTTGTAATGTTTGCATAAACCTTCTACGATTAAGTATAATTAATTCAGATTTTTCGCTTTGCTTATTTTGGAGAAGGGGGGGCTATGGTATTTTTTTTTTGGATTTTTATCATAACTTGAACACTAAAAGTCGTGAAAAAATACAACAATCTATATATTTTGTATGAAATACAACGTCTTAACGGAATAACACGTTGTATTTCATATGAAGGGGAAAGGGAAACTAAGAAATAGTTTGTCCAGAATCGAGAGTAGAATCAATTTCACGGGATTTTGATAGGGGTATTTTTTTGTAATTTTTATTATTTAAATCTTCGCCGCTTCTTAACATTTCTGCGGCTACGCGCCGGGTTCATGAGCGGTAAGTAGGGGAGGGAAATGGGCGCGGCGCGCGCGGACGCCAGACGTATACGACGCACAAAATAACTCTGGCCCTGTCATTGATGCGCAGAAGTAAAAAATGGCCCAACTTTGACTTCTGCGCATCAATGACAGGGCCAGGGTGTCTACTCTCAAAGTCCGATATATCGAAACGATACTACTCGAAACATGCAAATGTAAAACTTGGTCCCTTGTTAATAGAGTATAATATTGGTTGGATGCAGTTTGAAAATTCATCCAACCAATATTCTACTTTATTGTCAAGGGACGAAGTTTTGCATTTGCATGTTTCGAGTAGTATCGTTTCGATATATCGGACTTTGAGAGTAGACACCCAGAGTTATTTTGTGCGTCGTATACGCGCCATGAAAGGTTAAAAAATCTACTAGAACAACGGCGAAACTTTAAAATAACAATATCTAGAAAAAAAATCTACGTTTAAGATTTTTTTACAGAAATGGATATATGGATAGTTGGGGTGTTTGAAGGTTTCGATTATCCCATTAACACGTTCAATCTAGTAACGAAAATTTGAATATTTCCCTATTTGGGCCCCATCCAATAATAATATAAATATTTT
The DNA here is from genome assembly GCA_947532105.1 of Athrips mouffetella. Taxonomy (NCBI): domain Eukaryota; kingdom Metazoa; phylum Arthropoda; class Insecta; order Lepidoptera; family Gelechiidae; genus Athrips; species Athrips mouffetella. Next base: position 16,170,499 of record OX383977.1, read on the forward strand.
TTTAATTATTTCATTTGCAATACAATTAAACAAGCAAATTCTAAAACTGTTCTAAATTTCAAGTCGATAGCGTGAATAGTTGCTGAGATAAACAGGTGTGACAGACAGACAGACCATAACCCTAAAAACACGTTAAAAACGTAGTGCAGACTTTTCTTTGGGATTATACCTTATTCATAACCTTCTTACTATCAATATTCGAAATTTAAAACTTACACTATGGACCGGACGTCAAGATGGCTTGTTTATTTTGGTGATAAAAGTACTTTACGATAGCCGCAATGCTTGCAATAAAAAATATAAAATTATGATTTCCTCAAAAAAATAACATGTCGAAAGTGAATTTTCCATCTAACACATAGCCGCTTTTTTAAAACTATTTGCATAATTCAAAATGGGTGCTAAGAAGAAGGGAAAGAAGAAGCAGAAGATTGACCCAGGATGGTGGCCTGGGTATTTCATCAAAGGTAAGAAAGTATGCAACCGTTCGGAGTGCAGGCACAGAATATATAATAGTAAACAAGGTGCAGGCGAGTTGTATGGCGTGCCGTACGTTTCGCCTGCTCTCTCGAGTTGTCGTGTACTTCCAGTCATGTGCTATCAGGTACTCCAATGTTTTGTGGAGTAAAATGATCCTTCTTTCGCCAAAATACGCATTTACTGCACTCCGAACTGGCCCCAGTCGGAATCCGGGATGCCGGATACCGGATGTCTTAAATTTGTTTGTTTTGGTTGTTTAGAACTTACATTCTGAGAAATAAAACTTATAGCCAGGTATCTGGTAGAGCTCGTGAATATTTCAATAGACCGGTACCCAGAAGCATTGGACAAAAAGAAATACAGGATGTGAGGGACGGAGTACCGAACTAAAAGGGGGTGCTCAGTCAACGAAACAAATTGAAAAAAAAAAAAATACTTCTCCATACAAACTGTTCGACCAGAGTGAGAAATTTTTATGGAGAGGTCAAAAATTTATTTAATTTCCCAGAAATGTTTCTTTGGGAAAAAATTATCAGTTTTGTTGACTGAAAAAGCCCTTTCAGTTTTCGGTACACCGTATTGAGCGGGTGACTGGATATGTCATCATCATAATATCTCATAAAACGTCCACGGTTGGATAGCAAACTCCCCTAGAATTTCGCGTCAAATATGTGTGGTATTTTTGAGGGGATGGCAGCATAGTAACCACGCTCATTATCGTTGGGGTCGGCACAAGGTTGGTACTATAGACCACTTCCCAAAGGAACAATAGAAATTAAATCCCAATCCGATTGTACAATCCAGATTCTTCACAAAACACCTACTTAGTAAGTCTACTACCTAAATAGGAATTCTCCACAAAATATCTACTATTTTAATACCTACTTTATAATACTACAACGTTCAATAAATAATGAGAATGACCCAGAAAATAGACGACTTGATAAATTAATAATACACATCTTCGTTGCTTCAATATCTTTGGACGCTGTCGCAGTTTTCCGAAGGTTCGATCCCTTTAAAAATTAAAGCTTTAATTTTGGTCCTACCATGTCTACCGTTTGAAATCCATGACTTCGATTTTGATTCCGTATTTGTTTCTCCTTCTGTGTTGGCGAACAGATAGAAGTTACAATGTGTAGATGACTGTCAGTTTAATCTATAGTAAGTAGGGAGAATGGGTAACTTGTTCAAACTCGGCTTGTTATATGGTATCTATCATAATTTTAGTTTTTCTCAATTTTCAATTTTCTTGCTGGTTGGCTGACTTGGCTGTTGATACCTCATTATTTATACGTTTCTAAATATTAAGACCTAAGTTTTTGATACCTTTTTTTTTGCTGAAATAAGCTATCAACACTTATGCATAAACATCAAAAGACTGTACAGGCCAAAATGTTGTTCATTCTCATTACTTCGTGAACACTTCTACCTAAATACCTAGTACGATTAACTTTGGTTGCAGGCTCCATGTGTACATATTTCCAGTACCCGGTTGCAGAGCTTCGAGATGAACTCAAGGGAATAGCATGTCGACTTCTTGCACCCAGAAAAGGAATTTTGGCTGCAGATGAGTCAACGGGTAAGTTAGTAGGTACATTCCTGAATAGAAATGGGGTTCCATGAGCAGGCCTGTTTCACTCCGCACTGTAGGTATAACCCACGGCGCTCCAATGCATTTTTACTAAGACAGTCGGTTGTCGCATAATATTATGGCTTGAGAGAAACATGATCGAATAATGTTTTTGCAACATTTTAACGTTGGATATAAAGAAAAAGACAAGAAAATATTTTTGTGTGTGTGTTAGGAAAACACAAAAAATATCGAGATTTTTAACAAACTTAAATATTGCACGTGTAAAAACTAGGTAAGTACGCCCGATCGCACGCCGTTAATAAGCATTTGCATGTTTGATTGAACAATATTACATACCTTCCTATTAGTGTCTCGCTCATTATCTCCTATAGTGACAAAAACTGTCCCGCTGTCCAGCGATTCAAAAACGTCATCTTAGCGGTACATTGCTATTAGGGATCCCGCACACGACCGAGAATCGGTGACCGATTTTTTGTCGGCATCCCGCTCTGACGTGTTATCACCTGAATCTTCCGTGTCCTTGTCCTGGCCGATAATCGATTCTCGGTCGTGTGCGGGAGCCCTTATCGACATTATGTTTAATACTTAAGGTTGAAATTTGTCGCGACCCCGAATAATCTGTGACAGAATGAAGAAAAACTGGGCAGTCAATGAGCGTACCGGGGACGACTGCCGGGAAAACGGTCAGGAGCAGATAATTAAAGCCGAATAAAGCGAGTACAAAAAAGAAGCATATTGCGCTTGCGAATTAGCAATAGCATCCCCATATAGATTTTGAGGGCTCCGCAAGTAGGTAATCCTACGTCATCGAGTACAAGAAATCCAGAAAATGTTGGTCTGCCAATGCGCAACCTGGCAGGTTCGGTACAGTTGGAGAGAAAAGTGGTTACGTCATAGAGTATATGAATGAAACCTGTTCGTACACACGGCCGCACATCGATAGAAACACTTTTAGACCTTATGGCGTGGTAATAGAGTTGAAAAAGTTTCTACCGACAAGCGGTTGACCGTACTAATAGAAGGTAGCTATACAACGTGTTAATGATATAAGCGAAACCCTCATACACCCCAACTGATTTTTACTAAAATAAATCTAAAGATTTTTTTTTCTAGATATTGTTATTTTAAAGTTTCATCATAGTTCTAGTTTCATCGTTGTTCTAGTCCGCGCACGCCACGCACATTTCCCTCCCCTCCTCACCGCTCACTAACCGCGCGGCACGGGCCGCCAGCGCGCGTATTCACAGAAATATTTAGAATAGAAGCGGCATAAATTTAAATAATGAAAATTAAAAAAAAATACCCCTGAAATTGATTCTACTCTCGATTCTGTACAAACTAAGTATTTTCTCAGTTTCGCTTATTCCGTTAACACGATTTTTAAATTAAAAAAAAAACAACCGGTCTGCCTTTCATGTCTGGCAATTTCGCTAGACAGACTACAAAATATGTGGTCGGACTAGCGAAACTATCAAGAGGATCAAAGCATGTGGATCTAATAGACCACTACCTACCTACTCTCGCTACAAAGTTCTAGTACTAGATGATGTAGGATAACTGGCAGTACCCTCATAGTCTATTAGTTTCTTGACTTTCCAGTTATCAATTCCTACATATATGTATAGCTCTGTTATTTTATATCGCAGAACTCTAATTATTTGAAAATAGATGGCTTCTATTAGGGCTATTTGAAAGACATTTTGCACATCGTATACCTACCAGCTGTTTTGACAATTTAATTTTCAGGTACTATGGGCAAACGTTTCCAGGATATTCACATCTACAACACAGAGGATAACCGCCGTTTATATCGACAGCTTATATGCACAACTGATGCGGTAAATAGATTGTTTTGAAAATTTTAATGTGACTGCTGGTGATTGCGCAGCTGCCTGCCTGCTATTCCAGAGTTACGGGTTCGATTCCTGGTTCGACAGATATTTGAATGATGAGTTAGGATAAGTATGTTTTTTTGGACAATTCGAATGATAAAAGGTGTAACAATTGTACTGACCCTGAAAAATGAGAATATATCATGAAACTTAAATGTATGTACTTGTCCGAAAATTCATTTGTCGGCAGCATGGGTAGATAAGTGGGCAAAAAATTACCTCCCATACAAAAATAGATATCAGGCCATCAGCCTCCTTAGTCTAGCGCTCAGAGCGCTCGGTTTTGGATCCAGAGGTTCTTGGTTCGATTTCTGGTGGTTCCCGGGGTCACTGTCAAACAAAAATCACTTTTTGCGACTTCCCCAGTTTGGTTAGTTTTGGTTAGGATAATTCTTCCTGCAATGGGCTAACCGTTAGGACATTGCACGTTAAGCCGTTGGTCCCGGCTACTATCTCCGGAAAAAGTCGTTAATGAGCCATATCAGGAGCCTTTGTCGGTTCAACACCTCTGTCACCAGGGAGTGTGAGGTAGTCACCTAACAACCCATACAATATAATGATGACGATGATCAGCTGATGCATTTTTGAAGGGATCTTTCTTATTTTTTCTTCGTGTTCCTATGTTACTCATTTCACGAAACTGAATAACTTTCTCTAAATGATCGTGCAGTCAAGGGCACATTAAGCTTGGCACATTGGATTTTATACCGTTCTTATTTCAATAGACATACGGAGCAAAAATCGCACAGCGAATGTCAAGCTTGACCTGTCGTTGACTGTACAAGATTTGGCCAAGGGGTCAAAATATCCTTGTGTTTTTAGGCGATAGCAGAGTTCATCTCAGGAGTGGTACTTCACGACGAGACGGTATACCAGCTGGCGGATGATGGAAACTCCATGGTCCAACACCTGAAGATGCGTGGCATCGTCGCTGGAATAAAAGTTGATAGAGGAGTTGTGCCCATCATGGGCACAGATCAGGAATGTACAGTTCAAGGTATAATATAATATAGTATGGTCATCACATCATCATCTTTGGTGATAATTTAATGGGAATCTGCTTTTAAAATCTAAAATAGGCTTTTTATCATAGTCTTATGACCAAGACTTGTCACTCAAACTTATGTTTTGCGACACAGGTCTCGATGATTTGGCGCTTCGATGCGCCCAGTACAAGAAAGACGAATGCCATTTTGCCAAGTATCGGACTGTCATGAAGATTAGCCGGTTTACTCCTTCTTACGGGGCCATCGTAGAGAATAGCAATACGCTCTCCCGTTTCGCGTCCATCATCCAGAGCCAGCGAATGGTGCCCATTATTGAGATTGAAATATTACCTTCAGGTAAATAAAATTTTGGAATATTTTCTACTTTTTGGTAAACGATTAGTTTAAAACAGATTCATAATTTTAAATTAAGTTTGAAAGTCCTAAATACGTAAAAAACAAAACTGAGATCTACATATACCGGATTTTAGGGACAGCCTTCCGAATACTGAAGGGGCATATCAGTCAACAACTCTGAACAACTTTCAGTGAACCAAACTTTCAGGAAACGAAAAACAAAAAATCCGCGACACCATTCAAAATTGTAAACTTGATCGGGCAGTTTGTATGGAGAAGCCTGTTTTTTTTTTCGTTTCCTGAAAGTTTTGTTCACTGAAAGTTGTTCAGTGTCGTTGACTGATCATGCCTTTTATTTATTCGTAGGATCAGGCCCCTTCAGTTTTCGGAAGGCTGTCCCTAACACCCTGTATACAGGTTGTAAAAAAAAGTACGATAATCCTTATAAGGGGTGATTCTACATCACTAATTGATTGTACAAAAATACTTCCTTTTAGTATTTTTAATTTTGGGTGATCATGAAATTTGATTTTCCTTCGAATTACATTACAGTAATTTATTAAAATGAACAGGTACTTGCTAGTGACTGGATATTATAACACATAGTTATTTGTTTTGCAAGGCAGCAAAAGCGTTATTAGGCGTGAGTGCCTTGTATTGAAACCTGAGCAAGCGAAGGTTGGCACGAAACGCAAAATAACTTTGCTGCCAAGCGAAACACAAAATTTTTCACCTCACTAAAGCGAGGAAGCAGCCAGTACCGCAGCGTGGAGGTCTGCCATACTGCATCACGTTCGAATTTCAAAAACCTTTTGCCCGCTAGCGGCCAAAAATCGCTTTTGGCCGCAGAAAAACCTTTTGCCCGCTAGGGGCCAAAAATCGCTTTTGGCCGCAGAATTTAACCGACAAAACAAATGTTTCCGAGCTTTGGAGGTGAAAAATATCTTTGTCTGCATCACCAGCTGATCAACCCTCCAGGCGCTTCACTCCTACAGCTAAAACAATCTTTTTTATGGAAAAATATTTTTAATTAATATTTTTTATACAGTCTATTGGTGATGTTGAATCATCCCTTTTTTAACAACCTGTATAGGGTGTAAAGAAAGGGGTTTTTTTTAATTTAAATTGACTTACTCCTAACCTAACCTCGATCTATCCCGGAGGACAGATGAGGTCGACGATGGAACAAGTTTGCCCAGAAGAAGCCTATTTATTTACTGCATCATTAAAAGGTACATTGTAAATAATATAAAGGCTGTTTTTGTCAGGTGATCATGATCTGGAAAGAGCACAGAAGATTTATGAAATGATTCTGGCTTCTGTGGCTAAGGCACTTACTGACCACAACGTTTATAAGGAGGGCATTATCCTTAAACCCAGCATGGTAAGACTAGTTCAACAAATACCACATTTACACAGAATAAAGTAATATAGACTTTAAGGGCACTGCATGTTATCCTACGTCATCTAGTACACGAAATTTGCAACTTTGTAGCGATAGTGGTGGCCTACTAAGTCCACAAAACGTTGGTCTGCCAATCCGAAACCTGGCAGGTGTTGTACAGTCGGAGCTCAAAGTGGTTAAGTGACAGATTACACGAATGAAATCTATTCGTAGAAATAGAAGGTAATAGAAGATACCTATACAAGTAAAAAACAACAGGTCTGCCTTGCATCCTATTGGCAGTTTCGCTAGTCGGATCACAAATGTGGTCAGATGTGATTGGACCACAAATTTGGTCGGACTGGCGAAACCTGTTGTTTTTTACTTGTATAGGTACCTTCTATTTCTACGAATAGATTTCATTCGTGTAATCTGTCACTTAACCACTTTTCGCTCCGACTGTACGAAAACTGCCAGGTTTCGGATTGGCAGGCCAACGTTTTGTGGACCTAGTAGGCCACTACTATCGCTACAAAGTTGAAAATTTCGTGTAGGTACTAGATGACGTAGGATAACATGCCGTGCCCTTAAAGTCTAATAGTACTATCATAGAGAACGGACACTCCACCCCCTTGCCCCGCACCCCCGCGCGCATCCGTCCGCGAGATTCTCGTGATGCTCCTGAGGGTCTTTTGCACAGAATATATGCGGGCCTACGCGACCTTCCAAACTTCCAAATTCAAATGTCAAATTCGTGCTCGATGTATGTAGTGTCCGGTTAGTAGAAGAATTGCGTTAAGAAGAAATACAAATTATAGGCGAAAAGAATAGACAAGTCCAAAGGGTTTCTGATTTAATAGAATTACGGCATAGGACAACGTTGTAGAGCTAACAGCTAAAGACGTCTGATACGTACACGGCCGCACATCAGTAGAAACACTTTTGAACCTTATGGCGTGGTAATAGAGTTGAAAAAGTTTCTACCGACAAGCGGTTGACCGTACGTATTTCTGTGATATTTCTACAAAATTGAATCTTGCCTGTGTGGTACCAGCAAAGAATAGTAACAACCCATCTCTACCTGTGGGTGTCGTAAGAGGTGGCTAAGGGCTTATGAACCGGAGGATGGGCAGCAGCATCTTTCTGTGTATCTTACACACTGCGGTCACCAACAACAGCAACGCTTACAAGCGTGGTGACTATGGTAAAACCCCTCCTAAGTACCACGCATTTTGCTGAAGTTCCAGTGCGAGTTCCCTGTCCTGCAGTGGACGTGGCCTGCTGTTTTATGGGACGCTATGATGAACCACCACACGAGGCCTTTCACTTTTTTTCATCCCTTTTTAAATAGTAGTAATGCCAACATAGTCTGTCAACTTTGCACTTCCTGCGGGGTGACAAAGTTGGCAGGGTCGAGGTAATCTGAAGTCAGCGAAGTTTGGCGGTGAAGTGGAGAGAAGGCTCACATGCAACTGAGGTCACTCATTCACGTCTCACACACAGAACTTATTTCAGTACTTTTACATCCTGTGATATATCTGAACTATCACTTTATCTAATTACCTCTGCGGAAAAGTTTAAGCAACATAAAATCGTTCCCAGTTCCCATTCTCTTTAATTTAAAATTTGATTACTCGCTAGGTTATCCCTGGTGCTACCTGCTCGAAGGAGTACAATCCGATGGATATCGCTCGTGCCACTGTTACCACTTTGCTGAGGACCGTGCCCCCAGCAGTACCTGGTATATTATTTACTGATTCTTCTTTTTAGGGTTCTGTACCCAAAGGGTGAAAAACGGTTAATATGCCTCCTATGTTTGCCTGTCTGTCTGTCAGCGGGCTGTATAGCATGAACCGTAATAGGTAGATAGTTGAAATTTTCACAGAATATGTATTTCTGTTGCCGCTATAAAAACAATAAAATTAAAAAATATAATATAAGGGGGGCTTCCCTACTACAAACATGTTTTTAGGCGATTTTTGCTCCATTTTTTTAGCAGTCGTAAAATCGAGAATATAAGCGTAAAAAATACTTTTAGTGCATAAGCTATAAAATAACGATAAATAATAAAAACTCATCAATGCGTGTCGGACTTGCGCGCATTTAATACACTTCTATGCGACTCTGCGTTCCCTACTAAAACGGTATTTTTACCTCAGTAGTAGGTACGGTTGGTGCACGAGTGCGACTCGCACTTGTAACTTTTAAGTTTTTTTACTGCGTAGGTAGTTTAGTATTAACCTTCTTTGGATTGAATATCTAGTTATTGTGTAAAAAAATACCCATTATATGGTTCCGAACCAAAAGGTAATACGGAACCCTTATGTTTGTTTGTTTGTCTTTTATACCTGTATATCTCACTCATGCTATTGACTTGAAATTTGGAATAGTTTAAAAATATAATTGCATAACTTAATTACAAAAAAGAAAATACAAAATATATTACTTTTTTTTTATTTTCATTTTAATTAATTTTAGTCGATAGAGGTTTATATAAATATTACAGGAAAAATAAAACGATCTTTCTAAATAGCAAAGGTTTTACATATCTTTTTTTAGGTTTTATATAAAGGTTTTACAAAAAGTCTTTAGTTCTTTACATACAAATTTAGTTTTGCGGTCCTAAGAATGGACTATATTGCTTCTAAACATACTAAACATATACCGGAACCCCCAGCGCGTGAGTTCGACTAGCACTTGACCTGTTTTTTTTTTAACTATATAGCTTGGTAAATAGGTGCCAATAATTACTTAGACTTAAATTACGTCAACCTTCAACGGGCTTTTGAACCGTATAGTCTGACCGTAACCGCTGTACCGCGCCTTAGGTATGCGCGGGGAGGTGGGGGAGTGGAAAAGAAAGAGCAAGAACTAGTTGCCGCTGTGAGCGATGGCAAGCGGTGGCCCCCCAGTCTCGCCACTCGCATACCTAGGGAACGCTACAGTACAGCGGTTGCGGTCAGACTATAATAGATGAGGTTAGGTTATTATAAGATAGGTAAGTATTGTTATGAGTGATTTTCTTGCACCTCAGCTTTGCACTGTACCTAGTTTTTAGGGTTCCGAAACCAAAATGGTAAAAATGGAACCCTTATGGTGTGACTTTGTCCGTCTGTCTGTTACACCTCTATATCTCAGCAACCACTCATGCCATCAACTTGAAATTTGGAACAGTTTTAGAATATGGTTGCCCAACTTAATTGCATATGAAAGAATTTCGAAAAAATATGATTATTAATGTAAAGTGGGCCAAAATAGGGGGGGCCAAATTTCAAATTGTTGTTACTAGTGGGGTATCATATGAAAGGGCTTTACTAGTACATTCTAAAATATATTTTTGTATTTTTTAACGTTTCTTACTTTTCAAGTTATGATGAAAAATTTCAAAAAAATACCATTCCTCCATCCCCCTTATCTCCGAAGTTTGTGAAAGGAAAGATCTGATTTAATTACAGTTAACATTTGAAGTTTATGTAAACATTACAGCAAAAATAAAACGATCTTTCTAAGTAGCACAGTTTTTTAGAAATCTGCAAATAACCTTTACAAACAAATTTAGTTTTGCGGTCTTAAAAATGGACTTTATTGCTTCCAAAGTACAAAAAGTATATCGGAACCCTCGGCGCGCGAGTCCGATTCGCACTTGACCGGTTTTTTTATGTTTGGTGGTCAAAAGAAAACATTAGGTGCGCGACCCCGTCTTTCCCTTGATATGATACCTATATGACCGTTTTTTATTCGTACGTGATGTACATGTACAGAAAGTCTTTTAATGATGAATTTCTTAAACTTAAGGTATTCAGTTTTTGTCTGCCGGGCTTTCTGAAGAGGACGCTGCTGTTTACCTGAACACCATCAATAAAGTGGAGATGAAGAAGCCATGGCGTCTCTCCTTCAACTACAGCAGGGCTCTGCAGACATCGGTGCTGAATACATGGCTAGGCAAGCCCGAAAACGTCGTCAACGCACAGGTTGAACTTCTGAATCGAGTCAGGGTTAGTATCGATAATAATATGAAATAATTTTTCAGATATTAAAAATTAATTGTATTCTCCACAAATACTTACTCAACTCCTGAGCAACTATTCTGGTTTCCTTTTCTTAACGTAACAAATTCCATTCTTCTTACATAGTGTAAGTTTTCAGTAGTTACCATACTGTCGACTGGTCGACGGAGACTTGCGATCAAAATAAGTTAGAAGACCAAGCCAAGCGACTAAATTTAGGCTGTGTGGCTGTAGACAATCGCTTGGAACCATAGGAAGTCTCAGTGGCCGGCGACCAGTCGAACACGAGTAATAGTGTTCCCGCACACGGGCCACCGGCCACAACCACAAACATCGCCACAAGAAGCTAGAAGTGACCACAAAGGTGGCTGAAGCGCGCGACAGCCACTTGGGGCCGGTGGTCGACACTTGTGGTCGGTGGCTGCTACTTTTTTTAACCCATGCGCGCAGTATCATAATGGACTCTGACGAAGCTAGGTTTATTTGTAAAAAACGTCGTCGTAGAAGACAAAACCGTAGTTATTGGATACATCCAATTTTAAAAAATGTAAAAAAACGTAACGAGCATTTCGATAATCTTTTAAACCATCCAGAAAAGTTTTTCCAACATTTTATACATACGTTTTGGGAACTACTGGCTTTTTTATATAATGGATTAAAGCAACATGTCACCAACATGCGTAAAAGTATCGCCCTTGTAGAAAGACTAGCTATCACATTATGGTAAGTAGAAACAATCACTAAAAACTCCACAATAACATGCACAGGTTAAGTAAGGTAAAGGAGAGAGGGGTGGGGAATCACGCGAGTGGCGTGTGGTAGCGTTTTGTATCGGCGTTTTGTGGCCGGTGTGGGCCACAAGAAGCGAACAACGACGATTTGTGGCGAGTGGCGGCCACCGGCGTCAACCGTGTGCGGCGAGTCCATATAAAATGTATGAAAACTACAGGAAATATGCCGGTGGCGGCGTTTTGTGGTTGTGGCCGGTGGCCCGTGTGCGATAGATGTAAGATTGCGGCTGGCAACCACGGTGAATTGACTGCAGTACGGTAGATACGTAGAAGAACGCTGCTTTTAATCCTCTGGTTCAACAGCGCTTATTAGCCTTATGTGAAATACACGGGTAGAGACTCTGGAGTTCTCCGCCGACATCGCTCCACCGGCTTTAGGGATCCCGCACACGACCGAGAATCGGTTACCGATTTTTTGTTGGCATCCCGCTCTGACGTGTTATCACCTGAATCTTCCGTCCTTGTCCTGGCCGATAATCGCCCACCGATTCTCGGTCGTGTGCGGGAGCCCTTAGGACTAGAATGGTCTTTAGAAGCACTACATCAGAACAATGCAATCCGAACACTATCTATACCAGAGCTCACGAAATATTGTGGGTGGTTTAGTTTAAAAATAAAATAATATTAACTTAAAATTCCTGTAAAAATTGTTAATAAAATTTATATTTGTAAGTTTTTCTGTGTGAGAGAGAAATCTTATTTTGTTTGCAAAACGTCACACTCTTTTATACACTCTGGTATAATTCACTTTGCATTCGAGCAAAGATAAATAGGTATTGGATGTTTAACAAACCAGAATCTAACTAGTCATTCTTGGTGGTTTCAGGCGTGTGGTCAGGCATCTTTGGGCCATTACGTTCCGGGCTTGGTTACAGGTATGTAAATTCATTTCAGTTTCTCATAGTACTATTTTATAGGGTGGTTAAAAAGTTTAAACATAGACAAAAACATCACGTTAAACCCTTGCCTTAAACTACTCTTGACTTGGTTCCATGTCTCTTCTTTTATGATATTGTAAGAATACCTACACAGATTTTTGGACATTTCGTCTGTTTGTTTGTTTATTAGTTCAAGCATCACGCAAAATCTTCTGAACTGATTTTAATTAAACGATATTTGTTTGATAGTTTATAGTTTGATTTAAACACTGGTAGATTTTTTTGATATGCTGAGGAAGTTGCGGGCAAAAGCTTGTTCTATATGTAAGTGAATGTTACACAAGACATAACTTCCTTAAAACAATATCATTAAAAAACCATCAAGTAGTTGTTTTTAGGGTTCCGTACCTCAAAAGAAAAAAACGGAACCCTTATAGGATCACTTTGTTGTCCGTCTGTCTGTCCAAGACCCTTTATCTACGGAACCCTCGGTGCGAGAGTCCGACTCGCACTGTTTTTAAACACTGCTTAGTAATAAAAAAATACCACGTCTGTGATTGAGAGCTTTAATTAATAAAATGAACGAGACAAGTTTATGAATGAAAATATTGTTTGCTTTTGAATGAATTTTGTGACTACCCATTATAATGTTTATGCAGTGTTCCAACCCTTTATTGTCGAAGTTTATCGTCACCCTCCGCTTTCTAGATTTTGCACTCATTTGCATTAGAGTTCATTCACAAGATTGGAGTTTATTTGTATGTTGAAGTCAATGTACTTTTAAAGATTCTTTTAATTGTATAGTTGATAAACAAGGAGTAGTTGATAAACAAGGAGTAAAAGACGTGTCCTAAAAATCCGAATGGCCGGTTTTTTTTAACTACCTAGTCCGTAATTTTCTGAGTTTGCGTTAAGATGGCATTGAACCCCAACTGCAGATGATGTTTGCACTCAGGTTCACGATCGTGTTTAGGGTTAAGTATCTAAAAGCAAATAGACCGACGCGATTTGGCGCGAACAACCTCATTTGCATCGGAGGGTTAAAACTGTTTATACAGGGTGAATTTTCATTGGTTTTGCTCCCGATTCTACTCATGATAACAAGCAACTTTCCCGAAGAAGAAAAGTTTTTTACTCGTAAAATTTTTTTCGCCTCTCTATAGTAAAGTGATCACGTGATCGACTCATTTTTTTCTTCTTGTAAGTTGTTTGTTTTCATTAGTAGAATTAATGAGCTTCGGGTGCAAAACCAATATAAATTCACGCTGTAGTACAGTAAGAATTTTATTAGGCTATTGTCTAACTACAGGCTGAAATTGAAAACATTCGACAAACTTTGAGATTGAGTTCATACCGCGAAACTGAACAATTTTCGCTCAGGCACAGATTAAATAATAGTAACATCTAGGTCATCGGACGAAAAAAAAATTACCCTTTCATAGTAAAGTCCAAGAGCGGGCTTTAGATAGGGACCAATGGAGGGAAGAGAGAGAGGCCTTTGCCCAGCAGTGACTAGATAAGATAAGAAGTAAAGTCCGTCAGCTGACCATACATTTGTATGGGAGTAATTTTTTTTTTACGTTTAACGACCTATGTTCCGTGGGGAAAGTTGTTCAGTTTCGTGGTCTGAACACAACCTCAAAATTTGTCGAATGATTTCAAATTCACCCAGCTGATAAATTGCATTTATGTAGAGTAGAAATTCCGAAGGATCATAATTGGCATGCCTACCTGATTGGCATACCTACTTTCACCCCGAGGAGCCCTTCTATGGAAAAACAATTTTCAGCGGCAACTGATGAAACTGGTACCATTCGAATGAGTACTAAAATACAAACAAAAAATGTTCTTTGATAAATTGTCCTAGGTGATAGACTTTCGGAGATATTTTAAATTTCTTTTAAAAGTAAAAAAAAAAATTGTATTATGCAGGACTTCCTTACACACGTTAGCATAAGTATTTACGTATTTTGATATTAATTACACCTCAAATATCCAAAATTGTGTAAACAAAAGCGCCATTTTTCTTCTCTTTCTTACCATCTTTACTACAAAGTTCTCCGGATAATAATAAATGGAAGAGAGAATACATGTTACCATCCTTTTGTATTTATTTGAGGTTTAATTTATCGAAATAAATACTTGTAATGACGTGTGTAAAGAAGTCCTGCATAATTAAAATGATGTGGGCAATCATAAATGTAAGTTATAAACAAAGTAAAAAAACTAAGTCAACTGAAAGGATAACTGCCGTTTATTGATAGCCTATATCTTTTGAATTATACAGGACTTCCTAACACACGTTAGCATAAGTTTTTATTTCGATATTAATTAAACCTCAAATATCCAAAATTGTGTAAACAAAAGCGCCAGTTTTCTTCTCTTTCTTATCATTATTACAAAAAAGTTCTCCAGATCATAATAAAAAGAAGAGAGAATACAATAAGTTACCATCCATTCACGCAAAGCGCTACGCTTATTGATTCTTAGTGCTCACAGTGGGCCAACGTGGCTTGACATCATATGAAGTCAATTATAACAAAAGCACTAATTAATAACAAAAACCAACAAAAAACTTAACGGAACAACGGAAAGCTTCTCACAAATTTGGGGTGGTAGGGACCTACCTCCTAGCGGTCCACCCCGGGCAACGGCGCCGCGGACACTATGTTCTGTGGCGGCGGCTGAAGGTCCCTCACAGCGGTGGTAGGCTTTGGCCGCCTGGCTCGCGACCACCCTCCCGCCGGAGCCCGACGCCAAACAGCTTAGCTGTGTTCCGTCGGAGTGCGGGAGCGCCAGTGCCATTGGGGGATGGGAGGTGGTCAGTAGCGCGGCTCTGATTCGGTCTTGGTCTCTAAGCAAATTTGTACCGGGTAACTCATACTGGAGGGTAGCGGGATCCGAGGCACGGTCCCTGCCGTTGGCCGACCGCAGGTAGTAGGGGGCCCAAGTACCACGAAAGCCGACGTGGGAAAGGCTGCCCCGCCAACTAGCGAAAAATCCCGAAATGCTCCATCGTGCCAGCTGGCGACTGGACGGGAGGACCCGATGGACCCATTTCGGGGAGGCTCGGGCGTCCCCGCAGTCTCCAGATGAGTTCCCCACAGGTCAAATGAGCTGAAGCGTCCAATTGGAAAAAGGAGTAGCGTCTCGACCATTCTTCCATTTCCCCACCACACACTCCTCAAAATGATAAAAAGTAAAAAAAGAATTAAGATTACCAAACGGCGGCACTTCCTCCCACTTAAAGTGCACCTTACAAACATCAGGGGGTTGCACTCAAATATCGACCCGGTCCACCATCATCTCGAGACCGAGAAGCCGCACTTATTCTTTTTAACGGAGACGCAAATAGGAACACCGTCGGACGCGGCGTACCTCAACTACCCAGGATACTCGTTGGAACACAAGTTCAAAAAACGAGCTGGGGTCTGTGTGTACGTTCGCGATGACATTTGCTATCGGCGTCTCCGTTGCTTTGAGGATTCCGGGTTTTCTACAATCTGGCTACTGGTGGACACCGGGGTCGAGAAATCTCTCTACGCCGGTGTCTATCGGTCGCACAGCAGTGACGAGGAGACATCCAGGCTCTTTGAACAGCTAATGGAGAAGGCGGATTGTGCCCAACAACGGTACCCAACAGCGCAGCTTCATTTTCTGGGGGACTTTAATGCCCACCACAGCGAGTGGTTGTTCCCATACCAGAAAACTGACCATGCTGGGAGGGAGGCGCGCAAACTAGCACTGTCGCTAGATCTCACCCAGCTGGTGAATGTTGCTACGCGGGTGCCAGACGTTGACGGACACACGCCCAATTGCTTGGACTTGCTGCTGACCACAGATCCGGACAGGCACTCCGTGTCGGTATCAGCCCCGCTGGGAACATCCGACCACTGTCTGGTGAAGTCCGTGTCGATCATCTCTCCTCCGGATGATAGCCCAAGAGGCACGAGGCGAGTTTGGCGATACGAGTCAGCAGACTGGGATGAGATGCGGCACTTCTTTGCGTCCTACCCATGGCAGCCAGTGTGTTTTTCTTCGGGCGACCCCACCTGTTCAGCTGAAGCGGTTGCAGATGTGATACGGCAGGGAATGGAATACTATATTCCATTCTCCGATATACCGCTCGGTCACAAAGCCCGACCTTGGTTCAATGCAGACTGCGCTCGCGCTGAGGCTCGAATGCAGTCTGCATACCAAGCCTGGGTTCAAGCCCGTGACCGCAAAGTTCGAGCTCGGCGGGTTCGCGCGAAGAAAAGAGCATTTAATGCTGCTGCAAAGTCCTGCAAGCGGGTGATCCGGAAGGCCCGTTACGACCACGTCAGTCGCATAGGGACCAAACTTGCATCCTACCCCTCTGGTAGCAAACAATTTTGGTCCCTATCCAAATCGGTCGAAACAAACTTCTGCCGTCCTACATTACCTCCCCTGCTGAAACCAGACGGGTCACTAGCCCACTCCGCAACAGAGAAAGCAAATTTATTTGCATCTCTATTTGCGAGCAATTCTCGCCTAGATGCTGACTCTAATCAGCCACCGACGATTCCTCGCTGTGATTCTTCGATGTCGGAGATCACAATACACTCAAAAGAGGTTCGTAGAGTACTTCGAAGTCTAGACGTGAACAAAGCTAGCGGTCCTGATGGAATACCAGCAAGAGTCTTGAGGAACTGTGCGCCTGAGTTGTCTCCTGTGCTGACGCGTTTGTACCGCCTCTCTCTTAAAACAAGAACGGTGCCTAAACCTTGGAAGGTTGCAAATGTACAGCCGGTACCCAAGAAGGGTAGTCGTGCCGACCCCACCAACTATCGTCCGATCGCCATCACCTCCATACTCTGCAAAGTTATGGAAAGGGTACTAAATGGAAAATTGCTGACTTACCTAGAAACTAACGACCTACTCAGTGATCGTCAGTATGGCTTCCGCCGGGGACGATCAACTGGGGATCTTCTAGTGTATGTTACGCATTTCTGGGGCGAGGCCATCGAGAAACACGGCGAAGCCCTTGCCGTATCACTGGACATCTCGAAGGCCTTTGACAGGGTATGGCACGCAAGTCTGCTGAGCAAACTTCCTGCATACGGCATTCCCGCTGACTTTTGCTCTTGGATTTCTGACTTCCTGAGTGAACGGTCGATCCGAGTAGTCCTTGATGGCTGCTCCTCTGACCTCATGGCTATTGACGCCGGGGTTCCTCAGGGGTCTGTTCTCTCTGCGACTCTTTTCCTGCTGCACATCAACGACCTACTTGGTCCTAATATTGTTGGGTACGCAGATGACAGTACTGTCGTCGAGAGATATATGTCAAGCGCAAAAGCCAGCAGTGACGAAATACGTTCTTTGAGAGAGGCCACGGTAGAGCGTATAAACTCAACCTTAAGTCTTGTCTCCGACTGGGGTGACAAAAATCTGGTGAGTTTCAACGCCACCAAAACACAAGCGTGTCTATTCACTGCCAAAAGGAGTCCATTCAATCTGGCTCCTACTTTTCGGGGTACATCTGTTCCGGTCACCGACAGCCTCGAGCTTCTTGGCATGAAGTTGTGTGCAAACCTGAACTTCGGCGCCAACATTGAGTCAAAAGCTCAAACTGCGGCCAAAAAGTTGGGTATCCTCAATAAGGTTAAGCGGTATTTCTCTCCTGGACAGTTGCTAGTTTTATACAAAGCACAAGTCCGATCTTGCATGGAGAATTGCTGCCACCTTTGGGATGGCTCAGCCAAATACCAACTAGCCGCTCTAGACTTGATCGATCGCAGAGCCAAGAAGCTCGTTGGTGATGAGATGCTAGTGAAAACCAAGTTTCACAGCCTAGCCCACCGGCGCAAAATTGCATGTCTGTCGGTCTTTTACAGATTGTACTTTGGAGAGTGTGCCCAAGAGCTCCATGAGCTTATTCCGCCATCCCCCTTCTACCATCGGGAATCCAGACGCACCGCAGGATATCACCCATATCTGGTTGATATTCCACACATTCGCACAAAGCGCTTTGAAACATCCTTTATAATGCGCACAGCTAAGGAGTGGAATTCTCTGCCTGCGTCTGTGTTCCCGAGCTCTTATAACCCGAATCTATTTAAGTCGCGAGTGAATAGGCTTCTTCTGGGCAAGCTCGTTCCATCGTCGACCTCATCTCTGTCCTCAAGGCTAGATCGAGGTCAAGAGTAAGCCCATACATAGTAAAAAAAAAAAAAAAAAAAAATAGAGAATCGCAAGTTGAACTCGATAGCTTGCATACAGTAGGAAACACAGTAGCAAACTGAACTTATAATAAGTAGACGACTCACTCTCCTGGCAGCGGGGTAATAAAATATGTGTGTGAGTGAGACGGCAATATTTGTTATTTGAGCGAAAGGGTGTTAAGGGATAATGCACTCTACCTCACACTATTTACGACTAGGACCGCTTGGTAGACGCTGACAGAGACAATTATGACAAGAAAGAGAAGACAAATACAGCTATTGTTTAAAGCAAATTACACCATAACGTGGTGTTTTTCACGCGTTATATCCGGGGCATGTCTGACCGACCAACATAGAGGTACAGTTAAGAGCACATAAAGCTTGACACTTTGGACTTTGTACCGTGCTTTTTTCAAACGCGTAGGTGCTAAGTCGTACTGCGAGTGTCAAGCTTGACGTGCTCTTAGCTGTACATATTTATAAAGTAAGTTTAGATGCTACCTTTACTCTACTCTACTGTATCGATTTACTTAACTTGTAAATATCTTCATTTAATAAAATGAAGACCGTCAGCCATTTGCCGGCATATAATTATTTATTATCATCTTACTGGGAGTAAGATTTTTTGTTTGTTTTAAGAAACAAAGCGCTTTGTGTGAATGGATGGTAACATACGTTTTCTCTCGTTACTTTTATTATGATCCTGACAACTTTGTAGTAAATATGTCAAAAAAGAGAAGAAAAATAGCACTTTTATTAAAATATATTTTTCACTCCCTTTTTTAAACGATAAATACAAAAATACAAATACAAAATACAAAATGTTTTATTAATATTTTTATGCAGTGTGGTACAAAACTCGAGGATGGAACTTCCTATTAAGCAATCAGGTTGCCTGTGTCAGGAGGCTCCGCTCTTCCTTCAAATGAATATGTTGGCGAGTGCCCAAGTATCTGTGTGTCAGTAGAATGTATTACGTAAAAGTGGGTGTGTGAGTCTGTATAGTGTGAGTGTGTGTGTGTATGTCTGTATAGTGTGAGTGTGTGTGTTGAAGTGTGTGTGTGTATGTGTGAGTGTCTGTGAGTGGTGTTAACCTGTAGGTATAAAGCTCGTGGTATATCTGACAAACTTCAAGATCAAGTTTTACGCAATATTTTATATTTATTTGAGGTTTAATTAAAATACTTATATTGACGTGTGTTAAGAAATCCTGCATAATTTAAATGATGTGGGAAATCATAAAATGTCAGTTATAAACAAAGTAAAACAACTAAGTAAATAAAATCGACAGTGGCAGTCCCACTCCTTAACTGTGAGCTTTAAGAATGAAGAAGCGATGCTCTTTGTGGGAAAGGATGGTAACATGTCTTCTTTCTTCCTTTTATTATGATCCGGAGAACTTTGTGTAGTAAAGATGGTAAGAAAGAGAAGAAAAATAGCGCTTTTGTTTACACAATTTTGGATATTTGAGGTGTAATTACTATCAAAATACGTAAATACTTATGCTAACGTGTGTTAGGAAGTCCAGAGTAATACAAAAAAATATTTAAAAAAATATTTTTTTTAAGGAAACCTGAAATATCTCCGAAAATATATCACTTAGGACAATTTATCAACGGACATTTTTTGTTTGTATTTTAGTACTCTTTCGAATAGCACCAGTTTTATCAGCTGCCGCTGAAATTTATTTTTTCCATAGTGGGGCTCCTCGGGTTGAAAGAAGGTATGCCAGTCCCCATACAAATATGTTCGATGCTCTTTATGTTTAATATCATATTTTTAGGGTTCCGTACCTCAAAAGAAAAAAACGGAACCCTTATAGGATCACTTTGTTGTCCGTCTGTCTGTCTGTCTGTCTGTCAAGACCCTTTATCTCACGAACGGGTAAAGGTATCAGGTTGAAATTAATACCACATATTAGGATCCATTAACCACACAAGATCTGAAAATTTCAATTTTTTACAACGACGCAATCAAAAGATATGGCATTTTATGTCCTCATCTCCATACATTTATTCAAAAATGCAAAACCTACAGGGTACTTCCCGTTGACCTAAAATTATGAAATTTGGCAAGAAGCTAGGTCTCACAGTACAAATAATGGGAAAAGTCTGAAATCATTAAATATTACAACTTTTCTCAACTAATGGTAACCAATTGTGGTGAGCTCCCGTTTCAAGAACATCCATATAAGAGAGGGGTCAAGTTGGATAGTCGCTGCGGCGATTTTTGTTTTAGTTCTATTTAAAAACGGGAACACTTACAAACTTGAAAATTGGTATGTTTATAGTGCATAAGCTATAAAATAACAACAAATAGTAAAATTTGGTCAAGCGCGTGTCGGACTCAAAAAATCTAGCACATAAACTTACTGAAATTTCAACGAATACAATTATGTTTATGTGGTGGTACGGAACCCTCAGTGCACGAGTCCGACTCGCACTTGGCCGGTTTTTTTTTATTATAATCTTATAATTGGTAATTTAATGCATATTTTTGTAATTTGGTCTATTTTAGCATCCCGAAGGAAATAAAATATATTTTCTTTTTTACTGGACTGATTTTAATGTGTATTTTTATGTAGGTGTTAAGAACAAGGATCCTGAGCAAGTTGCTGAGCCAAAAAAATGAGCTTATGAATGAGAAGAAAGAGAAGACCTGGAGAAAAGTGATGATCATCATCATGACATCCCATGAAACTTCCTTACCATGTACGATTTTTGAAGATTTTGTAGCGTAAATAATCATCGCTGTTGCACTGTTTTAATCTCAATCCTTGCAATTGAACTGTTTTAAGGTGTGAGACCGCACGCTCACCCTAAAGGAGTGATCACACCTGGCTGAATTCAAAGACTAATTCGGCATACATTGCTCGTTGATGTAAGGATATTGCAATTAACATAACCAAGCCTCCCAGCAATGTATGCCAAATTAGTCTTTGAATTCAGCTAGGTGTGATCACTCCTTAAGACTGCACTCCGCGCACACTAGCGCCCTCATCAGAATTTAATTAATTTCTTTGAATTGGAGACCAAAATGAAAAATTTAAGAACGGCTAAGTGTTCTTTGTCAGGATAGCGTAATTTTAAACTATTACAATTAGCTTTATGATATCTTGTTTATTCAAAATCCTTAAAACGGAAATTGGTGGCCACCGCGTTCCGTTCAAAGGATTTTGAATAAACAAGATATCATAAAGCTAATTGTAATAGTTTAAAATTACGCTATCCTGACAAAGAACACTTAGCCGTTTCTAAATTTTTCATTTTGGTCTCCAATTCAAAGAAATTAATTAAATTCTGATGAGGGCGCTAGTGTGCGCGGAGTGCAGTCTTAAGGAGTGATCACACCTAGCTGAATTCAATCATATAATTATATATATGTTGTTAGCTTTTTTATGTATTTACAACCCCAAAATAATTTAAATAAAAAATCAGTTCAAAAACTAGAACCCGACTACTGGCAAATCTTGCTCTAAAAAGTATGAAACAAGAAAATATTGTCATCGGAAATTGTTATGTACAAACTATGGGAATTCATAAATTTTCATAGCGATGTTCAGATAATAGCCGTGGTCATGTTATGCCACCTATCCGAAAAAAGCGATCATAAACTTCAGGGCAAAGAGGCATAACAATATGACCACGGCTATTATCTGAACATCGCTATGAATATTTATTAAATACCATAGTTTGTACATAACAATTTCCGATGACAATATTTGCTTGTTTCATACTTTTTAGAGCAAGATTTTTGTATTTTTGGAAGCACTAAAGTCCATTTTTAGGACCGCAAAACTAAGTTTGTTTGTAAAGGTTATTTGCAGATTTCTAAAAAACTGTGCAACTTAGAAAGATCGTTTTATTTTTGCTGTAATGTTTACATAAATTTCTGTTAACTGTAATTAATTCAGATTTTTCCTTTCACAAACTTCGGAGATAAGGAGGGGGGAATAGTACCTTTTTTTGAAAATTTTCATCATAACTTGAAAACTAAGAGACGGAAAGAAATACAAAAATATATTTTAGAATGTACAAGTAAAGCCCTTTCATATGATACCCCACTCGACCTAGTAGCGACAATTTTAAATTTGGTCCATTTTGGGCCCCTTTACAATAAAAATTATATTTTTTTTAAATTCTTTCATGTGCAATTAAGTTGGGCAACCATATTCTAAAACTATTCAAAATTTCAAGTCGATAGCATGAGTGGTTGCTGAGATATAGAGGTGTGACAGACAGACAGACAGACGGACAGACAGACAAAGTCGCACCATAAGGGTTCCTTTTTTTACCATTTTGGTATCGGAACCCTAAAAAATGAGTCGCGGGGGTGAGCGCGGCTCCCCTCAGGGAGCTAGCGAATCGTTCATTGGCTCTTCGCTTGTCACCCATGCGCAGAAAATAACCGTCATAGACAGACTTGTCCTGGTCCTGAACGTGCTGTACTGAAGTTAAAAAAACTAATTGTGTATAAGTAAATTGTTAGGATTTTTTTCAATACATTTGCTCGAAAAACTTACAAGGACGTAAACATTGCTCGTAAGTAGTTACTTACCGAACTAGTGCGGTAAGTAAAAAAAGTATACTACCAAGGAGTTTTACACTCTGATCATAAAATTATATTAACTTTATTCGAAAAATAAAATAAAATTTCACTAATTGTTAAAATTTTACTAGTAATTTATATTTGTGATTTAAATTTTGGTCTTGATTTTATCAGTTGCTTAAATTTATTTGATGTTCCTTTAACAAGTGTATTACTTAGGTAGGTATACCTGTTTTCTCACAAATGTATTGAAAAACGTCGTAAGATACACGGCCGTGTTATGACAAACCCTTACCCTTAAGATACAAGTGCCGTAAGTAGGGTTATGTATGACAAACTCGTGCCGATGGTAAACCCTCGACTTCATCTCGGGTTTACAAAACGTCAACTCGTTTGTAATAACCCACTTACGGCACTTGTATCTTAAACTACTATTTTAAATCTCAAAAGTGTTAAACAAATGTCTCATTCATGGTTACAATTTTCTTTCAGGCCACATATCAAGAGTCCAGCGTAGTTTAATAACAATGAATATTGTACTTAGTATTTTTTTTTTATTTTCCCCCCGGCGGCGTCTACAATGTTTTGTTAATGGAAAATACATTTTTGACATGACATTGAACTTGTTTTATTTTACTGGTCGTATGGAGTTTGGGCTTATACATGCAGGAAACACAAACATTAGACGGATTCGTGCACGCATTTGTGACGCCTGCATTTCAGGGTGGGCGTATGCTTATCACGAAGAAACTGAAATATAGAAATGCTTTTCTGTGCTGCGCTGTGCCGTCATGAGTCTCAGCCTACGCCCACCCTTATGATTTCAGGAGGATTTAAATATTCGATAAATAAAAAGCACTGTTTAAGTACGGACACGAGGAATTAATAAAGACCCCCGCATTAAATCCTCAGTCGATAAAACTTTGCTGGAGTAGGTATAGTCTGGTATAGTTCCCAGGAACTAATGGGAAAAAAAGATTCGGGGACTGTCTAAAGGGACTAGTGGGAATAAACGGGTATTACACTATAGATCCAAAAAAAACTCAAATCCGTTCACCCAGCAGGACCCAGTGTCTGATTAAAATCTGCCTGAGAGAATTATGTTGGGGTCAACTGCTGGTGCATTCCTCGTAGTTACACCAAGTTGTTACACCAGTGTAACCACGAGGAAAAACTAATTCCTGGTGGTGACACCGCAGTAGAGATGACTATCGATTGTCGATGCTACATTTACCTAAAACCAGGCCGCGATCTTACTCCGCGTGTAAGTACGACTTAAGAGCTGAACCGTCACGGGCTGTAGACTGTGGAGGGGGTCAGAACTTCAGCGATGGGTTTGGGGTCCTTAGGATGTAAACATCCTGCCTGAAAGTACCCGACTCTGAGAGTTCCGGGGAAGGGGGACGTCATACAATTTTTGTATGGTATCTTTTAATTGAAATAGCCGACATTCGTCAAATCCTTGTTTCTTTAATTTTTTTAAATGTCAATCGCAAGTACAGCTATGCAGAAAAAAAGAAAATTAACAGAAAATTAATATTTTTCTTATTTGTTCCAGTTTAAAATTCCGTTGACGTTCGAACGCGCGATTTTCCTGCGCGTGGGTTTTAAAATAGACACTAACATAATATAAGCTGGAAAAAATTATAGAGATCATTGAGATCTTAATTTAGGTTGACAGCTGTCAAACAGAAAACTGCTATAACTCGGAAACTACTGACCCTAGACTACTTGTATGTTCGCAAAAATTATAGATATTTTTAAGATCTTCGTTTTTGGTGACAGCTGTCAAATTTATAACCACTAATTCAAAAACTACTGATCCTAGATTACTCTAGTCCTGGGACAAATGGTAGATCTCGTAGAGATCTTGATTTCAATAAAATTGACAGCTGTCAAACTTTAAACAAGTCAGGGTGAGTGTGCCAATGCGCCTCACCAGCTTATCCACCGTTACCCTTCTCCCATCGAGAATCCAGCACCGCCTACCTATCACCCCTACCTGGTTAATATTCCACAACCATAAACAAAGCGCTTTGAAATATATTTTTATTATGCGCACAGTTAAAGACACGCGGAGTGAGACCGCCGTCTGGTTTCAGGTACCTAAATGTAGTATCGACAATCGATAGTCGTATCACCACAGTTGGTGTCACCACCAGGAATTGGTTTTTCCTCGTGGTTACACTGGTGTAACAACTTGGTGTAACTACCAGGAAGTCGTCCAACTGCCTCGCTTCCTACACTAACTAGTCAGGACATTAGTAAGGACACGAGGAATAACCCCCTGCTACCTCCTATGTGTCTCTACACCACAGAGCTCTGAAGTCCTTGCGTCTTGCTCTGGGGGGGTGCGCGCGCAGGCGGAGTGGCTCTATCGTTGTTCTGTGCTCTACTATACACCTAAACCCGCGTGACGGCACGCCTACGACCGATCCGATTTGTTTGTATGGAGAGCGAGAATAATATAATTACTAAACGATTTACTTATTTATTTACCTCCGGTGATAACCTCGAAAAAAGTTCCGAGAAGAAGAAGTAGGAGCAGCTGGAAATGCTGGAATTAGTTCTCAAAATAATCCCTAACGGGGCCCGTGGTACACCCGCGGGGTTCACCTAGGTGTTTCACGGGAGATTTTTTTTCACCCGTGGAACCTAGGTGAACTTGGGTGTTCCACGGGAGAAAAAAATCCCACCTGGGACTTCTCGGAACTTTTTTCCAGGTTATCACCGGAGGTGTCCGGACATACTGGTACAAAATTCGTATAGTAATTATCAAATCCTCTATACATGAAGGCAAACCGCAGATTTCCTCTTCTGGGCCCCTTTTTTTTTCATTTGTGCTTAATTTTTAGACAATCGACTAAAGTTGTGATAAAATAGTCTAAATAGTGAAGAAACTAAACCTCATTTACCTAAAAATCATATAGAAATTTTATCCGTCAGCACCCTTGCGTTCCTTCTCTTCGACACCACCAAACCACACCACCGCCCAATAGAGATGACCTACCGAGTATTAGATATTACTGACAATGAAATAAGATATTATAATAGCTCCTCCAAGGGCCAATGAGTGATCACAAGGGGTATGTGGATGGAAAAGTCGAAAGCAGAAAGTTTGACTTCGTTGGGTCTAGTTAGGGGGGTGGGCACAAAGAAGGTCTCAAAAACGATGCGTCGAACGATATTTTGTTGTACTACGTAATAAAAGCTGATAAAATTCTCTCTCAAAAACGATGCGTCGAACGATATTTTGTTGTACTACGTAATAAAAGCTGATAAAATTCTCTACAATTTTGGCTTTCCCACTTTTTATCTATCTCTTATCATTGCCTATGAGCTTCGACAAATGGTCGATTTTCAAAAATGTTTTCTAGTTTTACGTTATTTTTTTTTTTGCTTCATAACTTTTCTCTAGGGCTACCGTAGATTTCAGGATACACATCTAAATTAAAAATGTTGACTCTGTATGTCCGGTCTCATAATCCCAGCATCTTTCCTGGCCCTTTTTACGGAGCTCATAACTAGGCAACGATTGGAGATAGATTAAAAGTGTGAAAGGCAAAGTTGTAGAGAATTTTATCAGCTTTCATTATGTGGTACAACAAAATTTCGTATGACGCACCGTTTTTCGGGGCAAGGACTTTTAGTATGTTTATCTCCTAACTGGTCCAAACAACGTTCCTAAGTCAAACTTTCTGCTTTCGACTTTTCCATCCACAAATTATTCGTTGCTCAAGCTAACAACCCTTGCTATTATTATCTTATTATCTATACCCTCCTTGTTTCTAACGCTTTACGCGCTAGAGCCGCACTGCAAGTGTCAAGCAAGCTTCACCTGCTCTACTGTACCTACATAAATATTAATAAAACTACACATTTATATGTCGAGTATATATTTTCCAATCACATAACGTAATATAACTTTGCTGGTATGACAATATAACACTATGACTAAAATAACCGCTATATTTAGCACTGTTGTCTCCTCCATTTGTTTTAGCCTGTAAATGAAACATTTAAGTATTAGGTAAGTATTTTTTTTATGTCACAAGTGGCTAAACGAGCAGGTGGTCCACCTGATGATACTTAAGTGGTCACCACCGTCCATGACACCCACTATCTTATTAGTGAAATAATTTTACACTAATAAGACAGCAAAGCAAGTTACCCACCCTGGGAAAAATTAATGTGAAAGTTAGTATAAGTTTTTCCCAGTATTGTCAATTTGGTAGATTTTCAGGAGATAACATCACTCATTTATATATATACAGGGTGTAAGGGACAGGTTGGCAAATACTGAAAAGGCATGATCAGTCAACGTAACTGAACAACTTTCAGCGAACAAAACTTTCAGGAAATGAAAAGAAATATCGGCCTCTCCATACAAAATTGCGAACTTGATTGGACAGTTTGTATGGAGAAGTCGATTTCTTTTTTCATTTCCTGAAAATTTTGTTCGCTGAAAGTTGTTCAGTTACGTTGACTGATCATGCCCTTTCAGTATTTGCCAACCTGTCCCTTACACCCTGTATATATATATATATATATATATATATATATATTTATTATTTGTATTTATTTATATATACCATATTCCGTCTACTTAACTTAGGGGGTTTGGTGATACTGGTTTTTACTCAGAGTGACTGCTATCTTACCTCCGCAAGGGTTGGCTACAATAGATCTGTAGGTACAGGTCGCAGTGGCCGTCGGGAATTAGGAGCCCGGCCCCTTCACCCTCAAAACATAAACATACCTCCGCAACCCAAAGTACACACCAGACCCTGGTGATGGAGACCTATGGTAGCAGATAGTCGAGACGCACTGCGCCAAGTCGCAGTTAGTCCAAAATTATCGCGTAGGGTATAGACCAGGGGTAGACCCTGTGGGTAGACCATCCATCCACCCTTCCGTCTATCTGTCGTCCGTCCGACCGTCCTAGCATCTGTCCAACCGTCCGTCAAACCATCCCTGTCCCTGAGCCAAGGCCAGGCCTGGCCCCTCCCCCTTTTAGGGTTCCGTATTCAAAAAGAAACTTAGTTCCTGTCCGTCTGTCTGTCCACAAATTAGCTCAGAGACCCTTGGTACTAGATAGCTGTAGGTAATTTAATACCGATATACATTTCAACTAGGTACGCCTAAAAAGTGGTAAAATAAAATGTTGAAAAAAAAAGTAAAATAAGGAAATTATTTTTCTCGTCTACACCATCGTGTGTCGTTAAATGTCTTTTAAAACTAATGTGAGGGATCCGTTTTCGAAATATTTAGTTTGAAAGCGCAATTTCTGTATGGAGAGGCGCTACATAAAATTCTAAATTTCGTAAAGATGCAGTAAGTGGTTTGCCGGTACAAAATATGTCTTGTCTTGACATTTTCTCTTGTAACTGTAGTTGGACTAACTGCGACTTGGACGAAGTGCGTCTGGCTCAGACTGGACAGACTGGACGATCTGCGTTTTGAACCAAAAGCTTAATGCTTATGGATAAGGCTCAGGGCACATGACTGACAAAGTTTCCAAGATGCCATAGGGCCCTTACTTATATGATGCCATAGGGACTTAACTTAAAGACTAAATCTATGACAGTAGCCATGATCAACGGCTTAATGGGCTTTCCGAAGCACGGAAACGCTGTACTTGTTGTGCTGGGCTATGACTACGCCAACGTGGCTTAACTTTACCTATACCTAAAAAAAATTTGCATTTTGCAGCCATAGAACCAGACAAACTACCACGAACCAGACGAACCAAAGTATATTTGACCGAAAAAATAACATTGTCTTACAACTTGTTTTTTCTGACAGCTTTAGCTGATTACTATTAATCATGGAGCACAATAGCCTTGATATAGCTGCAAAATGTGTTGGTAAGCTTTTGCCTTGCTAAAAAATTTTAGGTATACTTAGTACCTTTGTGGTATTCTGTGCTTTCGTGAACGGGTAAATAGTGGAGTACCGTAAGGCATAAAAATTGAAAAATCTCGGAATCCAGGGCCAGTCAATGAATCTTACAAACTATTACAAACTTGTCCATGGGCCTCAAGGGACCGCAGGTACAAAGGTGAGGGTGGGGGAATTATAAAAGGAAAAAAAATTAGACAGCAACATTTTTAGGGTTCCGATACCAAAATGGTAAAAAAAAGGAACCCTTATGGTGCCGCTCTGTCTGTCTGTCTGTCTGTCTGTCCGTCTGTCTGTCACACCTCTATATCTCAGCAACCACTTACGCTATCGAGCTGAAATTTGGAATAGTTTTAGAATATAGTTGCCCAACTTAATTGCACATGAAATTTTTTTGAAAAAAGTATGATTATTAATGTAAAGGGGGCCAAAATAGGGGGGGCCAAATTTCAAATTGTCGCTACTAGGTCGAGTGGGGTATCATATGAAAGGGCTTTACTTGTACATTTTAAAATATATTTTTGTATTTTTTTAAGTTTCTTAGTTTTCAAGTTATGATGAAAAACGTCAAAAAAAATACCATTCCCCCCCCCTTATCTCCGAAGTTTGAGTAAGGGAAAATCTGAATTAATTACAGTTGACAGAGGTTTATGTAAACTTTACAGCAAAAATAAAACGATCTTTCTAAGTTGCACAGTTTTTCAGAAATCTGCAAAAAACCTTTACAAACAAATTTAGTTTTGCGGTCCTGAAAATGGACTTTATTGCTTCCAAAAATACTATAGGTATATCGGAACCCTCGGCGCGCGAGTCCGACTCGCACTTGACCGGTTTTTTTATCTCATGAACAGTTATAGCTAGAAAGTTACAACTTTTACAGATCATGTATTTCTGTTGCCGCTATAACAACAAAACAAAAAAAAAAAGCGGGGCTCCCATACTAAAGACCTGTTTTCAGGCGATTTTTGTTTTAGGTCTATCTTAAAAACGGGGACACTTACAAACTTCAAAATTGGTAAGTTTATAGTGCATAAAGTATAGAATAAAAACAAGTAATAAAATCTGGTCAAGCGTGTGTCAAACTCAAAAATCTAGCACAGTAACTTTCTAAAATTTCATGTATTAGTTGAAATTCCAGAAAGTTACTGTGCTAGATTTTTTGAGTCTGACACACGCTTGACCAGATTTTATTACTAGTTGTTATTTTATAGCTTATGCACTATAAACATACCAATTTTCAAGTTTTTAAAATTCCCCGTTTTTAAGATAGAGCTAAAACAAAAATCACCTAAAAAACAGGTCTTTAGTATGGGAGCCCCCCTTTATTTAAAACTTTTTTTTTGTTTTT
The DNA here is from genome assembly GCA_947532105.1 of Athrips mouffetella. NCBI lineage: Eukaryota > Metazoa > Arthropoda > Insecta > Lepidoptera > Gelechiidae > Athrips > Athrips mouffetella. The sequence continues at coordinate 16,200,850 of OX383977.1, forward strand.
AGTGTTTGTTGTTATAGCGGCAACAGAAATAGATGTTCTGTGAAAATTTTAACTTTCTAGCTACAACTGTTCATGAGATAAAAAATGTTGCTGTTTATTTTTTTTTCCTTTCATAATTCCCCCACCCTCACCTTTGTACCTGCGGTCCCTTGAGGCCCATGGGCAAGTTTGTAATAATATCCTTTTCAAAATATAACTTTATAGTAATAAAAAAAAACTCCGAAAAATTTATAATTATTTATTCAAATAATTACAAATTGAGATCGGGCAAAATATTTTTTTTAACATTATTCTATATGCTGTTAAAACCACATTTCAAAAATTTATATGAAGATCCATTGACTGGCCCTGGATTCCGAAGTATAAATCTTACGGCACTCCACTAAAAGGTGCGCAACTACGACTCAGCCACGAGCACTTTATTATTTTCTGTTTTTCGGTTGTAGCCGATTAACATAAAATAGGTACCTAATAGAAATTGCATTGGCAATCAGGAGCAATCAACCTGCTTGACAAAAATGATTCCTACGGCAACTACGGAATCCTACTTTTTTACAGTGTTCTTTCATTAGTCGAATGAATGAGATTTTTAAGGAATGATTATGTTGCCACTACAATTCGTGGCAAAATTATGGCAAAACAGAGCTGTCTGTAAGTTGTAGTGAGAGAAATAGTAAATGTTGGTAAATATTGATTATAAGATAATTAGCTGCAAGTCAAAAATACAGACGCACCCACGGTCATTAACCGTTCACTGGCCTGTCAAGGATATCTGAACGAAGCTTAGAGGAATAAAATAACTAAAGTAGGTACTACTTTTTTTAGCAGACCAAAAGAGTCCCAAACACAAAGTCACAATATTAAATAAAAATAACTTTATCTCGCCATACACAACTTATAACCATGGGTAGGTTTTTTTCCTATTAAAACCTAGGAGCCCTGAAAAAAATTGTTCACACCATGTTGTTCAGTTGTCAGCACCTTCTAAATTAGAAGAACAAAAATGCTTTGTTCAAATGTTTGCCAACCAACTGTGACTATGACGGCAGTTTAGGTAGTCAGCCTACTCTGCTGCCATTTTATTTCCGCAACCCCGAGAGCACGACATCTGAATTTAGCCAGTATAACTCAAGGGATTAATTAGCCAAGGGCACTGGTTTTTAAACAAATGGACAGTCGTCTTACCTCTGCAACTAAACGCAGAGGGCAAGCTAGACCCACCCAATCCTGTTAGTGGCCAACCGCTTTCAAACCGCCAAACAGCTTCTGACTTAGCTTAGTGGCCACTATCAGTGACAGTAACCGGGGCTTAACGTGCTTTCCATATCACGGAAAACATCCAAATTCTAGCTAATAGCGGTCACCCATCCAGGTTCTGACCACACAGCCAACGTCGCTCAACTTCCATGTCCGGAACGAAAGAGCAACTAACCAAATACGTACGCTGCGATTGTGTTTTGGAACTTTAGCCTACTTAAGCACTTACTAAGTTTAAAATTAATTCAGTATGAAGTGCTAACATGCTTCTAATGAATGAAACATGTGCACATGTTTTCAACCCATTTGGAGGATAAGAGGATCTGATCCGCCGGCAATGTACTGAAATTTTGCCCATTTACATAAATTTGCATGTAGTAAAATAACTCCGGTCAAAAGGGTTCATATGAGCCTCTGTGTCCCAAAGATTAAATATCTGGGTCAGGAATTTGGAGAGTAAAAGGAAAACAGAAAATAATTACAATATGCAAGGGGTGATATCTCGCCCACTCAGGGGAGAAACCGCCACTACGAAAAGTTCCTCTCGGGGAGACACCGGGGTGAACACGGCCCCAAGCACAGCAATAAAAAGAAAATCGGCTTATTCTAATGTCACCGAGTCTTTCTAAGGTCTATCGTACTCAAAGTTTTCGCCACTCCTAACAAATCCTGCGACCAGACCACGTACCGGAAGACGAAGCGTTGGCAGGCCCCCACAAGGTGGACCGACGAGCTGGTCAACGTCACGGGAAGCCGCTGGATGCGAGCAGCGTAGGACCGGTCGTCATGGAGATCTTTAGGGGAGGCCTATGTCTAGCAGTGGACGTCTTTCGGCTGATATGATGATAATGAACAAACCCTGAAGTCTTATCGGGCCGCCAAGAACCCAAACATAGCTCATTAATGACTGCTTCAAAGGGTAAGCCAACGGCTAACCGTGCTTTTCAAATCATCTTATTTTACAAACAATCAGGTGATTTATCCTACATTATCTTTATCTCAACAAGGATGCGAACCCAAAACCTCTGGATTTTAAGCTAAAAGCCAGCACCACTATCTAGACCACTTAGACTCTTGCCTATTAGGAAGAAGAATGCAATACACAGAGTAATTCTCTTGGGTCTTGCTGTTATCGTTTATTTTACGAGGCCTCTGTCTTAAGTCTGGCCCTTAAGACAGAGTTCGGTTGGGGCGATGTCAATCTGATCACCTTTAACGCGGCCAAAGCGCAGGTGTTTGTTTACAGCCAAACGGAGTCCGATCAATCTGACTCCAACTTTCCGTGTATCCGTACCGATGTCACACCATCTTTTGAGCTCGTCGTCCAATCTGAATTTTGGTCATTTTATTGAGTCATTGGCTAAAACTGCAGCTAAGAAACTCTATGGCCGGACGATACTTCACCCCGGGCGGGACAGCTTCTACAGCTTTAGCAAGCACAAGTCCGATTGAGTATGGAGTACTGTTGCCACCTATGGGACGGGTCTGCAAAATGTCAGCTGGCCAACTTTAATAATAAGATAAATAATAAGACACTTGTCGAGGCAAAGCTGCAGAGCCTTGAACACCGTGGCAAAGTGTCCTGCTTGTCAGTATTCTATAGAATACATTTCGGTGAGTAACCTCGTACCACTATCCCTCTTCCTTTTCCACCATTTTGCACAAGCGCTTTGATTCTTTATTCTTAATGCACACAATTAAGGAGTAGAACACCCTCCCTGCCGATCTTTTCCCCGAACAATATAATCTGGATCTTTTCATGGTGAACAGGCGTTATCTAGGTAAGCATGCTACATCTTCAACCCCATCGTCACTTACGACAAGGTGACCTCGGGGTAGATGCTACCCTATTTCACATAAAAAAAGTAATCTAATTTTATTACTTTTCTGTCTTTTCAGTCAACAGAGTAGGCCTTTTTTTAGTGCAAGCAAAAATCTTGCGTGCTTAGTGGTCAGGGACCGGCCGCTATTCACACACATATTGTGAATCTCTGAGTCACATGATCACATTGATCTGAATCACTTGATAGATGAAGTACCGGAACTCAAACTACGCATAACGTGCGAACGCACAGTGGCGCGGCGCCCTCATCGAGATCACAGTGCGGTAGTTGCAGCCTTTAGGTACACCCGACGCAGATATGTGGTAGGTAACAAAAACAATTATGGGGTTAATCAGCTGCGCTACATTACAAACTAGAGCCTAGATGTGGTCTAGATACAAGGAACCCGCCATTGTCCGCTCAAGGCGTTACAACTGACGTGCGGCTGACTTTACGAGCACTTTCAGATTTCCTCCTCTTTCAACACCTAACTCATACACGATAGGGTATTTGACAAAAAAAGAAAAAAAAAATGAAATGTTAACTAGCAAATAAAACATTAGATATCAAAGTAAGTAACTATAAAGCAACAAGAATCTATTGGCAGTTAGATAGATGGCGCTGACAAGAGGGCGCCTGCTATCATATAAATTGCTCATAAGAGCCTAAGCACACCGCGATTCGAAATTTTGTAGTCAACTCCCAAGGGGTAAATATTGGTTTAGAAATCCTACAGTTTTGACAAGAGATGCATAAACATTTGGATTATAGCTAATGAACATAATAAACACTTGTTTCAACATTTTTTCGTACTCATCCCACAAGGGGTGAAATGTGGTATGAAAGAATTATAAAATCAGTTATGAGCAGTTACTCATTTGCCCCTCTCAAGTTCTAGCGGATACTTGCTAATCTTTTTCGAACCTAGGTAATTTTATGTAAAGTAATTTGGTGCTAGGATATTTTTGCTATGTGTCGCAGTTTTCGAGATATTCACGAAAAACTAAATAACGGGACCCTAGGACGGGAAACCCTTGGGTTTACCTCCAAGGGTCCAGGGGACCAATTCTTGAATATCACCGGGTCATAAAATATCACTCAAAAAATTCAAAATCACAGATTTTTCTTTTCAAAAGTAGAGATTGATATTCGGTAAATATAAAGCAGTCCTTGATTGTTAATTTTCATGTATTCTGATTTACCTTTCAACTGTTTATCAGGGCAAATGTGAATTATTAAAGTCTCAAAAGTTATATTTTATCACCCGGTGATTTTCAAGAATTGAGTCTCAGGGCTTCTGCAATGTTTAACTCCTATAACTATAGTTTACACATAGCTTCGAAGTCTAACTTTCTGCTTTGGGACTTTCCATCCATCTCACCTTTTGACCGCTTTCTTTCCAAGCTAATACGGCAATCACACTACGCACACAAAGACAAAGTTCATCTCTCTCTCATTGGTCTGATTGTTACTTTGTTATGGATCCTTTAAAACTTGGTTTAACAGGAGGCCAATAGTCGAGAGATTTCAGCAAATAGTCTGTACTGTGTGACTGTAATGAGTCTCATATTGGGCAAAAGCCTTCCCCTCTTTCACCATCGAGAAATAGGTAATTCGAAATCATCTCGCTATTGTTTCCGAAGCCTGCCTCTCTGTAGACGACTATCCATATGCTCTCATTCTGAAGCTACACGTAGTTTACCCCACGTTCCCAAATGCGCTAATAGCACGCTTCAAAGCACTGTGGGCGATTCGAATTGCCTGAAAGCGTGCTCTAGAGGACTTGATTGTTCACCGTCTTACGTCATTGATGATGTCATCGTTTCTGCTATCAGTGCTGTAGTCAAATAGGTGGAGCAGTGAAAGCGCTAAAATTAAATCAAAACTGGCTTTCAATGAACTCGTGAGCGCGCGTAAAACCGTTCTAAACTGACTAGAGCCACTAAAGCAGTATAGCTCCTGTGAGCGTGCATTGGACCGTCCGTCAGTACCGTATACGCTTTTACTCGTAGCAGTGTTTTTTTCATTTCGGAACACGGCATTAGACTTTTTTTCAATAAATTAGTCCAATGTTAACATCGAAGATGTCTGCCTTTCTCTGCACGATGCCAACACTAGACTCTCACTCGAATTCAATAATTTAGCCTCGAATACTCGAATAGTATGATCTAAGTATGATCCTACGCGGGTTCAATTTTCGCCCAAGGCAAACATTTATATAGTGTGTAAGGGACGTTGTACCGAAAACTCAAAGGGCGTTCTTAGTTAGTTCAGGCGAAGCTGAACAACTTCTCCAAACAATTTTAGGAAATGAAAAATATTTTTGAACTCTATGTAAGGTGACTTTTAATTAGTTCTTGATAGAAAAGGTATGAATGGTAGAGACGCATTTTTGAAGCGTTCGAAGTGAATCTTTAGTTCGCATACGAAAACGAATCGTGTACGAATTTAATTTCTAATGCTCTCTATTTTACGCATTTTTGAATCATTCGAAAGCAATGTTGCCATTAAATTACAATCTTTAAACAATTTTCTTTTCACGCAGAAAAAATAAAAACCGGAAAGCAATGACTCATTGATTTTAAAAACCGGTAATGAATTTCGAGGGAATGGAACGCAAATTAAAAAGTTGATATGTCAGTACAATGTCATGGGTCAATGTCGTTCTCATCACAGATTATACATACTTTCGAGTGGTAGAAATGCAAAACGAGTGGGTCGGACCACTCGTTGCAGAATTCACAAGTATGAATATTCAAAAATTGCGATTTTACGGATTCGTATACGAGTCTTGCCAATTCGAATGCGAATTGAAGTTCGAACGCTTCAAAAATGCAACAACTTTCCCCAAGGAACATAGGTCGAAATACGAAAATCAAGTTTTGACCTCCCATAGAAACTGCATCAGCTGATAGCGCATTTTGTATGAGAGGTCAAATTTAGTTTTTCGTATTTCGACCTATGTTCCTTGGGAAAAGTTGTTCAGTATCATGAGTACATGCATATCTTATGCTATCATGAACTAATTAAAAGTCACCCTATATACAAATTGCTCACTCTGATCGAACAGTTTGTATGGATAGGTACACCGTCCCTTAAACCCTGTATGTATATGATGACTTAGGTGTTGGTTTTATGTATGGGTGTTACTTTTTTTTCGTCCAGTATAAGCAGAGGTCTCAACATGGTCACGTGACCTTTATTATTCAAGGACGCACGGATTCAAATAATATATTACACATCAACCCCATTTTTTATGTAAAACGTAAACGAGGATATTTTTGACTAGGTATGCTGTAAAACAAAAGGTTTTTCTGTGCATGTATTGTTATTGTTACAAACGTGAGCCCCACGTATTTGATTTGAAGACAAATTTCTGTAAAATTTTTGTGCAATTTTCTTTGATATCATCGTTTTGCCACGTTTTTGCAGTTTCTGTTAGGTACCTACACTATGTCAGTAGTCTGTGGTATGGGTTCAGGTGCTAAATGTGCGTCCTTATTTTTATTAGGTAGGTATCCAGTAATAATAGAGGCACCTAACCTATACAGTCAAATACCCTATCGAGTACGTACGCAGTGACGACGCAGCAGATCGTAAGCGCCGTGTGCGCATCTTCCGCTGCTGCCAACGACGCACGCGTCGCTATAACGTCGCGTTTCACCCCTGCAGGTGCATCCATTATTTCCAATAGCTTCTCAGGCCGACGCTTTATGTCAAAGATCATTTCTTCTTCCCTTTTTTTTTGCCTTATGAAAAGAAATTAAAAAAGTAAAAAAAAAGTATTCAAAACAAAAACAATTAATCGGGTTCAGCAGCGGGAGATTTATTACTGCCTGAAAATAAGAAAAACCAGATCCTTTATAATAGCAATATCTAATACCTACTCCTAATAATAAAGCTAGATTTACAATGAGTCAGTAAAATGGGGTCAGTAGATATACATTGCTTGTTTAATATGTTGTTTATACGAAAACACTTGAATGCAGGAAGTAATGTACATCCAACAGCACGTCCTTAGAAACACTTTAGAATTTATGGTATGGTAATAGAGAATTATGCTCTTTACGTCGACTGGCTCCTTATGCCGAGTTTCTTTAGTCTCCTTTCAATGAGTACGCTTTTGTAGCTCTAGCATTGAAAATGTTTCCACTAACATGCGGTTGACCGTACGTCTACTGACCTGTTTTTACTTATCCAGTATAGATTCGATTTAAGAGTCTTTTCGCCCGTCTACTTATTTCCCAAAACTAAAGGTGGGCATCGTGTTTTATATCAAGCACCAGATTGCTTGAATATCAGGATGTTTCCTACCTTTTTTTTTATTGAAAATGAGCTTACTCTTGACCTCGATCTAGTCTTGAAGACAGAGATGAGGTCGACGATGGAACGAGCTTACCCAGAAGAAGCCTATTCACTCGCGACTTGAATAGATTCGGATTATATGAACTCGGGAACACACCTCGAAATACAGGGTGTAAGGGATAGCTTTCCGTATACTGAAAGGGCATGATAATTCAACAAAACTGAACAACTTTCAGTGAATAAAACATTCAGGAAATCAAAAAAAGATCAGCATCTCCATACAACATAACTTAATTAATTGGATAGTTTTCGACACTCGACTGTGTGCACGGTTATGTAGGTAGTTGTGTTGCCAGCATGCCGGACACATTTCTAAAGGTCATCGTAAGAAGCCCATTTTGACAGCTGTCAAACGTAAGTACCTATGAAATATTACAAAATTATGCGCACCTATTTAAATTCAACTTATACAGCGTCTTTGGGAAATGTCTGCAAACCTCTCTTTACCCATGAAAATGAACAACCTTCTTTAACAAAATCAGTCGAAATAAGAAAAAATTTACCTCCCATAGAAAATGCGCTCTCAGCTAATGCAGTTTCTATGAAACGTGGAAATTAATTTTTCGTTTTTCGAAAATATGTTCCTTACTAAAAGGGAAAGTTTGCTTTTTCATGGGTAGAGCTACCTGAGACGTTTGCAGACATTTATCAACCAAAGACTCTGTATCAACAACCGAAGCGAAGTAAGTAGGTAGGTACCTATAAATAATAATGTAACTTTTCTATGTGTAACTAGTAAGAAACTCCAAGATCAAATTAAACAACAAAAATAACCTGATTATTAAGTATAATTTACTCTTATTATATCAAAAAATACGTTACAACCTAAATGACAATATAAATCATAATTATAAATAAAAATAAAATTCAATAGTATCCAACTTGTAAATACTTTTTTATACATGATTCGTAATTAAATTATTAACATAACTAGATTTCATCTAATATTTTTACTCAAAATTATGGTTTACAACTTATTTTCTAAAGGGCTGTCAGAAATTCTAAATACATGAAGCTAATACAGATATAATAACTTCTACAATCTCAAATTTCAATTACATTGCTAAATTTTACCACTAGATATTACTTTTTGACATAGAATCAACAATTTAATTATAACACGTATAGACTGAAGCGACTTACATCTACTCGAGAGTAACTGTGTTTTAAATATTGTTTAAATTACGCCATGATTAATTTTCAACGAAAGTAAGATTGTATTTTTTGTTCTTTGGCGGCAACAAGCGCGTTATCAATGCCGCGCGTCTACACGCGTTTTTTTTGTGTATGAAAAACGCAACGAGGCAAAAGCAAATTGTCATTCAGCCTCGTTACACGTCAATACAAAAAATATTGGTATTTCATTTTCAACGAAAAGTAGACTCTAATCTGATAGTGTACTAATAACGTGTGTGTGTATGTGTTTAATATGCGTGGTTAGCAACAAAAAGAGCGGCATCAGCCCCCACACCTTTCGCGGATCCGGGAACGTATTTGCCCAGGGAGGCGTTTCCGTTTGCCTGAAAAGAAGAAAAAGTCATATATAATACACTTTTTTACACATAGCCAGTATTGTGGTTACTATTTTTACTCATGGCAATACCAACTAAGATGTCTCAGACCAATTAAAGACCGAAGGAAATAACACTCCATTTGGGGGTTCGTCGCAGCATGTCGCAGTCAAGTAAACTGCGAGCTATTCGCCTCTACTGCTGCGTGACCAGTTAGACAAACTTTGGCGAGGGGTGAGGCAGTCAGACGTAAGCGGGGGAGGGCGGTGTAGCGGGGAGAGTAATCATAAGCAATGACGTCATTTCTCTTTACATCCTCAACGTTAGCTTATATATAGTTCTGTGCCTCAACGTCTATCACCCTATAACGCTTTTGAGTTAGCGTAGTGTAGTAAAGGTAGGTAAGTCAAGGCGAGACTGACTAAGTAACGAACTATGAAATCTCTAATGAAGTCTTTACCATAACGGCACACGGGGCCCGTGCCCAGGGCCTCCATTCTCACGAGGGCCCCGAAAGACCGATATATTTACACATTTCTATTTCCTAAAAAGTACTTAGTACCGCATTTTAACTTTTTATTAGGCTGTACAAGAATATTTACGAGTGTATTCTAACTACATCACCGCAGCGATACCTACTTATATTAATCGTTTCGAATCTACATTCGAGTTTGCGCATTGCACGATTCACACATCAAATACCATGTTGGCATTGTATAATTTGTCTATGGCCTGCACCCACAAGGCCAGGGGAACCCCTGAAAGTTATGTTAAATAGCCAGTGTTGCCGTTTTAGCGACTTTGTCGCTAGATCAAGCGGATTTTTAAGGGTTTTAGGGGCTTATTTTCAACTCTTAGACCTTAAAAAATGCTTTAGAGATTTTTAGCGACATTTCATGACCATACTTTTCATTACCATTCTTCTTAATTTTTAATAATAATTTTGAATATAGATTTTTCTTTTAAAAAATATGTCCATTTTTTCACTTACTATTTTGGTGTTTGAATTTAGAACACACCAATATATTCAACCTCCCTCTCAATGCTAACAACCTCCTTAAATATATATTTTAGCTTAAATCTTTATTTTTCTCGTAGTCAAAGTACAAAGTATAGTATGCAACTCTTGAACAAAAGGGATTCAAACCGAGGACCATGAATCACTCGCGTCGCTCAGGATTCTAACACTCCCTGCGGTTGTGATTCAGTTGTTAGAATCTCTCACTTGCTCTTGATTCATCTCTGACCCTCGCTTTAAATGCATCTTTTAATCACTAATTGCATAGTATACTACTAAAAATGCAGCACAAGAATGCTTATCTAATTGTTAATATATGAGTACCTACTAGATTTAAGATTTTGAGATCATAATTTTTCTTTATTTCCCAAAAGGGCCCCAAATCTTCTGTGCCCAAGGGCCTCAACATGGCTTAAGACGGCCCTGACTTTGGGCAAACTGTTGATACAGGGTGTAAAAAAAAAATAAGCACTTTTTAAGCGTGTTACACAGACCGTTGTCCGTGTGGTACCGGCAAAGAATAGTACCAACCCTTTTCTATCCGTGGTTGTCGTAAGAGGCAACTAAGGGCTTATCAACCGGAGGATGGGCAGCAGCATCTTTTTGTGCATCGTACCATCCTACATAATGCGGTCATCAACAACAGCGGTCGCCAGCCGCAACGCTTACTAGCGTGGTGTGCTGTAGTGGACGTTTCATGGGATGTTATGATGACTCAGACCGTGAAACTGAACAACTTTTTCCAATGAACATAGGTCGAAATATGAAAATAAAAATTCAGCTTCCCATAAAAACTGCACCAACTGATTGCGCATTTTGTAAAGGAGGTATTAAAATTTTTCGCATTTCGACCAATGTTCCTCAGGGAAATTTGTTCAGTTTTATGGTCTAAGTAACAGACTAAAATAGTGCCATTAATTTTTTTACACCCGATATAGAGATACTAGCTGTTGCCCGCGGCGTCGCTCGCGTGGATTTCGTATTTATGTTGTTACCGGTTTTCCGAAGCAATGAGATATTTTCCCGTCATTTCGGGGTAATTTTAAACTAAGGAAAAACAGCAACTATGCAAATCAATAAGTATAATTCAAGATCCAGCTGAATTTTATATAATATACAGACGTTACTCATAAATTACTCAGAACAGAGGAACTTAGCAGCAGTATCCTAACAAATGTAAAGAGAGAGATGAGAGACACCTTTATGTAATATTTCAAAACAGAGCCAATTCGCAGAAGTAATTGAGAAAAACTAAAACGCTCTCCCTCTCTCTCCCCCCTCCCTTTTTCTCTCCCGCTGTCTCTCCCCCTCCCTCTGTCTCTCCCCCTCCTCCCTCTCCCCCTGCCCCTCCCTCGCCCCCTCCCTATCCCCCCTCCCTCTCCCTCTTCATCACCCCTCCCCCTCCCTCACTCTCCCCCTTCCCCTCCTTCCTTTCCCTCTACCTCTACCTGTCCCCTCTACCTCTCTACGTCTCTACATCTCTACATCTGGACCTCTCTACGTCTCTACGTCTCTACCTCTCTACCTGTCTACCTCTCTACCTCTCTACCTCTCTAACTCTCTACCTCTCTACCTCTCTACCTCTCTACCTCTCTACCTCTCTACCACTCTACCTCTCTACCTCTCTACCTATACCTGTCCCTATCCCTGCCCCTATCCCTGCCCCTATCCCTGCCCGTATCCCTACCCCTTACGCCAATTTAACCGCTATTCCTAACATAGAAATGACACCCATATTTATTTTTAGACATTTCAAACCTATCGCACCCAAACCCCATCCCCAGGGGATGATGGTATTTCACGTCCACCACGTTGGATTTTAAAGTTGTTGTAGCTTTCGTAATCAGCGATCCGATTAACCATACAAACGACACCCATATCGATTTTTAGAAATTTCAAACCTACTGCACCCCAACTCCATCCCCAGGGGGATGATAATATTTCACGTCCTCCACGTTGGATTTTAAAATTGTTGTAGTTTTCGTAATCAGCGACCCGATAAACCATACAAACGACTCCCATATTGATTTTTAGACATTTCAAACCTACTGCACCCCAACTCCATCCCCAGGGGGATGATGGTATTTCACGTCCACCACGTTGGATTTCAAAATTGTTGTAGATTTCGTAATCAGCGACCTGATAAACCATACAAACGACACCCATATTGATTTTTAGACATTTCAAACCTATCGCAACCCAACTCCATCCCCAGGGGGATGATGGTATTTCACGTCCACCAGGTTGGATTTCAAAATTGTTGTAGTTTTCGTAATCTGCGACCCGATAAACCATACAAATGATACCCATATTGGTTTTTAGACTTTTTCACCCCATTTCTCTTTTTTAGGGGTTGAATTTGGGGTGGAATTTCAATAACAGTGATGAACGTTGCATAGAATTACATCATTAATGCCTAAATAATAAATTATGTGGATTTTACTTTAAAAATAAAGAATTTTCAACTTCATCCCCCTTTTCACCCTTAAGGGTGTCGAATTTTCAAAAACCCTGAGACACGTAAATATTAATTTTTAGTCGTCAGCCTAAATACAAATTTTGAAGATCCTAACTTCAAAACTGACGGACTTTCATACAAACTTTCATCCCCTATTTTACCCCCTTAGGGGTGGAATTTTGTAAAACCCTTTCTTAGTGCACCCCTAGGCCTCATAAGGAACCTACGTGCCAAATTTGGAATCTCTAGACCCAGTGGTTTGGGCTGTGCGTTGATATGTCAGTCAGTCAGTCAGTCAGTCAGTCAGTCAGTCACCTTCTTCTTTTATATATATAGATTATTTCAAAATGTCAAGCTATATCAAAAAGGACTTCATCAGCAACACGTAGATTTTTTTGTCATATCATAACCTCTAATGTTTATCTCACGAGAAAAGTCCCTTGAGCCTTTATATTTTTACGATCAGAAATACCCAGTGTCATACGCAACGGTCTATCTAGGTATTAAAATGCGTTTTTGTCAAGCAAATTAAGGGTGAATTTTGGGGTTCAGTCTGTCAAGCTTTTTTTTTAATTGAAAATGGGCTTACTCTTGACCTCGATCTAGTCTTGAAGACAGAGATGAGGTCAACGATGAAACGCGCTTGCCCAGAAGAAACATATTCACTCGCGACTTGAATAGATTCGGGTTATATGAACTCGAGAACACAGACGCAGGCAGATAATTCAACTCTTTAGCCGTGCGCATTATAAAAGACGTTTGAAAGCGCTTTGTGCGAATGTGCGGAATATCAACCAAGTATGGGTGATATCCTGCGTTGTCTGGACTCCCGATGGTAGAAGGGAGAAAGGTGACAGCAATTCTCCATGCACGATCGGACTTGGGCTTTATATAAAACTAGAAGCTGTCCAGGAGTGAAGTAACGCCTAACCTTATTGAGGATGCCCAGCTTTTTTGCCGCAATTTGGGTTTTTGACTCAATGTTAGCGCCGAAGTTCAGGTTTGCACACAACTTCATGCCAAGTAGCTCGAGTCTGTCTGTAACTGGTACAGTTGTACCTCGAAAAGTAGGAGCCAGATTGAAAGGGCTCTTTTTGGCGGTGAACAGACACGCCTGATTATTGGTGGCGTTGAAACTCACCACATTTTTGTCACCCCACTCAGAGACACGACTTAAGGTTGAGTTTATTCGCTCTACCATGGCCTCTTTCGAAGAACGTATCTCGTCACTACTGGATTTTGAGCTTGACATACTTATATCTCTCGACGACAGTACTGTCATCTGCGTACCCAACAATACTAGGACCAAGTAGGTCGTTGAAGTGCAGCAGTAAAAGAGTCGCAGAGAGAACAGACCCCTGAGGAACCCCGGCATCAATAGCCATGAGGTCAGAGGAGCAGCCATCAAGGACTACTCGGATCGACCGTTCACTCAGGTAGTATATATATTCTTTATTGTGCACAATAAAACAAAACAGTAGTGATAGAAGAGGTTCACAATGGCGAGCTTATCTCTATGAAGAGATTTCTTCCAGCCAACCAGAGTCAGAAATCCAAGAGCAAAAGTCAGCGGGAATGCCGTATGAAGGAAGTTTGCTCAGCAGACTTGCGTGCCAGACCCTGTCGAAGGCCTTCGAGATGTCCAGAGACACGGCAAGGGCTTCGACTTATTTCTCGATGTCCTCCCCCTATAGCAATTCGTGACATACACTAGAAGATCCCCAGTTGATCGTCCCCGGCGAAAGCCATACCTACTGACTGTCACTGAGTAGGTCATTAGCTTCTAGGTATGTTAGCAGTTTTCCATTTTGTACCCTTTCCATTACTTTGCAAAGTATGGAGGTGATGGCGATTGGCCGATAGTTGCGATTGGCCGATAATTGCTGGGGACCGCACGAATACCCTTCTTGGGCACTGGCTGTACGTTGGCAACCTTCCAAGATTTTGGCACAGTTCTTGTTTTTAGAGAAAGGCAGTACAAACGTGTTAGCACAGGAAACAATTCAGGCGCACAGTTTCTCAAGACTTTTGCTGGTATTCCACCAGGACCGTTAGCTTTTTTCACGTCTAGGCTTCGGAGTACTCTACGAACCTCTTTTGCGGATATTGTGATCTCCGACATCGAAGAGTCACAGCGAGGAATCGTTGGCTTATAATCTAGTATAAAGTTCATCATTATGGAATGATTATCGTGCGGACCGAAGCCAACGTAAAATTGTTTACATACATATTACGGCCAGAAATAATCTTAAGCGTTGCGTTCCCTTTTGCAGGAAAAATTAAAATAGGTTGAGAACTGCGAGGGATCACGAGCTCAAACAAGAAGCCTAAGCTTGGGCATGGCATAGCCATGATGTAAACATATCATACCTGAGTTGAAGCGCAACTCAACTTTATGCGGATATGGTGGAGTAGGTAGCTATAATAGAATCCTCACGTTGAAAGCTGGCTATCGTTATAATATTTACATTCAGCCGTGAGCAGGGAAGTGGGCAGGACGACTGTGTGTACACGATACTTCTCATGCCACTGCCACTCGCGCTGCCCGGCGCTCCCCAAAAGAGCGATTTTTTGTGCGGAAGTCAAACGACGGGCAGCGCGAGCGTCAGTGCGTGTTTACATCCTGCTCCATCCGCCGAGCACTTCAATTATTTCGACGTCTGCTGTTGCCGGTGTTCAAAAGCGAAGTCAGCGCTAGGGCATTATATGAATACAATTTCTTTCAATCCAGCTGCGGCAGATTTTAGAGAATTATTTACTGCAGCGCGAGGAGCAGTGGCACGGGCTGAATGTAAATCTGGTATTACGAACGTTGGACTGTAAGCTTTGCTCATAGAGTAATATAATACTGGGCGTACTTTGCTTTATAATAAAAGCTCTATCTATGTACCTACATAAGCTTGTAAGCGTTGCGGCTGGCAACTTGCCCTTCATGGGTCCAAATTCGCCACGTGATATTCAGGGTGAAAACCTAGGCCGGAGCCCGGTGTTCAGCAGGCCTTTTCCAGATTTTCAAGCTGGTCTGTTTTATTAAGTCCCCGACTTCCTTGTCTGGTAAATGTTTTTTAGTATCACCACAAGCTACTCTATAAAGGGTGTTAGGGACAGCCTTCCGAATACTGAAGGGGCATGATCAGTCAACCACACTGAACGACTTTCAGTGAACAAATCTTTCAGGAGACGAAAAAAAAAACAATCGCGTCTCCATACAAAATTGTAAACTTGATAGGGCAGTTTGTATGAAGAAGCCGAATTTTATTTTCGTTTCCTGAAAGTTGTTCAGTGTCGTTGACTGATCATGCCCCTTCAGTATTCGGAAGGCTGTCCCTAACACCCGGTATAGGCAATCACTTTTGTTTGCTCTGTATATCACCATTATATCCAAACAGATAAGCCTGAAAATCTGAAATCATTCATGGTGATATTTAGGGCAAATAAAACATATTGCCGGTAGAGTAGCTTATGGTGGTACTACAAAACATTTTCCAAACAAAAAAGTCGGGGGCTTTACCTAAAACAGACCAGCTTAAAAATCTTAAAAAAACCTCCTGAACACCTACTCCAGTAAAATAACGAGAGATTGTATGGCGAAACGGAAATAATTGATAATAGCCGTGATTCTTTTTCAGATCGATAGATTATATTTCTGTGTAAAGGTTTTTAATGGAATCCACCTAAATTTACTTCATTTATTTATTTATTTTGCCGTCCAAACATTAAAAAAATATGGAATTTCGGAAAAAAATGTAAATAGATTATTTTTTTTATTTACGGCTTGCTATATATTCAGAATTTCATATTATACATGAATCCACCTAAAAATATAAGCTTTTTTGTATTGTTTAACTTTTATAGCACGAAATTTAAATACAGCTTATCTTCGCAACCAAAAATAGTAATAGATCCGTTTTGCTTTCTAATAATTTAAATAGTGCTATATAATCACATTTTTGGCAAATCCAACATAAATGTTTACAAAATCATTGTAAACCAGCGATTACAAAAAACTTTTTTTTTATTTAGTATGGCATTTTTGTGAATATATATAAGAATCACTTACATTTAAAAAGGTTGAGTTTAGCTCAGTTTATTGCTATTATTTTACCTCGACTTTATTGGCCCTTATATGTAAAAATAAGTGGAGATTTTATATTTTGAAATAAATTGATATTTTTAAATATATTTATGGTGAATTTTGATGCCTATATGTAAAGTATACGTTTATCTATGATATAAAGTATATAATTGTCTATTACTATTTTTGCCTTAGCTGTTATTCGAAAAAAATATTCCGCTTTAAATTTTAGGTGGATTCGTAAATATTGCGTCTTAACATCATATTTAAATACGATATACACAAAAAAGTAGCTATTAGCATTTAATGTTTTGCAAAACCGTATTTTTACTGGACTAACCGGGCTCCAGTCTGGAACATCTCGCATGGTTTTTTGTGATCCTTTAATCTTCCTCTATCTACTACGACATATTGGAATTTCACGCGTACGAAGTCAGAAATCAAAAGTCAAATCAATCTTTGCTTATAGTTATCTTCCAAGTTGCGAAGGCCTAGGTCATTTTTCCGTTTAGGTCGTTCTCCGTTTGGGTCGTTCTGCGTTCAGGTCATTCTGCATTTAGGTCATTCTGCGTTTAGGTCATTCTGCGTTTAAGGTCATTCTGCGTTTAAGGTCATTCTGCGTTCAGGTCATTCTGCGTTTAGGTCATTCTGCGTTTAGGTCATTCTGCGTTTAGGTCATTCTGCGTTTAGGTCATTCTGCGTTTAGGTCATTCTGCGTTTAGGTCATTCTGCGTTTAGGTCATTCTGCGTTTAGGTCATTCTGCGTATAGGTCATTCTGCGTTCAGGTCTTTCTGCGTTCAGGTCATTCTGCGTTTAGGTCATTCTGCGTTTAGGTCATTCGGCGTTTAGGTCATTCTGCGTTCAGGTCATTCTGCGTTCAGGTCATTCTGCATTCAGGTCATTCTGCGTTTAGGTCATTCTGCGTTTAGGTCATTCTGCGTTTAGGTCATTCCGCGTTTAGGTCATTCTGCGTTTAGGTCATTCTGCGTTTAGGTCATTCTGCGTTTAGGTCATTCTGCGTTTGGCTCGTTATGCGTTCAAGTAAATTACTGGTTTTAGGACATTACGCGTCGAGACGGGCTTACCGTTATGGTTCCGTTTTTACCATTTAGGTTCGGAACCCTAAAAAAACAGATTTGCTAGTTCAATGCAGACCTGTTGTTTTTAACTTCTTTAGGTATCTTCTAGGTATTACGATAGGAATAGGTTTCATTCATGTATACGGCATACAAAATAACTCTGGCTGTGTCCGTTAATGCGCAAAGTCAAAAAATGAGCCGCGGGGGTGAGCGCAGTAGTTGGGGGGAGGCGTGCGAATCGTTCATTGGCTCTCCGCCTGTCACACACGCGCAGAAAATAACCATGAGAGCCAAACTTATTCTGCACACGATATATCTATAAAATAAGAAATTTTCTCTAACGTGGTACTTTTTAGTGGATCTACCATAGTCACCACGCTTGTAAGCGTTGCGGCTGGCGACCGCTGCTATTGGTGACCGCAGTTAAGGTAGTACGATACACTGAAAGATGCTGCTGCCCATCCCATCGTACACATTTATATTTATCCCTGTGATACAATTCTCTATTAGGCAAATTATTATCAAACTAGCTACCTACATGCAGTGACTACTATACTAAATAATTACCCACTCAACTAAGTGAAATCAACATTGAGAATTTTCTTTGGCTTTCCCAAAGCCCACTGATACTGCTAATGAAAATAACTAGGCTAGTTTTAGATAATTTGTGTGATAAAAAACTTTTTTGGAAAATAAATGAAAAAAAAAAAAAAAACTATAAGCAACTTTAAAAAAAAATCGGCATCCCATATACAGGATTTAACAAAAAGGGTATACTAACCCTGAGGGATGTGAATCTGCTTATGAAACTGAACAACTTTCCTACGGAACATAGGTCGAAATACGAAAAAAAATTTTGGCTTCCCATAGAAACTGAATTAGCTGAAAGCTTATTTTGTATGGGCGGTAATTTTTTTTTTCATAGTTGTTCAGTTTCATGAGTAGAACACATACTACAGGGTTGATATACCCTTTCTGTTACACCTTGTAGAATGAATTGATCACGCGACAAGTATTTATTTGTATATTTTTTTCTTAGGTAGCTTTGCTTATTTTATTAGTTGAATCACTGGGCTTCGGTAATAAAACCGATTGTATAATTCTTTCAAATTGTTTCAACGTCTTGTCAAACATTTAATTCAAGGAAAATACAACTAAAGGTGCAGTAAAAGGCAACACAAGGATACTATATTTTATTAAAACACAAAAGCCAGTTTGTTAGTAGCAGAAACAGATACAGGTTTAATAGAACACGAAAATACATGCGATCTACATATTACTGACTAATATAAAGTGGGTACTAACTTGGATATTTATTTGTCAGATACGAAGAAAAAGAACAATTCGGAAATTTTATGTAGGTGTAAGAATTTGATAGCGAGACCAAAACATCATTCGCATGGCATCAGAAAATTATTATAAAATAGTATAATTACAAAATAAATTATCAAATTAATTATAATCGAGTCAAATACATGTAATGTTTATTCCTGTCCTAGGCTTAAGGACGCTTCTCCAGTTACGCGGATTTGTTACGCATGCGTGCTGTCTACATTTGATCATAACATAAATGCGTCTCCTGTTTTGCGTGCCATAAGCATGCGTGACGTGGAAGCATGTAAAAAATGAATGATCAAATGCGGACGGCACGCATGCCTTTACTTCCGCACGTGAACGCAAATCCGCGTGATTGGAGAAGCGGCCTCGTTAAGTGATATCAGGCTTTGCGAAGCCATAAAACTTTCATAGATCACACAATACGAACAAAACTGATGTGACAAATAAATAACCAGGGCTTAGAGAAAAGTGGCTTATCGTAAAGGCTAATTTATTAGAAATGTATGAGATGTTAAAAATGTTTCGTGATAGGATAGCTAATGTCAATCCCATACATTTTCATTCTATTCTACTAGCGTTTATTATACCACGTGTAACGGAAAGGTATGATAGTACTGAAGGGTGTGAATCTGCCCATTAAACTGAACAACTTTTCCCAAGGAACATAGGTCGAAATACAAAAAAAACAAATTTGACTTCTCGTACAAAATGCGGTATCAGTTGATGCAATTTCTATGGGAGGTTAAACTCATTTTGTTAACGGGCCGTTCTGCTCACGGGCCGTAATGCTCACGGGCCGTTATACTCCCGGGCCGTTATGTTCACGGGCCGTTATGCTCACGGACCGTTATGCTCACGGGCTGTACTGAGCACGCGGGACATTTTGCGAACAGGACATTACGCTCCGCTTCGGATTTGTTCTATGACTTATGTTCCTTGGGAAAAATTGTTCAGTTTCATGATCAGATTCACAACCTTTAGTATTATCACACCTTTCCATTACTCGTTGTAGAAAGCCTCTTGTCTAAGTACCTAGGTACAATATAACCACGAAATATTGTTACATCGACACAGTATCTTTTTGTTGGCACAGAAAAGCAGAATCTACTGCCAACTAAAAACATTTTAACACAAAAATAACAGTAATTTTTAATCATCTTATTGCAAACCAATCTTATCGCTGATCAAACCGTGATAGACTTTTTGTGCGTAACTTTAAAAATAGTGGTTCTATTGTATCTTTGTTGCAAATAAAATATTTTTAGCTACAATTCTAGGACTACACTAGAAAAAATTTTTACTTGTACCATTCATATTTATCTTTTTCTATTTGTGACTAGTTATTGGGTAAGACACATGATCAAAAGCCAAACTTTGAACTTGGCATACAAATGCTACACGTGGATTCCAAACGTTGCATAAGATATTTTCTATTTTTGAACATTTCGTATAACAATTTCATGTTTTTGTGTTAGGATAATCGAAGAAAATCGTTTAGATAGTTGAAAAAGTATTGTATTTTTTGTACTAAAACTACAAAATCAAAATCTTCTAAGTACCATGCAATGCAATTTCAAATCTCAGTTCAATAAAGAAAAAAAACTATACGTCCTCTAGGAGTATTATATTCTTGGTCTTACTATCTCAGGTTACTATGTGAGTGAAAAGATATAATTTCAAGTTTCACACCTTTTTCTTCATTGAATCGAGATACTTCTAAAAAACTAGTAACTAACTACTAGCAAACGGACAACACATTTTCTTATGTAAATTTAAGCTCTGGCGGGTAAATTCGAGTAAAAAAAGGTAAGTAAATAATTTAAATTTATTATTTCATTTAAAAAAATAATTTAACAGTCTATCATTTAACATGGAATGCTTACGAAGTTATACATATTTTTTTGTAATTTTTAGTAAGCATGGGCTTTGACGAAGTTGGATTTTGAGCCAGCAAGGGAGGGAATAGACCCAGCCTTGTATTTACCCTGGCAGGCTTGACCGTTGGCCTGTGCCATTTTAATAAAAAAAAAATGTCAATATGGAAGTCATATAGATTTTGAGGTAGTAAACAAACGCGCCAGAACATAAATTTTCATAATTTTTTGTAACGAACATAGAAATGTTAATATTAGGTGCAGAGCGTAGAAGGTGCGTTGGTCAGCGATGGTGCAAGTGCAGTAAAGGGAACAGAAAAAAAAACAAATATTAGTGACATAATCTAAAGATAATTCTAATACTACTTAACTACAACTAAAAACACATACTTTCTACTGATTTCTACCACAGAATATTATTAAACAAGTTTTTTCTACTACTAACTAAAAAAAACTACATACTTTTTACTGATTTCGACTACTTCGCTTGTGTTTCAATGGTCAATTAATTTATTAATCTTGTAAACATTCGCAGAAAGCATCTACAAAGCTTCTTTCTATTACCGCTACTTTCTTTGTCAAATAAACAAATTGTCAAGTGCAGATTTAAGGGAAAGAGAAATTTGAAAGAAAAAATAAACAACTCTTTCTTGGCGCAACACACTTACCTTACCTTAGCCGTGGCCTTGGTGTGAAGCTTCTAAATAGGCTGCTAAGCTCTGTGTCAGACTGACCTTAAATCGATCTTGCTGTAAAGCCATTTTAACCACTGTAACATCTGAGGATCTTTAGATTTGGAGCAGATACTAACCTTAGCCTTTTTGTGATCTCCTAACTGGTCTGATTCCTTTCATGTTTTCTGGTTGGCCTGTTGAGTTCGGAGACATCTTGAGCATCAGATTATCCTCGGTTTTGTTGTAAAACCCTTCTAAGAGCAGATTCCCTACACGTCTTTATTTTACCACTTTAGTACTTATATCTTAGTTATATTTATTAGTATTTAGTACCTACTTATACATTTATCTGAGAATCTTTGGGTCTTAGAGCAAGATACTTTGTAGTGACCTTGGCTTTGTAGTGAAGCTCTTAAATGGGCAGATTCCATCCACGTTTTCTAATTTGACCATTACAGTACCTTGGTTTTGTAGTGGATCTCCTAGATTGGCAGGCTCCTTCTATGTTCTATAATTGGCAAGTTTAGTTGAGACATGTTCAGCTTGGTCGTGTTGCGAATCTTCTAAACGGGCAGATTCCTTCTGTGTATTCTAATTGGGAAGTTTAGTGCTGTAACATCTGAGGAGCTTTTGATCTTGAAGCGGATACTGACCTTCGCCCTGTTGAGGAGTTCGAGCTGGGCAGCGGCTACGTTCTCGGGCTTGCCGCCCCAGGCTCGGAGCACGGAGGCTTGCAGCGCGCGGCCGTAGCTGAAGGTGAGGGTCCAGGGCCTCTGCAGGTCCACAGTGTTGATAGCGTTCAGGTTCACTGACGCTTCCTCTTCAGACTGACCACCAGACAGGAATGTCACGCCTGAAAGACACAAACTCCTCATGTCGTATTGTATCACATAAGCTGTTCAAACGTCGGTTTGTCTAAAGCTGATTTTCTACCAGTACTGTGGGAGGGCTAAGCTGTGAGCTGGGAAAATTCCAATCCCATCAAAAACATAAAATGTACAAAAATTTCATGTCTTGAAACTGAATTCTTCCGCTATAAAAATTTATGAGATCTCATGTCAAACCAAGTCAGTTATTTTCACGGAGTAAGGAAGGAGAGAGGAGCTGCCCCTACGGAATTTTTGTACGACACGAAGCGTGACAGTGCGCGGGGGTGAAGATTGAGTCACGGGTTGGCGGGACATACAACTAGACTCCACCTACTAATGTAAAATCCATCTAGTGGGAAATAGTGAAACTACTAGCACTTTTTGTCCTTACGCACTTTTTGGTGGTACTGCTATACTCCACTAGATGGCGTAAAAGACACTATACTACAAAAATAAATTGTTTATACAGGGTGTTAATTTAATTGCGTGCCATAGCTCGCGGGTTCAGTATCAGTATTTGAACGACTTTCCCAAAGGAACATAGTTCGATAAAGGACATAAATTTTAGACTTCCCATACAAGTGTGTTGGTCACTCAGTAGGTATGGAAAGTCCAAAATTATTTTTAGTTTTTCGACCTATGTACTTGGAAAAAGTTATTCAGTCACTGATACGGATCTTACTCCAGAGCTATGGCTCGCAATTAAATTATAACCTGAGACTAAGAGCGGGCAGTCGGTAACCCTTCCTCGTTGCTTATGAAAATAGCGACCAATCTATACGTATAATAAAATCGCGAACTCGGCGAATCTGTAAGCTAAGCTACAAAAACTGTGTATTTTTGACAGGACGGGTCGAATTGATAACCTCTTCTTTTTGAAGTAGATTAAAAAGATGAAAGTGGTGGCAGCTTAACACGTTATGCTCCCTCTATCTATATGAATATAGAGCCAACTATATTGATTTGAAAATTCAAAAATAACAATAGGTATTAATTTGTATACCTACTTAGTAATCAAATTAAAAATAAGAGGCATTCCGCTATTCCTACTATGAGAAGTAGGTATGTTGTTCACGATTTTGTTTGCGATGAGGTAAGGTTGCTGACTTCCCGCTCTCTATCTACTGGGAGTTTGTTAGTTTCAAGTTTGGAAGATGGTTCGGTAACGATAAAGGAACACAAAAAATATTTAAAAAATCCTACATAAAAAAACGAAATCTCCTTGTCTAACTAAAACTTGAAATTGAAACTAAACTAACGCAAAAAAGAAACAGTTTCAGTTATGTATGTGCCTACCTAATCCACTGATACTTGCGCGCTGGTTTGATGATCTGGGTCATTGCGCTCCGAGTTAGTTTAGTTTCAATGAAGTTTTATTTTTTTTAGGTAGGTTTTTTTTTCATATCTTATTGTGTTCTTTTATCGATACTGAACATCCACTTAGCTATGGCACGTTATTAAATTAAGACCCTATATACTACTTACTTGCTGAAATCTGGAAGACGGTTCTTGAACCTAACTCTGGCGAGTTTGTCCACTGCATACTAGATGGCGCTACTACAAACAACATAACTACAAACTACAAATATTTCTCCAAATAAATAAAATATTCACGATATTCACGTAATTTTTATCAAACTATTGTTAAAGCTAAAGCCAGAAATGTAAATTGAGTCTGTGGAAGTAAAAAGAAGGGGTGAATTTCGATCGTCTACAAATATTCCCAAAACCATCTAGCGACATAAAGCAGAACTAATGTTACGGCCACATGCCTACAGTACATCGATAACAAATTTTATTGAAAAATCTTACTTACAAGTGAAAAGACACTTTAAATGCAGTTTCTTTTTGCCTTTCTGACGAATTTAAACAAAGGCACACAACACTTCATAGTGGGAGTTGTTTTTCCAACTATTTAAACAATTTTTTGCAGAGCGTGTTTCGATGTGATCACTGGTAAGTTCAAAGAGGAAATGGCGTATGCCCCGCCCCCTTTCGTGACGTCATGGCTCAATTGATTGAATCACGGCTCGACTGATATCATCATCTCCTCTACCCTTCTTTACTCCGTGGTTATTTTGGTTAGTATGGAAGTAGTTAATAAGCATTTTATCTTAATTTGTTGTAGTAGTGAGTTGGTGTGTCAGAATTTCCCCTACAAACTTTGAAGTGCAGAAAAACAAAGAATCATGATGGATACCGTATAGTGTCTGTTTATGATACATCAAAAACACATATCCGCTTCAGACTCGTGAAACAAACCAGACCAGAGAATGAATGAATGAATGAATAACTCTTTATTGCACACATCTAGGAATAAAAAATAAAAATTACGGTATACAATAAGTGGGCAAAAGGCGGCCTTATCACTAAAAGTGATTTCTTCCAGACAACCTTTTGAGGAAATCAGCAGCGACGAAAGACTGTAGTGTAGTGCACCAATATACAGTTACATATATAAATATTTTGAAATAAATATGTAAAAAATATATACCTACATACATATGATTAAATACAGTATATATACATATATTCATTACAAATATAGACATATATATATACTACAAGTTATACATAAAATAAAATACATAAACATACAATATATATCGACATAATATGGTTGCGAACTCATAATAACTTAGCGAGGAAATACTGACGAATTTTGGTTTTAAATATGCCCAGAGACTTAGAATGACGCACCTCCAACGGTAGGTCATTCCACATCGTGGTAGCCTTGACAGTGAATGATTCCTTGTAATACCCAGAGCGCGTATAAGGAATGTCTAATAAGTTATCATTCTTAGACCTAAGGTCACGGCTGCGACCTGCACCGAGGAAATGGAAACGTTCCTTAAGGTAGGGAGGGGAGCGCGGGTCATACAGCACTACCTGCACGTGTTCACCCTTCAATAGTCGCGAAGAAACTGAGCTCCTGTCAGTGTCAACCGAAATGACGTATGCGGTGCGCGCGCAGGGGACGACAGAAATACTTTTCTTTCTTTTGAAATATTTTAACAGATGATAAAGGTGATCATACCGGGAACGGCAGCGGGCACGGTCCTAAGCAGAGCGGTGACAGTGGCGCGGCCGATGTCCAGTGGAGTGTACTCCTTCTTGCACGCGGCTCCAGCAGTCACCTGACGACCAATCAAATATTACAAGGTGTGAATAATTTATTCTTCTTAATATTCGGAGGCTCAGAACAGAGACGATTGGTGAAATAGAAGGGAGGCCTTGGCCCAACAGTGGGACACTACAGGCTACATAAAAATGCATTCAACAGCCACACTTTTGTTGATGATCTGGTATAATCAGAGCGTTCGGGTCTCGACCCGGAGGTTCTGGTTTCGATTTCCGGTGGGTACAATGTCAAACAAAACTCACTTTGTGAATCTTCACCAGTTAGATTAGGACATTGCAAGATTGTTAGAAAAGTAAGATGATTCCGTGCTTTGGAAGGCACGTTAAGCCGCTGGTACCGGCTATTATCTACGAAAGTAGATCTAATGAGAGGCCTGTGGCGGCTCAACAACTCTGACACCAGGGTGTGTGAGATCTTTTATCGACCTTGCACCCACACGACATGATGACTTCCTTGGTTACACTCAAAAGCACGTCAGTAGAAACACCTTAGACTTTATATTAGTAGACAGCTGTCAACCGAAATGAAGATCTGAACTAGATCTATCATTTGTCCCAGCATAAGAGTAGTCGAGACTCAAAGTTTTCTTTCATTTCCCTAATTTTTTTATGCCAGAGCAAAATTTTATGAGCCACACCCTTTCACTTTTTGGAATAACGTCCCTTACAACCTGTAGAGTGCAAAAATCCTACCATGTTTGGCTTGAGCAAAGTGCCCTCCAAGTAGACGTGATGGTCGTTGAGTGCCTTGTACACGGCAGCCAAGACCGTCTCGGTCACCTTCTGGGCACGGTCAAGGTCGTGTTCTCCTGTTGACGAAGTATTTTATATGAATTACATTTGTGAAAAGAGCTATATGGTAAGCATTGCGATCAGAAACTGGAGATTTGCAAAAAACCCACATAGCTTTGAGAATCGAAAAACGTGGCAGTCGGCAGGGCATATCATAAGAAAAACCAATGGAATAGTAAGGTTTTACAGTGGAGACCACTAATCGGAAGACGTAGCGTGGTACTCCTAACAAGGTAGCCAGAAGTCGCTGGATGAGGACAGCGCAGGCCTATGTCCAGCAGTGGTCATTTTAAGCTGACATGATTAAATTTTCAGGGTCATGTGTATTGTTGCCCGTGCGGTGCTTAAGAATATTACCAGGCCCATCTCTTCCTGTGGGTGTCGTAAAAGGCGAATAAGGCGTTACTTGGAGGATGGGCAGCAGCGTCTTTTTGAGTTTACTCATACCGCATTCCTCCAAAGATACCAACGCTGACATTATCATGGATTAGAATTTTGTGGGTAGTAAAGAAGTCGAAGAAGAAAAGTACTAGGAAATAAGGAGTTCTAAGAGCTTACCATCAGGGAGCACTTCAGGCTCGACAATCGGTACAATGCGCTGGCTCTGGCAGATGGAAGCGTAGCGAGCGAGCACATTGGCGTTTTCCATGATAGCCTGGTAGGACGGGGTGAAGCGGCCGATCTTGAGCACGCTACGCCACTTGGCGAAGTGGCAGCCGTCCTTCTTGTATTGAGCGAGGCGTTGAGCAAGGTCATCGAGACCTGCAAGTTAAGAACCATAGGTATTTCAGTACAACGACGGCTGTATGTGTGTCGTGTGATTCAGAAAACAATTTGTTATGGTCCGTTTAAACATTTGCTGTTCACGGATAGGTATACAAATCAACTGGACAGATAAAGTGTGTAAGGGACAGTTACCGAATCCTGAAAGGGCATCAGTCATCAGTCAACGTAACTATACAACTTTCAGTGAATAAAATTTCCAGGGAATAGCAAAAAAATCAGTCTCTCCAACTCTCCATTCAAATTAACAAACTTGATGGAACAGAGGCCGATGTTTTTTATTTCGTACCTATAAGTTTAATTCCTTGAAAGTTGTTCAGTGTTCGGAAACCTGTCCCTTACACCTGTTATATCGATACAAAAAATTTAAAGCCGTTAAGCAAAGCTAGAGGTTTGTTTAAAGAGCCTCTGTATGAGGCTTTTCGAATAAAAGATTTTAGAGGATATTTTCATCTAATTTATTTCTTAGTGTGACCTCTCTTCAGCAACCGCCTTAAACTTATTGTGTAGTGTAGCCTGTGACTAATGACTAAGAATAGTACCCCGTTTACTTCATTAATATTGTCTCGCGTAACGGATATAGTTTGAAGTAGAATAGATAGCCACACACGGTCTTATTCTAGCCAGGTGTTCAAAAACGTTCAACGTTGAGAATTTGATCTTGGCAATGTCATCTTAGACAACATTATGATTTACGAGTATAAATTAGGTAGGCACTCATAAAACAGTTAACGACGGGTGAATGGATCTTAGTGTTGGGAGGTTATAACATCTCATACAATCATAATACTTATCATTACCATTTTCAGCCCCCTCTACTACATTCATTCGACCTCACTACCTGACCCATCCCCCTCCACGCTAGAATCAGCAGTATTATTGATTCGCTAGTTGAAAAGAGTGTCCGACGGAAGGGTGTCATTAACTCATTACATTACTAGGCCTAGATTTTTGTTGTAAACCCCTGGTAACAAGCAAAATGATTTAGTGTAATATGTGTAATAACTACCTACTTCAATCCTAAATGCAGTTTTGATTAGTGTCAATTGAAATCAATTTTGCCAACTAGTTTGTTGTTCAAGTAACATCTATCCAACCTATGACATAAACGATGTATTTTGTGGATAGGTTAAAATTCTCATTGTATTTTTTGCTCATTCTTATTGTATTTTTAGTCCAGGGAAATTATTATTTGACCTGGAAGTAATTATATAATCTCTCCTATCTATAAATGTATAATTATTAAAATCGTATGACCTCGGGAACATATATTTTTATTTTTTATTTAAGTATACTAAAATGCTAATGCAATCAATCGATTAGCATTGTTAATAGAACTATTAATCATGGTAGTTTACCTAAAAATTTAAATGTTTTCCCATTGGAATTGCTGAAATTCGGAGTTTGAGTAAGGTAATAAGTTAACTCAAAATTGCACTTAAAGGATAATGTGTAATGGAAGTAAGTTTAATGTTTAACTTCTTAAATATTATTTTAAATAGATTTTATACAAAATTAAAATGTCAACTGTAATGATAAACTTTATTTTTGAATTTTTCGGTTTAAAATGTATTTTTCGCCATCTTCCCTAAATTTTTTTCTTTAATACTATTTTACATATATGTATTTAAACTTAATTTTGTCAATAATAATAAAAAAGTCACATTTATATTTACTTCAAACCCACTCATATAAAAGTTTCTAAATACCCTGGAGTATTAAGTGAAAAAATTGCAGTTCTAAAGTGGGCGGAGTCACGGTAGTCGCTCTAGAGATTTTGTAGTCGCGTTTATATCAATGCTTAAGACTATAGGTTTGTTAGGTTTAAGGTAAACACAGCTTTCTGTATATTAGGTTTAATTCGCCATTTCAGGCGAGGAAGCGGAGCGAAAGTACCGCAGCAGCGGCCGCT
This sequence comes from Athrips mouffetella, assembly GCA_947532105.1. NCBI lineage: Eukaryota > Metazoa > Arthropoda > Insecta > Lepidoptera > Gelechiidae > Athrips > Athrips mouffetella. Next base: position 16,229,820 of record OX383977.1, read on the forward strand.
AAGTGCCAGTGTAAGTATTGTTTATCAGTTGCTTATACTGCCGCACAAATAACTATTCTGCTGCACAAATACTTAATGTAATACTAGCGGTCCATAAATAATCTCCCATCATAGGTTAAATAATAGTAAACTGACGTTTACTCCCATAACCCCCCCCAAAGTATTTTCATCTCCAATGGGCAGTTACGAGCATTGCTGACGGTACATTAATAACGGAAAGTTTTTATCTCCACAGTTGTATAATGATATATTACTTAATTAACTTGTTTACGAAGACTTTGACATTGTTGTTGAGGAGATAATAGGACGAGCCCCTTCTGAGGTCAAAATGTAACAAGTTTATAGTAAACTGACACGATAAGAGAAAGAAAAAGGATAATTAATAATAATAAGATAACATGTATATATTACATAAATTAAGAGTAGCCTAACTAAAACTGGATAACAGTTGAGAAGAATGTAAAACAAAGGCGGACAGAAACACTTCATTTCTTCATATATGTCACTCGCTGTCCTTCCAGAAGCGAATGTGCTGAGTACAATTTATTTATTTATATCTCCAAGGTTGAGTTGTTTACATTTAAACAAGTTATCAAAAAACTCGCATCATCTGTTTTTGGTAAAACCCTTGATATGACCAAGAAAGGCGATTGTATCGTTATTTATGTTTAATCTTCTACCAATTATGTAATGTTATAATGGTACCAATTATGTAATGATATAATGGGCGTAGCAATAAACAAGTAGTTATCAAATACTTTCATAACGGGATCGCGATTAATTTGTGTATTACTATGCATGCGCGAGTAAATGACATTATGAAGGGCTTTCTTTGAAACAATGGCCGGAGACGCGATCAAGAACAGGAAGACTTTAAGACTTCAAGAGCCATTTAGCTTGGACAGGCCCAGTTAGCCCAGTAGGCAAATTCCTTTAGCAGCATAATTATTCAAAGCAATGACTAGATGCAGTATCCTAGGGGTAGCCGGATGGCTCGCGGGTATTTGAGCTCCCGAAGAGCACTTCGCAATGAGGGCGAGGTAGCCGATTGAAGCAAAGTCTGAACGCTGTTTATACAATGAAATTTTAATACAATTCCTCCTGGTGCGAGTGGCGCCTTGTTAAAAGAGTTACAAGTCGGAAAAAAATCTGACTTCCTACTTATTATGACTTTGTGTCTGTATGTGAAGAAGAACAAGCATGCCAATTTTCAAACAGCTGCCTGGCAACTGTTCTTTTTTCTTTGCTCACGCACAGGGCACCAATTCATTATATAAACAGCGTACACACTTTCAGACAACCGCTGTTTCAATCGGCTGCCTCGAGAATTTTTTTTTCTCCCCTATTTCCACCCCAAGGCAGGGCAAGGCGGGTGCGCATCACTTTGTATAAATATTTTTCGTATATCAACGTTTCAATAACATTCAATTGATATAATAAACGTTTCATAAGTATAACAACTATTAGCATAATTTTGTTTGACATAACGTACCTTTACTATAATGAACGTTTTCTATACTAACATTTGGCATAACTATCATTTCACCTAAATATCTTTCATATAAAATTTAATTCATATAAAATTCATTTGATACATATTTTTTTACTTATTATTAATTTAATTTATAATAATAAAACAAAAAAATAATAATAATCAATTAGTTTATAATAATGTTGTAAGTTAAGCAAAGATTTCAGACCTCCTTGCTTCGCTCGGAATTTGCTAATTTATTTTAGTAGGGGATGACATCTGCCAACATGTCACAACCTCATCATCGATGATCCATAGAAAATATTCAAAATAACCTGTCAATTCCACAGAAAAACGCCTACACCACCTAGTGACGAATTATTTCTTTAATCCTCCTTCTAAGTACCTTTATTTTTCTGTGAAGTTAAGTGTTGTAAATACGAAACGATAAGGCTCAATTAAATTGATCATAGGCGAGCGAAGGTTCGAAGGATATGGCGAGCTCCGCTCTATTCCGCCATACCCTTCAGGTTAGGTTGACATGAATGCATGCGTATGCCTGCTTGCCTGCATGCTTGCTTGCTTGCTTGTATGCATGCTTGCTGTATGTATGCTTGAATGCTTGCTTACTTATCTGTTAATGGCAAGGGCTTAGTAGAATGGATAATAGGCGAGCGAAGGGAGCAAAAGAGTTCGGGGCACCCCGACACAGTTGATTAGGTTAGGTTGACATGAATGTATGCGCATGTCTGCTTGCCTGCATGCATGCATGCTTGCTTGCTTGTTTCTTGCTTGCTTGTATGCATGCCTGCTTGCCTTTGCTTGCTTTTTTTGCATAATGCATGCTTGCTTGTTCATTTACTTAATAATTAATGTGGATATTATAACTAACCAATGAAAATAACGAACTGATGTTATATGTTGTTGTATTTATAACGAAATGTTTATTATACGTTTTGAAATTATATGAAATGAAAATATGTGAAATGTCGATTATACGAAATATTTATTATATGAAACAAAATTATATTAAACGTTGTTATATCAATTAAATGTTTTATTAAAAGTTGTTATATCATCTATTACACACCCGGGCAAGGCACCCCAAGGCTTAGATCGGGTTTCACAATGCGATTCCCCAACACTTCGGGAGCTCAAACTTCTTCCCGTGGGTGTCATGCAAGAATATTCTTATTCCTGTTAAAAATCTGGGGAGAGGCCTGTGCTCAAAAGTTTACAGCATAAGTCATCCTGAAGCCGAAGATATTGCCGCACTTTACAAAGAATTGGACCAAACGGGTGCCGTCATCAGCTTTCTGGTCCAAGGTCTCAAGAAGGTCACTAATCAGAGCTAACAAGACTCACCCTGGGTGGTGCATTCATCTTCGGAGCCGAATAGCGGGACGACACCCTTGTCAACCTTGATGCCGGGGATGATGCCACGCTTCTCCAACAGTTTGACCAAGGGGGTGCCGTCATCAGCCTTCTGGTACAGGGTCTCGTGGAAGAGGATCACACCGGAGATGTTCTCAGAGATCGCCTGTGGATGACAAGAAGGTATATAGGGATGTTGATCAATATTTTCAAGGTTGTGCGAAAGACCAGCACCGTGGCAGTAATATCACAGGACCTCCAGGTGCAGTTGGGCTACTTTCCCAATTGGTCTACTTTTCTGGTGACTGATCTAGGGATGCCAATTGAGGGGCACTAAATGTAGAGGTGCGCCAACTAAGAGTGCGCCAAAGGTGGGGCGCCCACTGCGGGTGCGCCTAATGTAGGGGCACCAACTGAGGTGCGCTAAATGTAGAGGCGCCAACTGAGGCGTCATTTCGGGAAAGTAGACCAATTTGGAAAGTAGACCAATTGGGAAAGTGGAACAATCGGGAAAGTAGACCAACAGCACCTGAAGGTCATAGGAATGATGGAGGATGAAGGACGTTCAAGATGTTCTGTTTTGTTCAATACGATTGCACGTACCGTCTAGTTACGGTAATCAAGTACTTTTCATTGTTACTTACTAGCAGCTTTATCAGGCTTTTGGCTTTATTTTAAACCAACCTCACAAAACTGCTATTAAACCAACTCCACCAAAACAGCTGCCTTACCCGAAGTGAAACTACGATAATATCGCGCCGATAATTAGTCTATGGTTCGGCCTTTGACAAAGAAATTCCCATACAAAGTAAATTTCCGAACGTAATTGTTGTTGTCAATCTGATAATATCGGAGCTCCGATAAAACTTCGGAGTACGTACCCTGTTCTTAAACTAACCTACAACACCAATTTTAAATTTAAGTTGATGAAGGTAAACAATGAAGGTTACAGAATGACTGTTCAATCGACGTATTCCTAAAAGAGGGTTATTCTGCAACTCGCATAAAACAAATTTGCCCATAGAACTGGTAGGTGAAAATCAAAAGCAAATGAAACGAAATCATTTCGAAAAAAAAAATTTTTTAAAAGATTTTATCAATTTCAACTTCAGATTCAGATAATTTTATTCAATGTAGATTCTTTACAGAATACTTATTGAATGTCATGCAGAATACAATGCAAATAGAGCGAGTCTACGCCGTTTCGGATCGTGCTATGTGCTTCCATATTGTTTGTTATTAAGGGAAGAAAATATTTTATATTACCTAATTAGTCATTTATCCTCTATTAGGTAAGTGTCAACTTGGTAATTGCTGTCATGATTTAGCAACCAAATTTGTTCCATATGAGTTGCAAAATAACCCCCTTTCAGGATATGTCGAATAAACAAACATCGGTATAGAGTACATGTATCACGAGATGTTCTATCGGCAACGCATTTACATCGCAATTTGAACCAAACTTTGTATGAGTATACAAAAGTAAGGAAATATTCCAGTATCTTACCACCTCAGTGCTGAACAAGAGCTGGCGATACTTGCGGCGGTTCTCTTCTGTGTTTTCAACTCCGATGTCCTGGAGACGCTTGCCCATGGTGCCTATCAACAATTACAATTAATTTTACACAAGCCCGAAATAATTACATGCTTTGACTATTAAAGAGAACGTTGCCTTGGCGGTTTTTAGTCTTTACGGTAGTATTATTCTACTCCTATGAATTAGGTAGATATGAAAAAAGATATTGGCGTCATGTACAAATTGCAATAACACGTTATGCGCAGTTCCTATGGAAAATCAAACTTTTTCTTTGCATCTTGCTTAACCTATTAGACTATGAGGGCACATTTCTATCACCAAATAAAAATACGATGTAGTCCGACGATGCAAACTATCAAGAGGACGTAATGCAGACCATTTTTAGGGTTCCGTAACAAAAAATGGTAAAAAAAGGAACCCTAAGGCCGATATTTCACTGGGACACCACGGGTGTCCGTAACTAGACACCAGTAAAGACACCAGAGTCGCCACACCCTGCGACCACGGTATTAAGGGCTATATTTCACTGGGAGTGGTAGCGCGACCAGCATCCGAACTGGTTGCGCTGCCAAATTGGTTGTGCGGCTTTGTCTGTCTGTCTGTCACACCTCTATATCTCAGCAACCACTTATGCTATCGACTTGAAATTTGGAATAGTTTTAGAATATGGTTGCCCAACTTAATTGCACATGAAAGAGTCAAAAAAATATATATGATTATTACTGTAAAGAGGGCCCAAATAGGGGGGGGGAGCAAAATTTCAAATTGTAGTTACTAGGTTGAGTGGGGTATCACTAAAAAGGGCTTTACTTGTACATTCTTAAATATACTTTTGTATTTTTTTACGACTTTTAGTTTTAAGTTGTGATGAAAAATGTAAAAAAAAATACCATTCCCCCCTCTTATCTCCGAAGTTTGTGAAAGGAAAAATCTAAATTAATTCAGTCGATAGAAGCAAAAATAAAACTATCTTTCTAGGTTAAACAGCATAGAAATCTGCAAAAAACCTTTACAAACAAATTTAGATTTGCGAAAATGGACTTTATTGCTTCCAAAAATACTATAGGTATATACCCTCGGCGCGCGAGTCCGACTCGCACTTGACCGGTTTTTTTTTTACTTATTTTAGTAACTTCTATACCTACTTTCAACAGGTTTCATTCGTGTAAGTACTTACAAGTTTATGACGTAACGTATGGTACGGAGAAATTTTTCTCTTGAACGGTACCGAACCTGCTTGGTTGCGCATTGGCAGGCCAAAGTTTTGTAAGTAGATCTAATAGGCCACTAATCTCGCTACAATATTGTTTTCGACATCTCAATGACTTTTGCATTGCCCTCATAGTCTATTCTTTGGGTCGGGTCGGACCAGACGCAACGTATTTTACGCAACGTATTTTGCGCGACGTAACTTGCGCCGCGTTACGCGCCTACATTGCGTTTCATAGGATTTCAACACACCACCGTTCACAACAGCGCGCAAGTTACGCTGAGAATTTTGTCAGCCGCGTATTTTACGCTATTAGGCGGCGCAAGACACGCTGCGTCTGATCCGGCCTAAATCCACGGTTTCAGTTTTCGGGGTACCTATTTCTAATATTTGCATGCTAGAAGTTCAAAAAATATATTTCTTTGATAAGATATAGACTCATATTACAGCAGTTTAATTAAAGTACTTTTCAAGCGGCGGGACATTCATTCATCATTACAGATTAGATTAAGATATTCTGTATATAATAAAAAGCAATAGTTGTTAAGATAATATTGGATCAACAATTTTTACTGCAGCAAGAATGAGCTATGTAGGATAATATGAAAAGGGTAAAGACCAGTTTTCTCTAGTGATTTGATGTCAAATTACTTTTTATTTCACTTACAATAACAGGTACTTATACTTCAAAATATGACAGCCTGTTGAGAGCTCTGGTAGCACAGATGCCTAGTTCTACGAGTCTTTCATTGCTGAGTTTTTTATCTACACTATATTAGCGTGATTCAAAAAACCAACAACGCCATCTGTTCCGCTTTGGTTAAGTTTATCAAGAACATAGCTCGGTCATCTAGGTGTAATAATTATGTTGCTACATTTTTTTTATGTTACAAGTGAGCAAACGAGCACGCGGGCCACCTGATGGTAAGTGATCACCACCGCCCATAGCACCCACTGTCTTACTAATGGCATATTTTGAAACTAATAAGACAGCAAAGCATGTTGCATACTTTGAGAACTAAGATGGTATGTCTCATGTGCTCACTTGCCCTTCAAACTGAAACACAACAGTGCAAACACTGCTGCTTCATGGCAGAAAAAAGCAAGGGGGTGGTACTTCCCCAGATGGACTGTTCACAAAAGCCCTACCACCTCTAAAATAAAAGCTACTTACCTGTGGACTCATCGGCAGCCAGGATGCCCTTGCCGGGGGCAACAATCGCCTGGGCGATCTTTTTGAGCTCATCCTGGAGCTCCTGGGTAGGGTACGAGAAATAGGTAGTCATTATGCCTGCAACAAAAGGTTATTTTAATAGGCAGTGAAATTAAAGCTCTAGATCTATATATATAAAAGAAGAAGGTGACTGACTGACTGACATATCAACGCACAGCCCAAACCACTGGGTCTAGAGATTCCAAATTTGGCATGTAGGTTCCTTATGAGGCCTAGGGGTGCACTAAGAAAGGGTTTTACAAAATTCTACCCCTAAGGGGGTAAAATAGGGGATGAAAGTTTGTATGAAAGTCCGTCAGTTTTGAAGTTAGGATCTTCAAAATTTGTATTTAAGCTGACGACTTAAAATTAATATTTACATGTCTCAGGGTTTTTGAAAATTCGACTCCCTTCAGGGTGAAAAGGGGGATGAAGTTGAAAATTCTTTATTTTTAAAGTAAAATCCACATAATTTATTATTTAGGCATTAGTGATATAATTCTATGCAACGTTCATCACTGTTATTGAAATTCCACCCCAAATTCAACCCCTAAAAAAGGGAAATGGGGTGAACAAGTCTAAAAACAAATATGGGTATCGTTTGTATGGTTTATCGGGTCGCTGATTACGAAAACTACAACAATTTTGAAATCCAACGTGGTGGACGTTAAATACCATCATTTCCTTGGGATGGGGTTGGGGTACAATAGGGTTGAAATGTGAATATGGGTGTCGTTTGTATGGTTTATCGGGTCGCTGATTACGAAAACTACAACAATTTTGAAACCCAACGTGGTGGACGTGAAATACCATCATCCCTCTGGGGATGGAGTTGGGGTGCGATAGGTTTGAAATGTCTAAAAATAAATATGGGTGTCGTTTCTATGTTAGGGATAGCGGTTAAATTGGCGTAAGGGGTAGGGATAGGGGCAGGGATAGGGAGAGGTAGAGGTAGAGAGGTAGAGATGTAGAGAGGTAGAGATGTAGAGAGGTAGAGAGATAGAGAGGTAGAGACGTAGAGAGGTAGAGACGAAGAGACGTAGAGACGTAGAGAGGTAGAGGTAGAGGGAGAAGGAGGGGAAGGGGGAAAGGGAGGGAGAGAGGGAGGGGGAGGGGGTGAGGGAGAGGGAGAGGGAGGTGTAGAGGGAGGGGCGAGGGAAGAGGGGGGAGGGGCGAGGGAAGAGGGGCGAGGGAAGAGGGAGGAGGGGGAGGGGGACAGGAAGGGGGGAGAAGGAGAGGGTTTTAGTTTTTCTCAATTGCTTCTGCGAATTGGCTCTGTTTTTTAATATTACATAAAGGTGTCTCTCATCTCTCTCTTTACATTTGTTAGGATACTGCTGCTAAGTTCCTCTGTTCTGAGTAATTTATAAGTAACGTCGGTATATTATATAAAATTCAGCTGGATCTTGAATTATACTCATTGATTTGCGCAGGGTTAGTCCAGTTTTTCCTTAGTTTAAAATTACCCCGAAATGACGGAAAAAATATCATATCTGCGGCGGAAAACCGGTAACAACATGAATACGAAATCCACGCGAGCGAAGCCGCGGGCAACAGCTAGTATTTAATATGTTGCTGCGACTTTCTAATTTAATGTCTAAAAAAGTTTTTTTTTTTTTTCCATTGTATGTTTGCTATCTGTGATCAGTTTTACAACTATAAACAGATCTGATCTAGTTTCTATGGCGTTTTGGAATGAAGAGTCCGTCGACCCTCCTCTTCCTTCATTTTCATGCTTATGTGGCTTTCATAAAATTCTGCGCTTCTTAAGACGACTTGTACAATCTTCTTGTGCTGGTACTAATGAGCGAGCAAGTGCATTCTTATGGCATAGTAACTTAGCTTTGTAGCAATCTTTTCGCGCTTTGATCTCGTCTCGAATAGTGGGGATATGTAGATACTCATGGACTTCCTGATTTTTGGTGAACCATGGTGCTCGTGCTATAGTTTTTAAAACATTGTTTTGAAATCTTTGTAGAATTTCCACATTTGAGTTGCTGGCCACCCCCCAGAGCTCAAGTGCGTAGGTCCATACAGGCTTTAGAATAGTTTTGTAAATGAGTACTTTATTCTCTAGAGACAACTTAGAGCTTCTTCCCATTAGCCATTGCATCGATCTGAACTTGTTGTTAAGTGAGTCACGTTTACTTTTTATGTGTTTTTGCCATGTTAGTCTGCGGTCAAGTTGCACGCCAAGATACTTAACATCTTCTACATGTGGGAGCATATCATCGCCTAGCTTTACTTCAGGGCAGTTGCGTCTGTTGAGCGTGAAGGTGATATGGTTTGATTTTTGCGCGCTGGTCTTAATTTTCCACTTATGGAGCCAATTATTTAGCATATCAAGTTGCTTTTGTAGTCTCTGCGATGCAAGTTCTGGAGATTTATCACAGCTAAGAACTGCAGTATCATCTGCATAGGTTGCAGTAAGAATATCATCCGTCTCTGGTAGGTCTGATGTGAATAATGTGTACAGTACCGGTCCAAGAACAGATCCCTGTGGGACACCGGCTCTAATATCGTAAATCATTGATGATGCTTCACCAAATTGAACATAAAATAACCTCTCTTCAAGGTACGATTTTAGAAGGGAATATATTGCTTGAGGCAAAGTAGTTTTGAGCTTATATAGCAACCCTTTATGCCACACTTTATCAAATGCCTGCTGTATATCTAGAAAAACAGCAGAGCAATATTGTCGTTTTTCCATAGCTTTCCTGATTTTGTCTACCACTCTGTGGACTTGTTCAATGGTGGAATGATGTCGTCGAAATCCAAACTGATGTTCAGGTATCAAGTTCTTTTCATCAATAATGGGCCGGATTCCATCCATCAGCATACGTTCGAACAGCTTCGATATGACTGGAAGAAGGCTAATAGGTCGATATGATGCTATTTCATTTGGCGATTTTCCTGGTTTTGGTACCATTATAATTTGTGACACTTTCCATTGTGAGGGGAAATGACATGTTCTGATTATTCCATTAAACAATATTGTTAAGAAAACAACTCCTTTTCGCGGTAATTTCTTTAAGATGAATGGTGTTATGAGGTCATAACCAGGAGCTTTCTGTGGATCTAGATTTCGGATGTGTTTTGCGACTTCTTTTGGTGTAAATAACTTAATTGAAGGACTTATTTCGTCTTCATTGTTCAGGAACTTGTCTACTTCTTCCTCCCACTTTTCATCTGTAGATGAATTGTCTGTGAAAACTTTGCTAAGATGTGATGCAAATGCTTCTGCTTTTTCTAATTCACTTCGGGCCCAGTTTCCTTCCTGTGTTCTGATTGGGGGTAGCATCGGTTGAGGTTTATTTGCAGTTTTTGCTGCTTTCCAAAGCGAGTACTCGCCTTTGTTTGTAGCCGAGAGTCCAGCGATTTTGAATTGCAGTGCTTCATCTTCAAGGTCGCATAAAATTTGTTTAAGATCAGAGGAAGCTTTGTTGAAAATTGTTTTATCTGCTGGCCTCCTAGTATTGTGCCAAATTCTTCTTAAACGACGTTTTTCTTGCACCATGCGTGTGACTATAGTGTTATTAGGTATTGATTTATTTCCGATTCTGGGTGAAATTAATGGGGTTGACATCCATGCTGCACATTGTATTACAGATGTGATATGTGTTGCTGCATCTTCAACGTTATCCGAGGACGTTAAAAAAGTGATAGCAATAGATTTAGGGCCTTTTAGCAGCAAGTGGTGAGTAGGGGCTAAAGTTAGAACAAGAAGACGGTTTGTGCAACTGGCAGTAAGAGTAATTATTTCCAAGTGATCTAATTTTTTCTTTTTTATAATCTATATTTGTTTTAGGAGAGTTCTTTCTAATCTGAAAATGCCACCACAATGTAATAGTTTTACTTACAATTTTAACTTAATCTACACTTGACAACAGTCTCATATATTTAAAATATTTGGCTGCCCGTGACGTAGGGGAAGCCAGAACACTATTACACATCCCTACTTCGCAAACAAAGTTAACCAATGAAAAAAAACCGGCCAAGTGCGAGTCGGACTCGCGCACTGAGGGTTCCGTACCACCACATAAACATAATTGTATTAGTTAAAATTTCAGTAACTTAATGTGCTAAATTTTTTGAGTCCGACACGCGCTTGACCAAATTTTATTATTTGTTGTTATTTTATAGCTTATGCACTATAAACATACCAATTTTCAAGTTTGTAAGTGTTCCCGTTTTTAAATAGAACTAAAACAAAAATCGCCTCAGCGACCATCCAACTTGACCCCTCTCTTATATGAATGTTCTTGAAACGGGAGCTCACCACAATTAGACTTTTCCCATTATTTTTACTGTGAGACCTAGCTTCTTGCCAAATTTCATAATTTTAGGTCAACGGGAAGTACCCTGTAGGTTTTGCATTTTTGAATAAATGTATGGAGATGAGGACATAAAATGCCATATCTTTTGATTGCGTCGTTGTAAAAAATTTAAATTTTCAGATCTTGTGTGGTTCATGGATCCTAATATATGGTATTAATTTCAACCTGATACCTTTACCCGTTCGTGAGATACAGGGTCTTGACAGACAGACAGACGGACAACAAAGTGATCCTATAAGGGTCCCTTTTTTTTCTTTTGAGGTACGGAACCCTAAAAAAAGAACAGTAATCGGTCAGCCCACTCCGGACACATTCCATCACAAAATGGTATTCGTCCTGGATAACCTCACACTCTGTATATGCTGGTGAAGCCACTTTTTTATGAACCGTTTTAAAACCGTTCAATGGAATGTGACCGGAGTAAAGTCTGAGTGCAGTCACCACCTCGCTTCTTTTCATACTGGCATCATCGAACCAAGGGAATATGTACAACACTGGTTGAATAGTCCTGTACCAAATTTGAAGGTGACCAACATTACAAACTGTTATTGTACAGTAAACTGTATGTCAGAGTGGAAATAACTAATATGTACTTGGATATTAATTTTTTTATTAGGGTTCTGTACCTCAAAAGAAATAAACGGAACCCTTATAGGATCACTTTGTTGTCCGTCTGTCAGTCTGTCTGTCTGTCAAGACCCTTTATCTCACGAACGGGTAAAGGTATCAGGTTGAAATTAATACCATATGTTAGGGTCTATAAACCACACATCTGAAAATTTAAATTTTTTACAACAACGCAATCAAAAGATATGGCTTTTTATGTGCTCATCTCCATACATTTATGCAAAAAAGCAAAACCTACAGGGTACTTCCCGTTGACCTAAAATTATGAAATTTGGCAAGAAGCTAGGTCTCACAGTAAAAATAAAGGGAAAGGTCCGAAATAATTAAATATTACAACTTTTCTTACAACTAATGGTAACCAATTGTGGTGAGCTCCCGTTTCAAGAACATACATATCAGAAAGGGGTCAAGTTGGATGGTCACGGAGGCGATTTTTGTTTTAGTTCTATTTTAAAAACGAGAACACTTACAAACTTGAAAATTGGTATGTTTATAGTTCATAAGCTATAAATTAACAACAAATAATAAAATTTGGTCAAGCGGGTGATCAGACTCAAAAAATCTAGCACATTAACTTACTGAAATTTCAACTAATACAATTATGATTATGTGGTGGTACGGAACCCTCAGTGCGCGAGTCCGACTCGCACTTGGCCGGATTTTTTTATTTTATTTTTAATGTTGACCGTGTTTTTAGTAACTGAATTATATCTGAAATATGTTTCAAATAAGTACCTACATTGCTTGCTGTTGTTACACCGATAAAGATCTTTTATAGATTCTCCATATACCATTTTTAAAATTAGCCCTAGACACTGTTCCTTGAATATTATTACAAAATTGATTTCAGTTCTAAAAACACCTCTAAAGATAAGACTGTAATGTGGTACATACCCACCTAATTTAGATATAATTTCTATAAGGTACTTATAACAAGAAATCTAGTAGGCCCCAAAAACACTGGTACTTAGTTGCCCAAATGATGATTTCCACTAGCCAATATAAAATGGCAAGTAAATAAAACAGTAAGTACCAAAATGAGACATTTCGTAAAAATAGTTTCTGATACAAACCCCTAGTGTCAAAGCCAGGCCACCATCCTGACTCCGGGGGTCCCTTCTTTCCCTTTTTCTTTTTAGCACCCATTTTGTGTTATTTGTATAAAAAAGGATATAAAAATTGCACTTAAAACTTAAATGGAAAATTTATACTCGACATTTTTATTTGTATAAAAATTAGGTTATTATCAAAACACTCACCCAAATACACAAGCCGTCTAGTCTCTTTATTCTTTTATTTCGAAAGTTTTAAATTTCGAACAACTCATTCACAACAACGTGATGGGAATCAGCTGACTGACATTGACAATGACAGAATGACACTTCTAGTGTTGGTCTAGCGGAGATGACCTTACAAAATTATCGACAAAATTACAACGATTAAATAAAGTCTGTTGCACTAAAAACGTCGCAAAAAAACCGATACGAACTTTAATAAACACTCTTCTTAAAATAAAAATATTAAAAATATTTACTTAAATTTGACATTATAGGTACTCACGAGCGAGACCAATTTTTTTCCACAAAACAAACATTCCTTCCTAAAATTAAAGTGAGTTAAGTTAATTGTTTATTTATGAATACAGAAAGAAATAGGGGCTAATTTCTTTTGTTCAATGAAAGGTGACCTTGAAAGGTCAATGAAAACGCGCAATGGGTGTGCACGATGTAAATATAGAAATAACCTTACGTCTAAAAAATAAACCATTTTGGAACTCAATCAACTATCCAAATATATACTCTCTTAGGTATTTGATTTAACTGTCTATGAATTTAATTCGGTTTTTAAAATAACCTATTTAGGTAGTACCTTCTTGTAATATGTGGTATAAAAACCTTTTAACCTTTTAAACTAACATATTTTAAACATAATTTGGGTAAATATTTTAATTCTTGTATTGATTCTCGTAGTTTTTGTTTTTTATTGTAATCCTTGCGTTCCTTTCTGTGTGAAACTATGAAGAAAGCAATTCTGCATCCATGTTATGAAACAGGAAAAATGTGTCAAAGTACAAAATTATTTCTAAGAATTCATAACTTATATGAGGACTGCTATGAATCAAAGTGAATTTCTATTATAAACGTTGTAAAAGAGGTTTAAATGCGTTAAATTGGAGTTACTATATAACCTACTTTAAATAATGGGATCCCTGTACGCTAATATAAAAAAAAATGAAGAAACCTATAGGTAATATTCACGAGTTATAAAAATAATTGCACTTACTATTTTAACTAATTTGTTGAATTTGAAAAACACAGACACTCCCGACCCGCTACTTGGTACTGTCAAAAGTAGAGAAGAGGACTTAGGTAAAGGTCATTTGAAGGTCTGTTCTCTGATAACAAAATTGTTAAACTGTTTTAGCTACAGATACTAGTGACATCTAGTAAAAAAATATTTAAGTACGAAGAACTACCAGTTGGTTTTAACCTTGATGAACCCGAACCCAGTCAGCCGATGCTAAAGGTTACAAACAACGCACGCACTCAACTGAATAGATTTCGATTGATCTCAAGAGATGTCACTTTAACAGCTTCAATTTTAGTACGATAGTTTAATTAAACAACGATATTATTTAATCGATCGATACTTAGAATATTCATAAGACATCACTACATTTATTGGGTCTTTTCAAGGTCCAACTTTTCAAAATTAGCTTTAAAACAAGGTGTTTTTTATACCTACTCAAAAAAATACTTGATTTTTATCTCATTCATTATATTATAAATAATCAGCGGTATTGTAAACTTTAAACCCGTCTATCTGCTTTATCAAGAATGGTACGCACAGCAGCAAGCACGGAGAAACAAATCTAGTACGGTCAACCGCTTGTCGGTAGAAACTTTTTCAACTCTATTACCACGCCATAAGGTCCAAAAGTGTTTCTACTGATGTGCGGCCGTGTGTACGAAGCTGAACCAACGCTACGCTACAAAAGCGCAAAACCAGAGACCCACTCAAAGTGAAAGTATTTCCACCGACGTGCGGCCGTGTGTACCTACCCATCTACAATAAGTAAGCAGAACTAATAGTTTGTATTTTATCTCTATACAGTTTACGCGGCGCAACGTTCGTGATTAGGTAATTTACTTAGTTAAAGATATTTAGTTTTATGAAGTTTAGTTTAGCGCATAATTACAAGAGACACAACTTAGGTAAGTAGGTACTCTTTAACTTTTTTAAAGATAATGCCAGGTAGTAGGTACCTACTTAATAATAATAGTCTCAGATAATATTAGATACTTAGATGTCCGCGGGGTCCAAGAGCGGGGGACCTCTAAGAGTAGATAAGTAGGTAGGTAGGTTAGGTACATATTAAGCAGATACTCGTACGACCACACTACTTTTTTACAGACGAAGTGCCAAGTTCAATTAAGTAAGCTAATTTCATAAGTCTAGTGCATTTATTTATATTTTTAGGTGGTAGGTGGGTTACTTACCTGTTTCTGATCTTCTAATCTAACTGTTAGGTACATAATATTTCAGGAAAATGGCGACGTGGTTTTCTTATCCTTCTTCGGAGCTGCAGCAAGAGTTGCAAAAGACAGCAGAAGCTATAGTTGCACCAGGAAAAGGCATCCTGGCGGTCGATGAAACGAACGGTTAGCCTCTTTATTTTTTAATGATAATGATAAAATGTATTTATTTAATGCTGAGACAGTACGCCGCCGCCGCGCCGTAGTAATATCGGGATTATTTGGCGTTACATGGGCGTTACACATTTAAAGTGACAATAAGTCAAGAGTTGTGTTAATTAAATGAGTTATGACGTATAATATTTTTTACATTTTTATATATTTTCAGGGTTCCGCACTCAAAGGGTGAAAAACGGGACCCTATTGATATGCCTCCGATGTTTGTCTGTCTGTCAGCGGGCTGTATCTCATGAACCGTAATAGGTAGAAACTTGTTCTTTTTTACAAGTTGTGTACCTATATCTGTTGCCGCTACAACAACAAATAATAATAATAATAAAAATAAAGGGGGGTTCCAAACAGCTACAAGGGGGAGGGAGCAAAAAAAAATTTTACTTACCCCATCAAGTGGGGTAACGTTAGTAGAGCTCGTAGAGTTGATAAATACTGTATATTTTCTTTTCATTTTAAATAAAGGAATAAAGCTCAAGTCAGACAGAGGCGGTATGATGGCGAAAGCGGTCCGGGGCGGTTTGGCGGGAACAAAATACCGCGCCGCGACCGCTTTTCAATGTGACAGGGTGCATAAGAACTCATACTTTACAAAAAATACCGGCCCCGGAACGCTTCCGCTACCGTGTCTGTGTGACGCGGGCTTAAGATGCCTTCAAAGTCGGCTTTTTTACAGATTTTGTTTGGGCTGTAATCTGGTCAGACAGTTGAAATTTTTACAGATTATTTATTTATGTTGCTGCTTTAACAACAAATACTAATGATAAAAAAAAATATTAACGGAGGCTTCCCTGCTATTACTACGTCTATTGAAATAAGAACGTAACAAAGTCCAATGTGTCAAGCTTGATGTGCTCTTAACTGTACGTGTTTCTAGCATATTATATTAAAATATTTAATGTACCTATCTTTCCAGAGGGAATTGGCAAATTGTTAGCATCAGTTGGATTGGAAAATACGGAAAATAATTAATTCATTATTTTTGGCTCAGTGAACCAAAGTGGTTCTTGGCCTCCGTCCGACATTAAAGTACGCCACCCTTCCCTGTTCTGTGCCAATTCCGTCCTGTCGGGCACTCCCAGCTCTTTAAGATCCTTGGCTACTTCATCCTTCCAACGGTATCTCGGCCTGCCAACAGACCGGAGTCCCGATGGTTTGGCTTGAAACGCCCTCTTTGCGGCTCGATCCCCTGCCATTCTCTCAACGTGGCCCAGCCAGCGGAGCCGTGAGGATTTTATTTCACCAACTATGTTGGGTATGCTGATGACCTGGCTCTGCTTGGAAGCAACAAAGAAGACCTAACGACCATGGCTGACACTCTGGAGAGAGAAGGGGTGAAGGTCGGTCTCAGAATTAGCCGCGAAAAGACCGAATATCTTCAAATGAAAAGATTTAAAAACACAAGGGCACGCTGTGAGGACCTAGTAGTCGGATAGACTACCTATCTGGGTGTGAACAGATTTAAATATCTAGGTTGCACGGTAACGGACACCAACCAAAGAGAAGATGAAATTGAGATTCGGGTCCAAAATGCACTAAGATGCTCGGCAGCTCTACATAAAGTGTTAGTGTCCAAGCTTATTCATAGAAAAACCAAGATCCGTGTCTATAAGACAGTAATAAGACCGATCTTAATGTATGGCTGTGAAGCCTGGACACTGACACAGAAAGAAGAGAATAAGCTCTTAGTGGCAGAACGGAAAATTTTGCGGAAAATTCTGGGACCGGTCAAGGAGGCGGATGGCAGATGGAGGCGAAGAAAAAATAGAGAGATCGTAGACCTAGTGCCCGAACCCAACATCATGGGCGAGACCAAGGCTACAAGGCTTCGCTGGCTCGGCCACGTGGAGAGAATGGGAGAGGATCGGGCCGCCAGAAGAGCTTACGTGGGACGACCGACTGGAAAACGACCAGTCGGTCGTCCTAGGTACAGATGGGGTGACGAAGTGCGGAAAGACCTGGATGCCCTCCAGAGAGCCGATTGGCAAGAAGCGGCACAGAACAGGAAAGAATGGAGAACTCTCGTGTCGGAGGCCAAGATCCTCTTGGGGTCGCTGAGCCAGCGTAGTAAGTAGTAGTAGTAAGTATGTTTGGTTCAGAAATCAGCTCTTCTATTACCCTATTATTTAATGTACGTATCTTTCCAGAGGGAATCGGCAAATTGTTAGCATCAGTTGGATTGGAAAATACGGAAAATAATAGGAAAAGATATCGTCAGTTGCTCTTTACTGCAGATAATGTAAGTTTTTAACAAAAACACTACAGCGTGCAACGGAAAGGTGTGATAATACTGAAGCGTGTGAATCTGCCCTCGAAACTGAACAACTTTTCCCAAGGAACATAGGTCGAAATAAGAAAAAACAAATTTGGCCCCCCATAAAAAATGCGCCGCGCTATCAGCTGATGCAGTTTCTATGGGAGGTCAAAAATTGATTTTGTTCTATGACCTACTTATTAGTGTAGGCAACGAAGCAGTTGACCCCAACATAATTCTCTCAGGCAGATTTTATTTGATGGGATGATAAAGTATCATGAATTACATGTGAATTCAAAATATAAAAAAAATATTGACAAATTTTTTTTTCATACATTTTTTGTAATTTTTGTATGGAAAAATTAAAAGTACCGATTATTTTTTGGTGTTTATTATAGAAGGTTTGTCTCTAGTGTAATACCCCAGCAAAGTTTTATCAACTGAGGATTTAATGCGGGGGTCTTCATACAACGATCCGCTTCGTTGCCTAGACTATATGTTCCGTGGGAAAAGTTGTTCAGTATCATGGGCAGATTCAAACCTTTTAGTATTATCACACTTTTCCATTACACCTGTATACAGCGCGTAAATTTTCATTGGTGTCACTCCTTATGTGATGGGTACAAGCAAGCAACTTTTCGAAGGAAAAATTTTTACTTACTCTAAAAAAAATTTCAACTCTCCATACTAAAATGGTCACGTGATCGCCTCATTTCGTATGGCAAGTCGAAATATTTTTATTGAGTATTTTTTTTTCTTCCAGAAAGTTGCTTGTAAAGTATCATGAGTTGTTAAGTATCACTGGGAGCAAACCCATGAACTACACTACTGATCTGCGGTCGGGCGACAGTGTCGTCTGCTGCCCGACTACACGTCGCTAGCTACGGAAGGTATTTTACTTAGATTATTATAATACTAACGTATAAGTATTATAAAATAATAGATTGTATCACAAGGCTGTAATAGTACATTAAGATGCACGTGCGCTATTTTGGATATTACGGCCGAGGCTCACAAATTGCAGCCCGAGCCGCAGGCGAGGGCGTAATGGAGCCGAGGGTGTAATCACCAAAGCGCACAAGCTTCTTACGACGTTTTTCAACACATTTGCGAATAAAAACGAATCAAATTCGCTTACCTGCAATTCCTGAGCCTCCATTTTTCGTTCTCACGATACTTTTCAACATGGAATAAATACACCACAAAGAGCTAGGTTTATACTTATTCGCCAGCTCATTCAAATAAGCCAAAAAGACATTCTCTGAAAACTAAATGGCATTTTTGCTATTCTTCCATTCAATGAACTTTTCGTAGGCAAGAATGTACCTATTTTTGCATTTTGTGCCCCAGTAATTATTTCCTGTGGGGTTAAATTAAGTTCTTCTTCATTGCTTGAAACCGACGAATGACATTGTTAGTTAGTCACAAAAATCAAAGCAAATGAAAATACTTCTGAAAAATGGCGCGCGGAATTCTTGTTGCGCGCGCATTTCTTTTTTCAAATGAGGAGCTGTGACGAAGCAGTGGCAATACTCCCAAACAGCGTAGTCATTGAAAAAGTACAAAAACTTTAAATTTATTGCTTACAAAATCAATTAATGTTAATTTGTTGCCAAATTTAACTAATCTCATGCAACAAACTGTTTATATGTTATATTTTTATCAACATTAGGTATATATTTACGAAAATGTCATAAATATTTTAGACATTAGAACTCCTTGCTCTTTGTTAATATAAAAAAAAAAACAAAAATTATATTACTAGTGCTGTAATATATAATGAGAAAAGCACGCGTTTTTAATAAGCTGGATTATGGACCTAAATACAGTGCAAATAGAGCTGTTTTATGAGCAAATGTGTTGAAAAATAATATTTTTAAGGCGAGGGCGCTATTTTGAATCCAGAGCGAAGTGAAGGATTCTTGAGTAGAATCCCGAGCATGGCGAGGGATTCTAAAGTAGAATCCTGAACGTAGCGAGGGATTCAATAGGTCGCCCGAGGTAAAAAATATTTTTGCAGCCGCGTAATACACTCTACTTTTCATCTCCCTCTATGAGAAAAGAATAAGCTCATTGAGACACACACTCGTCATTAATTTTAAATATAAAATACCATTATAATATTATTACTTGATGAAACAATACTTAAATCATATTAAGTATTATTTGTAATAACTGGAAATGTTATATATTTTCATTTTGTATCAATTAGGAACAGAACCTCTTTGGTTCATTCATTCATTCATTTATTAGTTGTAATATATTTACATCGTCAAAAAATACAATCCGAAAATATTAAAAACAAAAGTACAGTGATACATTAAGTTGTACACTAAAGTATAAAAATATAATAGTTGTACACTAGAGTATACAAATAAAATAAAAATGAAATGTCAATTATTAAATTATGTCAATTATTAAATAAAATTACATTAAGACTCGTCAAGGAACTCCTTCACACAGTAATATGCTTTCTGGGCGAGAAATTTCTTAAGTTTATTTACGAAAGTGGAATCATTTATAGATTCTTTCACTTCCGTTGGCAACTTGGTTGGTAGTCTTGTTTACATTTCAAGCATATTACAACCGGCCAGTATAATTTTTCATACAATATTTTGGTTCGACCTCTATGATTGACCTAAAATATCCCTATGGTGGACCTAAATTCTAATTCTAATTTTAAATCCTATTTTTACCCGCTACGAAAGTGTCTTGGAGAAAACAGCTATTTTGTTCCCCTTTATTGACGAACCGTTCAGCGATTTTCGAATAGATGGGATGAAAAAACAAAAAACAACCAAAGCGCAAAGACCACCTTTTCATCATAAATTGAATTTGTCGAATTACTGAGCAAAGTGTTAGTATAGTTTTGTTTCTGATATGAACTTATTATTGAAAATATTTCAGAATCGATTTTGTACCCTTGTGTTTCTATAATTATTATTTCTTATGTGTTGTCATGAAAAAGCAAGCTGTGTATATTTGCTAACTGCTGGTTAATTCTTGTTTTTATTACCTATCAGCATCACCACTACGTTGTGAAGAGCTCACGAAACAGTTGTTAAACTCAGATAGTCTTCAGTTCTTGATGTTTTACAAATGTTGTGTAAAATGCTGGTAATAACAGTATTTCTATTACTGACTGCTCCTAAGGGGTATTTTACGTTCACCCAAGATGGTTCCATGGCTGACAAGTGTGGGCAGTGCTCAGTTTATACTGTAAGTTCAGTTTTCTATATTTCTTTTTTTACTGTTTTTTATGTTACCCTTAAATCAATCGTTGTCTCTCAATGTTGATTAACAAACTTTATCATTAAAAACAAATCGATAAGTTTAGCCACGACGATAAACTTATTTTTGGCATCTTTATTCTCACTAATCATAAAATAATGATTATTTTATGTTTATTTTAGAATCAATCGAAAACCTTAACAAGTAGTTTTGGCACACCCATCACCATTCAAGACACATCAAGCATAAATACTCGACTGATTCTCAACAACTATTTCTTGGAGACCCTGCTACATTTTGCCACGGAAAAAACACTTCCTCGCATTGTTCACGACAGAGGTACCGGAGCCTTTGGCTATTTCAAAGTAACCAACGACTTATCAGACATGTGTAAAGCCAAAGTCTTTGACACGGTTGGTAAAATAACACCTGTATCTGTCAGACTTTCATTATCGGGAGAAACTGACTCATCAGATCTTTTGAGAGAAAATCGAGGATTCGCTGTTAAGTTTTACACCGAAGAAGGCAACTATGACCAACTGGGCCTAACATTTGACGTCTTCCCGGTGAAGGATGCAATTCTATTTCCAACTTTTATTCACACTTCTGCTAAAAACCCTCATACAAATCTGGATGACGAAAATAGTAGATGGGACTTTCACACGTCGGCACCAGAAAGTCTGCAGTTTACTTTGCGCCTGTTTGGTGACCAGGGAATTCCAGACGGTTACAGGCATATGCCTATGCATACTGTCCACACATTTGAGTTGACAAACCATGCTGGAAACAGAACTTTAGCGAGATTTTTTTACATGCCAGACCTTGGAATTAAAACCTTAACAACCGAACAAGCCGCAAAAATACAAAGCAAAGATTTGGACTACGCTACAAGGGACTTGTACAATGCAATTGCTGCCGGAAATTACCCCACGTGGACCCTGAAAGTACAAACTATAAAAGAAGATGAGATCGATAGAATTCCCTTCGATATATTTGACATAACTCAACGTTGGCCGTTAGATATGTTCAATCTCCGAACTGTTGGTACGCTCGTGCTTAACGAGAACCCCAAAAACCACTTCGCGGATATACAGCAATTGGCTTTTTGCCCTGGAAATTTAGCACCAGGCATACGAGGAGTAGACTCTGTTTTCGAAGCAAGATCATTAGTATACAAAATAGCACATACGAATCGTTTAGGTAATAACCATAATAACATACGTGTGAATTGTCCATTTAGAACTGCTTCTGGAACATATCTTAGAGATGGACCATCACCAGTTGGTCTGAATGGAGGAGATTTACCAAATTATTTCCCGAATAGTTATCCAGGACCTCGCCCAACTGTGGCCAACTATTTAGCACAACCATCTGCTTATACTGATCCAGCGCCAAATAATTTTAATCAAGCACGTGACTTGTACAATAATTTGACTAAAGAAGAAAAGTTTAGACTAATAAACAACATTGTAACAAGCTTAAAACAGGCTTCATCATTAATGCAAGAAAAAGCTGTTAAATTGTACGAAATTATAGACCTAGATTTAAGTAACAAAATTAAGTGTGGCTTGAAATAGAGCACATATTTTATTAACAATTTAAAAACTCAAATGTATATATATACATACAATACTATAAAAAAAACAACACTAAATACTCGTATGTATTTTCACACGCAATAATCTAGTTACATTTATCAACTTTAATGAGTTTGTAAACATTTTTTACATTTTTTTTTCTGCCAAGAGCGATACGACAAAGAAGAAGAAGAAACATTTTTAAAAAATATGATAATTCAATAAACTTAATTATATGAAACCCATGTGCTTGAGTTTCAATTAAATCGTCTCACAAGTCAGAATTGGTACCTACTACTAGTAGGACAACCGGTAGTAAAGCCTTCACTCAGCAGTGGAGGGACTATTTAAGATAAGATTAAATTTATTCCAGTCTCTTTCAAACTACATCTCAGCAGTAATACTCTTCGACGAGACAGTGTATCAGAAGGCTGATGATGGTACTCCGTTCATCCAGCTCCTGAACAAGAAGAACATCATTCCTGGT
The DNA here is from genome assembly GCA_947532105.1 of Athrips mouffetella. NCBI lineage: Eukaryota > Metazoa > Arthropoda > Insecta > Lepidoptera > Gelechiidae > Athrips > Athrips mouffetella. The sequence continues at coordinate 16,252,845 of OX383977.1, forward strand.
ATCAAGGTTGATAGGGATGTGGTGCCGTTGTTTTTATCTGAAGATGAGGTTACTACGCAAGGTAAAGAAAGAACTAAGTTAAGTACTTATCGTATAACATTTTTTTTTAGGTTACCTCAAGTGGTGAGGAGGGCGCGGGGTGGTGGGCACCAATAAGGACACTCATGCTGTGATAATACTGAAGGCTGTGTATGAACCTCAACAACTTTTCCCAAGGAACATAGTTCGAAATACGACAAACCAAATTTTACCTCCCATACAAAATGCGCTATCGGCTGATGCAGTTTCTGTGGGAGATTAAAAGTTGATTTTGTTCTTTGGGAAAAGTTGTTCAGTTTAATTTGCAGATTCACACCCTTTAGTATTATCACACCACCGTTACACGCTGTATTTGCGCGCGCGCGTTTGCATTCTAACCGAGTAGGAGTAACTTTGATTGGAATAAGGGTGGGTTGCACCATCTAACTTAACCGTAACCGAATATGCTCCTCTTGCTCTCTCCACCCTATAGAGAGCAAGACGCGTATATTCGGTTACGGTTAAGTTACATGGTGCAACCCACCCTAAATGAGACCTTCAAAAATATTTTTTTTAATGAATGGAATTACGTTAAAGTATTTTTAAAAGAAAACTTTAATGTTCTGGAATTTAATTATATTTTTCTTTTACATAAAGTGTGGCCGTAGTCATTGACATGGGATGAACGCTCCGTTTCTATGCGCGTATTTTCCTAAATCTTTGGTTTAGTAGGAAAACAGCTTGATTTGTTGTTCTATTCAAATAGTTATTCAGTCGAAAAGGTTGTTTAGATTTATTGTTATTTAGTTTAAAACGTAGAGAAATTTTGAAAAAATTATATGTTTGAATTTTATTCTGATAAAAACTATAATTTTCTCATACCGGCCACACTGGAGGACAATGTCCGTGACTGCCCGCCCCTTCATCTGCTTCAACAGGTTATGGCATATATATATATACAGGACGTAAGGGACAAGTTCCCGAAAACTAAAAGGTCAGTCAACGCAACTGAACAACTTTCAGTGAAAAATTCTTCAGAAATTATAAAAACACAAACTCTCAGTAGTTTAATGGCCTTAGATATTTTAATACCTCCTATTTTAAGTAGACTGTTAGAAGGTAGACTGTTAGATAATGCCTTTAGGCGTTAAGTCCGCCTATGTACCTTTGTGCATGAAGTTAAATAAATATTTTTATAATTTTTAGGTCTTGATGACCTTGCGAAGCGCTGTGCTGAATACAAGAAGCAAGGAATTCGTTTTGCAAAATGGCGCTGTCCATTAAAGATCGGAGAGCACACTCCCTCTACAAGAGCTATCAACGACGCAGCACAGGTTTACAATTATAATAAAATTATAACTAAATGCTAAAATAGTAAGACAACTAGGTGTCGTATTAATAAATCCCTTTTACACCTGAGATTGTACTCAAGATGTATAATATGTATGGGTAAAGTAGTACATGCTCATGCTTGAGAGGGATTTTTAATACAACCCTAACAAGTGTGGGGACTTAAGTACTTCACCACCGAAGTATTATTTTCCAAAGTACGGAAAATACTGAAAAACAGCGTCGACAGACATTAACAGGGTCCCGTATTTTCACCCGTTGAGTATTGAACCCTAAAAACTAGTCACGACAATTTGAAACGTTGCCCTTCGGCCCCATTTCCAATAATAAAAAAATATTTTCTGAATTCTTTCGTTTGCAATACATATTCTAAGGCGCTCAGCAGATGGAGGGGCGGGCATACGCGGGCAGGGCTTTAGTCCTGACAGCCCGCCGCCAGTGTGGCCGGTATTGCAAAAATTATGGTTTTTATCAGTATAAAAGTCAAACTTAAAATTTTTCAAAATTGCTCTACATTTTAAACTCAATAACAATCAATCTGAACAACCTTTTAACTGAAAAACTCTTTGAATTGAATAACTATACAAGCTGTTTTCCTTCCAAACCAAAGATTTTGGAAAATACGCGCATAGAAACGGAGCGTTTTTCTCATGTCAATCACTATGGCCACACTGGCGGGCTGTCAGGACAAAAAGTCTGCCGTCTGCTGTGCCTCTAAAACTATTCCAAATCTCAAGTCGTTTGCATGAGTAGTTGACATATATGTCATAAACAGGTGTGACATACAGACAGACCGACCGACAGGCAGGCAGACAGACGAAGTCGTACCATAAGGGTTCCGTTTTCACCATTTGGGTTTGGAACCCTAAAAATGTTGAACTCAAAATTGTTCAAATACCTATTCAGATTTTTCTATTCGCGATTCAATATTTTTGAAGTGAAAACTTCTTTAGCGGCGCTTGGCACTTTTTTAGAAGGGTAAAAAATGTTAAACTCGCGTCAGATGTCGCGTCAGATCCGTAGCCTGATCGAAAAAGCGTCAACTGTCAACCGTATTGTTATTACAATACGGGTTTTTATTCAGTGACATCAAGAAGTACGCGAGTAATCGCGCGATTGACCCTTACAAAAAGCATAATATTCAATAATGCAAGTTTTCACTTCTGCTGGCACTCCCGGAGTGCAACCCGTCTTTTTTTATGTAAACTTTTAAAGTGCCTTTTTAATTTTCAGATTTTAGCTCGATACGCTTCGATTTGTCAGAGCGAGGGTCTAGTGCCTATTGTGGAGCCTGATGTTTTGTTAGATGGTAAGTCCTTATCAACTTACAGATTATTTTAATGTTGTGAACTTAATTTTTCGGTAAGGTTCCGTACCTCCACATAATCATAATTGTATTAGTTGAAATTTCAGTAAGTTAATGTGCTAGATTTTATGAATCCGACACGCGCTTGACCAAATTTTATTATTTGTTGTTATTTTATAGCTTATGCACTATAAACATACTAATTTTCATGTTTGTAAATGTTCTCGTTTTTAAAATAGAACTAAAACAAAAATCGCCTCCGCGACCATCCAACTTGACCCCTCTCTTATATGAATGTTCTTGAAACGGGAGCTCACCTCAATCGGTTACTATTAGTTGTGAGTAAAGTTGTAATATTTAATGATTTCAGACTTTTTCCTTTATTTGTACTGCGAGACCTAGCTTCTTGCCAAATTTCATAATTTTAGGTCAACGGGAAGTACCCTATAGGTTTTGCTTTAGTGCATAAATGTATGGAGATGAGGACATAAAATTTTCCCAAATTTTGGCTCGCTCATATCATTACATTGTGTGACTGCGAGTCGTAAGTCGATGACCACCTCAGAAACAGTGGAGGTTAATGAGGATTCTTCTTTTGAACCACTCGCTTCGCTCTACCTAGAATCCTTCAATTGCTCGAGTTTCAATACAAGGCCCTCACGCCAAATAACAATTTTGCTGCCTGCTTACATAATACATAACTATTGTAGCCGCGTGAAACACTCTTCTTTTCAAGTCCCTCTATAAGAAAAAATAAGAGGCATACTTGACAATAATTTTGAATTAAAAACAGTACAAACGGCCGTACGTCAATAGTAACAAGTTGACATTGAGCGGGTTCTTATTTCAGGTGTTTGTAGCGTAGAACTGGTTCAGCTTATACCAGTTTTGTTTTCACTTACTTGCTGCCTTGCGTACCTAGAATGTTACCATGGGAAGTATAATAAGACAGCCTAACAATAGTATGTACACTATTTATTCGTGTCAATGCTATAGTCAAACACCCTAAATGTACACCTAAAAAAATTTGCCTCTGCAATTGCGTTATCTGATACCGCACACAGATCCTCGTTAGTACACGTGGAGGGCATAATGGACAAGAGAGCAATGCTCCGTGTTTTGAGGCAAAGCTCCATAACCACAGTGCTTAAACAACAGCTGGTCTGTAATTTCCCTATTATAACTTCCCGGGTATTTAAATTTCAACCTGATACCTTTACCCGTTCGTGAGATAAAGGGTCTTGACAGACAGACAGACGGACAACAAAGTGATCCTATAAGGGTTCCGTTTTTTTCTTTTGAGGTACGGAACCCTAAAAACAACAGTTAGCAAGATAGTTGCAATTTAACACAAAAAAGTTTTTTGATGCCAATCGATCCTGTTTCTAATACTGACCAACCTAGGCCAAGAATTCGGAAATTGCAATAACTTTTCCCATTCATTTTGTACTTATAAAAATTTTACTCAATTTCTTTTTAGATAAATTGATCCTGTTTCTAAAACAGTTTCTGACTTTTTAGTACTCCAAAGACGGTTAAAGTTTTTGAGTTAGTCCCATTAAGGTTTTTGATCGGATTTAGATACAAAGATTGGTTGGCATCAAATTCTTTTTTTGTGTAAAATGACCATTTTCTTGCTCTTCCTTTTCGGGTTCCGAATCTCGAAATTCTGCGAAAAACCTATATAAACAAATTTAGTTTTGCAGTCCTAAAATGGACTTTATTGCTTTCAAAAATACTATAAGTATAACGGAACCCTCGGCGCACAAGTTCGACTCGCACTTGTCCGTTTTTTTTTTAAATCTGGGAATGGGAATAAAAACTACAAAAATTCCATTTTTGTATAGCTGTAACGGTTAAGGTCTTGCTGTTCCATCTTAAAAATCTATCCTGTTTAGGGTCCTAATGAAATAGTGAACATAATTTTAGCATATAACATAGGCCATGAAACTGAACAACTTTTGAAAATGATTTTTATTTTAACACTTCCTGTGTTCGGATAAATCTACAAAGTAGAAAATCGCAAAATTTCACAACCACAGGCAGGATTTGAACCTGCGTCTTCTGCGTAAGTACCGCAGACGCTTTACCAACTAGGCTACTGTGGTCCTGCCCGATGTTGTTAAATTTAGCGACCTCTATACGCATTCCAACGTTGCGTTTGGGCTGCCACCTAGCAAGCATTTTTGCTGTACTAGCTCAACTAGTCCATCATTGCAGACAGATTTCGAGTTGAAAATTGGTAACACTACGTATAATTGAAAATGATTTTTATTTTAACACTTCCTGTGTTCGGATAAATCTACAAAGTAGAAAATCGCAAAATTTCACAACCACAGGCAGGATTTGAACCTGCGTCTTCTGCGTAAGTACCGCAGACGCTTTACCAACTAGGCTACTGTGTGGTCCTGCCCGATGTTGTGAAATTTAGCGACCTCTATACGCATTCCAACGTTGCGTTTGTGCTGCCACCTAGCAAGCATTTTTGCTGTACTAGCTCAACTAGTCCATCATTGCAGACAGATTTCGAGTTGAAAATTGGTAACACTACGTATAATTGAAAATGATTTTTATTTTAACACTTCCTGTGTTCGGATAAATCTACAAAGTAGAAAATCGCAAAATTTCACAACCACAGGCAGGATTTGAACCTGCGTCTTCTGCGTAAGTACCGCAGACGCTTTACCAACTAGGCTACTGTGGTCCTGCCCGATGTTGTTAAATTTAGCGACCTCTATACGCATTCCAACGTTGCGTTTGTGCTGCCACCTAGCAAGCATTTTTGCTGTACTACCTCAACTAGTCCATCATTGCAGACAGATTTCGAGTTGAAAATTGGTAACACTACGTATAATTGAAAATGATTTTTATTTTAACACTTCCTGTGTTCGGATAAATCTACAAAGTAGAAAATCGCAAAATTTCACAACCACAGGCAGGATTTGAACCTGCGTCTTCTGCGTAAGTACCGCAGACGCTTTACCAACTAGGCTACTGTGGTCCTGCCCGATGTTGTGAAATTTAGCGACCTCTATACGCATTCCAACGTTGCGTTTGTGCTGCCACCTAGCAAGCATTTTTGCTGTACTAGCTCAACTAGTCCATCATTGCAGACAGATTTCGAGTTGAAAATTGGTTACACTACGTATAATTGAAAATGATTTTTATTTTAACACTTCCTGTGTTCGGATAAATCTACAAAGTAGAAAATCGCAAAATTTCACAACCACAGGCAGGATTTGAACCTGCGTCTTCTGTGTAAGTACCGCAGACGCTTTACCAACTAGGCTACTGTGGTCCTTCCCGATGTTGTGAAATTTAGCGACCTCTATACGCATTCCAGCGTTGCGTTTGTGCTGCCACCTAGCAAGCATTTTTGCTGTACTAGCTCAACTAGTCCATCATTGCAGACAGATTTCGAGTTGAAAATTGGTAACACTACGTATAATTGAAAATCATTGATTATATCAATTATACGTAGTGTTACCAATTTTCAACTCGAAATCTGTCTGCAATGATGGACTAGATGAGCTAGTACAGCAAAAATGCTTGCTAGGTGGCAGCACAAACGCAACGTTGGAATGCGTATAGAGGTCGCTAAATTTCACAACATCGGGCAGGACCACAGTAGCCTAGTTGGTAAAGCGTCTGCGGTACTTACGCAGAAGACGCAGGTTCAAATCCTGCCTGTGGTTGTGAAATTTTGCGATTTTCTACTTTGTAGATTTATCTGAACAACTTTTCCCCAGAAAAATAGGTAAGTAAGTACGTAAAAATATTTTTGACCTTTCATATAAATGCGCTATAAGTAAAAAAAAATCGTATTTCGACCTAATTTCCTTAAGAAAAGTTTTTCAGTTTCATGATCTGAGTAAAATGCCAAAATTCTGCTCACAATTTAATACAATCTTAATATTATGTGAACTGTATGTAAATTTAATAAAAAATTGAGTAGAATAGTCCAAAACGCCAAAACTTTGCACAACAACAAGATTCGTACACGTGTATGACTTCACACGACGAGCAAATATTAGCTCGATAACGGGCCCCTGTCCAAATCATGCCTGACTTTGAAGGTCAAGCTAATCACGTTGTTTAATAAACATTATTATCCCTACAAACAATCAAAGACAGAGAGTAACTTTAGAAACACAACACACACAGTAAATTTGATCTTCAAGGCGTTGGTGATTATGGACATAGAAATATCATCATAACATCCCATGAAACGTCCACTATAGGACAAGGAGCTCCCTCAAGAATTCTAGCTTTTGCTGGAAAAATCTAGAGGGGAAGTACCATAGTCACCTCGCTTGTTAGCGTTACGGCTGGCACTATGGACCGCGGTTGTAGGTGCCCGCAGTAAGGAACATGTAAGATACAAAGGAGGATGCTGCTGCCCATCCTCCAGTTTATAACCCTTAGTCGCCTCTTACGACACCCACGGGTATGTATGGGTTGGTACTATTCTTTGCCGGCACCACACGGGGCATAGAAATATATGGAGTGCGAATTCTTTGATTATGGAAATGTTGGCAGAGAAAGGCTTCAGCGGACATTCCAAGACCAATATCAGGACGTTCGAAATTATCAGCCTACGCCTACGTGAAAGACTAGATTTTTTAAATACAATTTTGTTCTTCATGTTATAATACTAGCCTACAGCACAGAACAAAAATAAACAAGTGCCTTAAGCAAGTTTTAGACATTATTTTTTCTGAATCTAAAACAATGCTAATTCTTAAAATGCTAATTCTTACTCTTGACTGTACCTTTATGTAAATAATTACTTTGGCTGGAAACTACTAGCCTGTAATATTAACATAATAACATTTGTTTGATGAAATTGAGTTACTTGTAAGTATGTTATGTTCGTTTGTTATGTTAAGTCGTTAAGATAACAGACTGAAGATAAAAGTATATTGACGACACTACGAAACGACGAACGAAAAACAACAGTTATATGTTATAAAAAAAACCGGCCAAGTGCGAGTCGGACTCGCGCACTGAGGGTTCCGTACCACCACATAAACATAATTGTATTAGTTGAAATTTCAGTAAGTTAATGTGCTAGATTTTTTGAGTCCGACACGCGCTTGACCAAATTTTATTATTTGTTGTTATTTTATAGCCTATGCCCTATAAACATACCAATTTTCAAGTTTGTAAGTGTTCCCGTTTTTAAATAGAACTAAAACAAAAATCGCCTCAGCGACCATCCAACTTGACCCCTCTCTTAACGGGAGCTCACCACAATTGGTTACCATTAGTTGTGAGAAAAGTTGTAATATTTAATGATTTCAGACTTTTCCCATCATTTGTACTGTGAGACCTAGCTTCTTGCCAAATTTCATAATTTTAGGTCAACGGGAAGTACCCTGTAGGTTTTTAATTTTTGAATAAATGTATGGAGATGAGGACATAAAATGCCATATCTTTTGATTGCGTCGTTGTAAAAAATTGAAATTTTCAGATCTTGTGTGGTTCATGGATCCTAATATATGGTATTAATTTCAACCTGATACCTTTACCCGTTCGTGAGATAAAGGGTCTTGACAGACAGACAGACAGACAGACAGACAGACAGACAGACAGACAGACAGACAGACTGACAACAAAGTGATCCTATAAGGGTTCTGTTTTTTTCTTTTGAGGTACGGAACCCTAAAAAGCAGCAAAACTGCTATGTGTCGCGAGTGCCTTATATTGAAACTCCAGCAAGCTAAGGATTCTGTGAGAAGAGCCACGAGCTAAGCGAATGGTTTTAAGAAAGAATCCTGGAGACGCATTTTTGAAGCGTTCGAACTTCAATTCGCATTCGAATTGGCAAGATTCGTATACGAATCTGTAAAATCGCAATTTTTGAATATTCATACCTGTGAATTCTGCAACGAGTGGTCCGACCCACTCGTTTTGCATTTCTACCACTCGAAAGTATGTATAATCTGTGATGAGAACGACATTGACGTTTCCTTCACACATGACATTGTACTGACATATCTACTTTTTAATTTGCGTTCCATTCCCTCGAAATTAATTACCGGTTTTTAAAATCAATGAGTGATTGCTTTCCGGTTTTTATTTTTTCTGCGTGAAAAGAAAATTGTTTTTAAGATTGTAATTTAATGGCAACATTGCTTTCGAATGATTCAAAAATGCGTAAAATCGAGAGCATTAGAAATTAAATTCGTACACGATTCGTTTTCGTATGCGAACTAAAGATTCACTTCGAACGCTTCAAAAATGCGTCTCCTGAGCGAAGCGAGGGTTTCAAGGCACTAGACGCAAAAAAAACTGTGCTGCCGACCGAAACACAATTTTTCACCTCGCCAGTGCCAGTACCTTGTACCCTAATTCATATTATGTTAGCGGCCAAAAATTACTTTTGCACGCAGATTTCAGAATCAGAAATATTTATCATTCGACCAATAAAGCAGAGTTTTCCGAGCTAGTGAGGTGAATTTTATACTTAGGTACTTTTTCTTAAAATATTCTTTATCGCAATGTTTTAAGAGTTCCGTAGTCAACAAGGAACCCTTAAAGTTTTGACATGTCTTAGCTCAGAGATCCTTAGTACTAGAAAGCTGTAATCTAGTAGTAGCATGGGGTCTCATTCCGTACTACGGTTTTTTCGACGGAGTAAATAGCCCGAATTCGTTTGGCCCTTTTGTTTCTAATAATTAAACTAAATGATACTACTAGGTTGGTAGGTAAAGGTGTAAACTATGACATTAATTCAATTTTAACATCCAGATATCAATTTACTCTAAGAAAATACCTTATGGAAAAAATAGCCCGAACAATTTTCGGCACAAATTCGTTCTATGACGTGAGGCATCTGTACTAGTAGTAGTAGTAAAATAAAATCTTGAATTTTTTTTTATATCAAGTAAAGTGGGGGTGATTTTTTATTTACGTCGGTCAGATGATAGGTCTTTAATAATATTGAGAGTGTGCAAAGATCATTTTTCGATTTAGGGATCCGTTTGCGAAATATTTAGCCTCAAAGCGCAATTTTTTGTTGCATTCGAGTGTCCTCCGTCCCCCATGCCAGATAAAAGGTTGTTATTAGAAATGTGAAAAATTTCACAGTAGTGGCGTATATGATTAACTTAAAAGGAAAACTATCACAGCTAAGTAGCCTTCACAGCACGCTTCACAGGTTACACATACAGGCTATAGCAAAAAAAAACTGGAAATATTAAAAATAGCAATAGCAATCAGGCGCTAAAACATCGCTTAGCATTAGGAGGTAAAAAGTTTGTTATGAACGTTATAAAATACGTAATCAAAACGTGCTTTGCGCTAAAAATCGCTCAGAGTAGGCTTCCGTAGTTGTCGTAGCACATTTTACTTTTTTCGTATACATTTTCGCTCCTAACGAAAATGTGGGTCTAGCAGCGCCTGATTGCTATTGATTTTTCACTTCTCATGCTCAGAAAGTGCTTTTTTGTGTAGGATATAGGCTGCACAAAATCGAATTTTGTGCACTAGGGCAAAAAAGTAATCGCGGTGGTGTACGCCCTGCGCGCGGGCCTGCTGCACCCCCCCCCCCCCCCCACCCGCGCCGCGCGCGCGTCAACATATTCTTCACTAAAGCAGAACAACAGTTACATTTAGAGAGTACTTTTACGTTTTATTTCCTCGCAATCAAAGTGAAAAGCAGAGTTTATAACTTGTCCACAAAACCATTTTATCCTCGACATTACTATCAGCCCTCGCCTTCGGCTCGAACTGCTAAAAGTCTCGGAAAAATGGTTCGTTTTGTGCACTTGTTGTAAAATCTACTATTTCTATTATTTTCAGTATTTTGACTCGTTAACGTATATAGCGTACTTAGCTGTGATAGTTTTCTTTTTAAATACATCATGATAATTTAGGGTGTAAATAGGTACTACCGTGTACGGAAAACGGAAAGGGCGAGCTCAGTCAACGAAACTGAAAAACTTTCCCAAGGAAACATAATTATGTTAGGAAAGGAAAAAAAATGACCTTTGCATACAAATTAACCACTCTGGTCAAACAGTTTGTATGGAGAGGTCAAATTTTTATTTTCCCAAAAATGTTTCGTTGGGAAAGTAGTTCAGTTTCGTTGACTGATCACGCCCTTTCAGTTTTCGGTATTCGGTACACGTGGTGGATGAGTACGGAACCCTTAAGGCGCAAGTCCGACTCGCGGTTGGCTGTTAGTATATTTTTTGTATTTCGACCTATGTATTTTGGGGCAAGTGATTCAGTTTCATAGTCTGGATGTACGATAACAGTTTTCAGTAGGTGTCTTTTTACACAAGGTAGTACAACAAATTTTATATATTTTATTCATTTTAATTATTTATTATAAATTATTTTATTTATTCATTTTAATAATTCTTTATTTGCGCTACCAGGAAACCATGACATCGTAAGAGCCCAGAAAGTGACCGAAGTGGCACTCGCTGCAGTCTACAAGGCGCTGAATGACCACCACGTCTTCCTAGAGGGTACTTTGCTTAAACCTAACATGGTGAGTCTTTACTTTATTTTCAATATCGTTTCCAAACAAAAAAAATATATAAGTCAACGCTACCATAAACATAGGATTCAGCAACCATTTTACGCTTGAACTTGCGTCTTTTCAAGTGAGTGGAAGTTTGCTGCGCTAACTTTTCCGAAGAAGCAATAGCAACAAATAAATTAATGGGGTGAATTGAGTTATTGCAATTTTTTCTACCTGTATTGTGGTGGCTGGCATCCGAAATTCGTCACACTTTCAAACCCGGTATGTAGAAGTTCCTTTTCCAACCAGCCGCCTAAACCAAACGATCTGAATTGCGTTCATTCTCAAAGTTTGGGCGGACCAGTCTAATATCTCCTAGCAATAGAACCACCAACCATATTAGTTACCTTGTTTATTTTTTTACAATAGGTAACACCTGGCCAAGGCTATCCCAAGAAAGCCACACCGCAAGAAATTGCCCAAGCTACCATCACAGCTTTCCTCAGGACTATACCCGCTGCAGTACCTGGTATGTTTGGGTGAACATTTCCCAAATCTTAGAGTGACTAGGAAAACAAATTTCGAATATTTCGACGACCAATCTTGGTGGTAGCTGCACTACCACCATAAAGGTACTGAGTTTGATTCTCAGCCTGATAAGTTTGAGCATTTTCAATACATTTGTTCGGAAAATGGACTTAAAAGAACGTAAACATTGCCTGTAATTAGTTGTTTACCAATCTAGTGCGATTTACTCACCGTTTTTAATTATTTCCGTATGGCCAGTGAAAATGTTTGGTAGCCAGGAGGTTTACAATCTAAGTATATTAGTAGTTTAAGATACAAGTGCCGTAAGTAGGGTTATTACAAACGAGTTGACGGTTTGTAAAACCGAGACGAAGTCGAGGGTTTTCCATCGGCACGAGTTTGTCATAACCCTTACGGCCGTGTATCTTACGAGGTTTTTCAAAACATTTGTGAGAAAACAGGTATAACTAATACACTAGTTAAAGGAACATCAAATAAATTTTATTGATAAGCAACTGATAAAATCAAGACCAAAATATAAATCACAAATATTAGTTGTTAAAATTAATAGAAAATTTGAACAATTACTAAAATTTTATTTTATTTTTCGTATAAAGTAAAAATAATTTTATGATCAGAGTGTAAAACTCCATGATAGTATACTTTTCTTACTTACCGTACTAGTTCGGTAAGTAACTACTTACGAGCAATGTTTACGTCCTTGTAAGTACATTTTTCGAGCAAATGTATTGAAAAATTATTATAACATTAATTGAAAAATAAATTTAACTAATCGACTTATTTACAAAATTTATTGAAATTATAATGCTCAGCACATAATTACAGCGTATTTTAAACCCTAATTACATTTAATTTTTTTGAAAAATTCGTAAAGGTTGTATGTCTGAGACTCCTTTGCCAAAAAAAAGTTTGTATTTGTCGTAGCATCATGGGCAGCGTCAACTCGTTTGCAATAACACTACCTACGGAACTTGAATCTTAAACTACTATTGTTTCCGAGTCTGAATGTGTTTGTGTGTCCGTTACGGCACCCACGATAAGGAGAATAGAAAACCTCCTCTTTTTAAATATATCACGGGTGACATTCTTCTTTCGAATCTTTTTTTTGGGTAGGTAATGTAAACAATTTAACCAAAATGTAATGCATTTCTGCTGTCAGTGGCACAATTAGAGGCTAATAAACACGTAACAAATAGTTTCAAAGTGACCTCACTTATTGGTAAGCAAAAGAAACCTCGACACATCGTAAATCTATTTGAAACCAACACGTTGTGTAAACTACTATTTGCAGAATTGTAAATCCCGAGTAAAATATTGAATAATAAGTCAGAATTCTTACCAATTTCTGGGACAGAATATAATTTTGCGTCTTGGCTCCGGTCGCTTTATATTTTAATGATTATTCAAGTTCTGAGGCCAAAACGTGAACTTCGAGAATATTATGCTATTAAATCAAACGAAGTTGCTATGTAGACTGGTAAAAGATACCTACCTAACTTTACCTAAAATCTTTGGCTTTGGCATGTTGAAATTAATTTTGAAAATATTTACTTTTCAACCGATGCTATAGTAACCTCACCCTGTAGAATTTAACGGGACAAACTTCGAAGTTAGATATTCACCAAGTTATCCTTTCAATTGTATCTGATCTGTCTGAATATCTGCTAAGTACATTGATAAGACAGAACCAATGCCTTTACCTGGAATTCTAGAAAATTAACCCATTGGTCCTGTCTGACTATTGTCTTTAAATCCAATAAAATTATCATAGATTAGATTATTGAGTTCCTCATACTTCTGTAAAGATTATCATTCAAAACGTAGAGCACAATTTTCGAAGCAATGAAAGTGACATTTAGCAAACGTGACATGTGATATTTTTTATCATGACATTTTGCAAAAGTGACATTTTGCGAAAGTGTCATTTTGAGAACGAGACACATTGCGCCGGGAGGAAGTCAAGGTGTTTAAGGGGAAGAAGTTTCACGTCACTTTACGATAATGTTACTCTGATCCTAAGCGCCTGAACTGTTTATGCAGTTGGGACCAGCGTTGTCTGTCAAATCTTAAAATCGTGGATGCCGGATTCACAAAACACAATCACGTTAACAAGTAGGAAAATCCTAAACCACACAGGCCGTCTATAGTTTTATATAGTAGAAGATATATGTATTTATATCAATTGAATAGCTTTATTTCATATTTACATCTATTTGCTGCTTGAAAGCTAGAAGCAACAAGTTACTTGTTCAGGCTGACTACTGACTTATGTAGAACCCTAAATTGGATAAAAATAATATACCTATTCCCTACCCAGCATTTTACATTTTGCGGGCCTCAGTGAAAAATATAACATGTCCCCAAATTTTTTATATGGTATGGACAATAGGAATAGAGCTCCCACATGGCCTTAGTTTATGTGGGACTTAGTTCCTTCTGACCATTCCGGACAATAAGTTTGCATAAACTTTATGTACTTATTTCCATATAAGGGATCGCCTTCCTCTCCGGTGGCCAATCCGAAGAAGAAGCTACATTGAACCTAAATGCTATCAACCAAGACAAGAGGAAAAAGCCTTGGACTCTCACTTTCAGCTACGGAAGAGCTCTCCAAGCATCTGTTTGGAGAACCTGGGCCGGAAAGGACGCTAATGAGAAAAAAGCTCAGGAGGAGTTGCTTAAAAGGGCTAAGGTACAGTATATTATTTTTCACCAATAAGCTCGAAAAGCTTTGCTTTATCACTCAAAATCTGAGTGCAAAAGTAGTTTTTGGCCACTAGCGTGGAGAGGGATTTGAAATTGAAATAGTAAACATAATTTAAGTTTATTAATCAGACCACGAAACTGAATAACTTTTCCCAAGGAAAAAAATAAATTTTTGACCTCCCATAGAAACTGCATCAGCTGAGCTGGAGGTCAAATTTGGTTTTTCATATTTGGATATATGTTCCTTTGGGAAAGTTGTTTATTTTCATAGTCTAAGTAACGTGCTGAAATTTTGTTCTCTATTTCATCGGGAACAAGTTTAATGGTGTGAGGAATAATAGACTCTTAAAGTACTCCCTTTCCAAGACTTAAGATTCTTAGACTAACAGTTTTCAAATCTTGACAAACTGTAAGTACTGTACAAACATACTCACTCATCCCGTTCCTCCATTCACTCAGAATAAACATCGGTAAGCTCTCAAGCCACAGGCAATTCGGAAAAACAAACACACAGTCAGAGATGTGTACTGTACACTGTACAGTTGGCACGTTTAAAGATACAAATTATTTATTTGAGACCTATATAATATCCTATACTATTAAACGAGCAATATTTGTATATATATTTGTAATCGGTTTCTCGGAAACGGCTCTAACGATTTCGATGAAAGTTTGGATTGAAATTGGTTTTCGGGGGCGAAAAGTCGATCTAGCTAGGTCTCATGTCTGGGAAAATTCGTTTTTCCCGTGTTTTTAAACATTTACGTTTTAGATGAAAACCTACAGCGCCATCTGTTGGCAGGTAGCACAGTTTTCTCACCCGAAGATATTTTAATGTTGAGGCGGCTATTATAGAGCGAAGCTCGGTCGCCCAGGTACTATATACATATATATTTGTAATCGGTTTCTCGAAGACGGCTCTATTTCGATGAAATCTACCGTATGTACCAGTCTCATGTCTGGGAAAATTAGTTTTTTCTCCGTGATTCGAACATTTGCGTTTTAGACAAAAACCTACAGTGCCATCTGTTGACCGGTAGCAGTTTGCTCACCCGATGATATTTCAATGTTGAGGTGGCTATTATAGAGCGAAGCTCGGTCGCCCAGGTACTGTACTCTCAATTCCGTAAGCAATCATTTTGGGTGAATTTCGTCTCTTAGTTTTCTATCACTTGAAAGATAAGGCAATCTATACCTATTACCAAAAGTTTTTAAACATCTGAAGCTTTTATTGCTTACTTTTATATTTATGTTTAGATCCCTGGACTTTAATTATGTTGTTTTATTTAACCATGGACGAATTCGAACATAATCTGACAAACATTTCTAAAGACACAAACTTTTCCAGAGTTTTTCTCACCGTATAATGAAGCCTGAAGGAAGATTCATTCTAAATATTAAAGAGAAGTTTCTTCTTACAAATAAAACGAAACCTTTTAAGACTAGTAATATTATACAGGGTCCTACTAAAATAGTGAACATAATTTAAGCATGTTACTTTGACCATAAATCTGAACAAATTTCAATTAAAGGAAAATAGGTCGAAATATGAAAAAAACTAATTTGACCTCCCGTACAAGACCCTATTCAGCTGATGCAGTTTCTATGGGAGGGCAGAATCTTTCTTCCTTAGGGAAATTTGGTTAGTTAGAAGGTCTGTCTGGTCTTATAGTTCGAGGGTGCGATTGATGCTTACACCCGAGCTAACTACTCTGCTTTACATCTCGATTGTGAGATAAGTAGGTCCTTAATACCACCAAATTGTAGGTGACCAATTAGCGCTCTATGGTAATAATGTAGCTAGAAAAGCCCTAGGGCGGTAAGTAATTAAAAAAAAAAACACTTCACTCTTTCAAAACTCAATTAATGACGCCCCAGGGCTTTTCTAGCTACATTATTACCCCAGAGCGCTAATTGGTCACCTACAAGCCCCATTTGGGGGTAATAAGGACCTACTTACCGAATATGAGAGATGTAAATATTATTTGCTAGCATGTAGATATCATCATCATCATATCAGCCGAAAGACGTCCAATGCTGGAATAGGCCTCCTCAGATGTGCGGTGCCGGCCTAGAACAGAATAGTACCTACCCATCTCATCCCGTGGGTGTCGTAAGAGGCGACTATGGGAATGAAATCCAGAGGATGGGCAGCAGCATCCTTCTGTGTTTTATCCCATCACACTGCGGGCGCCAACCCGTCTGCCAAGCGTGGCGACTATGGTAAAACCCTCTAAATTTCACCATGTAGATAATTATACAGGGTGTAAGGGACGGTGTACCGAAAACTGAAAGGGCATGTTCAGTCAACGAAACTGAACAACTTTCCCAAAGAAACATTTCTGGTAAATGAAAAAAAAAATTCACCTCTCCATACAAAATATTTGACCAGAGTGAGCAATTTATATGGAGAGGTCTAATTTTTTTTCATTTCCCAGAAGTGTTTCTTTGGGAAAGTTGTTCAGTTTCGTTGACTGAACATGCCCTTTCAGTTTTCCGTACACCGTCCCTTACACCCCGTATATCTAAGGTACAAATAACCGAACATTCGTCAGTGTCTCAAATTTTGTACTTGTGTTTATTTTCAGGCAAACGGTTTAGCTTCGCGCGGCGCTTACGACGGGTCAGTCTCATCCGTAGCTGGGGACAAATCCAATTACAGCCAAAACCATAAATATTGATTTCGACTAAGCTGCCAAGTGATTTTTTAAGCTTAAACAATGTTTTAAGAAAAGTTAAATATAAATCATGTTGGTTTCTAAAATCAGTTTTTATAGAAATAATTTTGTTTCGTTTTTGTCTGTAAAAAAACATTTTCAAAAATTTTAAATATTGATTTAGTTAGACCATGAAATTGAACGCCTTTATTCGAGAAACGTAGGTCGAAACATGAAAAACTTTTTGACTTCTCTTAATGAATTGTGTGATTGTATGAAATTGTACGATTGTATCAAACTGAATCATGTGATTGTATGAGAATTCAAAACGTATTTTGACCTACGTTTCTTGGGGAAAGTTGTTCAGTTTCACACATTTCGGGTTTTCAGGAGACATTTTTTTACACCCGATATGAGGAAGTAGAGAATAGAGGGGATGAGAAGAGGGGAGGCCATTGCCCAGCAGTGGGACCTATTATAGGCTATTAAAAAAATTAAAAAGTAAAGATACAGGTGCTTAAAAATTCACGTTTTCCAAAATTTTGAATCGTAATTCAGAAATGAAGAGAACTGTATCACTGAAGCAGCTTTAAAGCTATTTTACGAAGCACATGTGTCAAAAATAAAGGCTTTTACATCGTCCACCGCGAAGGTAACGAGACGATACCGATAACGAGATGACGGAGCCGAGAAAGAAGGACAAAGTACTTATGCCGCTATCATACCTGCCTTAATCCAGAAACAAATGCGGCCTACATTGCTGGTTGAAGTACATACATACATACATAACATCACGCCTTGTTCCCATCGGGGTAGGCAGAGACCACAGTTCTCCACCTGCTACGATCTTGACATACTTCCCTTGCTTCCTGAACTTTCATCAATCCTTTCATACATGCTCTATACGCCTTTCATCCATCATCTGACGTACTTAATCCATTTTGCCATTCATTCCACCTCTGACATTCATCGTAGCAAAGCGGCTCTCTGTAGTCCGCTTTTCGCCCCCGCGAGGAACGGGACGTGATACGTTGCGAATCACATCGCCGCCATTTGAATTTATAATTTTATTAGAATCCATTGCTTTCGTTGATTGAAGTAAGAATATTAGAATTTTCAGAGCCAAGCGTCCCAGCAATGTATGCCGATTAGTCTTTTCATTTTGGAAAGTGTAATTGTGGCTTAAATTCAACTATGGCTAGAGTGCTATTTGTTTACCTTTTTTCGCTGGCTATTTTGATTGTCAGCAAGAATACTGTACACTACGTACATTATTTACAGTTTTGCATAAAGAATGCCGAGTTTTATTGCATTTCGCATGTTTTTATTGCTAATATTTAGGTTGGGAGTTGTGCCAAATGATATTTTTTATTACTTTCGTACTATTTTCGTAGTGTATGTCAGTAACGGGCTTAAGGGTTAACTGCGCCCGCCGCATCGCCGCCATTTGAATCCATGATCATACGGACTCAGTTGGTCACTTTCTGTTTTTAGGGTTCCGATACCAAAATGGTAAAAAAAAGGAACCCTTATGGTGCCGCTCTGTCTGTCTGTCCGTCTGTCTGTCACACCTCTATATCTCAGCAACCACTTACGCTATCGAGCTGAAATTTGGAATAGTTTTAGAATATAGTTGCCCAACTTAATTGCACATGAAAATTTTTTGAAAAAAGTATGATTATTAATGTAAAGGGGGCCAAAATAGGGGGGGCCAAATTTCAAATTGTCGCTACTAGGTCGAGTGGGGTATCATATGAAAGGGCTTTACTTGTACATTTTAAAATATATTTTTGTATTTTTTTAAGTTTCTTAGTTTTCAAGTTATGATGAAAAATGTCAAAAAAAATACCATTCCCCCCCCCTTATCTCCGAAGTTTGAGTAAGGGAAAATCTGAATTAATTACAGTTGACAGAGGTTTATGTAAACTTTACAGCAAAAATAAAACGATCTTTCTAAGTTGCACAGTTTTTCAGAAATCTGCAAAAAACCTTTACAAACAAATTTAGTTTTGCGGTCCTGAAAATGGACTTTATTGCTTCCAAAAATACTATAGGTATATCGGAACCCTCGGCGCGCGAGTCCGACTCGCACTTGACCGGTTTTTTTTTTCATGGTCAACTTGATCCACCAGGACCGTCACTCAGCCCGCGGGCACAGATTACATAATAGTAAACTAACGTCCGCGAGTATTGGTTTTAAATTGGAGTTAAATCTTCTGGGGTGATAAATAATAAGGTTGTAAGTATACTAAAAATTTGTTTTTCATCCCTGGATAACACCAGACTTAGGGTTGCCTATGTAAGTATTGTACTTAACGGGAAAGCATTATACCTCTACGCGTGGCAAGTCTGCGCTTAAAGTGTTGTACTTTTTCCACTTCCCTCTTGCATTTTTTTTTGTAAAATTAAATGTTACTGTCGTTCGTATTTAGAATTTGGTTCCCCAAAAAGAAAAACGGAACCCTTAATAGAACCAATTTGTTCTCTGTCAGTCTGTCTGTCAGTCAAGAACTTTTTTTCTCTCAAATGGATAAAGGTCAAGGAGGTTTTAATCCACGCTACGTAGCGTGGATTAAAACCTCCTTGATAAAGGTATCAAGTTAAAATTAAAATCAAATGAAATTTTAAGTTCTAATTCAAAACTCGTAGACTAAACATTTTCTACTTGTTTTCATAAAGAGCAGCTTCACGGAATCGACTCGACTATTCCGTATGTGAAGTTAAAAAATTCTTTCAATTTTTTTTCTTTAGGAAGATCACCTATAGTAGCAATACCAATGAGAATTAAGATGAATACGCTCGTTGCAAGACATCTCGTTCCCGCCGATGTAGTATACCTTATTCTATCGTATCGCAAACGGTTTGGGAAGTGGATAAGCGCGTTTGAACTAGTGCCTCAGGTGCGGCATAAAAGAGGTCCTGAATATTGTATGAACGATGCATTGTGATGCTTGGGTCGTGTCGTGGAGAGCTGTAAGAAATAAAAAATATGGAGTATATAAAGAGTAAAAGAATTTTCGTTCGACACGTATAAATAGGAAATTTCCAAGCATTGTAGAAAACGTGATATGCATAATATGTCGCAGGTTTATGATGAAATCAGGTTTTTGATTAAAAACCTGAATTCGTCTAGATTTACGATAAAAACGATGTGCAAACATGTAGAGAAACTGACCAGCAAATCGTAGATTTATGACGCTTTTGGCACTCGCCGGCTGCTACCACAGCCATGGTCGCGACCGGCGAGTTATCTCCCCAGAACTCCAGCAAAAACGATTGAAACTTACGAGGGGATTCACCATAGTCACCACGCTTGTAAGCGTTGCGGTTGGTGACCACAGTTAAGATGGTACGATACACAGAAGGATATTGCTGCCCATCCACCGGTCCATAAGCCCTTAGTCGCCTCTTACGACACCCAGGGGGTAGAGATGGGTTGGTACTATTATTTGCCGGCACCACACTAGTGCCAAAAGCGAATTATTCCTACAAACTGAACGAGTTTAGGTCTTTTATCAAAAATCTGGATTCTTTTAGCAAGATTATAATTCTTCTGATCGCAAAAACTGCGACACATAACATTGGAATAAGCATCTACAAAGTTTCTTTTATTCCGGATCTTAGCGCGATACTTTTAATTAAGCAAAATTAATTAGCACAACAACAACGCAAAAACAAAAAACGTGCAACAACACGTCTTAAAATCTTCATCTTAATTTTTTTGTTTAGATAAGAATAAGATACACACTTTAAACTTATATTATAGCACCGTCCCGTTTGCGTTGGGGGTTAAAAATACGTAAAAATACGGAGTGAACGAAATTTTTATGTTGCAATTATTATTCTAATCGTTTCTAGTTAACATCACTCCCTCACTCCCCAAGGAATATAAGCGGAAATACGAAAAAAAAATTTGAACTCCCATAAGAAACTACATCAGCTGATAGCGCACTTTGTACGGGAGTTGTATTTTTACTTTCGATCGGAGCGAGAAAGGTATTGTATTCGTGAAAAAAAAACGGTTGTCTTTAAAGTCGGTTTACTGACGATAGTTGAACGTGACAACGTCATAAGAAAATACTGATGGATTGGTTGCATTTTTCATTTATTTTTCTTTTTTTTTTACCCGTACCCGTACCCGAACCCGAACCCGTTCCCGTACCCTTAAATGGAACGCCTCAGAGCGAGGTAACGCCGCATTTTTTCGTGCGTGCAGCCGGCTCCAATGGAACGCCTCAGAGCGAGGTAACGCCGCATTTTTTCGTGCGTGCAGGCCGGCTCCATCGAATTATAAGACGTTGTCACGTCAAAAAATCTCCATGCAAGTATCCTACGGTGGTATCCATTGATCTGTGAAAATTCATATAAAGGGTGTTCCAGTACTACCAAAAGTTAAACATGTGATTTACTTGAAATCGTTTGAGGTTTGTTGTTTTAATGTTTGAAAATTTTTCATTCGAACATTTTTTTGGAAAAACGTAAATAAAAGTTAGTATTTCCATACTATGTGTATGGCATTACAAATTTAAGTTTACGGTTGATAGTTTTTTTGAGTATTGCGAGAAAGTAAGTGCAGTGCTGCTGTACCATTTATTTCGTATTTCGACCTATGTTCCTTGGGGAAAATTGATCAACTTTCATAGTCTGAGTACTTGAACATACTAAAATTGTATTTACTATTTCATTAGGACCCTATATTTATGTAGAACGATAGAATTTTAAGCCAGAGTTCTTTGAGTTGTAGTTGTTTTGATCTTTCCCTCCACTACAGTGTAAGTCGAACGTCTCGTCTCGATCCACATTTTTGCGACCGTTCATTTATAAAAAATAAAATAAAAATAAAATAGTTATTATTTCTGTACACATGTTTTCCTTAACTATAACATAGATTGGAGCCTCCATTTAAGCAGAAGTTGCCTGTGTTTGAAGGCTCCGCTCCTCCTTAAACGACGCCGCAGCTGCAGACGGCATACAGCCCACCCAGCTATGTTTCTTCATCATATTTAGATTAGAATTTATTATAAGAAAAATGCAGCTGGGCGAGCTGCACGCTGCGTGAGCTGTACACAAATGAGGTATTTACAAAATTAAACTTAAAATAAAATTAATTAACTTAAAATAACAAATGAAACGGTTGAGAAAAACCTAATTAAGCAGGTAAGAGAACCTTATAGCCTAATAAGTAAGTAATTACCGCACTCAGAGACGCCACCCAAAGCCAACCGTCAATCTAAAAATTAAAAAAAAATTATTCAATGAAACTGAAAAGGACAGCACGAGACCAAACAAACGAACAACTCTAAGCGATTTATGCCTGCTATTGCATGTTACTGCAACAATCACAATGTACATTTAATTCATTAGAAGTTCTAAAGATTTTGTAAACCCACGTGCAGGAGAGAGAGCGCGGCGCGATGTAAAAGATGTGAAAAAATGCGTGCTTTGTTCAAATGTCTACGTTACCAAGCCATAATAAATTCTTAAAAAAATCTTACTGTCATCTTACGAGTATATTTCGACAGTTGACAGATTTATTTGGTTCTCTCTGGTTCTCTCTTTGTAATAATTGTACTTGTCTTATCAAACTCTCAACTCTGACATTGGCAGAATCACCGCAAGCGGCGGTGGAGCCATAAACATTCAAAAATTGAATTGAATTGGAACATTTCCACTATGTCGTGTAAAACTCTAATGTAAAAGTTGTGTTTGTAGGTAACCATCGGAAAATCTTGTGTACACTATGTAGTGTTCATTAGTCAATAACTTAGTCCTCAAAAACCCCTTCCGTTGACATGAAGATAACACACACCACGCTCTGGTGGTTCATTCTTGGATTTATACACGTAAGTACTAGTTTCAAAGTCTAACCCCGAGCAGCTTTAACGATTTCCATGAGGTTATGGAGGGTAAAAAATGTGTCTAGGTTATGTCCAAGGAACATAATACCTAGGCGAGCCGGTCCAAGGAATATTATAGACGGTCTCATATCCGGGAAAATTCGTTTTATCGGTGTTTTTTATAAAATACCTACACCAAAACTCAAAAACTCTTCAACTCTGGTCAAACAAACTAATACGGTATGAATTTTGTGCGTTTCTGCCAGCGAGGTTTCAAACCCCTTGGTTCGTGCGTTAAAAACTAAATAAGTACCTATGTCTAGGCAGCGCGGTAGCGCAGGTACGAGTAGAATCGATTTACACAGTTTTCACACAGACCCATTACTATTATAGCAAAAAAATATTGCCTCCTTGTTAGGGTTCCGTACCCATAGGGTAAAAAATGGGACCCTAGTAACATGCCTCCAATGTCTGTATGTTTGTCTGTCTGTTAGCGCGCTGTATTTTATACACCGTAATAACAGACATTTTCACAGATTTATGTATTTCTGTTGCCGCTATAACGGCGATTTTTGCTCGTTTTTTGTTTTAGCATTCTCGTAAAAACGGAAATATTTACAAGCCTAAAAATGTTTGTAGTGCATATGTGCATAATAACAACAAATAATTAAAACTGGTCAAGTGCGTGTCGGACTCGCGTGACTGCGCGTCCCTAACTAAGACGGTATTTTTACCTTCCTGGTAGGTACTGAACCCTCGTTGCGCGATCTAGATCCTATTCCGGGTATGCTAATTACTACGGATAATTGACATTATAACTAGTCAAATGCAATGAAAACTAGCCAAAACTAGTTTCAACTAAGTCAAAAATAGTTTTAACTAACTGAAGCTAGTTTTTTGCAAAATCATATTTTGAGTAGCATACATGGCGTTTTGGGTCTTAACGAATTTTTACTGTTGCATTTATTAGAGGTAATAGAGGTAGTAGATTTTAGAGAAAACTGATTTTCTCAGACCTCTTACAAACATCTCTTGGAGATATTAAGGGGCTGATAAGAGCTGAATTACCTCCCTTTCTAACAAAGGGCAGAATGCGCATGCTAGAACGGAGCGGATTCGCGCTGTTTTACGTTTTTCGCTCACTTTTGCATTTTTCTCAAAATCTGTACCCATAATATTAATAATAAAACAGCTATATTATTATGCATAATATATTGAATAAAGAGTAAAAGTTTTGGCATCATAGATTAATGGTTACTTAAGAAAAACGGTTTAAAAGCAAAAACCAGAGGTATCTTTGGATTTTTCATGGCGCACAATAGTAGATTGTATCACAAGGCTGTAAAATAATATTTTTAAGACGAGGGCGCTATTTTGAATCCAGAGCGAAGTGAAGGATTCTTGAGTAGGATCCCGAGCATGGCGAGGGATTCTAAAGTAGAATCCTGAACGTAGCGAGGGATTCAATAGGTCGCCCAAGGTAAAAATATTTTTGCTGCCGCGTAATACACTCTACTTTTCATCTCCCTCTAAGAGAAAAGAATAAGAGGCTCATTAAGTCACACTCGTCATTAATTTTAAACAAAAAATACCATTACAATATTATTTCTTGATGAAACAATACTAAAAATCATATTAAGTATTATAATTTTGTAACCACTGAAAATGTTATTGACATTTTTGTATCGACTAGGAACAGAACCTCTTTGGTTGGTAGTCTTGTTTACATTTCAAGTATATTTCTTTTTTTATATTCATAATAATTTTAATAGTGCAACCAGCCAGTATCATTTTTCATACAATATTTTGGTTCGAGTTCTATGGTTTTAGGTCAACATATCCCTATGGTGGACCTAAATTCACATTCTAATTTTAAATCCCATTTTTACCCGCTACGAAAGTCTCTTGCAGAAAACAGCTATTTTGTTCGCCTTTATTGACGAACCGTTCAGCGATTTTCGAATAGATGGGATGAAAAATATATTTAATCGTGTTTCAGAGTCGGCCATATTATTGTAAAGATGCTTAATTATAATTTTTCACGGCCATATATTCATCACTTTTCGTTAAAAACCTGCTCAAGTGAAGCGTATTTAGCTCTTTTTAGCCCCTTAACTAAGTATTTTGTCCACAAAATTTATTTACGAACCTATCAAAGATTTCCGAATAGATGGGATGAAAATAAAAGTTATTACTGAGGATAGGTACCTAATCAAAATAAATAAATGTTTTTTTTTATTTTCTCAGGTGTTGATGGTCGTTAGAGTATCTGGTTGTGGAAAAAAAAAGCCGGTAAGTTGTACACATTTTGTTTAAAGTCAACTTGTATTATTTTGGTCCAATAATTTTACAATGTAATTGATCATTTGAAATTGGTTCTGAACGTGTACCTGCAAATTAGGCTGTTTGTCGATCTTTTTAGTGCTGCGATTTGAAGCATAAGATAAATAGGTATAAAGAAAGATCGCATCCTTAAAGAGTAATCACACCTAGCTGAATTCAAAGATTAATTATTCGGCATACATTGCTCGTTGAAGTAAGGATATTGCAAGCCTCCAATGTATGCCGAATTAGTCTTTGAATTCAGCTAGGTGTGATCACTCCTTTACAGTTTGTGAATTTGGCCCCTTTTGTATAAGTTATGTTTGGAATTATTTGCTGTAGTCACAACAGCTGTAGACAGTATAATCAGAATTTATGGTTTTGTCCGGTCGTACAAGCTCATGATATCAATGCCAAGTGCGAGTCAGACTCGCGCATTGAGGGTTCCGTACTACTACGATAAAAATACCGTCTCAGTTATGCGCGCGAGTCCGACACGCGCTTGATCAGTTTTTTTGTTCTCTCTTGCTGTTTTATAATGTAACGCGCCTTTATTTAAAAATTGTGATAATGTTTAAAGTTCTTTTTCTACGTCTAATGAAAGCTTGTTTTAAAAGTAATTTTTTACCATTATTTTAGTTTTTAGTATTTATGATGTCAAATACCTACTAAAAAACAACTATCTACACACCCTAGAATCAGACGAGCCCAAATCCATGATATTTTTCTACGTACACCCAACAGCACGTCAGTATAAACACTTTGGACCTTGTGGCATAGTAATAGAGTTGAAAATGTTTCCATTCACGTGCGGTTTACCGTACGTACCAAGCCTAAGAAGTAAAGTAAGTTTTAACAAATTTTCGGATGCTAATGAAAATCTGATTTTTTATATGGTTATTTATAGATATATGTATTTATTTATTTATTTAATACAGTCGACCAACTACATAATCAGACCCTGGATGAAGCCCTTGTCAAGACGAAACAGACAAGCACAAACTCGATGTGGTTGTGTCATTTTATTACAGAGTTCCCATGGCCATCTTCCAGCTCCATCATGAGATCAGCTCCATGTTATTTTAGTATTGTATAGTGCATCCGATTTACAGCATGCAAAATTTCAGCTTAGACCGAAACCTGAAGACGGCGCCATCTAGTATTGAGTAGAAAAACTACAGTATCATACAAAATTTACCCATTTTTTTGACTTTGTTTGGATGATCCCAAATATTTATTAAAAAATCCACAATAATAATAATTAAAAAAAATCCTCAAAGACCCAGTTCATAGGTCGTCCGCGTCATACCGTAAAATGCAGCCCGTTCAATGTGTTGCGGAGCGGATTCGGAGCGGATAGCCCCGATTTGGACTAAACGGACTGTATAGACTTCATTCAATTTTACGGTCCGTCACGGACATCCGCAAGGACGGTCAGCGTCGACCTAAAATGGGCCTAATAGTAAGGGTGATGAAGGACAAATTTCTATATGATTTGCTCATGTCTGCCTCTTTGACTGATGATAAGGAACATCCTCTAGAAGATACAAAAAATATTGGTGGACATCCCCACCCCTGCGTTTTTGAGGATTTAAGTTTTAACTATTTTGAAATTTTACAATGAAACGTACACCTGGCAGACTATGACTATCTGATTAAATACAATGTATAAAACCTCAGAAAAATGGTCTGCCACCATAATTGCCCTGCGTCACCAAAATACAAAAATTCACTACTTCGTCCCGTGATACTGCAGAGCCCTGCATGTCTGCCTCTTCGTTTTTCTACATCTTCAGAAGTATTTTGAACAGGAGCCACAAAGGCAGACAAAAAAAACATTATTTAGTATCTTATTTTCATTTTTTTTGCTTTAACTCAAAAACGCAGCGACTCACAGAAAAACTTGTAAGGACCAAATCGATTCGTATTGAGCTGATCTATCATCCCTATTAATATGAATCATGAACAAATCATATACCCAAATTGCAGCCAGCACCCTAACTATAAGAGTCGTTTGTGGTTTTAACATTAAAACATTAACAGGTGAGCAAACCATGCTACCCACAAACAGATGGCGCTGTAAGTTTCTGAAACGCGATATTATCTCCACTTTTCTATCTTCCGGCTCCATCATCAGATCAGCTCCAAGTTACAATAGTATTGCATTGTCATCCGATTTACATACGCATGCAAAATTTCATCTCAATCGGAAACCGAGAATTGAGTCAAATTTAACTTGCAAGATTTGGTTTCAGACAGACAGGCAGACACCGCGTCAGGCTTTTAAAAACGATTGCTCTTTTTTTTTCCTTCTTTTCTTTTCCTTTCTCTTCTCTTCTTTTCTTTTGAAATGATTTATTTCGAGATTCTTTTTATACCTTCAAACTTTAACTGTTCTTCAGCAATATCGTAAAGCTACAATTTGCCAATCTTGCTCCACTCTTTCAAGAGATTTGATTACAAATTGATACATACAACATACGCAAATACTTTTTCTCTTATCCTTTTTGCATCGCGTCGTCTACAATTTGTGTCCACAAGCAGAATTATTGTTCACCGCTTTTTTAAATCGGTATCTTAAGCTAGATGTCATTTGTTCATAAATGCATTGTTAAATAAATGTTGTAAATTATACCCCCACAAAAGAAAAAAAACCGGCCAAGTGTGAGTTGGACTCGCGCCCTAAGGGTTCCGTACCTATCTACCATATGATATACTAAAAGCTTTGCTCTTTGATTTTAAAAACTCCGCGACCATTTGAGGTACGGAACCCTAAAAACAACGTAGCTCTACTTAATAAAGAGTGCTTCTAAAAGTTTGTTTAACAAGAAAAAATACGTACACTTGGCCCCAGTCTGAACCTGAACCCTGCGTTTGCGTTAAATGCCCTCGACAGACCTAGGTAGACGCATGACCAATCGCCACTATACCACCATAACATCCCATGTAACGTCCGCTGCAGGACAGGGAACTCCCTTCAAATTACGGCAAAAGCTTTTGGTAGTTTGGAGGGGAATTACCGTAGTCACCACGCTTGTAAGAGTCGACGCTATGGTAGGTGAATGCAGTATTTAAGATGTTACGATGCACAGAAAGATGCTGCTGGCCATCCTCCGGCTCACAAACCCTTAGTCGCCTCTTACGACATCCCAGATACAGATGGGTTGGTACTATTCTTTGCTGGCATCATACGGGCAATCTCAATTAACCGAAAATGCGTTATTTGTAAGGTAAATAGGCATGAGCTGCCTGAGCGTCCTAAAATGTCCTGCAGTGGGTGCGGTCCTGCACCAAGCAAGACCGATGATGATTGTCAATAACGGGTGTTCAACATGGACGTCAATGATAAGTAAGTACTTATCGATAGAACAAGATATACACAGGCCAACCTTAATATTATCACAAAGTCTACTGCTGGATAAGAACTAACTCATGTTTTTAAAATCCCGTCAAAAAAATCATGAAAATTGTTTGTTGTTCTCAGCCTCCTCGCCAACAGGAATGCTGCGCATGGCGTAAGTTGGAGCCTGCAGAACCAGTACAATATGATAAATAAAATCAAGATTAATAAAATTTCTTCTAAACCTAGTTTTAAATTCATATTAGGTAGGTTTTATTTCTTCAATAATAATTTAAAATTGAGTATAGTTTGGGAAATGAATGCTCCAATGAGGATTGCGGGTGGAAAGTTCTAAAGCAGAAAGCGTGACTTCTGATTTTTTTAAGTCACCAGTGGCAAAAGGGTCAAGTGGGCCACCTGAACTTGTTAGGAGGTTCACATGCTAAAAGTCCTGAACCCTTCCAGGCGCTGCCTAGAAAGGGGGCACGAAGAAGGTCACGTTTTTAGGGTTCCGTACCTCAAAAGAAAAAAACGGAACCCTTATAGGATCACTTTGTTGTCCGTCTGTCTGTCTGTCTGTCTGTCTGTCTGTCTGTCTGTCTGTCTGTCAAGACCCTTTATCTCACGAACGGGTAAAGGTATCAGGTTGAAATTAATACCATATATTAGGATCCATGAACCACACAAGATCTGAAAATTTCAATTTTTTACAACGACGCAATCAAAAGATATGGCATTTTATGTCCTCATCTCCATACATTTATTCAAAAATGAAAAACCTACAGGGTACTTCCCGTTGACCTAAAATTATGAAATTTGGCAAGAAGCTAGGTCTCACAGTACAAATAATGGGAAAAGTCTGAAATCATTAAATATTACAACTTTTCTCACAACTAATGGTAACCAATTGTGGTGAGCTCCCGTTTCAAGAACATTCATATAAGAGAGGGGTCAAGTTGGATGGTTGCTGAGGCGATTTCTGTTTTAGTTCTATTTGAAAACGGGAACACTTACAAACTTGAAAATTGGTATGTTTATAGGGCATAGGCTATAAAATAACAACAAATAATAAAATTTGGTCAAGCGCGTGTCGGACTCAAAAAATCTAGCACATTAACTTACTGAAATTTCAACGAATACAATGTTTATGTGGTGGTACGGAACCCTCAGTGCGCGAGTCCGACTCGCACTTGGCCGGTTTTTTAGTTTTAGTGAATATCTCGAAAACTGCGACACCAAGCAAAAATGTCTAAGCACAAAATTAAGGCACTGAAATTTCCTACAAAAAATATTAGCCGGTTTTCGCTGGAATCAATACTTTTTAAGGTCTTGACAGGGGAAAATGGGCAATATTTAAATCTAAATGTATAGGAATTTCATACAAACTTCACACCTCATTTCAGTTACGATTTTGCAAATCTGCTAAAATGCGCGTTTCTTTTTTCGGGTTCCGTACCTCAAAAGAAAAAAACGGAACCCTTATAGGATCACTTTGTTGTCCGTCTGTCTGTCTGTCTGTCTGTCTGTCTGTCAAGACCCTTTATCTCACGAACGGGTCGAGGTATCAGGTTGAAATTAATAATATATATTAGGATCCATGAACCACACAAGATCTGATAATTTCAATTTTTTACAACGACGCAATCAAAAGATATGGCATTTTATGTCCTCATCTCCATACATTTATGCAAAAATGCAAAACCTACCGGGTACTTCCCGTTGACCTAAAATTATGAAATTTGGCAAGAAGCTATGTCTCACAGTACAAATAATGAGAAAAGTCTGAAATCATTAAATATTACAACTTTTCTCACAACTAATGGTAACCAATTGTGGTGAGCTCCCGTTTCAAGAACATTCATATAAGAGAGGGGTCAAGTTGGATGGTCGCTGAGGCGATTTTTGTTTTAGTTCTATTTTAAAAACGGGAACACATGCAAACTTGAAAATTAGTATGTTTATAGTGCATAAGCTATAAAATAACAACAAATAATAAAATATAGTCAAGCGCGTGTCGGACTAAAAAAATCTAGCACATTAACTTTCTGAAATTTCAACTAATACAATTATGTTTATGTGGTGGTACGGAACCCTCTTTGAGCGAGTCCGACTCGCACTTGGCCGGTTTTTTTATTATCATTAACTCAAATCCAAATTTTTGTGCATCTCTTTTCAAAACTGTAGGGTTTTCATGTTTTCTGTAAACTTTCATCTCTTTTATTTCATTATTTAAAAAAATACATTTGTAGTTTTTAGGGTTCCGTACCTCAAAATAAAAAACGGAACCCTACGATGATTTTGCAAAAATGCTAAAATGCGCGTTTCTTTTTTTATTATCATTAACTCAAATCCAAATTTTTGTGCATCTCTTTTCAAAACTGTAGGGTGTTCATGTTTTCTGTAAACTTTTATCTCTATTATTTCATAATTTAAAAAAATACATTTGTAGTTTTTAGGGTTCCGTACCTCAAAATAAAAAACGGAACCCTTATAGGATCACTTTGTTGGCCGTCTGTCTGTCTGTCTGTCAAGACCCTTTTTCTCACGAACGAGAAGAGGTATCAAGTTGAAATTGATAACGAATATTAAGGTCTATAAACCACACAAGATCTGAAAATTTCAATTTTTTACAACAACGCAATCAAAAGATATGGCTTTTTATGTCCTCATCTCCATACATTTATCCAAAAAAGCAAAACCTACAGGGTACTTCCCGTTGACCTAAAATTATGAAATTTGGCAAGAAGCTAGGTTTCACAGTACTAATAAAGGGAAAAGCCTAAAATATTTAAATTTTTCTCACAACTAATATAACCAATTAAGGTGAGCTCCCGTTTCGAAAACTTTTCTATAAAAGAGGGGTCAAGTTGGATGGTCGCAGTTTTTTTAAAATCAAAGAGCAAAAGCTTTTAGTATACCATATGTTTGATAGGTACGGAACCATTAGGGCGCGAGTTCGACTCGCACTTGGCCGGTTTTTCAAGTACAAAAATCCTATACAGGGTGAATTTTTGAGACGGGTCAGTAAGGGCAGGTACCTTAACCGTTACAATTACAGGAAAACGTTCCTAGGAGACCATCCATAACTTTTAGGGATATTCTGAACTGCATTCACAGATAATGGAAAAAAATTACAGTAGGTAACCAAAAAAAATGCTAAATTACCAAAAAAAATTTTATGTGTCTATCGATCGCATTTCATGTGGATATCAAAAGACTCTATGGGACCACTTTAGGTATGAGTACCCACTAGAAATGACAGAAATTGCCAAAAACTTTTCCCATACATTTTGTACGGAAAAACGATAAATCACTCGAAATATTACTTATTGTGACTCTTTAAAGCCAACTGAAATTTGAGTTAAGAAACTATGGTAAGCCACAACACCGCAGCGGCTTCACAAAGAAGTTCATAAATTGCCACTAACGATCTAGAATTTTCTTCGTGCAAACATAAGAATGATGACGTGAAAATTATTATTCGAATCGAATTCGAAATTTAAAAGTAAAAGCCTCTTTTTTTTTTAAGCCAGGCCTATCCAAAACAAAAAGTTTCGCCAATGTAGAAGTTTGACTCTCTTCTCTTACCGAGATGTATGGGAAAAGTTTTTGGCAATTTCTGTCATTTCTAGTACTCATACCTAAAGTGTTCCAATAGAGTCTTTTGATCTCCAAATGAAATGGGATCGATAGACACAAAAAATGTTTTTTTGGTAATTTAGCATTTTTTTTGGTTACTGTAATTTTTGTCCAAAATCTGTGAATGCAGTTCAGAATATCTCTAAAAGTTATGGACGGTCTCCTAGCAACGTTTTCCTGTAATTGTAACGGTTAAGGTACCTGCCCTTACTGACCCATCTCAAAAATTCACCTGTATACAAATTTCTCATCCGTAGCTTTAGTGGTTACGGCTCGGCGTTCATGAATCAGTTAAGACATATTCTTAGATTTTTCATAATGGCCCATTTTTCCCTCTCATGATCTTTTCAACTATTGACTTCAGCAAAATATTGCAAGATTAGTTTGGTAGAGTACATTTTTAATTATATTTTAGTGCTAGAACGTGTTTAGCTATGTGTCGCAGTCTTCGAGCTATTTAAGAAAAAACTGCTCTACCTCCTAAGCTCGTCTCCAAAGGCTTAGGATTTTTAGTATGTTTCAAAACACTGTTCCAAAGTCAAACTTTTTACTTTCGAACTTTCCATCCAAAATAACTCGTTTACGAAAGTAGTAGTGTAATAAAGAATTCTCTATCCGACTTTGATCTTGGTCTTAGACAACTACCGTTGCAGAAACTATCCTCAAAAGTAAAAAGTGAAATTGCCTATAAATAAATATCCTGTGTGGTATAACGGAGGGTATAGTCCATTCGTTTAACGTCTTATATCGCCTTTACGTGGACACGCCTTATAAATGCACAAACATTTTTCTAGGTACTAGTTAGGTACATAGCTCTCAATTTTTGATAGGAGCCAATTCTTGAATATTCAAGTATTGACTGAATTGAGAAGAATTGAGAGTTATGTACCTTACTATAGTACCTGGAAAAATTTGGTGAAATTGTAAGGCGTGTCTACGTGAAGCAGCTAATCGGCCGCACTAGTAGGGAATGAAATAAACGACCATAAAATGTATATAAGAAATATGTCAACAAAAAGTCTTTCTTATCAATTTGTTTCGACGCAACAAGTCGCTGTCAATTCAATC
This sequence comes from Athrips mouffetella, assembly GCA_947532105.1. Classification (NCBI taxonomy): domain Eukaryota; kingdom Metazoa; phylum Arthropoda; class Insecta; order Lepidoptera; family Gelechiidae; genus Athrips; species Athrips mouffetella. The sequence goes on from OX383977.1 coordinate 16,286,113, forward strand.
AACTCACTTACCTATTTCATACCAACACTATTGGCATTTAGTAGGAAAAAAATCAGATCGGAAAAAAAACACAAATTCTGGCATACCTTTTATTATCATTCAAGCAAAATATTTTTTAATTAATAAATTCCCTTATCTCTACCGTCATAATACTTTTAAGACGAGCTTTTTGCAACCGGACGAGGCACAAACTTTTTACCTTTTGAGTAATTCACGAATAAAACCACCGAGCAGAGAATGCCGCGTCGGGCCCAGCCAGGTACCGGTGAGTGCGACGATAAATTTACTGCTCTGTGAACAAAACTTAAACCAACGACTTACACCTAACGTAAAACCAACTAGCACTCAACGTTTCTGCTTTGTGAATAACTTAACCAACTATGATTTTAACTTGCGATTGTCGGCACTTAGTGATACTCCATATTCAGGTTTTTATGAAAACACTAGTACATTGGTTCACTAATTTTATTTTTCTCGACCGGTTTCGCTAACTATTTAGCATCGTTAGAAGAATACGAACAAATTAAAATTAAACATATATGTCGGACATGTTAGACATGCACGATGTTAGATGACCGACAAATGTGTTTAACTTTAATTAAAAAAAAAACTTAAAATTTTTTTCGTTTAAATAAAAAAAAAAAATTGTAATGTGAACCAATGTACAAGTGTTTTAACGCAAAACTTAAACCAACTATCACTTAACGTAAACTTAAGTTTGAGTCCAATATCAAAAGACTTGAAAAAAAAACAGTAAATAAAATAATCAATAATGTACTCGTAACTTAATTCTGGATTGTCCTCAGACATGCCACCCAGCCGTATGTAGACGAGACGGTCCAGCCAGAACAGTGCCATGGGACAAGGGGTGTGGACCGAGATAGACCCTGACAGACGCATCTGACATCGGCAGCTCATTTTATAAAGCCACCAAGCTGTACATCTCTCACACTTTAGTACGTCATATTTAACTCGTAATTCAGGAAGTATTATGGGTGGTTGGTTTAATAATCGATAACCCGGTCATGTCGGGCAGGCATCAATAATGCAAGCCAAATTAAGCACTTCCCGCCCCGATCTTGTATATTTTATTGAATCATTCCCCTTTTTTATTTATTCTCAACGGTCTTGTATTGTACTTTTTTAGATAAAAATAAATTTTACTTTCAGATAAATACATGTTGTTTCAATTTTTATATGTGGCTTTGATGATATCCTTTCAGTGTGACCAGATTTAAGTTAGTCATTATGTTCGGCTAAAATCTGCTAAATTATGCTAAACTTTTGTATGAAAAATACAAAATAAAACATTTTAGTGAAGAATGTTTGCACCTGTCACAAAAACGCTAATCTTAGTAATATAGTTCACTTACTGATGGAGGACTGCCCAGAATACCCAATAGTACTTTTATGTGTTTCGCTGAGTTAACTTGATCTTTTAAACATATAGACGAGAAACTAATGTCATGTTACACGCTTTACAAAAAGCAGCATTGTTGTCATCCTTGGCTCTTGATACCTAGCCAGGAAGGACGAAAACGGTGGATCCTCCTCCCGCTCGGAACGATAGTTTTGGTCATATTTTCTTTTCATTTTGCGCTTACAAACACCAAACCGTCTAGCTAACTGCTAACCAACCATCCAACATGAAGAAAATTATATAAGTAAGTAATTGCATACGTAAGTAACTAAATATATCATCACCTTATAATGAATAAAAAAAAAAGAAGTGTCACCATACAAGAAACGTTCTTTTTTTTTTGCTCAATCTTCAGAACGGTTATTAATTTGAGCGTCAAACTTGGTGTGAGTAAAGTTTTATTTATTTATTTTATTTATTACATTATAATTGCTATAACAGTTTAGTGTAAACACTAATGCGACAAAATTAAATTAGATATGAATGGAACCCTTAGTGCGCGATCCCGACTCGAACTTGGCAGGTTTTTTATCATTGCTTGAAAATAGCGCTCTTCAGAAACGCTGGTTGGTGGACTTTGGTTGATTATACAGAGCCACAGATTAAATAATAGTAAACTCCTATCACAGATTAAATAATAGTAAACTACACAGCAAAGCTCGGTAACCCAGATACTCAATTTTTTCCCTGGATAATTGAAATAATTAACTTTATTTTAAAGTTCATAAAGCTTTATTTTGTTCACGTTTTGTAGAATACGAGTACAATGAGATGTAAATTTTTTTCACTTCCTGTGCAAAATTATCAGCCGATCAGTTACTCAATTCTTGAAAATCACCGGGTGATAAAATATCACTTTTGAGACTTTAAAAATTCACATTTGCCCTGATAAACTTTTGAAAGGTAAATCAGAATACATGAAAATTACCAATCAAGGACTGCTTCATATTTTACGATTGTAAATCTTTACTTTTGAAAAGAAAAATCTGTGATTTTGAATGTTTTGAGTGATATTTTATCACCCGGTGTATTCAAAAATTGAGTCCAAGATCAGTATAGTTATTTTATGATTTCGACACTTGGCAAAAATATTATAATTAAAGACACTGATTTGTTGTCTTGAAAGAAAAAGTACCTATATGTACAGTCAAGAGCACATCAAGCTTGACACATTGGACTTTGTACCGTTCTTATTTCAATAGACGTACGGAATAGAGTCGCACTGCGAGTGTCAAGCTTGACCTGTCGTTGACTGTACAAAATGAAAATTTTCCACGAATCCATCTGGAAGGAAACAAAATAATCCTCCGTGTTCGAGAATCTTGTGCTGCTCAGTCATGCAACATATTATAAGCGGCATAAGCACCTTGTAAGCACGTTATGAGATTTACGTTATGGTATAATATTTTTCGTATTTTCGCTAAGAGAATTTTATTGGTAAGAATTACGTTGGGTAAGATATGAAAAAAACCGGCCAAGTGCGAGTCAGACTCGCGCACCGGAGGGTTTCGTACCACTTCAATTTCAATTTCTTTATTCAGTTCAATTGTAACATAACAGTAAAAACTAACCAAAGCGGTTCAGTCAAATTGTAAAGCCGTCATACATAATTCATTTTATAAAGAATATATGATATTTAAAATTAAATAAGTATATAAAAAGTTATTTTCTTAATGTCAATTTAAAACAATATTAAAAATAAGGTAAAATACCGTCTTAGTTATGGATGCGTAGTCACGCAGACACGTAAAAGGCACAAAGGCAGTTTTTATTATTTGTTCTTATTCTGTAGCTTATGATTAGGGTTCCGTACCCAAAGGGTGAAAAACGGGACCTTATTGATATGCCTCCGATGTCTGTCAGCGGGCTGTATCTCATGAACCGTAATAGGTAGAAATTTGTAATTTTTACAAATTGTGTATATCGGTTGCCGCTACAACAACAAATGATAAAAAAAATAAGGGAAGTTCCCAAACACCTAAAGGGCGCGAAAAAAACTTAGACTTACCCCATCGAGTTGGGGTAACGTTGTTTATAGCTCATTGCTAGGATAAATATGGTATTTTTTGTAACAAAAAAATATTTAAAAACAAAGGATTAAGATGCCACCAAAGTCAGCTTTTTATTTACAAAATTTTGTTCGGGCTAGGTAGACAAGTGAAATTTTCACAGATTATGTATTGTTCTGTTGTTGCTATTACTTTTGTTGCTATAAATTTCAGCTCCAAGGAACGGTAGACCTTAACATTTGATATGAACACAGAACTATATATAAGCTAACGCGATATGAATTTCAACTTATACCTCCCACGCGTACCTGAGAAAAAGGGTCTTGACAGACAGACAACAAAGTAAGTGATCCTATAAGTGTTCCATTTTTCCCTTTTGAGGTACGGCACTCTACAAAATCCGAGGGGGCTGCCAATGCTATCTGTGTTGCAAAATACTGGTCCGAAAATGTGTAAGTGTTGCCATTGACATAAAAGAAGAAAAAGGCAGCATTGTTTTGTTTAAAACTGTTCTCAACTAGCTAAAATTGGTCTTTGCATCATAATGGACACAAATATTTTTTAATGAGCCGATTTTTAAAAAAGAAAACCTAGTTTTCCTTTTCTTGATAGATAGCGTCGTTGTAGGAAAATTTTACTGTCAACGCTTTTTTCCTATCTGTTGTCTAAGTAAGTGTAAGTATCACGCTTCATCTATGACAGATAAATTAAAAGTTCTTTAGCAAATGTCTTCAGGGCAATCTATCGACACCTTTGAATAATCAGTTGACACTTGACTGCGAAAACAGCTCATTGCGAAGTTCATAAAACTTGGAACAAAAGTTGTAGATTTTATCCTTACTCCGTGTGGTGCCGGCCACGTGCTGGCAAAGAAAAGTACCAACCAATCTCTACCCGTCGGTATCGTAAGAGGCGACAAAGTCATTATGAACCGGAGGATAGGCAGCAGCGTCCTTCGGTGTATCGTACCATTTTCCATAATGCGGTCACCAACAACCGCGGTGCATAGTGTGAGCCGCAACACAAATAAGCGTGGTGACTAAGGTACTTCTCCCTCCACATTGTTCCAGCAAAAGCTGGAATTCTGGAGGGAGCACCCAGTTTTGCAGTGGACGTTTTATGGGATGTTATATGTATATTATTGCACACAATAACAGTGACATAAATATGAGAAAAAAAAGTTAACAATGGCGAGCTTATCTCTTAGAAGAGATCTCGAGATCTGATATTCAAACTGTAAAAGTGTTCTCATCAAGATAATTTTAGAACCGCCAGCTGCTGAAAGTGACTATTGATTTAACATGTCAATAACACATTTAAGGTAGGTTCAATTTTAAAGTAGACACTGGGTCGCGCGGAACAAAATATTCTATTCGCTTTTTTTATTTCTGCTTGTAAGTACCTACTGAGGTCTCAAGAGCACGTCAAGCTTAACACCTTGGACGTTGTACCGAGCTTATTGTTATCACCGTAGGTGCTAGAGTCGCGCAGCAAGTATCAAACTTGATCTGCTCTCGACAGTTCGTACACACGGCCGCACATCGGTAGAAACACTTTTGGACTTTAGGGCATGGTAATAGAGTTTAAAAAGTTTCTACCGACAAGCGGTTGGCCGTACTTTACTCGTACGTAGCTGCGGGCGCTTTTGAATTTGAATTGTCGTCTGGTCTGACGTTTATATGCACCATAAATCCAGTCCAAACTCCACAAGGGGATTGAGCTTGTAAGTCCACTGAGCATTTGGAATGCTCGGCCCGATACAGTTGGTTGCAAAAAGGATTTGCGGCTTGACCACAATCGTTTCGCGGAGTGGTGAGAGTTTTATTGTACGCTGCTTATACTCTGTTGCGTGCGTGCCTAAAAGTTAGATTAGAACTCAACGCTCAATGTACTGAAAAAGCACTTGCCGCTCCGCACGGGCGTAGTCGTATGTGGCCAAGCCGTTACAACTAAAAGGCAGGTCATCATATCATCCCATAACATGTCCACTGCAGGACAGGGAATCCCTCCAGAACTTCAGCAAAATGCGTGGTACTTAGGAGGTTGGTGTTGTTGATGACCGCAGTATGTAAGATGGTAAGATACACAGAAAGATGCTGCTTCCCATCCTCCGGTTTTTATGCTCTTAGTCGCCTCTTACGACACCCACGTGCAGAGATTGGTTGGTACTATTCTATGCCGGCACCAAACGGGAAAAGTCGGGTATCATACTATAATATAGACTATAACCTCTCTTGAAACGTCACTTCTTCTTCTTCTTCTTCGTGTCAATGTTCAAATACCAGATGCTTTTAAATGTCTTCCTCCCAAAACCTTGCCACTTCTATGGCTTTATTCGACGCCTCACGAAGATCCTCGCCAGTGCAGGTGGAGGGGCACAGTGGACAAGAGAGCAAATGCGCCATGTTCTGAGATGGAGCTCCACAGTCACAGTGCTTTAGCAACTGGTCTGCGAAGCCCCACCTCGCCATGTTCTCTCTGCAGCGGCCAACCTGAGTTCGCAGACGGTTTAGCGACTTCCAGGTTGACCACTGCAAATTGTGTCCTGGTGGCAGAGTTTCTGCAGGTGGGACGTATCCTGATGGGACTGGGAATTTTTCGACCCACACTTGCTCTCTTGCCGAGCTTGGGTTATTGCTTGTTGCGGGAGAAGTTGACCCCAGAAAGCTTTTACGACTTTTGAGGCGGACTATGGGCATCGTGTAGTTGTGCAGCGGGTGTCGGGTGCAGAACAAAGAGCTCCCTCCAGAACTCCAGAAAAAGCATTTTCTAGGGGATTTACCATAGTCACCACGCTTGTAAGCGTTGCGTTGCGGCTGACAACCGCTGATGTTGGTGTCCGCAGCATGTCAGATGATGCTATACACAGAAAGATGCTGCTGCCCGTCCTCCTGTTCGTAAGATATAGGTTGGTACTCTTCTTTTCCGGCACCACACGGTCGAGGTATGAGGTATGATGCAGGTATAATGCCGAAAACTTATTTAGTAAGCAAAGCCTGCGTGCTTCGAAAAAAAAAAACCGGCCAAGTGCGAGTTGGACTCGCGCACTGAGGGTTCCGTACCACCACATCAACATAATTGTATTAGTTGAAATTTCAGTAAGTTAATGTGCTAGATTTTTTGAGTCCGACACGCGCTTGACCAAACTTTATTATTTGTTGTTATTTTATAGCTTATGCACTATAAACATAGCAATTTTCAAGTTTATAAGTGTTCCCGTTTTTAAATAGAACTAAAACAAAAATCGCCTCAGCGACCATCCAACTTGACCCCTCTCTTATATGAATGTTCTTGAAACGGGAGCTCACCACAATTGGTTACCATTAGTTGTGAGAAAAGTTGTAATATTTAATGATTTCAGACTTTTCCCTTTATTTGTACTGTGAGACCTAGCTTCTTACCTAATTTCATAATTTTAGGTCAACGGGAAGTACCCTGTAGGTTTTGCATTTTTGAATAAATGTATGGAGATGGATTTTGATTGCGTCTTTGTAAAAAATTGAAATTTTCTGATCTTGTGTGGTTCATGGATCCTAATATATGGTATTAATTTCAATCTGATACCTTTACCCGTTCGTGAGATAAAGGGTCTTGACAGACAGACAGACGGACAAAAAAGTGATCCTTATAGGGTTCCGTTTTTTTCTTTTGAGGTGCGGAACCCTAAAAAACAATAAGAACAAATCGGTCACACCTTTTACATAAACGCAAAAGTTAAGGTCTCCTAGGCGAAAACAATAGACAGTCAAGAGCACATGAATATTAAACATCAGACTGTAATGTTCTTATTTTAAAAACCGCAAGCAGTCTTTTTTTTATTTTTATAGAAAATGGGCTTACTCTTGACCTCGAGCTAGTCTTGAAGACAGAGATGAGGTCTACGATGGAGCGAGCTTGCCCAGAAGAAGCCTATTCACTCGCGACTTGAATAGATTCGGGTAATACGAACTCGGGAACACAGACGCAGGCAGAGAATTCCACTCTTTAGCCGTGCGAATTATAAAAGATGTTTCAAAGCGCTTTGTGCGAATGTGCGGAATATCAACCAAGTATGGGTGATATCCTGCGGTGCGTCTGGACTCCCGATGGTAGAAGGGAGATGGTGGAATAAGCTCGTGGAGCTCTAGAGCACACTCTCCGAAGTACAATCTGTAGAAAACCGACAGACATGCAACTTAGCGACGGTGAGCTAGGCTGTGAAACTTGGTTTTCACCAGCATCTCATCACCAACAAGCTTCTTGGCTCTGCGATCTATCGAGTCAAGTGCGGCTAGTGTCCTACTGTCCTACTGCAAGTGTCAAGCTTTACCTACTCTTGACTGTACCACTGTACCCAATAATGGAACCGGAGGATGTGCAGCAGCATCCTTCTTTGTATCGTACCATCTTACATACTGTGCTCACCAACCACCGCGGTACGGTCAACCGCTCGTCGGTAAAAACTTTTTCAACTCTATTACCACGCCATAAGGTCCAAAAGTATTTCTACCGACGAGCGGCCGTGTGTACAAGCGTAGTGATTATGGTACTTTCCATCCAAGCGCCTGCATTTTTAGGGTTCCAAACCAAAATGGTAAAAACGGAACCATTATGGTCCGACTTCGTCTATCTGTCTGTTGAAATTTGGAGTGGTTTTAGAATGTCACTACCCAACGCCATTGCAAATTAAATAATTAAAAATATATTATTATTATTGTAAAGGGGGCTCAAATGGGGGGGTAAAAATTTAAATTGTCGCTACGAGATCGAGTGGGGTGAAAGGATTTTACTTGTACAATGTACATTCCTAAATATACAGTCACCGGCAAAAATAACCGGCCGGTCTATTTTCTGTCGTACATTTTCATACAAGTAAGGGATCAAATGAATCGTCAATATATTTCCTAAACGAAATAAATATCCGTGAATAAACAGTGAGATCATTACATAAGGTGTCTGACTACCGATTTTTGAATATTAGACCTGTGCACGGTATCCAGGTAATTCCGTGCATCGTTCAGAAAAAAAACATAGGTCATTTTGTCAGAAATCTCTTACATTTAGCGAATTAAAATGTTTTAAGAGTCGCACGGTTTTTCTTCAACATTTTATATATACCTAATCTTTGACAATATTGTTAATAACGATCTTATCTAAAGACCTCATCAATCAGATTTGTATTTTTATTCAATTTAGGTAAGATATTGACGCTTCGTTTGCCCCCATATTTGTATGAAAATATATGAAATAAAACAGACCGGCCGGTTATTTCTGCCGACATTTTTTCGACTCTAAAAAAATTTAGTTTTTAAGTTATTATGTATAATGGCAAAAAAATTACATTCTAGCTTTTCTCCAAGTTTGCGAAAGGATAAATCTTAATTAATTACAGACGATAGAGATTTATGTAAAAATTACAGGAAAAATTAAACTATCTTTCTTAATGGCACAGTCTGCAAAAAACCTTTACAATCAAACTTTCCAAATTTGTTTTGCGGTCTTAAAAATGGACTTTGGTGCTTCTAAAAATACTAAAATTATATCGGAACTCTCCGTGCGCGACTCCAACTCATACTTGACCGGTTTTTACTGTGAAATTTAGTCTAGCAGTAGATTTTTTTGAGGACATGTTATGGTGATCCACCTAATATGTCAAAATAAAATAATGTTACTATTATAGAGGTATCAGATTACGAGCGTCATTGCATCTAGACTGTCGTTAGCGGAGATGAATGACAAGAGGGACTTAAATCTTTGGTATCCATCAATTTTCCAGTCTAAACTTCACAAAAGGACTGTGGAGATCGACTTTTATTGTAACATTTGTAACGACTAACGTGTAGTATGGGAGTCACTGTACTGAAAAGCACGGGATTTTGTCATATAATTGTTGTGTTTCTCCGTATTACCGACCTAATTTCAGTTATTTATGCCAGTTACATCTGGAAGGTTAGTTGATGTAGAATTTAGAGTAAAGAGCTGCAAAGCCTATGTCAGACCTATCAAGCCTTCATCCAGTCACATTTCAGATTGGCTGACAAGACTGCCTCTCTGCCTCTTTCTATGAAGTAAACATTTCAGTAAAGTCTGGCAGCATAAACGCAACCTGATCTTGGTCTATAATTTGAAATATCAAAATAGGTGAGTGGTAACATTTATTCGAATAAATGCAACCACCACTTATAGCAAAGGAAAGGCATATAAAAGTGCCAGTAATTGCCTTTGGTCAGTGTAACGGAAAAGATCAACGATTTCATATCAAAATTAAGTTTATTTTAGTTCAGCTCCTCTTACACCATTGATAAATCCAGCGGTCAGTTGAAATGCCAAGTCCGGTCCGGCGGCATGGTCTGCGGCAAACGCTTGCGGGCTCTGATTTACGTGCGGTAGTGTGATTTAAACCGTGAGTTTTGGGACTTATGACCGACCAGGCCGAAAGGTACATAGGGTAAAAAAGTAAAGGTTCCGATTGCCGGTCAGGGATAACCCGAGGAGTTATCGAACACCTTCAAAGGCCCCGTGTGCAATTTTTTGTATAGTTAAATAAAAAAAATAAAAAATATTTGTATAAAATATTTGTCAGAATTGTTGCTAAAGAAAATTTATTGCTTAAATAAAAAAGCAGAAATCTTCTGCGCACGCTATGTGACTCTTCTCTTGATAACATAGAAATATAAGGGTAATAGAAGGAAGATTAATGAAAATATATGATACAACACTGAAAAAAAAATTTGCTGATTTAATCAAGATTTTCATAGTTTCAAACAAGCATCTTGACTCCATTTGAGCTTGTAAAGACCTTATTGGATTGTATCAATTTGATTATTGAATTAAAGATCATAAATTTAAATTGACTAAGACGCTTTATTGAATCTATCAATATCTTTTTCGATTTAATCACAAAATGCCAAACAAGAGAATATTGATCTTGGTTGGCTCTCCGTTTTTTCAGTGAAGGTATCCTGAAGTTCATTCAGTCATTGTAAATCCCTATTTATTGCTTTATAACGTCATACTAAATTTATGCCGTCGTAGGCTTCGTTCTGTTTAGTATGAGTATGTCAAATCACGATTGATGATTTGATATTTTAGTAAAATAAATAAGTATTCCTTCTATTCCGAGCGGAGCAAGGAGTCCGAATTCTTTGCTTTTTAAATTATTTAGCGAAATTCAAAATAGGGAGCAAATTTAAAATAACGGTTCCATACAGATTTCGAATTAATTTATGAAGCGTTTTGCTTGGTAAAAGATAATTAACTGAATGCAAATATACATATTCCATTTTCAGTTGCCAACTGGTTAGATTGCAGTAGGAACGCGCCTGTGGACTCAGATTTACGTGCGAAAACCAAAGCATGCGGTCTGGCTGTTCCAATTGCAAAATACATATAGGGTATTAATAAAATACTAAACATATACTTAGTGGGACATCACGTGCGTCAGCCCCTTTGACGGTTATGTTTTTTTATGTTGACTATGTTTAAAACAAAATATTAGGGAAGTTAATAGAATATTTGTAATCTGACTACATGTTTTGAAATGAAGTAAGTATTTAATAGTGAACACAGTTTCAGCATGTTAGTTAGAACATTAAAACTGAACAATTTTCCCAAAGGAACATAGACCTATGTTCCTAAACGGGACCCTATTAATGTGCATCCGATGTCCGTCCGACCGACCATCTATCTGTCTGTCAGCGGTATAGAGTAACACGATTTACGCGCGCAATGCCCATCAGCGGGCTGTACGAGTATATCATGATCCGTAACGGGTAGAGTTGAAATTTTCACAGATAAAATACATACAGTGGAACATAGAACCTCCTCCTTTTTTGAAGTCGGTTTAAAAACAATAAGGTGGCTTCCCTACTGGAACCGTGTTTTTGGCGATTTTGCTAGATTTTTGTTTTAGCTTTATCGTAAAAACAGGAACACTTAGACCCTGTCCAGAAAGGGCGAATTCGCCGCGATTTACTCACGCGTGTTTCGCGCGTTCATCTGGACGCAAACAAGGCGCTCCTAGTATCTCGACTCGCGCGAGCTACGCGCGAGCCGAGAAAATTCGCGCGGTGCTTGTGGACGCAATGTATTGACACCCAGTTCCTCGCCGACGCGCGTAGAAACTCGCGCGTAACAATTCGCGGCGAATTCGCCCTTTCTGGACAGGGTCTTAGGTACAAGAGTGAAAATTGGTACCTATACTTACAGTGCATAAATTATGCATAAGTTATAAAATAACAGCAAACAATAAAAACTAGCCATGTGTGTGTTTTTCACTATTCCAGAAAGTTTGGATTATAAATTAACAATTTTAGCATTAGGTACTACAAATTCGAGAAATAACAGCCATTAATTATTTCTGACCGGCCATCGTTTATACTTGTCAATGGGACGTCAGACAAGCAAAATGAATGTGTTCAATAGGCAGCGTTTAATTAACATTTTGCACTTTCATGTTTTGTTTATACGCATTTTGCTAGTTGTTTTTACCATACCTACCGCGTAAATATTTAGGTTTCCGTACCAAAAGAGTAAATTCATTCATTCATTCTTTTTGGCTCAGTGAACCAAAGTGGTTCTTGGCCTCCGACATTAAAGTACGCCACGCTTCCCTGTTCTGTGCCAATTCCGTCCTGTCGGGCACCGAGCTTCTGTGAAGCTTGGACGCTGACGTTAAAGGAAGAAGAAAAACTATTAGTCGCCGAAAGGAAAATAATGCGAAAGATTTTGGGTCCAACAAGAAATGAAGATGGGAGCTGGAGAAGGAGATATAATAGGGAAATAGAAGAGCTGATTTCTGAACCAAACATAGTTGGTGAAATAAAATCCTCACGGCTCCGCTGGCTGGGCCACGTTGAGAGAATGGCAGGGGATCGAGCCGCAAAGAGGGCGTATCAAGGCAAACCATCGGGTCGCCGCCGGCCTGTTGGCAGGCCAAGATACCGTTGGAAGGATGAAGTCGCCAAGGATCTTAAAAGAGTAAATACGGGACCCTATTAATATGCCTCCGATGTGTGTCTGTCTTTCTGGCAGCAGGGTGTATTTCTAGAACCTTAATAGGTAGACAGTTGAATTTTTCACTGGTTATGTATTTATGTTGCCGCTACAAAAAATAAGTAGTAAAAACAAAAACAAAATTAATAAGGGGGGCTTACATACTAAAATTATGCTTTTTAGATGATTTCTCCTAGATTTTTGTTTAGCTTCTTGTAAAAACGGGAACCCTTACACGCGTAGAAATTAGTGTATTTATAGCGCATAAGCTAAAAATTATAAAAACTGGTCAAATCCGTGTTGGACTCGCGCAATTTTAATAAACTCTTGCGTGACTGCGCGTCCATAACTTGTTTTCAAAGGTCTTTATTTGATCATAATAATATAACTAACAGAATATAATAGGTTAAAACACAACTGTATCTACAAATAAAATAAGGTACTTACAGGCTAGGAATTGCCTCTTAAAGTTATAACTAAGACGGTATTTCAGAGGTATGGAACCCTCGGTGCGCGAGTCCAACTCGCAGTTGACCGGTTTTTTTTTACCTCTAGCAGTATCTTTCGTCCTTCCATTGCATTTTAAAAACCAGTTTTAATATATTTGAAGTAATTATTTTTTGGGAGGGAGATAATAATAATTAAGTCTTTACGTCATTTTTAATTGACATAGTACTATAAGGTGATCAATGTACAGTCAAGACCAGGGCAAGCTTTGCACTCGCAGTAACTTTAGCTCCTCATACCATCCCAAAGAACGTCCACGATATGACATAGCTCCCACAAAACTCCAACTAAAACGCGTGGTAGTTTGAAGGTGATTTACGGCTTGGCTGCCTTGCGATTGAATTGAAAAAGGCGAGAATTGCTCAAAACATGTTCGATTTATTGATCATAATTTTGTGATTTCGTTGCCAGATTATACAAAACAGTACAAAGAAGAAGTTGTTAGCTTGGTGTAGTCAGCAGAGACCGAAGATCTGAAAAAGGAAGAAGTATTAATCATTATTGAGGGAGAAAATGCAGGTTCAAGTTCCACCAAGTTCAGTTCACTTTGTAACGTTTTTTTCTTATTCTACAATCAAACTTTTTATAATACATTTTATAGTCGAGAACAAAATAAATAAATGATAAAAAAAATATCACTATCGACGGTTTAAAAAAACAAAAAGAAGAAGTTAAAAAAAACAATGGAAAGCCTTTTGCCCGATAAGACCTCTTTTTGGCATTGTTCCTACTTCTTTTATCTTATATTTTTATTAATAACTTGTCCAGTCTATTTTATTGTTAGTTAAAACTCATAACGCTAAATCAATATTTTAATGCATCTCACTTCTAAAGAAATGGACTTTCTTGCAAATTTCCACCCTTTATAAAATGATTCTCTACTTTTTGTCTGTTTACCTAAACTCAATCCAAATTGTTCATGTATCTAGCTTCGAAAGCGTCTAACTTCCAAATAAATTTTCAGCTCTTTCTTAGGTATTTCACCCCCTTGGGATACGAGGTCTCCAAACTGCTAGAAAATTAGTTACGGAAGTTTAACCATAAGCTTATTCAAGTTTACTTAAAAAAAACCGGCCAAGTGCGAGTCGGACTCGCGCACTGAGGGTTCCGTACCACCACATAAACATAATTGTATTAGTTGAAATTTCAGTATGTTAATGTGCTAGATTTTTTGAGTCCGACACGCGCTTGACCAAATTTTATTATTTGTTGTTATTTTATAGCATATGCCCTATAAACATACCAATTTTCAAGTTTGTAAGTGTTCCCGTTTTTAAATAGAACTAAAACAAAAATCGCCTCAGCAACCATCCAACTTGACCCCTCTCTTATATGAATGTTCTTGAAACGGGAGCTCACCACAATTGGTTACCATTAGTTGTGAGAAAAGTTGTAATATTTAATGATTTCAGACTTTTCCCATTATTTGTACTGTGAGACCTAGCATCTTGCCAAATTTCATAATTTTAGGTCAACGGGAAGTACCCTGTAGGTTTTTCATTTTTGAATAAATGTATGGAGATGAGGACATAACATGCCATATCTTTTGATTGCGTAGTTGTAAAAAATTTAAATTTTCAGATCTTGTGTCGTTCATGGATCCTAATATATGGTATTAATTTCAACCTGATACCTTCACCCGTTCGTGAGATAAAGGGTCTTGACAGACAGACAGACAGACAGACAGACAGACAGACAGACAGACAGACGGACAACAAAGTGATCCTATAAGGGTTCCGTTTTTTTCTTTTGAGGTACGGAACCCTAAAAATAACAACTTCACATACAAAATTTCAGCCCCTTTTTTCACCCCAAGGGCTGAAATTTGAACAACATCGATATACGTTGTGTAAGTTTCCAACCATATAGTCTAGGCAACGAAGCGGATATCGTTGTATGAAGACCCCCTCATTAAACCCTCAGTCGGTGAAACTTTGATGGGGTATTACTTTACATGAGACAAACCTTCTATAAAAAAAATCCAAAGAAAAAATCGGTACTTTTAATTTTTCCATACAAAAAATACAAAAAATGTATGAATATTTGTTTTTTGTGGAATTTGTTTTGGATATTTTGAATTTACATTTAAAATTCATGATTCTTTATCATCCTGTCAAATTAAATCTGCCTGAGAAATTTATATTGGGGTCAACTGCTTCGTTGCCTACACTAATAAGCCAAAATGATAAATTTAATGAGTTTTTCTTGAAAAAACTAACAAGTACCTACACAAATTAATTAAAATTTCAAATACACTGTAGTACGTTGCGTTTGATTAGGACCCTAATGCCAAAATGACGGACTTTCAACTTCATCCCTCTTTACACTCCTTCGGGGGTGGCATTATCAAAAACACTGAGAAAAGTATAAATAAGTTTTAGCTCGTCAGCTTAAACACAAAATTTGAAGATCCTGACTTCAAAACTGACGGACTTTCATACAAACTTTCATCCTCTATTTTCCCCCTTTAGGGGTGGAATTTTCGAAAATGCTTGCTAAGTGGATACTGTATAAGATACTTACCTACATGCAAAATTTCAAGTCTCTCGATCCAGCGGTTTTGGCTGTGCGTTGATATATCAGTCATTCAGTCAGTCAGTTTATCCTTTTATATTTATTACGTGCCTGCGCCTTGCCCGAACCTTGCCCTTGCTGTCCCTAAGTCGTCGCGCCATCTTCTTCTAGACCGACCTTAGCGACGCCACTCGTCTTCTAGGATCCAGTCCGTGGCTAACTTAGCCTACCTATCTGGACTACACTAAAGTAAAAAAAAAACATGATAAATAAAACCAAAAAACTTACATACGTTTTTTACTTGCGACCGCCAAAATTGTCAATTCCACCTCCTCCGACGCCTCCGCCCAAACTGCCTTGCGCTGTTATGAAAAAAGATTATTTGGACTCATTCTTAAAATTTCTTTAAGAAACTACGCACGGCAGCAAGCTCGTAGAAATAGAACCAGTATAAGCTGAACCAGCGCTACGCTGCAAACGCCCAAAACCAGAGACCCGCTCAAGGTCAAAGTGTTTCTACCGACGTGCAGCCGTGTGCACTCTGCAGTTCTCCATGACAACGCTTTCTCAATGAAACTACCTACTTCAGAATTCAGTTTTACTTTGTTTACAATCATTGCTTTTTGAAGAAAACTACCTACCTAAGAAATCAGTTTTACATTGTTTTTTAGAGTGATTAGAGTGATGTACAGAATTTAAAAAAACTTAAAAATTTAAAAAATCCGGCCAAGTGCGAGTCGGACTCGCGCACAGAGGGTTCCGTACCACTACATAATCATAATTGTATTAGTTGAAATTTCAGTAAGTTAATGTGCTAGATTTTTTGAGTCCGACACGCGCTTGACAAAATTTTATTATTTGTTAATATTTTATAGCTTATGCACTATAAACATATCAATTTTCAAGTTTGTAAGTGTTCCCGTTTATAAAATAGAACTAAAACAAAAATCGCCTCAGCGACCATTCAACTTGACCCCTTTCTTATATGAATGTTCTTGAAGCTGGAGCTCACCACAATTGGTTACCATTAGTTGTGAGAAAAGTTGTAATATTTAATGATTTCAGACTTTTCCCATTATTTGTACTGTGAGACCTAGCTTCTTGCCAAATTTCAGAATTTTAGGTCAACGGGAAGTACCCTGTAGGTTTTGGTTTTTTGCATAAATGTATGGAGATGAGGACATAAAATGCCATATCTTTTGATTGCGTCGTTGTAAAAAATTGAAATTTTCAGATCTTGTGTGGTTCATGGATCCTAATATGTAATATTAATTTCAACCTGATACCTTTACCGGTTCGTGAGATAAAGGGTCTTGACAGACAGACAGACAGACAGACAGACAGACGGACAACAAAGTGATCCTATAAGGGTTCCGTTTTTTTCTTTTGAGGTACGGAACCCTAAAAATAAGATTGCTCAATTTTTTTTACGGACGGAAAATAATTTCCCTATATCTGTTTAGGGTTATTTTAGAGCGATATAATTTTCCTATATTCATTTGCGCATTATTTGACATTACACTTCTCCATACGAAGAACGTGGATTGGTTCAATTTGTGTGAGAAAAACCCAAAATAAACCATTTATTTGCTTTTGTTAAAAATGTTCAGTTCCATGGTCAGAGCAATAATCAGAGAGGTTTGCTAAAATATACCTAAGTCACTGTATGTCTCGCCTAGTGGCTAAATCAAAGCTTTTTAATTTCTACCCTTTCTTTTATTTTGTCAGTGGTAAAGTCAGTAAACCTAAATTGCAGGCTTACCATTAGTTTGCATCATTTCCATGGCGAGAACAACCTGCAATGAAACATAAAAGTATATTACCTACTATCATATCATATGTTTGCTATAAATTCGTTTTAGACCGATATGCCCGTTATGTGAATGATGAAGTTGTGTGCCACACATGCATGTCATAATAATATTAGAGCAGCCGCGAGCAGTTTTCACGCCCCTCAGGCAATTAAGCATTTTAATTCTTTGGATATAAAGTTCATTTTGCAATGTTTTCAAAAACTGCTCTTTTCTATAGGTACTGCCTTTTAGTGTGCGCGGACCCATGAGGTAGCATAAAATGCACATTAAGAGAAACTAATTTTAAATAGTTACCGCCTTGGCTTACGAGTAACGTGCGTTACATAATGCATCTCCGTGACACAGCGCAAAATAAATATCGTGAAAGTAAATCTGACTTGCACAAAGGTGAGTATAAGGATCTAAAACATCTAGTTAACTGTAGCATATTCAATGAGACAAGAGGTTTTTTCAACCAACACATAAACAAATATATAAACAAGCCTAAACCTCTGTGGGCTAACCTTAAGAAGACTATTCTACCAGATCTTAAAAATAATAATTATGAACTGCCAGCACACTTAAATGATCCAAATGAAATCAATAAAACTTTTCTTAATGTACCTGGTAAAAATAACGTAAGCATATCGCAGCTGTCATTTTTCGAATATAATAGACATTCTTCAAGCACCTTTAGTTTGGAACCTGTTAATGAGAGCTTGGTTGCCAAAATATTTATGGATTTAAAATCAAATGCTTGTGGATCTGATAATATTACCCGTGATATGATACTGCTTACTCTACCTTATACACTAAAAATTATCACGGCTATTATTAACAGATCCATTACTGAGCACACTTTTCCTGCCGCTTGGAAAAATGCGCTAGTTCGTCCACTACCAAAGAAAAATCAAGTTACTGATGCAAATGACTTAAGGCCGATTAGTATATTGCCTTTTCTTTCAAAGATACTGGAGCGTGTTGTTGCGTATCAAGTTACAAAATATTGTGAGTCTAATAATATCTTTCCTGAATTGCAATCTGGCTTCAGAAAAGGACGTAGCACAAACACCGCGTTGTTAGACGTTATAGATAATTTATTAACAATACAGGACGAAGGTATGGCCACTGCACTCGTGTTACTTGATTTTTCACGCGCTTTCGATTCTATTAATGTTTCTCTTCTGCTTTCCAAGCTTTCATATTATGGTTTTGATTCTCCTTCACTTAAATGGTTTGACAGTTATTTAACTCAACGTTCTCAGCAAGTTGTTATCCGTAAAATAGATGGGTCACGGGATTTTTCCTTTGCAGAACCGATCGTGCGTGGTGTACCACAGGGATCTATACTGGGCCCCATTCTGTTTATAATTTATACAGCTGATCTAGCTTCACACATCCAAAATTGTAAATTTCATCTTTACGCAGACGATGTTCAGGTTTACCTTCCCGTTGATCACAGAAACGTTGCTGGATGTATAAACACTATCAATTCCGACTTAGATCGTATAGTACATTGGTCGGAAAACAATTGTCTTGTGCTTAATCCTTTGAAGTCAAAGTTTATGTTGATAGGTTCTAAAGACAAAGTGCGCAAATTAGAAACCTCAAACTGTAGAATCAAAATCATGGATGTAGAGATGGAGCAGGTTCAAATAGCTCGAAATTTGGGCTTGCTTATAGACAAAAATCTTAAATTTGAAAATCACTGTCTTGAACTCGTTCGTAACTGTTTTTATCGTCTCAAAGTCTTATACAAAATACGTCAATACATAAACACTGATCTCCGAATTAGACTTTGCGAATCTCTTATACTTTCGAAATTTAATCATTGTATTTCTGTTTACGGTAATTGCATATACAAAAAGACTTTAACGCTCATTCAACGTGTACAAAATGCATGCGCTCGATACTGCTTCGATATTCCTCCCAGGTCTCACGTCACTCCTTTTCTTAACTCATCCAATCTTTTAAAGTTAAAAGGTCGCATTAAATTGCATTTAGCTAATTTACTGTTTGATGTCATAAAAACAGGTAAACCAGATTACCTGTATCAAAAATTATCATGGAGATATGCACAACACAGATACACACCTAGAAGCAATTCTTCCTTACTAATAATACCTCATCACAGAACGGCAGCTTTTCGAGGCAGTTTTAAATTCATGGCTTCCAAGTGCTGGAATGATATTCCTCCACCCCTACGCTCCATTCCAGTTAAACGTCGTTTTAAACGCGATTTACGTATTTTGCTTTTAACTAAGCAAAAATCTGAATAGTATTATCTAGTATTTTTGTTTTTCTTTATTTATTTGCTTAAATACTTTAATTATAATAAGGTCATAAACTGTTACTTTCCTAACATTTAAGGTGATATTTGTAGGTAGCATAAAGTTAGTGTGCCAAGAGTCCCGCATAACTGTTGGATAGGTAGATGAAGTCGTATAATATAATATATATCAATCATATTACATAACGTATTTATATTTTCCTTTGGAACGCATAAAGTAGATATTTTATTCAATATTTTAGATGGTATTATTAATTTTATACACTATTGGCGATCACAAATTAAAATGAGTTCTTTTACATAATGTTTGTCATGTCTATATATATATATATTTATAAATGGCCGCTTGTATAGGTACTTTGAGGGTTTCTCCACGTCGGCGCTCACGCGCACTTAGGTACTAACTGAAAAACAGCGCTAAGGTTCGTCAGTCGGGTCTTAGCATAATGCTGAGTTAGGGCCTACTATGGGTGTGGTACACAAATAAAAGATTTTCTTTTTTATTCAATATTTATTGTAATACATATATACGTATAAGAAAGTGTTAGAAGGGTAAGTACTGCATCCATAATAAACGGTTATTCATTCATTCATTCATACTTATAGACTATTTGAAGGTGTAAATAATTAAATCGGCAATTTTGAATACACAATTTTTTTGTATTAGTACCATTATAAGCTGACCCATGGTAAATATTATACAGGTTGAGTTCACATTATACGTTGTGTCTTGAATTAGGTACTATGGTTTAAAATTTTTGAATGTTCTTGCTGGAAATTTAATAAATAAATTAAATAATTAAAGTGCTTTAAATGCAACTCTCTCTATGCAAACTTTCGTAGCTTGACTGGGCTACATTCATTTTATAGCGGGCGGGAGGTGCACATCTAGTACGTAATATCCATCATTATTGCTTGAATCGACAAAGCAAAGTTAGCTGACACTGTGATGTGTCTGGATAGTGATCTGGATCAAAGATTTCGGACCTCCTTTATTTTTCTATGATCTGGATAGTGCTAGCGTGAACCTTGAAAAAGATAGCGTTAAGCGGGAATCAAAGAAGGAACCTCATAAATTATGGAACTATATCAAAATCTTAAAAAAATTTCGACTTCATACAAGTACAAATTGAAGCAGCTGATCGGAGTGATTAAAGTAAAATAAGAGTAATTAGAAGAATGATTAAAGAAATAAATTGTCACATGGTAGTGAAGGCGTCGTTCTATTGACTTGACGGGTTATTTTGAATATTTCCTAGGGATCATTGCTGCTCACTGTGACATTAAAATTTGGGACATGTTGGCAGCTGTCATCCCATAGTAAAATAAATTAGCAACGATCTATTCCGAGCGATGCAAGTAGGTCCGAAATCTTTGGGGCCAACGTAAGGATCCATTTTGACGTTTCCTTAACACTAACAGGGTTTATATTTCCTTGTAGGTCATCACGGTCATCATTTTTCATACGTTTGACAGCTGTCACAAATTACGTTTTACGATGGCCTTTCTTTATATGTAATATTTATGGGGAAATAGTTCTCTTTTCAAGCTTTTGACGTCATCCTATAAGAAAAGTTGTTGTTCAAGCAACACTGAGTTACCCCCTTGAAGGATAGCGTTGATTACCCCAAATATTTACATACCAAAATAAGGATTACAGAGTTCCAAAATAAATAAAATTGATTAAGTTTTACAAATACCTTACTAACAAAATATGGAAAATAAAAACTTACCAAAGCGATGATAACAGCAAAAGCGTTCATTGTTATGGTTTTGTATTGACTGATGGACAGTAGTTTCAATACTGATAATGTTTCAAAATTGAACTCCCTTTTTATAGTAGGAGTTGTAATACAAACGGTATCTTTCGTCCTTTAATGATATTTTTAAAACCAGTTTTAGTACAATCTAAATACTTAATTATAACTTAATTGAATTAAATTAAATGGTATTTTTCAAAACCAGTTTTAGTACAATCTAACTACTTAATTATTATTTGAAGAGAAAGATAAGTATTATGTGTCAATTTATAAGTCTTCTTTTCTTTTTTAATTGACACTTTACGATTACATATCATTGTACAGTCATTAGCAGGTCAAGCTTGACATTCGCAGCGGCTTAAATAAGAGCAGTCCACTGTGCCCAGCTTGACGTGCTGAATGGGGAGTTTACCTTGACGTCTGTCAACTACGTTTTTCAAAGTGTCAATGGGTGGTACGCTGAGCTCTGTTCGTAATTTCTTTTTTTAGATATAGTAAAATAAAATCTCATTACAAGAAGAAATGGCATGAAGGTGAAGGTGGTTTTGAAGGTGTTTGACAGCAGCAATCAAATTGACTTAAATCTTTTTCATACTGATGATACACTGATGGCACAATGGGTACGATTCTGGCGTAGACGCTAAATTTAAGGCTATAATTTGACAGGTCTAAAAATGTTGCTATCTTTGTTACTGCCTATAGGCTGAAAAAAGACACCATCACTTTTAGACCTGTCAAATTTTAATCATAAATTTAGCGGCCACCACAGATATAGATTACGCTAGGATCGTCCCCAAAGTTGGTTTTTCCTCGTGCTGATTTGCATCGCCATCCAGTAGACATTTCAAAAGATTATTGAAAAACCCTTATTTTGGGTTATGTAATTGTAATATCATTGAATTTTGGGCAGTACGGCGAAACACGACAAAATGTTCT
Source organism: Athrips mouffetella (assembly GCA_947532105.1). Taxonomy (NCBI): domain Eukaryota; kingdom Metazoa; phylum Arthropoda; class Insecta; order Lepidoptera; family Gelechiidae; genus Athrips; species Athrips mouffetella. Next base: position 16,308,315 of record OX383977.1, read on the forward strand.
TAAAACGCGAACTTTTCTTGTGAACCACTGGAGAGGAACAATTCCTCCATTTATTATATCATCATAACATCCCATGAAATGTCCACTACAGGACAGGGAGCTCCATAATTCTAGCTTTTGCTGGAAAATGTGAAGGGGAAGTACTATAGTCACCTCGCCCCTGTCAGCGTTCCGGCTGGCACCATGGACCGCGGTTGTAGGTGACCGCAGTATGTAGGACGGTATGATACACAGGAGGATGCTGCTGCCCATCCTTTGGTTTATAACCCTTAGTTGCCTCTTACGAGCAGTATGTAAAGGACCTTTCTTTGCCGGCACCACACGGGACATTTTGATTTATTATAGTATACTTATCCATTATTATACTCTTAATTGCGGTACCTACTCGGCTTATTTTAGTAGATTTGGTTGAAATAAATCTTGTAGAATCGCTTTTGAGTACAAGTACTCAGGACAGTTAGGTACAGTCAGCTGTACGTCTGTCTAACCCATTCATATCTCTAGTTTCAAATGTACTTACCGTAGAGCTAGTTCAACTTATACTACTGGCTTTGCTGCTAATTTACTTATGGCGACATCCCACCTCGACACGATCCCATCTCGACACGAAAAAATTTGCTTACCTAAAATCTTCAAAAGTACTGTCAGAAGCAAAAGTAAAATGGTCTCAAAACAGTTAGTTGCGTGGCGCGACCTTTGCCATATACGTTCTACATAGTACCTACATAACAAGCCGCATTGTGCACAATGTAGATTTCCAGCTGCTCTAGTAATTAGATGACTTGTCTCATACAATCAGACACTACTATCATGCTGAATGCCGCTAATTTGCGATCCGCTGGGGAATAGAACCACATTAGAATTGACTGATCCACCCCTATGTTTTTTTGAAGTGAAAACTTCTTTAGCAGCGCTTGGCACTTTCTTAGATGGGTAAAAAATGTTAAACTCGCGACGATGAAACTTGGCACAATTCTAGTAAACACCTATAGGAAACATACAAGAAGTGGTGCTCCCCGGCAGGACGTCATGTTTACTAGGTTGATAGTTGTATCTTTTGAACAAGGTAGCTGGTTGAAAATTTAACAGGATATGTGTTTTTAACACACACATAGAATTTGTGAGGGTTGGTCATCTATGTTACAAGTTACATCCCACACGATATGATTATGATTGTAATTCTGACGGGATGTATGATTCAGGTACCTACAGTGCCTAAGTAGATGTGCCGGGTTGGATTCCCAGAAGAGACCAAAATTATAAGTTTGGGTTTGCTTTGAATGTGGTGTTATTGTGATTTTTGTCTATGGATTTTGATTAGTAACTTTTACTTCTTATTTTGTGCCTTAAGGCGATCCGTTTTCCATACAAAAATTCAAATGACTTGCATTCTTACGCGGGACGACAAAAATCTGTTGAAAAACGAACTAATACTGCTATTTTTAGTTAAATTTTGCGCTAATTAATACAAAAATACAGTTAATGTACTGAAAGTACTATTTTTGCTAGCAATTTTTGGTTCAATATTACGATTGTGGGCATGCGGTCAAAACTGTACGGTTGTGCTTTGTGTGCATGTGTGAGTGATCGTACTCATGTAAACACGGACTGACGAGAGTAATTGACTTTAGTGGACATATGGAGATATTTTTCTTATCGAAATTGTTGTTAGGCGTTGAAGTTGCACGATGAAATTTACGCGAATCAACTTTTTGCAAATATATAGTTGGTACTTATTGCATTAAAAAATATAATCTTATATTTGCAGCAGTGGCTCCATCTAGTTGCGTTCGGGGCTAAGCTGGCCGTCACAGATCACCTTAAGCATCTTGGTAAAGCATTATTGCTTTTAAAAATAGAGTGAGGGACTCAGGGGACGTGAACACAAAAAAATAAAATCAAACTCGATTCTGTTTGTAAATTGCACTACTAAATAACTATCAATTTTAACTACCTTCTAAACCAAAAAACTTTTTAAAATGAACAAATTAGACCAATTTTTCTTCCAAACTACGTAAACGAAATTTCTGGCCACACTGGCGAAATGTCACGGACTCTGTGTTCACGTCTTCTTAGGAACCTCTATCGTAATAGGTCCGCTGTGACAGCTCTCAAATGTATAAAAATTTTGACTAGGGAAGAAAAATGAACTCTGTGTGTTGGTAATAAGGAAACGTTAAAACGGACTTCTTACATTGGCCCTACTTTAAATTGACATCCCTGAAGCACTCCACGGTCTAGTTTTAAAATTAATCTCAACTCCACTGCAAGTATTCAGAAATGAGCGCAATTCTAAAGCCTACTCAGGTTTCATCGCAGTGCAAAGCCTGTAATCCCGGCGGTACCGCGCTGGATATTGCCAATAACGTTCCAGCCTGAAGCGAGCCCACACAAGTCAGTGGTCTAAGCTATGAGCACACGAGAACTAATCAAAGAGTAAAAGTCTCTCACCTCCAAAGTCACTTTTAAAACGCATTACCGTAAATGGCTCATGGAAGCACAAATGTTACAAACGACGCGTACCTAAAATAAACTACAATAACATTATGTATTATTAATGATTGATGTTAATAGCTTTTTCAATGAATATTTAGTTTTCACGGTTTTTATTATTATTTTATTAGCTTTTTTATATTTGAATTTATTTTTAAGACGAGACGAGAGTGGCGTTTATGGTTCTGGCAGAATATCAGCGCTACAGCGCCGCTGTCGGTGTTGTACATGCATTATGCTGAGCCAGCGCCTATACAATAGGCATACCACATACAGCATGCAAAAGGTCGGCTACCTGTATTTTTGATGTTTACGCCTCGACTTATGTGTAATTACCTATCTGTTATGTATGTTAATACTTGTAAACTTATGTGATTTGTTTTGTGTGTTATGTTTATTGTATAAAGGTAAAATCTAAAATATACAGATAAGACCACAGACTAATAAGGGGAATAATTAAAAGGAGGGTTAAAGAAATAAGGCGTCGTTACTAATTTTATAATGATAATGATGTGACATTGCAATTTGGGACATGCTTTCAGATGTAATCCCATAGTAAAATAGGTATTTTAGCATGGTTTATATTCCGCGATCCATATGCGCGTGGGTATCGTAGGTCTTGTGCAGGAAATTGAACAATGTAAACCTCTCCACAGTTAAAAAAAAACCGGCCAAGTGCGAGTTGGACTCGCGCCCTAAGGGTTCCGTACCTATCTAACATATGATATACTAAAAGCTTTTGCTCTTTGATTTTAAAAACTCAGCGACCATCCAACTTGACCCCTCTTTTATAGAAAAGTTCTTTAAACGGGAGCTCACCTTAATTGGTTACTATTAGTTGTGAGGAAAATTTAAATATTTAATGATTTTAGACTTTTCCCTTTATTTGTACTGTGAGGCCTAGCTTCTTGCCAATTTTCATAATTTTAGGTCAACGGGAAGTACCCTGTAGGTTTTGCTTTTTTGCATAAATGTATGGAGATGAGGACATAAAAAGCCATATCTTTTGATTGCGTCTTTGTAAAAAATTGAAATTTTCACATCTTGTGTGGATTATGAACCTTAATATTCATTGTCAATTTTAACCTGATATCTATCTCTTCTCGTTCGTGAGAAAAAGGGTCTTGATAGACAGACGGACAACAAAGTGATCCTGTAAGGGTTCCGTTTTTTTATTTTGAGGTACGAAACCCTAAAAATAATTTCGTGGAGGGGAAGAGCAATAAGAATAAGTGTAATCTTAAACATCAATATCATTTTACCAACAGCTCTTGTTTGTGTACTCTGCGAATTATTTAATATAGTAAGTACGATTGTTGGAATTCGGTGTTTTTAACACTTCGTTAACTAAGCTGGGTGGGGAAACGTTAGGCATTATCCTTTGCTTACCTTTTCTACCAAAGGAAAATTCTTTTTACTTTATTCTTACATTTCTACATACACCTAATCTAAACTTTGAGTCTAAGTATTTTCGACGTTGAGAAACTACACTTATTACTGTTTTTTTATTTGTATAAATGAATACTTTTGAAAATAATTATAATAAACACAACAAATATTTTTTAAAATGGCGCACATATTACTTTTTTGAAAGACCCAGATTATACATGCTCGCACAGGAGGCAATGTATTAACTCCCAAACAGCTTACTCTTTAAATTGTTTTTCAACACATTTGCTCATAAAACAGCTCTATTTGCACTGTATCACTGTATACATGGTCCACAATCAAGCTTATTGAACACGTGTGCTTTTTTTCATTATACTACCGCACTAGTGTTTTATTTTCGTCTTTTTTTTTAAATTGGCAAGGTGCAAGGAGTTTCTATATAAAATTATAAAGTTCATAATATTTTCACTACATTTTCATGAATAAATAAACTGTGTTCGGTTATATGATAAATAAACGTCAATTACATGAAAATATTTATATTAATCAACTAAATAACTACAAATTTGTCTTTTAAATTGTTTTCAAATTGTGACTTCATTTGTATATTCCAAAATAATTATTTGTATTTTTAACGACAACTACGATTTCAAGTTATGATAAAAATAACAATAAAAAATACCATTCCTCCCTCTTACCTCCGAAGTTTGCAATTTGAAAAACCTGAATTAATTATAGTCTATAGAAGTTTATGTACACTTTATAGTAAAAATAAAACGGGATCTCTAAATAGCACAGTTTTTCAGAAATCTCCAAAGAATCTTTACAAACAAACTATGTTTTGCGATCCTTAAAATAAACTTTATTGCTTCCAGAAATACTAAAAGTATATCGGAACCATTGGCGCGCGAGTCCGACTCACATTTGACCGGTTTTTTTAGTATTTAGACCATACTCAACCCACTCGTGCTTCAGTGCAAAATTAGATCAAGCTACAGCGACCAACAGCCAAAAGCTCTATAAAAGCGCAATGTACAGCTTTTGAGAGGTCTAAAGCTCTATAGAGGCATTTAATGAGCTGTTTATTGAGTTTTGTGGCTGCTTTTCAATTTCCTAAGCCCATTTTAGCTGAGTAAGCGTCTATTTTAAGACGTGCTTTGTTTTCATTACGGTTTTTGGGTTTGATATATTCTCAATTTCTTGAAAATGAAGCTTTCAGTTTTTATAGAGGCTGTTCGGTATATGTACGCAAACCTCTCGAGTGGTTGCTCTATCCATAAGACTGCTCAACTTTTTCTAAGGAACATTGGTCGGAATATGAAATAATGTTTTGACCTCCCATACAAAATTCGCTATCTGCAGTTTCTACGTTGTAAATATTTTTTTCTTATTTCGACCTATGTTCCATAAGGAAAGTTGTTCAGTTTTATGGGTACAACAACGACCTGAGACGTTTGCAGACGTGTAGCAAACAACCTGTATAAAAATTAGTATCGTATTTTTCTTCTATAAGGTTGATTTCTTTTGAAAGTTGATATCCAATGATGATGATCAAAATACCTGACAATATAGTACAATTACCTGAGAGAAAGTTTAAAGAATGTGTAAAGCAAACGTTATGTAAAAAAGCTTACTATAGTTTAGATGACTATATGAATGACAAAGAGGTATGGTGATCTGATATTCCAGCGAAACACAAGAAACACATTGTAAAAAGCCGACTCTAGAGTAGGCCGTGCTGCAGTAGTTTCTTGCAGTTTCTTTTACGCTGCCATAGCACGATCCGAAACGGCGTAGACTCGCTCTATTTGCATTGTATTCTGCATGACATTCAATAAGTATTCTGTAAAGAATCTACATTGAATAAAATTATCTGAATCTGATGGTTGGCAGGCAAAATGCTTTCCTTTGGAATGTAATTGCGTTACACCAATTATAGAATGGCAATGAAACTGATATAGGAATAAGGTTATTCATAATTTAAGATTGACGATTCTTTATCCGTCATATCGCCATGGTCTTCAATTTTGCAGCGGACTTCACTGTATTTTATCGAGGGTTACGTACCTAACAGGAGCTCTCCTTAATTGAGAAAAGATGAAATATTTCACAATTTTAGACAATTCCCTTCACTTGTGCTATGAAACCTACCTTCTTGCCAAATTTCATGATTCTAGGTCAACGGGAAAGTTTTGGTTTGGTTCATTAAAATATAGAGATGACACAGATGGCAATTTCTTCTGATTGTGTTGTCATAGAAGCTTAAAGTCACTTAAAGTTTTCACACCTTCAAGGGTCCATAGACCTTAAATTTAATATCAATTTCACCTGGATACCTTGATTGTTCGTGAGAAAAAGGGTCTTGACGGATAGACAGACAGACGGACAACAAAGTGATCGTTTAAGGTTTCCCATTTTTTTCTTTTGAGTCACGGAACCCTTAAATCGTGTTAAAAGATTGTCTGATGAAATTCTGCACGACCTGCTGATATTCGAGCGATATCTCTATACACAGCGTTGAGTACCAATCATTACACGCACGCAGCGGTATTATTATAGGGTGAATTTTAATTAGTTCTTGATAGCAAAACATATGCATGTACTCATGATACTGAACAACTTTTCCCAAGGAACATAGGTCAAAATACGAAAAACCAAATTTGACCTCCCATACAAAATGCGCTATCAGCTGTTGCTGTTTCTATGGGAGGTCAAAACTTGATTTTCGTATATCGACCTATGTTCCTTGGGGAAAGTTGTTCAGTATCATGAGTACATTCATACCTTTTTCTATCAAGAACTGATTAAAAGTCACCCTATATAGGATGTAAGGCACGGTGTAGCGAAAAATGGAGAGGTCAAAGTTTCTTTTCATTTCCCAACATTTTTTCGTTAGGAAAGTTGTTCAGTTTCGTTGACTAAGCACGCCTGTTCAGTTTTTTAATATCTTTATATATATATTGTATATATATTTAAATTGTCGTTTGTCACATATTATAGAGTAGCATTTTAATGGTATTATTTTGGAAAGGGAACCATGCGGCAACTATCAACACCGCTAAACCTAAGTCTACTTAACTACTCCTCGGAGGGTTGACGAGCCGGCACGTCTAAACCATTTCCTTGGCACGTGCCTATTACGTGATATATGTGTGATAAAGTGTGATATATCTAGTGTTTATTACACGAGATTATAAAGGGTGTAAAAAAATTGCTCACTCTGCTTGAACATTTTGTATGGAGAGGTCAAATTTTTTTTTTTCATTTCACAGGAATGTTTCTTTAGGAAAGTTGTTCAGGTTCGTTGACAGAGTACACAATTTCAGTTTTCGGTACACCGTCCCTTACACCCTGTATTAAAGGATCTTAGAAGTTTTGTTTACAAAATTATATTATTAATTTATCTTGATAGTCACAAAATCCCATAAAACATGAACTGAGCTGGTGCTCCCTCCAGAATTTCAGCTAAAACGCGTGGAATCATTTGAAGTGGACGTACCACAGTCCTACTCATGACGCTTGTAAGCGTTGTGGCTGGCACTATGAACCATGGTTATTGGTGACCGCAGTATGTAAGATGGTACAATATACAACGTGATTTTATAGTATGATACTTAGGACATGAAACTGAACAACTTTCCCCAAGGAACATAGGTTGTAGAATGAGATATTTTTTTGGTCGTCCCATACAAATTCCAGTATTGACGCCGCAAGTTTTGTATGGGGAAGCCAATAATTTTTTTTTTATTTTCCAACCTACGTACTTTGGGGAAAGTTGTTCAGTTTCATGTACTAAGTACCATACTCAAGTATAGTCAGACATTACAAAATCACGTTGTATATTGGGGAACAATTCACACAGAGGCTTCTGATCAAAAACTAGACAAAGCCTACTATGGGTAGCAGAAACTGATTTGCATACATAAATGGATAAGTAACACCCAGACGCAGAACAAACACTCACGTTCACCACAAAAATCTTTGCCCTAGGCGGGAATCAAACCCGCGGCCCGCGGCATAGAAGGCAGACACACTACTAACCTCACCAACGAACCAGTCAAAACCACGAAAGCATCGATACACAAAAGGATGCTGCTGCCCATCCTCCAGATCATAATTCATTAGTTGCCTCTTACGACACCCGCGGGTACAGTTGGTTGCAACTATTCTACTAGGCGTCCAAAAAATAACCCAGTATGATCGTTATATCACTATGTATGTGCTCACACCACCAATTATATTATGTAGAGGATAACGCCACAACCTTAATAACAGCGATATTGCATCTTTAATATGCAGACTAATAAGCCGGGATATTGCTGCGAAAATTGACGCTTGATGAGAGTGGGTCTGGTCTGGAGGGAAATTGGTCGTAAAATCGCTTTAATAAGGCTAGCTACCTTAGTTGGCATTTCCTGAAATTTCACCTAATACTTACATAATTTTGAAGCAAGAAATCGGCAACAAACAATTTTTTAATAACAGAACCTCTTTTCGTTTAAAAATTGAAAGAAACCCCATGAAACAAATAATTGTCTTTCTGAACATGTAGCGCGGTAGAAAGAACAGCTTTCTTAAAACTGTAACAGCATGATCTATCAACAAAACTGAAAAAAAAAAACTGCTCTATACAAAATTTTAAACTTGAGTGGACAGACAGAGTTTTATGTAGAGACCGTTTTTAGGGTTCCGCAGTCAACAAGGAACCCTTACAGTTTCGTCATTTCGTCTGTCTGTCCACAGCTTAGCTTAAAGACCCTTTGTACTAGAAAGCTGTAATTGAGTTTGGGTATAAATTTTATTCATACCTACAAAGTGGAAAAAAGAAGTCTAGAAAAATAAAAAATTTAGGGCACCTGCAACAAGTAAACATTTTTTTTTTCGGTACCCCATCGTATGCGGTGTCGTTAGATAGGTCTTCTAAAAATGATGTGAAATTACCACAATCATTTTTCGATTTAGGTATCCGTTTGCGAAATATTTAGCTTGTTTAGCGCAATTTTTTGTTGGAGTCGAGTGCCCCCCCCCCCCCCCCTGCAAGCTAAACGGTTGTTATTGAAAATGTGAATATTAATGTAGTAGCATATAATATAAAGAAATTAAAAGGAAATTGATTACAGTTAAGTAGGCTTCTAAGTTAGGCTGAGGCAGGTTAATGAGCTATAGCAGAAAAACTGGAAATAATAAAAATAGCAATAGCAATTAGAAGAGCAATCAGGAGAGCAGGTATTAAAGTCCATTTTTAGGGCCGCAAAACTAAGTTTGTTTGTAAAGGTTTTTTTGAGAGAAACTGTGCTGCTTAAGTATCTCCCTAGAGGTATTTTTATTTTTGCTGTAATATTTACGTATACCTCTATCAACTGTTATAGTAATTAATTCAGATTTTTCGTTTAGCCAACTTCAGATATAAAGTACATATGGAATGGTGTTTTTTGTGATTTTTCATCATAACTTTAAAAATAAGAGTCGTAAGAAAATACAAAGACCAATTTTAGTAGGTTTTAGGGGTAGATTATAATAATTATTATTACCATTTATTAAATCAGACCACAAAAATATAATATACAACCACTATTTTCCAGCATTTCGTTCCCATCCAGCTAGTCAAGAAAAAATTGGCAGACGGTTTTCCATTTAATATATTTTCATCTGAATACTGAGAGGCTTCGTTACCGAGAATGGGGAAGCCGCAAGACTTCACGAAAATATGTAATATTCGCTGAGAATAACCCGCAGGTGACGGCCTTGGGCTGGGGTAAAATAAAGATTTAGATTTTAATTGAAATCCTATACTATTAAACGAGCAATATTTGTATATATATAAATATATATATTTGTAATCGGTTTCTCGAAAACGGCTCTAAAGATTTTGATGAAATTTTGTATCCGGGGGTTTTTGGGGACGAAAATCGATTATTATTTATTTTTTATTTTTTAAAAGCTAATTAAAAGTCTATTAAACCCAGTACTATCAAATATTTACATTTGATTTACTAGAAATCGTTTACGGTTAGTTTGTTTCAATTTTTAACAAATTGAATTTTGAATTGATCTGCATATTATTTTATTAGACCATTTTTTGGAAAATCCTAACTATAATTGTATTTGCGTACTATGTGTATGGCATTAAAAATTTAAGTTTGCAGTTGATACTATTTAGTTGCATATCGCGAGAAAGTAAGTGCTATTCTATTTGTTCTATTTATTTTGTTGTTATTAGATTTACTTACGTACCTACTGCTTTGAGGGTAATTAGTAATAATCTTTTTACTGTGTTTAAAATTAAATAATTACGATAAAAACAGGAATAAATTTTAATGTATTTGAATTCGATTACCTCCAAACGTTAATGATATTTAATCTCGTTTTATTTTAATTATTTTCAACCTTAGTACAATTTGTTTAATTACAAAATGTGACGCGAAAAAATATTTTTTTTATAATCACCAAACCATATTCAATATCACCACATAAGTTTTAGAGATATGTACATTATTTGAAAAACTATTTAGTTCTACAAAAGTAGCTTTCATGAAAAATAATTTGGGAATATTTTTTTCTATAAGCGAAAGGATAAATCAGTACACACGACCCTATTTTGCCTTTCTCCCTATGCGTTAAAACAAAACCAAACAGATCAAACCGGTCAGGTAGTTCAGGTTGTAATTTTTTGTTTTGTTGAAACTTTATAACTTGTAATGCCTATTTATTTTATTGTTTGCTATTTGTACTATGTCTATGGGTGTATACCTGACAATAAAGATTTATTTATTTATTTAAAAAATACAAATATTATATAATAGGTCTTTACCTATGAAATTGCCGAAATTTTCTTACAGATTAATTAATGAGATCATAATTCCTATAAATCTAATGCAATTTTTTTCATTTGTCTTATATTTGAAAGTTGACTTCAAGGTTATCAATTTACGCATAAAGTAAAGTTTTTTTAGTTTGATATATAAAATTAAAGGTTCGAAAATTTTTCGTCTTAAATGTCGTCCGATTTTATCATTAGATTTCTTATATTTTTTTACAGATAATATTTTTCGAAAACTAAATTTGAGCTTCTGTTAGCCTAATGTCTTCCCAATATGCTTAAAAAAAAATGGTTCTACAATTCCTAAGAAAAGTGCAAAAATCTTAGTACTGAAAATTGAGTTTACCTAAAATTCGTCCTAAAAAACGGCAATTTCATACGTAAAGACCTATTATTTTAGAATGTACAAGTAAAGCCCTTTTATTGAAAATTTTCTCCTCCTATTTGGGACCCCTTTACATTGATAATCATGAATATTTTAAATTCTTTTATGTGGGATAAAGTTGCGCAACCATATTCTAAAACTATTCAAAATTTCAAGTTGATAGCATGAGTGGTTACTGAGATATACAGATGTGTCAGACAGACAGACAAAGTCGCACCATAAGGGTTTCTTTTTGTTACCATTTTGGTATTGGAACTCTAAAAAGTAAACCGGTTTATGTACAAGGAAGGAAATATTTTGGCCTAGAATTTGTATATCTAGAAAATAAGCGTTCGATAGGGTTGTCTTCGGTAACAGGTACATACAAATCCTAACGTCCAACAACATGATAAAGCAGTAATCTGCTGTCCACGCACATACAGCGTGAAAGGGTTGAGTATTTATCGAGTCAGTGAATCGTGAAATCGAGTTCTACCATGTTCTACATATCCACTAAGTTTCTAACATAGACACGACATTCTAAGTTTTGTCGCACTTGCAAAGTCAGACCATTTTGATGATGAGAATCAAAATAATGTTTTGACCGGGAGTGATACGTACAATAAGTTTTATTTTTATTCTGCTTTCAAAAGATTATTTAGATACTTAGTTGTTTTTTTTTTCTTCTCGACGTTTGTATACATTTTGCAGCGTCTTAGATATTTAGAAATTTAGGTACTATAATTTTGATAACTATGTTATCCAAAGCAGGAACAACAAATGTGATCATCAACCACATAATCTCTGTTTTGACTACACTTAATGTAAAATCTGTTATAACTTGAACTTGAGATCTTTGATGACTTTCTTTTTCGTAAGGTCTGTTCTAGTGTTTCAGTAGCCGTTGCGTTTAAATTCAATCTAAACTGTGTTTGGTTTCAAACTGTCAGCGAAGCTTCACGAGATATTGCTGAATAAATGGACTTTAATTGATTTTATCCTGTCTCACAATTGCTTTATTATGTTCTTGTTTTATCATGTCTTTGCTACTCATAGGAATAGGGGAGTATGTTTGTCTTTAGGATGGTACTTACTGCACGCTGCACCATAGGCAGCATGATCTATGTGTAAAGTAGCCTTTTCTTGAAGTTATCCTCACGAGCATATATTTTTGGTCCGTGATTAAAGATCGAGTAGAAAATGCTCGCGGAAGGACTGCTCGCTTGTCGATATGCGACAAGTTATTCATTGCAGTGTGAATACACTCCATTTTAGACTGCAGATTCGCATCCCGAATTTTTGAACACCAAAGACATACCTTTCTTGGTACCGAAAAGACGTTAGAAATTCTAAGATTCTAACTTAGAATCTTATGAATAGCGAACAAAGCGTTATCATTGCAGCTATACATCACTGCCAGGAGTGGCCAAATCTCAGCACAAAAGGCTTTGGAGCTTGACCCTATTGTGTGCTGAAGCTGTATAGTGGTTGAATAGGGCTTGCAGGGCTTTGGACAAGATTTATTGAGTTACTTTAATATAATCTTAGTGTATTAAGGAGGCACAACTACAGTTTAACACACGTCGGTAGAAACTTGAGACCACCTAATTACAAAACAGTAACGATGATAATTGTAGTACCTACATTCTACCTATTTGCGGGGAGTTGTAGTGGGTAAAATCCTTAATATAGGTACATCACACATAACCGCTACGTTATTAAAGTGTACTGTCATGAGTGTAATAAATATTGTTTAATAAAGCTTTTCACTGCACTGGCTTTAGCGGTGTTGGCAAGTTTTTTAGAACTTCGGTTTCAGAAAGGCCACTAAGAAATTATTAAATACAATTTGGCCAAAAATAACAATTTGGATCCTCAATAATTAATTATATCGACGCTGGAAAGCAATTTTGTCTTATCTCAAAATATCTTAAAATGTTTTTACATTATTCGCATCATTTTTTTTATGGTCGATGGGCTTACTTTTGACCTCAATATAATAATCTATATTTGGCTGAGTCATCCACACAGCAATCCTCCAAGCAGGATCGGACTTGTGCTTTATATAAAGCTAGAAGCTGTCCAGGAGGCGAAACGCTTTTTTAACCTAGTTGAGAATACCCAGCTTTTTGCCGAAGTTTGGGCTTTCAACTCAATGTTGACGCTAAAGTTCAGGTTTGCACATAACTTCATGTCAAGAGGCTTGAGGATAACCAAATCAGTTACACCTTGAAAAATAGGAACCAGATGGAAGGGGAGTTTTGGTGGCATTGTAACTTACCAGATATTTGTCACGCCACTTAAATGAAGACAAGACTTAAGGTTGACTTTGTTCGCTCTTATTATGCCCTCTCTCGAAAAATGAACTTCATCACCGCTGGCTTTTGTGCTTGAAATATATCTCTCCACAACAATACTGTCATTTGCGTACCACCAAATACCAGGAACAAGTAGGTTATTAATATGAAGCAGGAAAAGTGTTGCAAAGAGAATAGACCCCCTGAAGAACCCCGGCGTCAAAAGTCAGAGGAGCAGCAATCAAGGACTACTCGGATCTGGAAAAAAAACCGCGTCGAATGATTCGGGTCTCGTTTTTCTACGACGATTTCAATTTCACATACGTTGTTGAAAATTTCCTATATTTTTCAGAAACATACCTCAAAATGTCGTAAGTAGATCAATTTGTGTAGATTTTTCTTTATGAGACGCATAAAAGTTGCTTTCTCATAAAGTTTTAAGAGTTGAAATTAATAACAGCACACATTATCAGTATTCAAAACACTTACGACGTTAGTTCTGCAACACAAAGATAATTAAGATATAGCAACATTGACGTCCAAAAATCAAATACTCGGTTGAGACACAGCATGATTACCGCCCTTAAATCAAATTCTTTCTAGGTATACAAAAATTGTATCGCACGAGAACAAATAATTTTCTTTTTTTTCTATTTACGGGCTAACTCTTGACCTCGATCTAGCCTTGAGGACAAAGATGGGGTCGACGATGGAACGAGCTTGCCCAAAAGAAGCCTATTCACTCGCGACTTAAATAGATTCGGGTTATAAGAGCTCGGGAACACAGACGCAGGCAGAGAATTCTACTCCTTAGCCGTGCGCATTATAAAGGATGTTTCAAAGCGCTTTGTGCGGATGTGTGGAATATCAACCAAATATTTCTAGACATAATATTGCATTTTATTCAATACATTTATTTAAATTAAATTTTCGCACACATTAGATGTTAGTGTAAAATACTCGTACTTGTAAGTGCAAGTGGCTGCAATGTTCACGGGTTTAACAGTTTTGCTTTATTCAAAACCACCAGATCGCAAGCTGGTGACGTAACAGTCGGCATTCCGCAAGGCTCCTCACTCGGAAATTCTCTTTTTTTAATCATAATAAATGATTTGCCACAATATATTACGGAGGGCTTAGTAGTGCTGTTTGCCGATGATACCACGATCATTGTATGCGCACGTACATTTGAAGACCTCAATATTAAAATAAATACAACCTTCGAGCGGATACAGACGTGGTTTTCTGCGAATGGACTAATTTTAAATTCTGTAAAATCGAATTTTATACTTTTCTCGGCAAAGGCGATTGAAAGACCATTTTGTATTACCAGCCCGGTACCACTATGTCAATCATGCAAGTTCCTTGGTTTTACACTTGATTGTAACATGAACTGGAAAATACATATTCAACATCTGTGTGATAGGCTTAGTGGTGCTGCCTACGCTCTGCGTAAGTTGCGTCCCTTAGTCTCTAATGCCGTACTGAGGCAAACGTATTTCGCGCACTTTCAATCGCTTTTGTCGTATGGTATAATGCTTTGGGGAAACTCTACTGATTCCGAACGTGTTTTTATTTTACAAAAGCGAGCTATCCGGATCGTAGCCAGTTTAAAGCCCCGGAGGACTTGTAGGTCTATGTTCAAGAAGCTCGGTATAATGACAATGACCAGTCTATATCTGTTCGAGGTTATATCATATGTGCGTCGGAATATTGCAACCTTTGGACGTCGTACGTGCGGAGGGCGGTCGTTGAGAAACGTGGGCAGGATCGCAAGTGTTCCGCGCCGGACCGAACTTGCCACAAAAAACCCGCGTGTGATTGGTCCGAGTTATTACGAGCGACTTCCAGCCGATCTGAGAGATGTAACAGATGACGTAACGTTCTATCGCCAATTGAAGAATCTTTTATTGGATAAAGAATTTTATACTTTAAATGAATTTAATGCTGTAAAATTGATCTGACTACATTATGTAGCAAAGTTTTATTTAATTTTGACATTGTATATTTAGTTATCGTTTTTATAATTTTGACATGTATTATTATAATTTTAAGTTTGACATTTATTTTGTATACAAGTTTGACATTTATCCTACTGACGATCACCCTATCCATTCATTCATTCATTCATTTATTAGTTGTAATATATTTACATCGTCAAAAAATACAATCCGAAAATATTAAAAATAAAAGTACAGTGATACATTAAGTTGTACACTAAAGTATAAAAATATAATAGTTGTACACTAGAGTATACAAATAAAATAAAAATGTCAAATCCTCGGACATATTATATTTTAATGTAAATTGTAAATTGATAGAGTGAAATAAATAAATCTAAATCTAAATCTATTGGAGCTGTGAAAGGCAGCAGCGTATAGGAAACACCAAAGATTTCGGACCTCCTTGCTTCGCTCGGAATAGATACCTTGCTAATTTATTTTACTATGGGATGACATCTGCCAACATGTCCCAATATTTTATGTCAAACTATCAGTGATCACTAGGAAATATTCAAAATAACCCGTCAAATCCATAGAACGACACCTTCGCTTCCTTGTGACGAATTATTTCTTTAATCCTCCTTCTAAGTACCCTTATTTTTCTGTGGGAAACACCTATTCTCCGTTCGTTTCAAGGATACGTCTTTGTCAGATTCTGAGTGAAGTTATGCTCTGATGAGTGATGAGTCTATGGCTTGTCTTGATTTGCAATTGGATAATTTTAATTACATACGGCATAGTTACAGAAGTAAACTGTTGTGTATTTACAACAAAATATCCCAACATTTATTTGAATGTGTATGAGTTACATAAATTTTTATACTTGGTACATATTATATTGTCAACTCCTTTAGCCTCTTTAAGGTTGGCTGGAAGAAATTCCATTTAGGGATAAGTCCGCCTTTGCATACTATTCTTGTTTGTAATATGTCTCTTCTTTTATTTGTGATGCAATAAAGAATATATAAGGTGCTTCTAAAATAAATGCCACCGCTTCAAGGGGTGTTTCTACCCATGAAACTGAACAACTTTCCCCAAGGAACTCATAGTCAAATCTCAAAAAGAAATTTGGATTTCTCATACTAAGTTGGCTGAGCTGATCGAGTTAGTACAGGAGAGCTACATTTTTTATAGATTTGACTATGGGTTCATTGGGGAAAGTTGTTCAGTTTCATAGGTAGAAACATCCCTTGAAGCGGTGAAATATATTTTAGAAGCACCTTATATACATACAGCAAAATTACTGCCTTAAAATTAAAAGCGTTCTTGTAGTCCCATAAAATATCACTCCAATATCACCAAAACTGTTGCATAAGTTTGAAAAACCTTGTGGCGTAACTGGTATGAAACTCATGTTATTGTAACTTTATGATCATTTCATCTTGTATGCTTAATTAATATTATTTTGAAACTTTTTTACTCAAAAAATTACTGTCCTAGTTACTTCGATTAAAAAGTTATGATTTTTAAAATTGTTTGAGATACACAACCAACCACATATACAATTTTGTACTTACTTACTTACTACGCTGGCTCAGCGACCCAAAGTGAGTCTTGGCCTCCAATACGAGATGTCGCCACTTCTCCCGGTCTCGTGCGGTCTCTTGCCAGTCGCTAGCTTGGAGCTCGCGTAGGTCTGGTTCCACCGCATCTTGCCAGCGATACCGGGGGCGCCCAACCGGTCATTTGCCTGTTGGACATCCTAGATAGGCTCTTTTGACACCACGATCGTCATCCATCCTAATAAGGTGGCCAAGCCAGCGCAGTCTGTGCGCCTTAAATTCGCCTATGATGTTGGAGTCAGCCAGGAGGTCTTCGACTTCGGTGTTCTTGAGGAGTCTCCATGTTCCATTTCCCTCTGTCTTGGGCCGAAAATTTTTAATTAATTGATTAATTATTAATTTATACAATTTTGTGATACGACAATATTGCTTTCCAGCGTCGATATAATTAAGACCGCAATTCAAAATGCTCAGATTAACCAGCTTTAAGTGTATAATTATTTAATTAAGAGCTTCGTACTGTGGTTGGTTAATTATTTTCGGTAATAACCCTAATTTTGTAGGTACGTATAATTAGTTAACCCTGCCGTGTTGTGTTACGTTATTTTGAAATAGTATAAGTAACATTACGAGTAATAACATTAAATTTACTCTGTATACAACGTGTTAACGGAATAAGCGAAACTGAGAAAATAGTTTGTTTAGAGTCGAGAGTAGAATCTATTTCACGGGTTTTTGTTAGGGGTAATAATGGGATTTCAACATCATGGGAATTCAACTTAATGGGAATCCAACGTTTGGAGAATTCAACATAATGGGATTTCAACATCATGGGAATTCAACTTAATGGGAATCCAACGTTTGGAGAATTCAACATAATGGGAATTCAACTTGATGGTCCTGAAGGATATTTTTATTACAAAAAAAAATTGCCGCTTCTAAATATTTCTGTGAATACGCGCGCGGGAGGGATAGTTCCATGATAGCTTAAAAATCTACTAGAACAACGAGGAAACTTTAAAATAACAATATCTTGAAGAACATTTCTTTTTTTTCTTTTTTTTTTATGGGAATGGATTTATAAAAAAAAAACTGTTAGGGTGTATGAGGGTTTCGCTAGGGGTTTTACAGTGGTTTTACAGAAATAACGCATATTAATTTTTAACGTTTCTGAACTTATCTCAAGGAGCATAAAGTTCATCTCAACCACAGAATAAAGAAATAGTAATATCACAAAGAGCGGACACTCTCCCGCCCCCTTGCAATCCACCTTGCACCACCGCGTGCACCCGCCCTAGTGATTTGCGTGGTGCTCCTGAGGGTCTCCTGAATATGCGGGCCTACGCGACCTTTAAATTTCAAATTTTTAATTTGCGCTTCTTGTATGTAGTCTCTGGGGTCTCAACTTAAAATTTTACTTCCTAGGGGAACTGCATCACCTGGGCCCTGAGTCGAGTGGCTTTCAACAATCGCAAACGCTAGTAGTATAGAATGAACTGTATGGGACAATGTGACATTAGCTAACGAAATGTTGCGTGACAGCTAATGTCAATCTTATACATTTTTATTCTAATCTTATAGCATAAATTTGCGATAGTAGAAAGCCACTTGTCTCAGGGCCCTGGTAGTAAGTTTTGTAAGCATTCGAGAACAGATGAAATTGGAAAACTATTCTAAGTGTAGCAACACACTTGCGGGAATTCCACGTCAGAACGATCCGTGACGGATCTTTCCGTTAAGTTTGAAGTTTGACGTACTAGAGCGGAATTTCTGCGTACTGGAACGTACCGCAAAATCTTGTCACTTGTGACTTTTGCTTTGTGGTTGTGGATCGTTTCGACTCGGAAATTACCCCCTATTGTGTCAGACTTGACGAAAAGATCCGTCGCGGGTGTTTCGACGCAGGGTTGCCGCAGGATGTCATAATAATTATATGTAAATTTTAACTTCGCACTAGCGAGCAAAGGAAAAGTTCTAGTATATTCAAAGTGAAGTATAATTAGCAGATTTTTGAAATTCGTACATTTTACAGCTTTTTATTTCCTAGTGTACTCGTAATGTTTCTGAATCTACTACCAAATAGTACAAAAAAAAAACTGGCAATTTTTAACCGACTTAAAAAGGAGGAGGTTCTCTATTCAACTGTATGTTTTTTTATGTTTGTTACGCGATATCTCCGCCGGTAGTGAACCGGTTTTAAATAATATTTTTGTATTAAATAGAGTTTACCTTCGAGGTGGTGCCATATAAATAAAGTTAAAATTCCGATAGTGGAGTATGAGACTAAAACCGGTAACTCCTGAATGAACTGCTTTTTTAACCGACGAAAAAAAAACGGAGGAGGTTCTCAAGTCAACGCGTATATAAATATATATATATATATTTTATGTATGACCACGCATAACTTTTTACAGAGTAGTCCGATTTTGATAATTATTTTTTTATTGGAAAGGGTATACCCCGACGTTGGTCCCATATAAATTTGGAAAAAAATTCCAACCCTAAGGGTAGGAAAACAGGGGATGATTGATTGTTCGCTGACTGATTTTAATGTACGACCACGCATAACTTTTTATAGAGTATTCCGATTTACCCTAAGGGTAGCAAAATAAAATTTATAGTCACAAAAAATTGTAAAATAAAAACTTTTTAACAAAAAAAATTAACCGACGAAAAAACTGAAAAGCAAGAAATAATAAAACTTTTATATTTAAACTTAATAACAAAGTTCTTAAACTAATGTAAGTATACCCGAGTAATTTTGAGTCGGCGCCGCCGCCGTGCATCACGCTTTACGTAATTAATTAATTTGCTTGTTTGGCGCCGACTCAAAATTACTCGGGTATACTATTAGTTTAAGAACTTTGTTATTAAGGTTAAATAAAAAAGTTTTATTATTTCTTGCTTTTCAGATTTTTCGGCGGTTTAATTTTTTTGTTAAAAAGTTTTGTAACGCCGACTTCAAAATGAACTGCTTTTTGTAACGTAAATTTATAAGTACGGTACAAAGTCCAATGTGTCAAACCTGATGTGCTCTTGACTGTACCTATTATAAATTATTATATTAGTGAGTGAGTGAACCTTTCATCTCTTACATAAACCCTAACAGGTTTTTTAGAGTAACTTAATATTACCTATGTTTTTTGTTAATTGTTTTGAACAATAAATAAAAATTAAAAAAAAATTAAATAAAAAACAACGGCTTGATTATTTTCTTTTATTTTTCTTAGTTGCTGATGATTAACGGCTATGGTTATTTTATACTTATTAGTGCTGATAGAAACCTTGCAAAATTTTGAAGGAGATGCGCAGTTTTTGATAATATTATTTTGGTATAGTAATTATTGTAGTATTTAATTTACCTTTCTGAGGCATGGTGATTGGTGAGGAGGTAGCTCGTAGGTGATGGATAACATGAAATAAAATACAAGATTTCTTCTAGCAATATATTGTAAAAGGTCTTGTACAGCTTGTAATTATTGAATAATGCCTACTTGCTACTTTACTCGTAGTAGGTTGTGCGTCATACACTACATTAGTCACTTACTGTGTAGGACGGTTGATTTCAACAAGTTGCAGGAGATGAAAGCAAATCTATATGATCAAAACTACCAACAAAATGTTCAACAAACTTACTATACAACGTGGTTGCAAAATTGGGTCGCCAACTTATTAAACTTAGTGACAGGTTCAGCATAAATGAACAGCATGTAGTTAAGAGTTACTTGTTATGTACAAATACAAACTTTGTTGTCAATTAAACTGTGTGTGTGAGAGTACGACCAAATCGTAGTAATAATAGGTCTTTACCTATGAAATTGCCGAAATTTTCTTACAGATTAAATGCAATTTTTTTCATTTGTCTTATATTTGAAAGTTGACTTCAAGGTTATTAATTTACGCATAAAATAAAGTTTTTATTTTTAGTTTGATATATAAAATTTAAGGTTCCAAATTTGTTCGTCTTAATTGTCGTCCGATTTCATCATTAGATTTGTTATATTGTTTTACAGATAATATTTTTCGAAAATCAAATTTAAGCTTCTGTTAGCTTAATGTCTTCCCAATAATGCTTAAAAAAATAAAAAAGATTGGATTAATAATTCCTAAGAAAAATGCAAAAATGTTAGTACTGAAAATTGAGTTTACCTAAAATTCGCCATACAAAACGGCAATTTCATAGGTAAAGACCTAATATTATTAGGTGAAAGTTTGGATATTTGTTACTCTTTCGGCCAAACCACTAGACATAATTAGATGATATGACTTGGAAAAGTCAAACTCTTTTTTTGCTAGTTTATAAATAAAAACAACTACCTGGGTGACCGAGCTTTGCTCTGCAAATCTTAACCAAAGCGCTTTTTTTTTTCGATAAAGGCTTACAAAACGAAGAAAACGCATTTTTCCAGACTTGAGAAGCTAGATCTATTCTCCACACCTAAAGCCTCCGTATAGTAAATTAAAACAAAATCGTTAGAGCCGTTTTCAAGAAACTGATTACAAATATATATATGTACAAATATTGCTCGTTTAAAAGTATAGCAGTAAATTGACGACCGAGCTTCGCTCAAATAATTTTTCTAACTAATTTACGGAAAGTCCACTCAGTTTCTGAAACGCGTTATTCAAGAAAAGCTTAAGCGCCATCTAGTATGGAGTAGAACTACTACAGTTTATAAACCGAAATTCTGCACAAGATATTATTATTTAATCTGTGACCAGGTGATTTTTCGGGGCTGCAAAAATTTTAATAAGCCCTTTTAAATTCTTAAAACGTACATATTAATAATATTCATCATCATCATAACATCCCATTAAACGTCCACTACGGGACAGGGAGCTCTCTCCAGAATTCTAGCTTTAGCTGGAAAAAATGTGGAGGGGAAGTACCATAGTCACCTCGCTTGTTAGCGTTAGTGAGTAAGTGAGATGTAAGATACAAAGGAGGATGCTGCTGCCTATCCTCCAATTTATAACCCTTAGTCGCCTCTTACGACACCCACGGGTATGTATGGGTTGGTACTATTCTTTGCCGGCACCACACGGGGCAATAATAATATTATTAATAACAATTAATATTATTATACCTTTATTAACCGCTTTACATGAGCAATCTATGCTACCCACCAACAGATGGCGCTGCAGCGAAGACGCGCAAAAAAAATTTTAAAACACGGACAAAACGAACTTTCCCAGACACGAGACCTCTAGCTAGATCGATTTTTTGCCCCCGAAAACCCCCATGTGGGAAATTTCATTGAAATCCATATTACAAATATACCTATACACAAATATGGCTTGTTTAATAGTATACGAGTAGGTTACAAAAGATGAGCTCTCTCCAAAATTTTACAGTAAAATGCGTATAGTCACCACGCTACATTAATAACATATGAGTTTTATTTCTAGTATACGAGTAAGCCCATCCACCATAACAAAAGTATGAAAACATAAGGGTGTAAGTAAAAGCGATACAAAATTCTGCGCCGGAATTTAGCGCAAGGTCTTGTCACTTATGACATTTTGTAAGGGTGATGAAGGACAAATTTCTATATGATTTGCTCAATGTCTGCCTCTTTGACTGATGATAAGGAGTATCCTCTAGAAGATACAAAAAATATTGGCGGACATCCACACCCCTGCGTTTTTGAGGAATAAAGTTTTAACTATTTTGAAATTTGACAATGAAACGTACACCTGGCAGACTATAATTATCTGATTAAATACAATGTATAAAACCCCAGAAAAATAATCTGCCACCATAATAGCCCTGCGTCGTAAAGCTACAGCTCTTCAAAATGCAAAAATTCACTACTTCGTCCCGTGATAATGCAGAGCCCTGCATGTCTGCCTCTTCGATTTTCTACATCTTCAGAAGTATTTTAAACAGGAGCCACAAAGGCAGACCAAAAAAACATTATTTAGTATCTTATTTTTTTATTTTTTGCTTTAACTCAAAAACGCAGCGACGCACAGAAAGTTTTGTAAGGACCAAATCGATTCGTATTGAGCTGATCTATCATCCCTATTCATATGAAACATGAGCAAATCATATACCCAAATTGCAGCCAGCACCCTAACGCTTTGTGGTTGCGGAACGCAGAAATTCCGCTCATGTGTGTCGTACTTGATGAAAAGATACGTCGCGGATCGGTTTGTTGCTACTACAAAATAAATTTCCCGAAAACTGTAACTGTGGATTCAGACTAAGTATGAAACTATACAACTTTACCCAAGGCACAAAGGTCGAAACAAGGAGTTATTTTTTACATGCGATATACATAACGCGATAGTAAATGTAAGGGAAGTAAAAAATTGCATTTGGACCACAGAACAGAAAGTAGCCGCCAATATTCCCTGCTCTGTGATGGACCACAGAACAGAAAGTAGCCGCGAATATTCCCTGCTCTGTGATGGACCACAGAACAGAAAGTAGCCGCGAATATTCCCTGCTCTGTGATGGACCACAGAACAGAAAGTAGCCGCGAATATTCCCTGCTCTGTGATGGACCACAGAACAGAAAGTAGCCGCGAATATTCCCTGCTCTGTGATTTGGACCGTCTAGTCTCAGTAGTTAGGTT
Source organism: Athrips mouffetella (assembly GCA_947532105.1). Classification (NCBI taxonomy): domain Eukaryota; kingdom Metazoa; phylum Arthropoda; class Insecta; order Lepidoptera; family Gelechiidae; genus Athrips; species Athrips mouffetella. The sequence goes on from OX383977.1 coordinate 16,331,765, forward strand.
ATTTTGTCCGGGCTCGAAGTACTAAGCTGAACCCCTTCTCCTCCTTCTCGGGGAAAGTTGTTGTTTCATGGCCTTAATCCATGGTTTCAGTTTACAGGGGTTTTCTTTTTACACCGTTTTGTAGAAATATCCCAAATTTGTATAAATATCTGCGTGTCGAGCAACGTGCAATGTAGGGTTACGTAGATTCACAATGTTTTTTAAAGACCTATCTAACGATACCGCACACCATGCGGTCGAAGAAAAAAAACATCCCCACTTTACGTGTGGCGGAGGTACACAAGAAAAAGCTTTTTTTTCATGATTTATTTTACCACTTTGCCGGCGAGACTAATATGCATATCCATACTAAATTATAACTTTCTAGTAGTAGCACAGTATAAGTAATAGCCGCTGAGCTAAGCCGCAGACAGATAGACCGGCAGACAGACAACATGACGAAACTATAATTGTTCCTTTTTGACTACGGAACCCTAACAATAATTATAAAAATTACAACAGTTAAATTATGTAATAAACACATGGCATTGGATTGAAAAAAGCTGATGTTTGGAAGGTCGTATAAGTTTTTCTTTATGTTCACTTATGTTCCTTGCATACTTTATTATATACAAACAGGACCCAATGTAGTATTTCATTTACTTTTACGTCGGAAGGTCCCAAAAGACTCACGGCCGTTTCTCAACACTGAGGAAAGTGACATTTTCAGGTAATAAAAAGTAATAAATTGAATTAGAGCAAAGAAAGAGAAATAAAAAATCGGGCGTCTCCAAAACAACTGTGACGAAGGTTGACAGCCGAGCGGATTGTTTACAAGCTTCGAAACTATTGTACTCAAGTATATACAAAAGGAAGCTTCTGAATTTCTTCTACACAATGAAAAAGGGCCTTTAAGTGGCATGTGACAGAAGGGTGCAAAACTTTTGTATAGGCTTTTGCTTCAGATATTTTTGTAAGCAAAGCTGAATAAATACTGATAAAATAATATTCAACTACTTTGTAAGAAGTTTTCCTAATCTCCCACTGTGATGCACTGATTCACAGCAGAAGACAGTCAAAGGGAGGAAACGCGTTTAATCTACGAATTCCAAATCCTAGGCAGATTGTCAGCTTCTTTGAGGCTGTTGGTGGGGCCGAGGAGATGTTAATGCGTTGGCAAGAATAAATCTTTACAGGTTGTAGTGACCGTTGGGAATTCGGAGCCCAACCCCCTTCCCCTCAAAACATTATACCTACCTATATTAAAATGATGAAACCGTTTTTAGGGTTCCGTAGTCAAAAAGGAACCCTCAAAGTTTCGTCATGTCCGTCTGTCTGTCCGTCCGAGGCGTAGCTCAGAGACTCTTACTACTTTAATTTGGAACGGATATACATTTCGTCCACGCCAACAAAGTGTTAATATAAAATCGTGTCCCCATAGTAAAGTGGTCATGTGATCGACTCCTTTTGTATGGGAAGGTGAAAAAATTTTTTCAAGTAAAAATTTTTTTTCTTCGGTAAAGTTGGTTGTTTTCATGAGTAAAATAACTGGGCTTCGGGTTTAGAACGAATACAAATTCAGGCTGTATTATTTGTTGTAATAGTGGCAACATAAATTAATCTGAAAATTTTAACTAACTATTACGGTTCATAAGACAGCCAGACAGACAGAAAGACGGACAGACAGACAGACAGGCATCGGAGGCATAATAATAGGGTCCCGTTTTTCACCTTATGTGAAGGGAACCTTATAAAAGACTTGTAGAATACTTCCTAGCATCATAAGACACATGCCGATACAAAAAGATATAAAACGTGATAACGACGAAGGAGACGTGATAAAAATACGATGAAAATAAAGGTTTCATTTTATGGTCGAGATCATTTTGAAAAAGTGATACCGTGATACGTAACGTGGCTATTTGAAGCTTTCAACGTAGAACTTTTATGATTCTCGTATGGGTCGTTACAGATATAAAACCTAGTTAAATAGCGCAATAGACCGCTAGAAATGAGGCAAAATTGAAGTACTATATTATGCTACTAGCCAACTATCGAATAAGTGTACTAACTCGCGTTTCATGAGCTGTAGGTATGCCGTTACCAAATTACGACAAGTTTCCATTTTCCATCTCGTGCCTACTTTTAATCAAATCTTAAATATTGACAATTTAAGATGGGATCCCCTCGAAGGTAAATGAAAAAGCAGTTCAACGTCTTTTTCAATAAAGACACTAGATTAGATAGTGTTACCAGCAATGCAACTTCTTGGCTGGCACCGACTCCAAAATGTACTGTTGTAATGTTTTTTTTTTATGTGACAAGTGAAGAAACAAGTACCACAAGAAGTGCAGGTACCTATAAATTTATAATTGGAATAAAAAACTGGCTTGGTTATTTTCTATTACTTCACTAAGTTACTGATTATTAACTGCTATGGTTATTTTATATACTTTTTAGTGCTGCTAGAAACCTTGCCAAACTTTGAAGGAGGTGTGTAGTTTTTGCTAAAACAATTTTTTATATTCACAGTTGGTAGGTAAGCGCCATGAAAGGATTTAGCTAAATTGATCCCCCTTATGAATCCACGGAAATCCACGCGGACGAAGTCGGGCAACACTAGTACTAAAGTAAGGATAAATGTCGCTACACAATTATAATACGTTTTCTATGAAAGAAGCTACAACTTTGTGCTAAATTAAGGACATTACGTTAAACGCGCATTATTCCAGTAATTCCAGAGAGGGCTGAAGGGAAGGAATTTAATTAAAAGTAATAAACTGTTGTTCAAATGTGAGCCTTTGTTTCGTTTAGGATCTCACTGGATATGAATCTTGATATAAATATGTTTCTTCATTATTGATTAATTTTTTGAATCCGTATCTTTTTAAAGCTAGAGCGAACAGTCATTATCTAGGTAAGCTTGCTACATCTTCGAGCGTTATGTTACTTACGACTACTGGGACTGGGGTCAAATCATGATACTGAACAAGTTTTCTCAAGGAACATAGGTCGAAATATGAAAAACCAAATTTGGCCGCCCATACAAAATGCGCTATCAGCTGATGCAATATCTATGGGAGGTCAAAACTTTATTTTCGTATTTCGATCTAAATGTTCCTTGGGGAAAGTTGTTCAGTATCATGAGTACATGCGTACCTTTTTCTATCAAGAACTAATTAAAAGTCACCCTATATAAAAATAAATGGTACAGCAGCACAGCACTTACTTTCTCGCGATATGCGAGAGTCATCATCATCATATTGTGTGTGTTGCAAGGTCGATGACTGACCTCACAAACCCTGGTGTCAGAGTTGTTGAGCCGCCTAAGCCATAGCTCATTTCCAACAACTTCTACCATACATAGTAGATAGTTTGTATGGAAATACAAACGTCCTTCTACTAGAGAATGTAGTAAAAATTATTAAATGAAATTTGCAATCAAGTAGATATATTTTTTTTTATGTTACAAGTGAGCAAACGAAACCAAATTTACATTAAAATAATCTAAATTTTCAGTAAATCACATTTTAAAATTTTGGTAGTAATAGAACAATTCTTATATGAAATTCCACAGACCAAAGGCAATTGCATGGAGATTCTAGGTCATGCAAAGTTTCATCAAGATCATATAAAGCGTTTTTGCGCAAATTATTTTATTTTTATTTTCGTTTTATGACAGCTACCCTCAAAATGAGAGCCAGCAGGAAATCACTTAGAATATTTCGATGGATTCGATTGCATAAAGCTCTTACAAATATGGTCTGTAATAAAATAAAAGGTATAATTTAAAGTTTTGATTAACATGACTTATCAAGTGTGTCCAAGGCTGAAGACTATTGTCCACTGTCGACGATACAAACTAGCTCTGGGACTAGCCGACCTTACATTTACATATAGACGAGGTTGAGTGCTTAGGCAGCATGAAAACTGTATACAGGGTGTATTTATGTAAGATTTTATTGTTAATCTTACTTAGTATTTTAAATTCTAATGTTTGTCATATTTTTAACTTTATTATAATTTCATTTTAGTGATTGTAATTTTAATTATATTTATGCCTATCCTACTAATATTATAAATGCGAAAGTTTGTAAACATGTATGGATGTATGTTTGTTACTTTTTCACGTAAAAACTAATAAATGGATTTTAATGAAACTTTACAATAATATAGCTTATACATCAGAATAACACATAGGCTACAATTTATAAACCTACGCAGACGAAGTTGCGGGCACCAGCTAGTAACAAATAAATAAGACAACTCTGTTTCTATTCCCAAAAATATTTAAGTGTGTTTCGCTTCCTGTCTTTCTTTATACACTGCCTACGTACCGTTGCGTACAATAAATAATTAGGACTCAATGCTCAGTGTATTGAAAAATGTGGGTGAAGCATTTTACAAAAGACCTGGTATATTCTTAGCTAGCTAGTTGGAGTTGTCCTCATCCTAACTAGTTCAGTGATTTCTGAACTGTAATTAGGAATTGTTTGTCGTTTCTACAACGACAAGCTAACTAACTAATGTTACGAGTCCTACGTACTGTCGTAGCACTTGCGTAGCTGTTTGCTACGAAACGTAGCACATTGTTAGAACATGGTTAGAATCTAAGAATAATAAGGGTTTAATAACCCTAAAAAGTAGAAGAAGGAAGCAGGGAGAGGGAGGGAGGAGGGGGGAGTGGGGAGAGGGGGGGAGGGGGAGGGTGAAGTAGGATTAGGGAAGAAATAGTTCGTCACAAGTTAGAGATGTGTGATGTAAAGTCCGCCTCGTTTGGTGCCGACAAAGAATAGTACCAACACATCTCTGCCTGTGGGTGTCGTAAGAGGCGACTAATGGCATAACCGCAGGATGAGCAGCAGCATCTTTCTGTATATTTAATGTGTTATGTACGGAATATTTTTCATTTACTGAAATATTTATTTACTGATAGTTGTTCAGTTACGTTGACTGATCATGGCCTTTTAGTTTTTACCTACCTTTCACTTACACCCGGTATAAGAGCACACTAATGACTCTTAGAAGGTTCTTTTGGCATAGAAGTGGTAGTATCCAGAAGACTAGCTGACAATATGGTTTAGATATAGATATTAATCTTCTAAATATGAAACTTCCATTGTCTGTCTCTCAGGTCTGCCTCATCCCAGAGCCTCTTGAGATTTGCCTTCATTAGTCGAGTGATGCTACCTGAAGACGGATTCTACTACGTTAAGAAACGCACAGTATTTTAAGACGTTTTCATATGTATTCAAATAAATATTAAAAATATTTATTTTCAATTGATTCTTTATAGACAATTTTATTTAGTGAACGTATGCTGTAAAACTTTCAGCACCTAGCAATAAAAATGAATAATATACATACACATATACAGGATGTAAGGCACGTTGTACCGAAAACTAAAAGGGCGTGTTCAGTAAACAAAATTGTACAATTTTTCCAAAAAAACATGTTTGGCATAATTGAAAAAAAAAAATGGCTTGTCCATACAAACTGTTCGATCAAAGTGAATAATTTGTATAGACAGGTTATTTTTTTATTTCCAGAAAATGTTTGTTTGGGAAAGTTGTTTAGTTTCGTTAACAGTACGCGCTTTCAGTTTTCGATACATCGTCTCTTACACCCTATATAAACCACGCTTGTTTCCTTGTTTACCTATCAACTTACCTAGGTCAGCTGGAAGAAATTTCCTAATTGAAATGAGCAGCGCCTGTAATTTCGTTTTCTTAATAAATGTTTTGCTTGTTTCTCAACGTGTACAATAAACAATAAAATAAACAAATACTAAAAGCAACACAGTTGACTATGATGCAAAAAATAACATAGCATGTAGAAAAATCTTTTACTTAAAAAATTGTTTTATAATAATAATAATAATAATACTTTATTAAAAACAGAATTACAACTTAGACATAGGATACTAACTCTAAAAATTAATACATTTATATTCTTAAAGCGAAACTTACGTCTAGGTTGATACAATCATTACCAGTGGTCCCCAAACTAGGCGAAGCCTGTATCTTGGGAAACCTATGTACATTTGGTTACCGAGTTGTCTATATAGCTTAAAGTGATAACTTAAAAGGAAAATAATAGTAATTAAATCTAACAAAGTGCGTTGTAGCTGCTATTCAAATTAATTTAAGAATTTATTTATTACCTAGTGCATATACTACTATACTACCGAAATATTATTGTCTAAAAGGTATAATTAATTCTGTTTGTTGATAATCTAAAGTGCTAAGCCAATTTTGAATTATGGTTTTAGCTTCCAATACTGTCGATTTTTTTATGTCGCAAAATTTGATAATTTGGTTATAAATTGCAGAATAAGCGTAAGTAGGAAATCTTCTAGCGAAAGTAGTTTTAGCTGCTGGAATTGGTATTTTAAAGACGCGTGAAGTGACCACTAAGTAAAGACCTACTAGAATGTGAGCTCTGCTCATTATTCGTACAAAATAATGAGGGGTAGGTAAAGTGCCGTAGGGCAGCAGTAATAAGAAGAGGTAGACTGCGTCGGATGGCCACTTGGAAACAAGCCAATATTGTTGCTACTCACCAAAAAAATAAATTTATAAAGAATTATGACACAGAATAAAATAAATCTGCTTTTGCAATTCAACTTTGACGAGTGTTAATTTAGTGATTTAACAATTGAAGAGTACATGGGAAAAACAAGGAATCTCAGTTTTAAGCTAATTCACTTAAATTAAAAAATAAAGCATGACGCTCACAAAACTCGCTGAGTAGAAACAATCAAATAATGGACCATAGAAAATGATATTGACGGTTTATGAATTTGAAGTTTTAGTGAAGTTTAGATTCATAAAAACGCTACTAAATGGCATATTTTTTTTTTTTTACATTTCTTGTTTCATGAAATATAAATTGTCGCTCACGATTCTTGCTAAGTAAATCAATTGAATGACGGGCGGGCCATAGAACACGACAAATGGTTTTGAATCTGTAAATACTGAGGTGTAGATTAACAAAAACTGTACTAAATGGCATTATTACTTTTTTTTTATTCCTTGTTTTTTCCCTCAAACGCCAAAAAATCACGTAATGGGGATTTTGGGGACTCCACTCTTTTCTTTCGTTTTTAATTCATGCTTAGGAAATCTCTGTAATAGAGGTCACAAAAGGTTCAGTTGTTTTGTAAACAAACATTTTTCAGCTAAGTAAATATTTACCTATCTTAAATCTTCCACACCTAATAGGTTGGCTGGAAGAGATTTCTTTAAGAGATAAGCTGGCCTTTTTAAACAATTTTCATTTAAAAACTGTATGTTATTTGTGCGCAAAAAAGAATAATATATAATTACACAAGGTAGGTATACGAGTTTGTAACCACAATAGAACCACAAAACGCTTAGTCTAACGATTTGCATACAGGAAGCCAGAAATATTTTCATTTTTAACACATTTTAAATGAATTTGAGGTAATATTTAGAAAAAAACCTAACTCGTTCTTAAACTCCTGTCTACGAATTATCATTTAAAAAATTATGGAAGAAAAAAATAGGAAAAGAAGACGGGAAATAGGCGAGATGTTATTTTTTGTATGTAGCCTGTAAGGTGTCCCACTGCTGGGCAAAGGCCTCCCCCTCTTTTCGCCATCTGTCACGGTCTGATGCTAACTGCCGGATGTTATGTATGATTGTAAAATTATTATTTAAGATTACATTATGTTATAAACCAAAGTTCCCAATAACATTTTCAAAAGAATAATTTCTTAAGGTTGTTCAAAACTTTACAAAGATCTTATGAATATTTCTCACTACGCTTCACCACGAGATCTTTTCACAGATTCGTTCGATTGTATAAATTATCATTTAATTTTGCCAAGTACAAGGGGTATTATGACAGCGCGGGACCGGTCCTCATGGAGATCTTTAGGGAAGGCCTATGTCCAACAGTGGACATCTTTCGACTGATATGATAGTGATGATACGAGTAAGTATACAAGGTTATTTTTTGGACCTGATATTCGTATGCCCACTGTAGTGTATAGCCTTTGTCTCGAGCGTGCATACTCAGTCTGCAACCGACCGTACAGCGAGTAGGATGTGCAACGTGGTGTGTGCGTTGGCGAGCCAAATAAAGAGCTTAACAACTAACATCAGCGACGCTACAGTTGGCGACGAGGATCAAAAGTGAGTACTTGCTTAGAAATAATAAAACAGAAAAAAAAGGAAAGGAATTACTTAATTTCACCAAATAGTTGTGAAAAAAAAAATTTTTGGCCTGATGTAAACAAACATAGTTATTGTCGGCCGGCTATAAATAGAACAGGTTTGAACGGATAAAGGATGCGTGTTAGTTAAAGATTTCCTTGGCTGTGGTTTGAGTTTTACCATTTTGATTTTGATTTTAACCAAAGAAATCGGAACGGATAGAAGTCAATACGTAGGTAGTTGCGTCAAGCCAATCAAAATAAGGAGGATTTAAGGAAACTTGAAAATAACCTATAGGGTGCCTGTAGGTTCCGCCGAACAGTGGTTCGGTCGGTCGTTGACAACTTGTCACGGCAAGAATTATTTTTGATGAATATAACTATGAACTATCTACACAAACTTATTTACTTTACTATTAAAAGGGCTGAACCCCCATAATTGACCCACCGTGTGGCATATTACGGGGTTACCAGTACAGTAGATACTAATACTTTGATACACATTTACCATAGGTTTTGATACCACCACCCATGTAATAATATTTGGACTGCTACTTCGGATAACGTATAAAACTAGAACGCAAGGATATTACATGAGATAAAACGATACACATCGTAGCGCAGACGCTGATAGAATGACTGAAAAAATGTTCGATGAAATTCGATTAAAAAATAAGGTTATTTTTTAGAGTATACGTCGTTGAGTTTTTAGGGCCGCTGCTAGAAAACTCCACTGAACCCAAAAAACTAACTAGCTGGATGCTAACTCAGCGCAGGTTATTTGTGCTGTTTTTACTACTATTTATAGAGTAATTTACTTACCTTGGATCCTACGAACCAGCCACGAGTCAGTTTTAATGATCCTAATTATTTTATATCCCGTGTAGTGCCGGCAAGAATGGTACCAACCCATACATACTCGTGGGTGTCGTAATAGGCGACTATGGCTCATAAACGGGAGGAGGTAACTGACATGCCAATTTTTATTTATCAATAAATTTTGAATTGTATTGATGGGTTATCCTCCTGTGTGCCTTACCATATTACATACTGCGGTCACCTACAACCGGGTTCCATGGTGTTAGCCGTAGCGCTGACAGGCGAGGTTCCCCTCCTCACTTTTTACAGAAAAAGGTAGAATTCTGGAGGGAACTCAGCGTCCTGTAGTGGTCGTTACTTTGGATTATGATGAAATATTATATGATATAAAATATACTCTGAATTTGTCAAATGCAATCTATTTAAGTGGCGTTGAGTGGTACTCGTGCTACATATGTACCATGTTATGAGCAGTTATGATTATACTGGGCATTAAATTGCATATTACACGTATTGGAATTTAAATACGGGGCATTAAATTGCATAATACACATATTGGCAGTTATATACTGGGCATTAAATTGCATATTACACGTATTGGAAGTTAAATACTTGGCATTAAATTGCAAATTACACGTATTGGCAGTTATATACTGGGCATTAAATTGCATATTACACGTATTGGCAGTTATATACTGGGCATTAAATTGCATATTACACGTATTGGCAGTTATATACTGGGCATTAAATTGCATATTACACGTATTGGAAGTTAAATACGGGGCATTAAATTGCATATTACACGTATTGGCAGTTATATACTGGGCATTAAATTGCATATTACATATATTGGCAGTTATATACTGGGCATTAAATTGCATGTTACACGTATTGGCAGTTATATACTGGGCATTAAATTGCATATTCTTTTAATAATTTGGCATATTGGCAGTTATATACTGGGCATTAAATTGCATACTATCTTTAATAATTTGACATGTAAGCAGTTATATACTGGGCATTAAATTGCATATTGTCTTTTAATAATTCGATATATAAGCAGTTATATACTGGGCTTTTAATTGCATATTGTGTTTTCAATAATCTGATAATTAAGCAGTTACAAACTGAGCATTAAGTTGAATATTGTCTTGTTAATGATGCGATATGTTATAAACGGTTACAAACTGGGCGTTTAATTGCATATTGGCTAATAATTGTGCCAATAATGAGATACATACGAGCAGTTACATACTGGTCATTAAAATGCATATTGTCTTTTCAACAATTTAAAATACGAGCAGTTACTAACTGGGCATTAGATTGCATTATGTCAAATATAAAATGAGGCATAATTGGAGCAGTTGTGAATTCCAACTGAATTATTAATTGGTCGGCTCCAATGGTTGGAACGGCTTACTCCTCACCAGTAAACAAAACCATAGAATTACCATTATATGCATGTTTATGCAGGTAACATGAACAATTACTACATAATTATTTAACAATTCTGTAAACTGAATCAGCTTTCATTTCCTTTTGTTTAATATGTAGGCGTATGGAAAAAATGTGTAATTATTAGACAAAAATGATAGTAAATCGTATGTTCATATTTGTTGCATCAATAATATTATGAAACTCAAAGAATAGCCACGCATAAACAAAATATAAAGAGAATAAGGGAGTCTAGATACGATAGCACAGTGGTCTGTGCATTGGATTCGTGCTACTTCTGATGTTTGTTGTATGTAAATACAATTCATGCTTGGTCCGTTCCAAAGGTGCGGGTTTAAATCTAGCTCGCGTCTTAAAATATTTCTCATATATTTTCAGAAAGGTTATATGCGTGGGCGAATGACATGTGTTGTTTTGAGCCATGGTATTAAAGAGTGCAAGGAAAGTCCGGGTGGATAATGGATAATGATATGATACGATTCGGGAACCGATTAGTGTTAATTATAAATAACAAAATGCTTCCTTGTTTAGTTGAAAAGAAGTAACAAATGGATTTCAGATTCACACACATTGTTTGACAGTCAAGTTATCTTTATAAGGACATATGGTGACAATTTTATTTTGACCCTAAATTCAGTTTAAACATGCTGAGTGTTTGGAAAGGGTATGATAAAAAGTACCTACCTACAGTTTGAAATTTAAATAGTTTGATACCTACCTTACAGTTTTCAATACCACTGGTGTAGTTAGGGAGCAGGTAAATTCTGGCACTTGTAGCGAGAGTACCCATTACTGTACATTTCCTACTTTAATTAATACATACCCACGAAAAGTTAAATTATTCTGGAAGGGTTTATTTAATGATCATGTCCCTATTTCATTATGTTTAACATACGTACTTTGAACAACGATGCCACAAAAAAAAAAAAAAACTTGTGTACATCGGCGTGTAGCTAGTATATTGTATTGAACGATTTCACTTAAATTGGAAGGACCGGTACATAGACAATATGCGTACTTAATACATCTTAAAGTTATATTGATTCTCCTCTATGGGCCAAGACAACCACAAATAATACCTACCAACCTATTTCAAGTGCCTAAATCAAGACATTGGGATCAAGGATTATTTCTTCTTCTTGTCGTGTTAATCAATAAATAAATAAAGCTCAAGAAGCAATCGATTTTAAAGATAATTAAGTAAATAATTTTACAATGTTTGGAATAAATTATGTGGTTTGTCCATTTACAACGATAAAAAAAAAACTAACCTATCATTCTTAATAGGTACCTACCTATTTAAAATTAGTACATACTCAAATATACTTTGGTTGGTAAATAGCTTGGTTCCTGTGAAAGGCTACAGAAATTCTTTGTGGTAAATAAGCCTCGCAGGTAACTATTGAAAAGCAGTTTTAATTTAGGTTTTCTTATGTAACTTTCCTGTAAAGCAAAAAAAAATACTCTTTAAAAGCGTTGTAAAAATAAAGATACCTATGAACTTACGAATGCTTAAATAAATGAATAGTTCTGTCTGAATAATGTGTCCCAATGAATTAAAAACTTAATGGAAAAGTTGATTTGTCGACATGCACGGTACAGGTAAGATAATAAAATCAACAAAGTGGACAAGCAGCAATTCCACAAGAAATTTGTGAGCAAAGGTTTTAAGAGATTAGAAAAAAAAATAAACGTGGTATACAAAAAGGGGTGCTGTTCTTTTGTGCAGCGGCAAATGTATAAATAATTCATTTACAAAATTGATACAACTGAAAGAAGTCTTAAAAATAAAAATAAGTAATAATTCCTTAAATTTGACAATAAGGTTTGAAAATTTTCGACAAACATTTCGAGTTTAATTCTGGTGAGATTCTAGATTCAGATTAAAGGTACCAGTAGTTGAATTAGATTGAAAAATAACTTCATTTGATATCGCCATCTTATTAATTTATGTCAAATTGTGACAAAGCACTTTATTGCGATCAGGAGAACTTTAGTTTCCTTCTTATATAGGAAAAAACACCATGGTAAACAGAGATTATTCACCTAAAAGCTATCATTAGCCTATCTATATTATAAATGATTGATGTCATAATTGCCACCGTGCTAACAGAAATAATATAGAACAATAATAGTTTAAAATACTTATTCTTATCATAATAGTCTTGGAAGATGTGTTGGACGCTCGATCCAGACGTGGTGGGTTGGAGTTCAGCAGGTACGTGCAGAGTAATGAGCCGAATTGATAGATCGACTTTCCGAGGAGTTCCTGGTTTGAAACAGCCAGTTTGTATCATCACCACACATTTCGATGACATAGGTGTGCACCATATAAATATGTACTTTAAAGAGTGCGTTTTGTATGTCTGGGTATAGATCATAATTTTAATAGGTGTAATTAGAGCACCAAGAATTCGTTGACCCTGCAAACCATACGAAAAAAAAAAGAAAAGAAATTATATACCCATAATAAATAGCTGAAGAATTTGTTATTGTTCTGGATTAGTTGTAATATTTAGAACCTTCATTTAATTTGAATAGTCTTTGTATTTTTCTTTGTTTATCACCTGCAAACCTATGGAAACCAGTAGTGTGAAATAAAAATATTAAGAAAAAAGGTAGAGGAAAGACAGGTAGTGGTGTTTCTCACTCTTGCCTTCCTCTCAAGGCTTTAAAGTAACACAGGGTTTAAAAGTAAGGTCCTCCTGGAGTTTCTGGGTTGGCTGCTGTAGGCAAGCTTCATTGGTCAATAGTTGTTGTAAGTCCAGAACAAGGAGACGGGGCAGATAAGAAGAAACGTAGTACATTTGAAGAATATACAAGGAGATTGGAAAGTGTTAGACATAAAGAATAATTTGGGAAAAGATAACATTTGCAACAGTAGTGGAGAGGAGGAGTAACTAAGGAAACTATGAAAAACTATTTTGTAGAAGGTACCGCTAGAAGCGTATTATGATTTGATAATTTCAGATTCAAATGTATTTTATAATTTTAATTAGGTAATTTATGAACGATATAAAAATCTAATTAAAATAGGGAAGGGATGTAGTGTATAGCCTTTGTCTCGAGCGTGCATACTCAGTCTGCAACCGACCGTACAGCGAGTAGGATGTGCAACGTGGTGTGTGCGTTGGCGAGCCAAATAAAGAGCTTAACAACTAACATCAGCGACGCTACACCCACCTTATTACAGAGGTCAAAGTAACAACTTTTGTTCTAAGACTTTGCTAACAACGCACGAAAAATTATCAACTTCCCATACAAAATGGGTCGGTCACGTGACCACTTTAGTATGGGGAGTAAAAAATTTTTTGTGCGTAGTTAGCAAAGTCGTAGAACAAAAGTTGTTGCTTTTGACCTCTGAAATAAGGTGGGCATACGCATTTCAGGTCCAAAAAAAATAACCTAAATATGGTGTAAGTATCCCAAAACTGTTAGAGCATAATTAGTCAACGTATCTGAACATATTTTAGTAAATGAAACTTTCAGGAAATAAAAATAAATGGTACAGCCGCACTGCACTTACTTTCTCGCAATACTCAAGGAAAAACTATCAACCGCAAACTTAAATTTGTAATGCCCTACACATAGTATGGAAATACAAACTTTTATTTACGTTTTTCCAAAAAAAATGTTCGAATGAAATATACAGATCAATTCAAAATTCAAATTGTCAAACATTAAAACAAACAAACATCAAACGATTTCGAGTAAATCACATGTTTAACTTTTGGTAGTACTGGAACACCCTTTATATGAATTTTCACAGATCAATGGATACTACCGTAGGATACTTGCATGGAGATTTTTTAATTTCCCAAAACATGTTATGGATAATTGTTCAGTTTAGTCTACTGAGCAAGCCCTTTCAGTTTTTGGTACACCCTATGTACAAAATATTATTTAAAAAAATCATAAAGAATATCCAGTCAGGTAGACAACCAATCCAGGATTAATATTATAGAAAAATTTAATAAATTCAATGGATCCAATTTTGGGTAAATCACATATTTACGATTTGGTGGTACAGGAACACCCCTTATATGAAATTACACAGATCAATTGATAATGGCGCAAGATATCTTACATGGAGATGCTTGGTCATGCAAAGTTTCATCAAGATTCTATGAGCTGTTTTTGAGAAAATTTCGATTTTTCATTTTCGTTGTATGACAGCTACCCTCCAAATGAGAGCCAGCAAGAAACCACTTAGAACCCTTCAATGGATTTGCATAAAACTCCTAAATTCAAAATATGGTGTCAATCGGACCATTCGTTTAGCCGCTAGGCCAAAGCGTGACGGACAGACCGACCGACCGACAGACCGACGGACCGACCGACCGACCGACCGACGGACGGACATTTTTGTTAGACTTGTTTTTTATGATGTATAAGTGATATAGAACCAAAGATTTTGGAAACTACTCCAAAAGCGCAGCGTTTTTCTTACGTCAATGTATAGAACACATTTTTGAGAAAATTAGAAAAACTTTTTTTTCACGAATACAATACCTTTCTCGCTCCGCTCGAAAGTAAAAAATCGGACTCTCAATATAAAACTTTAAACTTTATTGGACAGTTTGTATGGAGAGGTCGATTTATTTTTCCATTTCCTGAAATATTTATTTTCTAAAAGTTGTTCAGTTACGTTAACTCATGCCCTTTCAGTATTCGAAAGGTTGTCTGTTATACCCTGTATATTCCGGACCCACCTTGGACCCTCGTTACTTGAATGTTCAACTAAATTAAAATTTTGATGAAGTTTTGTGATATAACTTAATTAAAGATTTTCAAAGAAGTTTGGTTCCCCAAGCCAGCATAAGTTTCCGAAGAAAGTTTCAGACTCCTAAAGCCCCAAGGGCCTTAAAATGGGCCTTTTAAAGTAAAATATATTTTTTTTTGGTTTTAAGTTTTTATGATCTTTGCCAAATTTCACGACTGAGCCTCAGATGTCTGTACATGTGAATATCGTATTGTTCTAATACGAGTATGTCGCAGATTTTTGATTAAATTAGGTTTTTGTACCCTAAACCGACGAGCATGTATGAAAGGAATGATGAAAGTAAAGGAAGCGAGGGAAGTACGTAAAGATCGTATCAGGTGGAGGACTATGGTCTCTGCCTAACCCGACGGGAAAGAGGCGTGATGTACCTATTTAATAATATTTTTGCATCTGATATTTTAACGCTAATATCTACAAATTATGTATCGTGCAGTGCACTTCAGGAAAACTTCAGTTTACTATTATTTATATACATTCTTTATTGTGCACAATTAATCTGTGCTGTAAGGGGATTGACCTGCTTTCTTTTCTTTTTTGAAAGCTTTTCATTCAATTAAGAGGATATGTGAAAAGATAGTTTTTTGACAGTGGGCGCAGTCTTTTCGCTTGAAAGAAAGGGATAAAGTGATACATCCGCAACGCATTAAATACAGCAGATATACTGTGCGTGTTACCAAAACTAAATTAAAAATATCGACTTTTTGTAAAGAAAATAGTAATAAAATGAAATTTAAGGTTGAACATATAATAGCAACTACGAATACCTTTCTGTATACTTAATTTCACTACTTAAAACACCTCAGATTCCACGAAAAGAGGAAAGAATGAAAATTGAAGAGGCAACTTTGGATTTTTATTTTGTCGAGTCGATTTTCACTAATCATGTTTTAGTCTTGGTGATATTATTACTTGAATGGTCAAAAAACACATATCTGAAAATCACGGCAAGATACTGAGTAAATAAAAAAATATTTGTCTTCAAAATACCCAAAAAAAATTACATATCGTCTTAAGTACCTACTTTGATGTTTGTCTTCGGTTAGGAAAACATACGTATCCAATAATATAGTGATATTTACTATTTAATTTTTATTTTCTGTTGTGCCGCACGTTCCGGCACATGTGTTTGTTCACAAACCGGAAGAAGACAAAATTACCCATCCTTTATTATTTTGTAACTAACCTAAAAAAGACACATTAATCTAACCATATTAAATCAAACCTTACCTAAACGAGTTCAGGTTTTGTTATAGAGACCTAAAGATTAAAAGATTTATTTATTTAACAATTTGCACACCCAAGATCACATTAACAACGATCCCTGCACACCTGTATCGCGGGAAATCTTACTTTGGTTAAATACAAAAATTGACAATTATGTGCTATTTCAAGAAATATTAAACAATGCAGTTTGGAAACTACCATAAAAGAAGAAATTAAATCTATTTATCGTAACTGCCAATAAGACTTGCATAGATAAATAAAATATAAGCTATAAAATACATAGTGTACAAATAAATAAATAAATATATACCAAAAAGTTTTAGTTTGAACTGATGATATTATATATTTGCACAAGCTATTCAATAATCACAAGAAGATATTCAGTGGAATTATAATCGAGAGATGATAACCACTTTACTATTTTAGTCCTGGCTTCTATCACGGTATCATTTCGAATGTCACAGTGCTTTTGAGCGACTCTATAGATAAAAGGGAATGAGAAATACTTGAAACGGTGCGCGAAGGTGGTTTTTACTCTAGTGGTTGGTATGACCATACGGCGACCCAAGGTATGTTGTAAAGGTGCAGCAGAGTTCATTAATATCCTATATTGAAAGAGCGAAACGCGTAGGATATACTCGTATAACTGTCGTACAGTCAAGACTTTAGTTTCTAATCTAAAAGGTTTTCTCAGCATCACTTTGAGTACCGATCTTTGGGCTCTTTCTAGCGATATAATTACGGTCTTTGAAGCACTCCCCCATGCAGTGATGCAATATGTAAGAAGGGATTGGCATAGAGCTTTATAGACTAAGATTATAGTCTTACTATCAGCGCCCTGCCGAAGTAGTTTCGGGTTTAACTTAGGCAAAATCCTCGAGAGAACTCGGGTTTAACTTAGACAAAATCCGGTTTTTTATGTCAAACACACATGTAAAAAACCTTTTTTTATCAAAAATCTGAGTCATTTTCAGTCCATGTCAAAAACTTCAAGTGTACCTATCCCACTATTCACATTTTTAATACAACGTGTGGCTCATACAATATAAGTGAAACTTTTTTCATCGCAAAATCTACCCATAAATCTTAACTGCTTTCTTGTATGAACATGAGCTTTGGTACTCCTTGTCAAATGTATCTATTAAAGGTTTTTTTATGTATTTCTTTTTGCATTATGAATTTATTTTCATATTCTGATATTAATGTTCAACTCAAAAACGTCATAAGTTACGTTCTTTACGTTTTTCTTTAGGCTCAAAATTACCGCACCGTTACGTAGTAATTAAATGTTAAAATATGCGCACATAAATAAAGTCATCCTTTGTTTTACATACCATGTTCATTTTCACCACAAAAATGCTAATTAATTCAATATTAACTTTTTCAACTGTAAATATTTTTTCCTAACTTTAGTTCTCGGCTTTAGTTAAGTATTATAAAAAAAACCGGTCAAGTGCGAGTCAGACTCGCGCGCCAAGGGTTCCGATATATCTTTAGAATTTTTGGAAGCAATAAAGTCCGTTTTAAGAACCGCAAAGCTAAATTTGTTTGTGAAGTATTTTTGCAGATTTCTAAAAAACTGTTCAACTTAGAAAGATCGTTTCATTTCTGATGTGATATTTACATAAACTTCTATTGACTGTAATTAATTTAGATTTTTCCTTTCACAAACTTCGGAGATAATGGGGGGGGGGATGTTATTTTTTTTGACATTTGTCATCACAACTTGAAAACTACGAGTTGTAAAAAAATACAAAAATAGATTTTAGAATGTACAAGTAAAGTCCTTTCACATGATACCCCACTCGACCTATTAACTACAGTTTGAAATTTTGCCCCCCGATTTGGGCCCCCTTTACATTAGTAATCATATTTTTTTCTAATTCTTTCCTTTGCAATTAAATTGTTCAACCATATTCTAAAACAGTTCCAAATTTCAAGTCGATAGCATGAGTGGTTGCTGAGATATTTAGGTGTGACAGACAGACAGACGGACAGACAGACAGACAAAGTCGCACCATAAGGGTTCCTTTTTTTTTACCATTTTGGTATCGGAACCCTAAAAATCGTATAATAACCGCAAATACCTATTTCAACAGGGTGCGTACTCCAAAATTTTATCGGAGCTCCGTATTATCAGATTGACAACAACAATTACGTTCGGAAATTTACTTTGTATGGGAATTTCTTTGTCAAAGGCCGAACCATAGACCAATTTATCGGCGCGATATTATCGTAGTTTCACTTCGGAGTACGGCAGCTTGGTTTTCAAGTTCGGCATAAAAGAGTTTCCATTTTCTTTTGTCTGACGAAAAAAAACTCGTTATCTACGCTTTATCGTGTCCCTGCGGTCTCACTTTATCCCATACCGTACTCGTTCACGCTCGCACTTTCTGCAATTGCGAGAATATTCTCGACATTTATGCGCACCTGTATGAAATATTCCCGTATAAAAAACTCGTTCTCACTCGATTACTGTGCCTGTTTGTGCAGATGTGAGGCCCTGAGCGAAGGAAGGCGACATTTGTTTAAAGTACAAGACTTATAGTTGCAGAAATCTGCTTAAAGCTTGAAAGGGCTCATCATCATCATAACATCCCATGAAACGTCCACTACAGGATAGGGAGCTCCCTCCAAAATTCTAGCTTTTGCTGGAAAAATGTAGAGGGGAAGTACCATAGTCACCTCGCTTGTTAGCGTTACGGCTCGCACCATGGACCGCTGGTGTAGGTGACCGCAGTAAGAAAGATGTAAGATACTAAGTAGGATGCTGCTGCCCATTCTCCAGTTATTTCTTAGTCGTCTCTTATGACACCCACGGGTATGTATGGGTTGGTACTATTCTTTGCCAGCACCACACGGGGCTGTTGAAAGGGCTCAGCGTCCTAAAAATAGGACATAAAATATTTTTGGCCAGATTTCATGGTTGAGGTAAAGATTAATCCTACAAAAATAAGCTAACAGTGGAGTTTGTCCACTGTTTAGACATATGATTTATAGTTGTAGGTTTCTCTTACTAACCCATTTGGATCACATCCGAAATAAATGTTTTTTTTTATTAAGTATTGCTGGCACTATCTCAACAAAACAGTAACTTAATTAAGGGAGATTAATTTTAAAGAAACTTTAGTAACCGTCGGTCAATCTAGGTACTTATACGTATTGATATTGATCTGAAAAATTTGAAAGACTAATACTCTCAATTCTAAAGGAAGTTCGATAGTAATAATTATGTTTCCGAAGATTTTTAATTGTTGCGTCACAGCTATTTTAAAAAGGTTCAAAGCAATCAAACTTCTTCTGAAATGTTGGCAATTTCAGTCTCGCCGTCAAATAACTTGATATTTTAATGTCCTAAAAGCTTATTTTTCTAACGTATTAGGTTACATTTCAATTTGCACCATACATAATAATATACTTGACGGTTATTTTCAGAAAAATACTAAGTATGTACAGTCAAGATCGAGTCAAGCTTGATACTTAGTATAGCGACAAACTTGTGGATCTTTGTGGAACCGGAGAGTTTCGCTTATTACACTTGCAACGCTTTTTAGGTTACCTATGACAGACAGAGACAGGGCACGTCGCTCGCGCCACGGACGAGCGCTGGAGCACTCGCGTGTTGCACTGGTACCCGCGCGACAACACGCGGGGCCGCGGCAGACCGCGCGCGTGCTGGAGAGACGACATCCAACCTGTAGGAGGAGACATGGACACGACACGCGCTGGACCGGGATCGATGGAAACATATGGAGGAGGCCTACACCCGTAAATGGGTTCCAACCACAAATGAAAACAAGAACAAAAATAATAATAATATACACAAATACATAACTGCATAGAAAAATATAATGAATATACTATTAATAAATTAAAATAATTTTGATATTGTTTGCATGCTAATCAATGAAATTACTTAATGTTTTATTTTATTCTATTTGAAATTGGCTATGAACTGTATTTATAATTTTTACCCGACTGCCCCAAAACAGGAGGGTTATGTTTTTCGAGTGTATGTATGTATGTATGTATGTCGATTTCTTTGTCGCGCTCTGCAGCCTAAACGGCTTGGTAGATTTCAACATGTGAGGTGTCGTTAGGTTCGTATTCATTGTAGGAGTGTCATAGGGTATAAAAAAAAATAAAAAAGTACTAAATAAAAAAACAAAATACTCGACTGAAAAGAGAATCTCAATCGGTTTCCGATTGAGATGAAATTTTGCATGTGCATGTGAATCGGAAGACAATGCAATATTATTCTAACTTGGAGCTGATCTGATGATGGAGCCGGAAGATATCCATTAAAAAGTGGAGATTTTACCGCGTTTCAGAATCCTACAGTGCCATCTGTTGGTGGGTAGCGTCGCTTGCTCACCTGGTAATATTTTATTGATAAAACAACTCTGGGAGGTTTCTTTATAAAATATTCGGATTAAGCTAGGCCTTATGGAAAAAAAATCACTTAGTTTTAACATACAAAGCAATGACTAAATTTCCCGTGCAAGATGCGGCATTCATTACTTTTGTAATATACTGTAGTTTTTCTACTCCATACCAGAGGCGCTGTTTTTATTACCGCGTTTCAGAAACCTACAGCGCCATCTGTAGGTAAGTAGCGTCACTTGCTCATCTGGTAATATTTTAGTGATAAAACAACTCTGGGAGGTTTCTTTATAAAATATTTGGGTTTAGCTACGCCTTTTGGAAATAGTTTTCTAAATTTTAACATATAAAGCAATGACTAAATTTCCCGTGCAAGATGCAGCATTAATTACATTTGTATTATACGGAAGCTTTTCTACTCCATACCAGAGGAGCTGGTTTTTTGATGTCGACTATCCAAGGAGGTTTTAGCCTAAGCTTCGCCAAAGCGAACCAACAGCGACTAAAATTCAACCACAAGTGAATGGAAAGATTTGCAACTCTATTACTATGTCACAAAGTTCTAAGTGTTTTTACTGACGTGCTGTTGGGTGTATGTAGAAAAATACAGAACAAGAGAACAGAACGCAAAACAAGCGCGTCGACATAACGCCTTTCATATGTGCTGCCTCCGAAACATCCTAGGCATCTCCTGGAAGGACAAGGTAACCAACAAAACGGTCTAACAACGAGCACAGCTGCCCAGTTTCTTCTCATTGCTGAAGCAGAGACGATTACGATGTTTGGGGCACTTGCACCGCATGGAACCAACCCGTCTACCCCAGCGTGTATTGCTTGGTGCTATAGCGCACGCAAAAAGAAGTGTTGGTAGGCCAATACTGCGCTTTAAAGATTGCGCGAAGCGAGACATGATCACTTTTGGTATTGAACACCTAGACTGGGAGCAGACAGCTGAGGACAGAACCAAATGACGTAAATCATTACTGGATGAACGAAAGGTACACGATGAAGCCTGGTTTTGTGCCCTAGCCGAAAAAAGCGAGAAACGTAAGAAAAATAACGATATAACATCAGTTATTGAAAACACAAGCTTCACCTGCAGAGCGTGTGGCAGGACCTGCCGCTCCCGAATAGGCTTATTCAGCCACGAAAAACGGTTCAATCGACATAATATTGCTTAAATCGTCTGATATAGACGGCTAAGGCCTATGATGATGATGTATGTATGTATGTATGTCGATTTCTTTGTCGCGCTCTGCAGCCTAAACGGCTTGATAGATTCCAACATATGAGGTGTCGTTAGATTTGTATTCATTGTAGGAGTGTCATAGGGTATAATAATAGGTCTTTACCTATGAAATTGCCGAAATTTTCTTACAGGTTAAAGAGATCATAATTCCTATAATTCTTATGCTATTTTTTCATTTGTCTTATATTTGAAAGTTGACTTCAAGGTTATCAATTTACGCATAAAATAAAGTTTTTGTTTTTAGTTTAATATATAAAATTAAAGGTTTGAAAATTGTTCGTCTTAAATGTCGTCCGATTTCATCATTACATTTGTTATATTTTTTTACAGATAATATTTTTAGAAAATTAAATTTAAGTTTCTGCTAGCTTAATGTCTTCCCAATAATGCTTAAAAAAATTGGATTTGTAATTCCTAAGAAAAATGCAAAAATGTTAGTACTGAAAATTGAGTTTACCTAAAATTCGCCATACAAAACGGCAATTTCATAGGTAAAGACCTAATATTTTAGTACGGCACCTTTGAAGAGAAAATAAAGGGTGATTTTTTTTTTTTAAATCATTACTTTTGCAACATGGGTATCAAACAATAGCTGGTAAAAACCTGATTCTAAGGTTTAAGCAAATGTTTTAGTATAACTTGACGTAGCAAATCTGAAAACTAAAAAGTGTAAAATAAAAAATTATTAAATAACAAAAAACCCAACTGCTTAGCACAAGAGAGGAATACTAGCTTAAAAATATTGGATTTGGGGGGTGATCGTGGTAATTTCAACGATATTACCAAAACAAAAACGTTTGCCTAAAACACTTAACATGACTTTTGAGGCAAACGTTTTTGTTTTGGAAATGTCGTTGAAATTACCACGATCACCCCCTTGGTAACTTGAATTGTATAAGTTACTTCAGGCGGGGACGAACAAAATTAAGTAGTAAACATCCACAAAACGTTTTTTCGTCCCCGCCTGAAGTAACTTATACAATTCAAGTTACCAAATCCAATAGATTTAAGCTAGTTTTCCTCTCTTGTGCTAAGCAGTTGGGTTTTTTGTTATTTAATAATTTTTAATGAATTATTTAATGCGCATGTTTTTTATGATAAATTTAATTAACGAATTGTACCAAATGGGAATAAATGGCTATTTTATTTATGACAGAATTTTTGGACGCGGAACTTTCCACGTCGGAATTTTCCTCATATCTGTCGTTACACTAATATAAACGCGGTAGAGAGTCCAATTTGTCAAGCTTGGCGTGCCCTTGACTGAACCTACTTACGCACATAAGATTATCAAGTTTCATAACTTGCTTTTTAATGAACATCGTTTTGCACAAGTTTTACATTACTTTATTCCAAAACTCTTTGGATACCGATGTTACAAAAATTACTGCGGCATTGTACACCATAAAAGCTTACTAATCCCTTAAGAATATTCCATCACATGTGTCAGTCTATAAGCTACAATATCAGAATACCTACTTACATGTGCGAATACGTGAAGCGTGGAGGATATTTTCATAAATTACGTGCACCCTGAATAATGTATCCCGGGAGCGATGTTATAACAACATTCAATTTGGTATTTTTCCACCTGCTCTCTTCAAATGGAAATTTTTTTTCTTAAACATGCTTGGAAATTCTATCATTATTTTGACAACCTTAATTGAGAAAAATCGTATTGCTGTACATGTAAGCACTGGCCGACTAAGTTACTACGTAAATCCATTTCCGTCGTTTGTAGCGACCATTACTCATATCTGTCGAGTATTTTATTAATTAACAAATTTTACAAATAGGACATATTATGAAATAGAAAGATAACTTTTGGCTATACATGTAGATATATATATATCTATGGTCCGAGTAACACACTCAAAGGTGTTCACCTATGTTCCTGGGTAAAAGTTGTTCATTATCATGAGTACATGTATTATACCTTTTGCTATCAAGAACTTATTAAAAGTCACCCTATATAAGAATCAAATCGTCTGCCTATGAATAAAATGGTCTGCCTTTGGTAAATCAGAGGTCTAGAAGTCTGCCTCTTCGATTTTCATGGTTTTGAGGATGATTGTGACGATCAGTTTGTGAGGCAGACATGAGCAAATGATTTTGCACATGTTTTTTTTTACATTTTTAAAGCCCTGTTAATTTATAACGCAGCGCTACCAAGGTGGTAGACTATTTTTCTGCCGTTCTACTCATCGTTTTTAATCGAACGATCTATGTCTGCCACATGAGCAAATGATATACATTTTTTAATATCATAAAAAAAAAACTAAAAAAAATATTCCTTCAAAACGCAGAGGTGTGGTGGTCTGCCTCTTCAACTTTCATCGTTTTGAGGATTATTCTGACCATCAGTGCAAGCGCAGACATGAGCAAATGATTTAGGTCATGATTTTTTTTTTACATTTTTAAAGCCCTGTTAATTGATAACGCAGCGCTACCACGGTGGCAGACTATTTTTCTGTGGTTCTACTCATCGTCTTTAATTGAACAATCCACGTCTGCCACACGTGCAAATAATATAGAAATGCTGGAGGCCATCACCATATTGATCTAACTCACTTCGCTAGCACTGGCTAGCACGGAAATAAGTTAGCACTGCATTTATTTATGGTCTATGCCCATGATAAGAAAAATGTTATGTTGAGTGACAGGTATTATGACCGGTAACCAGGGACTAGATAAGTACTATACGTACAACCCGGTAACAGAGCTAGACCAAGGTTAGACCTGGCTTTTGCTGGCTGCGTGCTAGCAAAACATCTATGAATGACATCCTGTAACTATAGCCAAAAGTTATCTTTCTATTTCATAATATGTCCTATTTGTATTACGAGGTTTAAAATCTTATATAATTCAGTAGTTTGGTTGTCGTTGATTTTTGTCATTTTATAAACATCTAAATTACATCAAAACAAACGACTAAAGTTGCATGTTACTAAGTAAAGAGAATCAAAAACAAAAGGACCGCTCACATCATTTGCATATTGTTTGGAACTCTACACGTAGACAAAAGAGCATCGAGGTATACTCCCGCGTTCACATTTGCATCCACCGAACACCAACTCATGGATGTGAAGAACTGAAAAGGTCACCTTTACAAAGTGAAACGTTTATACAAGGTGTTAACTTAATTGCGTGCCATAGCTTAGGGGGTGTTTCAGCAATGATAAACGAATACATGAAATGATTTTAGAAAAACTTACTTTATATAATTTCAAGAAACTTAAATTCAAGTGTCGTGCGCTATCTCAGTGATAGCGCGGCATTTCGGGTCATTACCCTGTCTGTGGGTTATTGTCCTCTGCTTGGGTTTAGTTTTAGAATTTACATATTTTTAACCCTTAATCGGGCACGAGGCTGTGTGAGCATATCTAACAAAGTAAAAATTAATTCCTGTTCAGAATGATACACAGAACTTATAAATCTGAACAAAAAGTAAAAAAAAAATGCTAACTGTTTTTTTAGGTGGGAAATTATTCCCCTATATCCGTTCAGGATTATTTTTGTGGGAACTAATTGCCCTATGCCCGTTTTGGTTTTGATCAGACAAAATAATTACATTTTTCATTATTTTATTATATATTTTTAAATTTATTTCTTGTTGAAATTAAATGTGTTTTATTTGTTAGTTGAACTAAACCCCAAATTAATTTAGAATAATATTTATTTAAGAATTCAATTAAAAATTAAATTAAATGGTTTTCAAAGGACCAAAAATAACATAATTGGTTTCAAAAAAAAATAAGTCAAAAAGTGTTCTTAGACATCACTTTATTTTTATACCTACAGGGTGTAAAAAGGCACTAACTGGAAACTAAAACTTTGTATTCAGTCTAGGTATGAAACCAAACAACTTTCCCCAAGGATTATGGGACCTAAAACAAAAACAAAATAACACTTATAGCCATGATAATACATATAAGTCGGACAGACAGACAGACGGAAGGCGTTGACTTGGTGATAGAGTGCCGTTGGAATACTTTGGGTAAGGAATCCTAAAAACAAGTTATAAAGATTTCCTCAAAACAGACAGATAATATTTTGTCTTAGTACTATATATTTAAAAAGACATTTTCTATACGGTTATAGGCTAATAGTTTCCCACATAATCAATTTTTAAACGGGCTTAGGTAAATAGTTTCCCACCATATTTGATCAGCTAAAATGAATACAAATCGTAAATAAAAACATGATTTGTTCATACCAAGACCTTGAGAAAAAGATCAAATTTATGAAATAAAAAACAAAATGTACTAACAAAATTTTTTGTGATTAGGAGCAGTAAAAAACTTCAGAATTTACGGAAATCGCGGCAATAATCACACTTGAAATGACAACTTCAGCTTTGAAGTCAAATTGCCATTGACAGATATGACATATGAAGAAAATATTACTATTAAAAATAACCAATATATGCGTGTTTGGATACACTATGGTTATATTGAGTTTAAATATCTTTATGATTTTTTTTTATATGAATCAATCGGATACAGTGTGGTGGGAAGCATTCTCCCTATGCCTTATTAAGGGTTAATTTGTTTCTGTTCCTTTATATCGTAACTGAAACACCCTAAACTTTGGCATTCAATAAAAATTTTATATGGCGTGCTGCCTGCTCAAATACTTTTATTTGAGTATTTTACTCGGACAAAAAACTGAACTTTCCTTAAAGAACATAGGTCGAAATACGAAAAAAATATATTTGTATAGAGCATTTTGTATGGGCAGTAATTCTCTTCATATTTCGACCCATGTTCATTTAAATTTTATTAACTATACAATTTTGTTTTAATTTGCTAATTCACCTGACTGTTGCTTTTAACTAAAACTGTTTACAGAATGTATTTGTTCGTGTTTTGTTTCTCTCTAAGAGATTGCGTTCGGTGTTTGCATCGCACAAGCAGAGAGCCTTTTCCTTTTGTGTTGATGTTAGCGCGAGTGCTCCTTCATTCTGTGTTCATGGCTTGTGGCTTTCTATCAAACGAGATGGCTTCGAGCGAGACTGCTATTGTTAGAGATCGCTCTACGTAACTAGGATGTGCATGCGAAAATGATAAATTTTGTTAGGTTTTAATATACATTATGAATTTTCACTCGTTTTGCTCCCAAAGCTCAGTGATTCAACCTATGATAAATTTTTAACAAGCAACCTTCGCGAAAAATAATTTTGACTCAAATTTTTTTTTATCTCGTCATAGTGAAGTGGTCACGTGATCGGCTCAATTTGTATGGAAAGGCGAAAAACTTCTTTTCCCTAGGAACTTAGGTTAAAATACGATAAAGTTTCAACTTTCCATAGAAACCATAGAAACTGCACCAGTTGATTGCACATTTTGTATGGGAGGTAAAATTTATTTTTAAATTCCCGATCAATGTTACTAATGAAAAGTTTTTCAGTTTCATGGTCGAAGTAACAAGCTACAATAGTGTTTACTATTTTTTTTACACCCGATTTTCAAATAGTCATGTCATTAAAACATACCTGCACCTGCACATAAAGTCTATAATTTTCAGTCAAATACTAAGACTGTGACATTTCTGAGATTGCCCACTTTAATAAAGTATGAACCGGAGTTAAACCTTTTTCTATCACTACCACTTTTTTTTTCGCTGGCCCACCTAAGCAACAAAGTTAACTAGGTAACATTTCAAACCTGAGTTTTGTTGATACGTCTTTCTTATTAGTTAGTATTCACTGGTTGCCTGCTAACGTTAACTTTCTCTACACCTGAGGAACGGCTTAATCATCTGATTAGGAGGGTTTCTACACATCTACAAGAAAATTGTGTGTGGTACAAGTTATTGGCGGCAACGAGTCTATATAGCTGCTTTCAAGGTCATGTAATATTATTACATATTTACAAAGACTCTATTTACGCCTAAGGAATTGCCTGTATACAAACGGTTTTCTTCTAAAATATGTTACTCGTATGTATAATTTTGGGAGAATATTTTTATTGTTAGGCTACCTTTTCGTTATACTCGTAAATGTTTTCTTTCTGATATTCATTTATTCAGAAGCAGTGTGTAATTTTCAGCCAGAAAAAGCTAGAGCGTAGGAAAAAACCTTTTAAAAAAGCATGTTCTATTTATTGTCTTTTTGATGTTCTGTTCTCATCATGTTGTTTTATTTTGTAAGTGTAATATGTTTTTCACTTTTTACGGTATTCATTCCTGGAATGTTTCACTTATACCAATAAAAGTCTAACCCTCAGTTTTTTGTGATTCCGCACACGCTTCCAAGTTTTGAGAGAGTCGAGTAAGGTGTACGTGCCACTCTCTCGCCATTCGAATGTTAGTTTATGGGACGTTGGGCTCCTCTTGGGAGTCCTAGCTCTTTGTAGACCCTGACATTTGAAAAGAAAAAAATATTTGCGTGAAAAAGAAACATTTTCAAATGCCCTTAAAGCATTCCTTACTTCATTCTCACCTTCCACATTTCCGCCGAAATTTTTGGCAAAACATTTGCCTAGACAGGGCAAAAACTTTTGACCATAGGCACATCACGAGGCGAGATTACGTACTTGGACAAAACGTCTATAGTTTTTAAGATAAAAAAGTAATAAATTAAGGGGGCTCCCCTTCTAAAAACCTGCTTTTTAGGCGATTTTCGCTTGGTATTGTTTTATGTCTATTTTAAAAACGGGTACACTTATAGGCGTGAAATTGGTATGTTTATAGTGTGTGTCGGACTCGCGCTT
Organism: Athrips mouffetella; assembly: GCA_947532105.1. Classification (NCBI taxonomy): domain Eukaryota; kingdom Metazoa; phylum Arthropoda; class Insecta; order Lepidoptera; family Gelechiidae; genus Athrips; species Athrips mouffetella. The sequence continues at coordinate 16,360,549 of OX383977.1, forward strand.
TTTTAATACACTTCTGCGTAGCTGCACGTCCATAACTAAGAAGGTATCTTAGTTATGGACGTGACCTTAGTGGTAAGGAACCCTCGGTGCGTCCGACTCGCACTTCGCCAGTTTTTCGTAACCCAGCCCTGGGAGCTAATGCTTGAAAATCACCGGGTGATCAGCAGTCCCCGATTGTTAATTTTTGTATATTCTGATTTACCCTCAACAGTTTTTTAGGGTAAAAGTGTATTTTTAACGTCTCTGAAGTGATATCATCACCCAGTGATATTCAAGAACTAACCCATGTGGTGCCGGAAAAAAATAGTACCAACCCACCTCTATCCTTGGGTGTCTTAAGAGGCGACTACGGGTTTATGGACCGTAGGATGGGCAGCAGCATCTTTCTGTGTATCGCACCGTCTTACAAACTGCAGTTACCAACAACAGCGGTGACTACAAGCGTGGTGACTATGGCAAATCCCTTCCAATGTACCACGCGTTTTTGCTGGAGTTCTGGAGGGAGCTCCCTGTCGTGTAGTGGATGTTTAATGGGATTTTATGATGGTAATCAAGAATTGGCTCCCTGGCCTTAAAGTATGTTACTTTTCGACCTATTTCTTCCGATTTTTTTATCTAATATAATAATTATGTTGATTTTAGAAGTGTTTCTTTCAAAAATTGAACATGTTCTGCGAAACTACGTACTAAGCACTAAAATTTGGTCAGCGCTCCAAACTAATTCTACAGGGTGTAAATGCAAAAGCGTTCGTCAGCTCAAGGGCATATACTACGAAACTGAACAACTTTTCCAAAGAAACATTGCTTGAAGAAAAAAAAATTTTTGGTCATCTTCATACAAAATGCACTGTCGACTGTTGAAGGTTTGTATAGAGAACTAGCGACCCGCCCCGGCTTCGCACGGGTGAAATGCTGATACTGAATATACTATTTATAGGCACGCGCCGCCGTGCCCCGGTCGGCCGGTACCGCCGCAACCGCTGTGTCCCTCCCTGCATTTTAAATCTGTAATATCTTTGAAAATATTCATTTAAATTACATGCTGTAAAGGGCCATATTAATCTTTATTAAATGCACCATATGTTTAAGGTACTTAATTGGATAAGGATTAATGCTGTATTGCTTAAAATCGCTTCGTAAAGAAAAAAAGGAAAAAAAATATGTTTATTGTGGGTTATCCCTAATTTCATTTCATTTCATTTCATTTATTTCTAAATTTACAACAGTACACGTCATTACGGTTAAAGCCAAATTGACAATGTAGATTTTATAGATAAAATTATACATTAATTCACAAGTAAAAATTACAAGATATAACAATTCGAAAACAATAAAATATGTCAATAGATTAAAATTCAAATGTACACATGTCAGCATATTATGTCAAAATCAAAATTCTATAATAGTATTATGGTAACAATATAAATTCAAATAAATAGTCGAAAATTAAATTAAACTTTATGTCACAATAATCCCTCTTAAAACTAGGTACTGACATATTTTAGCACAGTTTCTGCAAATTTGGACAGTGAGCAATTAAAAAGATCAATTTTCCCTGATACTCCGTTTAAAATACGTAGAGCCTCGGTAAGCGGAGCGTATTTTAAAATGTTAGTTCGACACTGTGGCAAAGCGAATGTCTCATTTCGTGGTCCCTGCCTAAACCGCATGTTTGGAATTCTTAAGTGTATAGCTTCTAATACTTGTGGATTGTGTACATTTCCTCGAAAAGCTTTAAATACGTAGATTGTGAGAGCCAACTTCCTCCTAACTTCTAAAGAGTAATAGCCAACCATTCCTTGTACAAATAACGTCGGGTACATTAGCGGATAGAAGGGATACACACCGTACTGCTTAAAGTACAAGTACCTCAAGAACTTGTTTTGTATCTTCTCTAACATTGATTTATACTTGATTTCATGGGGAGTCCAAATCATAGAGCAACATTCGAGTTGACTCCTCACTAATGCGTTGTAGAGAGATTTTAACACCTCTTCATTCTTAAAATCTTTGCTCTGTCGGATCACGAAACCAAGATTGCGGAAGGATTTTTTGCAAATGGCTGTGATATGTTCTCTAAAAGTTAGATCCTGCGTGACACGGAGCCCTAGATCACGGACAGATGTAACTCTGGACAAGGACCTACCTTCCATGCTGTAATTAAATATCATAGGCTGTTTCGCTCGAGTGCACGACATGACATTACATTTGTCTACATTAAAGTAAAGCTTGTTGTCGTTACTCCATTTCATTATTCTTTCTATGTCTTCCTGCATGCATTTGCAGTCTTCGACGCTGTTGATCGACATAGAGAGTTTAAGATCGTCAGCAAACAATAAGCATTTAGAATAGTTTACTACCTGGGGCAGATCATTAATCATTAGTAAAAACTCTAGTGGCCCCAAGTTGCTGCCTTGACTAACCCCCGATTGAGTTTCATACAAGTTCGACGTAACCCCCATGAAATCAACGTACTGCTTCCGATTTGACAGGTAACTCGCAAAAAACTTGAGCAATGCAGGAGTGAAACCGACATTAGCAAATTTTTCCAAGAGAATATCATTGTTTACAGAATCAAACGCTTTCTTAAAATCAAAATATGCTATATCAAGTTGTCCTCCCGTCCTACTATCTAATGTACTTGTGGCTTGTTGCATGAAACACATAAGATTTGAATGGCATCCCCGCCCTGGACGAAATCCATGCTGACAGTCTGAAAGGCTACAGCTAATCTGTGCATGAATAAACGAATATAATATCGACTCGAATACTTTAGCAAATGTAGAGAGTATAGCTATTGGTCTGTATCCCGATACATCCGTCTCTGATCCCGTTTTTGGTACCGGAATAACTCTAGTTACCTTCCATAGCTCTGGATATGTAGATGTCGTTAAACAAAGATTATAAATATGCAAAAGTGGTTTGGACAGGACAGAAGAGCAATCTTTAACCAGGAAGGGTGGAATCCCATCTGGGCCTACCGTTCTCTTCGGCTTGAGTTTCTTAAGAGCTAATTCCACATCGCCCAGTGAAAGATATGATACCTGCACACGAGCAGCTGATGCTCCTGCTCGCATAGCCTCCTCAACATCTAGGCGGGGCGCCGTCTGATCATAAACTGATTTAAAATATTCTGCGAAGGCACTAGCATACTTTGGTTCTGTCAGTGGCAAACCGTCCCTAGTTACCTGCACTTTACTTCGCTTTGACCGTTTATTATTGACAAAAGCCCAGAAGGACTTAGGATCTGTGAGCAATAGACTTTGAATCCGATTTTTGTAATTATCGTAAGCTAAATCTATCTTAGTTTTTATCATTTCACGATACTCAGAAAAAATTTCATAACTATGTGGATCCCCAGTAATTTTGTAAGTTTTGTGCCATTTAGCTTTCTCCTGAATATCACGAATGATCTCCGCCGTATACCACTCTGGATACGAATATCTATTTTCGGAACTAAGCTTATATCTCTTTATGGGAGTACTTTTACTAATTACTTCATTTAAAATGTCATAAAATATATTTACTGCATTTTGTACCTCCCACGTGGTATATAGTGGGTTCCAATCTATCGCAATAATAGATTCGTATAATTTAATAAAATCGCATTTATAAAAGTTCCATTTCTTGCAATATTTATTGTCCGTGTTGTTCAAACAATTATCAGAAAATGGCTGTGGTCCACTTCTGTGCTTTTTCAGTCTAGGGCGTCTGTCAAGTGTACACTGCACCGACAAGGGAGGATGTTGCGGATCAGGCGCGGAAACCAGTGACTCTCCTATGCTGACAACCACCTTATAGCTCACTATATTTGAAAGCACTAGATCTAAGGTTCTATTATTGCAGTTAAACACGTTGCTATACTGTCGAAAATCGCACACCGTAATGAAATATTCATAATAGCATTGAACTTCTTGACTAGCCGAGTATAAATTAAAATCTCCGAGTAACAGTACATTTTTATATTTTACACAGTATCTCTCTATTATATGAAACATTTTCATATATTCCTCATTCGCGCTTCGAGGAGGGATATATACGACGCAACACATAACTAATAGCTTATTGCCCTTGTATACATTTGCACAAACCAATTCAAAAACAGCGCTATCTAGATTAGGAGTACCGTCAGGGAGCGGCAACGATTGTAACCGTAGAGTCGGCGCAGCGACCAATAGCGCTCCTCCCTGCTTACGACCGTCGGTACGGTCGCATCTTACCACAGTGTAACCACGCGGCACAATTTCCCCATCATTAATCGAACTCGTTAAACCGCTCTCTGTAACTGCCCACAATTGAACTGAAGAAGTGCAAATATTTTCATTAAACTCTTGTAACTTAGTGCGTAGTCCTCTAGTGTTCTGGTAACAAATATTTAAACCGTGTTTATTATTTTCCTTAGAGTTCTCTTTAGGAACGAAAAAACTGTAAATTCGTCTGTGTAGATACATTCCTTTTTAGAGTCTCTACCTGTTTATTACATTTATCCCTATAATTTAATAAAATCATGTCTAATGCAATTGATCTGACTGTGTTAATCTTATCTACTAACCCGTTATTATAATAAATGGACTGAAAACAGTGTAAATTGACAAAATTCTTGCTAATTATTTCAATTAATTCATTCAGTTTAAATTCATTCATATATTTGTTGCTATATATTTTACTATACAATACATTAGTGTTTGTTAGCAATTTCAGAGAGTAGTATAAGGCTGCTTGAAATTTTACTAGATTTTTATCATGCGAACCTGCTAGTATAATTACGTAATCTTTTTTGGTGAAATTCGCACATTGTTCTATACTTCCTGATATTATTTGTTCTAAGGATGCATATGGTTTCAGCACCGAAAAAACGCGATATGCATTACCAAGCTGCCTCTCCAGGATATTCTGAAAACCTCTTCCATTTTCGTCTGCCAGAATTAATACCTTTCTCTGGCTCTTCTCTTGCAAACGTTCTTGATAGGTTTTGGGTTCTGGCACAAAGCTTTGATCAGAACTGTCAAGTGTGGTCTCCTGATGTTGTCGTTCTTCCATTTGTATATTTTGTACTCTAAGATCAGTATGACTAGTATTTAGATTTTTCCTAAGTATTTCCTGATTTACTTTATTTTTAATAGGACACCTCTTCTCCGTTTCGCTTTTTTTAGGTGGTTCTTGAGTTGTGGAATAACATAAAGTCTTTAAGGATTTTACTTGTAACTCTGACTTATTAAGCAGCCTTTTCAGGGTACTAATTTCCAGCAAAAGCTCTTCTATCTGCTGATCAGCCGTTTTCAGTACTTGATGGGCATCTTTGAGCTGCTTTTTTAGTTCTTCTACGGTTTCATCAAACGAATTTTTCTCCGGGCAACTACGGTTTGCGTAATTTATCGCAGGAGTAGGCTCAAGTTGCTCTTCGTCGTCATCATCCAAGGAGCTAAACGAGTTCTTCGTCGGTACATTTACTATAATTTTTTGTTGTTTCCTGGTAGTTACGTAGTCGTGAAATGAAGGATCCTGCTGAATGTGAGAGAGATCCGTATGTGACAAACCTGTACTGTTTTGTAGCTGTGATGATTTTTGTGTGTCGTTGTTATCTAAATCCTGTTGAGATTTTGGGGTCGAGGTTCCACTCAAGCTAGGTGTTATTTCCGGGGTACTTTTTGCTGCTACTAATATCGACGCTAATTTGGGTTGCTCATTAACTGACATACCAGGCTGCAGTATGTTAGATTTATTTATTTTTGGTCTTGCTCTGTCATAGCAATCACGGCATTTCCAACTGTCTTTCTTTTCCATGATTCGAAAAAAATGGAAAGCAACATTAGCGCAATCCAAGTCTAGTGTGTTTTTGCATTTGGTACATTTTAAAAAACTTTTGCCAGTTATTTTCTTCTTACATTTGAAGCATGATGGAGGAGCCATTGTGGAATATATATAGGTATTAAAATTAAAAAAATTAAAAACACAAAAAAGATTTTTTCTCTGGCTGGGGTTTGAACCGTCGTTTTATGATCACAAGACCGCCTCGCTACCGCTGCGCTATTTGCTCTGAATGATAGCTGGCGAAATCGTAGACTTATTCTCGGAAGCGCAAGCCGTGCGAAAGTTACTCGCTAAGTGGTTGACCTTGAGTACCGGTCGGACTCAGCCACACTTGCACACAGACACTTATGAATCAACTGTTTCTGACGCTTGATATAGTTATTTTACGTATGACCGTTATGCTAATTTTAAGATTCGCTTGCTTATTGACTATTTAATTACACAGTTTTTTTGCTAGTAGCATTAGAATAGTTTTTTTTGTTAATTTATTACTTTAAACATAGTTTTGTAGTATTTATTTGAGCAGTAAATGTTTCGGCATTACATATCACTAGAGCCACAATCTATTTGCAAAAATTTTCACTTCCACCATTGTATTGTTCCATTTTGCACTAATTAATTACGTAAAAACATTGCAATACTTGATAATTGAATTTAAAAATATTTTTAAATAGGTCTCGATGTTTACACGCTTGCGCCACTAGCGCCCTCGAATTGATAGATATATACTAATAGATAGATATATACCATCGCGGACTTTTTTGTAGACCTTTTCAAGTTGTACAATACTGTAGTACATTATTTTGATCTATCTCGTACGGTTCAGCCAGCGTTTGCAATGTAAGCGCAAAAAATGTGTTTATTTATAGAAACCTTTAAAATTATCAGTGTTTCTCTACTATATTATGCATGTTTTATACAAGTAAACCTTCCTCTTGAATCACTCTATCTACTAAAAGAAACCGCATCAAAATCCGTTGCGCAGTTTTAAAGATCTAAGCATACATAGGGACAGACAGCGAAAAGTGACTTTGTTTTATACTATGTACCTAGTGATAAAAAAACATAACCCTCCTGTTTTGGGGCAGTCGGGTAAAAAAGATCCGATTTCGGCCTGTGTTTTTTTTTTCGAAAATTTGATCATTTTTGTGGTCTGAGCATAACCTTGAGCTGACGCACGCTTTTGCATTTACAAGTAGAAGTTTTAGATCTTAGTCATGACTTATACCCGAAAATATTCATATTTTACGTACGCGTAAGGTCTACGTGACGCAGCCATTTTCGGATTTTTGCTTTACTGGAATATGTAATATTGGATATACGAGAAAAGGGTCGGTGATATGGAAACAGGATGTAGACGTGTGTAACGTAACAGCGGCTGTGGAAGACATTATTCTGGCTTCAGTCCAAAATAATAGGTGTACTTACCTACCAACAGTAGGTGCCAACTGTCTCGTTCCATAGTTTCATGACATAACTATCTGGTTACGATATGAAACTATGTACTTTGACAGCATTCATGGCATAGTATATACAAGGTGTAAGGGAGGGTGTCTCGAAAAATTAAAGGGCGTGCTCAGTCAATGAAACTGAACAACTTTCCCAAAAAAAGACTTTAAAAAACGTGAGAGAGACGGGAATCGCGAAAATCAAAGTAAAAAAGTAAAAAGTAGTTTGTTTTGTACAAAAATCAGACACTAATTAGTGCCTTAACTTTAAACTTTCAATGCTCTGTTAACAAATAGGTATACATACTGTTTAAATGTTTACTATCTACTCGGCTAGAGTAAAGGAACGACGGTTCATGGTTGAGGGTACTTATCACAATATTGAATCAGTGAGGGTTTCCGCTAAATACGACTCGGAGTAAAGTTTGCCAGTTTGTCAACTAGATAATTGCTGTAGAGATGGGATAAATATACTTTGTACTAGTATTTATGGGTTATTTCTTTATCTAATAATTTTAAAAACAATACAAACTTCCTGCAAGATAGTGCAAAGCTAGTTCAACAAACGTGGTCTAGTGATAAGAACGTAGGTTCTCGAGTGAAGTACTGGGTGCGATTTTTGGTAGGGACACTTTTCAAACGGAAATGTCTTTCCGATGTTTTCCAAGTTTGGTTAGGATATTGCTGGCTTGCACCTGATTGTTCGAAAAGTAAGATAATTTTGTGCTTTGGTCCTAGCTACTGTCAACGGAAGCTGCTGTGTAATACCCTGGGGGCTGATCCAGGGGATTTAAGTGGAACGAGTGGAAACACACTCCGGACACAACATACAATGAACGCGAATTTGAAATTGGAAGAAGCGTAGGCTTGCATCACCACGCGAATCTCGCTGTCGGGTGCGCGCGGAGGTGCAATGGTGGATTGCATTGCATGGGGTGCTGAGTGTTCTGTGACGCAAGCAGACTTTAATTAGCCATTTTTGTTTACATACACATGTGGAAGCTTGTTGTTGGCTTATAGCAATAAATATTAGGGCAGAAATTGTAAATATGGCTGTTAACATCCCAAATAAAAGAAAAAAAAAATGCAAGAAGCCTTCGGTGGCTCAACAACTCCGAAACCAGAGAGTTTGCGAGGTTGGTCGTCGATATTACAACCCATACTAACCAAAACTCTTCAAATCCAGAACTATTATATTTCAAGCTTTTCCTATGACAGCTATAGTTTAAACCCTATTTGAAGTTCGCGTTAAAGTATGAAGTTTAGACTTATATCAGATTAAAACTTCGAAACTTAGTAATTAATGTAACTTTCCAACTCCCGGATAAAAACATCTGGCTCCGTTCAACTCGTTTTATTTAATTTAACTTGTCTAAACAAAACTACTTGCGAAACGAGAGAAAAGTTTTTTTTTGAACTGTGGAGAGTTTCTTTGCGGTATTTATTAGATATTTGCTTTCTTTTTACTTTAAATTAGTGGTTGATTTTGGTTTGTAGTGATAATGTTAACTTTTTTTAAATGCTTTTTTTCATAAAAAATTATGAAAGTTTGTACGTTTCGATATTTGTTACTCTATTACGCCCTAACCTAACCACTGAACGGAATTTTCTCAAATTTGAGAAGGATGTATTAATAATTTCATTATTAAAGCTCAGAGACCCTTAACGTTAAAAAGCTGTAATTTGGAATCATTAATAACGCCAACAAAGTGATTAATAAAGTCTTAAAAAAACATCGTGTGATGTGGGGATGATCTATCTCATGGTGTGGGGTGTTGTTGGATGGGTCTACCTATACAGGGTGTGAGGAAAAGTACCGATTTCCTTTTGACCACATATTGTGTAAGTATAATAAAGTACATAAAACATCATCATCATCATCATAACCTCCCATGAAACTTCCATTACAGGACAGATAGCTCCCTCCAGAATTCCAGATTTCGCTGGAAAAATGTGGAGAGGAAGTACCATAGTCACCTCGTTTGTTAGCGTTACGTCTGGCACCGTGGACCGCGGTTGTTGGTGACCGCAGTAAATAAGATGTAAGATACAAAGGAGGATGCTGCTGTCCACCCTCCAGTTAACCCTTATTCGCTTCTTACGACACCTACGGGTATGTATGGGTAGGTACTATTCTTTGCCCGCACCACACGGGACCGGGCACCACACGGGACATAAAACATATTGATAATTTTATTAAATAAAAATAAAATACTTCATATGAAAAAATTAAAAACAAGTTTCCAACCCTATTCCTTCGTTGCGATTCTTAAATCGCAACGCGCACCCGTCGCCATTCACAAACGAATGCCATTGCCTAGCGTGCAACAGAGATAGGTGATAGAAAACTACGTAAGGACGACACTTGAGGCAAATACGCTTATCGGTGCGATAGTCTTGAGTCTGGTGAGGGTTGACACAATTAAATTTTAATATTAATTTTTAAAATCTTTTTTTTTATAATTAAGTATTTTATTTATCAAGCATGCTCAAAGCATGCTTTATTCTACTTGACAAGCCCGTTGGTGTGGTCGTTAGTGAGGCTGCCTTTCACGCCGTGGGCCGCGGGTTCGATCCCCGCCCAGAGCAAACATTTGTGTGATGAATACGAGTACAAGTGTTTGTTCTTTGTCTGGTTGTTATTTATCTATTTATGTATGCATGTCAGTCTCTGATACCCATAGTAAGGGCTTTGCCTAGTTTGGGATCAGATGAACTTGCGTGAAAAAAAAAACTTATAGAACATATGGTTAAAAGGAAATAGGTACTTTTGCTTAATTAATAATTAGAATCCGATTGCACAGTAATTTGGTGCGTGAGTTTTTTGAGTTAAGTCAAAGACAATATGTGTCAAGTGTTGAAACTTAGTTCAATCTATTCAATTTCAACTCCTATGTATTGAACAAAAATTCCAGTTCAGTTCCATAACTCACTTACATTGAAACTATGCGTATCAGAAGTTCAAGCAAACTTCATGGAACAATTGAAACAGAAAAGTCTTATTAGTTCAATAAACAAAATTGAGGTGTAAACGGAACTTCTCAGAATAGACGCATTACGGACCATCTTTTTTACTCTCTCTACATTTAGATTTCAATATTATCTCCCCAAAATAACTGGCAATAAACTTCATATCCCTTCGCCACGGCGAAACTTTTCATTAGCGAGCCGTAATCAGGCCAGCCCAGTATAACTACCTATACACTCGCTCTGCGTGTAATGGAGATATTCATTCACTTCTCTTTGTCAGCGCAAGTGCAAAGCTGAAGCGATCGAGATTCTTTTTTGGTTAGATTTTTTGATGACAAAAAACTTTTCATAAAGTCAAAATAGTTTTCGACTACCTAGGACCTAATTCTTGAATATCACTAGAGGATCACTAAAAAAAAACCGACCAAGTGCGAGTCGGACTCACGCCCTAAGGGTTCCGTACCTATCTACCATATGATATACTAAAAGCTTTTGCTCTTTGATTTTAGAAACTCCGTGACCATCCAACTTGACCCCTCTATTATAGAAAAGTTCTTGAAACGGGAGCTCACCTTAATTGGTTACTATTAGTTGTGAGAAAAATTGAAATATTTAATGATTTTAGACTTTTTCCTTTATTTGTACTGTGAGACCTAGCTTCCTGCCAAATTTCATAATTTTAGGTCAACGGGAAGTACCCTGTAGGTTTTGCTTTTTTGCATAAATGTATAGAGATGAGGACATAAAAAGCCATATCTTTTGATTGCGACGTTGTAAAAAAATTGAAATTCTCAGATCTTGTGTGGTTTATAGACCTTAACATTCGTTATCAATTTCAACCTGATACCTCTTCTCGTTCGTGAGAAAAAGGGCCTTGACAGACAGACAGACAGACAGACGGACAACAAAGTGATCCTATAAGGGTTCCGTTTTTTTTATTTTGAGGTACGGAACCCTAAAAAGTGAAGATGTAGCGTAGTGTTTGATCAAAATTTTAAGAGCTGAAAGTGTTTTCGGTAAAACACACCCTTACAAAACAATTCGGTGAAAAATTTTTCGGTAAAATGCATTTTTGGTAAAAAAAACATTTTACATGAACAAAAAGTGAAAGACTGGAGAGGAGTGGATTCGGTGTTTTGTGGTCTTTCTAAAGTAAAAAAATCACTTGAAAGTCATTCGGTGATCAAAATCATCCACTGAAAGTAAAAAGTACAACCCCCATACTAGAAATCGTGACCGGGAAAGCAAAAAACTCATTGAAAGGAGGTGCTTTTAAATAAAACCACTTTTTTGGTTATTGCCGGTAGGCACGATTTTTTAGCGTACACTCTACGGAGTATACGCAAAAAAATCGTTCTTAAACATAAGTTTGATACAAAGAAATGCTAATGTTGAAATTTTGTATCATTTTAGCAGAATACTCGATACACCGTTATAACTTCGTTGATTATTTGTAAGCACCATATAGTTTTATACTTTATCGGGTTATGATTTCTATAAGGGGTTGGGCACATGCATAAAACCATACACAACTCACGCCTCTTTCGCGTCAGGGTAGTCTCCTGTTAAGATCCTCTACTTTCAGCAACCCTTTCATACACGCGCGTCGGTTTGGCGTACTTTTAACCTAGCCTTTATAAAACATCCTGAAAGTGGTCTTGGAACGTTCGCCGAGGTCTTGAAACATTCGCCGAGGATGGTCAGTTCTTATACAGTGCTAAACTGAAATAGTAGTATTGAAGTATTTTTATTATAATTCGTCCATGGTGATAATCAAAAATCGGGTCCTAAACCATGATTTATTTACAAATATTTTATTCGCTTTAGTTAAGATTGTATTCACGTGATACCAAAGATACTGTTAATGAACCACACTCACCGGCAGAAATAACCAGCCGGTCTATTTTCTGTCGTACATTTTCATACAAGTAAGGGATCAAATGAAGCGTCAATATATTTCCTAAACGAAATAAATATCCGTGAATAAACAGTGAGATAATTAAATAAGGTGTCTGACTACTGATTCTTGAAGATTAGACCTGTGCACGGTATCCAGGAAATTCCGTGCATCGTTCAGAAAAAAATATACGACATTTTGTCAGAAATCTCTTATATTTAGCGAATTAAAATGTTTTAAGAGTCACACGGGTTTTATTGAACATTTTAGATATACCTAATCTTTGACAATATTAAGGTTCTTATCTAAAGACCTCATCAATCAGATTTGTATTTTTATTCAATTTAGGTAAGATATTGACGCTCCGTTTGCCCCCATATTTGTATGAAAATATATGAAAGAAAACAGACCGGCCGGTTATTTCTGCCGGTGAGTGTATATCTTACAGCATTTTTTAGCTTTCTTGTCTTTCGAGCTAAAATAACGTTAATTACTGGCTGTCACTGCTTTAACGAGTAGGCGAGAAGCGGAAGTTTCAAACCAATCTTTTTTAATCAAGCAGCCGCAAGCTTCTGACCAAGACTTAGGGCGGCCACATACAGTCGGAATTCCGAAACGGAATTTCGAAACGGAATATCGATTCGGGTTTCCGAACGCAGTAAACCCATACAAATCTATGGACCTATCACATACATCAGTAGTTTTCCGTTCGGAATTTTCTCCGTTTCGAAATTCCGAATGGTGGCCTGTGCGTCCGGAATTCCGTACGGAATAATGCCGTTCCGAACGCAACTCTTCCATAGAATATGTATGAGTCGCAACATACATTCGAAAATTTCGATAATTCCGAACAGAACGCCTTCAGAACAGTCAGTGTGCGTCGAACGCACAAAGCGAGTAGGTGTTTGTTTTGTTGTTAACTCATGTGCACGTCTAATTACGCGCGCGATGTCCCATATCGAACACTTATATTTAGGCTGTGGAAGGTTACCCATGCCTATGGGACACAAACCACGAAGATTACCACAACAGAGACCAGAGCAATCAAAATTAGAAAATCGCCGTCCATAGTCGCTGACGTCTGAACTCAATGGCTGGCGCCTCACAACTAAGCCTTGTTATTCCGAACGGAATTAAACGTATGTGTGTGTGTTGTTTATACGGAATTCCGAATCGAAATTCCGTTTCGGAATTCCGACTGTATGTGGCCGCCCTTAGGGTGAATTTCCACCAGTATCGTGCGATAGAGCTTTGATGTGAACTGGAAAATTCCAGCCAATAGGATTGCTCTATTGTCAAGCAAAGACAATGACGCAAGTCTATTGGTTGGAATTTTCCAAGCTCACAGATTAGCTCCCTCGTAAAGCACTGGCGAAAATTCAACTCAAGGGACTGATAAGAACTGAATTACCTCCCTTTCTATCGAAGGGCAGAATGCGCGTGCTAGAACGGAGCGGATTCGCGCTGTTTTACGTTTTTCGCTCATTTTTGCATTTTTCTCAAAATCTGTACCCATATTATTAATTATAAAATAGCTATATTATTATGAAAAGTAATATATTTAATAATGTGTAAAAGCTTTGGCATCATTGATTAATGGATACTTAAGAAAAACGGTTTAAAAGCAAAAAGCAGAGTTAACTTTGGATTTTTTTATGGCGTACAAAATATATTTAATCGTGTTTCTGAATAGGCCATATTATTGTAAAGATGCTTACTTATCACATTTTTCTTTTCACGGCCATATATTCATCGCTTTTCGTTAAAAACCTGCTCAAGTGAAGCGTATTTAGCTCTTATCAGTTACCACAGTGCAGATAGGACAACAATACCCATTGACCGTCTTATTTATCGTTTTTATGAAATTATTTCCAGTGATGCAAAATTATTTGAATGGCTTCAGGGTCAACTGAACCCACAGCCCACTCAGCCCGCGGCTCAGTTGACCACTTCGCACACATTCGTTACTGTCTTCATAAAAGGTCCTGTCAATGAAAGGAGATCACGTAACGTACCGTGAAATCGCTTTAAGACGCCTCTTGATCCAAACAGTAATCCTATGGTATTCGCTAGAGCGGCAACGGCTTACGCTCGACATCTCGCTACGGTGACGATCGTAATTAAATCCCTTGCTGAGATAAGGGACTGTATGCTTGTATTGTACTATGTTAGCTAGAAAATTACGAACTATGATTGTTTATAATCTGAAAACTATGATAGCGAATCTAATTGACCTGTTGGAGTATTGTTAGTGACCCAACCATCCACGCTGAAGGTCGCGGGTACTCGTACAATCCCGCTCACGGTAAATGTAAAAATGAAAAATATGAACATGTGTATGGGTGTCTGGGTGATCTAGGATCTAGACGACGTGCCATTTCACGACAGCGAACCTCATGAAATGTATGGAATGACATCTGACAATATGTCATCCCATACATTAAATTTAACACCGTTTTCTATACCCCTTGGTATGTATTTCAACATTCTCTGACACCCAGAATTTGCTTGGTTAGGAATTGCTAGACAGTTTTAATTCTTTGAAAATGATTTTATTTATTATATCCTGCCTGTGGTTGTGAAATTGTGCGATTTTCTACTTTTTAGTTCTTTTTTGGGATGAGATGACTTTGTGTTAAGTGTCCCTTATACATATAATAAAATTATTTTTAATATTTTCAGAAATATGATTTACTTCGCAACGTTAGTACAAGCCCACAATCCTTTGCTTTTAACCCCTGTACAACGTCTTAATAAACTTTTCTCCTTAAAAAATAAGAAACTCTTAAAACAAAAACAATACCCACAAAATGGTTACAAAATACCTTTCCACTAACATAATAAATTACCCTTTCAACGGCATAGAAACAAAAGCACTTAATCCAAGGAAGGAAAGGTTTCAGCTACTTTGCTCTGAGCTGTACGAAATTTGTAAGTAAAAGTAACTCAATTAAGGCGTTGGGGAAAATGGAAGCTTACGTTCTTTTCATGGTATTGTACAGACCAATGGAGTTGAGCGTAGCAGTATAGATCATTTTAAGGCCACTGTAAAAAAAATAGGCGAAATTTTCGTAGATCAAAGCGCCATAATCGTAGAGCGTGAATTTTCATGGTTTTGCTCATAAAACCCGTGATTCTATTTCTATTCTTTCTTGGTTCTATTAAAACAAGCAACTTACCCAAAGAAACAAATTTTTTACTTGAAAGAAATTATTCGCCTTCCCATACAGAATGAGTCGATCACGTGACCACTTTACTAAGCGGTGACGCAATTTTTTTTTTCTTCGCTAAAGTTGCAATTTTGTTATCATGAGTAGAATTACTGGGCTTCGGGAGCAAAACCAATGAAAATTCACGCTGCATATTCATGAGGCATTAAGCAATAGTAAGGTAGGTATAGAAAATTGGTCTCGTTTAAAACTGCCAGTAGAATACGTTTCTACTGTCATTTTCATTGATCTAAGACTTTTGGCCACAGGCAGTGGCTCTGTACTGATAGCGACCCGCTGCGATTGGAATTCAAGTTGCTACGAAGGGTCCATCTTTATGACGTGCACTGTAGCTTCAAAAATATTTTTACATGGATTTCCCGACAGGAACAAGGCGTGATATTATGTAAAAAAAAAGAATTTAAATTTAAATCTGTTTATTTCATTAGTCAGACGCTTAATCTTAACTAAGATTATGTGCGCCAGACGGGTCGCACCGCAAGGAGTACATTTAAATAATATTAATAAAAATAACAAAAAAATTACATGGTTAGAATTAATTAACAAAGAATTATTTTTTTTAAGTGATAAATGCTGAGTTACATGGGATCGGCTGTGAATCAGCGCTGTCCTGCTCCTCGTCTTTTACCTATTAGATGTCGTTTTAGGATACATTTTACTTGTTTTGGTTTTTGGACAATAATTTTGTTCACCAAATCCTTAGGCAAATTCAAACCAGGTCTTGTTTTTATACTTAGGTTGCCTATTTTATTATGGTATGTATGTATGTATGTTTATTCATTACCTCGAGCATCACACGAGTACGCGAGTAAGCAAACTTTTCAGAATTTGTTTTCTCTGTTTGGTCTGTACACGAATAAAGGGTAGTAAAAGAAATTACTGCGGTCTCACACTATTTTATAAAGTAGCTGCAAAATGTTCTCGGTATCAGGTAAGATAAAGGAACTGAGAAAATTAAGAAAAAGATTGAATAAAGAGATTAATTAAAAAGATGGGCGAATTAAATATATCAACATAACAATAAACCTAGAAATAGGTAAAGTTATAATCATAAACTTATTTATTTATATATTCTTTATTGCACACATATTTAAAATAAAATAGCAAAATTAAACGACATAGACAAGGGCGGACTTATCTCTAAAAGAGATTTCTTCCAGCCAACCTAAGGCAGTGAGAAAGTGAATAGCAGGGGGACACAATAGTGCAGAAAGCACAAACACAAGCACACAAGCAAGCACTATTGTGCTTATTCTTCTTAGCAAAACATTCTTGTATACAACGTGAAACTTTAAGTTTTTCAAGACTGGCAGAATCATTGCAATGATTAAGAAATACATACATACATAATATCACGCCTTGTTCCCGATGTTGGTTAAGAAATTCTTTGCAAAAATTAACTGACCGTACAGCAATGTGGTTTAGTACCTAGCGATTGGTGTAATACGCAAAGAAACACGATAATTTTTTTTACGTTCCTATCCTAACAAATTTTATATTATTAGGCTAGAGATAAATAAAAATACGGTTTTGTGACGTTTTTCTGCAGATATTTTAAATGCTAGGTGGGAAATATATTCCCACCTGTATTACATACGGAATCGAATTTACAGAATCGAATTTTCTGTGTGTAATCAAAATTACAATAAAAAATACAACTACAAATTGAAGTTTGATTATAAATTATAAAAAAAAAAATCAGATTGTGCAATTTAAAAAATAAAATTTACCTATTGACTAACTACTTGAATTCGTCTTACATGCATTTTGGCACGTTTGGCATAATAACACCCCCATTTTTTTTCCCACAAGAATTCAGTTCCCACATCGCCTCATCATCTTCATCATCATATCAGCCGAAAGACGTCGGCCACTGCTGGACATAGGCCTCCCCTAAAGATCTCCATGACGACCGGTCCTGTCGCATATACAGTCGCATCGTGTCTAGTGTATGTCGTATATAGTCGCATCCAGCAGCTTCCCGCGACCTTGACCAGATCGTCGCCACATCGCCTTAGTTTAGAGAAATATTTTACTTTTGTACATTACAAATTACGACTACGAGTAGCCAAGAATTATATTTATGCTGTTCTTTCTGAAAAGGAAAATGGTAACTAGGATGTTCTCCTTATGGTAAGTTTTGTGAAAAACCCGTGTAGGTAGATAATCATAACTAGAAATACAGATATTTTGTAAAAGCCCAGGGCTACGTCCGTTGATTTCCAATTTAGTTCTGAGTGCCTTTTGGTCGTTGGTCTGCAGAGCGGGTTTTCCATTAGAGTGATGCATATTTTCTTTTCAAATACCAGTTTTTCAAACGAAATATTTCTTTTTCAATGAGGTTTTTGCTCTTGTTGAGTTTGTTTTCGGGTTGGCCATGTATAAAAACAAGTTTCTAATGTAGATTTAAAGAGGATGTTGTTTGGAAAATACATTATTATTATGTTATTATGTACAGGATGTAAGGTTCAGGTTAGCAAATACTGAAAGGGCATGATCAGTCAACGTAAGTGAACAACTTGCAAAATAAAACTTTCAGGAAATGAAAAATAATCGGCTTCTCCATACAAATTTTCAAACTTGATATGACAGTTAGTACGGAGAGGCCGATGTTTTATTGTATTTCCTGAAAATTGTTCAGTTACGTTGACTGATTATGCTCTTTCAGTACTTGCCAGCCTGTTTATTATAGACTTTATTTTAGACTCTTCTGTAGAAACGTAAATTTACGGGAGATTATAATAATTTTATGTCTCAGAGTCAGACAAAAATAAAGAAAGAAGGGGAAAAACCTAAAAAAAACCCTCATCACTTGAATTTGCCATGCAAATGATGTTTATACGAGAGCGTGCCGTCGCAAAGAATTATGAAAATTGAGCGAAATGAAGTGATAACTTGATTCAGTGGCAAAAATCACGTCTACGGAATTTTGTGGAAAGTTATTCTGTATATATTATAACGGCAAACTCACATTTCACGTTTGAATCTGAAATCCCAAATTGGACCCATTTGGTAACTTGAAAACTTTAATGTTCTGACTTCTTAGTCGGTAACTCACACGTCTACTATTCGGCAAAGGTACAGATGAAATAATAGTCAGTACAAACGGCACGTAGTTAACTTCAGGGTAAACTTCACCTCGTACAACTACGCATTCTTTGGTATGTCCTTTTACTAATCTATCGCAGAGATTTTTCATAGATGAGCGAAAAATGAGTTTAAAATGAGTCACGAGATGAAATTGTATATCCATGAGGATAAAAGTGAGGAAAACGGATGATAATAAAATCAGCCAAGTGCGAGTCAGACTCGCAGACCGAGGGTTTCGTACAAAGTAAAAATACCGTGTTAGTTACAGACGCGCAGTCACACAGAAGAGTATTAAATTCGCGCAAGTCCGACACGCTGTTGACCAGATTTTATTATGTTTTTTATTTTATAGCTTATGCACTATGAAATAGTAATTTTCACGCTTGTAAGTTTTCCCATTCTACGATAGAGCTAAAACCAAAATCGAACAAAATCGCCTAAAACACGTTTTTAGTAGGGAAATCCCTCCTTATTGACATTTCTTTGTTTTTAATTGTTTGTTGTAGCAGCAACAGAAAATAATCTGTGAAAATTTCAACTGTCTACCTATTACGGTTCATGAGATATCTAAAGTAGTACTTATCTAGTCCCTGTGAGATACAGCCCACTGACAGGCAGACAGACAGTCAGACAGGTGAGATACAGCCCGCTAACAGGCAGATATATCGGAGGCATATTAATAGGGTCCCGTTTTTCAACCCTTGGGTACGGAACCCTAAAAAACCAAACATAAAAACGTGCAAGTGCTTTGATCATTCATTTGCGAAATTTAAAAAAGTTTGGAGTGAGAAAATTTATTTCTCATATATTTTGTGCGATGTTTTATGATATTATTACAAACCTTGAATCAGTTTTTCTTAGAGTTCAGCTGCACTGAGCACTATATCGTGAAGGTATTGTGGGAAAATGGCTATACCGTTTAATTTAAATTTATTTGTTTACTATTCATTGTTGAATCGAAAATAATTTCGCAAACGCTTCATTAATTTATAACATTAAGTTTCTGTTGATTAATACGACGAAGTCAGCGAACTACGATAGTTGAATAGAGTACCTTTTTTATGCATGTAGAACAGATATTGTGTTAAGTAAAAAGAACGTAATATTTACTTAAAAGTAACGTTCATAGCCACTATAAACATGTAGAAGAGGAGCTTTTTTTAGCAAGCACTATAGATATTGTGGGGTAAAAAATACCTAACATTTACCTAATAGTAAAATCCGTATCTTCTGGACTCGTAACGAAAGACTTTTTCTCAAATCTTTTCTAGTCTTAAAGCAAAAAATAAAATAAAATGAAAGTGACTTGTTATTTGAGAACAATGTGAATGGGTAGTCATGGGGGCCAAAAATTATTATTAGACTTACGTTTTGGAGGTGGTAGGGCTTTTGTGCAAAGTCCGTCTGGGGAAGTACCACCCTCTTGCTTTTTTCTGCCGTGAAGCAGCAGTGTTTGCACTGCTATGTTTCGGTTTGAAGGGCAAGGGAGCCAGGGAAATTACTGGCACATGAGACATACCATCTTAGTTCTCAGGGCGGGTAACGCGCTTTGCTGTCTTATTAGTGTCAAATTATTTCACTAATAAGACAGTGGTTGTCATGGGCGATGGTGACCACTTACCATCAGGTGGCCCACCTGCTCGTTTAGCCACATGTGACATAAAAAAAATTCCCGGACACTACATAATTATAACGATGACAGAAGGGTACATGCCTGCACGTAGTACATCCAACAGCACGTCAGTAGAAACATTATGGACTTTATGGCATGGTAATAGAGTTGCAAATGTTTTCACTGACGTGTGGTTTACTGTACAACAACTCGGCTGCAAGCCACGCGTATCTGTGAGGGCGGAGAGTCCGTTCTGTACGATTAGTAGGTACAGTCAAGATCACATCAAGCTTTACACACTGGACTTTGTACGGTTCTTATTTCAATAGACGTACGGGCTTGAGTCACAAGTGTTAAGCTTGATCTGTCGTCGACTGTACTATTACTTTATTCTGTGCCTTCACCAAACAACAGTGCAAACACTGAATAAATACCATAATTTTGTTGTCTAGGTATACGCCACAATTTATTAATATCGCGGTTCTGTGGTCACTGTTGTCGCATTTGACTTAATTAATGAGTCCCAAGGGTCGTATAAGTAAAGAGCTTTTGTTAATTCATTACGATGCGTATTTTTAGAGGTTTTTGAGAAAATACAGGATCTATCAAATTAAAAGTCAAAGATTTAGATTTTGCTGTAAGTACTACCAATTTATACTAGTTGTTACTGTACCTTACTTCTCATACTAACATGTTTTCCCAAGGAATGCTGATCCATTGTTTGCTTATTTTAACCCCGTTCCTTTCAAAAAGTTGGTCAGTTTTTGTGTATTTATTTATTTAATATTTGGGTGATTTTTAACGAAATACGAGTCCTGTTTTGTTTTTGTTTTTTTTTGTTTTGTTTTTTTTTTATTTGGTTAGAAGTCAGGTAATAAAATAAACACTGTACGCACGGCAGCAAGCAGGTAGAAACAAAACCAGTATAAGCTGAACCAGCGCTACGCTACAAACGTCCGAAACTAGGGACCCACTCAAGGTCAAAGTGTTTCCACCGATGAGTGGCCGTGTACTATGGGCATCATAAAATGATATATACACTTAAATAGAACCACGACTTACAGCGCAGAAGTCAGAAAACTACCAACCTCAGCAACAGGTTTGTCAAAGATATAATTCGGCATACATTGCTCGTTGAATTAAGGATATTGCAATTAACATAGCCAAGCCTTCCAGCAATGTATGCCGATTAGTCTTTGAATTCAGCTAGGTGGAGGCGACGAAGGGCTTTGAATAGCAGAGCCACTTTTGTACGCCCCAATTTGCCCCAGGTGCGGGCGCCCCAGGTCGCGGGTGGTCAGGATGGGAAACCTATGATCACCCCGTTCAAGCGGCCAGCGGAAGTTAGTAACACAATGTGACCTTGTGTTGCTACTGCCTCGCAGTAAGGAAGGATAAATAATAAACAATGGAGGAAGGGCACGAGCATCGCGCGAGAGTAGCACTGGTCGCGTTCCCAAGGAGATCCCGAGCTACCCGTCATGCGCTGAGGTTGTTCACCGGGGGGTTTTATTCAGTGGAGTCTGACATAACCCGGTCGCTTCCCCAGCGACCGGGTATCCATAATGGATTTCCCGCCGAAAAAAAAAGGTGTGATCGTGGGTTTATAGACCAAAAACATATCTTTTTTGCAGACAAAAGTGAGTCGCCATTCTTCAGAAATATTCCGCTTCAAAAACAAACACAAATTTCTCTTTCATCAAACAAAAACAACTTTCCGAAATCCCATTTAAGTTACAATCTCACGGTTAAGATTAAATTGATCAGTAAAGTTCACAGAATCTTGTTTACGACACGAATTTCTTCTTGTAAAACAATTTATAAAGCCGCACAAACAGCTAAAACTTTCACAAGAAGCACTCATTTACTTTAATCCAAAGTATATTAAGTTTTATTAACAAATTCCAAGTATGGTTTAATTAAATTCGAGTGGAGAACAGAAGCCAGATAAAAAAGAATGATTGGAAAGGACTTGATTTTTCTAAAGTAGTTTTTATTTCTTTATAACATTTCCTTAATTATAGCTTAGATTGGAGCCTCCATTTAAACGGAAATAGCCTGTGTTTGGAGGCACCGCTCTTTCTTAAGTAACGCCGCAACCGTAGACTGCATACAGCTCACCCAGCCACGTTTCATTATCGTGTTTAGATAAGTATACGTT
This sequence comes from Athrips mouffetella, assembly GCA_947532105.1. Classification (NCBI taxonomy): domain Eukaryota; kingdom Metazoa; phylum Arthropoda; class Insecta; order Lepidoptera; family Gelechiidae; genus Athrips; species Athrips mouffetella. The sequence goes on from OX383977.1 coordinate 16,382,768, forward strand.
CAAGAATGTGTTATCCCGTGTTAAGGTTTATAAACTAGGTTTAACATCCATCAAGCTCGTTGTTATAAGCATAATCATGTATTAAAAGTATTAAATATATATTTTACGGTTGTAATATCGGTTTTCATTCCGGGTAGCGAGTGCTGAACGGCAAATCCGAGGGCCTTAAAACACCCGAGTTAGGAATTGAACTTTCTTTTGAGTGATGCATAGTGCTTTATACTTCACCTGAGAGAAAAAACTACATTAATTGAAAACACAATTAAAGATACAGAACTTCATTCTTTCCTATTAATGTTTTTATTAATATGGCGTTCATATTTCCTCCTGTATCATTTCGCGAACATAGACCTAAAAACTTACCATATGATTTTTTTTAAAAGCACATTAACGATGGCCAACGCACGTTAACAATAGATTTTAATACAACATTTCATCCCTCATAATTTGTACAATAGCAATGACGTACATTCTTCCCCATTTTTAAGGGGCTCAACTTCTATTGATTTTTCAACACCTTTGCAGCCCTACCACTCCCACTCCCACCAACTCACAGCTGGTATAGGCGCCTGATTCTATGAATGATACGAGTGTTTACTAACTAGAGTTTCACTGTCATCACGATCCGTGACCAACTCTTCATCTGGTATGGTGATAAGGTGATAATAATATGATAAGGTGAAGTATGAAGAAAATTAACGCCCCTTTATCTGCCTCGACGTTATGTTACTATCGCAAAAACTAAGAAGTAATCGGGGGGCACGGCAGTGCCCCCGCAAGTCGAGCAAAAAAAAAGAAAACGGGGTGCGGCCGTACCATCCTTTTCTCGAAGCAATTCAGGCCATTTTCGACACCCCTGTAACTTCATTGTGGATAAAACTAGAAGCCTGTTTTTTAGTAACCAAACAGGCATGGTATAAACACGGTATATTTCAAATTTCATTCAATTTGAACCAGTAGTTTAAGAATTATAGCAAGTCACAGTTACTCAATTTTGTCACTGACTGACTGACCGATCATCAAAACTCTAAGGCATTTCTAGCAGACATAGAAACTTTAAATTTAGAACGGAATTATTGTTTACTGTATAAATCAAGGAAAAACAAAAATATTTTAAAATTTTGGTGTAATTTTCTAGTTTTACCATCTACATAAATAACTTTGTACTCGTATTCCCATATAAACATATAGGATTACAAAGTTACACTTGCAGTGAATGAAGCAGTGTACCTCATTGTGGATAAAACTAGAAGCCTGTTTTTTTAGTAACCAAACAGGCATGGTATAAACACGGTATATTTCAAATTTCATTTAATTTAAACTAGTAGTTTAAGAATTATAGCAAGTCAAAGTTACTCAATTTTGTCACTGACTGACTGACCGATCATCAAAACTCTAAGGCACTTCTAGGAGACATAGAAGCTTCAAATTTAGAACGGAATTTTAATATTGATATGGTCACTATAAGATGTTGTTAGATTAGCTAATTATGTAATAAATTAAAACAAAACGACCCATAAGTAGGGACTAAATAAATTAAGCGACTTGGTATTACATGGATCTCACAACTTTTTACGGTAGAAGAACTGAGTTGCGTGGGAGGATTGGTTTTTTTTTATGGCTTCCATATTCGCGATCCTATCAAAATACTATGCATCTTCGAACGTCTTTACTACTCATAAATACATTACTTTCTTAGTGGCACTTCCTTTAAATATATTCTTATTTCTAAACTGTAGCCAGCAGTTAACGCAAGAAATTAATTGCTCCAAAAGTTTAATTTTGCTCACTTGAAGATTGAGGGCGGCTATTTCAGTCCTGATCATTCTGAGATCTTTAATTGTATAAAGAAGACATTCAGGAGTATATTTGAAATTGATTCGACAAACTCAATATAGTTTATTCATTGTTGGATATTAAAATCTCTTAATTACGTCAGCTAATCTCTTAAAACTACATTGCTTCACAAACAAATTGTCGCCATGATGAGAAAAAAAACCGGCCAAGTGCGAGTCGGACTCGCGCACCGAGGGTTCCGTACCACCACATAATCATAATTGTATTAGTTGAAATTTCAGTAACTTAATATGCTAGATTTTTTGAGTCCGACACGCGCTTGACCAAATTTTATTATTTGTTGTTATTTTATAGCTTATGCACTATAAACATACCAATTTTCAAGTTTGTAAGTGTTCCCGTTTTTAAAAATAGAACTAAAACGAAAATCGCCTCAACGACCATCCTACTTGACCCCTCTCTAATATGAATGTTCTTGAAACGGGAGCTCACCACAATTGGTTACCATTAGTTGTGAGAAAAGTTGTAATATTAAGTTGTAATATATAGTAAAGTTGTAAATTCTGTATTTTTTTTCTAAGTTTATTTAATTGTGTGTAAATTGTCTAGATATAAGTTAATTTCCAACACAAATGTATTTGTTCAGGAATAAATGAATATGAATATGAATATATTTAATGATTTCAGACTTTTCCCATTATTTACCCGAAAAAAGTAATAACTCTGCGTCAAAACTAATGTCGATCTCGGATGACGTTCAGGAGTCCGTCAACCAATCCAACCAGTACTTTGCAAATGTGGGCGAAAAATTGGCAAACCATCTTCTAAACGATATGAATTCTACACAAGAACATATAATAAACGACATTAATCTAGGAACTCCGGTGCCACATTCTTTCTTCATGCAACCGACTGATGTTTTTGTAGTCAGTTCAGTAATTGCTGCACTGAAACGGATTTCTGCTGCTGGCTTTGATGGTATCGGTACAGCAGTAGTCAAGGCAATAAAAGATGCAATTGTATTTCCACTAACACACATTATCAACCTAAGCTTATCTACTGGAACATTTCCGCATGATTGGAAGCTAGCTCTAGTAACGCCTATACATAAAAGTGGCGATAAAAAATGTCCAGAAAACTATAGGCCAATCTCACTGCTTGGAGTGTTCTCTAAGATTCTTGAGAAGATAGTTAACAAGCGTTTGACTGGATATCTAGAGTCGTATGGATTACTCTCTGCAGACCAGTACGGCTTCAGGCAGGGAAAATCCACAGAAGCTGCGGTCATGAAACTGGTTAACACAGTGTCGCGAAACTTGGATGAGGGGCGCAAAGTTGTTGGGGTTTTTCTTGATTTGGCTAAGGCGTTCGACTCTGTTTCAATACCGATCCTACTGAAAAAGCTAGAGCATCTTGGAATACAGGGTCTGCCGCTTGAGTGGTTTAGGAGCTACCTTACAGAAAGGCGTCAATGTCTAAAACTTGGTGAACATATCAGTGGTCAGTTGCCTATAAATTTTGGAGTTCCTCAAGGCAGTGTTTTAGGCCCTACCCTTTTCATTGTCTACGTAAATGATATTCACTCTATAACACCTAAGGACGCCACAACCATCTGTTATGCAGACGATACAGCTATCCTCTTTCATGCGGTCTCCTGGAAAACTGCTTACGAAAAAGCTGAACAAGGTATAACTCGAATAAAATCGTGGCTTAACAGTAACCTTTTGACGTTGAACGCTTCCAAAACTAAATTTGTCAGCTTCCATAAAACTTGTGCTTCCCGCCCAGATATACAAACACCGATAAAGGTACATTCATCGTGCAATTCTCTTCAATGTGCTTGTCCAACTATTGATAGAGTCTGCTCGATAAAATATCTAGGTGTAACTATAGATGAGCATCTAACATTTGAGGCTCATATTAACACTACAGCTCTAAGAGTTAGGAAGCTTATGCACGTGATGAAATCGTTACGGAGCGCCGCTGATAATCAAGTCTTGCGGCTTGTTTATACAGCTCTGGTAGAATCCATTCTCAGCTACTGTATTGCAGCGTGGGGTAGAGCTGCGGCCTCTTATATGTTGATCTTGGAGCGAGCTCAAAGAGCAGTGCTAAAAGTCATGTATGGTAGACCGCTTCGACACCCCACGGTCGAGCTTTACCAGGAGGCACAAGTCCTGGGTGTCTACTCTCAAAGTCCGATATATCGAAACGATACTATTCGAAACATGCAAATTCAAAACTTCGTTCCTTGACAATAGAGTAGAATATTGGTTGGATGCTAACTACTGGCAGTTTGAAAATTCATCCAACCAATATTCTACTCTATTGTCAAGGGACGAAGTTTTGCATTTGCATGTTTCGAATGGTATCGTTTCGATATATCGGACTTTGAGAGTAGACACCCAGAATGTCCGTCAACTGTACATGACAAAATTAGTGGAATACACCCATCGTAGTGTCTTAAACTCTATTCAATACTCTATGATGCTAAAACAAAGAGTTTTTAAACTTGGGTCGGTCTCTGTTAGATCTCGTTTTGCCCAACGCTTCTTTGAGTTCATGTCTGTTTTTGTTTATAATAAAGTTGCAAAACTATGCGAGGTTAAACATTGCACAGTCCCACAAGCAAAGAAGCTGGTAACCAAATATTTATTGACCCTTTCATTCTCCCAAACAGAAAATATTATCAAGCCGCTGATCTAATCCCGTAGTGCCAGTATTTCGCTAACACACACACACACATCACACTTATACTCACTCACTCACTCACACACATGTCATCTCATAGTCTTTTTTGGTATTATTATTCTCTTTCTCTTTTTCTGTATTTTTATGCAATATAAATTATGTAATACTACAATATCTGGAGCATCTAGGCTATTAAATTGTAAACTGTCTTTTTCGTTAAAGTTTGTTAAAGGCTGCCCACGATACAGGCTTGACCTAGTGTGGGAGTCAATGTTTTGCCTTATGGAAAGTTACCAATCTCATTGTTTTATTTTTAGATGCTCTAGATTGTAACTTTATTTGATTAATAAACTATTTGTATTTTTGTATTTGTATTTGTACTGTGAGACCTAGCTTCATGCCAAATTTCATAATTTTAGGTCAACGGAAGGTACCCTGTAGGTTTTGCTTTTTTGCATAAATGTATAGAGATGAGGACATAAAATACCATATCTTTTGATTGCGTCGTTGTAAAAAATTGAAATTTTCAGATCTTGTGTGGTTCATAGATTTTAATATATGGTATTAATTTCAACCTGATACCTTTACCCGTTCGTGAGATAAAGGGTCTTGACAGACAGACAGACAGACAGACAGACAGACGGACAACAAAGTGATCCTATAAGTGTTCCGTTTTTTTCGTTTGAGGTACGGAACCCTAAAAAGAAGCGACAATAAAAACCCACGCGCTCTTTTAAATACATTTGAATGTACAGACAAGTTTACTAATATCTATAATAACGTAACCTCTCGGGTAAAGGTTCCACCCATGTAACTAAACAACTTTTGATCTACGACTTTAAATTTTATAATTTTCATACTAGTTCCATTAATATTTGAGATTATTAATTTATTATGAGCACTACCGGTTTTTAGGGTTCCGAACCGAATGGTAAAAACGGAACCCTTGATGCGACTTCCTCCATCTATCTGTCTGTCACACCTGTTTATATCAGCAACTACTTATGCTATGGACTCGAAATTTGGAATATTTTTAAAATACTGCAAACAAAATACTACCAACTTTAATGCAAACAAAAGAATTAAAACAATATTTTATATATTTTTTTGCCCAATTCATATTTTCGTTACTAGGTAAAGTGGGGTATCATATGAAAGAGCTTTACTTGTATATTCTAAAAATAGGTTCTAGTATTTTTTGAAAGCTCTTAGTTTTAAAGTTATGATGAAAAATGTCTGGAAAAATACTCGTCTTCCCTTATCTCCGAAGTGTACTACACGAAAACTCTGCATAAATTATAATCGGGTATAAGTTTAAGTTAGTATAGGTTTAAATATATATTAATATAACGATCTGTCTATATAGCTCATTTATTTAGAAAGTTGTTCTGCGGTCCTAAAAATGTTTTTTATTGTTATGTAAAGGCGCGAGAGTTTGACACTTCGCACTTGACTGGTTGTTTTTATTTAATTTTCCTTACAAAATGAAAATCTGATTCCGGAAATTGGTAAGAAGACTTGTTTTTTATATTTCCGTAAATAGTATGCAGCAACACGTTGGTGTAACTTCCATCCGGAAGGTCTTTTGTTCGTATAATCATACGTTGTAATAGGACTAATAGGTTAGGTATTAGAACTATAGAACATCCGGGCTACTTCGACAGCGATGGCCATCTTATTAGTACCGTCGTCCGGGATAGTTCGAAAACCATTTAGCACAATTATGAAGAAAGAGCAACTTCCATCCAAAATAATAACTTATTTTTTGCTAAGAATACCAAAAAAAACATTAACAATATTTATTTATTTTTTGCGAAATTAATTTAAATATTCATATTATTAAATTAAGGTTCTAATTAACTTCGAAATACTAATCACAATATTAAATTAAGGTTCTAATTAACTTCGAAATACAAAGGTACCCAAAGTAAGATAAGTACTCACACTCAATAGGATTTTCTGAGCCAAGTCAATTCCATAATATGTCCCCAATTACAGTAATAAGGTCTTTCAAAGCCCTCGGGCAGTAATAATATCATTACATCTGTTAATGAACGTCCTTTTGGCATTAATAGACCTTTCATTAAGGCTGGACTACACACATGTTGTACTTATATAGAACGTATTTAGGGGTGTTATTGAAATGTTACGTAATACCAATGTAATGTTATACATAACCAGTCACGTATTCCACAATTAATATTATACGGTGGTACGGAACCCTCGGTGCGCAAGTCCGACTCGCACTCGACCGGTTTTTTGCTATTCCACCAGGAGTACTGTTATTGTACACAAACGACGCAATCAAGCTCTTGATAAAGCATAAATCCTGTCATTTCAAATTTCAGCTATAATTAAATTTATCAATAATTCAGCGCAATGAATCAAATGGACGGAAATCAAAATCGCTAGTAATTGAAAATTGTACAGTGTCCATAATTTATTATTAATTTAGGATTCAATTTATTTGTCAGGTATGCATACAGATAATGAAAAGTCTGAGTGAACAAAACATCGTAAATTCTTTTCTTTTTGTTTAACTTTTTTTTTATGTGAAAAGTGAACCAACTAGCAGGTGATCCACCTGACGGTTGCATTAAACCAACAACTGTGCTGGTTTACCGGCTAGTGGAGAGCGCGTGGGTTCCTGTGGTGCTAAGACCGTGGTCCGGTAGGTATCTTACTCGTCGGTGAATGAAGGTTGGAAGCGGTGTCTATACATCACTTACTTTCAGGGCGCCACCAGTCACAAAACTGGAAATGTGTTACGAATAAAGGTGTTAAATTAAACAACTTAATTATAATAAATGAGAGAGCATCTTATTTCGTACCTTTCAAATACATTAGTGTTACAATTGACGAGGAACAATAGGCTTATCCTCAAAAGCAATTCTCGAATCAACTACTTCTTCTAGGAGTTATTCTTAAAAAACAATTCTTCCTTAAAAATATTTCTTTCTAAAGATAGTCCCTAAAGGGATGTGAAACTTATGACGATAAGCTTACTTACTATTTTACATACAACGACATTTACATGGATAGGCCTCTCCATGTAAATGAGTGACGTGACGAGAACATATATCCTTAATTCTAATACATGTTGGGGTACGAGTTGGTTCGAAGCCAAACAAGAAATACACCAACCCGAATACGGCACACCGGTGTGGGGGTAGCGTTCACTCACAACGGGTGACCTGGCATTGCAAACAACGGAGAGAAGTTCCCGTACAGATCTTCACAGAATGGTTGTGTCGAGGTTCAGAATAAAACGTGTGATGACTCACTTGGTCTGCGCATTGCGTTACCTCCCATGACGATGTACCGATGACATGACGATTCTCTCTTTTGTTATAAAAAAGATTCTCTCTTTTATTATAAAAAATGCGAGTCAGCGCCGCGGCATCACGCGTGGGCTTATGACGAGACTCACGATATGTGAAAGAAGCCTAAGCTACCAGATAAAAGAAGAAGGCGACATCCTGTAACAAAGGAATTACGTCAACAGAATGTCATCCACATTTTACGAATTCTACCTAACGGGAATACAAAAATAAACCACCGACCTGTCGCCTCCTGGTTCTGTTTGTCAATCTGACATTGTACTAATGGGTGATCCACAGGATTACCCTGGATATTTGTCGATTTTCTTGGAATGGGTCCGAGATGTGTGTGCTCAGTTACACGGAAAATGAATGACAGGTTAGTTAGTTCTCTTTGTCAATCGACAAAATGCGAGGACCGGATAAAAAAAATAACAAAGCACCAAATTCAATAAGAACTATACAATCCAGTTGGAATAATTTCTACGAAGGGGTTTATCTAATAATTTCTATTTACTTCTGCTTTTCTAATTTGGAAATATTATTTAAGAGAAAGACCGGTATCGGAATGATGGCGTGGAAAACGCACTCGTCTCCACATTCTGTGGCAACTGTCTATGGTAACTGTCAGTCGACGAATGTAAACAGTGTCTGTTTATCCTAACAAAAATACATCGAAAAACACATTAATGTTAAGAAAAACGTATTTAAAACTATAGGGGACGATGTGACGACATCACTCCGGTACTGTGAAGTGAAATGAGGTAGTGAAAACACAAAGAGGCGAATAAGACGACGGCGAACGTTGACGAAACAACAGGTTGTTTTGTATCACTGGTTTTCTGCCGGTATACTACAGATTCTATGTGACGAGACGCAAGTGGAGCTCTGCTATTCTGTCCCTAGTCCACCTAGAATGCCGCAAACCTATTCCACGTAAGTCCTACACAATAGATCAACCTTGCCAAAGGCAATAGACCTACCGGTGAAACCGTGTACTCTGCTGGAGCGTCTTGGCTTCACTGAGTGGGACGTACTCCAGCGCAGTTCCTGCGAACAGTCCTACGAATCACCAGCAAAGTACACGCCTTCCCAGGTGATTCTTTACAACATTGAACATTGTAGAAAATAACATGCAACAACACTCCCCTCCTAAGAGCGAAAATAGTTTCGAGTACCGCGAGGTAGAATTTTCGCGATACACGGAGAAACTAAAGGTAAATATTTCTTATAAACAAGTTACGTGTAAGCAACGAAGAACCATCGACCCTTGCTTTTACAACGCACCATTTCTTCTAAGCTACTTTTGGTTAAGTAACCGAACGCGTTCTATTCTTTTTATAAATCCTGTTCTATTCGTAAGTTTATAACACCTAGGAAAACATACGAATCCTTTAGCTTAAGATTAAGTCTTTGTAAATAGTCCTATACTAACTAATACTTGAGTCTTAACCAACTCAGGTTTTGCAAATATTTAACTTTACGGCTATTGTTACTATTGTATACTATTTTACCCTACTCTTAAGTAAATTACTACTCTGTTACGATTATATGTTAATTCCTTATCCTAATGCGCGCGCGACTATACTAAAATATTTGGTTGGGGATCCCCCTTGGATACCTAAACTACACTTAAATGTTAACGATTTGTTGACCTACTCATGCAAAAATATTTACTCGCTAAGGATAATTCTACTCTTCTACATGTATAATATCTTTAATATGGGTAAGTCCCACTTTCTTTCCGTTTAGTGCGCGTAAGCGATACACTAACGGGCTAATCCTTTCTTCTACTACACACTTTATATTACGGGGTGCTAGTTTACTTGCGAAGTTCTCGCTAGCTTTCGACTGTATATAGTCTTTCTTCCAGACTATTTGACCTACTCTCAAATTGACGTCTCTCTTTCTCCTATCATAGATTCGCTTTCCTCTTTCATATGCTGCGGCCAGCTTTTCTCTAACTTTTGAATAAATCGTCCGAAGTTCTTTCAAGGATTCAGCGTATTCATTTCTCCCAGAGAAGGTCAGTTCACCTTGTTCTTGAGAATTGGGATTGTAATGTTCTGTTTCCAAGATAATCTCTCTCCCATGAACTAGAAAAAATGGTGTGAACCCAGTGGCATCATGCTCACTATTATTCATGGCTGATTGAATATGTGGAATATGGACGTCCCATTCTCTTTGGTCTTTCTTAAGAAATGCTGAAATGGTATCTCCGACTACCCTATTAACTCGCTCCACAGGATTTACCTGTGGCGTATACACCGCGGTGTAGAAGAGATTAGGGATTTTGTATTTTTCTACAAATTCCCTAAAGTCTTTAGAGGTGAAGACACTACCATTGTCGCAAATTAAAGTTCTAGGTACTCCGTGCACTAGGAATACATTCTCTTCTAACTTCTGGTTAATAACAGAAGTCACAGCTCTTCGTATAGGAAAAAGAAACACATACTTTGTGAAGTAGTCGGCGACTACCAAAATAAAGGTATTGCCTTTCTTGGACTTGGGCAGAGGACCATGTAAATCAATTGATATAGTTTCAAATGGCCTGTGCACCTTCTTAGGCTGTCCCATTAATCCTGGTCTAGCTTGGTTACTAGATTTATTAGCAAGACAGACTTCACATTTCTTGACATAGCTCTTGACATCTTTTAATAATTTGGGCCAATAATAACGTAAAGCGATTCTCTTTAACGTTTTATTAATGCCAAAGTGTCCCGCTGTTGGCTTGTCGTGGTTCTCAGATAAAATCTGCTTTCTTTCCTGAATGGGTACTACTAATTTCCAAGCGGTGTCATTTTCTAAGGCGTATTTGCATTTTATTAATTTATATAGCTTCTTGTCGATAATATTGAATTTAGGGTAGCGGTGAGGGTGCTTCTCACAGTTCTCATACAGCTTATCGTACCATGGGTCATCCGACGGGAACGTAATCCTTTCTACGACATTGACTTCTAGCCTGCTGAGCGCGTCCGGCACTACATGCAGATGGCCTTTCCTGTGTTTGACATCAAACTGGAATTGCATGAGTCGCATCGCCCATCTCGCCAATCTACCACTTGGTGACTTTATGTTTAGCAGCCACTGGAGTGATGCGTGATCAGTAATGACTGTGAATGGATGTCCTTCGACATAGCATCTAAACTTTTCAACACTATACAGGGCTGCTAGGCATTCTTTCTCTGTCACCGAGTAATTCCTCTCCGCTGCGGTAAGGCTACGCGAAGCGTACGCTATGACCTTCTCTTCTCCTTCTATATTCTGAGTGAGTACGCTCCCTATACCCTTATCACTAGCGTCACATTGTATGAAGAATTCTTTTGAAAAGTCTGGACAAGCCAAGACTGGTGAGGTTATTAAGTGTTCTTTGAGTTTATCAAAGGACCTTTGAGCATCGTCGCTCCATTCAAACCTTTTCAATTTCTTACTGGTCAGCCGATTTAATGGTGCTGCCACCGTTGAAAAATTTGGAATGAAGCGGCGGTACCAACCCACCATTCCCAGAAAACTTTTCACTTCTTTCGGAGTTTTAGGTTCTGCTAGTTTAACAATTACCCTCGTTTTTTCTGGATTAGTTCTCAGGCCTTCCCTATCAACTTTGTATCCTAGATAATCCAGTTCCTCTCGGCAAAAGTGTGACTTCTCTATATTAATAGTAAGCCTTGCGCTTTCTAACTTCTGATAAACACGGTCTAACAGAATTAGATGGTTATTGAAATCGCCACGAGAGACCACTATGATATCGTCTAGGTACGTAAAAACAGATAGGGTTAAGTCTGGGTTCTGAAATTCCGCCGTTATAACGCGGTCCATCAATCTTTGGAGGGTTTGTGCTGCAGTACTCAGACCGAAACACATCCTTCTAAATTGAAATAATCCTCGACCGGGGACGCTAAAAGCCGTTTTCTCCCTGCTATCTGCGCTCAGTTCTACTTGCCAGTAAGCAGACTTGAGATCAATGGAAGTCATGTATGTCGCTCCTCGTAGACTATTGAGGATAAAGTCTATGTTTGGTAGTGGGTAACTATCAAATTTTGTTACGGAATTAAGTTTTCTACAATCCAAGCATACGCGTGGTTTCCCATCTTGTTTCTTAACTACCACCAACGGACTGTTCCACGGTGAGTTAGACGGTTCTATCACTCCTAGTTGCAACATATGATCGACTTCCTTGTGAATGAGTTCCAGCAGGGCGGGCGAATATTGATGACACTTTTGTCGCACGGGTGGATGATCACCAGTATCGATCGTATGTTGAACTAAGTCAGTTTTATTTAAAGTATTCTTAGAAGTTAAATTCTTAAACTTTTCTATTCTCAAATTTAATTGCTTGATTTGTTCTGGAGTTAAATCCGTCGAAGTTTTAAGTACACCAGCTTCTATGAAATTTTCTAACGTCAAACTATTCGTTTCTATTAACTGTAATACTTCTGAACCGATGTTAAACATTTGCCAAAAATCGATTCCAAAAATAATTGGTGTGCTTATTTCTTCTACGACTAAAAATGTAACCATATGGGTCATGTTTTTATATTCTACAGGCAGGCGAGTATTACCAGCAGCTGTACTTTCCGATCCATTAGCAGTTATGATCTTAACAGTGGATGTTGTTTTTTCTAGGGTTGCACCACACTGGTTCAAGTAACGGAAAGCAGAGCCACTGATCACACTGCACACGGCCCCCGAGTCTAAGAGACCTTTGCATTCTTTACCTAAAATCAGAACTTTTAAAAATGGTCTGGTTTCTTCAGGTTTAGGGCAAAACTTAACTTCTTGAATTTTTGACATATCGCCGACAGATGGTTTTTGCTGATTGTTACGGGTGCGGCCAGGGGACTCTATCCTTTTTCTGCGTCCGAGGCCTTCCCTCCGTTTAAATTCTTTTGAGGGTTACATTTTGGACACTTGGGTCGGATAACTCCCTCCTTCCCGCAGCCGTAGCAATGCAACGTGCCATTGAATTTACAGTCGTTGGCGATGTGTCCTTCTTTCTTACATTTACTGCAAGTAATACGATAAATTCTCGGTCCACCGACCGCTCCTACGTTCTTTTCCTTCTTTTCTGGGTTTGACTGGCGAAAATTTCGTGTTTTGTAACACAGATCCGAGTGTAAAGAGTTTTGCGTGGATGTTGAAGGATAAACATATGACGAGCATTCAGCTTTCATTTCCTCTATCTGTTTACACTTGTTTCGCAAATCGTCTACACTCGAATATGCTTCACCAAACACTTTTGATTTGTAAAAGGGGGCTAAATTATCCTTAATGATTTCTACCTGTTCCTTCTCAGGAATCGGTGTATCTAGCCTTCTAAAGTAAGTTTTCATCAAGTAGATGTAGCTGGTCACGCTTTCTGATGGGTGTTGGGTCCTATTGTAAATTTCTTTAAGAGTTTTTCTGTTATAGGACGTTGGCAAGAATTCGCTTTTTAAAGCTTCTACGAAGTCTTGCCAAGTCACTTGTTGTTTACCGTAAAAGCGATACCACTCTAGAGCTTCTCCTTCGAAAAGGTCAGCTACACCTCTCAACAATTCTGAATTGCTAACGTTTTTAGAAATACGTAATTCTTCTATCCGTTCTATAAAAGCATGTAGACTAAGTCTGCTGTCGCGTCCCGAATATTTGATTCCCCATCTAGAAACCGAACGCATAGGGTCAATAGTTACTCGAAGCTCACCTGTGCCAACTGAGGCGTCTTGAGTCTCTCCGCGGTCTCGATCCTCATCTTCGTACTCTACTCCTTCCTCGCTTACCGCGGTCACATCTAAGGCCTGTAGGCACAGAGCGCACTTCCTCTTAAGTAACTCCAACTTCTTCTTCGAATCTTCTTCATCTGAGGGTAAACGACCAAGTCTGAATTGAATATGTAAGAGCCTAGATATGAGTCTTTTAGTCTGTGATGGGGTATAATCTCCAGCAGCTATTTTAGAGCCTATCTCGTTTAGTTTGTCTCCACAGATGTCTAATTCTAATTCTAAGTCTAACAGTAGTGGATCAATAGTGACATCCATCTGTGAGGTCGATATCAAAATCGAAATTCTTCTTCTCATCTCGGCTACAGTCTTGACATCAGAATGTCCACGAATACGGAGTTCATATTTGAGTTCATCACCCAACAAATCTCTAAGGTAAATCTTTGGACCAGACATGGTGAAAGACTACCGAGTACTTCTATTCTTAAAACAATTCTATCATAAACAATGACAAGACACTAACCTCCAACTTGTTCCAACGATACCTGGCCACACGTTGTGAGCGCTATTTTGTTGCATTAAACCAACAACTGTGCTGGTTTACCGGCTAGTGGAGAGCGCGTGGGTTCCTGTGGTGCTAAGACCGTGGTCCGGTAGGTATCTTACTCGTCGGTGAATGAAGGTTGGAAGCGGTGTCTATACATCACTTACTTTCAGGGCGCCACCAGTCACAAAACTGGAAATGTGTTACGAATAAAGGTGTTAAATTAAACAACTTAATTATAATAAATGAGAGAGCATCTTATTTCGTACCTTTCAAATACATTAGTGTTACAATTGACGAGGAACAATAGGCTTATCCTCAAAAGCAATTCTCGAATCAACTACTTCTTCTAGGAGTTATTCTTAAAAAACAATTCTTCCTTAAAAATATTTCTTTCTAAAGATAGTCCCTAAAGGGATGTGAAACTTATGACGATAAGCTTACTTACTATTTTACATACAACGACATTTACATGGATAGGCCTCTCCATGTAAATGAGTGACGTGACGAGAACATATATCCTTAATTCTAATACATGTTGGGGTACGAGTTGGTTCGAAGCCAAACAAGAAATACACCAACCCGAATACGGCACACCGGTGTGGGGGTAGCGTTCACTCACAACGGGTGACCTGGCATTGCAAACAACGGAGAGAAGTTCCCGTACAGATCTTCACAGAATGGTTGTGTCGAGGTTCAGAATAAAACGTGTGATGACTCACTTGGTCTGCGCATTGCGTTACCTCCCATGACGATGTACCGATGACATGACGATTCTCTCTTTTGTTATAAAAAAGATTCTCTCTTTTATTATAAAAAATGCGAGTCAGCGCCGCGGCATCACGCGTGGGCTTATGACGAGACTCACGATATGTGAAAGAAGCCTAAGCTACCAGATAAAAGAAGAAGGCGACATCCTGTAACAAAGGAATTACGTCAACAGAATGTCATCCACATTTTACGAATTCTACCTAACGGGAATACAAAAATAAACCACCGACCTGTCGCCTCCTGGTTCTGTTTGTCAATCTGACATTGTACTAATGGGTGATCCACAGGATTACCCTGGATATTTGTCGATTTTCTTGGAATGGGTCCGAGATGTGTGTGCTCAGTTACACGGAAAATGAATGACAGGTTAGTTAGTTCTCTTTGTCAATCGACAAAATGCGAGGACCGGATAAAAAAAATAACAAAGCACCAAATTCAATAAGAACTATACAATCCAGTTGGAATAATTTCTACGAAGGGGTTTATCTAATAATTTCTATTTACTTCTGCTTTTCTAATTTGGAAATATTATTTAAGAGAAAGACCGGTATCGGAATGATGGCGTGGAAAACGCACTCGTCTCCACATTCTGTGGCAACTGTCTATGGTAACTGTCAGTCGACGAATGTAAACAGTGTCTGTTTATCCTAACAAAAATACATCGAAAAACACATTAATGTTAAGAAAAACGTATTTAAAACTATAGGGGACGATGTGACGACATCACTCCGGTACTGTGAAGTGAAATGAGGTAGTGAAAACACAAAGAGGCGAATAAGACGACGGCGAACGTTGACGAAACAACAGGTTGTTTTGTATCACTGGTTTTCTGCCGGTATACTACAGATTCTATGTGACGAGACGCAAGTGGAGCTCTGCTATTCTGTCCCTAGTCCACCTAGAATGCCGCAAACCTATTCCACGTAAGTCCTACACAATAGATCAACCTTGCCAAAGGCAATAGACCTACCGGTGAAACCGTGTACTCTGCTGGAGCGTCTTGGCTTCACTGAGTGGGACGTACTCCAGCGCAGTTCCTGCGAACAGTCCTACGAATCACCAGCAAAGTACACGCCTTCCCAGGTGATTCTTTACAACATTGAACATTGTAGAAAATAACATGCAACAGGCTGGACTACACACATGTTGTACTTATATAGAACGTATTTAGGGGTGTTATTGAAATGTTACGTAATACCAATGTAATGTTATACATAACCAGTCACGTATTCCACAATTAATATTATACGGTGGTACGGAACCCTCGGTGCGCAAGTCCGACTCGCACTCGACCGGTTTTTTGCTATTCCACCAGGAGTACTGTTATTGTACAAAAACGACGCAATCAAGCTCTTGATAAAGCATAAATCCTGTCATTTCAAATTTCAGCTATAATTAAATTTATCAATAATTCAGCGCAATGAATCAAATGGACGGAAATCAAAATCGCTAGTAATTGAAAATTGTACAGTGTCCATAATTTATTATTAATTTAGGATTCAATTTATTTGTCAGGTATGCATACAGATAATGAAAAGTCTGAGTGAACAAAACATCGTAAATTCTTTTCTTTTTGTTTAACTTTTTTTTTATGTGAAAAGTGAACCAACTAGCAGGTGATCCACCTGACGGTAAGACAGCAAAGCACGTTGCCCACCCTGAGATTTAAGATGGTGTGTCTTGTGTTCCGGTAATTTTGCTGGCTCACTTGCCCTTCAAAAAGTTTCACGGCAGAATTAGGCAAGAGGGTGGTACACACGGCCGCTCATCAGTAGAAACACTTTTGGATCTTATGGCGTGGTAATAGAGTTGAAAAAGTTTCTACCGACAAGCGGTTGACCGTACTTACCCAGACGGAATTTGCACAAAAGCCCTACCACCTTCAAGAACTGCATCCAGTCACTGTTGGGTTGGTTAAAAATTTATCTCTAAAACAAAGACACCTGTTATGAATACATTGGGCTTAGCTGTCAACAAACGAAGCGCTGTTTTGGAGGTTTATAGAAAATCTCATGTCGTTAAGTCACTGAGTCCAAAGTCGTGGACATGCCGCTACGGCCTTGTGCAACTACTTCCAGGTTTAGCAGACAAACAATTTGACGCTAAATCTACAACAAACACGTTTGCTTTCTAAAAGGGACAGAAGTTTTGGTAATTGTTAATGCAATATTATGCATTCAAGCACTGCGAGATATAGGTACATATATGTGTAGTGAAGTTCATCGGTACCTTGGGCGGCCAGATACCAACCGGACGGCTTTCTGTCGATCGAACCCATAGGATTTCTTGCCATACCGGTCCTTCCCCTTACTTTCTACGTGGCCGAGCCAACGGAGTCTGTGCGCGCTTTCGAATCGTCTCTCCGATTAAGTTAGGGACCGCTACAAAGTCTTCAATCTCTGCATTTTTCAGGATTTCCCAGCTTCCATCGCCTCTTTTCTTTGGCCTATGGAGTTTATTCTCTTCTTTGAGCGTTAGTGTCCAAGCCTCACATCCGTACAAAAGTATCGGTGCAGTCTTGTAATTGCAGATCTTGGTGCCCTGACTGAGAAGCTTGGACACCAGTACCTTATGCAAGGCAGCGCAGCATCGTAGGGTGTTTTGGACGCGGAAAATAATATTATTTATAATTTTATGTTGCTTACTTCAGACTGTACACAACACGGTAACCACGTGTGCACTTGAGAAGAGAGACAAATGCAACCCGTTATATCTGGATCCCTAGCTTAATTATAGTATGTACTTGAGTATAATCCTGAACAAGTTATCCAAAGAAACTTAGTTATAAAAACGAGACCAATTTAATACCGTCTTATTCAAATGCTACTATTGCCCGCGTAAGGTTTTTACGTATGGAAATTCTGAACCCATGTTTTTTAAGGAAATGATTGTCAATTTTATGTTTCGGTTATAGTTTGGTTAGGGGTCCAAAAATAACCTTATCCAACGATCTATAACTTTGAAAACTAACTGGTATACATATGTATCATTGTCACCCTACCAACAATAATTAATATGAACTGATCAGATTTCAGTTTTGTCAAACATAAACCTACCTTATATATTTATAAGGTTTGCTTTTGACAGAAATTCAATATGCAGCAGTAATAAGATGGAAGCTTTGTCGGTGTTACCATTACTGTTCAAAATTAAACACGCAGAACAATAGTACATTGCTCATCTAGAAGAGACAGGAACTGATTCCCAACGAGGGTGTCACTTGAGACCTGAGGCGCAGCTAAGGGCCTCAATACACTCGAGGTTGGAATTGTACCTTCTTTCGAGACCTATAAAACGAACCAAATTAAAACACAAAATTGAAGATTTAGGACTTAATTAGCTACTAATATTTTTTTATGGCGTTCACATCCCTTTACGAGTATTTCGCCAATGTATAAAAATATTTCATTGGTATTTGTTTTTTAATGTATGATATTAAAAGAAGGCCATCGACTGACATTGATCTAAAGAAAAACAGCACGTTAGAAATTGATTTTTTTATAATTCCATCCCGCATATTTGTAAGATAGCAATGTCGTACATTCTTCCTTAATTTTAAAAATAAGAATTTAGATACTTTCTGAGAAGGTGAAGTATTAAAATATTTTTAATCTAGCCTCCGCTGCATCCGGGTGAAATATACGGCGTGGGCAAGGTTCGGGCAAGGCGCAGTCACAGCACCATCGAGGAACGGATACGGCACGGATGCGACATTACATAAAAAAATAAAAACCAGCCATGTGCGTATCGGGCTACGCGGACATAGGGTTCCGTAGTTTTTTTTTTTGGATTTTTTATCGCAAAGCAGTTTTAATGAAGAATTTCATGCTCAGAGACGACCTAGCACCTGTTTGTCATTGCTATTTTTATTATGTCCCGTTTTTCAGTTATACCTTGGAAGCCTACTTAGCTCTGATAGTTATTATTATTTTATGATATTTATTTGATTTGAAGAATTTATTTCACATTTCCAATAACAACCGTTTAGCTCGCACGGGGAGGGGATACTCGACTCCTACCAAAAATTGCGCTTTTAAAATAAATATTTCGCAAACGAGTCCCTTTATCAAATAATGATTTGCGCAGACTAGCATAATTTTTAAAAGACCTATATTTCGACATTTCAGCTCGTGTAACGACTACTTCAGCAAATGGTAGCCGGGACATCAGCACAATGTACCTTCCAAAGGACCGAATTTTTTACATTTTGGTTAATACAGCAGTGAACTACCAGAACTATTTACATATTTTACATAATATATATTGTAGGATTGATAAGTTTCATTTACTATTACAATGTCTATTTCTTACTTAAACAACCTATTAAGCTATTTTTTTCCAATTATTTCAAATTTTCCGCTGGATAATGACGAGAACATATAAAATTTTGCAAGTTTGTTAATATTTATTATTTTTCACTACTCAAGTCAAAAAGAAATTCAAAATTAACCGCGTCATTGGGAGAAAACGGCCATAATCTTGAAAAATTAAAAGAAGAATTTATGTAGCGATGCTGCAGAAAAGAACTCCTGTCTGTTCACGAGCGGAGCCGGGGCGATTCGCTAGTTGAATAAAATTTCATAATTTCTATTTTATTATTATTTACTTATATTTATCCAAAAAGCTGAAACTACGTGCAAATTGCGTAAAATTCGTTGAATTAAATTTCTCGTTTCTTAATCGCAGCTATAAATCAAAATTGTCCCCAGTCTGCGTGAACCAGAGTGGAAATTCCGCAATTTATTGTGTTCATCCCTCATTCTTAGCTCCAAATAAATTACAATGTTTGCGTTATACTGAGTATCATGTTTCATAGGAGTTCTAGTTTAGAAGGATTTCACATTTTCATAACATATTATATGAATTGTGAATTAAGTAAACGCATACTATACCACAACACACCACCACTACCATGCACACCTTTGTATCTACTATTATAAAATTGTAAATTGGTTTTATCTGTACATTTATCACTTAATCACTATCACTACATAGTATATAGTAATTATAAAACAAAGTCGCTTCCCGCTGTCTGTCTGTCCCTATGTATGCTTAGATTTTTAAAACTACGCAACGGATTTTGATGCGGTTTTTTTAATTGATAGAGTGATTCAAGAGGAAGGTTTATATGTATAAAAAAAACATACATAATACAGTAAAGAAATACTGATAATTTTAGAGTTTTCTAATGTGATGTCGTAAACAATCTATTTTTTTGCGCTTACATTGCAAACGCTGGCTTAACCCTACGAGATAGATCAAAGTAATGTAACACAGTATTGTACACCTTAAAAAGTCTACCTCTTAGGGTTAACCCACGATAACCATTTATTATCCTTTTTTATGAAGCGATTTTAAGCAATACAGCATTAATCCTTATCCAATTAAGTACTTTAAATACATTGTGCATTTAATATAGAATAATATGCCTCTTTACAGCATGTAAAAAAAATGAATATTATCGAAGATATTACAGATTTAAAATGCAGGGACATAGCGGTTGCGGCGGTACCGGCCGGGGAGCCGGGGAGCACCCATGCGAAGCCGGGGTGGGTCGCTAGTTTATTTATTAATTTTTCGTCTGGAATATTATCTCTACTTAAAAAATCAATATCTTATTATATTTAAGGTACGCTATTGTGTCCATTTATAGCGACAGTAGATCCTCCTTCGTGCCATCAAACCTTGTAAGAGGACAGTCAAACATTGAAGATATTTATGAAATAAATATCACGTTATGATATTTTGATGCCCCTAAATCCAAATCACAGAATTTTAGATTTTTGTCTGTTTATTTAATTGTTTGTTTATTTGTTCGAGCATCACGCAAAAACTACCAAATCTATTTTAATTAAACCTTTTTGTTTGATAGCTAATAGTTTGACTTAAACAATGGTATACTTTTTATTCAACATGCGGATAAATTCGCGGGAAAAAGCTAGTTTGTGGGATAAAATTAATAAAACATCTTTATTATTATAATACTATACATAGGTACAGTCAGGAGCAGGTAAAGCTTGACTCTTGCAATGCGACTCTAGAACTTAGATCGTTAAAATTAAAGGTGTACAAAGACCAAGCTTTACGTGCTTGTAATAATTAAATCCTGTACTTGTAAAATAGAGGTACTTATTTTAAATGGAAGTTTACCACATAATTAAAGTCACGACTGTCTTTAGCACCCACATCAGTCTCATTTGCGACGAACTCAAACCAAAAGTGCGTTGCCCGCCCTGAGAACTCAAATTGAATGTATCTTATGTACCGTTTATTTCTCGGATTAGCAGTGCAAATAGCCAGACGGATGACGGTGGTAATTCCATACACAGGCGGTGGTACTTCCACAAACAGGCTTTGCAACAAAGCCTTACCACCTTCTAGACCTTTGAATAAGGCACCCTTGCAATTTTTTTAAAACTAGTAAGTACTGAACTGATACCCTGCATAAAACGCTTACAAAACAAATGAAAGTGACGACGGGTTAGGGTACGGTAGCAATTAATATTATGTTCCGGGGAATCCCTAATGTAATCAGCGTCCGTTTAGCCGGGATCCGAGCCATTCGTTACAACATTAATAACAGAAGGTAAGAACCTCAAAAGGGTAAGACATAAATATATGATTGTAGTATCGCATTTTCAGTCCCGTGTAGTGCCGGAAAAGTCCCGTGTGGTGCCGGCAAAGAATAGTACCAACCCATACATACCCGTGGGTGTCGTAAGAGGCGACTAAGGGTTAACTGAAGGATGGGCAGCAGCATCCTACTTTTTATATTACATCTTACTTACTGCGGTCACCTACAACCGCGATCCATGGTGCAAGCCGTAACGCTAACAAGCAAGGTGACTATGGTACTTCCCCTCCACATTTTTCCAGCAAAAGCTAGAATTCTGGAGGGAGCTCCCTGTCCTGTAGTAGACGTTTCATGGGGTGTTATGATGATGAGTATCGCATTTCTAATTATAAAACAGTTTGAGCATTCTCATTATTTGTTAACGCTTTTTGGGTTGCATACCCAAAACGTGCCAACGGGGCCGCGTAAAACTACATTGTATGTTTGTATGTCTGTCCGTCAGTCTGGCTGACCGTAATAGGTATGCTTTTTGGTTATGCTTTTTTTCATGTTACAAGTAAGCAAACGAACAGGTAGTAGGAAGTCGCCATCACCCAATAAGACAGCAAAGCGCGTTTCCCACCCTAATTAACATCGTAATTTCACTGGCGCCCTTCCCCTTCGAACCAAGACACAGCTGCAGTGCAAACACTGCTGTTTTACAGCAGAAATAGGCAAGGGATGGTACTTCCCCAGGCGCACTTTGCACAAAAGCTCAAACAAACAATAAGCGAATGATTGTGTGTTTGTGTATGTGTGTGTGGTTGTGTGTGTTATGTGTTATTTTTTATGAAATATAATCGATAATATTGTAATAAAATATTTTTGCAGTGTTTTGCTGAGCATTTACTTTAGTATATTAAACATTTACTATTTCAAATAGTTCTCGACAAGCATATTATTATTTTTATCATTGCTCGTATGTATGTTATCCAGATAATAATCCTGAGAAAAATACATAAAAAAGTCTGAAATAATAAATGCACTGCATTCAGCAGATAGGTATTATACAGGGTGACTTTGAAGACATTCGAGAAATTTTGAGGGTAAGTTCTGTTATCGATATATATATATATATATATCAATTTTGTATAGCTCTAAGGATATTTGAAGTTGTAATTTATTTTATTTAGTTAAACATACTTGAAATCGATATTATAAATAGTACTGGCATAAGAATCCTATTCTATCCTACTAATATTATAAACGCGAAAGTTTGTAAGTATGGATGAATGTTTGTTACTCTTTCACGTTAAAACTATATATATATATATATACTACTATATATATATATATATATATATATATATATATATAGCTTATACATTAGAATAACACATTGGCTTTAATTTATAAACCTGCGTAGACGAAGTCGCGGGCACCAGCTAGTAATAAAATAAGTATAATTTATGCTTATTAAAATAAAAATGCATCGTATATGCATATTTTATACTTTTTTAGGTACGTAAGGTTAGTGTATCAATTTCAGGAATATTTAACTCAAAACCTATAAAACTCCAAAATTCCTTACCATTAAAAAAATTGTCGAATATCTTCAAAGTCATACCCTGTAGAATAGCCACTAAACATAAAATTAAAAAGTAGAGTAGTTTATTTGTATGTGTAGACACACTAATAAAAAATCCAAAATACATCGTCCTCGCAAGCAGATGAATTTCAGTCCCAACTCAAAAAAACAACTCTAAGTATTTTTATTTACTTACACAATTGAAATTGGACCCTCTAGTGTGTTGACCTTTGCCTACAAAGTTTATTGTACGTAATAGTAAAGAAATTTGTGTCAATATTTTTTTTCATTTTCAATTTACGTTATTATTATTTTATGAAACATGAAAAATACAAAAAACAATACTATACAGCGTGAATTTCCATTAGTTTCGCTCCCGAAGCCCGTGGCTCTACTTATAAAAAAACAGCCAAGTGCGTGTCGGGCCAGTTCTACGATATAATTTAGTTATTACACTTTTTGATCTTAAAGTTGCTCGTGGGCTTAGTGGCGATTGGTCTTTTAATTAGGTCAGGGAAAGCAACATCCCTGCCCACCAGAAATCGGTTGGGTAGTACCGCTAGCGTTACAACCTTAGAGCAATGCGTCAAACCGAGGAAGCCCTTGCGCGCGAAAATCGTGTTACTTTGTAGGTATATCTATATCTATCTATATATATCTTATATTGAACTTTTCCCGTACTTCGGAAGACATGTTAAGGTTCTTTGCTATTTATACAGCATGATTTTATATTCACCAAAAAAAAGTTAAGGGATGATTCTGCCAATGAAACTGAACAACTTTTCCCAAGGAACATAAATCGAAATACGAAAAACCAAATTTGACCTCCCATACAAAATGCGCTATCAGCTGATGCAGAGTCTATGGGAGGTCAAATCAAACCTATGTTCCTTGGGAAAAGTTGTTCAGTTTCATGGGTAGATGATTATCCCTTAATTTTTTTCTGGTAAATAAAAAATCAGGCTGTATAAGGTGTTTTTAATTAGACCCAGTTATTTCTAGGGGTGATGTAGGTATGACAGAAAAACGGGTTTTTCAAAGTTTTAGAAAAATTTGAATTAAATTTGAATGACCAAATGAATGAATCGATGAAGCCACGTGACACCTGAGTGATATGGAATATGCGGTATTGTTTTTGGGATTTTTCTCGAAAACTAGCGCATACAAATAAAAAAAAAACACCAATAGTATTCATTTAGGTGTTTGAGGTAACCTTAACAATATTTGGGTCAAAATAAAAAACACATTATAATATAGGGTGACTTTTAATTAGTTCTTGATAGACAAAGGGTATGAATGTACCCATGATACTGAACAACTTTCCCCAAGGAACATAGGTCGAAACATGAAAATCAAGTTTTGACCTCCTATAGAAACTGCATCAGCTGATAGCGCATTTTGTATGGGAGACAAATTTGGTTTCTCCTATGACTTGACCTTGATTTGACCTATGTTCCTTGGGAAAAGTTGTTCAATATCATGAGTATATGCATATCTTTTGCTATCAAGAACTAATTAAAAGTCACCCTATATAAGTCAGTGGTCGTACAGGCATGTCAGAGGCAGCAATAACTTACTCAATTAGGTATTATACCTAATGGTCTGACGGTGCCTACATGATACTAAATTCATTTAACTACTACAGTCTGTGCCGTCCTAACTACATAAACTAGCAAAATTTATCAAATCACCCGACCAAAGTTGTCACATCCCTCTTGATAACGAGTCCCCATTAGATTAAGTACAGGAGCGAGAGTTAACTCGAACTACCCCTAAAGTTATGCTATAAAATCACACGTTGTGACCAATTTATTATTGTAACTAGTGTTGTTAAAGTGCTTTAAGGCACAATCACACCTTTCTAAATACAAAGACTAATTCAGCATACATTTCTGGGAGACTTGGTTTTGTTAATTCCAATGTCCTTATCACATTTATCACAACCAGCAATGTATTCCGAATTACTTTCTGAATTCAGGAAGGTGTGATCGGGCTTTAGGTACTATGGCAAACTTAGTCCTTTGTGAATTGAGATAATCGCGGTATTTTAGTATTGAATAAAGCTTTGCCTGCGTGCTTCGGTAGGCAGTTTTAGTAAAGTTTTTGAGTTATTGGAGCCGCCGCTTGAACCTACGTGTATTTTCTGTTTTAATGAACCGGTTGCGATGAAACATTGCTGATTTGTTGCAGAAAAGTAATCAAAATACATAACTGAAAGTTTTGTTTCCATCGGATCATTAGTTTGAGAGTTATTGGTGCACAGGCCGTTTCATACTTTGTATGCGTGCAGTTTCTGTTTGAGTGAACCGATTGCAATGAAGCTAAAATCATTGCAAGAAAATAAGCTTAACACATTTCCGAGAACCCCCTTCCAATCGGTTTTGCGGTTAGCGAGTTTATCCGTTTATCGCGAACACACAAACACATGAAAAGTCCAATAAAACCGGCCAAGTGCGTGTCGGGCCACGTGCAGTATAGGGTTCCGTAGTTTTTAAACGAAAAAAAAAAATCTCAATTTACAGAATTGACGAGTTTAAGATTTTATTATATACAAAGTGTTAATGGAATAACCGAAACTGAGAATATAGTTTGTTCAGAATCCAGAGTATAATCAATTTCACGGGTTTTTGGTAGGGGTAATTTTTTTTATGTTGATTATTTAAATTTTCGTCGCTTCTATTCTAAATATTTCTGTGGATACGCGCGCGGACGGCGCGAGGAAGCGGCGAGGAGGGGAGGATGGCGTGCGCGGAGTGCGCGGACTAGAACAACGAAGAAACTAGAACAATGATGAAACTTTAAAGTAACAATATTTGAAGAAATAGAAAACTTTTTTTAAGATTTTTTTACGGGGCTTGGGGAAAGTTGTTCAGTTTCGTGGGTAAAAACCCAAGGAACCCATAGTCAAATCTCAAAAAAATATATGGCTCTCCTATACTAACTCGATCAGCTGATCGGCCAACTTATAGTATGGGAAGTCCAAAAAATTTTTTTTTTAAGATTTGACTATTCTTGGGTAAATTGTTCAGTTTCATGGGTAGAAACACCCCTTGCAGTGGTGGCATATATTTTAGAAGCACCCTATATGTATCGATAAATGATATGGAACACATTTTTAAGAAAATTAAAAAACTTTTTTTTTCACGCATATCCTTTCTCAATCCGCTCGAAAGAAAAACAGCCTTTCCATACAAACTGTCCAATCAAGTTTGTAATTTTGTATGGAAAAGAATAGAATAGAAAAAGTTTAAGTTTGTTTTTAGTTTAAGTTTAGTTTAAGAAAAGGCCGATTTCTTATTTCATTTACTGAAAATTTTATTCATTGAAATTTTATGTTCAGTTACATTGACTGATCATGCCCTTTCAGTTTTTGGAAGGCTGTAGGTACCTTACACCCTTTTATATTTGTAATCGGTTTCTCGAAAGCGGCTCTAACGATTTTAATAAAATTAACTAGACGGGTAAAATTAACTAGACGGGTGTTTTTGGGAGCGTGAAATCTAGGTCTTATGTCTGGAAAATTTGTTCTCTCAATTTTTGAAGTATGTCTTGAAAATAGCGCGTTTCTGAAACCCTATCTGAGTATCATTTGAACCAAATCCCAAAAAAATGCGTAATATAGAGCAAAGTTTGTATGGGATTTAGTGTAGGCAACGAAGCAGTTCACCCCAACATAATTCTCTCAGGCAGATTTTATTTGAAAGGATGATAAAGTATCATGAATTGAATGTAATTATTCAAAATATCAAAAAAAATAATTTATTTTTTTTGTAATTTTTGTATGGAAAAATTAAAAGTACCGATTTTTATTTCAATTTTTTATAGAAGGTTTGTCTCATATAGTGTAATTAATACCCTAGCAAAGTTTTATCGACTGAGGATTTAATGCGGGGGTCTTCATACAACGATCCGCTTCGTTGCCTAGACTAATTTGCATGGAAAAAGACATTTTGTTTTTATCTTAATCTTTTTTTTTTAAATATGTACTTATCAAACTTTGTCAAAAATAAATGTTCCTTTTCTTTTCAATATTATGACCTCATAAAAGGAAATTACTAATATTAGGTTGATCGATAAAGGGTTCGTTTTATATTCAAAATCTCGATTAGCACTGAGCAATTGTAATAGAACCATTTTTTTGGTTACTAAATATTTTATTTGTTGTTTATATATTCTAAAACTTTGTGTTAAATACGTTTATTTGTCAACGAGCTATGAAATTTCCACGGATTTTTTGTCGATCCAAAGTTACTGTTTGTGGCTTGGACCTCAAGTGAAAAATCGCTTTAGTGTGTTGCTTAAACTCAACCACTTTCTCATTTGGTAAAGGATTGTTAATCTCTCATCAAATTAACTAGTAGGTAATTACTTAGTGCTTGCTTACTGAGTAAGGCGCTTAGGGTTAATTGTCAATATTGCAACCATCTTCATTTATTTAAACACAAACTATACCCACAAAATACAACAAATATTTAAACACAAACTATACCCACGACTTCATTCGCAGAGTTTTTAGAGTATAACAAACCAAATGCAATATCCAAAACCCCATTACAAGAAATCTGTAGTTTGTGAGTTATTGTCATTACTTTGCATTAAACTCAAAATAGTTTAATCATTGTTGGATATTAAAATGTCTTAATGACGTCAGCTAAACTACATCGCTTCACAAACATGGTGGGGAAAAAAGAAGCAACAATAAAATCCCACGCGCTCTTTTAAATATGTTTGAAAGTACAGGGTTGTAGCTTCTGTTTTAGAGTACCGTTTTCAATGAAACAAAGTAAGCCATGTGAATGACCAAAACTCCTGTTTAAATCGAATAGTAAATTGTGAGTAATTAGTGTATAGACCACAGAACAACGATAGGGCCACTCCGCCTGCGCACGCACCACCCCATAGAAGCGAAGAGAGTAAAAAAAAATAGTTCCTTATTGACTGGGTATACCTAGGTATTTGATAGGTATACTATCCAATTTATGTAAGCACTTATTTTGAATGTACATCATAAACACATTCGTTGCCATAGAGACGCTGTCACTGGTTTTTTGCATCTTACGCTCTCGCAATAATGGTACTATGTTTATCGCACTCAAATGACGCTAGTAGTGTGGGTGCGGAAAGCGTGTTAGTTTTAGTAAATGGTGACACTGATTTGTATTGAATGAAATAAAGAATTCGTCTCTAGATGCAGAGCAAGACGCATGGACTTCAGAGCTCTGTGGTATAAACATTCAGATAATTTTTGAAATCCTTCAGATGATTCTGTCATATTTTCGTAAAAATATTGAATGTACAGATTCGCCAACTGTACAACTTTATCATACAGCGTGATTTTTTGTTGGTTTCGTTCCCGAAGTCTAGTGATCATGATAATGAGTAACTTTCCTGAAAAATATGTTTCTTTTGACGTCCCATAAAAATGCGTCAATCAGACGACTAACTTTAGTGTGGAAAACTTTCTTGTTATCATACTGGGCTTCGGTAGCAAAACCAATGAAAACTCACGCTGTTTTTTCGATTGATATTGATGATTTACTTCGGATGACGTGCAAATGTTAATAGTTTTTTTTGTAGCACAATACATAATAAATAAATTAAAATATGATGTTATCTTCTTGCCAACGCAAAAATAAAAAAGTGCATGTTTTAGTGACACGTTTGCATTTTATCAGCACTTTCGGTAGAGAGCTTCCCGCCACCACCAGTCGTCACCTAACCCCTGTCGCGCGCACTACTGTATTTTGGCCTAATTAATTAATTCTAAAATTTTCGGTAAACTAAGTCAGGTTACCAGGTAGTAACGACAGATTATACTGTAATTTATCTACAGAACGACCTCGACCGTTTGTCACAAAGCCTTTCCGCAAACAGGTATTCGACTCACAGCATGGGTTAAGTCATCCAGGAGCGGCAGCATCAGTGAAGTTAGTTGCTGAACGTTTTGTATGGCCTGGTGTTCGCAAAGACTGCCGCCAATGGTCTGTAACGGGCCAATGGTCCGACACGGAATTACACGAAGAATATTATTTATTTATTTATTTATTTAACTGTTTATTGTACACATAAAAATACAAATAATACAAACATTTAGAGAACAGACACAACAGGTGCTGCTTATTTCAGCTTGGAAATTTCTTCCAGCAGACCTTGGCAAGAGAAAAGACACTGGAAGGGGCAGATAAACGTGCACAATTTATAAAATAACTACTTATACACAGAGAGGAAATAGAGGAAATTCTATTTTAGGAGTTTTAAAATGAGTAATAATACAATAGGAATCTTAATATAAATGATCATAGATTTTGTTCGGCTTGATTATGCATTATTACTTAAAAATAATTGCTTGAAAATACTCGTCTAGCGCCGCGAATCGGCGCATATTAGAACCTCCTTGGTTAAAGTCTACTTGTCAAACAGGAAATAGAAATGTGTGAGGGAAGTAGGTAGGATTGGTGACGTTAGCCGTAGCTGCTGGTTTGTAGCTCTCTGATTGGCTGGTTTGGGCGGTCTTATCTCTAAATTCGAAAGGAATGGAACATGGAAGCTACATCGCCCTTTTTTGCTGCGACCGCACGAGTACAAGATGGACTCCAAAAAAATGTGAGAAAATTCTTCAAAAAAAGGTGACCGAACGTCGAGTTTCACCGCTGCAATTTGACAAAAGCTAAGTATCTAGGGCATTTCGTCACCCAATTAGTAAATTAAGTTCAATTCGACATTACGATTAAATGACGCTTTCCTAAGTTACCCGCCGATGGCGATCTTTGTCAAGAAAATTATTATTTTACTAAAAATTTTTGTGTTATAGCGACCTTTGGAGCTCTAAACGTCAAAACGCGTGTTGAGTAAGAATAAAAACCAATACTTATAGAGTAGTTTTACCCGAAGGGGGACTAAATGTCCTGGTGCTTAGTTCATCGTCTTTTCAAATTTACAGGAGGTCTATGGACCATGTGAAATAGGAACCAAAAACTACAAACCATTTGCTGCACCTAGGCAGAACTCAGAGGAGCTGAGCGTCCAATTCCAAGCCAGCAGCAGCCCAGACGACTCAGTCTTCATTGCAGTAAGCCAGTCGCAGATGGGTAAGAAGATTTAATCTTTACTCCTCAAATCTGCCAATCTACTTTGAACAACTTATGCCAGTCAATTATTTGAGCATATCTATCCTTCTCTGGGATTCTATACAATCAATTTTACTAACTTTAAAAGATATAGCTACAACTGAAAGCTACTACCCACTTCAATATAAAATTCAATTCTAAGTCTGTTATAAAGAAGGTCTTTTTGGCTCAAATGCTGCAAATGAAAAACGCATTTGATTCATCTAATAAACTCACTCTTTTCTATGCCACAAGCTAAGATACAAGGCTGATGATATATAAATTCGACTTTGGGAAAGACAAAACCCAGTATATTGCAATACATCCATATCGGGGTTGCAAATACAACAGGAGTCAGTTTGTAAGTCATCTCGCACATAGAAAGTAATAAAACTCCTTTATCTATATGAAAGATTGAGCTGAAAGGACTGGATATATTTCAGGCCTTTACATTGTTAAAAATAAACTAAATTTCCTTGAAGGAAGTCAAATATCAATCTTGGAGAAGTTTAGATATACTATTTTGATGTTCTCATGTATCATTTACAGCCTTCGGATCTACCTACTTCCTTTCACACAAATTATTTACAGTACCTATAGGCTCATACTTTATCAATACATTTATTCGAGGAAATTAATTGTATAGGAATTCAACTTATTCATGGTCCGCACTCAAACGAATTAGGGTTACTCGTTGATCACCTCGTCGGGTCCAAAAAACAGTTTAAACATCTCATCGGCCAATTTACAACTAGGGCAATCCCAATACATAGGCTTCAAGAACTACAGGACAACTGTTAGGTAACATTAGGACTTTCCTTAGATTTCCCTTTAGGTTCAGCTAGGATAGTTAGAAATTTAGACATTACCACATTCAATTATTCCTTACAGGTTCATAAACCTTTAAACTACATATACACACCTTCCTCTTATTAGGATAGCTCTAGGGGTTAGGAGACATTACAATCTGATGCTTGGGTTCGTGCCCAGGATAGGAAACTAGTAAGTTTAAGTTAGCCACTAGGATACCTGACCAGGCTTAGACCCAGTTCAGCTGTTACAATCTGGTGCCGTGACCAGGATGTTTAGGGTTAGGCAGGCCATTACAATCTTGGTGATGCCGTTGACCAGTGATGATCTGGCTTCGAGCTGACCCAGCCATTACAATCTGGTGCCGTGACCAGGATTATGAACCTCTGTTAGTTATATTATATTATTTAGTAGGGAATATTCTAGGCTTTGTTTTAATATGGTTGCTAGGTTAGAATTTAATTATTAACTTATTAGGGAGAATTCTATATATTCTATTATCAAAAATCGGATTTAGGCTTTAGGTTACAACTAGATATGTTACTAAGGATATATGCAAATTGTCTAGGTTAGATTATATCACTTAATGTAAGAGGTTAGACTAGATTTTAGAATTTTTATTTTACTGCCGTTATGTTATTATAAAGCTTATTAAAGTTCAGTCAATATCTGTGCCAAAGAATGATAATAGATAGGTATTCTAAAAGCTGAAATAAATATTGAATATTTTGCAATTGATTTGACCTAGGTTTGACTAAATGAGATAAGCTTAGCATACCTAGACTTGCTTCTTATCAGGTACCTAGTTACTTACTTATTGAATGATAAATGATAATAATTACACCTCAGAACACAATTCACTTTTATTTTCTTGCACAGAAAGACACTTGAAATATTTAGTTTCACAAACAATTCTTATCACTTTTGCACTAAATATTTTAGCTTCAGAGCTTCAGGAATTAGGGGTTGAGATATATCTGATGGGTCCATTGTGCTGTCGTTATATCTTGCTGTTGATAAGGTCCGGGGCTGTATCTTGTCGAATTTCTTGAGTTTACACTTCACTGAAAAATAGAAATTAATAGGTTACTTTACTATCAGGATACATTAGTTGTAAAAGTAGAATTTTATGTTCTTTTACAGTAAACAATATGTAAAGAATAAATAATGAAAATTATTTGCTTGAGAGGGAATTAGGCAGGGAAAAATCTATTTGTTATAATACGGTTATAGACTTACCTACGCATGAGTAAACAATCTTTGTTTCTAAATTGAAAATATGGACCATTGTAATTCTGAGAGGCGGCGAGCTGCGAAATTTTCAGTTTTCTTATTTGACCTGAAAAAATCAAAACGAGAAAGTAAATTTTAGCTAAAAGTAAACAAGTAGAATTAAAATCGGCATTTACTAAACAAATCTTACCTTGAAATTGAGCGCCATTTTATAATTTAGTTCACAAGCTTCCTTCCTCAGGGCACGGAATTAATAATAGTACTACATAGGTACTCAGGGTTATTGCGATGGGAAATCTGAAAAAAACGAACAATATAATTAGGTTTTGCAATGATTGAGGAAGTATTTTCAACACATTTTAGCATCTAAAAGTGATTTTCTTACCAAAACAATCTAAATTGTAATATTTTTTCGCATGTCACGGGTTGTATAATATGTGTTGCCAAATAGTGTACCAAGAGAATACAATCAATACACTACGGTAGAACAATTTAAGAAATTAATATTAGCAGATAGAATTGTGTGAAAATTCCAATTGATGTACTAGATATTAATTTTATGACATAGAACTTGCGCCGCGAATAGGAACTAATTTTATTTTCTATCTTTTCTTAGGGGAGCAATGCGTCTTGCTGTATTACGGTAATAAATAACAAGTCGTGTCATGATTATAATTACAAAATTGGTAGAATAGCTCACACATTTTCTTACTTATTTCAATTTAAAATTTTGTGCGCTTTTGAAAATATAATCCTTAATTATCGATGATTCATTAGCGATTTGAAGTAACAAGCGATAGGAAAATTTAAAATGTCATACTTAATATTTTACATAAATCCCTTTCAGCTAATCTCAGGAAATTTATTACTGTAGGAATTTAATAAAAGTGCTTCAAGCATAGTTAGAAAAATTATAATAGTATGCAGAATTTTAATATGTCTGGCAATTCCGATTGTGATTAATGAATTCGAATACACGTTCTGATTTTTGTTAAAATTTCGGATACATACATGACACTATCATAAGAAAAAAAGGGGAAAAGATTTGACTTGTGTAGTGTAGGAATAGTTGCGAATAAATAGTGTAGCATTTTATCGATAAATTATGTTGTAAATTAATGTAGGGTTTATTTTGACTTTTGGGATTGTCTTGGTCTGTAAGAGTGGCTACTATCGTGGCCACAATCTGTTGCTGTGGAATGGAAGGTGCGGACCATGATAAGTTATGTTATTAGGGTTAGTGATTTAATAGGAATAGTTATATTAGGAATAGAAATGAACAAAAGTTAATCACGTAGCTTAAAATCTTAGAATATGTTATAGGGATAGTTTAAAAAAAAAAAAAAATGCATTACGGTAGTCTAAGTTCGAGGAAATTTCAATAGGTTGAGACTTGGGGGGGGTGAGAAAAAAAATTATATATATAATTCGCATTTAGATTAGCTAAATGAAAAAAAAAATAAAGGGTTGTAGTAGTTATACTCGTAGAAAAAAATAATTGGAATTTAAATGCGTGGATACTTTCAAGTTACGTTTCAAATAAAATCTTACTAGATAAAACATAAATACCTATAATGAAATTTTAATATTAGCTTGACTAGAATTTTAAGATATAATAAATTTTCGTTGCTTTACCTAATCTATGTCTTATCTGCGGGTTGTAGTCGGATCGTTTTGTAGGGGGGGTAAGACCTTAAAATTAAAAATCGAGACCTAATATTTTAGTCGACAACTGAATTGACAGCCCTAGCGTTAAAAATTTGAAGTAAAGGAATATACATCCGACCGTGGGGGCACGTTCCAGATCGGGCGACGATTGTGCTGATAGAGGGTAGCTTAATGTGACGTTCATACGTGTGGTCGAGACGGACTGCTGTCAAAAGGTAGTTATTATTCGAAACGGAACAACCATGTCACTAATTTCTGAACGCGATGGGCAGCTGACTGTCAGAATATACTTTTGTTTATCGCTTATTTTAAGTTATGATAGTTAAATTACCTGAAAAACTGTACTAAATAGTGATAAAAGAAACTCAACCGTACTACATTGGTTAGAAAATGTGTATTTGGTGCAAATTTTAAAGGTTAACAGTGAGATTCAAGGAAAAATAGTTGAAGGCTCGGATCAGATGAGTTAGGCAAAGTTATGAATCTGGTTAGTAGTTTTAAATCTTATTGAATACTTAGTTGTTTAGTAGTAACTTGTTCAAAACATTAGGATACAAAATGCTAAAAGATTTAGTCTATAAAATTCAAAGCTTTTTAAATCCTTATCCTATCCTACTAATATTATAAACGCGAAAGTTTGTAAGTATGAATGGACGTTTGTTACTCCCTCACGTAAGAACTACTGAATGGATTTTAATTAAACTTTACAATGATATAGCTGATACATCAAAGTAACACATAGGGTACAATTGTCCTGCGCGAACGAGGTCGCGGTCACCAGCTATGCTAATATAAATTTCAGGTTGGAATTTGTTGCAATTTGGAATATTTACAGTAGAAAAATATCGGAACAATGATTGATACCTGCTTATTCGAAGAAAAAAATGAAAAACTTTAGCTAATTCATTTATAAGATTAAATTATAC
Source organism: Athrips mouffetella (assembly GCA_947532105.1). NCBI lineage: Eukaryota > Metazoa > Arthropoda > Insecta > Lepidoptera > Gelechiidae > Athrips > Athrips mouffetella. The sequence continues at coordinate 16,417,471 of OX383977.1, forward strand.
TGAATACTTATTTTAGATTATTTACACGAGTAAGTCATGACTAAATTCTATACTATTGAGCGAGTAATCTTTATAAATATGCTTGCAATTTGATTCTAGGAGACGGCTATAGCGGTTTAAATGAAGTTTTGTCTTGCGGGGTTTTCAGTGCGAAGGTTAGACTAGGTCTTAAGTTAGGTCAGGATAGGTAGATATCGCGTTATCTTTAGTTGTAGGTAAGATATCGCATTGACGGGTAGCAGAGCTTGCTCAATAATACTGTAATACTTTATTTGTTAGGGAGGCTGTTATGGGGCGAGTGCGGTCGACTGGGGGCCTTTGCGGAATGTCATGGCATAATCATTATGGAAATATTTACATAACAGACTCTAGGGTCATCGACCAACCTATTAAACCTGGGGTAGGAGTTTTTCAAGGTTTTTCTAGAAATTATTCGTTCGGTCGATTACTTGATAGAGATACATAACAGGATGGGGGGTGAGACAGGCCGACGGTAAATCATGTGTTAGGGTTGAATACTTACTACAACCGTTGTGCGGTACCGGCAAGGAATAGTACCAACTAGATGGGTGTTATAAGAGGCGACTAATGGCTCGTGAACTGGAGGTTGGGCAGTAGCACCTTCCTTTGAATTTACACACTGTATTCACCAACAACAGCAGTCATATTTGTTAGCGTTTAGGAAGAGGCTCTCTGGTAGCATGGGACGTTGTATGGAATGTTATGATAATGATGACTTGCTGTTAAATAATAAAGCATATCTATTCAGTTGTGATACGCATAGGGTCAGGATTTGTTTTAGAAGGTTTGAGTGAGTCAACGAAGAATAATTTGTTTATACAAAATAATTTACAGGATTAAATAATTGCATACCAATATGGAGATTATAATGATATGCCAAACAATAAAGTAATGATAAAAAAAAAAAAACTTACCTTTAGTTATTTTGAATTCATAATTATATACTTTGATACTCTTAAAGTGAAGACATACAGGGGGGGTTTTTTTTTTTAAGTAACCTTTAGGAAATAGTTAAGAAATGTATATTGAGGAAATTGGATCTATGAGTAGATAAGAAAAGAATTGGGGCAATTAGGGTAGTAGGCGTGTAGATATGAAAATATTAATTTAAGGGGTCTTCGTTTTAACTTAATTTAATAAATTTAATTCAAGTAAGGTTGAGATTGACATATGGGGTGGGGTCGAGAATGTTAAGTTGTATTTCATATCCTATTCCTGTATATGGGTGTTTGTCAATTCGGTTCCGGCTAAAGTAAAAATTTTATTGGGAAGGTTTGATTGGAAACCTAGCAAGGTTAATAAAATTAAATAAAATGTAATATAATAAAATGTAATCAAATCAATTCAAATCAAACCAAACTAAACTAAACCAAATCAAATAAAAAGGGGGTCTATATTTATGAAGAATACCATTTAACATACGTTATAATATTAGTAAATTCACTTGTCGTAGGTAAGCTTAAGCGTAGTCTTTTGGAAGAATAGAATAAAAAATATTTACATTTAAATTTCTTAGGCACTGATTCAGTTTTGCGTAAGACTTTCTTGTGCTTATTGGGCGTAAGGCACGTATGCGTACAGCAAGAGTTTTTATATTATTATATACATGAGGCGTAAAGCGTAGTGTTTAAGGCGTAAGGCATGTATGCGTACAGCGAGAAATTTCATATTATTAAATGCATAATGCGTAAGAAATAACGTTCAGGGGCGTAATGACCAAGATGCCATAATAAGTTATTTGTGTGTGTAAGACTATCATAGATGCGTAAGCTGCAATACGTAAAACACATTGGCATGTATGCGTAATTATAAATTTTATTAGTACCGTAGCTGAAGTTCTAATGTCACCGGACATTCTTAGGTAATCTTAGGCGTACTTTTTCTTAAACGGGGCGAGGCATTTTGTATACCTTCCGAGATTCGGGAAACATCAGCTGTGTATATTAATTTTCTTTACTTTAGGGTATCTTAAGTTAAATTCGAGGTTGAGGTTTAAGCTGAAAATGTACTTAAATTGGGTAGTTAAATTATGACAAAGAGAGATGCCTCCTTAAGAGAGATACTCCTTCGGGGCTAAGTGATACGATTATTTGCAGGTAAAATTCTTATTATGTATTTTAAAATATTTTTGTGATAAATTCTTGGTGTAGAAACTTTTGAAATTTATTTGAATTTTGCTGGTTAGGTACGAGTAAGCTCGGCGGTGAGCAGGTAATGATGGCTCGGGTAAACAGTGAATTTCAATTGAATAGTAAAAAGTTTCGTAATTCACGGTTAAATATCCGGTCAGTTATATAATTTAACAATGTAGACACCTAGATTGTGTTGGAGATTCAGTTGCCCAATGTGGAAAATGAGAAGATCCATCACTTTTGAAGTGTCGTAGAACAATTTTGATCGCGAAAATAGAGCTCGATAGGAAAGTTTTGAGAAAGAGAGTTCGATGATTCACCTTTAAAGTATTGTGCTAGACGACTTGTTTACACGTGAGTAATCCGTTGCGACAAGCTGTCAAGGAGTTTTATTTGAAAGGATCTTTGGGGGACCGACTCGTAAGTCCTTGGAAAGAAAGATGTTTTCTTAGGAATCATTTTGATTTGTGGACGGACTTATAGCCGCATTCCCAACCTTCCTGGCAAAATACTTCTTCCATTTCCAATAAATTTGTATGGTGTAAATCGAGGGTTGTTGGGGTAAATTTACAATCGGTGTTATATTTCTCTTGTGAATTATTGCATCAGTTGCGCTTAGGAGATAGAAAGTTGGACATTGTAAGTGATTAGGCCAATGGAATCAACTAGGAGTTTTGCAATCATTTTTTTTATTAACCTAATTTTGCGCAGTGCCGTTGCGTTTTCCTGAGCGGGTTTCACCTAGTAGCATAATCGATTGGTTTAATCTCAAAAGTTTCATGGGGAGACCAGTGGTTCGTAGTAACAGCTTAAACGTGGAGGGAAGAAAAAGAGAAAGGTCGAATGAAAAAAACGTATGAGAAAAGAGAGTGATTGAAGTTTTGGGTGATAACATAATTAATTATATGTATCTATATTATAAATATTTTATATGTTTATATATTATATCCAAGCATTAAGGCGTATGGAAGAAATGAGGATGGAGGGTTGCAATGAGCCAATGGATACTCGGCCGGTGGAGCAAAATTTATTGACTGTTGACCCTGTACAATATACTTACAACGAAGTATTTATGGGATCATAGGTGCTAGGTTAATTTTAAGAGACATTGGGTACGAAAATTACTCTGATGTCTGATGTGAGTGTTGATGTACTCCCTGTAAATGTCTTCTACTCTACAAGAAGCTGACAGCTTATGCAAAAACTACACTGCACATGCTCCAAAACAGAAATGGAAGCAATATCGAGTCAAGTATTGGACTTTGACTGTTGGTTATATAACAGTTAATTAGGGGACAGGACTGACTTTGTTCATTACGGGGGGTTTATGTGTCTATCCCGGGGTAACGTTGAAAGACAAAACAACCTGCCTTAGATTGGATGTGTTCATGAGCTGTCCTTCTGACGGGCTGAGTTTGAGACCTCAGTGTTCCTGTGTGGATATTGTTTGTTCGAAATTCTCGACATTTCTGGGGTATAACCAATATGTTCGTGGTTTAACTCTTGAACTCTTATCGAAGACATTTTTCTTTTGGTTTAAAACTTACACTACAACAGGATCTACGTGTGTCCACTTTATGGGTTAAAGGTTAATAAATGTTAGATTATCTTCGTGAAATTCAAATGGTGGAAAATTTGCTCCGGGGACGCGTATGCTCTGCGCAAATTTTGGGGGGTGGATGTAACGGGCCAATGGTCCGACACGGAATTACACGAAGAATATTATTTATTTATTTATTTATTTAACTGTTTATTGTACACATAAAAATACAAATAATACAAACATTTAGAGAACAGACACAACAGGTGCTGCTTATTTCAGCTTGGAAATTTCTTCCAGCAGACCTTGGCAAGAGAAAAGACACTGGAAGGGGCAGATAAACGTGCACAATTTATAAAATAACTACTTATACACAGAGAGGAAATAGAGGAAATTCTATTTTAGGAGTTTTAAAATGAGTAATAATACAATAGGAATCTTAATATAAATGATCATAGATTTTGTTCGACTCGTAATGAAAATAAAGGCTTGATTATGCATTATTACTTAAAAATAATTGCTTGAAAATACTCGTCTAGCGCCGCGAATCGGCGCATATTAGAACCTCCTTGGTTAAAGTCTACTTGTCAAACAGGAAATAGAAATGTGTGAGGGAAGTAGGTAGGATTGGTGACGTTAGCCGTAGCTGCTGGTTTGTAGCTCTCTGATTGGCTGGTTTGGGCGGTCTTATCTCTAAATTCGAAAGGAATGGAACATGGAAGCTACATCGCCCTTTTTTGCTGCGACCGCACGAGTACAAGATGGACTCCAAAAAAATGTGAGAAAATTCTTCAAAAAAAGGTGACCGAACGTCGAGTTTCACCGCTGCAATTTGACAAAAGCTAAGTATCTAGGGCATTTCGTCACCCAATTAGTAAATTAAGTTCAATTCGACATTACGATTAAATGACGCTTTCCTAAGTTACCCGCCGATGGCGATCTTTGTCAAGAAAATTATTATTTTACTAAAAATTTTTGTGTTATAGCGACCTTTGGAGCTCTAAACGTCAAAACGCGTGTTGAGTAAGAATAAAAACCAATACTTATAGAGTAGTTTTACCCGAAGGGGGACTAAATGTCCTGGTGCTTAGTTCATCGTCTTTTCAAATTTACAGGAGGTCTATGGACCATGTGAAATAGGAACCAAAAACTACAAACCATTTGCTGCACCTAGGCAGAACTCAGAGGAGCTGAGCGTCCAATTCCAAGCCAGCAGCAGCCCAGACGACTCAGTCTTCATTGCAGTAAGCCAGTCGCAGATGGGTAAGAAGATTTAATCTTTACTCCTCAAATCTGCCAATCTACTTTGAACAACTTATGCCAGTCAATTATTTGAGCATATCTATCCTTCTCTGGGATTCTATACAATCAATTTTACTAACTTTAAAAGATATAGCTACAACTGAAAGCTACTACCCACTTCAATATAAAATTCAATTCTAAGTCTGTTATAAAGAAGGTCTTTTTGGCTCAAATGCTGCAAATGAAAAACGCATTTGATTCATCTAATAAACTCACTCTTTTCTATGCCACAAGCTAAGATACAAGGCTGATGATATATAAATTCGACTTTGGGAAAGACAAAACCCAGTATATTGCAATACATCCATATCGGGGTTGCAAATACAACAGGAGTCAGTTTGTAAGTCATCTCGCACATAGAAAGTAATAAAACTCCTTTATCTATATGAAAGATTGAGCTGAAAGGACTGGATATATTTCAGGCCTTTACATTGTTAAAAATAAACTAAATTTCCTTGAAGGAAGTCAAATATCAATCTTGGAGAAGTTTAGATATACTATTTTGATGTTCTCATGTATCATTTACAGCCTTCGGATCTACCTACTTCCTTTCACACAAATTATTTACAGTACCTATAGGCTCATACTTTATCAATACATTTATTCGAGGAAATTAATTGTATAGGAATTCAACTTATTCATGGTCCGCACTCAAACGAATTAGGGTTACTCGTTGATCACCTCGTCGGGTCCAAAAAACAGTTTAAACATCTCATCGGCCAATTTACAACTAGGGCAATCCCAATACATAGGCTTCAAGAACTACAGGACAACTGTTAGGTAACATTAGGACTTTCCTTAGATTTCCCTTTAGGTTCAGCTAGGATAGTTAGAAATTTAGACATTACCACATTCAATTATTCCTTACAGGTTCATAAACCTTTAAACTACATATACACACCTTCCTCTTATTAGGATAGCTCTAGGGGTTAGGAGACATTACAATCTGATGCTTGGGTTCGTGCCCAGGATAGGAAACTAGTAAGTTTAAGTTAGCCACTAGGATACCTGACCAGGCTTAGACCCAGTTCAGCTGTTACAATCTGGTGCCGTGACCAGGATGTTTAGGGTTAGGCAGGCCATTACAATCTTGGTGATGCCGTTGACCAGTGATGATCTGGCTTCGAGCTGACCCAGCCATTACAATCTGGTGCCGTGACCAGGATTATGAACCTCTGTTAGTTATATTATATTATTTAGTAGGGAATATTCTAGGCTTTGTTTTAATATGGTTGCTAGGTTAGAATTTAATTATTAACTTATTAGGGAGAATTCTATATATTCTATTATCAAAAATCGGATTTAGGCTTTAGGTTACAACTAGATATGTTACTAAGGATATATGCAAATTGTCTAGGTTAGATTATATCACTTAATGTAAGAGGTTAGACTAGATTTTAGAATTTTTATTTTACTGCCGTTATGTTATTATAAAGCTTATTAAAGTTCAGTCAATATCTGTGCCAAAGAATGATAATAGATAGGTATTCTAAAAGCTGAAATAAATATTGAATATTTTGCAATTGATTTGACCTAGGTTTGACTAAATGAGATAAGCTTAGCATACCTAGACTTGCTTCTTATCAGGTACCTAGTTACTTACTTATTGAATGATAAATGATAATAATTACACCTCAGAACACAATTCACTTTTATTTTCTTGCACAGAAAGACACTTGAAATATTTAGTTTCACAAACAATTCTTATCACTTTTGCACTAAATATTTTAGCTTCAGAGCTTCAGGAATTAGGGGTTGAGATATATCTGATGGGTCCATTGTGCTGTCGTTATATCTTGCTGTTGATAAGGTCCGGGGCTGTATCTTGTCGAATTTCTTGAGTTTACACTTCACTGAAAAATAGAAATTAATAGGTTACTTTACTATCAGGATACATTAGTTGTAAAAGTAGAATTTTATGTTCTTTTACAGTAAACAATATGTAAAGAATAAATAATGAAAATTATTTGCTTGAGAGGGAATTAGGCAGGGAAAAATCTATTTGTTATAATACGGTTATAGACTTACCTACGCATGAGTAAACAATCTTTGTTTCTAAATTGAAAATATGGACCATTGTAATTCTGAGAGGCGGCGAGCTGCGAAATTTTCAGTTTTCTTATTTGACCTGAAAAAATCAAAACGAGAAAGTAAATTTTAGCTAAAAGTAAACAAGTAGAATTAAAATCGGCATTTACTAAACAAATCTTACCTTGAAATTGAGCGCCATTTTATAATTTAGTTCACAAGCTTCCTTCCTCAGGGCACGGAATTAATAATAGTACTACATAGGTACTCAGGGTTATTGCGATGGGAAATCTGAAAAAAACGAACAATATAATTAGGTTTTGCAATGATTGAGGAAGTATTTTCAACACATTTTAGCATCTAAAAGTGATTTTCTTACCAAAACAATCTAAATTGTAATATTTTTTCGCATGTCACGGGTTGTATAATATGTGTTGCCAAATAGTGTACCAAGAGAATACAATCAATACACTACGGTAGAACAATTTAAGAAATTAATATTAGCAGATAGAATTGTGTGAAAATTCCAATTGATGTACTAGATATTAATTTTATGACATAGAACTTGCGCCGCGAATAGGAACTAATTTTATTTTCTATCTTTTCTTAGGGGAGCAATGCGTCTTGCTGTATTACGGTAATAAATAACAAGTCGTGTCATGATTATAATTACAAAATTGGTAGAATAGCTCACACATTTTCTTACTTATTTCAATTTAAAATTTTGTGCGCTTTTGAAAATATAATCCTTAATTATCGATGATTCATTAGCGATTTGAAGTAACAAGCGATAGGAAAATTTAAAATGTCATACTTAATATTTTACATAAATCCCTTTCAGCTAATCTCAGGAAATTTATTACTGTAGGAATTTAATAAAAGTGCTTCAAGCATAGTTAGAAAAATTATAATAGTATGCAGAATTTTAATATGTCTGGCAATTCCGATTGTGATTAATGAATTCGAATACACGTTCTGATTTTTGTTAAAATTTCGGATACATACATGACACTATCATAAGAAAAAAAGGGGAAAAGATTTGACTTGTGTAGTGTAGGAATAGTTGCGAATAAATAGTGTAGCATTTTATCGATAAATTATGTTGTAAATTAATGTAGGGTTTATTTTGACTTTTGGGATTGTCTTGGTCTGTAAGAGTGGCTACTATCGTGGCCACAATCTGTTGCTGTGGAATGGAAGGTGCGGACCATGATAAGTTATGTTATTAGGGTTAGTGATTTAATAGGAATAGTTATATTAGGAATAGAAATGAACAAAAGTTAATCACGTAGCTTAAAATCTTAGAATATGTTATAGGGATAGTTTAAAAAAAAAAAAAAATGCATTACGGTAGTCTAAGTTCGAGGAAATTTCAATAGGTTGAGACTTGGGGGGGGTGAGAAAAAAAATTATATATATAATTCGCATTTAGATTAGCTAAATGAAAAAAAAAATAAAGGGTTGTAGTAGTTATACTCGTAGAAAAAAATAATTGGAATTTAAATGCGTGGATACTTTCAAGTTACGTTTCAAATAAAATCTTACTAGATAAAACATAAATACCTATAATGAAATTTTAATATTAGCTTGACTAGAATTTTAAGATATAATAAATTTTCGTTGCTTTACCTAATCTATGTCTTATCTGCGGGTTGTAGTCGGATCGTTTTGTAGGGGGGGTAAGACCTTAAAATTAAAAATCGAGACCTAATATTTTAGTCGACAACTGAATTGACAGCCCTAGCGTTAAAAATTTGAAGTAAAGGAATATACATCCGACCGTGGGGGCACGTTCCAGATCGGGCGACGATTGTGCTGATAGAGGGTAGCTTAATGTGACGTTCATACGTGTGGTCGAGACGGACTGCTGTCAAAAGGTAGTTATTATTCGAAACGGAACAACCATGTCACTAATTTCTGAACGCGATGGGCAGCTGACTGTCAGAATATACTTTTGTTTATCGCTTATTTTAAGTTATGATAGTTAAATTACCTGAAAAACTGTACTAAATAGTGATAAAAGAAACTCAACCGTACTACATTGGTTAGAAAATGTGTATTTGGTGCAAATTTTAAAGGTTAACAGTGAGATTCAAGGAAAAATAGTTGAAGGCTCGGATCAGATGAGTTAGGCAAAGTTATGAATCTGGTTAGTAGTTTTAAATCTTATTGAATACTTAGTTGTTTAGTAGTAACTTGTTCAAAACATTAGGATACAAAATGCTAAAAGATTTAGTCTATAAAATTCAAAGCTTTTTAAATCCTTATCCTATCCTACTAATATTATAAACGCGAAAGTTTGTAAGTATGAATGGACGTTTGTTACTCCCTCACGTAAGAACTACTGAATGGATTTTAATTAAACTTTACAATGATATAGCTGATACATCAAAGTAACACATAGGGTACAATTGTCCTGCGCGAACGAGGTCGCGGTCACCAGCTATGCTAATATAAATTTCAGGTTGGAATTTGTTGCAATTTGGAATATTTACAGTAGAAAAATATCGGAACAATGATTGATACCTGCTTATTCGAAGAAAAAAATGAAAAACTTTAGCTAATTCATTTATAAGATTAAATTATACTGAATACTTATTTTAGATTATTTACACGAGTAAGTCATGACTAAATTCTATACTATTGAGCGAGTAATCTTTATAAATATGCTTGCAATTTGATTCTAGGAGACGGCTATAGCGGTTTAAATGAAGTTTTGTCTTGCGGGGTTTTCAGTGCGAAGGTTAGACTAGGTCTTAAGTTAGGTCAGGATAGGTAGATATCGCGTTATCTTTAGTTGTAGGTAAGATATCGCATTGACGGGTAGCAGAGCTTGCTCAATAATACTGTAATACTTTATTTGTTAGGGAGGCTGTTATGGGGCGAGTGCGGTCGACTGGGGGCCTTTGCGGAATGTCATGGCATAATCATTATGGAAATATTTACATAACAGACTCTAGGGTCATCGACCAACCTATTAAACCTGGGGTAGGAGTTTTTCAAGGTTTTTCTAGAAATTATTCGTTCGGTCGATTACTTGATAGAGATACATAACAGGATGGGGGGTGAGACAGGCCGACGGTAAATCATGTGTTAGGGTTGAATACTTACTACAACCGTTGTGCGGTACCGGCAAGGAATAGTACCAACTAGATGGGTGTTATAAGAGGCGACTAATGGCTCGTGAACTGGAGGTTGGGCAGTAGCACCTTCCTTTGAATTTACACACTGTATTCACCAACAACAGCAGTCATATTTGTTAGCGTTTAGGAAGAGGCTCTCTGGTAGCATGGGACGTTGTATGGAATGTTATGATAATGATGACTTGCTGTTAAATAATAAAGCATATCTATTCAGTTGTGATACGCATAGGGTCAGGATTTGTTTTAGAAGGTTTGAGTGAGTCAACGAAGAATAATTTGTTTATACAAAATAATTTACAGGATTAAATAATTGCATACCAATATGGAGATTATAATGATATGCCAAACAATAAAGTAATGATAAAAAAAAAAAAACTTACCTTTAGTTATTTTGAATTCATAATTATATACTTTGATACTCTTAAAGTGAAGACATACAGGGGGGGTTTTTTTTTTTAAGTAACCTTTAGGAAATAGTTAAGAAATGTATATTGAGGAAATTGGATCTATGAGTAGATAAGAAAAGAATTGGGGCAATTAGGGTAGTAGGCGTGTAGATATGAAAATATTAATTTAAGGGGTCTTCGTTTTAACTTAATTTAATAAATTTAATTCAAGTAAGGTTGAGATTGACATATGGGGTGGGGTCGAGAATGTTAAGTTGTATTTCATATCCTATTCCTGTATATGGGTGTTTGTCAATTCGGTTCCGGCTAAAGTAAAAATTTTATTGGGAAGGTTTGATTGGAAACCTAGCAAGGTTAATAAAATTAAATAAAATGTAATATAATAAAATGTAATCAAATCAATTCAAATCAAACCAAACTAAACTAAACCAAATCAAATAAAAAGGGGGTCTATATTTATGAAGAATACCATTTAACATACGTTATAATATTAGTAAATTCACTTGTCGTAGGTAAGCTTAAGCGTAGTCTTTTGGAAGAATAGAATAAAAAATATTTACATTTAAATTTCTTAGGCACTGATTCAGTTTTGCGTAAGACTTTCTTGTGCTTATTGGGCGTAAGGCACGTATGCGTACAGCAAGAGTTTTTATATTATTATATACATGAGGCGTAAAGCGTAGTGTTTAAGGCGTAAGGCATGTATGCGTACAGCGAGAAATTTCATATTATTAAATGCATAATGCGTAAGAAATAACGTTCAGGGGCGTAATGACCAAGATGCCATAATAAGTTATTTGTGTGTGTAAGACTATCATAGATGCGTAAGCTGCAATACGTAAAACACATTGGCATGTATGCGTAATTATAAATTTTATTAGTACCGTAGCTGAAGTTCTAATGTCACCGGACATTCTTAGGTAATCTTAGGCGTACTTTTTCTTAAACGGGGCGAGGCATTTTGTATACCTTCCGAGATTCGGGAAACATCAGCTGTGTATATTAATTTTCTTTACTTTAGGGTATCTTAAGTTAAATTCGAGGTTGAGGTTTAAGCTGAAAATGTACTTAAATTGGGTAGTTAAATTATGACAAAGAGAGATGCCTCCTTAAGAGAGATACTCCTTCGGGGCTAAGTGATACGATTATTTGCAGGTAAAATTCTTATTATGTATTTTAAAATATTTTTGTGATAAATTCTTGGTGTAGAAACTTTTGAAATTTATTTGAATTTTGCTGGTTAGGTACGAGTAAGCTCGGCGGTGAGCAGGTAATGATGGCTCGGGTAAACAGTGAATTTCAATTGAATAGTAAAAAGTTTCGTAATTCACGGTTAAATATCCGGTCAGTTATATAATTTAACAATGTAGACACCTAGATTGTGTTGGAGATTCAGTTGCCCAATGTGGAAAATGAGAAGATCCATCACTTTTGAAGTGTCGTAGAACAATTTTGATCGCGAAAATAGAGCTCGATAGGAAAGTTTTGAGAAAGAGAGTTCGATGATTCACCTTTAAAGTATTGTGCTAGACGACTTGTTTACACGTGAGTAATCCGTTGCGACAAGCTGTCAAGGAGTTTTATTTGAAAGGATCTTTGGGGGACCGACTCGTAAGTCCTTGGAAAGAAAGATGTTTTCTTAGGAATCATTTTGATTTGTGGACGGACTTATAGCCGCATTCCCAACCTTCCTGGCAAAATACTTCTTCCATTTCCAATAAATTTGTATGGTGTAAATCGAGGGTTGTTGGGGTAAATTTACAATCGGTGTTATATTTCTCTTGTGAATTATTGCATCAGTTGCGCTTAGGAGATAGAAAGTTGGACATTGTAAGTGATTAGGCCAATGGAATCAACTAGGAGTTTTGCAATCATTTTTTTTATTAACCTAATTTTGCGCAGTGCCGTTGCGTTTTCCTGAGCGGGTTTCACCTAGTAGCATAATCGATTGGTTTAATCTCAAAAGTTTCATGGGGAGACCAGTGGTTCGTAGTAACAGCTTAAACGTGGAGGGAAGAAAAAGAGAAAGGTCGAATGAAAAAAACGTATGAGAAAAGAGAGTGATTGAAGTTTTGGGTGATAACATAATTAATTATATGTATCTATATTATAAATATTTTATATGTTTATATATTATATCCAAGCATTAAGGCGTATGGAAGAAATGAGGATGGAGGGTTGCAATGAGCCAATGGATACTCGGCCGGTGGAGCAAAATTTATTGACTGTTGACCCTGTACAATATACTTACAACGAAGTATTTATGGGATCATAGGTGCTAGGTTAATTTTAAGAGACATTGGGTACGAAAATTACTCTGATGTCTGATGTGAGTGTTGATGTACTCCCTGTAAATGTCTTCTACTCTACAAGAAGCTGACAGCTTATGCAAAAACTACACTGCACATGCTCCAAAACAGAAATGGAAGCAATATCGAGTCAAGTATTGGACTTTGACTGTTGGTTATATAACAGTTAATTAGGGGACAGGACTGACTTTGTTCATTACGGGGGGTTTATGTGTCTATCCCGGGGTAACGTTGAAAGACAAAACAACCTGCCTTAGATTGGATGTGTTCATGAGCTGTCCTTCTGACGGGCTGAGTTTGAGACCTCAGTGTTCCTGTGTGGATATTGTTTGTTCGAAATTCTCGACATTTCTGGGGTATAACCAATATGTTCGTGGTTTAACTCTTGAACTCTTATCGAAGACATTTTTCTTTTGGTTTAAAACTTACACTACAACAGGATCTACGTGTGTCCACTTTATGGGTTAAAGGTTAATAAATGTTAGATTATCTTCGTGAAATTCAAATGGTGGAAAATTTGCTCCGGGGACGCGTATGCTCTGCGCAAATTTTGGGGGGTGGATGTAACGGGCCAATGGTCCGACACGGAATTACACGAAGAATATTATTTATTTATTTATTTATTTAACTGTTTATTGTACACATAAAAATACAAATAATACAAACATTTAGAGAACAGACACAACAGGTGCTGCTTATTTCAGCTTGGAAATTTCTTCCAGCAGACCTTGGCAAGAGAAAAGACACTGGAAGGGGCAGATAAACGTGCACAATTTATAAAATAACTACTTATACACAGAGAGGAAATAGAGGAAATTCTATTTTAGGAGTTTTAAAATGAGTAATAATACAATAGGAATCTTAATATAAATGATCATAGATTTTGTTCGACTCGTAATGAAAATAAAGGCTTGATTATGCATTATTACTTAAAAATAATTGCTTGAAAATACTCGTCTAGCGCCGCGAATCGGCGCATATTAGAACCTCCTTGGTTAAAGTCTACTTGTCAAACAGGAAATAGAAATGTGTGAGGGAAGTAGGTAGGATTGGTGACGTTAGCCGTAGCTGCTGGTTTGTAGCTCTCTGATTGGCTGGTTTGGGCGGTCTTATCTCTAAATTCGAAAGGAATGGAACATGGAAGCTACATCGCCCTTTTTTGCTGCGACCGCACGAGTACAAGATGGACTCCAAAAAAATGTGAGAAAATTCTTCAAAAAAAGGTGACCGAACGTCGAGTTTCACCGCTGCAATTTGACAAAAGCTAAGTATCTAGGGCATTTCGTCACCCAATTAGTAAATTAAGTTCAATTCGACATTACGATTAAATGACGCTTTCCTAAGTTACCCGCCGATGGCGATCTTTGTCAAGAAAATTATTATTTTACTAAAAATTTTTGTGTTATAGCGACCTTTGGAGCTCTAAACGTCAAAACGCGTGTTGAGTAAGAATAAAAACCAATACTTATAGAGTAGTTTTACCCGAAGGGGGACTAAATGTCCTGGTGCTTAGTTCATCGTCTTTTCAAATTTACAGGAGGTCTATGGACCATGTGAAATAGGAACCAAAAACTACAAACCATTTGCTGCACCTAGGCAGAACTCAGAGGAGCTGAGCGTCCAATTCCAAGCCAGCAGCAGCCCAGACGACTCAGTCTTCATTGCAGTAAGCCAGTCGCAGATGGGTAAGAAGATTTAATCTTTACTCCTCAAATCTGCCAATCTACTTTGAACAACTTATGCCAGTCAATTATTTGAGCATATCTATCCTTCTCTGGGATTCTATACAATCAATTTTACTAACTTTAAAAGATATAGCTACAACTGAAAGCTACTACCCACTTCAATATAAAATTCAATTCTAAGTCTGTTATAAAGAAGGTCTTTTTGGCTCAAATGCTGCAAATGAAAAACGCATTTGATTCATCTAATAAACTCACTCTTTTCTATGCCACAAGCTAAGATACAAGGCTGATGATATATAAATTCGACTTTGGGAAAGACAAAACCCAGTATATTGCAATACATCCATATCGGGGTTGCAAATACAACAGGAGTCAGTTTGTAAGTCATCTCGCACATAGAAAGTAATAAAACTCCTTTATCTATATGAAAGATTGAGCTGAAAGGACTGGATATATTTCAGGCCTTTACATTGTTAAAAATAAACTAAATTTCCTTGAAGGAAGTCAAATATCAATCTTGGAGAAGTTTAGATATACTATTTTGATGTTCTCATGTATCATTTACAGCCTTCGGATCTACCTACTTCCTTTCACACAAATTATTTACAGTACCTATAGGCTCATACTTTATCAATACATTTATTCGAGGAAATTAATTGTATAGGAATTCAACTTATTCATGGTCCGCACTCAAACGAATTAGGGTTACTCGTTGATCACCTCGTCGGGTCCAAAAAACAGTTTAAACATCTCATCGGCCAATTTACAACTAGGGCAATCCCAATACATAGGCTTCAAGAACTACAGGACAACTGTTAGGTAACATTAGGACTTTCCTTAGATTTCCCTTTAGGTTCAGCTAGGATAGTTAGAAATTTAGACATTACCACATTCAATTATTCCTTACAGGTTCATAAACCTTTAAACTACATATACACACCTTCCTCTTATTAGGATAGCTCTAGGGGTTAGGAGACATTACAATCTGATGCTTGGGTTCGTGCCCAGGATAGGAAACTAGTAAGTTTAAGTTAGCCACTAGGATACCTGACCAGGCTTAGACCCAGTTCAGCTGTTACAGGTCTCGGGAATGCCTTCATTGTCAAGGAAGCAAAATTGTAAGACACACATCTGCACCGTTGTCTACTTTCGTCACACCTACAGCTCGTTTTCAGCATGTGTATTTGGACTTGATTGGGCCAATGCCCTACTCACATGGCTACAGGTACTGCCTCACAGCAATCGACCGGTTTACTAGATGGCCTGAGGCGTACCCTTTAGTCGATATAACGGCAGAGTCGTGTGCGACCGCGTTCATCGCAGGATGGGTTGCTAGGTTCGGATGCCCGACCCACATCACCACGGACAGAGGTCGCCAGTTTGAAGCACGATTGTTCAAGGCCATGGCTTCACTCTTAGGCTCAACGCATCACACCACCATCGCATACCATCCAGCAGCGAATGGATTGGTGGAAAGATTGCATCGACAGATTAAAGCCGCCATTGTATGTCACAACAGCACAAGCTGGTCGGAAGTGCTGCCGTTAGTTCTATTAGGTATTTGCACCGCCTGGAAGGAAGACCTGCAGACAACAGCAGCTAAGCTAGTCTATGGAGAGCCTCTCACTCTTCCAGGAGAGTTTGTCAGTCCGAAGACAGATTACACGCATGCTGATATAACAGATTTTTCACAAAGGCTTCGAAGCTACTTCATCATGTTATCACCTCAACCCACAAGATGGCATCATAAACATAACGAAACATTTTATATTCCCAGAAACCTCTTCACAGCAACCCATGTGTTCATCCGTCAGGGGCAACCTCATAGAGCCCTTGAGCCACCCTACCAAGGACCGTTCAAGGTCGTGAGCCGCGGAGAGAAGACGTTTGATGTGGAAGTCAAAGGAAAAATCATCACCGTCTCCGTGGACCGACTTAAGCCAGTGTTCGCGACAAGAGACGAACCTGGTGCCACAGCGTGATCAGATTCAACTGGAGCAATCCAAGCCAACACGCCTTCAACGCCGCGTGAGATTGTACCGACCGTAGGATCGGTCTCAGCAGGGGGGTGGTGTGGCGGCGCGCAATGTATGCCGTCGCGCTCGCCCCGCAATGAACATCGTACACTTCAGGTTGCTATGGTGAATCGTTGTTATTTCATCTGCTTGAAAACTGAAAATCTCAAGCCTTAAATTTATAATTCTTTACGTTAAAATCACTTCTGTCTTTTATTTCTTTCAGAAGGTTGCATGCTCAAATCAAGTCGGGGTTATCACTTTAACACTTTTTTAGAGGTAGGCTATTTAGGACTCCATATTATGATATTAAAGGAAAGTCACAAATGTTGGGAAGATTTGAGGCAGGTTAATGAAGAACTGCAGATGAAAGACTTGAAGTTATATTTTTAGCAAAAGACACAGAGTTACATAATAGTTTACCGGTAATTTTAGAATTAATTAATCAGGCCGAAATACAGTAGTGCGCGCGACAGGGGTTAGGAGACGACTAATGGTGGCGCGGCGGGAAGCGCTCTACCGAAAGTGCTGATTCAATGCAAATGTGTCACTACTGTGCATGCAAGTTTTCCCCAATATGGCCACGATGTCGTCGGACCATTGGGCAAGTAGGTTTTTTTTTTTTTTATTATTTTAAACATCTCCTCGGACATAATCTGAGACCTTATTTACATAACATATTTTATCATTAGTCATTTTACATTGTGGTCGGGTCACTTGCCCTTCCATGTCGTAATGTAAGCAGTTATAAAATGTTTTTACAGAACATCGTTTTAATTCTTATAATTTTTCTACTTTTGTTTTACTTTTTATTTTTACATAATACTTTCTCTGTGCATATATCTATTTATATACCATTATATAAATAATACATACTTTTCTTACTATCTACTTTTGTTTCTTTCATTGGCTTCTTTTACTATCTTTCGAATATAATCTTCTAAGGCAAGTAGGTAGTCTGCCTAAGGTTGCAATTTTGTCTCCGCCTGTGTTCATCTTCGGTAATTTGGCCCACCCCCACTCTGACCCCCACTTTAACTTGTAAATTTTAATGAATAAATTGAATTGAATTGAGAATTGAATTGAACTTATACGCTTACCTATTTGAGTGCGGCGAAAAATCCTTAAAATACCTTCTCATGCGTGAGAGTACGACCGAAAAATAAAAGTTTCAGACCTTTGTCACTCCAACATCTTACGTATCGCGCTGTTCTACTCTCACATTGCTGACATTCAAGGGAAGTATGTCAAGATCGTAGCAGGTGGAGAACTGTGGTCTCTGCCTACCCCGACGGGAACAAGGCGTGATGTTATGTATGTATGTATGTACCAAATAATGTAAAATTTTCACAACACAAACAAAGATTTCTATGTAATATTAATATCATTGACCACAACAGCAAATTTTACCAGCAAAATAAATATACATTTCTTTGAAATTTGCTTCAGAAGATTTCGTTCTATTTAGAAAATGACTTTCTTAGCTATAGCCTCAAGTAACTTTTTTATGGTTAGAGATAAATCAAGCGTGTTACTTTTATACCCGCAATCTGCACCCTTTGTATATACTTCACTAAACTCACGGACTGAAATGAAGAACAATTCTGCTAGCTGCACATACGTAATTTTTTTCGATTAGTTTCGTCTAGTCACAGTCCCGTCTAGCCACGGTATCAAAAACCTAGCAAGAGGTGCCATCTAACTACGCTGAGCCATCTGCGTCTCAGCATACGCCCACCCGTTATCTCGTAGACAAACGTGGCCGACTGTGACGCAAAAGTGCAGTTTGTTTCAATTCTAGTCAAATGAGCTACTCTCCAATGCACTTTTGATAACTGATACGATCTTGACATTTTTACTCCCTTTGCTTCATCTATTTACTCACCATACGTTCGGCACGTGACCTGGTTTTTATTCAGTTATACGTCTTTAATCTAGTTTTGGAGCTTTTTCACTTCGTACGTTTCCATTCACTTCCGCCTTGTAGACCTCTTTCTTTAGTCATACTCAATATTTATTTGCATTCTAAAATGGTATCAAAATTGGTGTCATCTTAAAATTAGTACAATCATTTTAGACCCTGTTGGGCACAGCAAAGTAACATAACAAAAATAAAAAAGCGCTGCAAGAGAGGAGAACATAGCATAAATTATTATTTAAATTTTATCATCAATGTATTCCTTTATGAAGTAGTAACAATTATCAATTAAAAATTGTTTTAATTTTTTGTAAATGTTTTATTATTTGTCAAAATTTTAATAACTTCAGTACGCAGTAAGTTTGACAGAAGAATGCACTGTTCTGTGATTCTGCTGCTCAACTTCTAGTTTAACATTCAAACACCTTTTACAATATCATTGCTTCCTTTTGAAATTTTATTTGAGAAATAAGACCATTTATAAGTTGCAAATTAACAGTCGAAACACGTCATACTTAATTGCATTAACAATATAGTTTTCTCTCATGTATGACGGTGTATCACTTGAGAACGACTGGACCGAATTGGCTGGTTCTTTTTTGTTGTATTAAATAAAATTTGGAAAAGTTTCCCAGAAAATTTACAAAATCGTATAAAACCAAAGTGCTTTTTTCTATGGGATTTTGGATGACGATTACAAGTCCTATGCAGGCGAAGCAGCAGGGCAGTACTTTATAAATTTGGTATGTTTTGTCATCATTTCTTAATTTTTTGCACAAATTTTAAAGTACACTAGGTAGAAATGATATTTCAACACTAAAGAATGTGAGTCTGCCATTAAAATGAACAACTTTCCCCAAGGAACATAGGTCGAAATAGGAAAAACAATTTTGACCTCCCATACAAAATTTGTCATCAGCTGATTCAGTTTTTATGGTAGGTCAAAAAAAAAATTTCGTATTTCGACTTATGTTGCTTGGGAAAACTAGTTCAGTTTCTGGGGCAGAATCGCATCCTTCAGGGTTGATACACCCTTTCTGATACACCATTTCATTAAACGCAAAATGATTTTCAAACTAAACGTAATTCAGTAATATTGTATGATTCGTTCTTAGATTACTATTGTTCACCTAGGAAAAATCCATTCTTAAAAAAGAAGAAGTAAAGTAAACTGAAACACCAAATAGTCTTCAGTAGAATACGATCCCTAAAGACACTACTGCCTGAAAGGGTCCTCCTACTCTTACCATGAAGATCGTAAAAAGCTACTATTCCTGCAATCGTCCGTTTGCCTCTGATTTTTACGACTGCTCACAACTTATTCATCTGATTCCTAGACTTTTATTCATAGACTTTAAGGGCACTGCATGTTATCCTACGTCATCTAAACGAGGTTTTGTGGTCCTAGTAGGCCACTGCTATCGCTACAAAGTTGCAAATTTCGTGTACTAGATGACGTAGGATAACATGCAGTGCCCTTAAAGTCTATTAGCTTTGAGAGATTTTTATGCCATTTTTAGGTAGAACCTAAAAATTACCCCTATTAATTTGATTAGGTAAATAAAGAATAGAAGGGTTATTTGTAACTTAACTAAAAATTAAGGCTAAATGCAATTATTGTTCTTAGACCTTTGGGAATTCAGCCAAAATTTATTTTTCTTCTATACAAAACTAAAAAATTTTAAGGGTCCTGTACTTCAAAAGGAAAAAAACGGAACCCTAATAATAGGATCACTTTGTTGCCCATCTGTCTGTCTATCGAGACCCTTTTTCTCCCGAACGGGTAAAAGTATCAATAAAATCGAAATCAAATATTAAACCCTTATAACTGTGAAAATTCCAAGCTTCTGCAATAACACAATCAAAAGATACGGCCATTTATGTCTCAATCTCCATACATTTACGAACCAAACTAAAACCTATAGGGTACTTCCCGTTGACCTAATGAAATTTGGCAAGAAGCTTGGTCTCATGGCACAAGCTATAAAGTTATAAAATTATAAAATATTTTAACTTTTCCCACATGTAATAATAACCAATTAAGGTGAGCTCCCGTTTCAATACATTCATATAAAGGAGAGAGGTCAACTTAGAGTGGACATGGAGTTTGTAAAATCAAAGGGCAAAAACTAGCTCCTCCAAGGGCAAAAGCGTGGGTAGTATGATATTTTAAATGGATACGGAACCCTTAGGGCGCGATTTAAACTCACACTTTTTATGAATTCCTAAAAGTCGTTGAATAAAAGTCAATGAGTATATAATTACTGACGTTTATAAAAGTTGTTGCATTTAGCCCGAACGAGTTACAAATAACGTCGGCACAGAACCAAACTGACAGATGCGTAAACTTAGGGGCTCACTCACACGTAGTTACTCGTAGAAACTAACTTTGAGTAAGTATTACCAGGGATGAACTCTTGTTTACTTATTGCATTCCTTATTGTTTTGAAAAGCTTTTATTTCGTTTTCTGTTTGTCTGTAATAGAAACCTGCAAGTTTTTGACCCACTTTACGGTTTTCGCTTGAGCTTAAGTTTTTTTTTTAGTATCGGGTGTACGTAGATTATCTAAGGAATAATACTTAACTTCCGATACGAAATTTCCTTCGCGAAAAAGTTAAGCAAATTTGACTTGTTTTTATTCGCAAATGTGTTGAAAAACGTCGTAAAAAGCGCGTGCGCATTGGTCATTAAACTCTCGGCTCCATTAAGCCCGCGCAAATAGCCAACTGTATCTTAATGTAAAAAAAAATAATTTTTTTTTTAGCGATTCAGTTGTAAAACCCTATTTTAAAGGAGTTTTGTAAAGGTGTTTGAATTCGCTAGCGTGTTACATAATTTTATCGTTTGACTTTTTTGCGGTAGGTAATTTACGAACTTGGTCATTCTCGAATCAAAGTTTTTTATTATGCAATTGGTAATAAATTTGTGGTTTGGCCTTTTGCATTATTGGTCATGTGCGTCGAATACGTTGCTGAAATCCCAGATTAGTAAGTATAGTACTGGCTGAGGAGATAAACAAAGATGCCCTATATTCATAATCTAAGAGATTAACTGGTATAACAGACAGCCAGACGAAGTCCTGGAAGTCAAAGTCGGGTTCTGTTTTTACCTTTTTGGTTCGTAATACTTGACATACTTACGTCGCTACGTGGTCTTTATATGCCTTTAAACTTATTTAAAAAAAAAAGTAGATTATAATTCTTAGCGATAGAAGAGCGGTGCCTCCAAACACAGGCGCTAAGCTTACTTGGAGACACCTGCGTTAATAGATTCTTAGTACGCATTGTTAAAAGAAATAAAGAAAATTTTTTTTTTTAACTTAAAAAAAATAGAAAACAAATCTTAAGCCACGATCACACCTAGCAAAATTCAAAGACTAATTCGGCATACATTGCTCGTTGAAGTAAGGATATATCAAGTAATATAACCAAAGCTCCCAGGTCCCAGCAAAGTGTGCCGAATTCGTCTTTGAATTCAACTAGGTGGCATGGCTTTAGATATTGGTTGGTTTGTTAGAGTGGGATAGTTTGTTGTTTCACATAATGTGGGACCCCACAAAAGGCAAATACATCCCTGCTCATATCCAAAGTTAATCAAACAATCGCTGCAGGTCTCCAAAAGTTTGCCAGCGGATGGATGGCAGCTTCATCCGTAACATGGGTAAAACCATACCTCTAGGGAAATTGGGTTGTCAAATTAATATGATGAATGACGTCGTACCACACACAGCGTTATGTGACACTGCTGCTAGTTTGTACACTATTTCTTAATTATGTACTACCTACCATTTTGTCCGCTCTTTCCGATCCCCAGCAACAACCTAAACCAAGGTCCGAGCCCCGCGTGGCGTCCTTATGCTTGTTGCATGTGTTGCCTATAATATGTATTCTGGATCGAGCCTTCCGCTCCCCAACCATCCGGTAAAGTTGTGACAGCCACTAAGGCTAAATAAAATAAATAAATAAGGCTAACAACAGGAGAAGAATATAGTCTTTGTCCGAGTGGGACTTGTAGATTATAATGACAATATGATACTATAACAAGTATAACCAAGGTTTTTCAAACTTTCGCACTTTGTTTGAAGAACAACAATATGGAGAATGTAATGGGATTTTTCTGCGTAACATGACGCGATATTGAGGTTACTAACAATACCTCAAAATCGAAGCAAAACCCGGGGTCACGTGAAGACACATGTAAGCACATTTTGTATGGGAGATTAAACAGAATGTTTTCGTACATCGACCTATGTTCTTTGTGCAACATTTTTCAGTTTCATGGGAAAAATAACCATTACAACTTTCCAGATTCGATTAAAAAGCTCTATTATAATATTGCTAATATCATTTTCTGATATTTTCAGTCTGATTCTACCAAGCATTTATTTTCATATTCTTAATAAAAATAAAATAAATAAAAATAAAAAGTTTTTTATTTCTCTCCACAACCAAATTAAATTATTAAATAACGTCACAAAAAGTATTTTTAACAAGTCTTGGCTGTGGATCGCTGGTGCCTATGGTAGGTAAAAAGAACCTGTATTACAGGTCACCAGGTCTCCACCACTCTTATGAAAATAAAGATAGGCACATACTTATGAGACAGACACAGTACATGATAGGTATGAAAGTAACTCAAAAGAGAAATTAAACTACATGCGGGATAATAAAAATTTTGAAAAAATAATTAAAAAACACGTAAAAACAACAATTTGTGTGTGAGAATGTATGTATATGTATTAAAGTATGTGTGTGTGTGTGTGTCTGTATGTGTGTGTGTGTGTGTGTATGGAAGTTCGCGCGGGAACGTATATAGGAACATAAAATAATTCTGGAAGATATAATTAAGATATAACTACTAAGAGACTCTCAGTGTCCGCATAGGTCTGCTTGAGCAGCCAGTCATGTAGGACGTCATAAAAATTGTGGTTGTTTAAAGTATACAAAGATAAAATATTATGGAGTTTGTTATATAGATAAGGGCCTAAAAACACAAAGAACCTATGACTAAAACTAGTTTTCAGGGGAGTTGCGAGAGCAATAAGATGATTGCGGCGGGAGGATTTACTATCGTCGTAACATGTCACTGTGTGCTGCTTACGAGCACATGATAATATGAATAACTGTCTCACCGTAAGTACTTGACAGAAGTCGTATAACTGGACAGTTGGGAATAAGCGTGGTTTGAAGCAGCAAACTTTTAGTACAGCTCGTTGAGCACGTTCAATTTTAATAACATGCGACTTTGCTGCGCCCCCCCACACTAATATACAATAATTTAAGATCGATTGGCATAATGCTTGATAAACCATTTTCATAACGTCTGAGCTAGCACTATGACGTAGTTGTTTAAAGATATAAGTAAGTTTACGAACTCTCTTAGAAAGGTGTTCAATATACTCCTTAAACGAAAGGTTACAATCAAGCACTACTCCGAGATATTTTATTGACGTGGCTTTTTCAATAAAATTGGGACATTGGGCGTGGACCGCCGTCGCCGAGGAACCGTTGAGCACATATGAAGGGTTTGCAGTGATCTGTAAAGAACTGACTGATGGACACGTCAGCGCACGGATTGAGAAATTAATTAATTTCGTTTTTGAAATATTAAGAGTTAACAAGTTGTTATTTAGCCAGTTCCTCACAGTATCAAAGCCCTTTTGCGCAAATTGATATGCTTCTGTCCAAGTGTTTCCAGTAAAAGCTATTGCAGTGTCGTCAGCATACGAAATTATTGAGCCATTTTCTAAATTAAGATTGCACAAGTCGTTTATGTAAACTAAAAACAGGCTAGGTCCAAGTATACTGCCCTGGGGCACGCCATAAGTGATTGATTGCTCAGAGCTGATATGAGGTCTAATTTTAACACTTTGTGTTCTATTAGTTAAGTAATTTTGAAAAAGTGATAATTGGACCCCCCTCACCCCAATTGCCTCCAATTTGGCCAGCAAGATAGGAACCGAAACCGTGTCGAAAGCCTTCGCAAGGTCCAGAAATAATACAACGCACTTTTCCTTGTTATCAAGTTTTCTTACTATGAGGTCAGTTAGGTTATACACTGCATCAGATGTGGACTTATTTTTACGAAAACCAAATTGTTTGTTTGATAAAATTTTATGCATTTCTAAGTAACTAACAAGCCTTAAGTTTAATAGCTTTTCTAGAATTTTAGACATGACCGGTAAGATTGAGATAGGCCTGTAGTTTTCAACACGATTTCGATCCCCAGCCTTAAAAATACGGTGTAAAACTGCTTTTTTGAATAAATCGGGAAAAATACCAGTAGTAAAACTTAAGTTACACATATATGTTAAAGGGGGAGTTAAAATAGTTTTATATTTTTTTACAAAGTTTGACGAGATACCATCCCAACCAGACGAACTTTTATTCTTTAAAGAGACGATAATGCACTCGACTTCAGCTTCATCAGTCTCTGTTAAGACAAATGAGTTTAGCTGGGCGGTAGGTACAGAAAATTCTGACGAGTTTCTTTGTATTGTTTCTGCTAATTGTTTTCCTACATTAGCAAAGTAGTTGTTGACTTCATTTGTTACGTCCAAAGGACTTTTACACGAACTCAGAAGGTCGTGTGATACTTGTCGGGGTTTACCTATATCAGTGACAGTCTGAATAACATTCCAAATTTGTTTCGGATTTTTGCCAGCTTTTTCAAATTCTCGTTTTTCATATTCTCTTTTTGACTTGCGCAAAAGCGCTTTACAAAAATTGCGGTATCTTTTGTAAGAGATTTTGATTATTTCATCATTAGGATTTCTTTTATGTTTTTTATATAAGTTGTTGTTGTGTTGTTGTTGTATTACGCGTCTTGGCCTATTGTTCGAGCAATTAGGTAATTGCCAAGAAGGGCAACTCGTGCTATTTCAATATTTCATAACTAGAAGTTCCAAATATTGATTTCATTCGATTGATACACGTATTCTATTCTAGAATCTTTTTGACCCATGGAAGCAGTCTAAAATCTGACGATTAAATCCTTGGCTGCTAATATCCCAATTTTATTATAATATGTAATTGGGAAGTACAAGTTTATATACTATAAAGACAGTTGTTCTATGTGGAACTGATAACAAACCGTTTTACGAGTATATCAGTTAGAAGCTATAAATATAAAAAAGCCGATGAATCTTAAAAAGTCAACCCTCTTTGAAATCAGCTTATTGTGTCTTATGGTCAATGTTAAAGTAGATAACTGTGTTAGCATAACAAATATTTTAAACTACTAACATTGACCGTATATAAAACAACGATCGATACGCAAACAGCCGCTTATTTCCCAGCATTAAATAGCCCACCTGAGGATAGGCTCTTTAATAATAAACAAGAATATACAGCTCTTCAAACACCTGACAATTCCCACCCATATTCACCAATAGATGACCACCTCCTCAGAATAGTACACGTCAGCGCAGAAGTTGTAACGTGGCAATGAAATGAAAAATCAATCATTTACTCTACAGTTTGCTTGAAAGACGGTCAATTTTTCAAGAAAAAGTTATCGTCGATAAGTTTGATTGCAATTTTGGTGACAAAGAAGATGTGATTTGAAAATAGAATCAGAGGGATTTCGCTTTATTTTTGAAGAAAAAGAAAACAGAAATTCTTCAAGGTACATTAAATTATTCTGATAAAAATGCGCAGAATAATGAGAACATAATAACGAGAATAATATTAAAAATAATAGTAATTTTAATGCTTTATTTGTAAAAATTTTAACAGATGATGACCAAAGTAAAGACGCAAGGTCTGGTGACAGACCTGCTACCAAATATAAACTTGATGAGGATGTTCGGCCATTTTGTTTTCAACTATTTGCCCGGTAAGAAAGTATTAGTTTTCGAGTTCGTAATGAATAAATGGCAGTGTTTACAAGCAAAGGATTAATGTAACATAAGTATTCCACTAATTATAAAAATAAAAAAAGTTCAATAGCATTAGCTTTTTTTAAATTTTGTTATTTATTAATAAAAATAAATAACAAAATTTATGGATCCTGACACATTAATTTTTCTCGTACAACATGAAACAAAAATAACCCTGAAGGATGTGGATCTGTGAAACGATACTGAACAACTTTTCCCATGGAACATAGGCGACACACAATGGCGCCTCATCAGATGGCGCATTTTATAGATACAGTTAATTTATTTAAAAACTTTGTTCAGCTTCATGCGCAGATTAACATCCTTTTAGGTTCTTATACCGTTGCTGTTACACCTTGTTTATAAAATAACTATCAACTTTGATTGTTTTATTAATTCTATAGAAGATGGTGGCATGTCCTTACTCTTACGTAAGGTTTATGCTGGTGTCAATGCGTTCCTCATTGTCGTCCAGTTTGTATGCATGGGCATCAACATGGCAAAGTACTCCGACGAGGTCAACGAACTTACTGCTAATACGATCACAGTGCTGTTCTTTACTCACACTATCATCAAGTTGGTCTTCTTTGCAACCAGCTCGAAGAGCTTTTACAGGTGCGTTTTTAGTTTTATACAAGGTTATTTTTTGGACCTGATAATTATGCCCACCTTATTACAGAGGTCAAAAGCAACAACTATTGTTTTACGACTTTGCTAACAACGCACGAAAAATTTTCAAATTCCCATACAAAATGGGTCGATCACGTGACTACTTTAGTATGGGGTGTCGAAATTTTTTTGTGCGTTGTTAGCAAAGTCGTAGAACAAAAGTTGTTGCTTTTGACCTCTGTAATAACCTCCTAAGGCCCCATGTACATTAAAATGTACATAATAAAGTAAGTGCTTCGGGCCCAACCTAATAAAGTAAGAGAACAGCTAAACAACCTGTGTGCACTGCAATGCTCATAATGTTTATGTGTGCTTCAGACCCAAGCAATTTTTTTATTTTTTTATAAGTAAAATGCGTTTAGGATTTTTTTAAATATTTTTCTTGTTATTCTATGGTCAAATAGAGTACAAAGCGATAAAATTGACAGCGATATCTTTTGTTCATTTAAATGCACAGTGGGCGTTTACGATATAAGATCAGCAGTAATGTAGTATATAGTATATAGGGTGATTTTTAATTAGTTCTTGATAGCAAAAGATATGCATGTACTCATGATACTGAACAACTTTTCCCAAGGAACATAGATCGAAATACGAAAAACCAAATTTGACCCCCCATACAAGATGCGCTATCAGCTGATGCAGTTTCTATGAGAGGTCAAAACTTGATTTTCGTATTTCGACCGATGACGACGAAAGTTGTTCAGTATCATGAGTACAATCATACCTTTTTCTATCAAGAACTTATTAAAAGTCACCCTATATAGACTTTCATATTGGTAATCATAATTCAATTAAGACAAAATCATCATCATCATCATCATCATATCAGCCGAAAGACGTCCACTGCTGGACATAGGCCTCCCCTAAAGATCCCCATGACGACCGGTCCTGCGCTGCTCGCATCCAGCGGCTTCCCGCGACCTTGACAAGATCGTCGGTCCACCTTGTGGGGGGCCTGCCAACGCTTCGTCTTCCGGTACGTGGTCGCCACTCTAGAACCCTTACGCCCCATCGGCCATCGGTTCTTCTTGCGATGTGCCCTGCCCACTGCCACTTTAGTTTAGCGACTCTCAGAGCTATGTCAGTTACTTTTGTTCTTCTGCGGATCTCCTCATTTCTGATTCGATCTCGCAGAGAGACTCCGAGCATAGCCCTTTCCATAGCTCTTTGGGTGACCTTGAGCTTCCTGATAAGGCCCATCGTGAGCGGCCACGTCTCGGTTCCATATGTCATCACTGGCAACACACACTGGTCAAAGACTTTCGTCTTGAGACACTGCGGTATTTTGGACGTGAAGATGTTGCGGAGCTTCCCGAACGCTGCCCATCCGAGTCGGATTCGACGAGTAACCTCTTTCTCTAAGTTGGATTTACCCAGCTGGACTGTTTGTCCCAGGTATACGTATTCATCGACAACTTCGAGCGTAGAGTCTCCAACTTTGAGTGGAGTGGGTACAACAAGGGCGTTAGACATAATTTTCGTCTTATCCATGTTCATTTTAAGACCCACTTGTTGTGAAACTCTACTGAGGTTATTGAGCATCGTGCCGAGATCTTCCAGGGTCTCAGCCATTACGACAATATCGTCGGCAAATCGAAGGTGGGTCATGTACTCGCCATTGATGTTGATGCCAAGTCCTTTCCAGTCCAGGAGTTTGAAGACGTCTTCCAATGCAGCGGTGAACAGTTTAGGAGATATGACGTCTCCCTGTCTCACTCCTCGATGCAATTGGATAGGTTTCGAGTCCTGGTCCTGAAGACGGACTGACATAGTGGCGTTTTTGTACAGATCCT
This sequence comes from Athrips mouffetella, assembly GCA_947532105.1. Classification (NCBI taxonomy): domain Eukaryota; kingdom Metazoa; phylum Arthropoda; class Insecta; order Lepidoptera; family Gelechiidae; genus Athrips; species Athrips mouffetella. The sequence continues at coordinate 16,446,316 of OX383977.1, forward strand.
TTAACACTTCAATGTACCGATAGTCGACTTGGCACCTCTGGAGAGATCGTAGCACAGCCCACGTCTCGATCGAATCGAAGGCCTTCTCATAGTCCACAAACGCTAGGCAAAGTGGCTGGTTATACTCTTCGGTCTTCTGTACAACTTGCCGTAGCGTATGTATGTGGTCTATGGTACTGAAGCCTTTACGGAAACCGGCTTGTTCGGGAGGCTGGAAGTCATCGAGCCTGCGTGCGAGACGATTCGTAATGACTCTCGAGAACAGCTTATAGACATGACTCAGAAGTGAGATGGGTCTGTAATTCTTCAGCAGGGTCTTATCACCCTTTTTAAAGAAGAGCACCACCACACTTCTGTGCCATGCCTGTGGCGTTTTCCCTTCGAGTATGACAGAATTAAACAGCTTCTGAAGAGCTTTTAGCACTGGCCTTCCGCCTGCTTTCAGAAGCTCAGCCGTAACTCCATCGTGCCCGGGTGCCTTGTTGTTTCTAAGCTGTCTGAGAGCCATTCTAATCTCGTACAAGCTGACGTCCGGGATATCTTCGGTATGGTGTCGGGTAAGTCTAGCTCTTGGATCGTTGGCCAGACTGCTAACGGGTTGGCCGGTTGACGTGTATAACTGTCCATAGAACTTCTCGACCTCCCTCAGTAGCTCAGGCTTGGACGATACGGTTCTGCCATCCTCGGTTTTCAGCTTCGTCAACTGGCTCTGCCCAATAGACAGATCTCTTGCGAACACTTTGGAGCCCTTGTTCCGCTCAATCGCTTCTTTAATATGATTAGTATTAAATAGCCGAATGTCGCGAGTCAGAGACTTAGAGATCTGTTTATTGAGCCGCCGATATTGAGAAGCATCTCCCGAAGACTGCAGAACCATTTCGCGTCTTTCTTCCATTAGCTTGAGGGTATGATCTGAGATCTTTTTGGTTCTTTTAGTACGGTGGGGTCTGAAATACTTTGACCCAATTGTATGGACAGTTTCCACGAACCCGTTATTGTAGTCGTCCACATCTATGCATTCACCGAGGCATTCGAAGCGATTTTGCAGTTCGAGCTGAAAGCCGTCGGGATTTTGGATATTGGTGGGTGCGGGTCGGAGCGTAGACTTCATCAGTCGAGTTCTTTCCAGCTTTACGTTGATATTCAATGTGCCTCTTACCAACCGGTGATCGCTTCCGGTTTTAACCGCATTGATCACAGAGACATCATTGAATATTTGCTTCTTCGTCGACATGATAAAGTCAATCTCATTTTTTGTAATACCATCGGGACTGATCCAGGTCCATTTTCGGTTTTCCGACTTTTTGAAGAAGGAATTCATCATAAAGAGTCCTTCTTTCTCCAAAAAGTCGGCTAACATGTGGCCCCTGGAATTCCGATATCCAACACCAAATTGCCCCACCCTCAGCTCACCATCGCCTCGCTTGCCCAGTTTCGCGTTGAAGTCCCCCATGACAACGGTATAGTGGGTCTTAGGCGTATGTATGGCTTTAGAGATATCCTCATACATAGCCTCGACTTCATCATCAGAGTGTGTCGATGTGGGGGCGTATACCTGTATGACCTTCAGCGAATACCGTTTGGTGATTCTGAGTATAAGGTACGCTACCCGCGACGACACACTCTCGATCATGACGACGTTGTTCACGAGAGACTTGTGGACCATAAACCCGACACCTCCCTGGGACAGTTGGTCGCCCTCCCGGAAATAGAGCAAGTTACCTGATTTTAGGGTTATCAAGTCCTCCCCCTCTCTTCGGACTTCAGATAGACCCAAGATGTCCCAGTGTAACCTGCTCAATTCTTCCTCGAGTTCAGCAACCTTCTCGTCGGTCCGCAATGTGCGCGTGTTGTACGTTGCCAGGGCCAGAGGTCGTCGTTGTTGGTAGCCTGGCATCTGCCGGGGATTCTTCGCACCCCCTGCCCCACCGTTACCATGACCGCTACCAGAGCCAGGAATAGCGGGGCCGCCGGGGACTAGGGGCCGGTGCTTATTGACGTGATTCATAGGATTTTTAGGGGGTTTTACCATAGTCGCCACGCTTGGCAGACGGGTTGGCGTCCGCAGTGTGATGGGATAATACACAGAAGGACGCTGCTGCCCATCCTCTGGATTTCATTCCCTTAGTCGCCTCTTACGACACCCATTGGAAGAGATGGGTCGGTACTATTCTATTCTGGGCCGGCACCGCACGGCACAAGACAAAATAGCTTCACACTATTATCACCACTTTCTATTCCTATTACAGATTGGTATCAATAATCAGTCTTAGGATTCTTTTAATCTTAAATTTTAACTTAGTTAACACAAATTTTTCATCAGTCAACTGGCAGTTCTTTTACTGTAATTCAACGTGCAATTATTAAGGATTATCAGTTTCACAATCAGTCTTTATCTTAGGAAATGTTAAAAATAAACCTCTATCTTCTTTCGAAAAAAAAGGTAGTATTTTGAACCATGGCCTATTATGAAAAGAATAATAAATTCATACATTTTTTACTAATTGACGCTCAGTGTGCAGTACAATGTACATATTTTTATTTGGCCAAATTACAAATAAACTTACAACGCCAACGTTAAATGAATAATGAATTCAATAATACGAGTATATACAGAATGCACGAAATAAAACAATAACGCATGATGAATAAATTCATGATTTAAGAGATAAAAATGGATTAAACTTACGTCGTCCGCTACTGCTCGCCATTTTTGCTAAATATGCACTGTTTTGACTAGTAGATAACTCTAATTGGTCAGGTGTCATATGATCTAGTCATGCTATAGATACTAACCAATCAGAAAAGAACATTTTCATCTAAGGCGACTGGTGGTAGTTTGATTTTTAGACGAAAATATATTTCGTTCATTATAATGTACAATGGGAGTTTACGTGACGGTATGGACCAAAATGTCTGGGCTTGAAGCACTATCGTTATTTTGTACATTTAAATGACCATTGAGCGTTTAGCTGATATGTTGATTTTTATACTTGGGCATTAGGAGGATAAGGTGGGCATACGCATAACAGGTCCAAAAAATATCCTAGTATACTTTTAATAGTCTACAAAATTTCAAGCTTTATGTTTCTTTATTCTCATTTTACTAGACCTTATTCTATTGCAAATTCACAGATTGGCCACCATCTTGTTCTAAATCCGTATGTGCCTGCCGTAGGTTATATCATTTCTCTATGGTAATATTGTATAACTTTGAATATTTTTACTTTTATTGTGGCAATGACTTGCTTAACATATCGGTTTTACAATTAGCATTCGTTAGCATAAATTGCCTATTATTCTATGAAATTGGGGTGGGAAAGGAAATATGGTTTCTATCTTAATCAAACATGACTATGTACCTAACAAATAGTTCTGATATAATAATTTTATTTATTTTTAAGTAGCATTACAAAATAAAAGTAAAGTAAGTTTTATAACATATAACGAGCGGAGCAATGAGGTCCAAAATATTTGACTTACAAAACATTTAAAAAAATCTATTCTGCCAATAATAATTGCATTCCGATATAGTGATACTGTAACAAAATTTTACTTTACCTACCTTATACTTTAATGAGCAAAAAATAAAACTTGTATTTGAGCAACGTGAAGGAAGATATCTTATAGTAAGATATCGCTGCTTCACAGAAGTGCTACTAATTCTAACAACAGGAGAAGAAATATTTTACTGTATTGATATTAAATCGACTGGTATAAGGTTAAAACTGGTATGCTCTTGAGAAAAAAAAAAGCATAAAACAACAAAGAAACTACACAATTCATCCAAAACTAAGGCAGAATGGAACAAACTATAGGCAAGTCATTATTTCATGACATTTGTAATGTATTAACATAATGTCTTCCTATTCAGGACTTTGGCAGTATGGAATCAATCGAACAGCCACCCTTTATTCACTGAATCTGATGCTCGCTACCATCAACTCTCCGTCAGCAAAAATAGAAAGTTGCTATACTTTATTTGTGGAACCACAGTCATTTCTGTTGTCTGTAAGTTCATTATGTACTTAGACTTCATCTTCAAATTTGACATTGCGTTAACACTGTGTTCTTCTTTCCTACTCAACAAAATCTTCTATTTGAGACCTACGAGTATGAACTAATTTCACTAGTGGTTGTTCCCTGAAATCAGTAAAATCTCCATTGGCATGATAAAGATTATGTACTTTCTTCGAGCAATTTTTAGGTTGGGTGACGCTTACCTTTTTCGGTGAATCAGTATATCTGATAATGGATAAAGAGACCAACGATACCATGACAGCACCGGCCCCTCGACTGCCTATAAAGGCTTGGTATCCCTTCAATGCTATGCATGGGACTATGTATTTTGCAGCTTTCGGATTCCAAGTAAGTAAAAGTAATGGTTAAGTGACATAATATTTTTTCTGAACTATTCGTTTACTGTTTTGTTTGTTGTTCATCTTCCAAGAACGGAAATATAAACAGCGTAATGATAGAAGATAACTAGTAAACGGTAACAACGATTTAACCAATCCAGGGCCAAGAAAATTGTTTTCCAGAAAAATTGTGGATATTATATTGGTATCATATTTAAATCTAATCACTTCTCTTACCTTCTGTCTGATTTCCAAACGCAGCTCAAATATACAATCATTCTTTTGTATTTGCAATGTAGTCATCTACCAGCAATACTCTTAACTATATGAAAATTTTTGACGTCTTTCTCAGGTATACTGGCTCCTTTTCTCGATGATGATCCCAAACCTCTTAGACGTGCTTTTCTGCTCCTGGCTGGTCTTTGCTTGTGAGCAGCTGCAGCATCTTAAAGCCATCATCAAGCCACTTATGGAGCTAAGTGCTTCTCTTGACACGTTTAGACCAAACTCTGCCGATTTGTTCCGAGCCACTTCTGCAGGTACAAAGTACATACGGTCATTAGAATTCAACCTGTAGATCCTAATGAATAAGATATTTTTTCCAAAATGATCTTATCATCGCATTTGTTTTTGAAGTAGACAATCTATTATTGCAGTAAAAAAATAAAAACCTTCAAAAAAGAATTTAAGTAACCTATCAAATTTTAAAAAAGCGTCTTAAGTATGATTGGAAATTATTACTAGATCACTTTCTATATTTTCCTCACAGAAAAGTCTGAAAAAGTCCCAGATGCAGTAGACATGGATATCCGCGGGATATACTCTACTCAGCAAGACTTCGGCATGACTCTCCGCGGGGCTGGAGGAAGGCTGCAGAACTTTAACGGTACCAACGGGAATAACCCCAATGGACTGACTCAAAAGCAGGAGATGCTTGTTAGATCAGCGATCAAATATTGGGTGGAAAGACATAAGCATGTTGTTAGGTGGGGTACATTTAATTATTCTTTACTCTTAATGTGATTACAGCCCTCAAATTAGAAGCTACGCGATCATCAATGCAAATATCGACTTTATTTACACGTCAATAGCGTTCATATAAGAGTGATCTTCAACGTGGCTGTTACGACCAACGTCGAGACTCTCACCCATAAAAAAGGGGTTTTTATTGATTTTTACCACATTAATAATTATTTTTCAAATTTTTTACTTAAATTTTAGAAACCGTAAAACTTAGAATTTTTGGGTGGAAGAAGCATTAAAATCGTTTTAGACGTTTAGGAGCCTTCGAAGCAATAGGATATTTTTTGCGTAAAATAAGAGGAGAGAAAGGATTTTTCTGGCAAAACTAACAGTTATAATAAAAATATTCTACTAAAAATTATTGCTTATCATATAAATTAACTCATATATATTTTTTGTTAACGATTGGACCAACCGTTTCGGAGAAGTTTGCCTTCAAAGTTAGCTCTTTTTTGCAATTTGAGGGTCATAATCGTCTTAAGGCTTAAATTCTAATGACTCGCATTCTTATACGGGACATAAAATGCTGTTGAATAACGAGTGTATATAGCTATTTTAAGTTAAATTTTTCGCTGATTAATACAAGAATACAGCTAATACACCGAAAGTACTAGTTTTTGTTAGCAATTTTTGGTTCAATATTACTATTGTGGGTGTGCAATCTTTACAGTAGTACTTTCGGTGCATTAGCTGTATCTTTGTATTAACCAGCGAAAAATTTAACTACAAATAGCAGTATACACTCGTTTTTCAACAGTATTTTATGTGTCGCATAAGAATGCGAGTCAATTGAATTTAGTATGGAAAACGAATCGCCTTAAGCTCATCTCATTATAAAACATTATAACGCGGAAGATTCGTCAGTTACGTAGTTTACCTCGTCTTCAGCGTAAAGGATGAACACTGTCCTTATTATATTCTAATCATTACCAGGAAAAAAGGTACGACTTATTAGGTATGATCGTTTTTAGGGTTCCGATACCAAAATGGTAAAAAAAAGGAACCCTTATGGTGCCGCTCTGTCTGTCTGTCTGTCTGTCTGTCCGTCTGTCTGTCACACCTCTATATCTCAGCAACCACTTATGCTATCGAGCTGAAATTTGGAATAGTTTTAGAATATAGTTGCCCAACTTAATTGCACATGAAAATTTTTTGAAAAAAGTATGATTATTAATGTAAAGGGGGCCAAAATAGGGGGGGCCAAATTTCAAATTGTCGCTACTAGGTCGAGTGGGGTATCATATGAAAGGGCTTTACTTGTACATTTTAAAATATATTTTTGTATTTTTTTAAGTTTCTTAGTTTTCAAGTTATGATGAAAAATGTCAAAAAAAATACCATTCCCCCCCCCTTATCTCCGAAGTTTGAGTAAGGGAAAATCTGAATTAATTACAGTTGACAGAGGTTTATGTAAAATTTACAGCAAAAATAAAACGATCTTTCTAAATTGCACAGTTTTTCAGAAATCTGCAAAAAACCTTTACAAACAAATTTAGTTTTGCGGTCCTGAAAATGGACTTTATTGCTTCCAAAAATACTATAGGTATATCGGAACCCTCGGCGCGCGAGTCCGACTCGCACTTGACCGGTTTTTTGTGTAGGTATATTTTACGATAAGAAAACGAAAAGTTATGTGAGAGTACTCCGTTACGTGATTTCGTCCAAAAAAGGGAATATCTTTTTTAGGGTTCCGATACCAAAATGGTAAAAAAAAGGAACCCTTATGGTGCCGCTCTGTCTGTCTGTCTGTCTGTCTGTCCGTCTGTCTGTCACACCTCTATATCTCAGCAACCACTTACGCTATCGAGCTGAAATTTGGAATAGTTTTAGAATATAGTTGCCCAACTTAATTGCACATGAAAATTTTTTGAAAAAGTATGATTATTAATGTAAAGGGGGCCAAAATAGGGGGGGCCAAATTTCAAATTGTCGCTACTAGGTCGAGTGGGGTATCATATGAAAGGGCTTTACTTGTACATTTTAAAATATATTTTTGCATTTTTTTAAGTTTCTTAGTTTTCAAGTTATGATGAAAAATGTCAAAAAAAATACCATTCCCCCCCCCTTATCTCCGAAGTTTGAGTAAGGGAAAATCTGAATTAATTACAGTTGACAGAGGTTTATGTAAAATTTACAGCAAAAATAAAACGATCTTTCTAAGTTGCACAGTTTTTCAGAAATCTGCAAAAAACCTTTACAAACAAATTTAGTTTTGCGGTCCTGAAAATGGACTTTATTGCTTCCAAAAATACTATAGGTATATCGGAACCCTCGGCGCGCGAGTCCGACTCGCACTTGACCGGTTTTTTTATTTATACAGTAAAGGGACCGCTACTTTTAAACCATCTTTTTAATAGAATAAAATGTGATAGATCTTATATGTTTATGATGTACTACTATGGTGTATGACGTAATACTAAGTAGTATTACATTACCTAATGTAGTCCCTATGGGGTGGGTCCTGGAGACCTGTAATACAGGGATGACCTAGCTCAGGCTCCAGTCTCTCACAACATTTGAATTTATAGTTTTTCCTCTAGCATTGTACTTACCTAGTATGGAAAATGTTATGTGGAGAAATAAATAAATAATTTATTATTATTATGTAGAACGGAAATTTTTTACCACCGATCTTTTATAGCAAAATTGTCCGATTCCAACAAAACCTTTTGACACGAAACACGTCCTCCGCAAATTCTAAACTTTGAAGCCGAAAGCGGAACAAAGCTGCGAACTGTTCAACCTTCCGCAATAAAAAAAGGATGTCAGACACAGTCGAACTAAAAATACACACGACAAGAATTTTATTTCATCGTTTTGGTCCATTCTTTCGTGGCGTTTACAAAGCTTTGAATGCACGCTCAAATGTATACAGCACTAAATAAATCCGTAGCGAAAATCCACACCCTAAAATACTACTACAAGTTTCGTTATCCTGACGGCCATAAAATAAGGTCGATGATTGACCCGCACTGCGCAGTAGAGACAGCAAAGAACGTGATATAATCTTTTGAAACTGGGGGGGCTATAACGGTAGCCGGGACGTGTCTGTCATAATGTCATAAACGAACCTTTGCCTTTGCAACACAAATTCCCGCGCAAAGTCCGTTATGGGAGTCCGCATACGGCAGATATAGCATAAGGGTTGAGCCACATTGATCGACGGCCTTTCGCACTTTGCCGATTTTAAAAGAGCACACTAGTACGCATTATGCCGATTCAACGCTTACGGAGGCGTTCGCATCCGCACGCGGCTGTGCAGACGCGTTCGCATCCGTACGCAGCCGTAAGGTGCCGTACAGCTCCTCATACTGTTGTTGCCTCTTTTATCGCCACCATCTGCCATCGATCACCGTCGTCAGCCGTAGATCGCCGTCGTCAGCCGTCGTTTGCCGTCGTTCGCCGTCGATCCCTGCCGACGGTCAACCGCGTTTCGTCCTCAGGGCGCGTTCGCCAAGTCGATGCGAAAGGATTTCCATACTTTGCGATCGTTTTGTATAGGCAAACCGTCGATCGCCGTCGATCAATGTGGCCCAACCCTAATAGATCTGTAATTTTTGACTTTGGCAGACGAATGCTTTGTAGGGCTACTTTCTCCCAGGCTTTCCGCGGGAATTTGTGTTTCAAAAGCAATGGTTCGTTTATGGCAGATACGATCCGCCTATCGTTATAGCGCCCCTGGTCACAGATTACATAATAGTAAACTAACGTTTACAGATCCGACATTCTCAGGCGGGGTGCCAACAAATTTCTGTACAAAGTCAATACTTGCAGTGCACCGCTTAGGACATGTTTTTAAATCGCGGGTGATCGCGGACACCTGGGCTAAGGCGATGATTTTGTCACTTTATGAGATACTGAGCGAGATGCAAGTAGGTATTTAATATTGTTCAATCAAAAATGCAAATACTTACTTACCTTTTTTGCCGCCAAAGCTTAGGATGACATAAAGAAAAGTAAAATCGACTGCCTCACCCAGTCGACTTCCAGCGCCGCGTTGCATACCTAGAGTGCGGAGTGTCACAGGCCTGCCCTGGTTGACGACGTCGCCCTCAATGAAACGTATCATTTCAGGCTGGTGGCTTCAATTGGTGATACTTACGGTACTGCTTTGTTGTTCCACATGCTGGTCTCCACCATCACCTTGACGCTTCTTGCGTATCAGGCTACTAAGGTTAGTAATAACACTCAGCTGAAGATAAAAGTGATCGGTCTGTTGTCTCTCCTACATTTCACACAATCTACGTGTCCTTTAACTATCGCATAGCGAAGATGCTCTCGAAGATCATAACTGTAAATAGTATCCGGAAAAGAAAGATCACGTCAAAAATAAAAACACGTCGTTTTCAGATTTCTCTTCCGCAACATTTGACCAAAACCTTGACAAGGTTCGTTTTTTAATTGATTTGGATAAGATATTAACGCTCAGGCTGTATGAAAATTAATAGCGAAAAAATTACCGACCCGTTTTCCTTGCAGCTCAAGTTATTTCTATTCATTGTTTTGATCAAATAAAATTTTATTTAATTTTTTAAGTTCATGGTTTATTAAACAACCGTTACGTATATCTATTGTATGTTATAACCTAAAAAAATATCTGGAATATTCTGCCTTCATACATATTTTGTAAAACACATAGCAGGCCTGCTAATTCGATTTAGCGGACATAATATAAAAGCCTTCGTTTTGTAGGTAAGGTTGTTCGTTGAAAGATAAATCCTAATAGCTACGACTTAAAGTTATTAATTTAAGAGTTTCTTTTTTTGTAATAACAGTATTATTTGGTCAGAAAAAGAGTCGAATTTCTAAAATGATATTGATTGTATAATCAAACTATGTTTTTCTGTAGATTGATGGACTGAACGTGTACGCATTCAGTACGATTGGATATCTAAGCTACACCCTCGGGCAAGTGTTCCACTTCTGCATCTTTGGGAATCGGCTTATTGAAGAAGTAAGTTAAAAAAAAAAAATCTTATGTCTACTTAGCACAAGCATAGATTCGTCCCAGAGAATGGATCAAATAAGGTGATTTAAGGTAGTTGGTTTGCAATTTTTATAATTTTTCTCAAAAACTATAACCTTGGATTATGTCCACAAAACTGAACAACTTTCTTCACCTAACAAAGGTCGAAATACAATAAGTTATAAACATGCTATCACTTGATGCAGTTTTTAAGGGTCTAAAAAGTATTATCATGTTACTTAAAAAGTTGTTCATTTCCAACGATTAATATACTGAGTAGGTATATAAAGGGATCGTTCAAGAAGTTTAAAAAATGTATAGGAAGTTCCAGTAACAACGAAATCCATACAAATCCTTGACATTCGAATGGACAAAGTAAGCTGTAACTAGTTGCTATCATCTATTTTCAGAGCTCATCAGTAATGGAAGCAGCCTACTCCTGCCAGTGGTACGACGGGTCAGAAGAAGCGAAGACATTCGTCCAAATCGTATGCCAACAGTGTCAGAAGGCCATGAGCATCTCCGGAGCCAAGTTCTTTACTGTGTCACTGGATTTGTTTGCTTCTGTAAGTGAATAGCCGAAATTTAATGTCTCTTTTTTATATTCCGGCCAAACACAAGAAACAAATTATACAAAGCCGACTTATATAAAATAAGCCGTGCTGCAGTGGTTTACGCGGCCATAACTCGATCCAAAACGGAGGTAGACTGTAGACTCGCTCTATTTGCGTTGTTCTCTGCATGTTATGAATTTATAAGTATTCTTTAAAGAATCTACATTAAATAAAGTTATCTGAATCTGGTAATAACACTGTTACTATAACGTAACCGAAACGTATAATTAGCACGTATCCGAAACGGTAAGTAATAACTAGACTTGCTCAACTAAACTTGTTCTTTTCTTGGTAAATAATCAACATTGCATGAAATTATATGAACCCAAAAAAAAATTTTCGCGATAGTCCATCCATAGATTGAAAGTTATGATATCTTAAACTTTTTTTCATTTTAATTAAATTTAGGTTTGACACTGATTTCAATTTTATTCTTTCTTCTTAATGTTTTAATGCCGCATATTTCATTTCTATATATGTATCGATTCGCTCTTACTTATTATTTAAAAATGAAATCGGTTTCTAACTGCCGAATTAGGTAATACAAAAATAACCTAATTCGGCAGTTAGAAACCGATTTCAAAACCTTTTAAATAAGGTCTAATTTTTGGACTGCAATTATGAGAGTTTGTGAACAACTTGGTGCAATTTTGTTTTACATTTCAGGTACTGGGGGCCGTAGTAACTTACTTCATGGTGTTGGTACAGCTCAAGTAAAAAGATAATAAGTCGGTATAGCAACATGGTATATATTTTTTGTGACTATAAAAAAAACTGATTTACCTATTAATTTTTTATATACACTTCAATCGCAAATCCTTTAGTTAATCCTCAGTAACAATATGTTTCTTTTACACTCTGTGAGCGTGTAATGTACTTTTGAATTTTAAATCAGTGTTTATTTGAAGTTTTTGTTTTTTTTCGAAGTTCAGTAATTCTTCTAATGAAACGAAGCAACTTTCACGAAGAAAACCATTTTTATACGAAAAAATTTCGTTTTTTTACCATGTAAAACGTGTCGATCATTTGACCTTTTTAGTATTAGAAAAGAGAAGTGAGGAGGTATTTATTCTGAGATTAGAAGTTAAGCTTTTTTCTTCAGGATAGTTGCTTGTTATCATTAGTAAAATGTCACGTTGCATAATAATTTCCATAATATATAGTCTGTGGCCGGCCGCGGATGCATTAGAATTCAATCTACGCTCGCCTGCGTTCCATAAACCGGCACACGAGTTTTATGCCCCTCATTATGTACCGTTTCACAAACTACTATTAAATAATAATAATTATTAATATAATTGAATTTGGCTCCTGGCTTAGACTATAATGTTATTATGAATTGTCTTTTATAATAGTTGTACCAGTCCGAAATAGGACTTTTAATGATGATTGAGAAGCCTTACTCTACCCTCGGTTCCCTTTGCGTTATTTTTATGTGACAGTTCTGGCAGCGATGTGTAAGAGATGTAAGCTGTGTGCTGGGAAAATTCCACCCAATTAGTCCATGGGCCAGATGGCCAAAAATAAGGAAATGGTATAATTGGGAGGTACCAATATTCCATGTTACTACAGTTAGATAGGTTTATTAGGATGTCATTAAACCATGAGTGCTGTCTTAAAGTGGTAGCTGACCAAAATAGCAGCCAATCCAAGAGTTCAGATGCTGCTAATATTTGGTATGATTTGGGGAAACCGTTTTCCTTTTCGCAGTCGTTAGATAGGCTTATAAGGATGTCAAATGACCATGATTGATGTAATTTCAAAGTGGTACCTGGATAAAATGACAGCTAATCAAAGATGGAAAATGTTAAATTTTACAAATTTTACTGTATCTCAGGAACTTATAGTCCGATTTCATTTATTTTTCTTTTAAACTAAATGTATGGACTCGGAATCGGTCTGTATGTGTTCTATAAATAATGTCTTAAAACTGTTTCAGTTAAATCAACCGCTATTAAGTTATTAAGGAAATACTGATAATTTATTATTCTTCTTTTTAAAATCAAGTTTTTACAAAACACTTAAGTCATTTAAGAAGATCTTCATATTTAAGATGTAGTAAAAAAAAAGACATGGAAACATGAGTTTGGCAATTTCTACTGTTTACTAAATAAGTGTGCGTACTAAAAACAAGCTTTGAAATGGTGCAGAATTGCTCTATTTGCATTGTATTCTGTATGCTATGACATGGATTACGTATTCTGTAAATAATTTACATTAAATAAAATAATCTGAATCCAAGTAATTATTTGAAATTAACTTAAACATATGTTTACATGTGTTTTGAGCCATCAAACCCAAACATGGTATACATCAAATTAAATATAGTTTATTGTACTTCATCTAAGATATATTATTTTTTAAAAATTTACAAGATTGTTAATGATTAATCGATTTAAAAAAAAAGAATATCACAAAATATTAAAGTTTTCTTTAATTATTTAGTAACGGTTGAATCTACTGTAACAGTGCCTATGACATAATTTGAAGAACATATGCAGACCTTCGGTCTAAACAAAAAAACAAGGAAATCGGATGATTGGTTCTCGAGATACAGTTGACTTTATAAAATTCTGCATTTTCCATCTTTAATTGGCTGTTACTTCATCCGGCTACCACTTAGAGATGGCATACGTGGTTTCTTGACCTCCTTATAAGCCTGTCTAACTAACGTAAAAAGGGAATTGGTAAAAAAAAATGTACCAAAAATGGGCAACATCTGAACACTTGTATGGGCTGCTAATTTGGTTAGCTACCACTTTGAGACAGCAATCATAGTTTATTGACATCCTTATAAACCTATCTAACTGTGGTAAAAAGGAAAATGGGTACCGCCAAATTGGTCTGTGCCATGGCCATGGTCTAAATAGGATTGCGCCATTTTCCTAGCTTGTCAAATGCACTTTTATCTAAGTAATCTCAAATCCTTAGCTCTTTCGCGCGGCACTGGTGGAATTCTCCCATAAAATATGGACTAAATTAAACATTTCGCGGTCTGCAATTTTTGCAAACGAACATTTCATTGAAGCCTGCTCTAATACCTATATTTTTAAATGTTAATTTTAGTAGCGATAGTTTTTATGAGTAGAACTCATATTGTGATAGTTAAATAGTCAGAATATGGCATCGATACCGTTTGATAGTCTTAATATGTACAAGAATTCTTAGGGTAATTTTTTATCACGACAAAAAAAATATATTACTCATAGTCCTGTAGCCCGTGGACGTTCAAATTATGAAAAAGTTTACCGTTTGTCTTAGTGAAATTGTTATAGATTTCGCCATTTCTCATACTAAAAGCGAAGTCATAGAGATCCCGCCGTAACCCACCGTAACCATATATATATATATAGACAAAACTATAATCTTCCTAATATGTTAGTTATATACATTTCTAGGTTACCGCATTGTTTCGTATTGTCATGTTCTACAGCTTTGTTGAATTACCATACGTAAGTAGTAAGACTATGGAAATTTGCCAAAAACAAATTTAAGATCAAATGAGTCTTAAAATCTGAACCGGTAACAGAAACAGGCTTAAAATAGATAAATGGTTTGTTCAGAGGATCTATTAACAGATGTATAAATTTGGAACGGTAATTTTAAAATGTAAATTATTGTTAACTAGCTGTTACCCGCGACTTCGTCCGCGTAGATTTTATAAAAAAACAGAACTCGAACTTAATTGAAACATATTTTACGGAGCGCTTATCCTTCTTGATCCCTACGTAAAAGATGCATTTGTACTTATCCAAGTTGAATAAATGCATCTTACTACAAACTTAATTATCTTTTGATTTTATTTAACTGGTAGGTAGTGCGGAATTTTCATTGTCAACTGTTACAGGCGAACTTAAAAAAGAAGGCAATAAAGGGAGTGAAGTGAATGGGTAGCGAGGAGGTATTCATAAAAGTAAAAAAGGTCCCTATTCCTCCCTATCTATCCTTTTGTATCCCCCCCCCTACATTCCCACTCCCCCTCCCTCACCCTCTCCCACTCTCTCTTCCTCTCCCTCGCCCCTCCCTCTTCCCCCCCTCACCCTTCCTTCCCCCTCCATTTCTCCCCTTCCCCTCTCCCCATCACCCTCCCTTTCCCCCCTCGCCCTCCTCCCATTCCCCTCCCTTTCCCCCTTCCCCTCACTCATCCTCCCCTTCCCCCTCTCCCTCCCTCTGCCCCCCCTCCCTCTACCCCCTCCCACGCCCTCTACCCCTCCCTCCCCCTTTCTCTCCCCTCATTTTCCCCTCCCTTACACTCTCTCCCTATCCCTCCCCCTCTCCCTCTCCCTATCCCTGACCCTACCCCTATCCCTGCTTCTACCCCTAACGCCATCTTAACCGCTATCCCTATCCTTATATAAACATACAACTGACACTCATATTGATTTTTAGACATTTCAAACCTATCAACCCCATCCCAGGGGTGGTGGTATTTCACGTCCACCACGTTGGATATCAAAATCATTGTAGTTTTCGTAATCAGCGACCCGATAAACCATACGAACGACACCCATATTGATTTTTAGACATATCAACTCTATCGCACCCCAACCTTATCCCCAGGGGATAATGGTAGTTTACGTCTACCACGTTGGATTTCAAAATTGTAGTAGTCTTCGTAATCAGCGATACTTAGTTGAATAAAAAAAGTCCCATCAAAATCGGTTAAGTAGTTTCGGTGTGCTGTAGCAGATACAACCCCGCTAGAGTATTATTGTATGTGTAGATTCCCACGGGAATGAGATATTTTCCCGGGGTAAAAAGTAGCCTATGTCCGTCTCCAAGTTACCATCTATCACCATACCAAATTTCATCAAAATCCGTTCAGCCGTTTAGGCGTGAAAGAGCAACAAACAAACAGACAGACAGACAGACAGACAGAGTTACTTTCGCATTTATAATATTAGTATTTTGTACTTATCCAAGTTGAATAAATGCATCTTACTACAAACTTAATTATCTTTTGATTTTATTTAACTGGTAGGTAGTGCGGAATTTTCATTGTCAACTGTTACAGGCGAACTTAAAAAAGAAGGCAATAAAGGGAGTGAAGTGAATGGGTAGCGAGGAGGTATTCATAAAAGTAAAAAAGGTCCCTATTCCTCCCTATCTATCCTTTTGTATCCCCCCCCCTACATTCCCACTCCCCCTCCCTCACCCTCTCCCACTCTCTCTTCCTCTCCCTCGCCCCTCCCTCTTCCCCCCCTCACCCTTCCTTCCCCCTCCATTTCTCCCCTTCCCCTCTCCCCATCACCCTCCCTTTCCCCCCTCGCCCTCCTCCCATTCCCCTCCCTTTCCCCCTTCCCCTCACTCATCCTCCCCTTCCCCCTCTCCCTCCCTTTGCCCCCCCTCCCTCTACCCCCTCCCACGCCCTCTACCCCTCCCTCCCCCTTTCTCTCCCCTCATTTTCCCCTCCCTTACACTCTCTCCCTATCCCTCCCCCTCTCCCTCTCCCTATCCCTGACCCTACCCCTATCCCTGCTTCTACCCCTAACGCCATCTTAACCGCTATCCCTATCCTTATATAAACATACAACTGACACTCATATTGATTTTTAGACATTTCAAACCTATCAACCCCATCCCAGGGGTGGTGGTATTTCACGTCCACCACGTTGGATATCAAAATCATTGTAGTTTTCGTAATCAGCGACCCGATAAACCATACGAACGACACCCATATTGATTTTTAGACATATCAACTCTATCGCACCCCAACCTTATCCCCAGGGGATAATGGTAGTTTACGTCTACCACGTTGGATTTCAAAATTGTAGTAGTCTTCGTAATCAGCGATACTTAGTTGAATAAAAAAAGTCCCATCAAAATCGGTTAAGTAGTTTCGGTGTGCTGTAGCAGATACAACCCCGCTAGAGTATTATTGTATGTGTAGATTCCCACGGGAATGAGATATTTTCCCGGGGTAAAAAGTAGCCTATGTCCGTCTCCAAGTTACCATCTATCACCATACCAAATTTCATCAAAATCCGTTCAGCCGTTTAGGCGTGAAAGAGCAACAAACAAACAGACAGACAGACAGACAGAGTTACTTTCGCATTTATAATATTAGTATGGATATGACCGGACTACATCACTTGTCACATCAAATGGTTACGGCGGGTTACGATCTTTAAGACTTTGCTATTAGTATGTGAAATGGTGAAATCTATAACAATTTCACAAAGACAAACGGTAACCTTTTTCGTAATTTGAATGTCCACGGGCTACAGGACTATCAGACCATAAAACAGAACAACTCTGGAAAAAAACTAGATTTTTTTGGCATTCGTACACAACCGTGGTACACAAACATTTTGATGGCAAACATTTTTTCTCGTTTTTTGACCTATGTTTTTGAAGTTGTTCAGTTTCTGAACCTATTAATTTTTTTGTAGTAATAAAAAATAATCCTCCACTATGAAAATGTAAACAATTTTATCATGTAAGCATATTTTACCTCAAATAAAAGTATCGGTAACAGTTACATTATTTTTATATTATACTTTTTACAGAAAGTAATGTAAAAAACTGAATCAATTATGAATCTTTATAACTTAAAGTAAACTTATAATAAACGCGTGGTCTGTGTGTTTCCGGCTGAGAATTGCACCGTATATTTACCACCTATGTACACCCAACAACACGTCAGTAGAATCACTTTGGACTTTCTTTCATAGTAATAGAGTTACAAATGTTTCCACTGACGTGCAGTTGACTGTACCACCTCATCTCGACTAAACCAGAGAATGAGCAGCAAGAAGCGTCCCTATCGTGGCGACTATGGTACTTCCCCTACAAAACAATCCTATAGCTCCCTGACCAGCAGTGGGCTTTTGATAGGACGTTACGATGAATTTTATTCGCTTTGCTTACAAAGTTCAGGGAATAAAATTTTCTGAAGAAAATAGATCATCTATAAAATGTGCTGCTCACGTGACAGGCGAAATGTAAATTTAAATAAAATATCTACGAGAATATTTTTAGGCAAAGTTGCTTGTTTTCATCATTATAAGTAATCAAATCTCAAAAATTTCAATAGGATATATGAACAATACAAAAAATATTTTCAAGAAGTAAGTATATTTTTTAATTATTTTTTGGTTCAGGCAAGAGCTCTGTTTCCAATTTTAAGGTACGACCAGCCGCTAAGTGTCCCTGGGCTATACCAAGACTGCCACCTAAAAAAACAAACCACATATAGTCCGTTCCACGAGTCAATGCCAAAGCTTACCAACACATTTTGCAGCTATGTCAAGGCTATTGTGCTCCATGACCAATAGTAATCAGCTAAAGCTGTCAGAAAAAACAAGTTTGTAATGTTATTTTTTCCGTTAAATATACTCTGGTTCGTCTGGTTTGTCGTACTTTGTCTGGTTCTACGGCTGCAAAATGTGTGGGTAAGCTTTTGCATTGACTCGTGGAACGGATTATAATAAAAATCAAGGAGGAATGCTATGGAGGTAGGCGAGAAACTTCCATACTAAAAATCAGCCAAGTGCGTGCGGTATAGGATTCCGTAGTATTTTTTACGATTTTTTTATCGCAAAGCGGGTTTTGAGTAAGTATTTCATAACGTTTATAACAACTAAATTTTTTAACTCTTAACGCTCAGCGAGGTCCTAGCACCTGATTGCTATTTTTATTATTTTTAGTTTTTCGGCTATTAGCTCTTTAACCCACATACGTAGCAAAAGCGTGCGCTAACGCTTGAACCTGAAGCCTGCTTAACTGTGATAGTTTTCCTTTTAATTTAATTGTGATTTTTTTCACATTCCCATTAACAACCGTTTAGCCGGCAGGGAACTCTCTCAACTCCAGCAAAAAATTGCGCTTTCAAGCTAAATATTTCGCAAACGTATCCCTAAATATAGGAATCTAGGGATGGCTTATCGTAAATTTATGCTTGTAAGAAAGAGACGCTTTCACTGGGATTAACCTGGCCTTAAAATTAATCTTAAGTCTTGCGCTGTGACTTTCTTTGTCAATGAAATCCAAGAGCAGCATTCCACTTAAAGAAACATTAACTTTTAGTGACGTTTTTGAGTACGACAGTTAGTTTTTATCTTTAATATTGTAACGCCAAATACTTACTACTGCCACCAATCACAATATTATCTGAAAAATAAAAGGCGAATTAAAAAAAATTAACAACTAATAAATAAAATCCTAATCATCTTTTGAGAACCAGATATATATTCTTTATTGCACATACATACTTACAAAAGTTGATATACGAATTATGTTTACAAAGGTGAGCTCATAAGAGATCTCTTCCAGCCAACCTATCTGGTGTGAAAGCAAGTCATCACAGCGGGCACAAGAATGTGCATTTATAAATTTTATAAATAAAAGACAACAAAAGAAACCAAATTAAAAGATATAGACTAACATATATAAATACTAACAATAAAAAAATAAATAAAATTAATAATAATCCTGCTAATCCTACTTCCTACTAATATTATAAACGCGAAAGTTTGTAAGTATGGATGGATGGATGGATAGACGGATGTTTGTTACTCTTTCACGTAAAAACTACTGAATGGATTTTAATGAAACTTGGCAAACATATAGGTTAGGTCCTGGAATAACACTTAATGTCGGTGCGAGCGTGCCGGGGACACCTCATAGCCAAAGGGCGTGGGATGACTCTCCCACCTCATTGATAACGCTGTAGGGGTGGACCTAGTTAGGCTAAAGGCGGTATCACGGTAGGAGTCTGGGGCGTGGTTGCAAGCCATTCCATCACCTCATATGGGCACCCTCCTGGACAAAGACTCGATGCGTGTTGCCGTGGCTTTTCGTTTGGGCTGCAATGTGTGCCAACCTCGCATATGCATTTGTGGTTCAAGCGTAGAAGCCAACGGCCATCACGCGTTGAGTTGTCCCAGATCTTTGGGAAGATTTCCTCGCCACCACGCCCTAAAAGACCTGATCCGCCGTGCCCTCATCTCTGCCAGAATCCCATGTGTGACGGAGCCACCGGGTCTCAGCCGCACAGACGGGAAAAGGCCCGATGGGATGACGATGGTCCCTTGGAAGTGCGGGAGGAGCTTGTTGTGGGACGTTACATGCGTCAGCACCGTCGCTCCAAGCCACCTCAGGCATACCACCGTCTCTGTCTGTACTGCTGCTGATATAGCGGCGAGAATGAAGCACGCTAAGGACTCCCTTCTAGAGCAATCCTATTTGTTTGTGCCGGTGGCTGTGGAAACGATGGGGTGCTGGGGGTCAGAGGGCATGGACTTTGTGCGAGAAATTGGTCGTGACATAAGAAAGATGGGTGGAAATCCTCGTTCAGGGGCATTCCTGATGCAAAGGTTGTCCATCGCTATTCAGCGTGGGAACGCTGCCAGCGTAATGGGCACCTTTGCTCCGGGAACATCCAGGGGGGGACTTTTTGATTAACGAAGCCACGAGCGGAACTTTGATCTAATTTTATTTTATTATATTACTGATGTTATAGTCTGTAAGTTTTTATTAGTTTGTATTTCGATATGATTTGAACGGCGTTACAAACTTGAGTTTGCATTTGGTAATTTTAAACTCATGCATATAGGTTATTCTGTGCTGCTGCACAATGTATTGCTCGAAGGTGTGATGCAAGTGATGCTAAAGCGCCGGGCGGGTTAATTTTCAAGTCCTGCTGTAAATTAAAATTTTTGATATTTTTTCCTTTGGTGTTTATATTGTGATTTTCACTCATGTCGTAATGTCTGAAATATGATCCAAAAAGTTGATACAGAAGTCTAAATATTATCTTGTTATTATGCGTAGTACCTATACTATAAAAAATTAAAAGTTAACATTACGTAAAAGATTCGTATTAAAATTGTGCGTTACGTTTTTAAGTCTTATGGAATATTTTTTCAATAACAACCGTTGTAGGATTTTTCAAAATTTTTAATTTTGATTTTTATTTTCGTGTAATTCCGTAGCGGACCACCAACACACATAGCTCCGGTGCGGCGCCGGACTACGGCACGGTGCCGTGCCGTGAAAACTCACGGCGCACGCCGTGGAAATCTACGGCGCGGCTCCGTGCCGTACTCCGGTGCGGCGCCGTGCCGTGGAAATAGCAGTGTGGCCAGTCATAAGCTAGTTTCTACGATTTTAGCAGGATTCGGTCTCTGATAAATTTGACGATTTACGTATGAAAATGACTGAATGTTAGAATGCAATGAATTGCAACTGCAAGTTTGTATAAATATATAAAATTTAACTGAAATAATTTCAAATTTGTATTGAATCGGAATCGAATGGAAATTAAATGGTAATTATATTGAGATTGAATTGGAATAGGATATTATCTAATAACAATTGAAGTAGGATTAAATTGGATCGGAATTAAATGTAAATGATTTAAAATTAAATCGGAACTGCATTCGAACTAAACTGAAATTAATTGGAACAGTGTTGGAATTGAAATGGAACAAAATTGGAACTAAATCAGAATTGAATAATTTTTTTATTGGAATTGCACTATTGAAACTTCTTTGGCGGCACTTAGAAAATTTTATATGAGGAAAAAATGATAGATTCGCATCAGATGTCGCATAAGATGGCGCGTCAGATCTCAGATGAAGTATAGAAATGGATTTGCAACTAATCATACCAAGTTAGAGCAGGCTCAATATATACAAAAGTTCTAGTCTGATAAAGACCAAAACATCTTTTTTGTCTTTGTCATTGTCTCGGCTTTTTTAGTTGTGCACAATCTGTCAAACTAAAAATCACTATAACTCGAAAACTACTGACCCTAGACTACTCGTGTGCTAAGACAAATGAGAGGTCCCGATGAGATCTACATTTCGGATGACAGCTGTCAAACTAAAAATCGCTATAACTCGTAAACTACTGATCCTAGACTACTCGTGTGCTGAGACAAATGATAGATCTCGATGAGATCTACATTTAAGATGACAGCTGTCAAAGTAAAAATAACTGTAACTCGAAAACTACTAAAATTACCTCATTTAAAATTTGAATGTTTACAAATACTTTAAAATTATTATATAACTTAACAATGTAGGTAAACCGATGAAAAACAAATTATCGTATTAAATTTTGGCCGAACAATGATTTCCGTTCACTGATTCTGCTCTTTTATGGCTCAATTTCTGTTTATTATTTTCGCATAGTTAGCAACACTGTACTTCTACGGGGCACGGCGCCGCACCCGAGTACGGCTCGGCGCCGTGCCGTAGATTTTCACGGCGCGCACCCTGAGTTTTTACTGTGCGGCGCCGTGCCGGAGCACGGCACGGCGCCGTGCCGGAGCTATGTGTGTTGGGCCTTACACAGCGTTCTAAACATAGATTCTAAAGGTAGAAGTTGAGAAATTTCTAGAAAATGATAGCAAATTTAATTTTTTACAACATTGTACCAAACACTTTTCTGATAAAATGCACCGAAACGAGATATTAACGAAAAATCTGAAGAAAGTGCCGATTTCTTTTGTTTTTAGGGTTTTGATACAAAAATGGTAAAAAAAGAACCCTTATGGTGGGACTTTGTCTGTCTGTCTGTCTGTCACACCTGTGTATCTCAGAAACCACTTATGCTATCGACTTGAAAATTGGAATAGTTTTAAAATATGGTTGCACAACTTAATTACACATGAAAGAATAAAAAAATATATGATTATTAATGTAAAGGGGGCTCAAATTTAGGGGGTTAAAATTGAAATTGTCGTTACTAGGTCGGGTGGGGTATCATATGAAAAGGCTTAAATATGTTTTTGTATATTTTGCGACTCTTAGTTTTCAAGTTATGCTAAAAATGTAAAAAAAAATCATTCTTATCCTTATCACCGAATTATGAGAAAGGAAAAATCTGAATTAAATACAGTTGATAGAAGTTTATCCAAATACTAGCGGCCCGCCCCGGCTTCACACGGGTACAAACTAAAATATTTAGTTGTACCTCAGGACGACAACCTCAAAAGAATATACCAAAAAATTTTAAAAAAAGCCGGCCAAGTGGGAGTCGGACTCGCGCCCTAAGGGTTCCGTACCTCTCTACCATATGATATACTAAAAGCTTTTGCTCTTTGATTTTAAAAACTCCGCGACCATCCAACTTGACCCCCTCTTTTATAGAAAAGTTCTTGAAACCTTAATTGGTCACCTTAATTCTCACCTTAATTGGTTACTATTAGTTGTGAGAAAAATGGAAATATTTAATGATTTTAGACTTTTCCCTTTATTTGTACAGTGAACCCTAGCTTCTTGCCAAATTTCATAATTTTAGGTCAACGGGAATTACCCTGTAGGTTTTCCTTTTTTGCATAAATGTATGGAGATGAGGACATAAAAAGCCATATCTTATGATTGCGTCGTTGTAAAAAATTTAAATTTTCACATCTTGTGTGGTTCATGGACCCTAACATATGGTATTAATTTCAACCTGATACCTTTACCCGTTCGTAAGATAAAGGGTCTTGACAGACAGACAGACAGACGGACATCAAAGTGATCCTATAAGGGTTCCGTTTTTTTCTTTTGAGGTACGGAACCCTAAAAACACAATTTTAAGAGGTGCCCCAATACAGCTCTAGTAGACAACGGGAGCGGCACCGTTATAGATGTAAAACAACGGATTTAAAACGTTTTTAACAAAATGTTGCGGTTTTAAACCTAAAAAAAACCGTTTTAAACGGTTGAAAACTCGCCTACAAAAATAAAAGAACTGTGTTTTACACGTCGTTATGGGGAAGTTTTGGTCACCTGACGTCATGTTTCGTTTAATTAGTTTTTAGAAAATCAATAGAAAATACCTACCTACTACCAAAACGAAAACTTAAGTATGTAGGTATACGGTATAACATACAATACTTATTTATTATATTACACACACAGAGCAGATTACACATACTAGATTTGAAGACATCATTAACATTGCATCGTTTGAAAACAATGAAAAACATATTTATTTACCAACACACGAGTTTTTATTACTTGTGTGTTGCGCTTCTTGGTCGGACGGACCAAACCCGCTATAAATATCAGAATATCACACTTATAAAAAATCTTTACATAGTTGATAGGTAGGTACTCCGTTATATCCCTACTTCGGTAATATCCAGAAAATGTAGTTATAATAAAGGAAAACATAGACATCCATCAACACCGTTTTAAACCGAAAAAAAATGTTTATTTCGGTTTTAAACGGTTTTTTTCGTTTTAAACGGATTGGTTTAATTGGTTTTAAACCGGCCTTACATCTATAGGCACCGTACACCAAATAAGGGTCCAAAACCAAACAAAACTCACATAATGACCTTGGAAATATATTTTATTGCTACACCTCCCTGCGTACCCCAAACCAGTCCCAAATGTCAAACCCAAAGAAAGTATCTTACTTTCTTCGTCTTAATGGCAAAGGCGTTAAGCCGATACTGCCTTGTTTATTTTAAATCGGATTATAGAAAACAGCCGGTGACTTGCATTTTGAAATTTAAATCAGATTTAAAAATAACAATTTATAAATTAAAAAGGTATTTATGATTTAGCTAAACATATTACAAAAATAAGAGGATAGCAACGACATTGGTCAAATCCTTCATGAAAACATTTTGTGATTTTTCGTACGTGAAGAACATTTCTGCATGCAAGTCCAATACATATTTTATAATATGAAGGGGTCAAAACTAGCCCAAAAATGTTTATATGTGTGAATCGCCTTTTTTCTACGCAAACTTGGCTGACACACAACTTTTTTAACGTGAAACCCCCTCAATTCAAAAATAATGACTTATTTTTTCGGCATTTCATCGTCTTCGTACTATCTTGGCTTGCTTCCTTCCTTAGCAACCCCAGTTACACGAAAACTGATAATGCCAAGTGACTACGTGCCGGATATTACGAGGCTTTTGTGCCGGAAATTACATCACTCCCTCCAAATACCAGAAAATTTCCCGTACCGAAGCTATGAACGCAAACACTATGAAAACATTACGTTTGTTTTGACGTGAAAGCCTTTTCTTTCGAAAACTATTTTTTTGTCAAACTCTCCTTTATCGTACGGGTTTTTCTCATTCGATTTACTCGTTGTTTTATTTATGTTGCAGTTAAAAAGTGACCAGTTCAATTCGGATTTAAGGTTAATTATTATACCTTTTTTATCTTCAGAAAAGTTCTTCGTTATCACTAATAGAAAAAGTTAAAAAAATAATAAAAACACTTCAAAGTAGAAAGAGACTTCAAAAGCATAACGTCTAAAATTAAACTCTACGTGGCTCTACGAAACAACGAACAACTTTTACTTTGGGAACCACAAATCATTTTAAGGGTTGACTTCTGCATCATCACAATACTTAGGGTTCTGTACCGGCAGAGGTTGAAAAACGGAACCCTATTAATATGCCTCCGATGCGTTATCTGTCTGTCTGTCAGCGAGCTGGGAGAACGAAAATCTAAGTCTAAGTTCTAAGTTAAGTATGTGGTTTCCGCACTTAGTCCTATATGGACCATTGTGCGTGGGCCTATCTGGCCATCAATTTAGCCACCCTAACTGTTGCCAGAACTCAGTCAGTTTGTCCAGTTTGTTTGGTAGTTGATCTAGGGTTATGTCTGCTCCAAGTGTGTTTTCTCTGATAGTGTTGATTACTTTGCACTCCAGAATGACGTGTTCGATGGTTTCGTCCCTTTCCATACAGGTCCTGCATAGAGGGCTGTCTGTTATGCTTAAAGTGTAGTAGTGTTTGTTGAGAGTGCATTACGGAGCTTTGTCCTGTTTATCTATATTTGGCTCTCTTTATAACCTTGCAACCCTTTTTCCACCATTTGTTGATTTTGTATGGATCAACCAAATTTTTGTATTTTTTTTTTATCTATTTTCTTCGGAAAAGTTTTTCTGTTTTATGGTCTGTGAACTTATATTTTGCTCTGTTTTATAACAGTTCGTAAGTCTACGTAACGGGTCTTTAAAGCTTCTGCTTTCTCAACTTAATAATTCTTTAAAACTTTCTTTTTACGACTTTGCGAATGGGCAGTTAAAAGTTGGCCATAATAACTTCACACCCAATATAAGAATGACTTTCCACCCCCTGCCAGAAATCATATCCACCGCACTCGCCTGACGCTTAATTTATGTATAGTATTATAATGCGCGGCACGTAGCTCCAATGATGACCGACACTGTGACATTTTGCATCGATACAGTCGCGATTCAAACACCCTTTGCATCGCAACTGTATCGCGACTGCATTACTACTCAGAAGCAATTGCATCAATGCTGCATCGCGTTTGAATCGCGACTGTATCGATGAATGAATGAATGATACTTTATTTACATGAAACATGGTAATAATGATCTTAACAATTATAAATGCACTTCACATTTCGCCACTAGGAGGCATGTAAATACTTAAAAGACAAGATACTTAATTAAAATTCCACAATAAATCAAATTCCAAATCAAAATCATATTTTAAATTAAAATCAAACTTCAAATTAAAATTAAATTCCAAATCCAAATCAAATTTCAATTAAAATAAATAATAAATTATTCAAATTTACAATCTAAATACTCATTGACAGTATAGAAGCATTTAGTCACTAGCCAATCATGAAGTTTACGTTTAAAAGCGTTACTAGGTAATTGTTTCCAGTCTTCAGGTAACTTATTGTAAATAGATATAGCCATTTTAAAACTATTTCACGCATAACAAGTAGTACTAAAAAAAGGCAGCTGTAGACGATTCGGATATCTCGTGTTAAAAGTTACCTGCTGACTCTTCTTTGTGAACAGCTCTTTGTTTTGATCAACAAAATTACACATTTCAAACACGTAAAGACTAGGCAGTGTAAGCAAATTTAACTTAGGAAACAAGTTTTTACAAGATTCAAAGGGCCTACTCTGCATATTGCTCTAACGCATTTTTTTTGTATGAGGAAGACGCGTGTTGCGTCTACTGAATTTTCCCATAGTAACAATCCATAACGTAACGCAGAGGCTACATAGCCATGATATGCTATTAAAGCTGTCTGCTGGTCCACTATACAAGCTAGTCTATACAAGGCAAAAACAAATCTGTGAATTTTTTTGCAAATAGTTTCGCATTGCGGTTTCCAAGTCAGCTGTTTATCTAAAAGTACACCTAGAAATTTTACTTCTGAAGATTCTTTTATGGTTTGGTTATTATAAACTATTTGCAAGTCATTACATTTCCCATTTTTATTACAAAACTGCATATATGTTGTTTTATTTATATTGACATTCAAATGATTATTTTCCATCCAATATACTACATCAGCAATTGTCTTATTTACTTCATCATTAAATTTTGAAATTTCATTGGGACATTTTATTACAATAGATATATCGTCTGCAAATAATATGCATCTATGTTTCGTAATGTTTGGTAAATCATTTACATAAAGCAAAAATAAAAGGGGTCCCAAAACGCTTCCCTGAGGTACACCTTTTCTGTTAAATTCCAGAGAAGATCTGTAAGTTTTTAGTTCATGTAGGTTATTTAGTTTGGCTATTTCTACCTGTTGCGTTCGATTGCTTAAATAGCTTTCAATCCACTTAGCTGGTATTCCACGGATCCCATATTGTTCACATTTTTTTAGTAAAATGGAGTGAGATACGAAATCAAAGGCCTTACTCATGTCAAAGTTTATTACTAAGACTGGAATCTTATCATCCATACATTTTGATATCTCTGTTATCAAGTTAAAGCACGCCAAAGTAGTCGATTTGCCTTTTTGAAAACCGTTTTGGTCTTTATGTATGATGTTAAATTTATTTAAATAGGACAGTAATCTAATGTGGAAAAGTTTTTCAAAGATCTTAGAAAGTATCGGGACTAAAGTGATTGGGCGATAGTTGTTGATGTTTTCTTTATCACCTCCCATGTGTAACGGTTTGAGGGCTGTCGGAAAAACTCCATTTGAAAATGAGAGATTGACCAAATACGTTATGACAGGTGACAGTACGCAAGCCAAAGAGATTTGAACCTCCTCGCTACGCTCGGGCAGCGAGGTTAAAATCTCTTTGACGCATGCAGTAAGTTTTATAATCCTAGTTGATACATCGTCATATCCTGTTGCATTAGTGTTATTTAGGCCTTTAATAACATTAAGAACTTCTCTTTCATCACACGGGTTTAAGAAAAAGCAATTTGTTACCGACGGGATATGTTTCAATAAATCAGATTTATTGAAACATATCCCGTTGGTGCAAAAACGACGATGCAAAAACTCGCAGTGTAAATAGAGCCTTATACTTATATGTTTTGAAGCGCTATGTAGAATATGAATGGTGGTAATAATCTGGGGGCCGAGAAAACGTACCAATAAATTTAGAGATGACGAAAGCGAACGTCATAAAAGGTATGGGCTGACATAAAATATCAAATGCCATCCCATACATATCGTGACATGTCAAATGGTACGTTGTTTAGACCCCCTGCAGTGCGTCTGGACTCCCAAAGAAAGTTTATGGTATATACAAGGTATAACAGAAGGGTTATATTAACCGTGAAGAATTTGATTCTGCCCATGAAACTGAACAACTTTCCCTAAGGAACATAGATCTAAAAAAAATATTTTTGAAAAAACATTTTGACCTCCCATACAAAATGCACTATTAGCTTATTCGGTTTCTACGGGAGGTAAAACATTTTTTTTCGTATTTCGACCTTGGTTCGTTGTGGAAAGTTGTTCAGTTTCATGGGCAAAATCACATACTTCAAGGTTGGTATACCCTTTTTGTTAACCCCCGTAGAAATACATATTAGTTTCTTGAATAAGAAGGTCTATACGATCGCTTACTGCGCGTTTTAATTCATGCCACTGGCGTCAAGGTTTGATAATAAATAAAACAATTAAAATAAAATTATTCACAACTTTTTATTGCACCGTTCAACTTTTGTATAACGATTGCTAACTTCAGCATATCTGAATTATTCTTATTACTCTTCTATTACAGGGGTTTAAAATTTTTGCAGCATTGTGTTTTTTTTTTCAGTGTCATACAAACAAGAGCTAAGATAAAGTAGCTTTCAAAACTAGAGTACTTAGGCAAGTGGCTCTCTATAATCGTAAACATACATACCTACAAAACATCACGCCCCTTTCCCGTCGGGGGGGTAGGCAGAGACCACAGGCCACCTGCTACAGTCTTGAGATACTTCCCATGTTCCTGTACTTTCAACAATCCTTTCATACATGCTCGTCAATTTAGGGTACTTTTATCCTGGACTTTATTTACATGGAACTTTCGACGAAGCCTTTCCCATCCAACATTTCCATTCACTTTCGCCTGGTAGATCTCTTCTTCAATCTTCCGTCATTTATTCTCTTTACAAATCGTAAACGCTAATTTCGTTAGCTTATGTCAATCTCATACATTGTTATTATATTCTGTTAGCGTTTACTATAAAAGAAAGCTACTTGTATCTAAGCCCTGGTAGTTAATAACTAATAACAGTGACGGTATGTCCAATTTTATAAATTGCCTTAAATTTATATTTTTGACGTGGGTACGTCTGGTACAGTCAACGACAGGTCAAGTTCGACACTTGCAGTGTGACTCTAGCCTATATGTCTATTGAAATAAGAACGGTATTAAGTCCAATGTATCAAGCTTGATGTGCTCTTGACTGTACCTAGTCCATGCTTTCGTTTGGGTGGTCATTACGTGCAAAGTGACGGCAATAATTGGTACTACATCGAGCTTTGTAGGGGGTGACGAGATTAGGGGAAAGGGGGTGATTGGAGGGGCGGTGAGGAGGAGTGGGGATGAGTGGACGTGGTCTCGTGTATCGACCTACACAGACTTATCCACGTAATACTTGGGCCGGTATTTTACTGGGACACTGGTAGCGCGACTGGTAGCGCGACTGGTTGCGCCACTGGTGTCCGTAACTAGACACCAGTAAAGACACACCCTGCGGCCACAGTATTAAGGGCTATATTTCACTGGGTGTGGTAGCGCGACCAGCATCCGAACTGGTTGCGCCGCCAAACACCAGGTGAGTAACTCTCTATAGAGCTGTATACATTTTGTTGGTAGCGGCGACTGGTTGCGCTGCCATGGTGTCCCAGTGAAATACCGGCCTACGGCTGTGTCATGTAGGTATACGGCTAACGAAGGACTTTTTTCCTCTTTTTAAGTTGTACAAAGTCACAAGAGGAGACAGAACATAACAAACCTGAAATATGTGCATTTTCCCATGAAACTGAACAATTTTCCCTCAGGAAAGTAATAGATCTAGATACGAAGATAAAATGTTCACCTTTATTATTCAATATGCACTGTCACCGTGTGCATTTCCTATGGGAGTTTGATTGATTACTTAATTCGTATCCAGGAAAATAGGGAACATGCATAAATTTTTTTAGTCGCATTTATTAACAAAATATGTAAATACCGTAGTAGAGATGACAAAAAGTGAAATATAAAATTTTACTCGGCTAAGAAATACGGCCGACATAAGCATTTAAAACTATTAATCAAGCGCCTAGTAGACAGAGAGATCCGACATGAATAGTGACGTCAAAGTTCACTACGGCCATATAAACTCCGTGTTAAATTTCGTTTTGCTAGAAAGAGACAGAAACGAATCTTCGCTGGCTATCTTGTTTAATTTCATTGTTATTCGAAAAATTGTTTTACTTAACTGTTTATTACACATGAATGAGAATAATTTTTTTTAATATAAAAAATCATGCATGTTCCCTATTGTTTAGTTTCACGAGAAAAATCATGCCAATTTTATTCATCAATTGAATAAAAGTCTTATCAAAGTTCACGACAGCCAGAATAACTCAAAGATATTGCTCAAATATATTTTTTTTCGTGATTTGTGAACATTTACAAAACATTGCCTTAAAACTAGTGTAATTGTCTTAACATTTCCAAAATACTTATATTCAAAATAAATACTTGAAAACTAAACAAGTTAAAATAAACGAGCAATGTGACAAATAATTTTAAGTACACCTTTAAGTATAACTTTAGAATAAAACCTAAGTAACAAGCCAAAATATAAGGAGGTGTATTTTACCAAAAATATAACCTTAGTATCAGTGCAACTGTATAAAAAATCTAAATGTTAACATCAACACTTATATTTATGAACATTTATCTTCTATTTCCTATTTTTTTCACACTCTTTTTACTACGTCTAATAAGTATATTAGATGTTGTTAACAAAAATGTGCAAGAAAACAACTACCTATATAGTTTTTATATACTTTCATCGTAAACAATATACTAAATTGTTATCTAAAAAAGTACAGGAAGCACATAGATTTAAGCACAACACAGAGTAGGTAAAATGTTAAAAATACAAGATTTTAACAAAATATTTTAAATTTTATTGAGAAGTACCTATTTTAAACACTCTCAATAAGTTCTCCAAAGCTGCACGGTATTTTTTCTTTTTCGTTACAAAAAAATATATTGCACTTACTGACAACAGAAAAAATTATAGCGTGACTTTTAACATCAATTTGAGGGTAGTACGATCAAAAATGATGTCACGTCACAAGCCCTGGTTGCTGCCAGAAGCCACAAACATGGCTTTATTAATACCCTGCTTAGAGTCATAGGCGAATTTTATCAAATTTTTGAAGAAAAGCATTCTAATCACATATGCACGATGCTGATCTTTTCATTGAACAAAAGAGCTTGTCTGGATCTCTTCAAGGCTAGAATACACAGGTATTATCTAGGTAAGCATGCTACAGCTTCGACCCCATCATCGTCATACAAATGCTCGCCTATTTCACATTAAAAAAAAACATGCAGACCATTGATCTCAACATAATGTTCTGTTGCAAAGTTATAGTGTACACTGAATTAGCGGCTTAGTATTAATGCCTATTTCATTATTAGTTAACACATTTTATTTGACTTCATTAGTAACTACACAGACGAAATTTAATAATAGTTAAGCTTGCAACATTTAACCGAGCAGTATTAATAAAGACCGGTCATTATTTGTAATGACCAAAAACGTAGGTCAAATTGATATTTACTTTGATAAGAAAATAATGCCCGACAGCCCGTAGTATATTTGTATAACAAAAGTATATGTCGCAGCCATATCGTATAACACGTCGTATTACAAACAGCGGGGATATTGCAAACGGCCGGCAAATTGTAGAACGGCGTCGGCATATTGTAAATGGGTTTAGATCACTGGTGCACTTTGTAGGGATCGGTTAGGTTGGGTTAGGTTATCTTGCGACCACAACGGTAGAAACGAATTACGTGCCGTTTTGTAGAATAACGAGGCATTATGTGAAACGGCGACTTATACAATTTGCCTGCGATATATCTATTTAATAAAAATCATGGGATACGGATAGTCTAACACAAGTTTTTACTGCTTGCTTAATTTAGATTTTTCTTTTGAGGATGACAATTTTGGTTTGTACAAAGCGCTTAATTATGATATTAAAGGCATAGCATCAGTAGAAAAGTGTAAAATTACCCTGAAAAAGCCCTTCATAACTGTCTTCATAGATACAAAGCCCGAAACTATTGATAGATCAGAAGTCATAGTTATTATCAAAAAACACTATACAACCTTTACACAGTTTAAAGTCTGCATATGCACAGCGTTACATACGTAGAATCTACATAGACATCCCATAATGTGCGCTTTTTTAACATTACACTCTCTATCTCCCAATACCATTACCTAACTTTAGAGGTTTTGAATTAATTTCAAAATTCAAAGGTCTACAAAAAAATATTACAGATTCAAGTTACAAACAAAACTCGGCAACTGGTTTAAAAGACAAAACATATTTCCTCGTTAATATTTCATTCATTTACTCTAAAATTGGCGAAGACAAAACAAATAGATGCAGTCATAATAAAAAAATCTATCTTGCACTGATAATTCCAATTTACATTATAACAAATTGTAAACCCTCTCAAAAGCGAACGATAACTTTGTAAAGTTTAAACTTGCAACAACGTTCATCGTCTAACACATTACCTAGACGTGGCTCCCCAGCCAATCCAACTTTGTAAATTTACTCGCATATTAAAGTAACAACACAAACTCCTAAAGTCACTTACCGAACTAGATGGAACTTAACATTCGCTTTGGGAAGTGGAGTAACAAAGCAGAAATCAACTTTGTTAGAAATTTGAAACTATTATTATGGGAATGATACTATTGAAGTCAGACGCTTGCTTCATAGTGATCATATGTTTTATTACAAATATTTTCACTATTATTTTAAGGTTCTAATGAAATAGTGAACATAATTTTAGCTGTAAGGAACATAGGTGGGAATACAAAAACCTATTTTTGAACTCCAATAGAAACTGTATCAGCTGATACCCCATTTTATATGGGAGGTAAAATTTCTCTTTTCGTATTTCGACCTATGTTTCTTGGACAATGTGTCTCCGTTTAGCTCAAGGAATGCAGGCCTTGAGTTGTTCGAATTCAAAAAATACACCTTTTATATGTGTCATAGGTTTGTGATGAAATCGAGTGCAAACCGGAAGGGGCAAAATGGTGACGTGATTTGACTTTGACTATTAAATAGTAAACTTTAACAGAAGCGAACTGTTCGTTTGAGATTTTTTTTTTTTTCATAAAACTGAACGAGTTCAAGTTTTGTTCAAAAACCTGTAATTGTTAAGGTGAATAAAATTGTGGATTTGGTAAGGATAAAATTAAGCAAAATTTTGTCTTCTTTCAGTTTTTGAACAAAAACCTAAGGCTTTGATCAAAATACTAATTTCATAATAAACCTGCGACATGCGCACTGATCTTACCATCAAATGGACCAGCGGCGGTGAAGTTTGACTACTTTGGCGTTGTACTCATTAGCGAATTCTACGCTACTTGCTATCGTTTGCATAGAAAAAAATCTGGAGGTTCCAAACTCTATTGAGAAATAGCCTTTTTGTTTTTGAACATTTTCGTTTCAGTTGGTACAAGATGATTCTTGAGAGCATCTGACTACGATAGTGTAATCTAAGACCTTACAATCAGCTTGGATCAATCGGTTCAGTTAATAATAATTTTCCGGCTGGTGCTTTCGATTCTAATCTTCTTGGATTCTTTATTTTGTTGCTTATTTATTGCCAAATTATGTGATATCAATATATTTAAAGGAGATTTGACCCGAACAACTTAGTGCATTCTATTTCAGATAGGATTTGTAATTTCTACGGGTCCTGATTAAAACCAATCAATTAATTCGAAAACAATTGCATCGAGTATTATTTCATAATCAACATTGTTGTTATATTTAACTAACTAAGCACTGGCAGATTAATTGTTTACTGTATGCATAACTATATAATTATCAATAATGATGGTCCATCAGTGCTAAGCAACAACACACCTAGTATCATGTGACCCCGCACCCCCTGCCGTACTCTCCGGCGGCGGTTCTGCCTTGCCACCTCCACTCCATTCTAAAGCATCTATCATTTCCATCAGCTCTTTAAACACTGCTATCACTCTCCAGTTATACTTAGCCGAGCACTCCACGTATCCACACTTCCAATGTTTACGTACAAGGTTGACAATGTTCCTTCTTTTTTCCCTTGAATCGCCATAAGCGCTTTCAGCTATAGCTAGTTGTTGTAAACCAGTAGCTGCTGTCGGTGTACTACTGCATAGTAAGTCCTGCTTGTTGCCTACAACTAGAACTGGTACGTTTCTCATGTCCCTGCTCTCTACCATTTGATCACGTAAAGTCCTTATATATTGGAATGTTTCAACGTTTGACAGGTCAAAGACGAGGATATACGCTGTGGCGTTTCGTAAGCCGTAGAAACGGTAGTGCGCCCACTCGTAGTAGGAGTTGATGGGGAAGTAGGGGATCACTGGGACATCGGTGATCTTGACTTCGTAGAGGTGTTCGTTTATGATCACCGAGGGGTAGAAAGTGTGCTTTCTGTCAGTCGGAATGTATTCTTCTGAGAAGTCGCTCCACACAAATTGCTGAAACAAAATAAAATGTTTAAAATTTCATCAGTGCATCCTAGCACCTCATTAGACTCCATAGCTGGATAGGGAGCTTTTATCCAGGATTACAAAGCAAATAAAGATGATTAGGTGATCAATACACTGCGGCTGGTATAAGGACCGCGGTGGCTGTAATTATACTGGTATTAGCTGTTTTTCATTGTTATTAGTAAGATTGAATTGACTTAAACCTTTTTTTTTTGTTTTAAATTGATGTTTATTTAATGATAATTAAAATAGCGTTCCTATACTTAAATATAGAAATACTATAATGTATAATTTAATTTAATGTAATAAAATGACTGACCTATAATGTATATTATTAATAAATGATTTGTATTTGTAATTTGTTGGTCCTCCGGTTCAAGATCCCTTAGTCCTCTTTTACGGCACCCATTGGTATAGATGGTGTTCGCGACGACTGTCAAATTTAAAATTGCCGCCGTTTTGTGCCCGTTCCCGTAAAATTATTATGGCAACACTAAACACCGATCGAAAAATAACCATCGTCTGCGGCGAGCCTACAAGTTACTACTACTCGATATAAAATGGCGCTCTTAAGCTGTCAGCTGTCATCATCATCATATAAACTACGAGCTATTGACTCATCGACGCGCTAGATGGCACTACACATTAGGGAAATCGTAATTTCTCGGAATTCTGCTTCCCACATAGCGGCACCACCAGCCAGTGCTGCCACCTTAGCGCTTTCGGAGTCAGATCTGGTGCTTTTTTGGGTCACTTAGCGCTGAAATTTTAATTTTAACTCCTAGCGGAAAATCTAGCGCGTTTTGGCAAAAAGTAGGAAATAAGCAGGCAACACCGCAAACCGCAATTCGTTCGTTCGTTTAGGTTCCGTTCCGTTTTATAATATGTTTTGGGTAGGGAAATCCCCGAAAAATATAAGTTGTTTCTGGTCGCTGATATAGAAAGAGTTTTCAGTACCATGAATGTGGTAAAGACAAAACTGAGAAATTCTTTAAATATAGATACCATAAATGCTATCTTACATGTACGATTGGGTTTGGCGTACAAAAAGGCTACTTGCTTTAATTACACTCTTCCTGACAATGTTCTGTCTCAGATCAGATCAAACCAAAAATATAAGTGGAAATTACAAAATGTACAAAATCTTCAAGCACCGCAACCTGAACCTTCAGGAATTCAGTCACCTTTAATAATTACTGAACCTTTAGCTATCGAAATCGATTAGCCATTAAACTTAAGACTAACTAGACTTTAAGATTATAAATACAATTTTAATTGAAATAAATAAAAACTTCTTCCAATTATGCCTTTTTTTAATCATGCAATCTAGCGGATTCTAGCGCTTTTTTTTTATTATGCAGTCTAGCGGAATCTAGCGCTATTTTCAAGCGCTTTTAGCGCTCTTTGGCCTCAGAGAGGTGGCAGCACTGCCACCAGCGCGTGAGAGCTTAGTCGAATATTCTAGATAGCCGAAGCCTTATAGAAGGAGCGAAGAAATGTACTAGAAAATTCCAAGTTGCGAGAATTTTCTCTGAAAAATAGTATATAAACCGACCACAACCGCGCTACTTCAATACAGTTCTTTCGGAGCAATCGGAAAATGAACATCAGAAGAAAGAGAAGATTCTTCCGGCTAACAGTGCCACAGAATATATAATAGTAAAACAGTGCCAACAGTGAATAGTGAAAACAGTATTACAGTGAGTTTACAGTGCCGCATTTTTTCCGTCCATTTAGTCAGTCCAGTCAGTGTGTCCGTATTAGTGTACCGTGTGTAAAAGTATTCCATTTTTGCGAGAAAGTTTCAGATAAGTTCAGTTTACAGGCATTGTTTTCAGTGACATCCGATATTTGTATATACGCGCCTTTCCCAGTGACAGTCCTAGTGTTGCCAGTTTGTATTTTCAGTTTAGTACAAATTCATAGTGTTGCCAGTAATAGTTTTCGGTTTTATACAGACCTTTATAACCGTACAGTATTGCCAGACCGTGTCACAGATTTACTACAGAATAAATACAGTCCATTAATAGCCAGTGTTTTATTGTGTACATTGGGATGGTAAGGAAGCTCTGCGAGCGACCCCCGTCCCGTACAGATGGGTTAGTAAAGGGTGTCCCAGAGATAACGCAAAATTTGAATTTGTCGCCATTTGTGCAGTAAAGTGCTGGCAATGCTAAAAAAATAAATACGGCTGCTGACAGTTAAGGGTTAGTAAAAATGGAGCGTTACACGATAGAACAACGTGTTTTCATTCTTGAACAATAAAAAAATCAAAAATAATTAAAGCTTGGCGGCCGCAGTTCGAAAAATCGGAATAGTGTTTTAACTTCGTCAACTGTGAAGAGATTGACATTTCAACGGCTTGTTTTTGGACGACCAGTGTGTTTGACGTCTCCAACGGATCCAGTCTCCCTGAATTTTTCAATTAATCTCTTCACAGTTGTAAAAGCTAAAACACTATTCCAAATTTTCGAACGGCGGCGTCGGCGGCCGCCAAGCTTTAATTATTTTTGAAATTTTTGAAATGTTGACTGTCAGCTGTCGAATTTATTTTTTTAGGGCTGCCAGTACTTTACTGCACAAATGGTGACAAATTCAAATCTTGCGTTAATGAGCCGGTTTCGCAACTAAGGCGCTCAGCAGATGAAGGGGCGGACATACGAGGGCAGTCACGGACATTGTCACCAGTGTGGCCGGTATTGCGAAAATTATAGTTTTTATCAGAATAAAATTCAAATATAACAAGTTAAAAAGTTGCTCTATGTTTTAAACTAAATGAAAATCAATCTGAACAACCTTTTCGAGTGATCAATCCTTTGATATCAAGCTGTTTTTCTTTCCAAACTAAAGATTTTGGAAAATACGCGCATAGAAACGGAGCGTTTTTTTCATGTCAATGACTATAATAGTAATACGAAAATAATTGCAGTACCGGCCACACTGGCGGACTGTCAGAACAAAAAGTCTGTCGTCTGCTGTGCCACTAAGCGTCAACTGAGTATTCAAAAGTGTCGATAGATGGCTCTGAAGACAGTTGCTAAAGAACTTAAAATAAATCTGTCATAGATGAAGCGTGAAGTAAATAAACCTCCTTTGGCAACACTTACAACAGATAGGAAAAATAAGTTGACAGTTAAATTTTCCTACACCAACGCTATCTATCAAGAAGGGAAGGGAAGTAAAGTACTTCTGATGCCTTACCGGGAATTTCACGGATAAATTACGTTTTTTAAAGTTCTCGTCAACTGGATAAATTTCAGCCTTTCAAATCAATAAATTTAAGTATTTTTGATGATCTCACTTGTTGAAATAGCCTTTTGGTCTTTGTAAGTAGAAAATCCAAATGTAACTGGAGGATGAGCAGCAGCGTATCATCTTACTTA
This sequence comes from Athrips mouffetella, assembly GCA_947532105.1. Lineage (NCBI taxonomy): Eukaryota > Metazoa > Arthropoda > Insecta > Lepidoptera > Gelechiidae > Athrips > Athrips mouffetella. The sequence continues at coordinate 16,484,610 of OX383977.1, forward strand.
CTGCGGTCACCTACAACCGCGGTTCATGGTGCCAGCCGTAACACTAACAAGCGAGGTGACTATGGTACTTCCCCTCCAAATTTTTCCAGCAAAAGCTAGAATTCTGGAGGGAGCTCCCTGTCCTGTAGTGGACGTTTCATGGGATGTTACGATGAAGTAGAAAATCTAAAATTAGATTTACGGTGAAAAAAGGTTGAAAACTTTGTAAAGTTTGTAGGCCTAAAGTAAAAGAAGCTTGTAAATACGGAAAATTCTTTCTTAACTTTTCTCGTTAGCGTCAACAGTTTGTCAGGATTTACAATGTTTAAGTTCTTCTTTTTATTTTTCATACAAATAAAGTTAAATACTCATTAACTTTCTGGTTTCACCTTCTTTGTTAAGCTCAGTTTAGTAACGAGGTATTAAAACATGATTTTAAAGGTACAAGATATATCAACGTATATCGTAGTACAAGGTGAATCCAAGATAAAATATTGATTTGGAGTGTTGCCGTTGATACGTTATAAGTACCTTCTTTGTGACTGTAATAATAATTATATGACCTCTATGACGCAGATTACAAATAAAAATATATTTTATAATTATTATACTATATAATTATTTTTATTAAGAGAAGAAAGCACCACTCACTCGGGCACTCCAAACTCTCAACCTCATCCATATAATTCGAGAGTTGATCTATTTTTCCTTTGTAATCTATTTACAGCATTATTTGTCATTTCTGATAAACTGCACTATCGCGTTATGTATAGCCCGTAATAGACATAATTTACGTGTGTGAAAATATTAAATGAGTAATAAATAAATTATGCGTTTTTACTTTGATATTTAAGTTACCTATTATTATAATGTAACGACTTATGCAATGACTTTTAATTAAATAATGAATTAATAAGTTAAACTACGCAAAGTTTAGTAGTTACCTCTACTTCTTTTTCAACTATCAATATAAAACCGGTCAAGTGCAAGTCGGACTCGCGCGCCGATGGTTCCAGTATTTTTGGAAGCAATAAAGTCCATGCTTCGACCGCAAAACCAAATTTGTTTGTAAAGGTTTTTTGCAGATTTCTACAAAATTTCGTTTCGATCGTTTTATTTTTACTGTAATATTCCGATAAACTTCTATCGACTGTAATTAATTCAGATTTTTCCTTTCACAAACTTCGGAGATGAGTGATGGGGGGAATGATTTTTTTTTAACATTTTTTTATCATAACTTGAAAACTAAGTCATAAAAAATAAAAAAATAATAATTTTAAGCCCTTTTATATGATACCCCATTCGACCTAGTAACGACAATTAGAAATTTTGCCCCCCTTTTTTTCTAAAAAGTTGTGATTCCTATGTGACCACCGCCCTGTGAATAAGACAGTAATCAACAAACAACACAACTTAATAGTTATATATTATGCAAGGCAGAAAATAAAAAAAATAGCGCGAGTGACTTGTATTCAAACTGGAGCAAGCCAAGAATTTTATAATTAAAACACGAGCGAAGCGAGATAACTTTGCTGCCTAGCGAAACAGTTTTTTACCTCACTACAGAGAGGAAAATGCTAACGAATAACGCCAGTTTCAAAAATCTTTTGCACGCTAGCGGCCAAAAATTACTTTTTCACGCAAATGTTGATTTATAACATTTCGATTGATAACATAGTTACATAGTTTTTGCATTGATAGGTACCGACCGATAAAACAAAGTTTTCCGAGTTAGCTCTTCTACTATCACACGTTTCTATTCCGTCATATTGGTTGGCAATACCTAAAAAAATTGTACAGAAATAAGGAATATCTGGCATATCCCTGAGGCAATATTGCAGGAATCTTTCGTGCAATTCCATGAATATTTTACTCTGGAATCTATCTACGTAGAACGAATCGACGACGCAACGAATATGCTATATGTGGCTGATAAAATACGATAAGTTTCATTGGTGTTATGTGGAAACCTTGTTGTCGCGAAATGGCTAGACATTTATTTTCTGTATTCCATCAAAAAGAAGACGTATAATATTATCAAAAGAAGTCACACTCGTAGTAAAGGGAAGTATGTGGTCTCTATCTAACCCATGGGATAATCTAATAGTAGAGAAAAGAGGCGCGATGCTACGTATATACTAGCTGTATCTACGATATACGTTGAGTTTTAGGATTTGAGAGGGGACTACATAATGCAAAAACTTTTAAATTCTTAAAATATTTCCACTGATGATTTTACTCTTTTCGCAATATTATCATATTTTGTAACGTACACTAAAACGACATAGCAAGAAACAAATTCAAACGTTGAAGTTATTAAGAAACATAAATAAAAATACTATAAAATACAGTCCTCAAAAGCAGAAAATAGTCAATTGCTTAAGTGTAATTATTATTTTTATTTATTAATTTCAGATAACATTGATCCTTTTTGTTAGTAAGATTAGTGATTTATTTATTTTTATTTATTGATTGTCTTTATCTTATGCTCCTAAGTGGAATAAAATTTTCCAATATCAGCTGCAGAGCTCATGTCCACACTCGACAATAAAGGGTGTGAAAGGACATCTCCTAAAAGCGGAAACTATGGATTCAGCATACCTGAGCGACCAAGCTTCACTCTGTATCTTAACCAAAGCCCGCCAACAGTTTCTAAAACGCGTTACTTTTAAGGGGCTGATAAGAGCTAAACACGCTTCACTTGAGCAAGTTTTTAACGAAAAGTGATGAATATATGGCAGTGAAAAAAAATTATGTGATAATTAAGCATCTATGCAATAATATAGCTGACTCAGAAACACGATTAAATATATTTTGTACGCCATAAAAAAGTCCAATGTTACCTCTGCTTTTTGCTTTTAAACCATTTTTCTTAAGTACCCATTAATCTTTGATGCCAAAACTTTTACACTTTATTCATATTATGCATAATAATATAGCTGTTTTATAATTAATATTATGGGTACATATTTTGAGAAAAATGCAACAATGAGCGAAAAACGTAAAACAGGGCGATTCCGCTCCGTTCTAGCACGCGCATTCTGCTCTTTGTTAGAAAAGGAGGTAATTCAGCTCTTATAAGCCCCTTAAGAAACGTTAAAAAAATCGTTCTCCCATACAAAATGTATGGTCAGCTGACTGACTTTACTATGAAAAGGTAAATTTTTTTTTTCGTCTGATGACCTATATTCCTAGGCGAAATTGTTCAGTTTCGCGGTATGAACTCAATCTCAAAATTTGTCGAATGTTTTCAATTTCACCCTGTATATAGAAAAAAATACTTTTTCTCAAAAAAAGTAGTTTTAGCTGAAGAAAAAGTGCAGCGCCTGGAAGGATAAGTGACCTCTATGAGCTGGTCATGCAGACAAAGATGTTTCTTTGTTTTTATCCAGCCACTAGCAAGTACCTATCGATTTCAATAAATTACTGCCCTGTAATTCGAAAGAAAATCAAATTTCGTGATAACCCAATATAAAAAAGAATTAAAAAAAATACTTTTTTAAATATTTTTTACAATCTTTTACTGATGTTAGAAGGGTCATAGTACTTTTTTAACACCCTGTACATGTGTATATACCAATATTGCTGGTTTCATAGGATATAATTAATAAATAAAATAAATAAATAAATAAAATAAAATAGGTTATTATTCACAAAAATTTAACAAATTAAATTAAACACTGGTCCCGAGCTACGTAAAAACTTGTGTTACGGTGAAATAATCTCTATAAATAACTTAAGTCAAATCACGTGATAAAAAGGTAAGCTAAAAACCATTGACGTGATCTTTATCCCAATCGTAAGCCTTTAAGCCGTTAAGCTGCTTCAAAATGCTTGAAACGTAGCCTTCGATACGGAAGATATCGGGAATTTCCAATAAGACATTGTTAGGTAAGAAATGAAAGGGATTATCGTGTATTGAGGGGAAGGGTGTTACCCATCAGACAGGTACGAGTATAATGAGACATTCCATCTTTGCGTGTCAGTGCTATTGCTGTCTTATACAGTGAATTCGTCGTTAGCCCTTTTGCCTGCTGCCGTACTCCGAAGTGAAACTACGATAATATCGCGTCGATAATTAGTCTATGGCTCGGCCTTTGACAAAGAAATTCCCATACAAAGTAAATTTCCGAACGTAATTGTTGTTGTCAATCTAATAATATCGGAGTTCCGATAAAACTGCGGAGTATACGCACCATAAGCCGATTTTAGGTCCTAGATTGCATGTTTTTATGGCAATATGTAGCGCCTACCTATCTTACCAAATTTTTGTGCAGGTAGAAAGAAGGTGCTTCTAGATATCGTTCTATAGTCAAAATAGACTATCGATTGTTTGGAAACTTTGGAAGGGGAAGGCCTAGGCGAACGTACCAGGACCAAATTCAGGACGTTCTGAATAAAGGCCAGGTTAAAAGTACCCTAAACCGACGAGCATGTATGAAAGAATTGATGAAAGTACAGGAAGCAAGGGAAGTATGTCAAGATCGTAGCAGGTGGAGGACTGAGGGCTCTGCCTACCCCTACGGGAAAGAGGCGTGATGTTATGTATGTATGTATGTATTGTTTCTAATCTATTTGACTTAGTTATGTAAACAAAATAATAATATTTTTTTTACTTGACATCTCTTTGCCGACTACTGACCGACTGTCAATAAGTGGGTTATTTATTAGTGAGGTCAAAAACAACAAATTTTTGCGACAACGCACAAACTTCAACTTCACATAAAAAATGTGCCGGTTACAAACTTACGTTACATAGCATGGAGAGTAAAAACTGTTATGTGCGTTGTTGCAAAAATCTAAAGTTGTTGTACATACGTTACAGTTCAAACCCGTTTTTAGTCAAAACGCGTTTTCCCTCGTCAAAAATAGTTTTTTCTACATGCTTTAGTTAATAGAGGCGTTTTAACTAACAATAAAACGCATATTAAAATACTTGCCTAATTCGAAGCCTATATGTATGTATGTGAGAGTAGCGTTCTTGATCTGTCAATTCGTGCCGGTGTGTCATATATCTGTCCTTTTCCTTCCTACGTCACTCTGCTATATCTTTCTCTTTTCACACCTGTCAGTAGCTCGTGTCAAACGGTCGCCTATAAATACCGGTTGGTGCGAGCGCGCGCCTCATTGTGTTTCACATACACCAGGCAGATATTAAAATTGTAGGCTTCGAATTAGGCAAGTATTTTAATATGCGTTTTATTGTTAGTTAAAACGCCTCTATTAAAGATACTGTGCCGTAATTCGAAGCCTATATGTATGTATGTGAGACCTGTCTGTTATCGCCTGGTGTGAAAGATGAAAGAATGCCAATGTGATAAATGATAATAATATACTACATAGTTACGAAATATAGATAGGAATAAATGGTATTTTTTTTGTAATTCGATGTAGCCTTTGTATGAAATCAACAGGTACTTTTCATCAATTTCACGCAAGTGAACAATATGAAGTTCTAAACTCAAAAATACATAATAACCAATATATTAGCAACTCTTTATATACTTGCATTTTCTTAAACATTTAACTTGCTAAGAGACATGTATAGAATATAATTCTCTTCCTCTAACTGGAGAAAAACCAAACATAAATAGTTTAGGTAAAACCGCTTAGCACTCCTGTATAGTTTAATAAAAATATTTCGTGAGTACTGTCACCTCTTTTCTGGATTTTGGGAATTCAAATACAACTGTGGAACAAAAACTTTCTAGCGTTGCTTTGATGCATGCTTCAACAAATTCGTTAAACTGTTCACTATAGTTGTTTTGGGGGTTGATGGCAGCCTTTAGTTGCGCAGCTACCGTTAGAAATACAACTGCACAATTGCGCAGATATCTTCTCAATTTGTCTAATCAGAGATTGCATTGAGAAAACTGTTAACTCTTGTTACAGGTAGACTACAGCTACCTGTGTTTAGGTCAACAGGTTGACATATTTATCAAATGAAAATACAATTTTCAGTCTGTTGACAGTAAGGTCAGGTCGTTGACCTTTGAAACAAGTATGGCGTAGCCAGTGAATACATAGTTTCGCTTAAAAACATTCCAACTCTGAAGCCACATAGAAAGGAGGGCTGGCTGGGTAGGTATGTCCAATCTATGTCCAATACACTATGTAGATGTTTTACTACATTTTGAAATCGACCTTAATTGAACATGACAAACGAACGTTTCGTCTTTCAAACCATCATTGAACCATGGATTGACCTTAACTGAAACAGTGAATTAAGATATAAACTACCCTGTTCGGGTCAAGAATATTGAAGTTGAGATTAGAGATATATGTAATAAACCTGAACATTTATTTTTATTATTTAGAAAAAGATTTGAAATTCCAATCAGATTTGCTCAGAGTCTATACAGGGACCTTGTGCTATTGCTACCATGATAACAGAAGACGCCAAAGGACTAGTAGGATCCCAACGATTCACGCCTTTCTGCCTTCCGTAGATTTATCTGATCTGGGGACCAGTCTTTTAAAAACCTTACTTTATCCACAAGTCCATCGGTCTAGTTTGTGAACCGAGAACGGTAAGTTTATTGCTTGATTGCGTTGCGTACGTCTGAATGCCAAAGAGGCCTTCCTTCTTGTAGCCCTGGAGTTACATTTATGTATATGCATTCCCGCTGTTTAGTTGAAAACAGTAAGCGTCGTCTAAGAATATAATAAGTCAGTAGAAGGAACATCAGAATATTTCAAGTTTAAATGCCGCTCGAGCGACCGTCATATACTTAGCTTGCATAGTGTGGAAAAAAGGCAAACAGATCTTACAGGTGTTTTGATTTCCTGAATATTCTCGGTTAAGAGACAATTTTCGAGGAAAAAGATACCATTCCAAAAGTATTATTCTCTTTCCGAGATAAATTATTCGCTTGTAAGTTGTCATGAAAATGACAAGGGATTTATCACTAATAATCTACATTTGGAATAAAATCTACCTTTTTTCATAACTGAATGACAAGTTCAAAACATTCAAAATACCGAACACTCGATGGCGACTTGGGTCAGACCATAGAAAGAGTGGTCAGATTGAGTAGAGGGGAGGTCGTGATTGCATGCATTCTTTGTTTGCAGGTAGTCAGGTAGATAAGGTGTAAGTTATCTTTCTGAGCCAGAAGCATCCGTTATAAATAATATCATGGGACACTGTGTCTAAATGGAATGTTGTGACCAGTTGTTGTGGTCGAGGGGCCACTAATACTATTCTGATAGTCTAATCCGGTAAAGCAAACCTCTAAGGTTTATATGGGTAAGTCTTTGACAGAAGCTCAAGAAAGCTTGATGATGGGAACGCCGTCTCGATAATACAAAAATAAATTCAGAGCTTGCATCACTTTCAGGATTTCACAACTCATCTGGGAAGTATCCCAGAATTTTTGTCTTACCTATAACCAGAAGCATTTGTCTGGTAACCACGTTTTAGTTTGGATGGATCTCATATCGTTTCTAAAAATTTGATCGACCGTTGAAATTATTGAATTTACTTCGAGTGGTCAACCAGTAACCAAGAAAAACTAAAGTATTGAGTGAGCTTGCGTAGCAACTCTGTTCTAACTGACCGTTAGAAAATTGTCCTAGTGGACTAGACGCATACTTTGCTCTTATATTTTGGATAATCTGATATGTCATATAATAAATTTCTTTAGGAAAGAAATCTAATTTGTTTCCTTAATATATAAAGCGAAAAAACAACGGAGATGTTTGTCTAGAGACCTTTACACACGCCCGCAGATAAGTGGCAACAAGAAGAGTTGACGCTTTTTAACTCAAGTAAACAGAGACCTGCTAAAAGTCAGTAGTACCGATGATGTGTGAACGACTGCACTAGAGCTTGAATCATGGCCTCAGAAAAGAAGAAGTCTTGTAGGTAGGTACATACTTATTAGTCTTGCATAGTGGGCAAAATAACTGAAATTTTGCTGGTTGATAGTCAAGACTTTTTGAGTAGTCTAACTTTGTATTAAACGTAAACAAGGAACATATATACTCACCTACGGCGAGAACGTAAATGTCAAAGAAGTGATTGAGTTTCAAGCACGTCCATTTTATCATTTATATATCAAGGTCAAGGACATTTCCTTGGAAAAGGGCGTTTGGAGCGAATGATTAAGCGAATTTGGTAGGATAGAGCTTTATTTGAACGGAATGTGGTATCCGTGATTACAGGTATTCAAGGTAGGTAGGTATTTGTTTTCGCTCCTAACATCACCCACCTGTTTGTAAAATGTCCCATAGGATATAATTGACCTGCCATGAACATAGAGTCAAACTGTTTTCATAAAGCCGTCCTTGAGGGTGGCATCGAAGAACGTATTGTAACATTTCTGTTATCCTGTGCAGGATGGTTGCCTCTTGGTCGACATATACTGCGCTGCGTGGGTTTCGAGGCATGGCAAAATTAAGTGCCATCATCATTTCCGATAGCGAGGGAAAATAGTATGCGTAAAAGCAAAAATATTGCTATTGTGCCTTGTGAAGGCAATACGTCATAAATAAGCACCGTACGTCGTCACTGCGGTGAAAATAAAAAATATAACTCAGATTTATTATACGTAGGTACCCTGCGTGGGTTTGGTGACATGGTGAAATTATGTCTTATCAGCGTTCCGTGATAACAAGGGAAACATTTCATAGACAGTAAAAATGTTGGTGGTATAGGTGGTACCTTACGGAGGCAACCCACAAAAAATTTGCACCAGTCGCTGGTGAAAATGAAAATTAACTTCAGAATTATTCTACCTTGCATGAGTAACGAAACAGAACTGGTAATATTAAGTCCTCATCAACTCTGAAGCTCAGAACAAAAATTGGTTTTTATTCAATAAGGCATAGTTTCACATAGATTTTTTCTACTTAGAGTTTGCATTTTCGGGAACTCTGTGTAAAATTGCTTTAGGGTTCAATTGTCATAAATTTCTGATGTCCCCAGGGACGGGGTTTTAGAGGTATTTCTTGCGTAGAAAGTAAAAATGGTGATAAAATGTTCCTTGCGAAGGCAACGCGGCAATTATTACCATGCACCATACAGTATATAGATATTCTATCTAATCTGTGATTAAAGTTGACCTTGACCTTGCGTAGGCTAGGCGAAGTATTGGAACTGAACCACACTGAACTGTCAGATGACTGTTCAAGTAAACAAGTCGTTGGAAGGCAAAAATATACAGCTACCTCCATTACATTAGAGTGAGTACTAAGAAACTTATTTTAAACGAATTTAAGTAAACTGTCCCAACTCTTACGATCATCTGAATTACGACTAGTAGGCATACCCAAAGAGAATATAAATACACTGGCATACTCGTACCTGTGGCTTAAGTAACTATTGCACTTATTGCCCATACCTGAGTTGTGCCTACAGTATTCTTTACTGAACTTCTGCATACCAAATTTTTTAAAATTGTAATAGCAATGCCCAGGCAATGATTTGATCACACTAACTAATGACGATCTTGAATAAATAAGTTACCAATATCGTATTCAAGCATGGATCTAGTAACCCATCAGAAAAAGTAAGTACCTACCTATTAAATGACGTCTTCGAATGCAAAGAAAATCTATACGGCGGGCGATTAACGGCCGTGATTTGATTTACAAAACAGGAAAATCTTGTGCCCATAGACATAAGCATAGGCAGTAAATCTGCCGTTATTCATAATCTAAACTTGTGCCACATCAGAATGCATTTGTTTCGTACTTTACAATAGGTAGGTACTGTAAATTTTTTATCTTACCAGTAGGTAGATTCATCAGTAGATTTGCATTGCCAAATCCTTAACTTGCTTCCTGATAAACAAGCACTATTTTTGTCAATTATTTTAACCAGATTTATCTATTAATTAAGTTTTTTGGTATTTAAAACCATTTTTGAAATTATTCTTCATGCATTTATAATGCCTAGTAATCTGAAAAAGAACTTACGACTAAATAACCTGGAAAAGGACTTAAGATATAAACACCATTTTATAAAAGTAAAAATCGAACGGAAAAACCGTTAAACAATTTTAAATTGACTTACCAACCGTCAATCTTGTACACAACCGTACGGATTGAAGAACAAAACGCCAATGAGGCGCGCGCTCGCACCAACCGGTATTTATAGGCGACCGTTTGACACGAGCTACTGACAGGTGTGAAAAGAGAAAGATATAGCAGAGTGACGTAGGAAGGAAAAGGACAGATATATGACACACCGGCACGAATTGACAGATCAAGAACGCTACTCTCACATACATACATATAGGCTTCGAATTACGGCACAGTATCTTTAATACTAAAATTTACTATTATTTACATTTAAACCAGTTTTATCTTGAACCTTAGTAAAAACAAGTACCAATTAAACTGGTTTGGGGGAATGTCAAATGTCGCTCCTGGCGGCACCTACCCCAAGATAATTAGATTTTGGCCTAGACAAAAATCGGAACCAAGATTTTCTTTTTGTGGTTTATGAAGTCTTGGAAGTAATTACATAATTATTTAAAATTAAGCATATCACCAAATGGGACAAGGCGGCAGATTAAAAAAACCCTATTATATAAATAGTTACTGTGGCAAAAATGCCAACTAAACGAAATGTTTTCTGGGGTCGTTTAATGATAAACTTTTAGTATTTTACAAACTAATTAAGCACCTAAGTTCTTAGGTAAAGCCTAAAATTAAAAAAATCCCACTAAAAGTTTTATTTCTTTTTGTCTGCTCGGGCAAAATACATAACTATCTCGTGACTTTTTGTACTTCAAAATTTTTTTGTACTTGATCAAACAGTCATAAAAGTGAACACAATATGTTAAAGCTTTACAGTGGTATAATTATTGAGGGATTTCTCTTTGGCCAAAATAGTTAACTGAATGAAAAGTGTTTGATTATACTCTAAAACTGTACTTACGTTGATTACTTTGAAAATTAAACATTTCAGGCAACAGCGTATCTTTTTATATAAAAATTACATTATGTAGCGCTTTATATCGACCCTAAAGAAGTTGAAATAAAGTTCATAATTGACATTAACATAGTACACGGCTCGTGATTGCACGGTACGGCAACGTCGCATTGCTTCGCTGTTTTTTTCGGTACGCGCTTCGGAATTTAAAGTTAAACATGAAAGATGAAAATTTACATCGGTTCTAGTAAACTGAAAATACTTTTGATCTTCTGATCTAAATCTAAATATATAAAACAGCATGCCCTGACCGACTGACTGACTGACTGACTGATTCATCAACGCCGAGCCGTAACCGATAAAGCTACAGATGTGAAATTTAGTAAGTAGTTTTTTTGTACGTCAAGACTACACATTAAGAAAGGATTTTCCGAAATTCATCCCCTGAGGGGTTGAAAAATGGGGTGGAAGTTTTTATGAATATTCTACAGGCTTGACATGAGACTCAAAATAATTGTGGATTTGATCTAATGAAAGGGAAAAACCGGCCAAGTGCGAGTCGGACTTGCGCACCGAGGGTTCCGTACCGTAAATTGTATTAGTTCTGTGGTCGATTTTTGAAGTGAAAACTTCTTCAGCGGCGCTTGGCACTTTTTCAGATGGGGAAAAAATTATTAACTCGCATCAGAAGTCGCGTCAGATCTCGGATGAAGTATAGAAATGGATTTGAAAATAAGCATACCAAGTTAGAGCAGGCTCAATATATACAAAAGTTCTAAAGTGTGATCTTCTTCTCATATTTAAGAGCCGCGCTCTTGTCGGTGGAGCAATCTCCATTTCTCTCTGTCCTCTGCCAATGATTTGACATCCTGATAAGACTCGACGTTTACCCTCTCTTTTATCTGGTCAAAATAAATGCGTCTTGGTCTTCCTCTTCCTCTTCTGCCCTCTACTTTTCCTTCAATAATATTCTTTATGAAAGTGTCATGTCTTATCAGGTGTCCGACCATCGTCCCTCTTCTATTTTCGATGGTTCTCAACAAATTTCTCTTCTCTTTAACCAAATCTAGAACTTCCTCGTTTGTCTTTTTCTCTGTCCAACTGATCCCTTCCATTCTCCTCCAACACCACATCTCAAACGCTTCTAACCTCTCTCTATCTCTTTGTGTTAGAGTCCACGTCTCACAACCATATAATGCAATGCTCCAGATGTACACTTTTATCAGTCGTTTCCGAACACTTCTAGAGATTTTAGCTTTTAAAAGGTGTTTTTTGTTGTTAAAAGCTGCTTTGGCCATTGCAATTCTAGAAACAAATTCAGGAGTGCATCTGGAGTGATAAAGATCAAAAAATCTTTTTTATCTTTGTCGTGTCAGATCTCGGATGAAGTATAGAAATTGATTTGCAAATAATCATACCAAGTTAGAGCAGGCTCAATATATATAAAACTTCTAAAGTGTGATAAAGACCAAAACATCTTTTTTGTCTTTGTCATAGCAGGCCTGTCAGTGAAATAGGCAGCTTTTTCCAAGATCAAAGGAGTGCGACTCCTGTAAACTTATTTACTATTATATATTCTGTGGTCATAGTCTCGGCTTTTTTTGTTGTGCACAACGAGATATGTGCACGACAGACTTGACGTACTGGTTTTGATCGTTATTTAATAGCGAATCCTAAATGTATGAGATCTACATTTCGGATGACAGCTGTCAAACTAAAAATCGCTATAACTCGAAAACTACTGACCCTAGACTACTCGTGTGATAAGACAAATAATAGGTCTCGATGAGATCTTCATTTCGGATGACAGCTGTCAAAGTAAAAATCGCTATAACTCGAAAACTACTGACCCTAGACTACTCGTGTGCTAAGACAAATAATAGGTCTCGATCAGAATACACGTCAAATTTTATTAATTGCTTTGCTTCTTGCTGATGAGGCATGCAACGTACCTGGAGAACAATTCTTGAATATCACCGGGTGATAAAATATCACTCAAAAAATTAAAAATCATAGATTTTTGTTTTCAAAAGTTGAAATTGATCTTCTTAAAATATAAAGGAGTCCTTTATTGTTAATTTTCATGTATTCTGATTTACCTTTCAACAGTTTATCAACGCAAATGTGAATTTTTAAAGTCTCTAAAGTGATATTTTATCACCCGGTGATTTTCAAGAAATCCCTGGGCTTTTCTGGAAAGCAAGAAGAAAGAAATGAAAAAAGGTTTATTTTGGAAACAAACAAAAAGAATGCTGCTGCTGAAAAAACTCTGACCCAATTGTTGAATATTACCGAGTGATAAAATATAATTTTTGAGACATCAATTAAGAATGGGCGGTGGTGGTGACCACCTGGCCCACCTGCTCGTTTGCTCACTTTAAACATAAAAAAATATCAAATGTACCCTAATAATCTGTTAAAAATGTAAACCATAAAACATGAAAAGTAACAATCAATCACTACTTTATATTTTACGAATATCATTCTGCACTTTTGTAAAGAAAATTTTTTAATTTTTAATTTTTCGGGTGATAATTATTTATCATCCGGTGTTATTCAAGAATTGAGCCCAAGGTACTCATGACATGCTTGAATAATATTCATGACATGCACATACCATGCTTGAATAATATTCTCATGTTGTACATGACACCCCATGAAACGTACACTGTACGTACATTACGATACCCACGGGTGGAGATGGGTTGGTAGTTGGTACTATACTTTGCCGGCACCAAACGGACTTGACTTCATTTACCTCTATGACTCTATAATTGAGCCACGAGCCAAGCAAGTGGTTCTAAAGAAGAATCCTCAGCGCTGCGAGGATTTTAAGACACGAAACACTTTCTTGCCAAGGGAAGCACAACTTATCAGGTAGAAACTAAAGGATAATATCCTGCCAAATAAAATATTAAAAATGAAGCTGCTGTTCCAGAGGGCTTTAATAATATTACATCCCCAAGCGTAAAATAGTTAGGTCACCCTACTGTGTGAAAGAGATGCCACCGCGACTATTGGATATACTCGTCGTCACGCTTTTTTTGGCCATTCATCTCTCCTTCCTAGAGCGTAGCGTGGATTAAAACCTCCTTGGGTGCTAACTATTACAGATGATGCTTGTCAACTATTCTATTACAGACGTTTAAAAGGTTACCATGGCAACGGTTATTGGACTTGCGAGAGATATACGTGGGACACTCAGAAATATTTGCGACACTAAAAAAAATTGTTCTACAGGTACATATATTTTTATTAAATCTTTTCAAAGTACTCTCCACCAGCCTCTATACAAAGATTCATGCGTCTGAACCAGTTTTCAAAACACTTTTTCCAGTCCGCCGTAGACACCTCGTTTACAGCCTGCTCGAACGCAGCCAGCGCATCTTCCGGCGACGAAAATTGTATCCCCTTGAGCTGATTTTTTATTTTTGGAAATAAAAAGAAGTCACACGGTGCTAGATCAGGGCTGTAAGGAGGGTGACCCAGGAGTTTGACTGGTGTGCTGTCCAGGAAGTCCCTCGTTTTGAGCGCGGTGTGTGCAGGCGCATTGTCGTGGTGGAGCAGTAGTCCGCGGAGCCCTGTGTTTGGTCGCTTGTTGCTCACAACAGAAAAAACTTCTGGTAAACATTTGGTAGTATACCATTCGGCGATGATGCTTCTTTGATCTCGTAAGGGAATTGAGGCCAAGTGGCCAGTCAAATTAAAAAAGCTGGCGATCAAAATCTTCCCCCCGCTTCGAGATCGCTTCACTTTGGTAGGCGTTGGTTCATTTTGAAACACCCAAACTGTCGACTGGCGCTTGGTTTCTGGATCGTATTGATAAATCCAGGACTCATCACCTGTTACGATGTCGTAAACACGCCGAGACGAGCCTGCTTCAAATTTGTTCAGCATATCACGGCACCATTCCACCCGGGCCTGCTTCTGAGCGTCGGTGAGGTAGTGCGGCACCCAGCGCGATACTATCCTCCTCACGCGAAGATGCCCGTGTAGAATCTCGTGAACGCTTCCCGATCCAATCTTTAATATGTGCTGAATCTCCTGATATGTAATTCGCCTATTATCTTGGATTAAATTTTTCACTGCTAGCACGTTTTCTTCCGTAATAGCCGTCAAAGGGCGACCGCTTCTTTCTTCATCCCCCAAGGTTGGTCGACCGCGCCTAAATTCGTTATACCAACGATACACGGTTGCCTTGGAGGGGCCTTCATCCATAAATGCCATTTGAAGTCTATCGAACGATTCATCCGGTTTCAGGCGACACTTGAAATCGTAAAAAATCATAGCTCTAAAATGTTCCCGGCGCAGATCCATTTTTCAGTAAGACACGATACTTTGAATTGGCTCGCAAAAAATGTGGAGGGAAATTTTGAAAATGGAACACACATATTTTTACTTACAAGTAATCATATTTTCGAAAAAGATTCTGACCGGCCAGTCTCCCATATATAAAAACTATTTTTCGCAATACTTTCTGAGTGGCCTGGTATTAATTATGTTTGTCGGCTCTCGAGCTTCGCACCTGAGCTCGAACGTAATATCCTCAACAACGTCAAAGATTAAACACGCAGAGGTATCAAGAAGATTGTTTTAGGAATAGGTACAATTACATAAAGACCGACTACGCGTGACATATTTGGACTTTGTACCATCCTTCTGTCAATAGGAGTTTCAGTTGCGCTGTAAGTGTCAAGTTTGTCCAGCTCTTGACTGTAGGCATAGAATAAATTAATGGTACTATCCAAAGAGATTTTAACCTCGCTGCGCTCGGTGTAGCGAGGTTCAAATCTCTTTGGTACTATCGTACAGAACAGATACTCTCTGTTTTTTTTTTTTTTTATATTGTTTATTCAACACAATTTTTGTACAAAAAATTATTACATTGAAACACTTATCTAAAACCTAAAGAGGTTTATGCGAAAAGTGATTAGTCACAAGATCGCTAATATACATAATATTAAATCGCTAGTTAGATATTAAGCATTTAGATAAAACTTTTTTACAATTGTTTTACATTTGTCCTTATTATTAAGGATATTTGACAGAACATGCTCAGGCAATGAATTGAGTATGTCTGGTAGAAAGTATTCCCAAGTCCTCATACCGTAGACATTGATAGTTTTAGGTAGTCTATATGTTGGTAAATAATCAATATTACGCAATCGATCATTTCTACTGTTTTTAGCCAGAGAGTTAATGTTGTGAATTTTATCTAGGATAATAGACATTTTAATTTTATCAAAGACTGACATAACTTTACAATATTTAAACAAACCATTTTCATCGTCTTTATATTTATTTTTTATATTTTTAGGTACAATGTTTTTTAGTATACTCAATTGAAGTATATATATTTTATTAATATATGTTCTATAAGTGCGTCCATAACTACAGAGACCGTATCCTATAATGGCATCCGCTAGAGCGAGATAAAGCATACGCAGCGTGTGGAAGGGCAGCTTATATTTGAGAATAGCTAACTTAGCGTTAATAGATCTGAGTTTATTGACCACACTGTCAATATGAGGACCCCAGTTAAATTTTGAATCTATAGTAAGGCCAAGATATGTGTGCTGATCTACAGACTGTAACGTAGGACAAGTGCACCCGTTGGAGGTGAGCCCACGATGTAGGCACAGGTGATCGTGCGCAATAATCGAAGGTACTTGAGTAGCTTTTATATAAGGTGAGTGGATATGGATGATTTTCGTTTTACTGGCATTGATAACCAGTCCCACGTCGTGTGCCCATTTACACAATTTGTCGAAATTACGTTGCATTGCATATTGTGCAAGTACAACATCTTTATTATGGGAAAGTAAACATGTGTCGTCGGCAAATTGGAATACAGAGTCCTCCTCTAGAACATTAGTCATATCGTTGACATACAATAAATACTCAGTTGGGCCGACTATTGACCCCTGGGCCGTACCCATTACAGTAGGTATTTTGTCGCTATAGCAAGAGTCTAAGCGAACAACTGTGTGACGGTTTTGATGGTAGTTTTTGAACCATTCTAGAAGAGGACCCTGTATACCACTTTGCTTTGCAATCTATCTCGCACCCCCACGCGCCCCCAACCGCGAGATTCTCGTGGTCCTTTTGAGGGTCTTTTGTACTGAATAGTATGCGGGCCTACTCAACCTTCCAATTTCTAATTTCAAATTCGCGCTGATTGTATGTAGTGTCAGTGTCTTTTCACAGGCTCCCTTATCCTTCAATTACTGCTGCTTTACGGCAGAAAAGGCTAGGGGGGGGGGTGGTACTTCCCCAGACGGACTTTGCACAAACGCTTATCGCCTACCAAAGCCCTATAACCTCCAATACTCGACAAGATCCACGAACAAACTAAGTTCTAAGTTAGTTTTATGATTATTGTTCGTGGGCCCAAGTGGCCTTTAATCAGCTACCCTTACTGTTGCCAGAATTCTGTCAATAAGTCTAGTTTTCGGGTATTTGAACTAATACTTTGTATTTTCTTAATATGTTGTTTCTGATGGCATTTATTGCTTTGCACTCCAGAATCACGTGTTCGATTGTTTCGTGCGTTTCCATAAAGCCCAGACGCAGAGGTCTGTCTGTTATGCATGTGGTGTATGTGTCGCAGGCATATTGTATAATTCGCCGCTTCACATAATGCCTTGGCATTTTATAAGATGCCGAGAAACTTTTATTTCGTCATTATACTTACATGATGACGCGTAATTTTGTATCTGGGACTCGCTTGGCTAGTGCGTTTTGGTCGTAAGATAAACTAACCCAACCTGAACTTACTAACCTAAAATGAAACAGGACTGATCTAACCCCGTTTACAATCTGCCGATGCTGTTTTACGATTTGCCGAACGTGGTATACGTAATTTGCTGGCCGTTTGTAAACGGCGAATTTTACGATTTACCTGCTACATATGCAGGAACAAACTATGTATATAAAACATACACTCAAAATCCTATACTATTAAACTTGCAATATTTGTATATATATATATATTGTAATCGGTTTCTTGAAAACGGCTCTAACGATTTCGATGAAATTTACCATACGGGGATATTCGGGGGCGAAAAATCGATCTAGAGCTAAGTCTCATTTCTGGGAAAATTGGTTTTCCCCGTTGTTTTTAGGCATTTGCATTTTATACAAAAACCTACAGCGCCAACTGTTGGCGGGTAGCATAGCTTGCTCATGCGATGATATTTTTAGGTTGAGGCGGCTATTATAGAGCGAAGCTCAGTCGCCCAGGTACTGTAAAATAAAGCGACGCTGCTGTGTACGAACCCAACAGCAAATTATATTTATTTATTTATTTTACAGTTTACACATGAAAAATACATTAAAACAAGTCAAATAAAGAAAATTACACAACAGGTGCTGCTTATTTCAAGATGAAATTTCTTCCAGCAGACCTACAAAAGAGTGATTTGACTGGAAGAGGCAGATAGAACGTGTACAAAAACTACGAATAAAAACCTTAACATAATACTTAAATTATATAAATAAATACAAATGCATAAATACGTACCAATATACATATACAAATATAGATATACACATATAATATAAACATCAATACATATATAAACTATATGGATCACTAAGACAAAGAGAGATAATGCTCCTTAACTCGCTTCTTGAAGACAAATTTTCAGCAGCCAATATGATAAATGAATATTTTCGCTGCAATTAAATTTTTCTAATGTGTCTCCTCTTCTTCATAATCTGTGTCGGAAAACTGAGCTCATAATGATCTCTTATACACGAGGCGCTATTATCCACGTATTACGCGACCAATTTACAAAGGGTCACGCCAAGTGCGTATTGTATTCACAATTTGACGGAGTTGTCTCTGTTATATTGTTCGGGTAGGGTTTCAATTATCCCAAACACATAAATTGGATTATATTGAAATATATTACCATATTTTATGACTGTTGAGTGTTGGTAGGTAGATATATTTAACGACTGAGCCTTTACAGCAGGCGTAAAATGCTGGTTGATCCAATGACAGGAAATCTTTTTTTAGGGTTCCGTACCTCAAAATAAAAAAACGGAACCCTTATAGGATCACTTTGTTGTCCGTCAGTCTGTCTGTCTGTCAAGACCCTTTTTCTCACGAACGAGAAGAGGTATCAGGCTGAAATTGATACCGAATATTAAGGTTTATAAACCACACAAGATCATAATAGCTACGGAACCTTTAGAGTGCGAGTCCGACTCGCACTTGACCGTTATTTTTTTTATGTAACAAGTGAGCATGCGAGCTTGTGGGCCACCTGATGGTAAGTGGTCACCACCGCCCATAGCGCCCACTGTCCTAGTAGTAGTATAATTGACACTAACAAGACAGCAAATCGCATTGCCACCCTGAGAACTAAGATGGTGTGTCTTATGTGCCAGTAAATCTATGCAAATGTTTGGAATTTGTTTTTATCGTGGCTGCAAAAGTCTTGAACATTCCGACCTAATAAATTTAAGCTGAATATCCGATGTGAAAAATATTTTGTAACGGTCTTATTCAGCACCATTGCCATCCAACTGGGAAATTAAAACTTAATGATCATCGGCTTATTCTCTCGCGGTAATACTTCTACCACTAAATAGATTTTTTCATAATATTTCAGGTGTGTGCCTTTTTCTGGAGAGATATAAGTAGGCGCCAATTTGTTTATGAAACGATGTAGTTTAGCTGACGTCATTAAGAGATTTTGATATCCAACAATGAATAAACTATTTTGAGTTTGGGTATTACACTTGCAACAATTTCTGTCTTAGTCAATTAAACTCCATATCACTACATTCAAATCCAAATTTTTTTGTAAAGCCATGTAATTTAACTGAAGTCATTGAGACATATCAAGATATCCGAATAAAAAATATTTGATTTGATAAGACCAAGACCTGGCGGCCATAGTTGGCTTATACACCCCCACTATCAGGACTATCTACATAATGCTGGTTGTTTCAAACAACAGGTGCTCCAAGTAACATAACTTTGATCAAATATAAGCTATCGGAGATCAGATCCTTGCTAAGAACTTACCAACCTAAGGATGTCACTTATTTCAATTGTATTACACAGGGGTATACCGAAAACTGAAAGGGCGTGCTCAGTCAACGAAACTGAACAACTTTCCCAAAGAAACATGTGGGGAAATTAAAAAAAAATTGACCTCTCCATACAAACTTTTCGACCAGAGTGGGCAATTTGTATGGAAAGGTCAAATTTTTTTTCATATGTTTCTTTGGGAAAGTTGTTCAGTTTCGTTGACTGAGCATGCCCTTTCAGTTTTCGGTACACCGTCCCTCACACCCTTTATACAAGTCTTTCCAAAAGAGGAGCTCTGAATAGGTCCACTTAGGTCCAGGCAGTCTCTATACTATACATATAAACACAATATACCGCGTTATTTTTTATTACCCTGGATATTTTCAGAGGTGGTTTTGCCCATAAAACTGAACAATTCGATTTCCCTTATAAACTGCATCATCTCATGGCTCATTTTGTATGGAAGGTTGAATTTTTTTTGCGTTTTAAGACCTATGTATTCCTTGAGGAAAGATGTTCAGTTTCATGGGCCTTAAATGTCCAGGGTAATAAAAAATTACCCTGTATTATTTCTAAAATTATATCAACTTCTACAATTAAAAAACTAGTTCCTGAACGGTCTAAAATACTTAGACACGAAATAAAAGTTTGTTGGTTGTAAACTGGAGCCTACAAAAGTTCCGGTGGACGTACGGTGTGCATGAGGTTAGCAAATTTTAGTATTTTTACTTGCAAATTTACCTAATGAAAAACGTCGTAAGACGTACGTGAGCATTGTCATTACACTCTCGGCTTTATTAAGCTTCATGTGTGATGAGCAAATCAGCGCATTTGCATCTTAATATACTATTATATTTCTCACCTGTATAATACTGGTCTTCCCAACTGCGGGGGCTCCCAGCAGAACCACTTTAACCAGGTCCAAGCTATCGGGGCTCGGCTCCACGCTAGGAGCTCCTCCCACCGTCAGGCTTCCCCCTCCACCCCTCTCCAGGTAGTCCAGGTCCAACTCTGAAACAATGAAGGCAATTTTATTAACAGGCATGTGTGGTACCGGCTTAGACTACATAGTAGACACTCAAACACAAAATAACGTGGAACGGTACTCCACTTGCTTTTGCAAGTGTAGGTAGTAGTTTTCACTCGACTACGGAAAAAAGGATGTTTATGATATTGATCGGTATTTATGGATGTATGTATGTATGTACAACTAATATGTATGTTTGTATGTGCATCTGTTCCCCCATAACTTCAAAACTACTTATCGTAATTTTACGAATGCGGTATCGTTAGATGCGTCTTGATAATTCGCTGGAAGATGTCCCATTAAGTAAAATACGGCGCCCTCTAGAGAACATTAAGTCTTCAAAGGAAAAAAAATTTTTTTGAATGATACCGTGTTGGGTATTAAATTAAAGGGCTTAAGCACATTTCCTTAGTAACTATTATCTGAACATCATTATGAATATTTATTAGGTAAATACGTGGTAAATCTGCTCTGTGGTAAATACTATAGTTAGTCGGTCAACCGCTTGTCGGTAGAAACTTTTTCAACTCTATTACGAGTACCATGCCATAAGGTCCAAAAGTGTTTCAACTGATGTGCGGTCATGTGTACATAATAATTTCAGATGACAGCATTTTAGGTTTAGAACTTTTTTTTCATTACTTTAAACAATGTGGGGTTAGCCATGTTTCCTAAATAATCGCTACTTCTCTCAGCTTTATATTGAGGCCAAAAGGAAAGCGTTTTTTTTTAATTGTCAATGTGCTTTCTCTTGACCTCGATCTAGTCTTGATGACAGAGATGAGGTCGACGATGGAACGCAGGAGAAGCCTATTCACTCGCGACTTGAATAGATTCGGGTTATATGAACTCGGGAACAAAGATGCTGGCAGAGAATTCCACTCTTAAGCCGTGCGCATTATAAAAGATGTTTCAAACCGCTTCGTGCGAAAACAAGTACGGATGATATCCTGCGGTGCGTCTGGACTCCCGATGGTAGAAGGGAGATGGTGGAATAAGCTCGTGGAGCTCTGAAGCACAGTCTCTGAAGTACAATCTGTAGAAGACCGACGGACATGCAACTTTGCGACGGTGGGCCAGACTGTGAAACTTGGTTTTCACCAGCAGTTCATCACCAACGAGCTTCTAATCACATTACCAACGAGCTAATAATAATAATTAAACAGAGGATGGGTTACAGCATCCTTCTGCATATCGTACTTCCATTCAGCGGTGACTAATTTCACTGGTAACTATTGGTGCATAACCCCTAAATGGTACCAGATTTTTTTGCAGTGAATATCTAGGGGAATAAAATCGTTCGCTAACAACCGGGTTGTTTTGGAAAAAAAGACGAAAAGTGTTCGTTTTTGTGCCAGTCAAAAATCTTGCCCAAAACAGATTTTAGCGTTAAGGTTGGCGATATTTACCGTTGATATTGAATATATATTCTTTATTGTGCACAATAAAACAAAACAGTAGTGATATAAAGAGCTCTATGGCTTTTGCTCTTTAGCTTTCATTTTCTTCAATTATTTGTAGGTATATTTCGAATATTTTGGACGTGAAGATATTGCGGAGCTTCCCGAACGCTGCCCATCCGAGTCGGATTCGACGAGTAACCTCTTTCTCTAAGTTGGATTTACCCAGCTGGACTGTTTGTCCCAGGTATACGTACTCATCAACAACTTCGAGCGTAGAGTCTCCAACTTTGAGTGGAGTGGGTACAACAAGGGCGTTAGACATAATTTTCGTCTTGTTGTGAAACCCTACTGAGGTTATTGAGCATCGTGCCGAGATCTTCCAGGGTCTCAGCCATTACGACAATATCGTCGGCAAATCGAAGGTGGGTCATGTACTCGCCATTGATGTTGATGCCAAGTCCTTTCCAGTCCAGGAGTTTGAAGACGTCTTCCAATGCAGCGGTGAACAGTTTAGGAGATATGCCGTCTCCCTGTCTCACTCCTCGCTGCAATTGGATAGGTTTCGAGGACCGCAGGAGCGGTCGTCATGGAGTTCTTTAGGGGAGGCCTATGTCCAGCAGTGGACGTCTTTCGGCTGATATGATGATGATGATATTTTGAATGTAGTTTGAATGCGAATTCGTTGCTTCATCTAATCTCTTCGCAACGGAGCAACGGCTCGGTTTTGGTACAAATAATGTGGTGCGCTAGTAAGAAAAGAAAAGACTACAATATCCCATACATAAGCCGAGCCGAGTGGATCAAATAGATGGAAGCTACAACCACAATACCTAATAATAAAATTTCGTAGCTCATGCTGTAGCTTTTTGCTACGACGGCGCGTCACGGCGTAGCAATAAAGTGCTGCAATAAGAGACACACAGAAATAGGTACATTTTACAAGTATTCTGTTCTCGTTTGATTTTATTACCGAGATACCATGCTTTCAAATAATATTACATTGCGTCATTTCAAAATATCGCATCTTTGTGGAAAATAAAAGGAACTTAAATATGGTTGTTATGGATGATTAATTATGGATGATGAATATTTTATTAGTTAGACTGTAAGTAAGTAGAGGTAAGATAGGGTGGGTGTATTTCTACTTCACGCCTATTACGGCTAAGATCAGATGTGCAATATTTCTCAGTTCCAAACAGTTTTTTTTTTATTCAGGTCCTACATATGTAACCGATCTATGCTCTGAATGATGTAATACCGAATCGGTCCAGGAGATAAAGGCTTACTGTATCGTGCTATTGTTTTTTCCAAAAACTTGAAGCCCCACTTGCACATGTTTTCAATCAACTTGTGATTTGATTTGTTCTGTTAAATTCAAAAAAATTATTTCAATATATCAGGCTTTGTTCTTCGACTAACCGACTAATTAAATTACGATCGCCAAGTTGAAGCTAAATAAAAAAGGCGGGTATCAGAAAGATCCATTCAACTAACATAAATAATTTTTCGATGCAAAGATTTTATAAACATTTTATGAATTGAAATTTATGTAGAGAGAGATTTCTCACCAGACACCGTTTAGGCTCGTAGCAATCGATATTACAATCGAAAAGCTTGATGTTGTTTTTGTTTTTAGTACGTTGTATGAACCAGTTATGGTACTGTTACCCCTTTGCAACTTATAAAAATAGTTGTGCTCGTTGCGCACCAAAAAACTAAATATAAACTTGCAACCCAAAATCGATTGTGCAATGAGAAAGGTCAAATACATTTAATTTTCTTTCAATTAAGCAAAGAAACTTTTTTTTGCTTCATATGCCTTGCGATTTTAGCCTTTTTGGGGTTCCGTACCTGAAAAGAAAGGAAAAAAACCGGCCAAGTGCGTGTTGGGCCATGCTATGTAAAGGGTTCCGTAGTTTTTTTTTCGATTTTTTATCGCATAGCATTTTACCTCCTAATGCTCAGCGAGGTCCTATTGCCTGATTGCTATTTCTATTATCAGTTGTTCGGCTATGGCTCATTAACCTGTTAAGCCTACCTAACTGTGATAGGTTTTCTTTTATTTTCATCATATAAGCTATTACCTTGGGCTATTACTGTGATATTTTTCACATTTCCAATAACTACCGTTTAGCCGCCCCCTGCCGGCTGGGGACACTCGACTCCAACAAAAATTTGTGCTTTCAAGCTTAATATTTCACAAACGGATCCCTAAATCAAAAAATTATTGTACCATCCAACGATACCCCACACTATGGTGTAGACAAGAAAAAAATCATCCCCACCTTACTTGTACCCTAGGTACCCAAAAAATATAATTTTCAAAATTTTATTCTACCATTTTGTCGTCGAAGATAAAATGTAAGTATATATGTACGAAAATGGGAATTCAACAGTGGGAATTCAACTTAATGGGAATCCAACGTTCGGAGAATTCAACATAATGGGATTTCAACTTAATGGTCCTGAAGGGAAATTTCAGCTTTCTACTTTCTAGTACTAAGGGTTTCTGAGCTAAGCCGCGGACAGACAGACGGACATGACGAAACTATAAGGGTTCCTTTTTAACTACGGAACCCTTAATAAACGTTTATTGTGAGGTGGTGTGTACGCAGAAGCTTGTAAAAAAGTTTCTTAAAAAAACAGCAGTTTAAAAATAACTCAAGTTGCAAGTAAAGAATTTTCATTTCTTTTTACGTTTTAAGGCTTGGCCTCATTTGGCAAATGAAGAAACATTTTTTTCCCAAATATAAGAAAGAATGATCGAAAATACGCAAGTACCTACAATTTGTCAGTTGAGTGAGGGCAACAAGGGACGTCTCTTTCAGTTGTCAATATTCTTTGTGCGCCTGACAGCCCTAAAGGCACTTACCGCTTGACATCATTTTATATTGAGCTGAACAAAGAAATGTGTATTTGATTGAATTTTGTTGTTTGCTGTGGTAGGTACTGATGGCTATTTTAACTTTGTTTTAATACCTAAATTTAAGATTTTTCTGGTTTCTCGATATACACAATGAGTCTGTTCGTGAACTCTAAACTGATGCTTTGCAAACACTTGTTTTGTTATAGAAATAGTATGGAAGAGGAGGTTTAAGAAAACACTGAAAACTAAACTTACAGTTCCTATTTGTTCTTAATATGTAAGAATTTTTTTGTCTAAAATAATTACCAAAATACTTTGATCTCAGTCTCAAATGGACGTTTAAGATAAAAAAAGTGCTATCTAAAAAACGTCAACTTTACAGGAGAGCAAAAAAACGTTTTATCAATTACCTACATTTTTGAGTTATCAAAGTAATTTAAATGCACTTTACTTATAAAAAATTGTACATTACTTGTGGTAATAATGGTTTTGATTACAAATAACGAATTACCGTATTTTGTGTTAGATAACAGTTGTTGATTTACATTGCGTTATAATCATAATAAAAAAAGTAAAGTTAGTAGGTATTGAAATAAAAGGATGCGATAAAATAGGGAAAAAAGTTTATTACTTTCTTAGTTATTTAAAACAATTAGGAAACTTAAGAAAAGGTAACTCAACATTATTACTTAAAGTGACATGAAATTATAATAACAAAATTATTACCAAGGTTCGAACCTAGAATCTCGTGGACAGCTGAAAGCTTTAACCAACCAAAATACCATGAGGGCTTTTAAACATCAATGGGCGATAAAACCTATTGAAAATCATTCTTGGATGGATTGGATGGCCCAAAATTTAAAGGATTTAATTTGTTTTTGAGCGAGAGTTCGAAGAAAATAATAGATTAAGTTCAAAATCAAGATCATTTTTTCTTATAAAAACGGGCTACATAACAAAAGTTTAATTATTAAAATATTTTTTTACATTGAGACATTATCGTTTGTTTAATAATTTTAAATCAATGCCCGTTTACTTTCAGGATTTTGACATATCTGCACAACGTGCAGCAAAAAAAGGAGCAGACAAAAAAGGTGCCTCAAAAAATCTTATGCTTTGTAAGGAGGCATTTTACCAATTATTTTGCATAACACTGTATAAACCAATAATAATTGCAGGACATAAGAAAGTTAGCGCCACATTTTTTGCATTCCATCTATTCAAAAATCGCTTATCGTTTCGTCGATAACGGCGAGCAAAAACTAGCTTATTCCTCCAAGAGACTTTCGTAACGGGCACGAAGCGGGTAAAAATTACATTTGAACTTCGAACATTAATTTGAACGACCATAGAGGTTCAACAAAATAAAGAAATACATATTTTTTAATTTAGCAATCGTCATCCCATATTTGGGTATATTTCTGCCAGTGTCGTGTTCTAGAACATTCTTTAGTTTTTGGAATTCCTTCACTTTGTAGATGTTAAAAATATGGCGAACCGCCAGTGTCGAGTGCGGAAATTGTTCATTGTTCATTGTGGACTTTACGAAGGAAATCTCCATGACTTTTTGAGACAACTTTAGTATGGTTTGATTCCCGGGTAGTGTACGAGTTTATTTGAAAATCTTTGAATGCAGTTTTTCTTTACTCTAAAATCGGCAGACTTTCCCATGCTGACCCCTCCCGATGGATCATTCTGTATGGAGACACTTTCAAAACTACACTTATGAACTGACTCATGGAGTACACTTTTTATAGCGCAAAATCATTTTTTCACGACCATTAAAATGGTAGATTGACAATTGCATGTAGTTAAAGCACAGAATAACAAGTGTAATAATAACACAGAAATAATTCCTCACAAGGTAGTGAAACCATCCTTCTCTCAGGTCGTTCTATTAATTTGGTAGGGTTATTTTGAATATTTCATATTGCTCATTGATCGTGACACATTGCTATTCGGGACATAATGGCAGATGTCATCCCATACTCAAATAATTTAGCGCGGTTTCTATTCCGAGCGAAACAAGGAGATCCAATTTCCTTGACTTAAAGAACCTAACCCACTGGTTTTGTTTTATGTTACTATTCTGACTTGTAATGTTACTTTAACACGACTGCACGAAGCCAAAAAGGAAGTGTAATGTATTATAATGTTATTATTGACATTATTTTTTTTATATTATTATAGTCATTGTAAATAATATTTTAGACATGTAATAACAAATTTACTACCTACCAAAAATATGAATAATGTAACAAAAAGGATAAAGGATATAACCCTCAAAGATGTAAATCTTTCCATCAAGAAAACTGAACAACTTTTCCCGGTTAACATGAAAAAGAAATCGAACCCTAATGCGAAAACTTGTTTAGTTTAATAAGGTGTTTTCCAGAACATTTTGAAAGTTCAACTGAATGGCGGTGCTGATCATCGTTAGGAAAATGGTAAATGGAAACACTGATACTAAATGGTCACCCTGTATGAAAATTAGTCAGTCATTAGTCTGTAGTCAGTTTGATTGCTGCTGCCAAATATCTGTTAATAAGGTCCTAATGAAATAGTGAACATAATTTTAGTATGTTACTCAGACAATGAAACTGAACAACTTTCCCCAAGGAAGAGTGGTCGAAATATGAACTTCCATAGAAACTGCATCAGCTGATAGCGCATTTCAAATTTGGTTTTTCGTAATTTGGCCTATGAAAGTTGTTTAGTTCCATGGTCTAAGTAACTGGGTAAAATTATGTTCAATATTTCATTAGGACCCTTTATATTTACTTCTAAAAAAATTTCATTTAACTTTGCAAACCCTTAAAAACTATATTAGCAACAGTGATGAGCTTGCCACTATGTGTTGTTAACACTTAAAAAAACATAGTTGAAATTTGCGAAAAAAAAAAGACGCTCTCATTGGATCTTATAGGGTGTAGACACCACACAGATGAGAATTATCCGAAGTCGCAGCTTTTCTAATGGAGATTTTAATTAAAGTCTGAGAATCTTTTTATTGGATTGCGCACTCTTCTAAAAATCGAAAAATCAAAAAGTTACAAAACAGTGCAACAGTGAATGTACGAGTATATATGAAATTCCATATCAATGGAGTGCATCAGCACTGTTTTTTTTTCTGAATAAAGACGACCTTTTTTGTAATCACGTTTTGAGTAATTATTGCTGTTATTAAAATAGTCGCCTCGTTTGAAATCACCACTTTATAGCCACTATGAATTTAGTCGCCACGCTACCACACCTTTCAACACTACGTCTATGTAGCCACATAATAATACCCATATGTTAACCATGATTATATTCAATCCGTTCGAAATCGCCATTTTTAGGGTTCCGTACCTCAAAATAAAAAAACGAAACCCTTATAGGATCACTTTGTTGTCCGTCTGTCTGTCTGTCTGTCCGTCCGTCTGTCCGTCTGTCTGTCTGCCTGTCTGTCGGTCAAGACCCTTTATCTCACGAACGGGTAAAGGTATCAGGTTTAAATTAATACCATATATTAGACTCTATAAACCACAAAAGATCTGAAAATTTAAATTTTTTACAACGACGCAATCAAAAGATATGGCATTTTATGTCCTCATCTCCATACATATATGCAAAAATGCAAAACCTACAGGGTACTTCCCGTTGACCTAAAATTATGAAATTTGGCAAGAAGCTAGGTCTCACAGTACAAATAATGGGAAAAGTCTGAAATCATTAAATATTACAACTTTTCTCACAACAAATGGTAACCAATTGTGTTGAGCTCCCGTTTCAAGAACATTCATATATAAGAGAGGGGTCAAGTTGGATGGTCGCTGAGGCGATTTTTGTTTTAGTTCTATTTTAAAAACAGGAACACTTACAAACTTGAAAATTGGTATGTTTATAGTACATAAGCTATAAAATAACAACAAATAATAAAATTTGGTCAAGCGCGTGTCGGACTCAAAAAATCTAGCACATTAACTTACTGAAATTTCAACTAATACAATTATTACCGTCGGACTCGCGCACCGAGGGTTCCATACCACTAAGGTACGTCTTAATTTCGCGCGAGTCTGACACGCACTTGAATAGTTTTTTTTTGTTACTCCACAGCTAATGCATTATAAATATACAAATTTTCACGCTTGCAGGTGTTCCAGTTTTACGATAGAGCTAAAACAAAAAACAAGCACGGAAAAAAACACGTTTTTGGTAGGGAAGTCCCCCTTAATTCATATTTCTTTTTATTTAAGCGGCAACAGAAATATATAATCTGAGAAAATTTTAACTCTCTACCTATTATGTTTCATGAGGCACAGTCCGCTGACAGACAGACGGACAAGCATCAGAGGCATAATAATAAGGTCCTGTTTTTTCACCCTTTGGGTACGGAACCCTAAAACAGACTCTAGTTGTATGAAAACTTACCCAGAATTTTGTCCTGTTTAGTACAATTCCCTTTAGCATTGTTCTCGTCATCTTTGTCTTGCTTGTGCGAGTTTTCTAATCTGTTCATTTCAGTACACTAACCACTTTCACAAAATTACCTAAATACATCATAATTCACTTATTTTAATTAATAAATTTAATGTTAGTTATAAGGTACTATCTATTAGGATTTCACAAGTAGATTATTTTGTCTTGATACATTTTCATGTGAATATTTGTTCAACATGTGGCAAATTTTTATTGTTTAACAACAAAGATTTTTATATACGACCACTTTTTACTACATTTTATAAAGTTTTTAGTTCATCGTAGGCTGTCCAGATAGTTGTACAGTTGCCCGCACGTCAATGATAACACTTCGACCATGAGCGACTCTCTGGTATCGGGCACTTGTATCGTTTGCGCTAGTGCCTGGCGTACACTTAAAATAACCATAACTTGGTTCACCTTTTCTTAACAAAAAATAAATAAATTCACTAAACTTTGTTATTATTTTAATGTCATAATGAGCTGAGTAAGTCTTTTTTCGTTTCAAACCTCTTCAAAACTTTTCGGATCTTACGCGCGTAATTTTCGCGGCAATTTTCACGAGAGCAACACACGTCCGTCCTCTACAGGAGTCAGTGAAATACTGAATCGAGATAATAAGGGAGGCTGCATGACACGATTCCCTTTGCGCACGAAGAGATGAGAGAGATGAGACATAAAATTCAAGGTTCTACGTACAGCCAGGTTCAAATAACGTTTTAATAGGACCCTGCGGGGTTGCTGGATAGGGTTGCACATAAATGACAAATGAGAAAATTATTTATATTTTTTTGTCGAAATAAGGTAAAATTACCTTTTCATCTCAATTTAATTTAATAACAGATTTTCTGAAGAAGAGAAGAGAACCTTAGAACCATTTAAGGATATACAAATCAATGATGTGTGTGTGTGTCAAAGGTTAGCTTAATTTAAGTAGACTAGTGTTATTTATAGGGTGACTTAGAAGATATTCGGCAAATTTTGAGGGTAAGTTATTTTATGGTTATAGATAAATTTTGTATAGGTTCAAGGAAATTTGGAGTTGTTAAAAAAAATATTTTCATTACGTTAAATATTCTTGAAACCGATACACAAACGTACTTACCTAAAAAAATATAAAATTAGCATAAATAATGCATTTTAATTTTTTAAGCATGAATTATAATATGCTTATTTGATTATTGTTATTTTATGCAAGTACGTTTGTGTATCGATTTAAAGTACGTAATACTTAAAAAATAAAATTATAATTCCATATATCCTACACAAAATATATCTAAATCGTTGTCTTAAAGTTTGTGGTACGAGTATGTCATCAAAGTCTATAGCCTATAGTCAACAAATATGTTATGACAATGATCTATTTTGCCACAAGACAAAAAAAGCGCGTCAGGGACGCGTCGCGTAGTGTCTGCTCGTTTCAGTACGCATGCTTGACCCACTCAAAAAAAGCTCTTAAAGCTTTTAAACTGTGAGAATTCCTTTACTAAACTTTCTGCTACAAAAACTTCATTGTTATGATAATAGTTTAAACAGTCACATTCATAACTGCTTTTGTACCATAGTTTGTCTAAGGTACACTGCGCACAAGAGTTGGACAATAACGGAAAATTTGATGGTGATAATCTGATGAATTGACGAATTTACCAGAATTTTAAATTTTAAGCTACTTTAATTTATTTGAATTTTTATTGACATTTGTTTTTTTTTATAATTTATTCTGTCATTAAACTCAATCTTAATTGAATTATGTGGTTTGGTTTTTATTGTAATATTTAATCAAATTTTAATTCTTAATTTAATTGTATGAGAAAACCAGTCAGGCCCTCTGTCACTGTTGCAATGCCGTTAGGGCGTCACAACTAATTAGACTTAAGACCTACCTTCACATGTATAAATAAATCTTGTACTATATTAACTGTGAGCGGCCACGTCTCGGTTCCATATGTCATCACTGGCAACACACACTGGTCAAAGACTTTCGTCTTGAGACACTGCGGTATTTTGGACGTGAAGATGTTGCGGAGCTTCCCGAACGCTGCCCATCCGAGTCGGATTCGACGAGTAACCTCTTTCTCTAAGTTGGATTTACCCAGCTGGACTGTTTGTCCCAGGTATACGTATTCATCGACAACTTCGAGCGTAGAGTCTCCAACTTTGAGTGGAGTGGGTACAACAAGGGCGTTAGACATAATTTTCGTCTTATCCATGTTCATTTTAAGACCCATTTGTTGTGAAACTCTACTGAGGTTATTGAGCATCGTGCCGAGATCTTCCAGGGTCTCAGCCATTACGACAATATCGTCGGCAAATCGAAGGTGGGTCATGTACTCGCCATTGATGTTGATGCCAAGTCCTTTCCAGTCCAGGAGTTTGAAGACGTCTTCCAATGCAGCGGTGAACAGTTTAGGAGATATGACGTCTCCCTGTCTCACTCCTCGATGCAATTGGATAGGTTTCGAGTCCTGGTCCTGAAGACGGACTGACATAGTGGCGTTTTTGTACAGATCCTTTAACACTTCAATGTACCGATAGTCGACTTGGCACCTCTGGAGAGATCGTAGCACAGCCCACGTCTCGATCGAATCGAAGGCCTTCTCATAGTCCACAAACGCTAGGCAAAGTGGCTGGTTATACTCTTCGGTCTTCTGTACAACTTGCCGTAGCGTATGTATGTGGTCTATGGTACTGAAGCCTTTACGGAAACCGGCTTGTTCGGGAGGTTGGAAGTCGTCGAGCCTGCGTGCGAGACGATTCGTAATGACTCTCGAGAACAGCTTATAGACATGACTCAGAAGTGAGATGGGTCTGTAATTCTTCAGCAGGGTCTTATCACCCTTTTTAAAGAAGAGCACCACCACACTTCTGTGCCATGCCTGTGGCGTTTTCCCTTCGAGTATGACAGAATTAAACAGCTTCTGAAGAGCTTTTAGCACTGGCCTTCCGCCTGCTTTCAGAAGCTCAGCCGTAATTCCATCGTGCCCGGGTGCCTTGTTGTTTCTAAGCTGTCTGAGAGCCATTCTAATCTCGTACAAGCTGACGTCCGGGATATCTTCGGTATGGTGTCGGGTAAGTCTAGCTCTTGGATCGTTGGCCAGACTGCTAACGGGTGAGCCGGTTGACGTGTATAACTGTCCATAGAACTTCTCGACCTCCCTCAGTAGCTCAGGCTTGGACGATACGGTTCTGCCATCCTCGGTCTTCAGCTTCGTCAACTGGCTCTGCCCAATAGACAGATCTCTTGCGAACACTTTGGAGCCCTTGTTCCGCTCAATCGCTGACATAGCTCTGAGAGTCGCTAAACTAAAGTGGCAGTGGGCAGGGCACATCGCAAGAAGAACCGATGGCCGATGGGGCGTAAGGGTTCTAGAGTGGCGACCACGTACCGGAAGACGAAGCGTTGGCAGGCCCCCCACAAGGTGGACCGACGATCTTGTCAAGGTCGCGGGAAGCCGCTGGATGCGAGCAGCGCAGGACCGGTCGTCATGGGGATCTTTAGGGGAGGCCTATGTCCAGCAGTGGACGTCTTTCGGCTGATATGATGATGATGATGATGATATTAACTGTAATATTGCAATAAATATTATGATTATGATCGAGGTTAAAATTTGACGGTAACGAATTATTCAACTGTTAAAAGTTTAGACCACCTGACTGGGTATATACTCGTATGTCTTGTTGTACCTACGATTTCTTATCGTATGAAATACTCTGAGAGCAGTGAAAGATTTTTAATTTTCCTTCTCTTGAAATGCTTTTGATTAGAATTTCTTACCCATGGGCACGTAAAACTGCGAAGCAAGCTTAAAAACGGTTAATTATAAAAATGATAAACTCGTTGTGTTTATAGTAAAAATAAAATAAAAGTAAAATAAAAAATAATAAAAACTTTCCAAGTGGGAGTTTTACTTTTTTCCCCAAGAATCCTTAGTGAGCGAGTCAGACTTGCACTTGGCGAGTTTCTTTAAGTTCCTACGCTCCTGTAGCATCTCAAACCCTCAAAGGATCTCAAAAATTCTTATAAAGGAAGATTCAATTATTTGGAGTATTTTTTGCAGCGCCCTAGAATTAAGTATAAGTGATCACGTTTTGTGATTCTTCTTGATCTTAATACTCGTACAGGTACGCGTTGAAGTCTCATTATGATATTTCTTCAAGTCCAAAAATCTCGTTTTTAGTAAGAAAAATTGGGGGGAGGGACATTTCACACTAAACTCATGTGATCCCAAACTAGGCAAAGCTGAATCAAAGACTGATATTTACATATATAAATAGATAAATAACACTCAGACACAGAACAAATACTTTCATCACACAAATGGTTGCCCTGGGCGGGGATCGAACCCGCGGCCCACGGAGTAAAAGGCTGTCTCACTACCAACCACACCAAAGGTCCAGTCAAAATACTGGAAATATCAGGGCTTCATCGAAATCTTTTCGACTCGAGGACAGATGCACAAAGAGTGGCGGTGGAAATGTATTAAAGTTTAAAACACACGTGTGCTTCGTCACTGGTGCATCTAAAATGTGCGGTGTAGAGCAGGAATGCAGTAGGTGCACAGCAGGCACAAATTACTAAACTATTAATAACATAAAATTCCTATCCCTACTAGGGGTTGGTTAGGTTATCTTAATACTACACTTCACGCGCCGAGCGAGCGGAGCGAGCGTGCTGCGGCAGCGGCAGAAATGTCTTACGCCGCATTATGTAAAATAACGAATTAAAATTTTGTCGGCATTTTATGAATTCCAAGGAATTATACAAGGTTATTTTTTAGTCCTTATTTGCGTATGCCCACGTTATTACAGAGGTCAAAAGCAACAACTTTTGTTCTACGACTTTTCTAACTACGCAAGAAAAAATTTCAACTTCCCATACAAAATGGGTCGGTCACGTGATTAAAGTGCGTTTTGTGCGTTGTTAGAAAAGTCGTAGAACAAAAGTTGTTGCTTTTGACCTCTGTAATAACGTGGCCATACGCAAATCAGGTCCATAAAAATTACCTAGTCTAAAACGGATAATTACCTAAATAATTTGTCTGCGATATTTATGTTCGGCATAAAATACCGAAGCTTCACTGTACTTACTTTTATATTCTCTTTCAAATAAGGTTCTTTGATCTTTGTGAAAAGAATTTTAGGGTATGAAAAAGGTGTTGGATAGAACATGTACCTAGATTTTTTTCATTATACTTCATTTTCCATATTTTGTTGTGAATAGACGTAGCCTTAATAATATTTTGTTACGCTACGCCTAAAGCTCTTTTTGCTCAAAGGCTGCTTTTATTACTCAAATATCAAGGTTGCTTTCTTATAACAACAAATTATTATAATTTAATTTTATATACTTATACCTAAATATACATGGAACATTTTACCATACTGGGTATTCTCGCTCAAAACAAAAAACATCTTTTGTAGGATTTTCGTATGAACTCAACATAGAGCTTCCCGTAATAAGCCATCTGATATTTTGGTATCTATGCAATGAAATATTGTTTTATAGTTTTTACGGTTACTTACATATATATTTTTTTTAGTTAGTACCTGGCTGACCAAGCTTTAATTTAAGCTAATTTTAACCAAAGTCCGCTACGAGGTGGCGCTGTAGGGTTTCTGAATAGCGCTATTTTCAAGAAATAAAAAAAATGGGAGAAAAAAATTTCCAGACATGGGAACTACCTAGATCGATTTTTTTGCCCCTGAAAACTCCCGTTTAGTAAATTTCATCGGAATCGTAGAGCCTTTTTCGAGAAACTGATTTCAAATTGATATATTTATATAAATACAAATATTGCTCGTTTAATAGTATAGGATTCTTTAAAAAAGTTTTTCATTTGTAACTTTCGTGCAATTTTATGTTATTAATAGTTTAGTAATTTGTGCCTGCTGTGCACCTACTGCATTCCTGCTCTACACCGCACATTTTAGATGCACCAGCGAAGCACACGTGTGTTTCAAACTTTAATACATTTCCACCGCCACTCTTTGTGCATCTGTCGTCGAGTCGAAAAGATTTCGATGAAGCCCTGGGGGGCGATCGTGGTAATTTCAACGACATTACCGAAACAAAAACGTTTGCCTCAAAAGTAATGTTAAGTCTTAACTAAGTGTTTTAGGCAAACGTTTTTGTTTTGGTAATATCGTTGAAATTACCACGATCGCCCTCCTGATATTTCCAGTATTTTGACTGGACCTTTGGTGTGGTTGGTAGTGAGCCAGCCTTTTACTCCGTGGGCCGCGGGTTCGATCCCCGCCCAGGGCAACCATTTGTGTGATGAAAGTATTTGTTCTGTGTCTGAGTGTTATTTATCTATTTATATATGTAAATATCAGTCTTTGATTCAGCTTTGCCTAGTTTGGGATCACATGAGTTTAGTGTGAAATGTCCCTCCCCCCAATTTTTCTTACTAAAAACGAGATTTTTGGACTTGAAGAAATATCATAATGAGACTTCAACGCGTACCGGCCGTTTGTCAATTATACGATTTCGCTGCGACACATATACCGCTGCGTTTACATATGTTCATTTAATTATTCCAGCGCGAAATGACAACATACCTTTAATTTTGGCACGTTTTAGTGGTTTCTTTGTTAAAGAACTATGCTTAGACTTTTTAAGATATTTAAATTAGACAGTACCTGTGCGACCGAGCTTCGCTCTACAATAGCTAATAGTAAGCTAAAGTTCTGAGAATTGCCAAACTCAAGTGGCAGGCAAAACTCATCCCTCAAAGAATCGTTTAGCTGATATGATGGAGCTAAAAGGTTCTATAGTAGCAATAGCAAATACGAAGCATAAGACCACTGTCTGGTCAAGGTGTCTCTAAAGTCTCTAGATGTGAGCAACGTAAGACAACTTAGTCGTGGAGATCCTAAGGAGATGCCTACGTTCAGCAGTCGAAGCCTTTCAACTCATATGATGGATATTATCAGCCTCTTTCATTATTTATAGTTTAGGAAAAGGTAAAATTTATTAGCTTTCTTTTATTCTATTTTTCATGTCACGTCAGCCTTCAGTTAATAACTCTTAAATTTAACGAAACTTGATGATCACAAATGCGGTTTCCCAACTCTGATTGCAAATATACAAAAGGTGTTTCAAAGTTAGGAGAAGATCAAAAAGGATTTGTTCGTCCCTTTCCTTTGATGTCGAAATATCAGAATTGTCGACGCCCTTCACAAGGTAAAATATGAAACGTTTGAAATATCAGCCTCAAGGGGTCTAATCGATTTCAAGACAATTTGATACTTCTAATACTTTTATTTTTAGATGATGCGTATTTTCTGTAACGCATACACTTAGTATTTTATTCGTAGTTGATATAATTTTCATACATTTATGGTTAAATCATAGAATCGGTTTTGGTTGATCAAAACATACGAAAGCTTTTTTAATCCGAGTAGTTTTTGAATCGTAATGCAATCGTTAAATCAAGTTATTGTTTACTAAACATTTAGCAAAAATTTGAGGTTTTTTTTTTAATCTAAGTTTGGTCACATCCGATGCAAAGCGGCAGATAAAGAAAGACAGGCCAAAACCGACTTACATCTATACCTATAATAGCAGTGGTGAACTTTACTGTGCAACATGTGATCGCATTTTTAAGACTAAAATGGGCTTTGCAAGCCATTCACGAGCTCACAACAGAAGATGAGTCCAGGGAGTCGCCGTCGACGGATCTACGTCGAGGAGGACATCATCATCTATGCATCAATGGCTTTCCCATTTGACGGCTTGACAACTGATATAAAGAACTAAAACTATAAGGGGCTATTTACATGCAAACACGAATACTGGTCAAAATGTGAAATGTATGTAAGGCTAGTGAATCATTACGTTCCACTACAGCGCGGTCACCGAATCTAAACTCCTCATTTGCATCGCTTACAAGCGTGGTGACTATGATACACCCCCATAACATAGGCACACATTTGGTTGCAATAATTCTTAGGGTGGCCTGCTTTGTTGAAAAATAGACGTTTTTAATTTGTTAAGAACTGTGCTTAAGATTTCAATGCTCAATGATCCTTTTGAAATGTTTGCTCTGTGGCAACATTGTATGAATAGAATACAAAGTAAAAATGGCAAAGTTCTAACGCGCTGAAACTTGTGTCTTGGGAGTTCTCTCTAAGATTTTAAACTTTAGGAACTTTTTTAAGTTACTTACCTAGCTTTAGGTCAAGTATTTACTTTTCCGGACTTTGAGATTTTTCCATTGAGTCTTTAAATATTGAAAACGCTTTTTCCGCATTAAATTTTAAAATTATTACGATTTAATTTAAATGTTATTTGGTGCGAATACTAATCTGCAGTCGTTCGAACTCCAGAACTTGCTACATGCATTAAGATCGCTGTAGCCTTAAAGGAGCCATAACGTCTGTAAAACGCATGACAGGCAATGAGGTGTTCCATCGTTGTTGGAGAGGCTTCACCTCAAAGGCCCATTAGAGGCCCCAATAGAACTACCGCCACAAAGCACCTTTAAACCCTTGCAACGACCTCACTGGGTCCGATCTGGAGGCTCTTCAAAAACTTCAAGATTTTTTGGCAGGATTTGCCCAGAAGGTAAACTCTCTGAAGCCAGCGAATGCTACATAGGAGTACAGTAAGAGAAGTATCTCTGGATTGTAGCTAATTGGATAGCGTAGATATATTTACCGTTACAAGAATTCTTGGTTCAATTCTTGGCTCCTTCTTGTTGAAGACGCCTTATATTAT
Source organism: Athrips mouffetella (assembly GCA_947532105.1). NCBI lineage: Eukaryota > Metazoa > Arthropoda > Insecta > Lepidoptera > Gelechiidae > Athrips > Athrips mouffetella. Next base: position 16,522,996 of record OX383977.1, read on the forward strand.
CGAAAATCTTCATGGATTGTGATTTTCTTCATAAAGTGTAAACATGTATTCATTCGACTTTGTGAAATACATAAGTAGTTCAAACTTTTTTATTTTCTTTTTAGGATTCCGTAGTCAACAAGGAACCCTCATAGTTTCGTAATTTCCATATACATTTCATCCACGCCGACAAAGTGGTTTAATAAAATCTTGAAAAATGTTTTTAGCGTATCTAAAGTGAAGTGAGTAAAATGGGGGCGAGTTTATTTTTTTGTTTATCCCATCGTGTGGGATGCCGTAACGTTAGTCTGCAAACATCATCTTTCGATTTAGACATCCGTTTGCGAAATATTTAGCTTTAAAGCGCATTTTTTGTTAAAGTCGATTGTCCTCCCCACCCACCACCACCAGTTAAACGGTTGTTATTATAAATGAAAAAGTTAGAAGTGAAAAAATCACAGTAGTTTGAACATCGCTGCTCATTAGGGTATTCATTAAGCTGCCGTTATTCATAATCTAAGGTATTCATAAACGCTTGAAGAATAAAATTAAAAGAATGTATAGGATTGACAAATGACACAAGCCAATGATAAGTAAGTAATGCCATGGACGAACAATAAGAAGGACTGACCATCCCCTTTTAGAAATCGTAACCCGGAAAATTATAAAACTAGATGGCGCTAATAAATAGTCCGGGAAGTAATTATGATTTATCGAGTATTCTGATAAAAAAATTAATCGAATTTCAATGTTAGCGTTTCTCTACATTGAAACTATGTTGTAATTTTTAATGATTTTTTGGTAGAATACTCGGTAGACTATAATTAATTTCCAGATTATTTGAAAGCGCCATCTAGTTTCCATGAGTTTTATGTCTTTCTGGGTTACGTTTTCTAGTATGGGGATTGTCAGTCTTATTATTATTTGTCCATCGTAATGCAAACGAACCAGAAATGCAAGAATTGTATGTTTATGGCCTGTACTATTTTTATTCCCATCTCATTTAAATCTTGGCACACTTGAAGTGTCTTGTTTTGGCTTGGTTCCAGTTTCGAAGTTGGAATCCATATTCAAAACTTAAATCTCTTCGGTATCTTGTATCTCAAGCAAAGTGACCTCCTTAATACAACTGTTTTCACGACAGCATCCGAATACCATTTGGCAAAAGTCCAAGAGCTAACCAGAAAGCTCGGTACAAACAATAATATGAAAGCTTTTAATATTAATATACAGGTTGTGAGGGAAAGCAAACTTTCCCTATAATTAAACATTTGTAGGAAAAAATCTACCTCTCCGTACAAAATTACCGCTACGTTCAGGCAGTTTGTAAGATTTTTATTTTCATTTCCCACCACATTGTTCTTAAGGAAAGTTCTTCAGTTTTGTCTATTGAGTCAGTTTTCGGAACACCGTCCCTCACGAACAGAAATTTTTAATTTGCTGTTAATTTTAGGCTCACGTGACTACTGTTCTTTCCAATCACTAAAGGAAACTAAATCAACAATGAGATTGTGGTCTAATCATTCTAATGGTTAGAGCGTCTAATAGTTAGAGGTTGTGGGTTCGACGGCCGGTGGGGTAACTGTCAAACAAAAAGATCACTTTGTGAGATTGGCCCCAGTTTGAAGCCACGATCACACCTTCCCTAAATCAGAAACTAATTCGGCTTACATTGCTCGTTGAAGTAAGGATATTGCAATTAACATATCCAAGCCTCCCAGCAATGTATGCCGAACTAGTCTTTGAATTCAGTAAGGTGTTATCGTAGCTTTAGGGAGAGAATAAGCTGAGATGCTAGTCGCGCAGGGGCAACCCATGGATTATCGCTTCTTCCCTTTCGCTTTATTACGAAGAAAACTGAAAGATAGTAATACACGCCCAGTATTATATTACTCTATGGTAATACTATCCTCTTACTCTGTCTCGTACTCTTTTAGCCTCTCTAAGGTTGGCTGGAACATACATACATACATAACATCACGCCTTGTTCCCATCGGGGTAGGCAGAGACCACAGTTCTCCACCTGCTACGATCTTGACATACTTCCCTTGCTTCCTGAACCTTCATCAATGGCTGGAAGACATTCCATTTAGGGATAAATCCGCCTTTGCATAATATTCTTGTTTGTAATAATGTATCTACTTTTATTTGTGATGCTATAAAGAATATATACATACATACTGTCCTTGTGAACCGAAATCTTTCAAATAGTATAATATTTTGTACCTAACGTGACGACTGGGTTACTCCATCGACAAGAGCCAAGCTCTTAAATTGAAGAAGAAGCCTAAAGCCGCAATCACACCTTTCTAAATTCAAAGACTGATTCAACTGCTGGCAGACTTGGTTCTGTTATTTCCAATATCCTTACTTTACGAGCAATGTATGCCGAATTAGTTTTTGAATTAAGGAATGTGTGATAGCGGCTTTAGTCTTTCGAAATAAATTTTATCTTATCTTCATCTTTATTTTACTGTTCTGTGCTGCCCTGTAGTATCTGCATCTCTACATACACCTAGCCTTACTATTTGTACCTATTTGGAATCTCATAATGACTTCTATCATGATAATTGAAAATTGTTAATGGGAGCTTGTAATTTCCCGCTTTTTTGTCGATTTTTTTTTCATATCTTGAAAGTTTTATTCGCTGAAAGTTATTCAGTTACATTGACTGATCATGCCCTTTCAGTATTACACCCTGTATGTATACATCGGTTTGAATGAAATCTAGGACATAAATCTTTCGGCTCGCTCTAACTGACTAAATAAAAGAGCGAATCTGCCTAATAGAGCTTGGCTACTGCTCGTAAAAAGTTTATAGCTCACTAGAGGTTCATGACATGCAATATTTGTACAGCTTTCATTTTTGCTAAAATAAATCTAAAGGGTGCAGCAAAATTTAAAGTACTCGGGCCATAATTCCATAAAGCAACAAATTAAATGATTCCCAAAATATTTTTTATACCCCAATAAACTTCAGACAAAATGGATGAATGTACACCAAATTGGCTGAACGTACACCAAATTTGGGTAACCGGTTCGGTAAGGTTGTGTTAGGTTATCTTGGTGTACATTCATCCATTTTGGTAGACAAAATTTGGTGGATATTATTTGGTAAAAATTTACTCAAATTTGGTGGCACGTTCATACACAGCCCTTTCGTTAAGGAACATAGGTTTATATACGAAAAAAAAATCAAACCTCACAGAAACTACACATGATAGCACGTTGTGTGTCGAAATTATGAGGTAATAATTTCGACCTGTTTTTAGGGAATTTTATTGGGAAATGGTTTCGAAAAACCAGCGATCTGTGGCCGACTATTATTCTAGTTAACCAGCATTATAATGAATTACGGACAAAAAACCCAAAACATACCGAAAAATAATTTCAAATTTAACAAACAAATAAGAGCGTGTTCTTCCGAATAAAATACTGATCCTCCGACAAGATTACTAAGTAACCGACTACAGAAGTTTTTTCGCGCCTCAAGAAGGTATTGTTGCACATTATATATAATGTTTAGGATTATAGGTCCGGTAGGTAAGGCAAGATCTCTTTCGGGATAGGTTAGGTTGTGTCAGGTACTCTTGCGACCATAACGCACGAGCGAGCAAAACGAGCGAAGCGAGCGTGCTGCGGCAGCAGCCGGCGAGTGCCAGAAGCGTCGCCAGAAGCGAATTTGGTAATTGCCGAAATTTTGCCAAGTGGACCGGTTTTCAGTAGAACGTAATTAAAGCTGGTAAAAAAGTATTACAGCATTAGAAAGTCATGTTTATTTCTCGAAGATTTCAGTATTTCAATATCGTCGTTTCGTCATTTTTATTCGGACAAAAGTAGTCGAAAAGTTAGTATTTTAGGCAGTAGATTTTTTATTTTGTGTAAGGGTAATTCTTAATTTCTTGTCGGAGCGTTAATTACTAGCCAATTTTATTCAGTTTTATATGTGAGTAACGTACTCAAAGGTTCTCAGTTGATTAGGAAGCATTCTATATAACAAGCTTATTTGTAGGGATCCGTGCCCTTAGGGTCCGTGCCCAATGGTACTCTATTACTAAGCCTACGTCGTCTAGCTGTCTATCCGACCTTTAATGGGCTGTATCTTTTGAACAGTAGTAGCTATATAGGGTGACTTTTAATTAGTTCTTGATAGCAAAAGATATGCATGTACTCATGATACTGAACAACTTTTCCCAAGGAACATAGATCGAAATACGAAAAACCAAATTTGACCTCCCATACAAAATGCGCTATCAGCTGATGCAGTTTCTATGGGAGGTCAATACTTGATTTTCGTATTTCGACCTATGTTTCTTGGGGAAAGTTGTTCAGTATCATGAGTACATTCATACCTTTTTCTATCGAGAACTAATTAAAAGTCACCCTATACATATAATTAAATTTTTTACAGAATATGTGTTATGATAGCGGGATACTTTACCAAAACAATGAAAAGTTAAAACATTAAGGGGTCCCAGGCAAGACACGTGGTTTCTTTTTTTAGGGTTCCGTACCTCAAATAAAAAAACAGAGCCCTTATAGGATCACTTTGTTGTCCGTCTGTCTGTCAAGACCCTTTTTCTCACGAACGAGAAAAGGTATCAGATTGAAATTGATATCGAATACGAGTATTAAGGTCCATAAACCACACAAGATCTGAAAATTTCAATTTTTCACAAGGACGCAATCAAAAGATATGGCTTTTTATGTCGTCATCTCCATACATTTATGCAAAAAAGCAAAACCTACAGGGTACTTCCCGAGATAGGTACGGAACCCTTAGGGCGCAAGTCCGACTCGCACTTGGCACGTTTTTTTTTAGCTCTGTCATAAGGACGAGGACACGTAAAAGCATCAAATTTGGTATGTTTATAGTGTATAAGCTATCTATTAACAACAAATAATAAAAACTGACCAAGGGCGAGTCGGAATCGCGCACATATATTAATGTTCCTGACTTAGACGGTATTTTAAGTGGTACGGAACCTTCGGTGCGCGAATCGGACTCGCACTTGGCTCTTTTTTTTTCGGTACGCCTCTCGCTTACTAAAAGTAGAGAAGTGGATTTGTAAAAAGTACTTCATGAGCGATTTTTACTTTCGAGCGGAGCGAGAAAGGTATTGTATTCGTGAAAAAAAAAAGATGTTCTAATTTTATCAAAAATGTGTTCTGTATCACTTATACATCATAAAAAACAAGTCTCCCAAAAATGTCCGTCCGTCGGTCGGTTGGTTCGTCGGTCGGTCGGTTGGTTCGTCGGTCGGTCGGTCGGTCCGTCGGTTACTCCGTCGGTCGGTCCGTCGGTCGGTCCGTCGGTTGGTCTGTCCGTGGCCTAGCGGCCTAACGAATGGTCCGTTTGACACCATATTTTGAATTTAGGAGTTTTATGCAAATTTATTGAAGGGTTCTAAGTGGTTTCTTGCTGGCTCTCATTTTGAGGGTAGCTGTCATACAACGAAAATGAAAAATTGAAATTTTCTCAAAAGCGGCTCATAGAATATTGATGAAACTTTGCATGACCAAGCATCTCCATGTAAGATATCTTGCGCCAGTATCAATTGATCTGTGTAATTTCATTTAAGGGGTGTTCCTGTACCACCAAATCGTAAATATGTGATTTACCCAAAATTGGTTTCATTGAGATTATAAAAATTTTCTATAATATTAATCCTGGATTGGTTGTCTACCTGACTGGATATTATTTATGATTTTTTTGAATAAAATTTAGTACACAGGGTGTACCAAAAACTGAAAGGGCTTGCTCATAAGACTAAACTGAACAATTATCCATAAGGAACATGTGTTGAGAAATTTAAAAAATCTCTCCTACGGTAGTATCCATTGATCTATGAAAATTCATATAAAGGGTGTTCCAGTACTACCAAAAGTTAAACATGTGATTTACTCGAAATCGTTTGATGTTTGTTTGTTTGTTTTAATGTTTGACAATTTGAATTCTGAATTGATCTGTATATTTCATTCGAAATTTTTTTGGAAAATCGTAAATGAAAGTTTGTATTTCCATACTATGTGTATGGCATTACAAATTTAAGTTTGCGGTTGATAGTTTTTCCTTGAGTATTGCGAGAAAGTAAGTGCAGTGCTGCTGTACCGTGTACCATTGATTTCATAACATAATAATGTATTTTTTAATTTTTCCTACGTTTCTATCCATGTTTTTTATTGTGACACAAACAATTTGTCATAATGTAGATAATATTTCACTTTTATCTCTCAAAGCTTTATACTGCGTTTAGTATTACGATCTACTAATGAATTCATTATTTTTAATTGGACGTTGTTCTCGCCTAATATCTTGACTGAAATTAATGTTCCTTTGAGCAATTAATTTAGCTTTGTTACAAAAGAAAATTTATTACAAGATTTATTAGTGTAGAGTAAAACTTACCTCATTTATTTTTATTATATTATTCATTTTCTTTAATTTGTGCTTACCCGGCGGCGTATTTTCAGAGTACGCTTTCCTGCTTTCCCCTTACTTACCGCATTGCGTCCAATATCAGTAAAGCATTGTTTTTCGAAACTGAGGTCTTTTCCTTATTTCCTTCCTTGTTTTCTTCACGATGTCCAGATAGCGATTCTTGGGCATGCCGCGTGATCTAAAACCTTATTCAGTGATTGCGGGGGATTTGTTTTTAACAAACGGCTTTCTTTCAGTTTATCCGCTATGGCCTCAGCTTGCCATAGACGTGTTCGTTACAAATGCAATGTAATTTAATAAACATTATAAATATGTAATGCCATACATCTATAAAAGTACCATCATCTCCGCGACTTAAGGTGATCTGTGACGGCCAGCTTAGACCCGAACGCAACTACATGGAGCCACTGCTGCAAATATAAGGTTTTATTTTTTTAATGCAATAACTATCAACTATATATGTGCAAAAAGTTGATCAGCGTAAATTTCATGGTGCAACTTTAACGCCTAACAACAATTTCGATAAAAAAAATATCTCCATATGTCCAGTAAAGTCAATTACTCTCGTCAGTCCGTGATTTACATGAGTACGATCACTCACACATGCACACAAAGCACAACCGTACAGTTTTGACCGCACGCCCACAATCGTAATATTGAACCAAAAATAGCTAACAAAAACTAGTACTTTCAGTACATTAGCTGTATTTTTGTATTAATCAGCGAAAAATTTAACTAAAAATAGCAGTATTCGTTCGTTTTCAACAGAATTTTATGTCCCGCGTAAGAATGCAAGTCATTTGAATTTTTGTATGAAAAACATGCATTGCTAGGATCGGCTTAGCCTCGCTTCCTTACAGGAGGACTGAATAGACGATGCTATTACACACAAAACCCTTAACTTCACCAGCATCCTTAGTCATATGTGATACCAGTTATCTTATCTTATTACGTCTGTCTAAGTTCAAAGTACTCCCTACGCTTATTCGGGCTTGGCAATATAATATTCAATTGCTCCAGATCCAAGTTATTTAAAGTCCATTTTCAAAACGCATTCAGCGCCAATGTTTGAATCCCGCTAGATTATTCGCATGCTTTGGTAAATTATATTCATTACAGTCCCACATTTTCTTCTGCACGTTACAAGACTTTTTTTTACTTTGCTTTTTGTAAGAAACTTTTTTATTCCACTCTCACAAAGTGATTGAAAGTAAACTCTCCATACTGAAAAGTTCCTGAGAAAATAAACCGTGATACCCGTAATCTCTGAAAGTCAAACAAAAGTGTCGAAGTAGCAAATCTCTTGAATCTTGTACTTGTAAGCCAGTTTGGCGTGTTGGTTGACTTTTTTAAATACAGGGTGTAAAATAAAGTACGATGATCCTTCCAAGGAGTGATTCTTCATCAATTGTCAAGAAAATATTAAAATGATAGTTATTTTATTTTGGGTGATCATAAAATTTGTTTTTCTTTCGAATTACATTACAGTAATTTATTGAAATGGATAGGTACTAACTTAGTGAGTAGATATTAATAGAAAAAAAATCTTTGTCTGCATCACATGCTGATCAAAGAGGTAATTTACCCCTAAAGGCGTTTCACTTATTTTTGAGCTAAGACTACTTTTTTAAGAAAAATATTTTTTATATTTTTATATAATCTATAAGTGATGTAGAAAGGTCATCGTACTTTTTTACACCTTGTATAAATATACAGTCCTAAAAAAATTGTTAAATAGTTCATTTATATTAATAATTTAACCATCATCATATCAGCCGAAAGACGTCCACTGCTGGACATAGGCCTCCCCTAAAGATCTCCATGACGACCGGGCCTACGCTGCTTGCATCCAGCGGCTTCCCGCAACCTTGACCAGATCGTCGGTCCACCTTGGGGGGCCTGCCAACGATTCGTCTTCCGGTACGTGGTCGCCACTCTAGAACCCTTACGCCCCATCGGCCATCGGTTCTTCTTGCGATGTGCCCTGCCCACTGCCACTTTAGTTTAGCGATTCTCAGGGCAATGCCAGTTACTTTAGTTCTTCTGCGGATCCCCTCATTTCTGATTCGATCGCGCAGAGAGACTTTCCATAGCTGTTTGGGTGACTTTGAGTTTCATGATAAGGCCCATCATGAGCAGCCACATCTCGGTGCCATGTGTCATCACTGACAACACACATAGGTTAAACACTTTAATTTTGAGACACTGGGTTATTTTGCACGTGACGATATTGCGGAGATTCCCGAACGCTGCCCATCCGAGTCGGATTCGACGAGTAACCTCTTTCTTTAAGTTGGATTTACCCAGCTGGACTGTTTGTCCCAGGTATACGTACGTACGAGTATACGTTATATGTCTAATCTAACGCCCTTGTTGTACCCACTCCACTCAAAGTTGGAGACTACGCTCGAAGTTGTCGATGAATTTTATCATGTTTCCGTTGAAATGTGACAATAATTACTACACATCTTTTGGTTTTACATGAGATATTTTTAGTTTTCAGCGTATGCAACACCCATAGATGTTGTCTTAGGTACTAGTGAATTAGTTTTGTTGATAATTTACAATTTTTTTGGTTGGGAGCCTACGTCGTAAAAATTTTTGTCTGTCTGTCTGTCCGTAGTGGTTATATTCTCTATGTCTGTCCGACTTTTAAAGGTCAAATCGTAGTAGTACCAGTCGATATTTATACAGGATAATTATACTATTTAACATACTTACATATATATTATATAAAAAATAATAAAAATAGTTCATAGTAAAAAATAAAGGAGGTCTTCTGCTCGTTCATGATAGAGATGAGGTCGAAGATTTTATCGAAAGCTTATTCCACACTTATAATAATTGATTCCACGAAAAGCATTTATGAGATACTTTTTTTTTATAAGATAGGCAAGCAATGGACAAATGTTGTCGAAAATGTTGCTTATATTATTTGTATATATTGTATACCATACATATACTCATATACACACCATGTATATAAGGTCCTAATGAAATAGTGAACATTATTTTAGTATGTTACTCAGACCATGAAAATGAACAACTTTCCCCAAGGAACATAGCTCGAAATACGAAAATCTATTTTTGACCTCCCATAGAAACTGTAACAGCTGATAGCGCATTTTGTATGGGAGGTCAAATTTGGTTTTTCGTATTTCGACCTATGTCCCTTGGGGAAAGTTGTTCAGTTTCATGGTCTGAGTAATATACTTAAATTATGTTCACTATTTCATTAGGACCTTATATACCTAGAAAGCTTGGTAAATTTCAGTTTATTAGTGTTCGGGTAATAGAGCCGCAGAGAGGGATGCCACTAATTGATACTGAAACACAAAAACAAAGTTTGGTAACTTTTTTTACTTATTTTGTTTTAATTGAATGTATGTACGATTACTCCTATAAATATTCAATTACTCTTATAAATATTAAGATTGAATTTACGACTACTCTTGTAAATAGGATTATCCGTAAGTGATTGAAACACTTTTTACCGGACATCCCAGTGGATTGTAATCCGTGCCTTTGCGCACTACACCTATCGGAGTCAGACAAAGTTACCTAATTTGTGTAAGTATTTAAAAAAATACCAGCCGGCTTAGCACGCTGCAGTTGTCAGTTTATCTAGGCCCATAGATTAAAGACTTTAAGCATGGTCACGTTTGTTTGACATCCAAGCAGTGCGACACATTTTGAAAGACAAGGACGGCTACATGTATTAGTTCAAGTTTCAAGTTTATTTATTTCTTAACAATAAAATTGTGTCGAAAATATAAAGCTATCTGTGTCTAAAATATCAAAAACGTTATTTGTGGATTTGTTAAACATTTTCCTCCACTGACATTTCTTCGCGCTTGGAGGTGATAGATTAGATGACATAATTCTCCAATTAAAGTGACATTTCGCCGAGATATATTTTCTCTCGGGGACCGTGCTAAGCAGGCAGGCCTGTTTCACTCCGCAGTATGACTCGCGGCGCTAATGCTTCTTTACAAAGGCAGTCGAATGTCACGCATAGCACGCGCCCAACGGACTATTACAAAAGCCAACTGTTGTCAATGAATCAAATGTTTTTGTGAAAACTTTTAACGATCAAATCTCTTAATCGGGTGCAAGGGGTGTACGCTTGGGCGTACGCGTGTCAGAAAATCGCGTGAAAACATAAGATATCGAGGGAAAATATAAGATTGCAAATTTTGGTATATTTTTACAACATTTATGGATAAAATTTGTCTTTCACCCTACATAATAATGTGAATAAAAGAGAAAACAATTTTGCTGGAGGGTAATAGTCAGGTAATAATCGAGGTGATACTCGAGTACACATGTGTGCTCTTCCCAAGCGAACGTTAGTATTTTGAATTTTTGACAGTAGTACACATGTGTACACACAGCCGCACGCTGGTAGAAACACTTTTGGACCCTATGGCGTGGTAATAGGGTTGAAAAAGTTTCTACCGATGTGCGGTTGACCATACTTCTCCCAAGCGTACATATTAAATATCTGCCAACAACGAATACGTAGGGATAAATTCTAATGCCATACAGTATGATGTTTCTTGTTTTGAATTCTGTTATTTATCACTCTGAACATTAAAAAAATGCAAAAAAATATTATTTAAATAAAGTTTAGGGGACGCTTTTTATTTATTTATTTGGATTAATTAATTTATTTATTGAAACTTGTCCATTTCGAAGTAGACCGTATGTGTCAAAAACAAAAAAGCATTGTAAACAAACTCAGCATCCATAATTAACTTACCTAACAATTGAACTTGAGTATGATAAATTGGAGCGTCGATTTTGTCAAAAACCTACATCCTATTTGAGCAAATGCTGCATCATTTTTGCTGTTCAAAACTTGAAGTTTTTTGACGGGCAGGTTTTCACAACTCGACTCATGTGCTTCCTTCTGGGTAGCAACACCCAGGTTGTGGACAAATGCTCTCAGCCCGGATTACACGGAATTGAGGTGGGTAGGCCTTTTTTGCTTAACCTGAGTGCGGCAAAGTCCTTCTGGGACAAAAAGTTGACTAACGCTGATTGTACGGATAGAATGAATATTAGATTGCAGCGAGCTTTTTGGAATAAACCGAATACATCAAAATTCACTTTTGAAAAACTTATGATTTAACACTACCAACAACGAATACGTAGGAATAAATTCTAGACGGAGAAAATTTAACTATAAGGGACGCTAAAAAGGTAGTAGACACGATTTACATATTTTTTTGAAATTTGATCATTTTGTTTGGTAGTCAATGACTAAGGACTAACTACTGAATTGATTACACCGGGTTTTTGACATCGTATTTTGTTTATTTTGGTGTAACACTGTAAGCTTTGTTTTGTTGCAAAAATTCGAACTCCCATACAAAAAGTACTGTCAGCTGATGCAATTTGTATGGGAAGTCGAATATTTTCTTTCATGTTTCGAAAAGTTGTTTAGTTTCATGGGCAGGACCACCTCTTAAAACAGCCGGAGTGATAAAAAATGAGGGTTTAGAAGATATGCGGTACAAAATTTAAAGCGACGAAGCTTAATATGGGAAGTAAAACTACCTGCGCCCATGAAGGAACAACTGTTGTCGAACTGAAAATTTGTCAATTAAGAAATCTAAATTCACTTATTATAAACTTACAAACTATAGGCGCCACCACGGAGCAAAGATGCTCCCTGGGGCGGTACCTAAAAACTATATAATACCAAGGACGATAATACTAAAAGTCTCCTCTGAGGTCCGCTCGAGGGGGGGGGGGCACAAAGAAAGTCGCATTTTTTTGTTTTTTGCTTACATTTCGAAAACAAGTTCAAGTTTATTGCAAATGTACAAATGAAGGCCTTAGCTTAATTAAAATAATTTTAAAAATTATAGTAATAGAAATATAAAATAAGTAACATATTATAGGTATCTTTATTGCACAGGTATGGAAGAATATTATTTTATAATAGACTTTTAAAACAATAACAGTCAAAATTAAAGTTATAAACAACAGCATAAAAAGCCTGTTTCTCAGTCAAAAAGTCCGCCCCGGAGCGTGCCAGGTTGGAAAGTCCCCATAATACCAGCCGCGTTGCCGCGCTGGATGGCCAACGAAATGTGCTGCCTTAGGAACGCTCCGGAGCGGGGGTCGCAACCACGATCTCGCAGGCGCAGACTTTTAAATGTTATTATATTTTAACTTCAATATTATTTAAACCTATCATGTATGTAGGTATTCGTTTATACTATAGTGGGCTTTGGTAATGAGGAGCTGTTTTAGGTTTTTAATAAATTTATCGTATTCTGTTTCTTTTTTTTATAAACGGGCTGGTAGAATGGCTAGTGAGATTAGAGGTAGGCAACATAAGTCTATTTTGGTGGCGTAATGAGTAATTTGTTGGAACATCTTCTCGTGTTGTACAGAGGTTTGGATGGTTTTTGACTAATTTACATATTTCTAATATATATATGCAAGGCAAGGTTAATATTTTTAATTTTATAAAATGCGGTTTGCAGCTACCTGTTTGTTTAATATTGATCAATATTCTGACCAGCTTTTTTTGTTGTGTAAAAAGGTAGGGCATATCCGTGCTATTACCCACATTATTATTCCGTAAGTGAGCCACGAATGAGCGTATGCGTAGTATGTTGACAAGGCAGATTTCAAGTCAGTCGATTTTTTTTATTTCTAAAAGTGCGTATGTGAATCTAGCTACATGAGGTTTTTGTACATGAGGTTTTCATGAGGTAATGTGGGTATCAATTTCTAAGCCGAGTAATGTAAACGGTGCGTCGTACGAAATTTTGTTGTACTAAATAATGAAAGCTGATAAAATTTTCTACAACTTTGCCTTTCACACGTTTAATCTATCTCCAATCGTTGCCTAGTTATGAGCTCCGAAAAACGGCCAGGAAAGATGCTGAGATTATGAGACCGGACATACAGAATCAACATTTTTTTATTTAGATATGTATCCTGAAATCTGCGGTAGCACTTGAGAAAAGTGATTAAGCAAAAAAAAAAACGTAAGACTATAGAAAACATTTTTGAAAATCGACCATTTGTCGAAGCTCATAGTTAGACAAAGATAAGAGATAGATAAAAAAAGTGTAAGCCAAAGTTGTAAAGAATTTATTATTGTACAACAAAATTTCGTTCGACGCATCGTTTTTGAGATGTAAGCAAAAAACAAAAAAACGGGTCCTTCGTTGTGCCCCCCCCCCCCTCGAACGGACCTTGGAGGGGCAGGACTTTTAGTATGTTTATCTCCTAACTAGTCCAAACAAAGTTCTTAAGTCAAGCTTTCTGCTTTCGACTTTTCCATCCACATACCCCTTGTGATCACTCATTGGCCATACTAATACACATGCATTATGATCAAAAAAATATTTTCTTACGAATAGTCAAGATACGCCAGTCTGAAGTTTTCTAGTACATTCAAGAGGTCTCTTAGATTTTTTGTTAAAGATAAAGAGCTATTCACGATCCTTTGGGTGTATTTTCTCAAGAACCTTTTTATATGGAGTGTTTTCCTTGAAAACTTTTGCCCGCTAAGTAACTGTTGAAGCAAACATACCAAAAAAAGAGACAGGATCTTTCCAATATATTATTGTAATATCATTGGATCTTTCACGATCGATCATAAACAACCAAACCAAAACAAATATGAAGTTTTAGGTGTTTCATCGGCTTGAGGTTTATAAAATAACGTATAAACCTTAACATATTTTTTTATCATTACCATAATTTCTGTTTAGGGTCCCGTACCCTAAGGCTCCAAACGGAGCCCTATCACTGACGTGTCCGTCTGTCTTTCGACAGCCAAACGGCTGAAGCGACAGACTTCAAATTTTCACAATATAAGCATCTTGTAAACCCACAGCCATACAAATTGTCAAAAATTATTTTTAAATGTTTTCAAAGCCCAACACAACTAAAATGGGGCGCGAAAATTTTAATTTTGATCTGAACTTTTTGACGTCCATTAAATGGGGTATCGTTGTTTAGAACTCTTTTTACTTCTTGTTTAAAATTATAGTACCTGAGCGACCGAGCTTCGCTCTATAATACCCGAATATATTAAAATGTCATAGGTTGAGCAAGTTATGCTACCCGCCAACAGATGGCGCTGTAGGTTTTTGTCTAAAATGCAAATGCTTAAAAACACGGGGAGTATGAATTTTCCCAGTTATGATGTGAAGTGATGAGACCTATCTAGATCGATTTTTCGCCCCCAAAAACCCCCGTATGGTAAATTTCATTAAAATCGTTAGAGCCGTTTTCGAGAAACCGATTATGGTTTGTCCGCTCCGCGGTCCGGGTCCGATACGTCCGCTGGGCCCTATGAGTAAAACGTACCTAGGAGTGCAACTGTGCACTCGTAGACCCGAGCGGGGGCGTAACAAATTGGGCTGCGATACACAGCGCTAAACTTATAACTAAATACCTTAACTAAATACACACACAATATTGGTAATAAATACACCTTAAAATCGGGTCCGGACCCGTGATCTAGAACCGGCAAATACAAACTATCTACGGATGACTCGCGCTTGACCGAGCCACCAAACTGTACATAAGTGGCAAGTGACTTACCGATAATATTCCCGTGGTCGCGACGAATCGAAATGTACATTTGGAAGTGTACCTACCATTTGTATGCAAGTAGGAATGTCCAATAAATACAATTACATAGAAATAATTATATAATGTGTACTGATGTCGATCCGATGATCCTGCGCCGATCCTAGTGCTGGCCGCTCCCGCAGCCGGCATCCAGATCAAACCCCAGCCTCGTGCTTCAAGCACGCCGCGCTCACCGAATGCGCAGGTCGACACCCGTTATAGCAGATAATTCCGGAAATCTGCCTTCCAATCACAAGTCCATAGCAAATCCGCGGCGATTGCTATCAATCGTCCCACACACCACGCGGATTGCCAAGATATAGTCAAATTATCACCGGCCACGCCCCGTCTGGCGTGGTACTTATTAAACCAAGTCACTTATCGTACAATTGTCCATCAACCGTAATTTCTGTCCTCCCCGCGAGCCAGGAAACTGCCCCGAATGGTATATTCACGACACACTTATTCCCATAACATAATAACTATGAGTCCATACGCGCCGCTTGCGCTATCCCAAAATGGCGTCTCGTTTACCATACGCGAGTCCACTTTACGCCGCCCGAAGTATATTTCACCACTAAATTACTTATTTATTTTGCCCCGAGCAAACCCAATATGATAGTCCTCCGA
Source organism: Athrips mouffetella (assembly GCA_947532105.1). Taxonomy (NCBI): domain Eukaryota; kingdom Metazoa; phylum Arthropoda; class Insecta; order Lepidoptera; family Gelechiidae; genus Athrips; species Athrips mouffetella. The sequence continues at coordinate 16,538,657 of OX383977.1, forward strand.
ATAACGATTCGGGAATAATACAACCCTAGCGCGGCCACTGATTTGGCTTCCCGATGCGCGCACACGACCGCTCGTGATATTTGTGGAGTGCTACTGCTAAATGCTAACTAATATGGCGCCGGCCCGCTTTCCTTTTCGCACTGACGCGCAAAGCCTCGGGTGACGCTCGAGCCGCGTTGTACATTTTTCCTTGAATACCCGCCTCTAAGCTAACATTTCTAATACAGAAAATAAACACCGACTTTATTTTCTACCTACATGAATAGACCCAAATTGGTTCTAAACAGATTACAAATATATATTTATATATATATACAAATATTGCTCGTTTAATAGTATAGGATTTTTAAAAAAAGGAGTGAGAAGCCACCAAAGTCACCTTTTTTACAAAATTTTGTTCCGAAGAATTTTTGGGTGGATCGGGCCAATTTGTATGAAGACCCATAAATTGTTTTGCTTGTATTGAAATCTAGTAGACTAAGGGTCGAATTGATAAATCCCGCTTAAGTGTGAGATTGTCCTTAAGGGGCATCTTGAGGTGTTGCATTAATTAATAAACAGAAATTGAGTAGCTGTCATCGGAGCAATTGTCACTTGAGTGTTAAAAACACACTCACTAATTTATAAACGAAACTTAACTCAAAATTGTTGATGCTGTCAAATAGTAACGCGTATTATTTTGAACTGTCAGTCTCCATTATTTATTTATTAAGAAAGAAGAAACTTTAAAATGATCATTAACAGCATTATTATAAGCAAAAACAAAACGCAGACATAAATTCTTTTTTCTCTTTTGACGTTTAACTCAAAGACGGACACTTGAGATTGATATTTGGATAGTAGATGCTAGTTGCATCTTGATAATTAAGTCAGCTGACATGGTCTTGGGGAAGATTTTGAGAGGGATTTACGGGCCTAAGTTTCATAGGCAGATCAACGACTCAGAGGTTTGAGAGCCTAGACGAATGAATTTTGAGAAAATAAAAGATGACAAGTAAAATCCCAGATTACATTTTCTCTCTTTGCGTATACACGTAGCCTAGAAACAAAATTAATGTTACAGATAGTAAAATTAATTGCTGAAAGGAAAATTTTCACTAAGAATATAAGACGAGAACAACGCCCAATTTTAAGTTATGACTTCTTCATTAAACATTTGACTATGATGTATGCTTCCTCAATATAAATCACTTGTGTAACCTACCTATTATGTTGAACCACAGTGGTTGATCAGAATTAAATAGAAGAGAATACTATAATAAAATTTCTTCTCGAACGCAGTATAACGTGCCTATCAACCTAAAAATATTTATCGAACCTTGTCACAACAATTAAATGTCTATTGATGAGAATGTCAGTGGCAGTGTGCTAGCAGCATTCAGATTCAACACAAAAACTATTTACGAATAAAGGTCTTAAAATTACCAATAACTTATCTTTCTGCTAATCGTAACATGTAAATATGCAGGACGGAGGGATGCGTAAGATGTTAGAGCAAAAGAGACACGTATCGCTTCATACGTGATTCAACACAAAAACTATTTACGAATAAAGGTCTTAAAATTACCAAAAACTTATTTTTCTACTAATCGTAACATATAAATATGCAGGACGGAGGGATGCGTAAGATGTTAGAGCAAAAGAGACACGTATCGCTTCATACGTGATTCAACACAAAAACTATTTTCGAATAAAGGTCTTAAAATTACCAAGAACTTATCTTTCTACTAATCGTAACATGCAAATGTGCAGGACGGAGGGATGCGTAAGATGTTAGTGCGACAGAGACACGTATCGCTTGATACCAAGCTTCATACTACTCAAACGCATATCTCTCTGTCTTGTTGTCAATCTAATCAAGTTACGTACCGTAAAGTAGGGTAAAGTAAGAAGTCCAATTTGGCATTTCCTTAACACGAACACACAGAGTTCATTTCTCCTTGCAGGTCATAATTTGTCATACGTTTGGCAGCTGTCACAAAGGGCCTATTACGATGGCCTTACTTTAGCAAATGTTATTCTGAGGAATCGTTCAATTATTTAAAATTTTACTTACGTGTAACTTAAAACCCTACACTATAGCTCATAAGACAGCTTATAAACATCTAAATATGTCCTGACTGACTTATTCATCAACGCTGAGCCGTAACCGCTATAGATACAGATCTGAAATTTAGTACGTAGCTTTTTTGCGCTTCAAAACCATCCGTTATGGAAGGATTTTACAAAATTCATCCCCTAAGGGGGTGAATTAAGGTATGAAAGCTTGTATGTAAGTCCTTTGTTTTTCAAGCTAAATTCACTTAAATTAGAACTTCCGCTTATAGTAAGAAATAAAGAAACACGTGTTTAAGAATTTCTTAAAAGTCACTCTTCAAGGGGGTGAAAAAGGGTATGTTTTTTTTCCGTATGGTGGTCTATAAGTCATTAATTTTTAAAGGTAGAATTATAGAAATTTGGTTTTGAGTTCTTGTTAAAAAATTAAAAAATACTTGTTTTAGAGATTTTCAAAATTCATTCCCTAAGGGGGTGAAATAAGGGATGGAAGTTTGTATGAAAATCCTACAGTATTGACATGAGGTGTTTAAAATTTAGATTAAGCTTATAATTAGAAGTAAATAAACACGTGTTTAAGCAATTTTGAGATATCATCACCCAAGGGGGTGAAATAAGGGATGAAAGTTCGTATGAAAATCCTACAGTATTGACATTAGGAGTTTAAAATTTGGATTAAGCTAATAATAAGAAGTATATAAACACGTGTTTAAGCAACTTTGAGATATCATCACCCAAAGGGGTGAAATAAGGGATGAAAGTTCATATGAAATCCAACAAAAAAAATGGATTTAGGCTAATAAAACGATAGAAATAAACATGTGTTTCAGCGTCTTTGAAAAATAATTTCCCAAAGGGATGACAATTAGGGATGTAAGTTAATATGAAATTACTACTGACCCAAAAACCGGCAAAGTACGAGCTGCGAAGTGTATTAAATGCGCGTGAGTCTGACTCTCACTCGACTAGTTTTTATAATTTGTTGTTATTTCTTTAAGATCACAGGAGCAACAACGCAGGGGAAGCACAAAAGCTCCCATAGGGTCGAAGTGCTCCGAGGTCCATTAAGGAACTCAGCTCCACGTTATAAGATATGATAAAACTTTCATTTTGATTTTCAACTTTATAGGTTTAGGAAAAAATTAATCAACATGCTCAATTTAGCCTCAAAAATTAGCCATGATGATTTTTCAAAATTTTATTTTCCCCAGTGTACAGGTAATTCATCGAAATCGGTTCAGTCGTTTAATGGTTACGAGTTAACATAGAAAAGAATATAAATACAGTCAAACACTGAACCATCATTTTGGACTTCACCATATTTGGATAAAAAGTCTTAAGAAAAATAATCAACTAAATAAATATAATGTGTTTTGATCAAGGCGATAGGGCAATGACCGAGCCAATTGTTATAATTCTTCATAGACATAAGGTGTACAAAAAAATTTAATATTATATTGTATTAAATTATTAATACATTTCTGACCAAAAAGGTCGCATAAATTTGAAACTTGACAGAAAAGTAGGCTTAAGTGGACCTTAAAAGACCCTTTAAATACTTTTAATTGTCACCTTGGATGACATCCGTTCTCCTTGCCATTTGCAATACAGGGTGTCCATAATCTGTTTTTGACGTAAAGTGAAAAGTAGCACAAGCTCGACACTACGACTAACAACGGCTAAAGTCCATTTTGTCATGTTTGACGTGTTCTAGATTTAAAACTCCGTCCTTGTTCGTTGAAGGTAAAATGTTTTTTCTTAATGTTAAAGAAAACTTTCCGCCCTTACAGAATTATAAGTTTTTGGTTAAAAAATCCTTCTCTGTATGTTTTTTAGGAAAATTATTTTTCGTGAAAGTTACAGACCAACCAAAACAAGACCAAAAACCATTTTGGTATCTGACTCATACGCACGGCAGCTATAAGCTTGTAGTAGTCAGTAGAAGTCTGACTAATAGCCCAGCCGCTGCCTCGAGCGACCGGGTATCCATGTAGGATTTCCCCTTGTCAAAAAAAAAAGGTTAGGTTGGGTTTGGTTAGGTTTGTTAAAAACACATGTTATTTGTCTTATTTCATACTTTACCTGATCTCCACATGGCATTATATGCTATGCCTAGGCATTCTATACATTGACTAGGCAATGTGCATAATTATAAACGATAGAAACATTATTTTATACATTGCCTAGACGAACTCGGCATTATATAGAATGCCTGAATTATACACTTTGCCGGTATCATTTAAGCAAATTAATGGTTATTAAACAAATATTAGAAGCACTGAAGATGGCAGTGCAATGATAAATAATTAGTGTGAAAATAAAAAAGTTAAATAAAACTCTATTACGAAACATGAATGAATGAATGAATGAATAACTCTTTATTGCACACATCTAGGAATAAAAATTAAAAATTACGGTTTTACAATAAGTGGGCAAAAGGCGGTCTTATCACTAAAAGTGATTTCTTCCAGACAACCTTTTGAGGAAATCAGCAGCGACGAAAGACTGTAGTGTAGTGCACCAATATACAGTTACATATATAAATATTCAAACATTAACAACAATATTCGAAACATGATTCTCAAAAAGAATTTGGGTTGCTACTCGCAAAGTGGAGTCTTATTATTGGATGATCATTTGAAGTATTCATGGCCATGGAAGTCAAACATTTGATTTTCTTCTTCAGCTCGTTGTTACGATGTGGGCCCACTTGGACTCCGAGATAGATTGCATTATTCCGAATCTGTCGGGATCAAAGGACCAAGTCTAAAGGCCTTATAATTGTTAGTGTAAACACATCAATAGTATTGGTGTGTCTAAGCTTAACGATTTTGTTTTGCTTACGGGCATAAAATTGTCATAGGAGTGGGTTGGATAACTCTCTAATCCCGTGCGGAATAGAATATGTTAACATTTTGAGAAAAGATCTTGTGAATGAAACTCGGTATGATATTTGTGCGTCAGTTCATGGGACTGCGCCGCCGTAACACTTGTGTTATGGTTAAATTAAATCACTAAAACAAGTACTATGGTACTTGTAATCTTAGAATATGTTTATTCTATTAAGTAAAGTTTAAGGTTCAGTTACAAGGTGGACCTTCTCCCCTCTCTACTCTCATTGCTCTCTACCCTCCTGCCAAGTCTAAAACTTCTGCGACCTTTTTCCACCAAAGTATCTTTGATATGTCTTTAATGATTAGACAGCCTCCGTAGTCTAGTGGTTAGAGGGCTCGTCTCTCGATCCGGAGGTTTTGGGTTCGATTCCCGTTGAGGACACTGTCAAACAAAAAACCCTTTGTGCGACCTCCTTAGTATGGTTAGGGCATTGCAGGATGAATCACCTGATTGTCCAAAAAGTTAGATGGGTATGGCAGAAAAAGCATGAAAGTAGAATTAATGCAGTAGAAATGAGAGCGTTGAGGAGTATGATTGGTGTGAAATTGAGTGACAGGATTAGAAATAGTGTGATAAGAGAACGTTGTGGCGTAAAAGAAGACGTAGTCACTAAAATTGAGAAAGGGATGCTGAGATGGTTTTGTCATGTAGAGAGGATGAATGAAGGAAGATTGACGAAAGAGATCTACAAGGCGAGAGTGAATGGAAACGTTGGAAGGGGAAGGCCTCGGCGAACATACCAGGACCAAATTCAGGACGTTATGAAAAAAGGCCAGGTTAAAGGTACCCTAAACCGACGAGCATGTATGAAAAGATTGATGAAAGTTCAGGAAGCAAGGGAAGTATGTCAAGATCGTAGCAGGTGGAGAACTGTGGTCTCTGCCTACCCCGACGGGAACAAGGCGTGATGTTATGTTATGTATGTTAGATGGGAAGGCACGAAAAGCCGTTGGTCCCGACTACTATCTACTGATGCAGTCGTTCATGAGCCAGGTCGGAGACCTTTGGCGGATCAACAACTCTGACACCAGGCTTGGTGAGGTCGGTCATCGACCTTGCAACCCACACAATAATAATATGATGATTGGAGTACAATACTAAAGTCTGCTTAAATCTTATTGTTCTGCGGTCATTATCATCATATTGTAAATAAATATTATTTCAGCTGTAGAACAATACATTTAGTACCTAAATGTATTAAAAATCAATATCATCCTTTGTTAAATTTTCCAATCATCATTTTACTTTGTTAGCGATCGTATATTGCACGCATTTGAAACGTTTACGCTTTTTTTTGTTTCTTCGTTGAAATGAAGACCAAATATATTTTATTATTCTTTGCGCTCTTTTCTTTTGAAATTTGTATCGCTCGTGTAAGTATATGTCTTTGTTGTACTATATTTTTAAAACTTTCTTACGTATAATTTGTAGTTATAAAGTGAGACAACTATTTAATTTCTGACCGTCATAATAAATGACGTTTGAGAGGAAAAGGCACTAAATAAAAAAAACCGTTCAAGTGCGAGTCGGACTCGCGCGCCTAGTGTTCCGATATACCTATAGTATTTTTGAAAGCAATAAAGTACATTTTTAGAACCGCAAAACTAAATTTGTTTGTAAAGGTTATTTTGCTGTAATATTTACGTAAACTTCTATGGAATGTAATTAGTTCAGATTTTTTTATTCTCAAACTTCGGAGATAAAGGGGGGACGGTATTTTTTTTACATTTTTTATCATAGCTTGAAAACTACTTAGAATGCACAAGTAAAGCCCTTTTATATGATATCCCACTCGATCTAGTAACGCCAATTTGAAATTTTATCCCCCCCCCCTATTTGGGCCCCCTTTACATAAATAATCATAATTTTTTATTTTAGTCCATCCCAGTTTGTCCCCGCCTGCAGTACCTCATGAAATTCAAGTTATATTTTAGTTAAAGTTATATCTTTTTATAAATTGCTTAAGTAGTTATCGACAAAAAACATGGCATGGTTCATTCTTCACAAAATTTCGAGCTTAGATTTTAGAACATGCTTTTTCTCTTTTCAGTTCATATTTTTCTACCCAGTCGGGTGTTTTGTTTTTTGAAATATTTTTTTTTATTTATTTGTTTAGAAAACCAAAAACATAGGTGACTGTGATCCAGTGGAGGCCACAACAACGAAAATTAATATCCCTATAGTAATTGGAAAACTTTGTAAGTACCTACGTAAATCATTTATAATGCAGAGTTATAGTATCTCATAGCTACATAAGAAAAAAAAAACCGGTCAAGTGCGAGTCGGACTCGCGCGCCGAGGGTTCCGATATACCTATAGTATTTTTGGAAGCAATAAAGTCCATTTTCAGGACCGCAAAACTAAATTTGTTTGTAAAGGTTTTTTGCAGATTTCTGAAAAACTGTGCAACTTAGAAAGATCGTTTTATTTTTGCTGTAAAGTTTACATAAACCTCTGTCAACTGTAATTAATTCAGATTTTCCCTTACTCAAACTTCGGGGATAAGGGGGGGGGAATGGTATTTTTTTTGACATTTTTCATCATAACTTGAAAACTAAGAAACTTAAAAAAATACAAAAATATATTTTAAAATGTACAAGTAAAGCCCTTTCATATGATACCCCACTCGACCTAGTAGCGACAATTTGAAATTTGGCCCCCCCTATTTTGGCCCCCTTTACATTAATAATCATACTTTTTTCAAAAAATTTTCATGTGCAATTAAGTTAGGCAACTATATTCTAAAACTATTCCAAATTTCAGCTCGATAGCGTAAGTGGATGCTGAGATATAGAGGTGTGACAGACAGACGGACAGACAGACAGACAGAGCGGCACCATAAGGGTTCCTTTTTTTTACCATTTTGGTATCGGAACCCTAATTATATTTTATAATTATTAAAAATATTTTACTTTTACTCTTTTTAATTCGTCTTAAAATTCGTTCCGTCTCTTGTCAGCGCTGAAGTTTGACATTAACAAAATTTGTGATTTTATGAACTGTTTCAGTGAATTCAGAAGTCGTACAAGAGGATGACGGTAAGTTGATTTCTTATTAATTTTTAGGGTTCCGTACCTAAGGGTGAAAAAGAGGACCCTATTAATATGCCTCTAATGTCTGTCTCTCAGCGGGCTGTAACTCATAAACTGTAATAGGTTGACTGTTGAAATTCCAGATTATATGTTTTTGTTGCCGCAACAAATAATAAAAACAAAAAAAATAAAAATATCTTCTGAGAAAAAGGGCTTCCCTACTAAAAACCAGTTTTCATCTGCCTATCGTAAAAACGGGAACACAAGCATGAAAATTGGTATGTTTACAGTGCATAAGCTATAAAATAACAAAAAATATTAAAAACTGGTCTAATGAGAGTATGACTTGCGCGAATTTGATACACTTCTGCGCATCCATAACTAAGCCGGTATTTTTACTTTAGTGGTGCGGAACTCTTGGTGCGGGAGTCTTACCCTCACTTGGCCTGTTTCTTTTATAATCATATATCTGTTTTTATAACATACATATTTTTGTTATTCTATAGCTTATGCACTATAAATCTACCAATTGTCACAATTGTTACTGTTCCCACTTTTTTATGGAATAATAGCCGAAAATCTAAAAATAGCAACAGACATAGCCAAGACATCGCCTGGTGTTAAAAGGGAAAAAATCTGAAGGTGCTTGACAATAATAATTCCTAAAGAAACTTAACTACAGAACCCTACTCTGCGCTCGGACTGACATGCACTTTGCTTGGTTGTCGTCCATTTTGTACTATTATTGTGTACATGTATTAAGGTCCTAAATGAAGTATATAGTGAACATAATTTTAGCTTGTAACTCAGACCATGAATCTGAACAACTTTCCCCAAGGAACATAATCAAATTTTGCGAAGCCATAGAAATGCTGATAGCGCATTTTGTATGGGAGGTCAAAAATTGCTTAATTTTGCGCTCCCATAGAAACTGCATCAGCTGATCATAATTGCTTTTCGCATTTCGACCTATGTTTCTTGGGAAAAGTTGTTCAGTTTCATAGTCCAAGTAACATGCTAAAATTATGTTCACTGTTTCTGTAGGACCCTATATAGGGTGACTTTTAATTAGTTCTTGATAGCAAAATATATGCATGTACTCATGATACTGAACAACTTTCCCCAAGAAACATAGGTCGAAATACGAAAATCAAGTTTTGACCTCCCATCGAAACTGCATCAGCTGATAGCGCATTTTGTATGGGAGGTCAAATTTGGTTTTTCGTATTTCGACCTATGTTCCTTAGGAAAAGTTGTTCAGTATTATGAGTATATGCACATCTTTTGGTATCAAGAACTAATTAAAAGTCACCCTATATAAGCATTTTTTTTTTTCAGGAAGTCTTCATTTTCGGGGAAATAGTAAGTACTACAATTTTATCCTTGTTAAAGTTACAGTACGACAGCCCGCCCGGTTGATTCGTCCATCTTTAAAAATAGCTAGTTTGTAAACCTTTGTCTAGTAGCAATAAACTATTTATTCCACCCCCTTCACCTTCATTCTTTTCATATACTACTGTCTAACACGGTGGACATATGAAAATAACTCGGTCTTACCCTGCAAAAATCCCACCATACATAAAGCCGGTTGTAATTTCGCCATTCAAAGGGGCAACGCTGCTAGCCTTTTGGGAACCGCATGTCTTGTGGGGACGCCCTTGAAGAAATTTTTAGTTTATAAGGTTTATTTATAGATATATATGTAAGTAATAAATTGTAAATATTGTGAATAAATTATATGAATCCAAAAAAGAAAATTCCGGACAATAATAATTACAGTAGCGAATTAGGAATTTTTTCTTACTTCAATCTAGACCGTAAGGGCACTGCATGTTATCCTACGTCATCTAGTACACGAAATTTGCAACTTTGTAGCGATAGTAGTGGCCTGATAGGTCCACAAAACGTTGGTCTGCCAATCCGAAACCTGGCAGGTTTCGTACAGTTGTAGAGAAAAGTGGTTAAATGACAGATTACACGAATGAAATCTATTCGTAGAAATAGAAGGTACCTATACAAGTAAAAAACAACAGGTCTGCCTTGCATCCTCTTGGCAGTTTCGCTAGTCGGACCACAAATGTGGTCGGATGTGATTGGACCACAAATTTGGTCGTACTGGCGAAACTGCCAAGAGGATGCAAGGCAGACCTGTTGTTTTTTACTTATATAGGTACCTTCTATTTCTACGAATAGATTTCATTCGTGTAATCTGTCATTTAACCACTTTTCTCTCCAACTGTACAAAACCTGCCAGGTTTCGGATTGGCAGACCAACGTTTTGTGAACCTACTTGGCCACTACTATCGATACAAAGTTGCAAATTTCGTGTACTAGATGACGTAGGATAACATGCAGTGCCCTTACTTACGGTCTAATCGGTCGGGTATTAAGCGCACAGGAAGTGTCACCGATTGCGCCAAATGAAGTCACTCCACCTCAATGATTTTATGTCCTTCGAAAGGTAATTTTATAAAGTCCAAAGTTATGATACATGCCAAACTAAAATAAGCTTTAGTTTTCACGCTTTAAGGCATAATTTGTAAACTCGGAACTCATAATCCGATCGGATTATGCGGGGCTACAGAGTATAAGTCACAGGTAGCATTTGTATAAGTCACAGGTAAATAGCTTAATTTGCCGTTTACGAACGGCGGGCAAACTGTAAATAGTCAGCAAATTATAAATCGGCGCCGGCAGATTGTAAACAGGTTTAGATTACTGGTGTATTTTAGGTTCGTTAGCCACGAAAAACCTATCCTAACTTAGGTTAGGTTGGGCTATCCATGACGGATTTCCCCGTGTAAAAAAAATGTTGCCTTCCAACCACAACGCACAAAACGAGCGAACGAAGCGAGCGTGCCGCATCTGCGGCCATCGAGTGCCAGAAACGAAATACGCGTTGTTTTGTGAAATGCAGCGGCATTATGTAAAATGACTGCCAAGGTATAGTGTAAAACAACGAATTATACAATTTCCTGCGTATATATATACAATTAAAAGATCAATATTAAAATATAAATACAGTACTTGGGCGCCCAATTACAAATGGCGCCAAATTAAATACAGTGCCATTAAGTATAGACTAGAAATTAATTACTACAGTTTATCAACCGCAATTCTTGTTATAAAAATTAATACTTATATTCTTTATTGCACACAAATAAAATACAGTTTTTAAATGAAAATTGTTTACAAAGGCGAGCTTATCTCTTTAAGAGATCTCTTCCAGCCAACCTATTAGGTGTGGAAGAGTGTCATTAAAGCGGGCACAGGAATGTGCATTAATATTCGTGATAAGAAATTTTAAAATACATTTTTAAATTAAAATTAATTTCAAAATACAGTGTAATATAAAATAGGGATAAACCTACTTAAACTACACACGAATATACTTATATTCCTAATAACAGTATTAATATTAAGGCATATATAAAATTTATAAACTTACTTATAAAATACATAAAAATAATACATAGACATACTATATAATGATACATAATAATACATAAAATAAATACATTACTCAAGATGATTGCGATAAGTAGTGCTCTCTTAATCGCATCTTAAACGATGTTATTGATGGACTGCTTTGTATAGCCTTTGGAAGTTTGTTCCATAGTCGCACAGCTTGGGAAGAAAAGGAGTTAAAAAAGAATTTGGTGTTCGCTCTAGGACACTCCAACATCGCAGTGATGCAGTCGCGCCTAGAGCGCGGATCAGGAGGTAAAAGTTGGAAGCGGGAGCGAAGATAGTCAGGAGTGGCAGGGTCATTCAGGATCTTATACAGGACAGAAAGGATGTGCACATTACGACGAAGTCGGATAGGAAGCCACTTTAATTGAGCGCGAAATTCGGAGACATGATCATATTTGCGAAGACCAAAGATGAAACGAATAGCCAGATTTTGTAGGCGCTCAAGTTTGTTCAGCAATTCTTCAGTCACATCAAGGTAGCACACATCAGCGTAGTCGAGAATGGGAAGGAGTAGAGCTTGTGCAAGCAAGATTTTAGTTTGAAAGGGAAGGAAGTACTGGAGTCGCTTAAGGGAGTGAAAAGAATAATGCATGCGCCTACTCACCTCACTAACCTGCGCGGACCATGAGAGGTCACGGTCTATAATAATCCCTAAGTTCTTTGCCTTGTCCGTGTAGGGAATACAGACTCCGTTATAAAATATTTTTGGCAACGCATCCCCCAATCTACCCCTTAGTCTGCTGCTACCAACTATCATTGCCTGCGACTTGTTTGGGTTCACTAGAAGCCCGAAATTATCAGCCCACAGCTGAATAGCAGCAAGATCTGAATTCACTGCACTCACAGCTTCATTGACTTCAGATGGAGAGAAGTGCCTATAGATTTGTAAATCATCTGCATACAGGTGGAAGGGAGAAGAGATAACACGAGAAATATTGTTTATAAAAATAGAAAATAATAAAGGAGAAAGTACACCGCCTTGAGGTACGCCAGAAGTTAGGTTCAACCATTCCGAGGATTGGTCGTCGGTCCTAACACATTGCTGGCGACCTTGAAGATAGGAACGAAACCACTCGACCACAGGAGGAGCAACGTTAAGAGAGCGAAGGGAACCAAGTAAAATATCATAATCAACAGAGTTAAATGCGTTGCTGAAGTCCAGGAGAGTGACAATCGTGAACTTAGTATTATCCATAGCATAACGGATGTCTTCTGTGACATTCAGCAACGCACTAACCGTGCTATGGGAAGGGCGGAATCCGGATTGGAATGGACAAAGGAGATTATTGGATATGAGATAGGAGTAAAGTTGCTTGTGAACGACACTTTCGAGAACTTTCGAAAGTACCGGTAGGATAGAGATGGGACGATATTGAGAAAGGGAAGTTGGAGTGGAAACTTTAGGCAGTGGGATAACATAAGCCTTTTTCCAAGTGGAAGGAAAGACATTAACCTCCAGAGAAGAGTTTATGATGTGTGTGATAGGAGGTGTGACAACTTCCAGGATAGGTTTAAGCATATCGAGACTCAGGTCATCGCTACCCACTGCCTTTGTGGATATAGAAAGGATACTCTTCTTGACGTTATCCTCAGTGACCGGTTGGAACGAGAATGGAGTGCAGTCAGGTAGAGCAAGGTTCGAAAGATATATGAGAGAAGATAACTTGGTGTTGTCATTTAGAATTACGGGTGGAGTTGAAAAATGTTTATTTAAATCATTAACATCCATGGTACTTTTACTAGTATCCATGGCCTTACCTACCCCAAGTGACTTTAAGAACCTCCAGGTAAGAGCCTGAGATAGGTTTTCAAGAGTAGAATGGATATAGCGGCGTTTTGCATCCCTACACATCCTGTTGCAGATGTTACGAAGCTTTTTGTACGCTGACAGGTTATCATTTGTAGGATCTTTTTTATATCGACTTTTAGCCCTATCCCGTTTTGGCGTCAGCCAGGGAGCAGGAGCATGCTTCACACGCACAGGTCGCACCGGAGCATGAGAATCAAAAAGTTTGGTAAGTATAATTTCAAAAGCAGCTACCTTGGCATCCACACTATCGGCCTTCAAAACTGGGGACCACTCAATATTCTCAGCGTCCTCCCTCAAGCGATCCAAATCCATGTTGCGAAAATTACGCTGAAGAATAACTTTACTTTTAATTTTAGGAGGACGTACTTTATAGGAAAGAAAAATGAGGTCATGATAAGAGAAGGGAGCTGTCATTTGTCCATGTGATATGACGGAATCAGGTTTCGAAGTCATAATTAAGTCTATCATGGAAGGTCTGCAATTTGGGAAATGATGTGTTGGTGACAGTGGGAGGATGTTTAAATTAAGAGAAGATAAGAGTGACGTTAGTTTACGTGACCTATGGTCGTCCTTCAGAATGCAAGTATTTAGGTCACCCATTATAATAAAGTGTTCATAGAGAGTGCTATGATGCTCAAGTGTTGATTCAAAAGAACTAAAGTAGTCAACTTTATCATTAGGGCTATATACACCACACCAAGCATTACTTTCCTATGATGAAGAACGACTTCTAGAAAAAGATATTCAAGAGAACCAGAATATTGTGAGGGAGAAGTACTGACCACGGTAGCCGAGATGTCACTTCGCAGGTAAATACCTACTTCGCCACCCCCGGCACCCACGCGATCATTACGGAAAAGCCGATAACCCGGCAGAGAACAAGAAGTTGATGGAAGAGAGGGCTTAAGCCACGTCTCTGAAACTAGGATGGCATCGACGACGCTGGTGCTAAATGACGTGAGAAGATCGGAGTAGTGAGCCGGTATGCTCTGTGCATTAATGTGCACTAGGGAGAGGAATGGCGAACTATGGTTAAATACAGATAAAAGTTTTTCACATATAGGCTCCGAGTCAAAAACAGAGGAACAGTCACTTTCAGCACTTTCGAAATCATCTGAAGATGAGCAAGAGAAGAAATTATCATCTAACATAATATAATATACCTATAAATATAAATAAAAGTAAATATATATTTAAAATACTATAGATGGTACCAAATTACGAAGACTTCTTTCAAAACACCTGCACAAGTTGACTGGAAATATTAAAGCAATTTACACACTAAAACACAAGACTTAACATCCAAACAAGGTTTAAACCATTGATAAAACTAAAAATAAATACTTTGACAAAAAAAATACATAACATAACATCACGCCTCTTTCCCGTTGGGGTAGGCAGAGACCACAGTCCTCCACCTGCTACGATCTTGACATACTTCCCTTGCTTCCTGTACTTTCATCAATCCTTTCATACATGCTCGTTGGTTTAGGGTACTTTTAACCTGGCCTTTATTCAGAACGTCCTGAATTTGGTCCTGGTACGTTCGCCTAGGCCTTCCCCTTCCAACGTTTCCATTCACTCTCGCCTGGTAGATCTCTTTCGTCAATCTTCGTTCATTCATCCTCTCTACATGACCAAACCATCTCAGCATCCCTTTCTCGATTTTGGTCACTACGTCTTCTTTTACGCCACACCGTTCTCTTATCACACTATTTCTTATCCTGTCACTCAATTTAACACCAATCATACTCCTAAGCGCTCTCATTTCCACTGCATTAATTCTACTTTCATGCTTCTTCTGCCATACCCAGCTTTCACTGCCATACATCAGTGTTGGTACCAAAACTCCCCCATGAACAGCCAAACGAGCCTTGTGAGACACCTTCTGACTCTTCATAAAGGCGTGCAGGGCACCATTCACCATGTTTCCAGCATTCACTCTTCTTTCAATATCACTTTCACACTTTCCATCTCTCGTAAACTTTGAGCCCAGATACACAAACTCCTTCACTTGTTCGACTTGTTCACCATCTATTAATATAGTACACTCTGTCATACATTCTTCTCTTTCAAGTACCATTACTTTAGTCTTGCTTATATTTACTTTCATTCCTTTCTTGTCCAAAGCCACATTCATTATTGTTACCATCTCCTGCAACTCGTCAGCAGATGACGCAAGTACAACTTGGTCATCAGCGTAGAGAAGACATTTGATAAGTAACTCATTCATTCTCAGTCCACACATACTTTCTTTCAGATCAATCAAACAATTATCCATGAACAGGTTAAACAGCCAAGGTGACGCTACACATCCCTGCCTAACACCTTTTTCGATGCTAAACCATTCAGTGTACGCCCCGTTTATTCTGACACAAGCACTGGAATCCTCATAGAGAGATTTCAGTGCTTGAATCAGATGACCGCTTACCCCATACATAGACAATGCTGACCACAATTCATTCCTCACCACTCGGTCATAGGCCTTTTCCAAATCCACGAACGCGCAGTAGACTTTTTGGTTTTTAGCCAAAAACTTTTCAGCTATGCACCGCAAGGAAAAGACCTGATCTGTACATCCCATTCCCTTTCTAAATCCCGCTTGTACATCCCATATTTTATCGTCAGTATCTTTCATCACTCTTTCAATCAAAACCTTTGCATACAGTTTGCCGACGACACTGAGAAGGCTTATCCCGCGATAATTTTTGCAGTCCTGTTGTGACCCTTTTCCCTTGTACAGCGGCACAATCACAGCCTTGCACCAGTCACCTGGTACTTGGCCGTTCGTCCAACACAAGTTGAAAAGGCGGTACAACTGACTAGCCACAATGCCTCGCCCAGCCTTCAACATCTCGACCGACACTCTATCATACCCAGCTGCTTTACCTGATTTCATACTTTTCATCGCTTTCATAATCTCATCCATACTTATCTCACTTACACAATTCTCCTCTTCATTCTCATTCATTTCCACAGAAGACCTAGGTTCGCTGGCCTCTGCTTTTTCTCTCTCAAACAGACTTTCAAAATATTCCTTCCACCTCCTCAGAACACATTCTTCACCTTTTATAATACTTCCATCCTGGCTTCTGATTTTACTCAGCTCCGATGTTCCAAACTTTCCTCGGGCTGTCCGTATGGATTTCCAGAAAAACTTTTGGTTGGACTGGAAATCTTCAGTAAGCCTTCTGTCAAACTCATCCTTACACTCCTCTTTCTTTCTCTCAACAACTTCCTTAACAATACCTTTCGCTCTTTTATATACCTTTCTTGCTACACTTACGTCATCACTTGTTGCCCTCTGCATTCTTTGGTTAGCTTTTACTGCTAACCAATCTGACCATGCTTTCTTCTTCTCACAAACAGCTGCCTGTACACTTTTATCCATCCACATATTCTTCTTCTTTCCACCCTTTTTCCTTTTTGACACCCCACAAACATTGACAGCTATACCTACTACTCCATCTTTAAATTCATTCCACAAACATTCAATATCATTTACTTCATCCAGGTTCTCAAATCTTTCACTCAAGTCTTTCAAGTATTCTTTTCTGACATCCTCCTCTTGCAATCTCTCTACTTTGATACGTTCTAGAACGCATGGCCAAAAGCCTTATATCTAAACAGAAAAAAAAAACCTAACAGCTGCACGAAATTTTTGAACGAAAACCCGACATGTCAAATAAAAAGTAAAACAACCTCAAAAAGAAAGAAAAAAAAATTGTGTTTCGTTCCATTACAATAATAATACGTGTTATGGTGGAGATATTTTACTACCCTAAAAATATATGAAAATTTTAGAACTGGCGTTGTGCTATACATCAACATGTACGTGTAAAGCTTACAGTAATATATTCTCTTCGGCAATGTGGTTACAAGCCGATTCAAAAAACAACACCAAATATAGAGAATAATATAACAACGACAATCGCAATATGAAGTTAATTAATCTTACTACGGTAGGAGATGGATTAACCTATTATTTACTCGGCGGAAACTTCGCAGTTAGCTCCATAAGCTCGGTCATGCTTGTTACTTTTCTCCTGAGCTTATCCGGCAGAAGAATCAGTATCGCGCCATCCGAGGTCCACGAATTCTTGATCCCGAAGTGTTTTCTAGCCGCGACAAAGACCTCCTGCCTTGTCTTGGTCAGGAACTCCGACACTGAGATTTTTGTGCCCTTGAGAGCTGTCTTGGCGTTCCACACCGCCGCCCGGTCCTTCATAGCAGCAAAGCGGACTAAAATAGGGCGAGCCTTGTCCTTTTTAGCCCCAAGGCGATGGCAAGCCTCTAACGCATCTGTACTCATGGTTGATAACTTCAGTTGCCCCGTTATCAGTTTCCGGACCTTTGTGGGAAGATTTTCTGTGTCCTCCTCAGACACACCATGAAGCAAGAGGACCTTCCGACGCGAATGTGTCTCCACTCTGTCCAGTCCATTGACTACAAGGGCCAGCTGCACCTTGAGCATCTCAAGTGCTTTCCACACGAGCCCTTTGAAAATGACATAGTCTGCGGACAAGTTCTTAACAGTAGGTGTACCTGCTGTAGCGGCCAGCTGCTGGTTCTGCTCAAACTCTGACATGCGGGACTCAAACCAGGCGGAGAGTTCTTCCATGCTTTGAGCAAGTTTTGCAGTGCTGTCCATGATAGAGGTTTGGTGATGTGGCAGTGTGTTCAATTTGAGAAATAGGTAGTTAACAGTCAATTTGTGCTAGTGAAAATGATTTAAGACATGTAAGGACCTCTGGCAACCCCGTGCTAGACAAGTGTCAAAAATTTTACTCGCGTATTTTAATTGAAATTAATAAGATTTTATTGTTTTCATGCTAGAATTCTATTGTATTATTATATTGTTTAAATTCACGTATATGTGTGTGCTGTGAAAAAAGGCCTGTGACCTATTTTCATCGACTGGAGTGTTGCTGACAACTACCAACGGAGGAATTTCAAATCTCCAACAGACTTATCCCGGGGAGTATTGTTTTTATGACAACTTTACGCCTAAATATACGCTATCTTCACATATTTATGACAGTATTTTTTGACTCTAGATCGTAGAAAACATTGTGTTAATCCACAAGATCTCACTTTTGTGAGAAACGTCCTTCCACATAACATCGGCGCCTTGTTTACTTCTCTCTTTACTTGACGAATTGTGGAAGTAAATGTGATGATTAAACGTAGCCGGACACCTCAGATAAACACTTTACACTGCACTTAAATACAGACAACCGTTTTAGTGCTTATATTTTACTCGAATACCTACGAGTTGAGTTGATACATTAGATACTTTATATGCACTAGGACAGGTCTTTATATGATACACAAGTATTATCAAATTTAAATTTACAGTTATACCATAACTTATGCTTAATAGTTTAGTTGACGGTTGTATAGGCCCTCTATTAAATATACATTATCTGTTTGTTCGGTTAGGTTATTTAATTTTAATTAATCCTATTTTATTTTTTTGTCTTTTACTGTGATAGTTTATCTACAGTTCCTCCTGTATTCATTTCAGTTCACCATGCCTCGTGTAACCAAAACACAGCAGCTTCAGAATAACCTGAGAGAAGCAGAGGAACTCAACGACCGCCTCCTTGCAGGCAGAGACGTGAATGAGTTTGAAATTAGACAACTGAAGGTCAAACTCCAAACACAAATAAATAAATTTGAGGCACTGCAAGACAGTTTTAAGGAAGCCCAAACTGAAGTTAATCAACTACAAAATCATGTTGAGTCATTAAAGTCCCTGCAGGATCTGCATCAATCAACGCTCGATAGAAACAGTTTATTGCAAGTTCAACTGCAAGAAGCACATGCACAACTGGCGGAATTATACAAGGAGAAAGAAGATCAAGAAAACAAGCATGCTGTTTCCATACACCACGAATTATCAACTGTCTTGGACCACAGGGAGGAACTTGAGGAATTGGAGGAAGTAATAAGAAACAAGGATGTTGAATTAGCGAAGGCACAACGATACCTTGATGTGCTTCAATGTAAACTGACCGAGATCACAAAGGCTTATGATAAAAGTCAAACTTCCCTTGACATGTTGAGATTAGAGTATAAAGAAAGTGAACAGCGCATGCGTGAAATGTCGACGGCTACAGCAGAGTTGAAGCAGCTTTATACCACCCAGCAGCATCTTACAGGCACCCTCACCAATGACGAAGAAGTCGCTTGTGCCCTGGAACTGCCAAAGGCATCATGTACCAACGTGTCTACTGACCGGTTGCCTTCAACCTGCGGTTCAACGTCAAGGTTTGCTAACTGGCGATTTTCAGCTCGCCTTACGAGGAAAGAACGTCGCAAAAAGCGACACGTGCTCAATCGACGTCAGCGGCGCGGAGCCCAGCATGAGCAGACTGCTCTGAGTGACGTCATCGTGGTAGCTCCTCGGAGGCACATCGTTGAGAGCGTGGTGACCGCTAGTGAAGGCATCAACGCGGCGCCAGTGCTGCCAACACAAGATGCCGCCGCGCGTGAGCAGACTGCTGTGAGTGACGACATCGTGGTGGCACCACGGCGGCACATCGTTGAGAGCGTGGTGACCGCTAGTGAAGACATCTCCGCGGCGCCAGTGCTGCCAATACATGATGCCGCCGCCGGTGGCGCCACGGTAGAACCACAGTCACCCGTCGATAACAATGAAGAGACCACAGATGGCGGGGACTTTTCGTCGACTTGCAAGAAAAATAAGACCATAGTATTTTCAGATAGGCTAGGAGTAGGTCTAGGGTCTATTTTAAATTACTGCCATAATCAGCAAGTAACTAATATTTGCTGTCCGGATATTTCTTTTGATGAACTTGTAAAAAAGATTGCTGCAGGCAAATTTGACAAGAATACCACTGTTGTGATTGTGGTCGGCAATCATTCTAAAATCAGTAGATTAACATTAACCAATTTTGTGACAATGTTAAATAATATACAAAATAAAACAAAATGTAAGTTTATTCTGTGCAACTTTCCATATTGCTCAAATGTCACTCGGCAACACAACAAATGTATACACAGAATGAATTTATATTTACAGAATTTGACATCTCGTCATAGTGACATTTTATATCTTGACATAAATAATTTTATTCATTATTTTACTTTAACGCAGGAGACTATGTATCTGCCCCTTAAGTTTAAGAAAGACCTCGCTACATTGATAGCATATAATATACATAATTCTGTTATAGGAAGTAATGTACAAAATATTTCTGTAGTTAGTAACATTACTAACTCAAATTCTTTAAACTAGTTGATACGACAAAAGAAGGTTTTTCTGATCGAATTTTTACTGAGGTAAATAAAAAAAAATCTTCTGGCAAAAAACTTCCTATAGCAAAGACAAAGGAAAAATCTAATATTTTGAAAATTTTACATCAAAATATTCAGGGTTTTTCCAGCAAAATTTTAGAAGTTGAAATGTTCTTAGAAAAAACTAAATTTGACATTTTATGTCTCACTGAACACTGGCAAAAAGATCACCAAATGTTAATTAATTATGATAATTATTGTATAGCCAGTTCTTTCAATCGAAAATCTGCTTTACACGGTGGGTCACTGATTTTAGTTCGTAACAGTTTTAAAATTAAGAACCGTACAGATATTGTTGGACTTTCGGTTGAAAGATGTATTGAAATATCTTGTGTTGAGCTGGACAAGCATGTTGTAGTATGTGTATACCGACCTCCCGCTTATCAAAATTTTTCTTTGTTTGAGTTAGTAATGGAAGATGTTTTAAAAATAGTGACCAAAGTAAATAAGTTTGCGGTAGTGTGTGGCGACTTTAATGTAAATATTTTAGAAAATACTTCCTATAGTACCAAACTTTTAAGTCTTTTTAAAAGTTATAATTTAGAGCATGTATTTTTTGAACCTACTAGGGTGACGTCATCCTCGGCTACCTGTATTGATAACGTATTTTGTAACTGCGATTATTTTGATAAAAGTATCATAAACTCGCTTCAGTCGGACCACTCGGGTCAAAGTGTTACTTTTAATTATTCTCGAGTAACCCAGAAGATAGATATAGAAACCAGGAGTCTAACGAACGACAGGTTAGAAAAGTACAAAAACACGTTACTAGAAAAACTGCCCTGTCACAATTATAATCCTAACAACCCTAATAACTCATATGAAGATTTATTCACATTGATTAATACTGAATTCAGTAAAATTTTCACTATTAGGAAAAAGCAAATCATTGTAAAATTCAAGTTCAGTGACTGGGCTACCGCTGGTATTCGCAAAAGTAGAGACAGACTTTTTGAATTATATGAGATAAGAAATTATTCAAATGACGACAGTTTCATTGAATATGTAAAAAATTATTCAAAATTGTTTAAATTAGTTTGTTTAAAAGCAAAATCATTTTTCCTACGGAAAAAAATACAGTCTGCTGATAACAAAATTAAGGCTGTATGGAATGTTATAAACAGTGAAACTGGTAAAGTGAAACCGCGTGACAATCAAATCACACTTCATACAAATCGCGGAACCATTAGTTCAAACGTAGAAGTGGCTCAAGAATTCGAAACCTTTTTTACTAATATTCCTTTGAAAACAACAGAGTCACTCAATTCATCATCTTCACTTGCTAGCGGTTTACTTCAAAAGAATGTGGACGCCTGCGAAACTGAATTTGGGTTCAATCATGTCACCCCTAACGCAATTGTTAAAGCCTTTAAAAGTATTAAAATGAAAACTACTGAGGACCTATGGGGAATGTCAGTAAAAGTCTGCAGTGCGATCATTGATACTATATCTCCATATTTAGCTGTTATATTCAATGATTGTGTCGATCATGGTACTTTTCCTGACTTAATGAAAAAAAGTAAAGTAGTTCCATTATTCAAAGCTGGTGACAAAAAGGATCCCAGTAATTTTAGACCAATATCAGTCTTACCTGTACTTAGTAAAATTTTTGAGAAGGTCATACTCAATCAAATGCTTTCGCACTTTAATAGAAATAACTTACTACATGACCATCAATTTGGTTTTACGAAAGGGCGCAGTACAACGGATGCCGGAACTGCACTTTTAAAATACATTTTTGGCGCGTGGGAAAAATCTGAAGATGCTATTGGTATCTTCTGTGATCTATCCAAAGCATTTGATTGCGTAGATCATAGCACATTGTTGTTAAAACTTGAACATTACGGTGTTAAGAATAATTCACTTAAACTACTTAAGTCATATTTGGAAAACAGGATTCAAAAGGTACAAGTAAACAAAACGAAATCACTGGGATCTGTTGTCAAAATTGGCGTACCTCAAGGGTCCATATTGGGGCCATTTTTATTCCTTATTT
Organism: Athrips mouffetella; assembly: GCA_947532105.1. NCBI lineage: Eukaryota > Metazoa > Arthropoda > Insecta > Lepidoptera > Gelechiidae > Athrips > Athrips mouffetella. The sequence continues at coordinate 16,561,242 of OX383977.1, forward strand.
ATATTAATGACCTCCCTACTGTAGTGAAGAATCTGTCAAAGATTGTGTTATTTGCTGATGATACTTCATTAATATTCAATGTAAGTAGAAAATCACAAAATTATAACGAAGTCAATGATGCACTTGGACAGATTCATGCATGGTTTACTGTTAACAATTTAGTCCTAAACGCCAAAAAAACTAAATGTATTAAATTTGCACTACCAAATGTAAGGTCTACTTCACATAACATAGTATTGAATAATGAACCATTAGATTTTGTAAATAGTACAGTTTTCTTAGGGTTAATACTAGACTCTAAACTTCAATGGGGCCCTCATATAACGGCTCTTTCTGGTCGATTGAGCTCGGCTGCATATGCTGTCAGAAAAATCAGACAACTTACTGATGTAGCTACCGCAAGGCTGGTTTACTTTAGCTACTTCCATAGCATTATGTCTTATGGCTTACTGCTTTGGGGCCGAGCAGCTGATATACATTCAATATTCGTTTTACAAAAGAGAGCTATAAGAGCAATTTATTGCCTGAAGACTCGTGATTCCCTGAGAGAACTGTTCAAGGAAATCAACATAATGACAGTGCCATGCCAGTATATCTATGAAAATATTATGTATGCTAGAAAGAACATTCATCAATTACCTAAAATTTGTGACAGGCATAATTTTAATACTAGAAATAAGCACAAAATTGATCAACCATATACTAGATTAACTAAAGTCAATACATCTTTCGTTGGTCTGTGTGTACGATACTACAACAAAATACCTGACAATATAGTGCAATTACCTGAGAGAAAGTTTAAAGAATGTGTAAAGCAAACGTTATATAAAAAAGCTTACTATAGATTAGATGACTATATGAATGACAAAGAGGTATGGTGCTCTGATATTCCAGCGAAACACAAGAAACACATTGTAAAAAGCCGACTCTTAAAGTAGGCCGTGCTGCAGTGGTTTCTTGCCGTTTCTTTTACGCTGCCACAGCACGATCCGAAACGGCGTAGACTCGCTCTATTTGAATTGTATTCTGCATGACATTCAATAAGTATTCTGTAAAGAATCTACATTGAATAAAATAATCTGAATCTGAATCTGAATCTAAGTAGTACTTTTCTATTTATTTCAATTAAAATATAAGGAGAGCAAAATTTAGATGTTTCCACTTTCCTGTCTACCCAAAAATATAAGCACCTATAAACTCTTAAAACGTAAATAATAGTATTCAAATAAAACCTTTTATAGCGGCTTTAACATCGGGAGAGCGAGCTATACTACCCACCAATAAAATGCAATTTTTTTCTGAAGAAATAATTGAAAAAGAAACGGAGGAAACGAATTTTCCCAGATATGAGACTGGTTTCACGAAAACAGCCCCAACGATTATGATAAAATTTACTATACGGGGTTTCATCTCTGGGAAAATTTATATCCACCGTTTTTTTAGCATTGCTTGAAAGTAGACCGTTTCAGGTACTACTGAGCCATCTGTTGGAGGGCTTTAGTTAGGATTATACAAAGAAAAGCTCGGTCGCCCAGAAACTTGTAAATAATTAATTATACTGTTAAACAACTGAACAATAACTAAAGAAAAACTGTATTTATGAATTAATTTCTATAATCTAAATATATAAAACAGCTTGTCTAAATATATAAAAGAGCATGTCCTGACTGACTGACTGATTCATCAACGCCGAGCCGTAACCGCTCTAGATACAGATCTGAAATGTTGTACACAGGTTCTATGCACGTCAAAACTACCCACTAAGAACGGATTTTGGAAAATTCATCCCCCTAGGGGGTGAAATAAGGGATGAAAGTTTGTACGAAAGTCCTTTGTTTCTTGAGTTAGATTCACACAAATTTGAATTTTAGCTTCTGGTAAAAAATAAAGAAATACGTGTTTAAGCATTTGTTGAAAATCACCCTTCAGGGGGGTGAAAAACGTGATGATTTTTTTACCGCATTGCTTGAAACAGAAACTAAAGAAAAATCTGAAACTAAAGAAAAATCTTTCTGCAATCAATTAAAAACGTTGCTACAAAAAAAGGGAACTCAAACAATGAATTTTTTGAAGACTGCAATTGTAAATAGGTTTGATTTAAGTAAGTTAACATTAAAAATATAATACGACATTGAATAGGTTACCTTTTTAGGGTTCCGATACCAAAATGGTAAAAAAAAGGAACCCTTATGGTGCCGCTCTGTCTGTCTGTCTGTCCGTCTGTCTGTCACACCTCTATATCTCAGCAACCACTTATGCTATCAACCTGAAATTTGGAATAGTTTTAGAATATAGTTGCCCAACTTAATTGCACAAGAAAAAATTTTGAAAAAAGTATGATTATTAATATAAAGGGGGCCAAAATAGGGGGGGCCAAATTTCAAATTGTCGCTACTAGGTCGAGTGGGGTATCATATGAAAGGGCTTTACTTGTACATTTTAAAATATATTTTTGTATTTTTTTAAATTTCTTAGTTTTAAAGTTATGATGAAAAATGTCAAGAAAAATACCATTCCCCCCCCCTAATCTCCGAAGTTTGAGTAAGGGAAAATCTGAATTAATTACAGTTGACAGAGGTTTATGTAAACTTTACAGCAAAAATAAAACGATCTTTCTAAGTTGCACAGTTTTTCAGAAATCTGCAAAAAACCTTTACAAACAAATTTAGTTTCGCGGTCCTGAAAATGGACTTTATTGCTTCCAAAAATACTATAGGTATATCGGAACCCTCGGCGCGCGAGTCCGACTCGCACTTGACCGGTTTTTTTATTATTGACATTACTTATTTTTATGTTGACATGTAATATTTTTGAATTGACTTTGTTTATTAAATTTATTTTATTTTAATTGTTACTTATAATGACTTGATATATTTAAAACACTTTTGCTACATGCTATTTAATAATCTTGCAATTTTATAATTCTCTTTGCTTTCTTTATAATTGAAATAAAATTTCACTCGGTTTAGATCTAGATTATTGTAGACATAAGTTATTATTAGCTAAAATGCATGCCTCCTACATTTTGCAATGCCCAAGAAGGGTACATGTACTTGAACTGATATTTAATTTTAAGACCTTTAACATACATGTATGCAAATTAATAAATGAAATGAAATGAACCGTATGTTGATCTATAAGTCTTTCATTTTTAAAGTTAGAATTTTAGAAATTTTGTTCTTAGCTCGTGTTAAAAAATAAAAAAGAACGTGTTTCAGAATTTCTCAAAATTCATCCCCTGAGGGGGTGAAATAAGGGATGAAAGTTTGTATGAAAGTCCCTTGTTTATTGAGTTAGATTCACACAAATTTGACTTTAAGCTTTGGAAAAAAGCAAAGAAACACATGTTTAAGCATTTCTAAAAAAAACATCCTTCAAGAGGGTGAAAAAGGGGATGATTTTTTTCCGTATGTTATTCTATAAGTCTTTCATTTTTAAAGGTAGAATTATAGAAATTTGGTTCTGAGCTCTTGGAGAATAATAAAAAAGTACGTGTTTAAGAATTTTTCAAAATTCATCCCCTAAGAGGGTGAAATAAGGGAAGAAAGTTTGTATGAAAATCGTACAGTTTTGACATGCGGTACTTGAAAATTTGGATTTTAGTTATTAATGAGGAATATGTGTTTTAGAAATTTTGAGATATCATCTCATCACCCAAGGAGGTGAAATAAGGGATGAAAGTTTGTATGAAAATCCTACAGTTTTGACATGAGGTGATTGAAATTTGGATTTCAGCTAATAATAAGAAGTAAATAAACACGTGTTTCAGCAATTTTGAGGTTCATCCCCCAAAGGGGTGAAATAAGGGATGAAAGTTTGTATAAAAATCCTATAGTTTTGACGAGAGGTACTTGAAATTTGGATTTTAGCTAATAATTAGAAGTAAAGAAATACGTTTCCGAAATTTTGTGATATCATCCCTCAAGGGGGTGAAATAAGGGATGAAAGTACGTATGAAAATTCTATTAAAAATTAGGACTAAGGCTAATTAAAAGTAAGAAATAAACATGTGTTTCAGCGCTTTTAATAAATCATCCCCCAAGAGAGGGAGATCCCTTCCGAGGGAGAGGGAGAGGGGCAGGGGGAGGGGGAGATGGAGATTAAGGAGGAGAGGTAGGGGGAGGGAGGGGAGGGGGAGAGGGAGAGACTGCACAATACTGCACATTGACAAATTCCACGCGGGCGAAGCCGCGGGCACAGCTAGTTAATGATAAATGCCTAACATTATTATTTTGTTTCACAGGTACAATACTTGGATATGGGGATATTGGAGCCGGTGGTAAAAACTTGGCCCAAATTCACGGTCACTTCTTCGCGGACCCTAAAAAGGATACTGATGAAAACAGAAAAAAAGACAAAGACAAGCAAATTGCTTTAACTGTATAAATCTCATTTTGTCATCATGGTGTACCAATGTTCAATAAACATAATAACACAGTCATGGTGTACATGATCATTGCCCTAGCCATCAATCCCCATGTTCAAGTTACAAAACAAACAACTTTTCCCGAGAAACATCAAAATAGGAAAAAAAGCAAAATAATGTTGGTTATCTATACATTTCTATACATATAATAAAAGAAGAGAAACCGCGTGTCTGTACTTTTGATAAATTTATAAAATAATTAGTGTGGGCGATAAGAAACGACTAATAAAACTCAAAAATACGTTTTCTGAACTTTTTGTCTGTCTGTCTGTCTGTATGTTTTCGATAAACTCCGAAACTACTGAACGGATTTTCTCGCGGTTTTCACAGAAAGATTAAGCTTAGCTCTGAGCAACATATAGGCTATGTTTCATTCAAATCGGTTCACTCAATCAGAAGCTACACTAATGTAAAATATCAAATTGCCTGTACGATAATAACTCACAAACCGATTCAGACTGAGTTTTCAATTACGAGTTTGGCTTACTTTCGTGCAACATAAAAGATTAGTTTCATTGCAAACGGTTCACTCAGACAAGGTACGCTAATTATCATGCGGCGGCGCAAATAACTCACAAACTATTGAACGGATTCAAACGGTGTTTTCAATAAACTGTCAAGCTTACTTCTTTGCAAACTATTAGCTTACTTTAATTGAAAACGGCTCACTCAGACAGGTGCGCGAAATTTCCAGCGGAGGGGCCAATAAAAGAGCAGAAACCGCGTGTCTGTACTTTTGATAAATTTATAAAAAAAATAGTGTAGGCGATAAGAAACGACTAATAAAACTCAAAAATACGTTTTCTGAACTTTTTGTCTGTCTGTCTGTCTGTCTGTATGTTTTCGATAAACTCCGAAACTACTGAACGGATTTTCTCGCGGTTTTCACAGAAAGATTAAGCTTAGCTCTGAGCAACATATAGGCTATGTTTCATTCAAATCGGTTCACTCAATCAGAAGCTACACTAATGTAAAGTATCAAATTGCCTGTACGATAATAACTCACAAACCGATTCAGACTGAGTTTTCAATTACGAGTTTGGCTTACTTTCGTGCAACATAAAAGTTTAGTTTCATTGCAAACGGTTCACTCAGACAGAAGGTACGCTAATTATCATGCGGCGGCGCAAATAACTCACAAACTATTGAACGGATTCAAACGGGGTTTTCAATAAACTGTCAAGCTTACTTCTTTGCAAACTATTAGCTTACTTTAATTGAAAACGGCTCACTCAGACAGGTGCGCGAAATTTCCAGCGGAGGTGCCAATATCTCACAAACGATTAAAACGAGGTTTCCAGTAACGTATTTGGCTTACTCCATGCAACATGTATGCTTAGTTTCATTGCAAACGGTTCACTTAGACATATAATGCACTAAGTTTCAAGCGGCGGCACCAATAACTCACAAACTACGAAACGGATTTAAACGGGGTTTTCAAAAACGGGTTTAGCTTAATACTTTGCAATGTATAAGACTAATCCGATAAACCGATTGTGATAAAAACTTGGTGCGAAGATAGTTTGAACCATGGAAAAAGTCATTAGCTACTTTTTCTGAACCCCACGCGGACGGAGTCGCGGGCAACAGCTAGTATAATAAATAAAGCAAATAATATTGATCACGCGGAGTTACTTGTCAGCTACGTGATAAAGTTTGAGGTGGTTAAAGGTGGCTGGCGGCCCCCTCAAACAAGAAAATTCCGCTGAACAGTAAGATAAACAAATTTCTTGTATTTTTTATTCGCAAATATGTTGGAAAACGTCTTAAGAAGGAAGTGCGTATTAGTCATTACACTCTCCGTTCCATTACGCCCTAACCTGCGGCTAAAGGCTGCAATTCCTGAGCCTCCAGAGTAATAACCAAAATTCTTTACTTAAAGCATCTGGTTACATTTATATTGCCAAACATTTTCAATGTCTCCAAAAACTTTTTTTTGTAAAGGCATTTCTTTCAATTTATGAGAAATTGTTTCAATGAGAAAAGCCGTCCTATTTCAATTTTAAGAAGTGTATCACCGGAGTTCTTTCAGAGGCAAAGAAGAGTTGGCAAAGAACTCACATTTTATAAGTTAGAACTAAGAAATTGAGGAAAATGGGAAACCTTTTGTGTTGTATAGTCAAGAGAAAGTCAATCTTGACACATTGGACTTTTTACCGTTCTTATTCCAATAGCCATATGAGCTCAAGTCACGCTGCGTTGTCTAGCTTGATCTGCTCATGATTGTTCGAGTACGCGCATGTTGTTAATGCGAGTGTGGTCATTAAAAAAACAAATTGAAATAATACTATAACCACATGATCCTAGGTCGAATATTTTTACCACTAAATAAATTCAGGTCACCACCCAAGAAGTTTGAGTTTGCCCAACAAATAACAACGGTACTTGTAATATAATTTTGGAACCCTTCGTGTATTTGTCGATTGCTTAACAAGACCGCCTCTTGTAAGGCCACAGACTAAAGAAAACGTAGTGCACGTAGTTTATATAGGGTGACTTTTAATTAGTTCTTGATAGCAAAAGATATGCATGTACTCATGATACTGAACAACTTTTCCCAAGGAATATAGGTCGAAATACGAAAAACCAAATTTGACCTCCCATAGAAAATGCGCTATCAGCTGATGCAGTTTCTATGGGAGGTCAAAACTTGATTTTCGTATTTCGACCTATGTTCCTTGGGGAAAGTTGTTCAGTATCATGAGTACAGGCATACCTTTTTCTATCAAGAACTAATTAAAAGTCACCCTATATTTGAGTAATATTTTTTTAACTGATGGGGGCGCTAGTTGGCTGGTAACCTCATAAGCTGATTGCGACTGTAATAGGGTGTTTTTTTAGCATCTTTTGAAAGTCCAACTAGATGGCGCTGCTGATCATCGTCAGAAAAAATAAAAAACACTCGACGAAGTCGTTTCATATAAATTATTTGGGAAACACTATTAATAAACGGTCACAAAATGATTAAGTCAATTTGATTGCTACTGTCGAATGTCTGTCATATATTATCTTTTAAAAAGATTCATTTATTTTACAAGGCCATACAAAAATAAACTGTCAACAGAGATGAGCCACCTATTGATATTTAAAAAACGTTGTTTAAAGTTGCAAAGTTGGTAAAGGTACGAGTATATTTACCTACAGTTCCTGAGTTTTGTATATTTCTACTGTAAAAACTACTGACTTTTTTTAGTCTGTATTTACTAGTCTGTGCACAAAACCCTTCGAGTTTTAATACAGTTTACTTAAGGACCAACCCCGGTAATCATTTTCGGAGTCTCATTTATGCCAGAACTAAACCCAGGATTGGGATGATAAATAATTTTTTCAACACAATGCTCATAAAACAGCTCTATTTGCGCTGTATTAAGGTCCATAATCGAGCTTATTAAACACGCGTGTTTTTGTCATTATATTACCGCACTACTGTTTTTTTATTTTTTGATCGGCCAAGTTTTTCAAAAATCGTTGATTATTCCGCTCCCCCCCCCCTCACTGCTTGCCCCAACGTTTTAAGTATGACCACAATATATGTGCAGTTGACGGCGTCACTAGTCGTTAAGACTTTACATTACCTCGTCACTATGAAAAATCATAGTTCAATTTTGACCAACTGCACAAAATCAAAAAGACAAAAAATCAAAGAGTCTGCCTTTTCGATTTTCATCCTTTCAAGGATGATTGTTACCATCAGTTTAAGAAGCAGACTCTCAATCAATAATGCATCCCTATCAATGTTGCAGACTATTTTTATGAGGCCCTACTAATTGTCTTCAGGGTTGCCACATTTGCCTCATGAACAAAGCATATATAGGTATTCATTTTATGAATCATAAAAAAAAATCTGCAGAACTCAGAGGTTGTCTGCCTCTTCGATTTTCATCGTTTTGAGGATGACCCTGACCATCAGTTTCAGAGGCAGACATGAACAAATGATGTAGCAAATGTTTTTTTTTACATTTTAAAGTTCTTGTAAAACACAGTATTATCAAAATGGCAGAGACAATTTTCCTGTGGTCCTACAGATTTAATCAATCACATGAACAAATCATATTGAAATTCCGGCATCCACACCCAACCTATTGGTCCAATTAAATTATTGCCTACTTACTTTTCAGTTCTTTTCTTAGATTATTATAATACGTTCTTTTATTAGAAACAAATTTTCCTATAGAACCTCGGTCGATAAAAAGAAAATTACGTACGATACAAAAAGCGCAAGGGTTCCGTACCTCAAAAGAAAAAAACGGAACCCTTATAGGATCACTTTGTTGTCCGTCTGTCTGTCTGTCTGTCAAGACCCTTTATCTCACGAACGAGTAAAGGTATCAGGTTGAAATTAATACCATATATTAGGATCCATGAACCACACAAGGTCTGAAAATTTCAATTTTTTACAACGACGCAATCAAAAGATATGGCATTTTATGTCCTCATCTCCATACATTTATTCAAAAATGAAAAACCTATAGGGTACTTCCCGTTGACCTAAAATTATGAAATTTGGCAAGAAGCTAGGTCTCATAGTACAAATAATTGGAAAAGTCTAAAATCATTAAATATTACAACTTTTCTCACAACTAATGGTAACCAATTGTGGTGAGCTCCCGTTTCAAGAACATTCATATAAGAGAGGGGTCAAGTTGGATGGTTGCTGAGGCGATTTTTGTTTTAGTTCTATTTAAAAACGGGAACACTTACAAACTTGAAAATTGATGTTTATAGTGCATAGGCTATGAAATAACAACAAATCATAAAATTTGGTCAAGCGCGTGTCGGACTCAAAAAATCTAGCACATTAACTTACTGAAATTTCAACTAATACAATTATGTATATGTGGTGGTACGGAACCCTCAGTGCGCGAGTCCGACTCGCACTTGGCCGGTTTTTTTTACAAAGCCTTACAATACCCTACATTTACTTTCTCAGTAAAGGCGCCGAACTGTCTGACTCGCACTTGGCTGGCTCCCAAAAGCCATAAAATATCAAATGAAGCTGATTCAGTAGCTTTCTTACGTATACTGCTTTGTCCTTGATACTAATTTCATTTTTAGGACAGTGGCTAAAATAATTCTGTCTTTTTATACATAAAACTCTACAACGTAAGATAATCAGGGTAATATTGGGTAAATATCAATGTTTCCAATTTGTTTTAAATTTGGATTTTTTCAAGCTTCGACGTGGTGAAAGGATGCGAAAGGATTTCCATACTATGCGCTCGTTTTGTATAGGCAAACCGTCGATCGCCGTCGATCAATGTGGCCCAACCCTTATTATGTTACAGCAAAATAAGTCTAACCCATTGCAACAATAACAGACAAACAAGAAAACATTCCAAAATGGTCTAAATTGGTTCTGTTACTGTTTAAGTGTCCTAAAGTTATATTTTTGCAAATATTTTGAACGTACAGAAAAAAATAAATAGTTATTTATTTCTTATTTTCAAATAATAGCAAGATTGAGGTCCTCCCAGAAAGCAATTGAAAATGCTTGTGTTGGGAGAATTTACGGTTTTAGTATATTTTTTATTATGTCTATGTCCAGGGCCATGTCAAGCCTATGTCAAGTGGCTTTCTACAATCGCAAACGCTATAGAATAGAATAAAAATGTATGGGATTGACATTAGCTGTCACGCAACATTTCGATCGCTAATGTCATTCCCGTACATTTTCATTCTAGTCTACTAGCGTTTGCGATTGTAGAAAGCATCTTGACTCAGGGCCCAGGGAGTGGACGGCTTTCGGCTGATATGATGATACGCACGTATAGATAAATAGCGTTCTGTTATTGCAATCGGATCACTCAAACACAAGATAATTTAAAATGAAGTTTCAAACCGTTGTCCGTGATTCATCCACAAACATCTAAACCGTTAACGGTGTTTTCAATAAAGTATGTGGCTTACTTCCGTGCAATATTCACCTAAAATTCTCCATTAATACCTTTTTTCTCCATTATAATCTGACGTACTTTTTTCTGACACGAATACTCGTAAACTTTCGACGAAAGCGAAGAAAAATGCGCACATTTAGAATAACTACTTTTGCAAACGATCCATTTTGTTCGACAAAAAAAACTTGTCGAAGAAAGAAGCAAAAGTATATTTTGTTTGTTTAACATACATTGCTTTTCGATACAGGCAAGAAAAAAATTCTTCATCGTGAATTTTCATTCTTTTTGAAGCCGAAGCCCAGTGACTGTACTCATGAAAACAAGCAACTTTCCCATGGTAAAATGGTCACGTGATCGACTCATTTTGTATGGGAAGGTGAACATTTTTTTTCGAGTAAAATTTTTTTTTCTTCGGTAAAATTGCTTGTTTTCATGAGTAGAATCACTGGGTTTCGGGTTTTAAACGAATGAAAATTTACGCTGTATAATAGCCTAATTAGCTCAGATAAAATATACTCACTAACGTTAGTATTAAACCTATTATTATTTTTATATCTCTGTTAATTAGCGCAACTTTTTACCCCAATGTCTACCAAACCATTTGAACTTGATATGTATATACCATTATATCTTTCCTACTCTATCTCGCTTATTTTCGCACAGTATCCATCGTCGACCTCATCTCTGTCCTCAAGGCTAGATCGAGGTCAAGAGTAAGCCCATACATAGTAAAAAAAAAGTATGCTATGGGACTGTACCACTTCGTTGCGTTCATAGATAACAGTAGCTGAAATTACACTCAATATAGCACCTATCGAGCTAAGATGGCATTTCGCACTTACAGTGGTCAAAGGCATTAGGCACTGTGGTGGGGCAGTCATTTCAGCTTGGCTCTTTTTGTGGGCTAAAGTAAATAATAATCCTTAGTTAATTCCAAAGCTAACCAAACCGGCAGACGTAAGTAAGCCTTTTTCAGCAGTTATATAAAATATTTTATGGCTTTTAGATTTTGGTCCTTCTACAACTAAGTCAAGTGGAAACAGATAACCTTACTGAAACTAGATCTAATGTTTGTATAATATTAAAACAATATTATCAAATTAATAGACACAATATAATATAACTACATATAAATAACTAAAAAAATCTTCCAGGGCTTCCACACAAAACATGGTGCCCAAAAGGCTGGCAGCGTTGCCCCTTTGTATAGCAGGACTCAGCCTTTGAGCAAAAAAGCTGCCAGCTCTTCGGTCACCAGGGGTCTCATTGGTCCAAGGATGTTTAAGTAGCAGCACTTCCTGCTAATGATGGAGCCATAAGCGTATCCATTTCTTGCAAGGGACCTCCATACTAAAATGTATTAATTTTTATCAAATCCTAAAAACGTAAATTTTTTATCTTTCTCTCTGAAAAATATGTAACTTAGGACTAATAAATGTTATTAGGTTATTGCTTACCAAAGTTTTTCTGGTGAAAATACCTACTTATCATTAAGGAAAAAAATGATGTTAAAAATTACGCATAAAATGGCTATTATGGATGATTTACGCTTCCGTTCTTAGTATTAATGATCAATCCACAAGTAAAAGAAGATATATTTTCACTATCGCAAACAAAGTCCGTCTTACTATAAAAAAGTTAGACATCTGTTGAACACTTGATTAAAAAAATCGTACCAAAAAACTCTGTCTATGTCATTGATGCGCAGAAGTCAAAAAGTACTTATTTTCTTATAATTTGCCTTCTGCGCATCAACTGACATAGCCAGTTATTTTGTGCGCATTTTTTTAATCAAGTGTTCAACAGATGTCTAACTTTTTTGTAGTAAGAACCTAGCCATCTTACTTCAAAAAAGTTAGACATCTGTTGAACACTTGATCAAAAAAATCTTACAAAATAACTCTGGCTATGTCATTGATGCGCAGAAGTAAAAAATTACTTATTTTCTTATGACTTGACTTCTACGCAGTTATTTTGTGCAATTTTTTTGATCAAGTGTTCAATAGATGTCTAACTTTTTTGTAGTAAGACGGTAGATTTTTAAAGATTTTTAGATTTTTGTAAAACTTATCTAACCGGAATTTTTGACCGACTACACATAGTCGACCATGAGACGCTTTACACTTCACTAGCTCATACAGACAATGTATATGGCGAACTCTACCTTTACTCTGTGTATCGGTCGCTACTAGTTTTAACATGTTTTTAAATTTAATCAGTTCATCTTCATCTTGAACGTTACATGTTTGAAATGTGATTTTGATATATGAATCACAAAAACAGCAATGGATCTTTTTATTCCAAGAATTGCACTACGCAGCTAGTGACACCCACGGACCACGGTCAATTCTGTAAATGACTCAAGAGCAAAGCCCAGAGGACTGCAATCCGACACGAAAACATTTATAGGCAGTTTGGACCTCTTGGGTCTGAGTTCTATGCATTATTGAGAAGTCACATTTTAGGTTCCGTAGGAAGTCTCAACAGACATCAAGCGAAGTTTGACCTTAATGAAGTATATTTTGTGGATTGAAAAATGTATCAAGCTAAAGTCTCTCAGGGATTATTTCTGCTTGAAATAAACTAATACCAGCGCGATTCAGAAATATCTCTCAGTAGTACAGCGTCATCTGTTGCTTCGCGTTGTAATTGTTTTTCTTTTTATCATAGCTCGGTCCACGTTTCGTGTGTACTTAGAGCGGAATCTGAAGGAATTTTCGTTTGCAAAATTAGGGCGCTGCAAACTGTTCTTGTGAACTGTGTTCCTGAGAACTTTAGCAGTATAAGAAGCCCTGTTGCCTCACGGATGGGCGCGGGCGCTGTTTGTTTGTCTGTATGTCCGATATATAAGCACTCGCGTGAAAATTGGTGCGTTTAATAAAAACTGGTTAAGTGCGACTAAGTCTCAAGGGAGAAGTGTTATTGTAAAACACACTTAAGAATACAAAATTTAGTGTGCGAGCACTTTGAGATTTAACAAAAAGAGTTTACCAAGCCTGAAAGACTTGAATCTACCCATGAAACTGAACAGATTTTCCCTTAGTACGAAGGTGGAAACATTTATTACTGTGCCAAATTTTGTTGAGTCCAACTCACACTTGACCAGTTTTGATTATTTATTGTTATACTATAATGCACTATAATCGTACCAACCAGCACGTGAATACAACAAACGCCAAAAAGAAACACGTTTTTGTATATTTTTTTGTTTTTGTTACTTGCTTAAATATCAACCATAATAATGCATTTTATGTGCAAATTTGAACCATCTAGCTATTACAGTTCAAAAGATACAAGCCTTTAAATATCGGACAGACAGACAAACAAACAGACCGCCCGTCTGCAGGGCATTATAGCTTTTTATACTGCCAAAGGTCGCAGGAATACAATTCATAAAACAGTTTGCGGCGCCCTAATTTTGCAAACGGAAAATCCTTCAGATCTTTCTCTATGTGGTAGTCTACTTTCGAGAGTGACAACAAATTTGATACGATAAATTACTTTTTAGAAACATTTGAATTCAGAAAAGAGAAGAATAATGGATCATGTATTCTATGGACCGGACGATGGAATCCTCATCGAATCGTAGCGTAGCGAACTCCTCGAATGACTGTCGATTTGACATATAGTTCTTTTCAAATTCTATGTGCCAATATTTCTACCAAAATAGTCGCATCTCAGTGAAGTGATTGCGGATTCAATTCAAATAAAGCCAAACCTTCCAAATAAAAAATGTTTACACCAACACTTGACTGATACGGTGAAAACAAACGTAAATCTCAATTTCATTAATAACGGGGCGCCAGGAAGTCGCTAAAAGGTCACTTGGACCATGCCCACTCATGCAGAATTCAAGCGCCATCTAACATAAGGGTGGTAGCTTGTTACATGAGCGGAACGAAAGCGTATCGATACCGGAGCGATATCAAAAATAATCTTGGGTTACGGTATAGTGCTTTAGAATGAGCGAGTTAAGAAATATACCTACCATAACAAACAAGACACACCTGCCTGACTCAGTTCTGAGACACAGATCAGGTGAAATAGGGTTTAACAGTCGGGCACGAAATACTGGTGCAATTTTTTTTTAACTAGCCTATAGTAGGTCCCACTGCTGGGCAAAGGCCTCCCCTCCATTGCGCTATTCCTCTCTGTCTTGAGCCTCCACCTGCCAGTCTCCACGAAAGCTGTCTAGGTCATCGCGCCATCGTCTCCGGGGTCGGCCTCGACGGTGGCGACCATCCTCTGGCACCCATTCCGTGGCTATTCCAGCCCACCTATCCGGGTGCATGCGACAGACATGACCTGCCCAATCCCACTTCAACTTACAGAACTTTTTGTTGACGTCTACTATGCCAGTTTTGGAGCGCAGTGTAACGTTGTGTTTCTAATACGGTCTATCCTTTTGACACCTAGAATACTGCGCTCAATGGCGCTGCCAAATCTTGAGTTTGGACTTCTGTACTTCTGTCAAAGACCACGTTTGTGCACCGTAGGTTAGGATGGGCAGGATACACATGTCGACGAGTTTTCGCTTAAGTGACATTGGAAGGTCTCCCTTCATTAGCTCCTTCATGGACCAGTAGCTCTTCCAGGCGTTTTGGATGCGTCTTTCGACCTCTTTATCTTGCCTGTTATCGAAAGATGCTATCTGGCCCAAGTCACACTACTGGTGCAATACGCCTAGAAAAAACATTTGATGGCTAAACAAACTTCTGGAAGCGAAGTTCTATCATAAATGATACAATGCATTTTGTCCGAAGAGAAATTTTACATACTAATTCTGCCGTCGATCTTTTTTTATTTTATTTTCTTTATTAGAATCACCAACAGATAATACATATCAAACAAAAGTTTTATACACAAAAAAAAAAGGATCTTATATATATGTACATCCAATTATAGGTAACCACAATTTACACAAAAATCTCTCGATCTTTAAAAACTAGTTCTAAAAAAGTTCTAACTTTTATAGGTATCATTCAGACTCATTTCTCAAGCGCGGTAATTAGGGAAATGTCATTTAGAGTGACAAGTAATCATCACCGGTGATAGGGTTTTATCAGGGATTCGCTTGCGCCGATTAGGCCCCGTGCTGCATGGCAAAACGTGTTTGAGTGACACCAAAGTATACCTATACATTCACGTTGTTGTACATAATAGGCTTGTACACACGGCCGCAGGTAAGAAGTAACAAATCTCAAAACTAGTACAAGCAAAATCAACACATCGCTAGAAACGCGAGAAAGCAAAGATCTCGCTCAAGATCACCACTGACGTGCGGTCACCACTTATACACCGCTTTATCGTCATAATGTGAACGCACCCTATAATGAGTGCCTGTTTACACTCACAATAATGTTCAAACAGCGGAATTTACACTCGTGCAGTAAAACGGATACTTACTGTAAATGAATAAAATTTTATAGGCAAGATCTGTATTTAGGTCTCTATAAAGATATATTAGATCTAATAGGCCCGAAAAAATAAACACCAAAAAGGCTACGCTCAAGGCTGTGTGGACCAGTAAGGATATTGTAAATCCAAATTTGCAACTTCGAAAAACTTGTGCTTGCTGCGCACGTAAAAACTAAAAACTTAGCGTTTTTCGAAAAACGAAATTCTGTTGATTTTTCAAAGTTTAAGCCGGTTTAGTAAAATAAACTCTGGGAATAAACTTTAAAGGGCCATACATTAGTCCCTATAAGGTTTATAGAAATGTGACTGGGTTAAAATTGATGCAAATTTTATTAACTTTCAAAAATACTGAAGTTTGTTTGTCAAAGTTTAGCAACGATCACAAATTATTCAAAGATGCTGATCAATACTACGCTAACTGCTACCTACAACGTACTAAACACCGGCCAAGCGCGAGTAGGACTAGCACACCGAGGGTGCCATACCACTATGGTAAAAATACCGTCTTAGTTATTGACTTGCAGTCGCGCAGAAGTGTATTCAATTCGCGCGAGTCCGACTTGCACTTGACCAATTTTTATTATTTGTTGTTATTCTATAGCCAATTCACTATAAACGTACCAATATTCAGGATTGTGTTCCCATTATTACGACAGAGCTTAAACAAAAATCGAGCAGAAACTGCCTAAATAAAACACATTTTAACTTATGATTTTTTTTTTTATTATTTGTTGTTATAGCGGCAACAGAAGTAATCTGTGAAAATTTCAACTGTGTACCTTACGGTTCATGAGGTACAGCCCTTTGACAGACAGACAGACATCGGAGGCATATTAATACGGTTTAGGTACGTAACCCTAAAAACCGGAAGCTACATCAAGCTTTGCGATTTTAATGTTGATATATACGGGCCTATACGGTGAACCTGCTCCGTGGGTGAACCACAGTAAAAATCGAGTTCCCCATACTGAGACATTGGAATCTTATCATCGTGGGCACAAAACGAGATGATATTTTCAGAATTTTGGCTTTAAAAATATAATCGCGTACTCACGAATGGTATACTTCTTGTCCGAGTGACGGGACCTCCTCGATGCTTGTGACGTTCGCCTCTTGTACCGCATTATGCACTCTGGGAACAAGAAACCACAAATTATACAATCGGAGAATTTGAAGCAAAAATGCAATTTTTTTTTTTTTATCTCGCAACTTAAAAACTTTAAATCAGTACCGTCTATTTCTATACTTTTTCGAGCTATAATTTCTGGGGATTATCTCTTCAAAAAGTAACTTTTATCTTTGCCCAATAGACAATATTGGCTAGACTATAGCAAGCCTATTTACTAGGACAGGTACCCAACTGTCCGGCTTCGATTTGATTTTAGACTTGAGAGCTGGCAACGGATCGCGTTGACTGATTTATAGAACAACGAAACCACCCTAGTTAGTAAGCCCACTATCATCATTCATAGATCCAAGCGTCTGCCAGCAGTGCATTGGTGAGGGTGGAAGTGAGCCATTTGCAGAGCTCTGTGTTTAGTATGGTATTATAGTAATTCACTGAATTTGAATATAGAATAGAATAGAACATATTTATTTCACCACATAGCACAAAATGTCACAGAACAACGATAGGGCCACTCCGCCTGCGCGCGCACCCCCCCATAGAAGCGAAGATACTCGTAGTAAAAAAAATTACTATCTACACTAATATTATAAAGAGGAAAGATTTGTACCTATTTTTGTATGTTTGTAATGAATAGGCTCCGAAACTACTGGACCGATTTGAAAAATTCTTTCACCATTAGAAACCTGCATTATCCGGGATGAACATAGGCTATAAAAGATTTTTAAAAAAGTTAGGGTTCCGTATGAAAACTTCGATAATGTAACCCAAGGTGTGAAAAAAATACTAAATAGCATCCTTATATCGAGTACGCTGCCGAAACTGTTAACAATAGAGCAAAGTAATGTACTACAGAATTATTGAAACCATCAATATCTACAAAAAAGTCTGCAATATCATATGTCTAACTATTACAGTTATGTCACAATAACTACTTTTTCATGTTAAAATATGTAATAGTAACGCCGGTACAAACTATATAGGCCACATTATTCGTACCTATTAATCCTTATCCAAATAAATGATTTCGTATTCAAGGCTATATCAGTACCTGTAAATAACTTTTTGAATTATTCAAATCGGACATACCATTCAAAAGTTATCATGAGTGTAATCGTTATCAAAATTGAAATTAAAGAAACAGCGCCCTAAGTGACTGTAATGGTTTTATCTACAACAGAGAATAGACACGAAAAATTTGACTGGTCAAGTGCGTGTCGTTCCGTGTGGTAGCGGCAAAGAATAGTGCCAACCCATCTCAACCTGTAGGTGTCGTAAGAGGCGACTAAGGGTTTACAAACCGGAAGATGGGCAGCGACATATTTCCGTGTATCGCACCATCTTACATACTGCGGTCACCAACAACCGCGGTCCATGGTGCCAGCCTTAATGCTAACAAGCGTGGTGACTAAGATACTTCCCCTCCACATTCTTCTAGCAAGGGCTCGAATTCTGGAGGGAGCTCCCTGTCCTGTAGTGGACGTATTATGGGATGTTATGATGGTTTTGATGAAGTGCGTGTCGGCTCGAGCGAATTTAATGCACTTCTGCGTGACTAAGATGGTATGACTGCCCATAACTAGGACAGTATTTTTACCTTAGTGGTACGGAACCCTCGGTGGGAGTCCAACTTGCGCTTGGCTGGTTTCTTTAGTAACCCCCGATGCAACAAGAACCTATATCTACCCGTGCGAAGCCGGGGCGAACCGCTAGTCCAATATAAATTGGTATGCGCTTCATACATAAGTATGCGCTTATTTTGAATGCACATCATAAACACATTCGTTGCCAAAGAGACGCTGTCACTGGTTTTTTGCATCTTAATCTCTCGCAATAATGGTACTATGTTTATCGCACTCAAATGACGCTAGTAGTGTGGGTGCAGAAAGCGTGTTAGTTGTAGTAAATAGTGACACTGATTTGTATTGAATAAAATAAAGAATTCGTCTCTAGATGCATAGCAAGACGATGGCAAGACGCATGCGCTTCAGAGCTCTGTGACAAAATGTGCTACAAAAGTACTAAGAGTAAGACCTGAAAAATTACAATAACATTTCAGCAGAAAGTAAAGATATTATTAAAAATTTTTAACCGTGCAAATAAAAAGGCGTTAAACTCAGCATTTTGTTATAGTATGAAATAACAACACTGATTTTCTGTCAGCACCAGGAGTCAGGAGAAACATAATATTGGCTGGCGTTTCAGTCGATGGAAAAGTAGTGGCAAGCGCTGAAAGGCCAGTTTCTCCTGTCTTTACCAAGGTCCACTAATGGTGGCTCTATGAATAATGGTAGTGGGGCGTGTGGGGCTTACTCACTAGGGTGATTTTGTAGCTATCTAAAAGAGTCAAGCGATCTGTTGCCAGCTCTCCATCTATTTATTTTGATATATTCGTAAGTAGTCTAAAACATCAGATAAGTTTTTTTTAGCTGCCCCAATTCCACCAATTTGGAGAATGTGACCTCCAAAGTAGGTACCAATAAGTGACTAAACCTCTAATTTCTATGAAGAAATTTTTTTGTTTGACTGTACATGTACTACTCGTATGAGGAAATTATTTTGTTTGATTGTACCTCTGAGAACATGAAAAAATAATAAACACGTGTTTTTTGTAGTGGCTCTAACTCATTTACCTTAAAAAAAACCGGCCAAGTGCGAGTCGGACTCGCGCACTGAGGGTTCCGTACCACCACATAAACATAATTGTATTACTTAGTTGAAATTTCAGTAAGTTAATGTGCTAGATTTTTTGAGTCCGACACGCGCTTGACCAAATTTTATTATTTGTTATTATTTTATAGCTTATGCACTATAAACATACCAATTTTAAAGTTTGTAAACTAAAAACAAAAATCGCCTCAGCGACCATTCAACTTGACCCCTCTCTTATATGAATGTTCTTGAAACGGGAGCTCACCACAATTGGTTACTATTAGTTGTGAGAAAAGTTGTAATATTTAGTGATTTCAGACTTTTCCCATTATTTGTACTGTGAGACCTAGCTTCTTGCCAAATTTCATAATTTTAGGTCAACGGGAAGTACCCTGTAGGTTTTGCATTTTTGAATAAATGTATGGAGATGAGGACATAAAATGCCATATCTTTTGATTGCGTCGTTGTAAAAAATTGAAATTTTCAGATCTTGTGTGGTTTATGGATCCTAATATATGGTATTAATTTCAACCTGATCCCTTCACCCGTTCGTGAAATAAAGGGTCTTGACAGACAGACAGACAGACAGACAGACAGACAGACGGACAACAAAGTGATCCTATAAGGGTTCCGTTTTTTTCTTTTGAGGTACGGAACCCTAAAAACGGGCCAAGTGCGAGTCAGACTCGCGCACTGAGGGTTCCGTACAAACGTGTAAGTATAAGTATAAGTTATGGTATTTTTATTGCTAGAAAACTTTATAATGTGATGTAAGTAACAAAAAATTATGTTTGAGTTGATTGAATGAAAGGTTATTAAAAAACTACTTACTAGATCTCGTTCAAACTAATTTTCGGTGGAAGTTTGCATGGTAATGTACATCATATACTTTTTTTAGTTTATCATTCTCTTATTTAGAAGTTACAGGGGGGACACACATTTTACCACTTTGGAAGTGTCTCTCGCGCAAACTATTCAGTTTAGAAAAAAAATATATGAGAAACCTCAATATCATTTTTGAAGACCTATCCATCGATTCCCCACATATATGGGTTTGATGAAAAAAAAAATTTGAGTTTCAGTTCTAAGTATGTGGAACCCTAAAATTTATTGTTTTTTTTTTATTTTTGGGTAAAAATCTTAATGCGGTTCACAGAATACATCTACTTACCAAGTTTCAACAGTATCTCTTTTAGTTTCGGAAAAAAGTGGCTGTGACATACAGACGGACAGACAGACATGACGAATGCAGACATGATTTTTTGCCATTTAGCTACGGAACCATAAAAAACACCCTTCAAAATTTATTTTTCTCAATAGGGAGTTTTAAAAATAACAACTGCACGTCAGTGAAAACGTTTTTACCGTGCCAGAAACTTCAAAGTGTCTCTATCGACGTGCTCTTGGGTGTACTACTAGCAATAAAATTTAAACGCCTGCAGGAAATTTTGCAGCAGAAAATTTTCCTACCCCGTAAAATTTCGTCGACTTGTGTAAGGCGTTCTCTAAAATGTCTCTTGATTCTGCTAATAAAATTGAAAGTAAGTACGTCATTCAAACTCTGTCTCCCACAGTCTCCCACAAGTCAAATGATGTACTTTTATTACACTGAACTTCTCAAAATTAAGTAAGTATTTCCAGTGATACTATCGTCTGTGTCACAGTACAGCGGTGAGCAAAAATAAAAGGTTCATGCAATTTCTATCATTTTTGTTTTAAAAGTAAACTGGAAAGCTGAAAGCAAGAAGAATACAATTTTCCTAAAATGTTTCTAAAGAAATATTGTATGTTTTGCTATAGATACTCGTAATTATCACGGGCCTATACCAATAAAAAATATAGTGCTAACTTATTACCATGTTAGTGAAATGAGTTTGACCCAAGTTAGATCTGGGTTTTGTTGGCCCCGTGCTAGCGAAACCTACATACAACATAAAAAAAAAACCGGCCAAGTGCGAGTCGGACTCGCGCACTGAGGGTTCCGTACCACCACATAAACATAATTGTATTAGGTGAAATTTCAGTAAGTTAATGTGCTAGATTTTTTGAGTCCGACACGTGCTTGACCAAATTTTATTATTTGTTGTTATTTTATAGCCTATGCCCTATAAACATACCAATTTTCAAGTTTGTAAGTGTTCCCGTTTTTAAATAGAACTAAAACAAAAATCGCCTCAGCAACCATCCAACTTGACCCCTCTCTTATATGAATGTTCTTGAAACGGGAGCTCACCACAATTGGTTACCATTAGTTGTGAGAAAAGTTGTAATATTTAATGATTTCAGACTTTTCCCATTATTTGTACTGTGAGACCTAGCTTCTTGCCAAATTTCATAATTTTAGGTCAACGGGAAGTATCCTGTAGGTTTTTCATTTTTGAATAAATGTATGGAGATACATACATACATAACATCACGCCTCTTTCCTCTTTCTTTCTTTTGGAGATGAGGACATAAAATGCCATATCTTTTGATTGCGTCGTTGTAAAAAATTGAAATTTTCAGATCTTGCGTGGTTCATGGATCCTAATATAACGTATTAATTTCAACCTGATACCTTTACCCGTTCGTGAGATAAAGTGTCTTGACAGACAGACAGACAGACAGACGGACAACAAAGTGATCCTATAAGGGTTCCGTTTTTTTCTTTTGAGGTACGGAACCCTAAAAACAAGCTCTATCCTGACCTTATATTTTTGCTCGACACTGTACGTCACAGAGTAGACTCGTTATGAAAGTTAGTGGCAAAGATAACACAAAACTCCTTGTCTTGTTAGAAGTTGTCCAAGATCTTGTCGTGAAGCGATGTTTGTTATGACTTTGTTCTGTCATTCATTAAATTTTTAATGACTCAAATTCTGTTAGAGAAAGTTTTTTAGCCAGTTGCACACAGCGTCATTAAATTTAAAGTCGCTACAAGGTTATTTTTTGTACCTGACATCCATAAGCCCACCTATTAGAGAGTTCAAAAGAGTGGTTGGTTCTGACTTTGCTAACAATGCAAAAAAAAAACAACTTACCATACAAAGTAACGTATTTTGTATGGGAAGGTGAAATATTTTATGCGTTGTTAGCAAAGTCATCTTCTAACAAAAGTTGTTGCTTTTCACCTCACACCTCACTAATAAGTGGGCAAACTGATGTCAGGTACAAAAAAAATACCTTGAATAAACTACATAAGTATTATGTCTGACACTTTATCTATTAACAAATCAGGAAAAATCAGCGGTAGATTTAAAGGAGATTGAACCTTAAAAACTGACGGTTCGCTTAAGTATAAACTCTGCAAGAAACAAGCTGTACCTAACGTACAGTCAAGAGCGGATCAGTGCAACTAAATCCTATGGCTATGGAAACTGTAAAAATTTCAATACTTGATGTTCTCTGTTTTGCTAACGACGTAAAACTCGTACTGCAAGCTTTTGTTATTTGTACATTACGTTGAAACAAAAATGGCACCAAGAGTTGTCATGGCGTGTTCAAGTGTCATTTCCACATTTTTTTCATTGTGACTGGGTCTCAGGAACATTCACAAAATGATATTTAGGTATAAGGTATACTCCTAGTATTATTATTAGGTAGATATATTATTGGGTAGATATACTCGTAAATCGTTCCAACTTCCAAACACAAAGAAAAGTTGACCTTTCATACAAAGAGTGCTTTCAGCAGGAGGTTCTGGGTTCGATTCCCGGTGGGGACACTGTCAAACAAAATTCACTTTGATTTCCCCAGTTTAGCATTGGAGGATAAAAATCACTTTAACTTTGGTTGGTCGACAAAACAAATCAACCAATCTTAATATTTTATTTTATTTATTTAAATTCCCATATTCATAGGGCTTAAAATAAAGGGATTCATACTATTATTTAGACCAATATTTTTGCATTCTTTGCGTTCTCCTTCGTCGCTGCGCTTCGCCATTAATTTGAATGAAATTATGCTGTTAAATTGTACGCAATATGTACGTTAAGAATTGTTATTACGTTACGTAGGCACGCTAAGAATAGTTATTTGTTATGCAAGGCGGCAAAATTATTGTTTTGGTTTGAGTGCCTTGCGTTAAAACTCGAGCAAACGAAGGATTCTAGTTTCAAGAACGAAGAATCCTTAGCGTAGCGAGGGTTTTAAAGCACGTGAAGGGAAATAACTTTGCTGCCGAGCGAAACACAATTTTCACCTTACTACAGCGAGGAATATGGTAACGAATAACGCCAATAGTTCATCATCACGTTCTATTTCAAAAACCTTTTCCATGCTAGCGGCCAAAAATGTCTTTTGTGCGCAGAAAGCAAAATTTTCCGAGGTAGTGAGGTGAAAAAAATAGAAAGTATGTAGGAGTAGGTATCTATTATGTTTCATGATAATATCAGCTTTATTAAGAAAGGATAATGAAACGTCTTACCTTATAGGTAGGAATTTTCCTATGAAATAAAGGAGGCTATTTGAAAAGGTGAGCTAATAGGCTAATAATGATATCCTTGTCTTTTACATTCTTATAAGTAATCAATAATTTGTACTTTAATTTTATACCTACTTCTACGGAAAATAGGTGTTATGTTAAATATGTACGACGTACGTACTTCTATATTTTTAGAATATGTCATACTACATACATACATAAACAAAACTGGGTGCGCATCACTTCGTATAAATATTTTTCGTATATCAACTGTCGACGACGGAGGTTGCCTGCTAGCCTGATGCTGGCAGGCTTCTGTAAATATGTATATTTAAACTTAGACGTAAGCAAATTCCAAATTACGACATTGATTAGTTTTGGCAGACTCTCAGTCTCTACTTGGTTTGCTTGTAAATACTGTGTTTTTACTGTTTTTAATTATATTTTATTAACCTGAGGAGCTGTCTTCTCATTTCGCAGACAACCAGCGCATAAATCGGTAATATCAACGTTTCAATAACATTCAATTGGTATAATAAACGTTTCATATAACAACTATTAGCATAATTTTGTTTGACATAACGTACCTTTACTATAATGAACGTTTTCTATACTGACATTTGGCATAACTATAATTTTACCTAAATATCTTTCATATATAATTTAATTCATATTAAATTCATTTGATACATTATTTTTTTATTAATTTACTTATTATTTATTTAATTTATAATAATAAAACAAAAAAAATATAATAATCAATTAGTTTATAATAATTTATTTTTATTTTATTTTATTTATTGGGAATAGTTAACAATTGTGTACATAGCTTAAAATTTACAGTTCATACTTGAAAACGGATTAAAATTTATACACAATCCACAGCACTATTCACAGATTATTTTTCATAATGTTGGTAGTAGCGATACATATGAACTAATAGAAAAATCTTACGTTTTGTGCATGTGACTTCGTTTAAATTAAATTATAAGTTAGGTGGCGCAAACTATCCTTAATTTACATAGAGAAGCCTTAGTTCTAAAAAAGAAAAAATATATAACATCTATTGTTGTTTTAGTTCTTTTATAAGCAAACTCCTAAATCGGTGATAAGAATGCGCATAAATGTCCAAATGAGCGAAGTTATCATTTTAAGTTGCAATTAAGCGCCTCAAAGGAGAGCGTACTCCAGCATTAGTATTGCAAAAAATTGTGCTAAACAGCTTGTGCGGGTGTGTTTTACGTTGTGGTCGAAAGGGGACACGATAAGCTAGTTGTGCAGCAAGATTAGGACAGTCTACCATATTATTGCAAATTTTATAGATAAACATAGTATCTAACTGGGTTCGTCTTGATTGAAGTGAAGTAATAGAATATTTAGTTTTCAGACAATTATATGACAGCTTTTTACGGTAACATCTATAATACGTGGAGCGAAAGAACTTTCTTTGAACGAGATCGATTTTGTCAACATATTTATTATACAAAGGATTCCAAATCTGACATGCATGTTCAAGATGAGGACGGATTAGAGAATTATAAAGATGTATATAAGTTGTAGGACGTTTAAAATCACGGCATATCCTCATAACGAAGCCGAACATTCTGTAGGCTTTATTTACAATCATATCGATATGGGTATCAAGATGGAGCTGACTATCTAAAAGTACACCCAGGTCTCGTATAACCGGTACAGTGGACAGAACTGTGTTGGAGAGTTTGTATGGAAAGCTAATAACATTGTTTTTTTTGTAAAGGTTATTTTGTTACATTTAGGGAGACTTTAACTTAGTTTATTTAGATCGCAGTAGTCAGATAACCTATTTAGATCAGTCTGGAAGTTAAGACAGTCGGTAACAGATCGAATACCTAGGTATACTTTTAGATCATCAGCGTAAAGAAGAAAGTTACAGTGTTGGAAGCATTTACCTATATCGTTAATGAATAAGACAAATAGTAAAGGCCCAAGAATAGAGCCTTGAGGGACGCCAGAAGAGACATTGACAGTATCAGAATGGAATCCGTTAATCACGACTTTTTGAGTCCTACAAGTAATATATGAAGTAAACCAGCGCAGTTAATTGCCTTTAATCCCATTATAGGCGATTTTATTCAAAAGTAACTCGTGATCCACCTTGTCGAAGGCTTTTTTGAAATCTGTATAAACAGCGTCTACTTGCACACAAGCATCCATGTTTTCGAAAAGGTAAGTTGAAAAAAGCATTAAATTGGTAACCGTAGAACGAGATTTTACGAACCCATGTTGTTCAGGCAGGATGATATTGTGTAACAGGGGATATATCGCGTTATGAACTAGCCTTTCAAAAAGTTTTGACAAGGTGGATAGTATAGAGATGGGGCGGTAGTTTTCTACACAATTCTTTGGTCCACTCTTGTAGACTGGTGTAATGTTCGCTAACTTCCATACTTGAGGGAATTTTGTATAGTTATATGCTTATTTAATTAAAAGTGTTGTAAAAACGAAACGATAAGGCTCAATTAAATTGATCATAGGAGAGCGAAGCGAGCAAAAGAGTTCGGGGCACCCCGACACAGTTGGTTAGGTTCGAAGAGTATGGCGGAATTGAGCGGAGGCGAGCGGAGCGAGCTCCGCTCCATTCCGCCATACCCTTCAGGTTAGGTTGACATGAATGCATGCGTATGCCTGCTTGCCTGCATGCTTGCTTGTATGCATGCTTGCTGTATGTATGCTTGAATGCTTGCTTACTTGTCTGTTAATGGCAAGGGCTTATTAGAATGGATAATAGGCGAGCGAAGCGAGCAAAAGAGTTCGGGGCACCCCTACATAGTTGGTTAGGTTCGAAGGGTATGGCGGAATTAAGCGGAGGCGAGCGGAGCGAGTTCCGCTTCATTCCGCCATACCCTTCATGTTAGGTTGACATGAATGTATGCGCATGTCTGCTTGCCTGCATGCATGCATGCTTGCTTGTTTCTTGCTTGCTTCCATGCATGCCTGCTTGCCTTTGCTTGCTTTTTTTTGCATAATGCATGCTTGCTTGTTCATTTACTTAATAATTAATGTGGATATTATAACTAACCAATGAAAATAACGAACTGATATTATATGAAATGGGTATTATACAAAATGATTAAACGTGAAATGTCGATTATACGAAATAATTATTATATGAAACAAAATTATATGAAACTTTGTTATATCAATTAAATGTTATATTAAAAGTTGTTAAGTCATCTATTACACACCCAACAAAACCCTGTTAATAACTAAGATTATTAAACAAATAAATAAATTAAAATTAATAATATGAATTTTGTTGCCTGAAATGGAAACTTCATTCTAAAAATAAATAATTAACTCAAAATATTATGTAATAAGCATGGTCTCTAGTTCCGAAGCCGAAGTGGAAAATAGGATGATGTCGTCTGCAAAGCGAAGGTTAGTCAAACGTTTGTTGCCAATGATAATGCCTTTGGATGACCAGATTGGTGTTAGTCTCTTGAATATTTCTTCAAGGCCAGCCGAAAAAAGCTTAGGAGATAACGGAGTGTCCTACACTTTGATATCCGCCACTAAACGTTTTTAGGGTTCCGATACCAATATGGTAAAAACAGGAACCCTTAGGGTGCGACTTTGT
The DNA here is from genome assembly GCA_947532105.1 of Athrips mouffetella. Lineage (NCBI taxonomy): Eukaryota > Metazoa > Arthropoda > Insecta > Lepidoptera > Gelechiidae > Athrips > Athrips mouffetella. Next base: position 16,588,776 of record OX383977.1, read on the forward strand.
CTGTCTGTCTGTCTGTCACACCTGTATATCTCAGCAACCACTCATACTATCGACTTGAAATTTGGAATAGTTTTAGAATATGGTTGCCCAACTTAATTGCATATGAGAGAGTAAAAAAAAAGTTATTAATAATAGGTACCTAATAATAATACCTATGAAATTGCCGAAATTTTCTTACAGATTAATGAGATCATAATTCCTATAATTCTAATGCTATTTTTTTCATTTGTCTTATATTTGAAAGATGATTTCAAGGTTATCAATTTCCGCATAAAATAAAGTTTTTAGTTTTAGTTTGATATTTAAAATTAAAGGTTCGAAAATTGTTCGCCTAAAATGTCGTCCGATTTCATCATTAGATTTGTTATATTTTTTTACAGATAATATTTTTTAAAATTAAATTTTAGGTTCTGTTAGCTTAATGTCATCCCAATAACGCTTATAAAAATAAAAGAAATTGGATCTATAATTCCTAAGAAAAATGCAAAAATGTTAGTACTGAAAATTTAGTTTCCCTAAAATTCGCCATACAAAACGGCAATTTCATAGGTAAAGACCTAATATTAATGTATAAGGTGCCCGAATAGGGAGTCCAAAGTTTTAAATTGTTGTTCCTAAGTCAAGTGGGGTATCATATGAAAGGGCTTTACTTGTACATTCTAAAATATATTTTTTTATTTCTTTACAACTCTTAGTTCTCTATCTCCGAAGTTTGTGGAAGGAAAAATCTGAATTAATTACAGTCGATAGAAGTTCATGTAAGTATTACTACCACTAAATAGCACAGTTTTGTAGAAATCTGCAAAAAACCTTTACAAAGAAACTTAGTTTTGCGGTCCTAAAAATTATATTTATTGCTTCTAAAAATACTATAGGTATATCGGAACCCTCGGCGCGCTAGTCTGACTCGCACTTGACCGGTTCTTTTTTAAGCCTATATGTCGATCTTACCTGGAGGTAAGCGACGATGGGGTCGAAGATGTACAGTCAACGACAGGTCAAGCTTGACACTCGCAGTGCGACTCTAGCCCATACGTCTATTGAAATAAGAACGGTACGAAGTTCTCTGTGTCAAGCTTGATGTGCTCTTGACTGTACCTAGATAATTTCTGTTTACACCGGAATTAAAAAGATCCAGATTATATTGTTCAGGGGAAAAATCGCCAAGAATTCGCCAGGAAGCTTGGCGGTTTCTCGAAAACGGCTCTAACGATTTCGGTGAAATTTACTATACGGGGATTTTCGGGGGCAAATAATCGATCTAGCTTGGTCTCATATCTGGTAAAATTCGTTTTTCCCGTGTTTTTAAGCATTTTAAAAAATTACCGCGTTTTAGAAACCTACAGCGCCATCTCTTGTCGAGTAGCATAGCTTGCTCACCCGATGATATTTTAATTTCGAGGTAGCTAATATAGAGCGAAGCTCGGTCGACCAGGTACTGTAGAATGAAAGGCCTTTAATCTGTTTCAAAACAATCTTATTATCTCATTTGAGATCCTTGTTGTCTTCAAATCTAAGCAAGTTTCGGCTCGGAATAACACAGGTTTAGAAAAATAATGACGTCATAGCTAGCCAAAAAATTTCCGAAAAAAAACGGTACGTACGCCAATTTCCCTACAAAAGTATACAAACTTACTAAGAAATATCTTGTTACCATACAAATAGCAAAATGGGCCGATCATTTTTTTTTTTAAATTAATTTTGACCCATTAGGTGCCATTAGTTTTGTTTTACAATACGAAGTTTAAAATCTCAAATTCATGAAACTTTTTTTAAAGTTTCTCTAGGTAAAGATGTGTTTTGGCCAAGATGAGACGGAAAAGCAGATGCGAAGGTATCGACAATCAATACATCCAAATCAAAAATAACTAAGTAATAGTTCACTCACCTTTCACCTTATAGGTTATTTCTTCAATTTTATATTATAACACACAACCTTGACACAACTTTATTTAAACAACAAGATATGTCCAACTAACAACAACTACCAACAACAATTATTGCTATAACAACAACAATTCTATACTAAATACAACAATTTTCATTTAACACTTCGATTACATGAGGAAAAAAATTAAATCTTCACTTAAACTATGAAACAGCTCGCGATTAATAAATATTTATAGCTTCTAAATGCACAACACAGTGTTTCAAAACAGTTTTTAGTAAAAAATCTAACATTTTCATTCATGAATTTGTGCAGAAAATCAAAATTATTTTAGCGGAAAATTTGTTGTCCATTTATTTTGACGCTCGGCTTAGTGTTGCTGTATTCAAAGGTATGACTTTCCCGAATTTAAGTGGAAATGGGAAAACAACAGGTGCCCTTGACACTGATCAATTAAAAATCCAGTGGAAAAGGAGCTGATGAAGACCAAAATTTTAAAATAATTCTCCTTTAAGAATAAATTTTTAGTAAAATCACACAGGAATAAATAGAAGATGGAATTAGTATTTTAATTTGAATTAGGTAATGTCTGACTATTTTTGATCATGGCTTAATATTTTTGACCATGGCTCTTAAGTTAATGAAAGATTATTGATTTTCAAATTTAAAGAAACCAAAGTTTAAGTCGAGAATAAATTAGAACATGAATCGACGAAACCAATTTTCACTTTTCAAAACGAAAAACTAAAATTTTAACTCTACTCTGTAGCGTTGGATATCATCTGTTTCACTCACACTAAAAACAGAGAAAAATAGCATTCTGCGTTCTGCTTTTTTTTCGCACACCGTATTATACGTAACTCAAGGTAAAAAAAAATTCTCTCCGTTCTACTTTTGGTGACACGTTTTAGCAAAGTGTGTAGCTTTGGTATAACATAGTGTATTCTTTTGTCTGACACTTTTCCATACTTTCAGGTATTGCATACTCTTAACTCTGGCAACACAAAGACAGCGCATGCGTTGGGCAGTCGGGCGGGCGGGCTCCAGATGTTTGGAGTTTTGGCGCTTTTATTGATCTGCGTATGGGGGTAATTTGAAATAAAACCTTTAGGCCACTGAGAACATTTACTTTTTAAATGTTTGTGCTATTTATAAAGATTTATCGTTTCGTACAAAACATTATAATTATCCTATAATTGTTTTTACCAACCTGGGTGTCAGAGTTTTCATGGCCTCTGACTTGGCTAAACGACTACCTGTCATTGATAATAGCCGGGACAAACAACTTAACGTGCCTTCCGAAGCATGGAAACACTCTAGCTGTCACCCATCCGGGTTCTGACCACGGCCAACGAAAGAGTAACTGCCAGTCGGCCATGAGCGTTTCTAACATAATAACGTTAAAAGTCGGCTTGAAATTATGTTTCAAGATTTATGTTATCTTTTTAAATTAAAACAAAAAGAACCACCTATAACACCAACATGTTCCTAACATTATGCTTTAACTTTAAGAACACCAGTTTACAAAACAAAAAAAAACGTCCCTAGAAAATCGCATTAACTGATAGAGCATTTTGTATGGGTGGATTGGGAAGTCAAAATTAATTTTTCGTATTCCGACGTTGCGCGTGTGGTGCCGGCAAAGAATCGTATCAACCCATCTCTACCCGTGGGTGTCGTAAGAGGCGACTACGGGCTAATGAACCGGTGGATAAGCAGCAGCTTCATTCTGTATATCGTACCATCTTACATACTGCGGTCACAAGCAACAGCGGTCGCCAGCCGCTACGTTTACAAGCGTGGTGACTATGGTAAATCCCCTCCTAAGTACCACGCTTTTTTGCTGGAATTCTGGAGGGAGCTCCCTGTCCCGTAGTGGACGTTTCATGGGATGTTATGATGACGCTCCCTTATTTGCTTTGCTTAGAGTTTGAATTAGTGTAGATGCTCTCATTTCATCGTTTTATCTACGACTCATAGTCATCTTCGTAATATGTTGTTAGCACTTTGCCTGTTTGTGATGTAATTTTGATCATTCTTTTTCCTTTCCATCGTAAGTTTGTAGATTTCTGGCTAATTAGGTATAATTGAATTTTTCCTACTTTTCCGCTGTAGTATTATGTTTCGAATGATCGTAGAGCAAAAAGTGAGAGAATTATGGTATTGCAAAGGTTGGCCTGTTCTGTTTCGCTTTGGAATAATGTACAGCGTGTTTCAAAACAACCTGTAGCGCCATCTGTTGGTAAGCGAATGTTTATTTCGAAAAAATATGTGTTCATTCGGTGCGCCACTATCCTAATACGCTTTGAATTATCTATTAGTTTGATTGATTGCCTATCTATCGCAGGCCAAAGTTTGTTGATGGAAATACAATACCGTCCCGCCCTAAACAGACAGAGTTATGTAATACTTATAGGGTGTAGTTTAAGAGGGAATACATGCGTCAATTTGTTAAGGGATCATTCTATTATTGACTAGCTGGTGCCCACGACTTCGTTCGTCCGTGGAATTTGGTTTCATAACAAAAACGATTTCTCCATAAAGGTTGTGAACCTTAGTTTTAACCCTTGAGGGATTTAATTTTTTTAAATCAGTTCTTAGCGGATCCCTTTGTTATTATAAATTATAGGGTGACTTTTAATTAGTTCTTGATAGCAAAAGATATGCATGTACTCATGATACTGAACAACTTTTCCCAAGGAACATAGGTCGAAATACGAAAAACCAAATTTGACCTCCCATACAAAATGCGCTATCAGCTGATGCAGTTTCTATAGGAGGTCAAAACTTAATTTTCGTATTTCGACCTATGTTCCTTGGGGAAAGTTGTTCAGTTTCATGGTCTGAGTAACATTCTAAGATTATGTTCACTATTTCATTAGGACCTTATATTACCATTAACAATCGTTTGCATTTATTATCAAGTCATAAGTATGTGAATTAACTGCACAATCGAATTTCCTAAAGCCACACTTTGCATGTAGTATTGCGTAATTGTAGTTAGTAAGTCATATTCAAGTGTACTAAAAACACGCGAGACTGACACGCACTTTACCAGTTTTTATTGTTTGTTGTTGTTAAGCTTATGCACTATTTAACATTACGATAGAGCTAAAACAAAAATCGAGCAAAATCGCTTAAAAACATGTTTTTAGTAGAGGAGCCTCCCGTATTTTTTTTTTTATTAGGGTTCCGTACCTCAAAAGAAAAAAACGGAACCCTTATAGGATCACTTTGTTGTCCGTCTGTCTGTCTGTCTGTCTGTCTGTCTGTCTGTCTGTCTGTCTGTCTGTCTGTCTGTCTGTCTGTCTGTCTGTCTGTCTGTCTGTCTGTCTGTCTGTCAAGACCCTTTATCTCACGAACGGGTAAAGGTATCAGGTTGAAATTGATAATGAATGTTAAGGTCCGTGGACTACACAAGATCTGAAAATTTCAATTTTTTACAACGACGCAATCAAAAGATATGGCTTTTTATGTGCTCATCTCCATACATTTATGCAAAAACGCAAAACCTACAGGTTACTTCCCGTTGACCTAAAATTATGAAATTTGGCAAGAAGCTAGGTCTCACAGTACAATTAAAGGGAAAAGTCTGAAATCATAAAATATTACAACTTTACTCACAACTAAGAGTAACCAATTGTGGTGAGCTCCCGTTTCAAGAACATTCATATGAGAGAGGGGTCAAGTTGGATGGTCGCGGAGGCGATTTTTGTTTTAGTTCTATTTTACAAACGAGAACACTTACAAACATGAAAATTGGTATGTTTATAGTTCATAAGCTATAAAATAACAACAATAATAAAATTTGGTCAAGCGCGTGTCAGACTCAAAAAATCTAGCACATTAACTTACTGAAATTTCGACTAATACAATTATGATTATGTGGTGGTACGGAACCCTCAGTGCGCGAGTCCGACTCGCACTTGGCCGGTTTTTTAGTATTTGTTGTTATAGCGGCAACAGAAATACATACCTAATCTGTAAAAGTTTTGAAACGTCTTCCTATTACGGTTCATGAGACACAGCCCGCTGACAGACAGACAGACATCAGAGGCATATTAATAAAGCCATTTTGGGTACGGAAGCCTAAAAATTGTATAATATTAAGAAAATTTAGATATAATTTTTAATTAAATGTATATGTACCTAAGACATGTTGAAGATAAAACCAATAGAATCAGTTAGAGCTCTGTTTACTATCATATTCTGTGGCTCTGTTTCTTTCTAGAGGTTAACAAATGATGAACCGTTGGTAGCCACACCACGACACCGACACTGAAGATCTGACACCGCTAACAGATAATCTAACAGACAAATAATCATAAATAAAAATAATAAAAAAAAACCAGCCAAGTGCGAGTCGGACTCACGCACTGAGGGTTTCGTACCACCACATAATCATAATTGTATTAGTTGAAATTTCAGTAAGTTAATGTGCTACATTTTTTGAGTCCGACACGCGCTTGACCAAATTTTATTATTTGTTGTTATTTTATAGCTTATGCACTATAAATATACTAATTTTCAAGTTTGTAAGTGTTCCCGTTTTTAAATAGAACTTAAACAAAAATCGCCTCAAGGACCATCCAACTTGACCCCTCTCTTATATGATAGTTCTTGAAAAGGGAGCTCACCACAATTGGTTACCATTAGTTGTGAGAAAATTTGTAATATTTAATGATTTCAGACTTTTCCCATTATTTGTACTGTGAGACCTAGCCTCTTGCCAAATTTCATAATTTTAGGTCAACGGGAAGTACCCTGTAGGTTTTGCATTTTTGAATAAATGTATGGAGATGAGGACATAAAATGCCATATCTTTTGATTGCGCCGTTGTAAAAATTTAAAATTTTCAGATCTTGTGTGGTTCATAGATCCTAATATATGGTATTAATTTCAATCTGATACCTTTACCCGTTCGTGAGATAAAGGGTCTTGACAGACAGACAGACAGACAGACGGACAACAAAGTGATCTTATAAGGGTTCCGTTTTTTTCTTTTGAGGTACGGAACTCTAAAAAGAAAAAAAAAAGAAATAAAAAAGAAAAGGTTAATGTCGTGTCGTTTCCAGGGGTAAAGCAGATTGCGATGAAACGTGAGGACTGGAAGTTACTCCATCGACAAGAGCCAAACTCTTAAATTGAAGCAGAAGATTTAGTATTCGAATGTTCCCTAGATATCAATACAATACAATACAAATATACTTTATTGCACACCAAGACACACAAGTAATAGTTACTGAAACACACAGAAAAAGAACAGAGTAGTACAAAAGGCGGCCTTATTGCTGAAGTAGCAATCTCTTCCAGGCAACCTTTAGGTGTTGAAATGGGCGTAGGGTGGATAATGCGACGCGGATTGGTGGCTACTTATAATAATCTTACATAAAAATACACTATGTACATAAAATACTTAAATAAATCACATCATAATACACAGATAGGTACTAAGGTAGGTCTGTCGAAATACGCCTAGACGCTAATTACGCCTATGCTCCAAAAATCCTATTTACAGTATCGATAAAATCAAACTCAATATCTACGCACTACGGTTAATGTGCCCCGCATCGCTAACCATGCGCGTGGTGCTCCTTTCCCGCGTCGCAAGCTAGTAGTCGACCGATATGCCCGAAAGCACACGCTGCGAAGATTTTTAATAACACAAATTAGGAAGTTTGCGATAAGTTTACATACTTTTTAAGAGTTTTGTACAAACATCTGAGCCTAGTTCGCTAAAGCAACTATTATTCTCCCTACCCGTAGTTTTTCTTAAGCGTAAGGCGATCGGTGTTAATTTTATAAAACAATTGCTAGGATTGTTCTGGACGGGTAATTACGCCCAGGCGATACCACACGTACGAAATGGTATCTTAGGCGCTATTAACTATACGTAGGCTTAATTATGCCTATAAACGAACCTCATATTTTAGGTGTCCTTATATCAATAATGGTAATAATTACTCTTTATTGATTGTTTGTATTTATTTTAGCTTTAATAAAAAAAAATTGTTATTTTTAAAATTGAGTATGGGCCGCAAAGTGTAAAACTTTGTTTTAGCAGGCGTCATTACCTGAACCTAAGTATTATAACGCCTAGTGGAAAATTTGTTTAAAAATTTTTTTTCTGTTAAAAAATCTGTCTTATGATGGCTTGCTTGAGTTTATATTATGTGCCATTGAAATTTTTCAAATAATTGTTGTTGTTACTTAGCAATTTAACATTACTGTTACCTGATTCTGTAACTGTGAAAATACGGTACAAAAATATTAATTCTGTTGATTAAGATAGTGCTGCAAGGACTGATAATGTTTCTAAATGAAGAAAATTATAATAACTTCCGAGTAGAAAGTTATTGTAAGAAAACTAAAGTAGGCGAAATTAAACCTTAGTAGTTTAATTCCGCCAAAACCACTCCGTTTGAAATTTGAATTCTTTTTCTTTGGTTTTTGATATTATTATTATTGTTTTGGATTAATCAAATTAATTAATAAACGACCCTTTGGTACAGATACCTTTTTATATTTCCGCATTTAAAATACCAGAGATATTTGACTCTCACCTTAAGTAGGCGTAATTCGACAGACCTACCTTATAAGATATCCTTCATGAATGTAAATTGATTCTCTATAATTTATTTCTATTTGTTAGTAAAAGCATTAAATAAGATTAATGAAACAATTACCGTCAGGTTTAAGCGTAGTTTTAATGATTATATTGCAAAACAATAAAAATTTGAATTTATCACCACTTTGATCACTGTTTTGCTTTGAGTAAACTATCTGTAAAAGAGACGAGCTGCAACTTCTTCATGAATTTATAATCAAATAAAAAAAAATAATAATTAAAAAAATTAATAATAATTAAAATTAATAAAAAAAAAACACGATTTTCGCGCGCAAAGCGGTTTGACGCGTTGCTCTAAGTTAGTACATCATTATATCCACCGTATGTGTGTCGAGAGGGCGAGTGCGTGCGGGGGTGCGGGGTGGATTGCAAGGGGGCAGAGTGTGTCCGTTCTGTATGAACTTTATTCTGTGCCAATATTTTGGTTGAATGATCAGTTTTCATGAACACTGTGGATATTACAAAGTTTTCTATTCATACCACATTATAAATAAGCTCTATACGCCGTATCTATGTCAAAGAACTAATAAAATAAAAATATAGAAAGTACGTTATAAGAAGCAAGAAATCCTTTGGCGTACATTTCATCGGGGATTAACCTTCTCCAAAAAGCAATTTCTTTACGTTCACGTACCGAAAATCTTCCCTTGACCTCTGAGTCGGAGCGATGACCCAAGTCCTAGGCATCGGCGAGGTTGAAAAGGCGGGGCGAATTACGAGTTTAACCCTATATTTTACTTTTGCATTGAAGAATGGCTTGTAATTGCTACTTTAAGAATTTAGCTATCTTCTTTGCCTAAAGATTAAATGAAATAATAAAAAAGACAATAAAAATAGGTATTTATTGTCTTGGTACCTATTTGGGTACCCCTAGATACCTCTTTAAAAACCTGCCAAGTGCGAGTCGGACACCGAGAGTTCCGTGCCACCACATAATATTAATTGTATTAGTTGAAAATTAAAGTAACTTACTATGCTAGATTTTTTAAATCCGACTCGCACTTGATCAGTTTTTATAATTTTTTGTTATTTAGTAGCTTATACACCATAAATATACAAATTTTCACGCTTGTTAATGTACCCGTTTTTACGATAGAGCTAAAACAACAAATCGCGCAAAAATCGCCTAAAAAACACGTTTGTAGTATGGGAAACCTCCCTTAATTTTTTTTTTTGTTTTTGTTGTTATAACAGCAACAGAAATACATAATCTGTAAAAATTTCAACTATCTACCTAATACTGTTCATGAGATAATAGCCCAAACAACATTTTGTACATAAAGCTGTCTTTGGTGGCATCTTATTCCTTGTTTTAAAATATTTTTTTAACACAAAAAATACATTGGGTACTTATCAACTCAACGAGCTCTAAACAACAATACCCCACTCGATGGGGTTGTTAAAAAAAATTACTGATTGGGAGCCCCCCTTCATATCACTTTTATATTTTTTTATTTTTATTATTTGCTGTTGAAGCGGCAACAGATATTCACTATTTGTGATGATTTCAAATTTCTACCTATTACGGTTCATGCGATACAGCCTGCTGACAGACAGACAGACATCGGAGGCAAAGGATGAAAAACGGGACCCTAAAAAACTGATATGTAAAATAAATTTGCGACAGAAGTTGTTGCATTCACTTAGCTTCTAAATAAAGCTATTTTACACGAAATTCCTACGACCATAGTTATTTATAGTGATTATCAACATAGGGGTGCGTGTGGATCAGCCTTCAAATTCCACCATCAAAACACCATCTCACCAGGTGTAAATGCACCAGATTATCAGCTCGGGTCAAGGCTGGTACCAGCCAGACAGTTCAAAAGGTACTTCAGATCATTTAGTCGAGAAGCGCGCGCGCAACAAATACAACGTGCGGTATGTTCCTTTTTCAAATAATTTTTAATTTTATCGTGTCGTGTGGTGAATGAAAAGTTAGATGATTTGTTTCTTTTTGCATTTGTTTATATTTTTGGTGTCATAATTATAAAGTTCGTAGAGTCGTTCCTTAGAAACTTTTTAAAATGTTTTTTAATTGAGTTTTTTGGTGAATTGTTACTTGGTTTGTTTTTATGATGTTTATTTACTTTGTGTTTTGATTGGGAATTTAGTTGATACCTGCAGGAGAGTGTGAAAGTTCAGATTTGTGTTTTTCTAAAGCCGCGATTACACCTGCTTGAATTTGACGACTGAATAAGAAATCTACCTAGGAGGCTACGTTGAAAAAGACGTTTGTGAATTCAGAGTTCTAGCTAGGAAGCTAAGTAGAAAAAGTGCCTACTAAAGGGCCGATCACACCTGACTGAATTCACACACTAAGTCAGTTAGTCTCCTACGTAGGAAAGGAAGGTAGAAAGATGGAACTTAGTAAGTCACTAACTGAGTAAGCCGCATAGTAAGCAACGCAGAAAGGAACTTTAGTGAAGGGCCAATACGAATAGAACACCTCATCGTACGGAAAATATTAATAAGGGCTAATTTATGTTGTATAGAAAAACACTAGAATAACTACAAAAAAAACCACAGAATTACCGGTATACTAAAAAACAAACAAGGAATTAAAATTAGGTTGCACCAGTCAAGTAAACACAAAGAATTTGAGTGCTTTATTCATTCTTTTAGTTAGAATAAATTTTTCATTCAAAATCGTACGAAAAGCGAATAATGATTCCAATGAAAAATAACAATTGAATGATAAAAGATTATTTGGATAGTACTAAGTAGTACATTCGAATATTTCGATTGTTGCTTCTTGAAATAATTGTACATCACTATTAAGGAACATCAACATAGTAGGGATCATAGTCAGTTCACTAGTTGTGCTATACGTTAGTATACCTCTATATTTTCTGTGCTGGTACATTTTATAGCGCGACTGATATGTTCAGATACTTTGTGTAAAGGCTTCTATGAGTATTTTTAATGACCTTAAAATAAATTGAAAAGCAAGCTAAAAACTCGTTTATACTTTTATATTTAGTAGTAGAAGTAGTTTTAGAATACGATTGTCTTACTTTATTGCAATTGAAATAATTATAATATTATTATTATTGTAAAGGGGGCCCAAATGGGTAGGTCAAAGTTTTTAATTGTCAGTACTAAGTCAAGTTAGGTACCATATGAAAGTGCTTCACTTGTACATTCCAAAATAGTTCTTTATATTTTTAACGACTCTTAGTTTTCAAGTTATGATGAAAAAAGTTTTAAAAAATTACCCCTTCCTTATCCCCGAAGTTTTCCGAAGAAAAAATCTGAATTAATTAAAGTCCATAGAGGTTTATGTGAATAATTCAGAAAAAAAACAATCTCTCTAAGTAGCACAGTTTTTTGGAAATTTGCAACAAATCTTTACAAACAAATTTAGTTTTGCAGTCCTTACAATGGACCTTATTGCTTCTAAAAATACTATAGGTAGGTATATCGGAACCCTCGATGCGCGAGTCCGACTCGCACTTTAACATTTTTTTTTGTTGTGTATAGATGTATGTATGGTGAAAATAGTTAATTTTTCATGGTCAGAGTCCATTGATGAAGTTTTCAGGAGATTGTTTGACACCTTGTACTTGTCCGTAATTTTGTTAGACTTCCTTAAAAGAGATACTTTGTAATCCTGACAAAATTTTCAATTCATGTCTAAATCAGTTGTCCCTTTCATAAAAAAATGTATAGGATCAAAACTGTTTAGTTTTCGCGTCGAGTCGGAAGCAACAGTAGTGTGCGTATGATCGAACACACACATGCGCGCAGTCCACGCGGAGTCGTAGCGCGTCATTTCACCCGAGACGCGTTCTCGCCCGCTCGGAGGAAACGACACCTTTTAAAAAACTGTGTTTTGAATGGAACTTTTTTCTCTCAAGGTATTTTTAATGAACTCTACTAATATAGCTCAGCGCAACGATTGTATAACGGAGGGTTACTCGAGGGGAAGCGAGGGGCAACAGGGAACAGCTCTTCAAGTTTGTATATTCAACAGCACGTCAGTAGAAACACTTTAGACTTACTCGTAATGACATGGTGGTAGAAACTATCATCCGCACATCACTTATTATCCGAAAATCACTCATCATCCGCTCATCATCATTCATCCACTCATCCACGCATCACTCATCATCCACTTATCATCATTCATTCACTGATCAACTATCATCCGCGCATCACTCATTATCATTGATCCACTCATCAACTATCATCCGCGCATCACTTATCATCCGCTCATCATCACTCATCCACTGATCAACTATCATCCGCGCATCACTTATCATCCGAAAAACACTCATCATCCGCTCATCATCATCAGTCATCCACTCATCCACGCATCACTCATCATCCGCTCATCATCGTTCATCCACTCATTAACTATCATCCGCGCATCACTCATCATCCACTTATCATCATTCATCCACTGATCAACTATCATCCGCGCATCACTCATCATCATTGATCCACTCATCAACTATAATCCGCGTATCACTCATCATCCTTTCATCATCATCATTCATCCAGTCATCAACTATCATCCTGCCTAAGTTTGGCGCCGTTTGCTTTAAAAAAAAATAATCCATTTAAATCCGTGCCATCGCTGTACATTTCGTTGATTTTGTGATCGAAAGATCGAAGGACACATACTAACGACCAAAAGGCAGTCTTATTTCGGAAAGCCATGCCATGGAAATCCGTCTAAAGAGGAAAATCTAACAGACCTGACGAAATAATGTAGCCTGTTTCCTGCCTACGTTTGGCGCGGTTTGCTTCTTTAAAAAAAGTAATCTATTTAAGTCCGTGCCATTGTTGTACATTTCGTTGTTTTTGTGATCGAAATATCAAAGGACACATACTAACGATCAAAAGGCAGTCTTATTTCGGAAAGCCATGCCATGGAAATCCGTCTCAAGAGGAAAATCTAACAGACCTGACAAAATAATGTAGCCTGTTTCCTGCCTAAGTTTGGCGCCGTTTGCTTCTTTTAAAAAAATAATCCATTTAAATCCGTGCCATCGTTGTACATTTCGTTATTTTTGTGATCGAAAGATCAAAGGAAACATACTAACGATCAAAAGGCAGTCTTATTTTGGAAAGCCATGCCATGGAAATCCGTCTCAAGAGGAAAAGACCTGACGAAATAATGTAGCCTGTTTCCTGCCTAAGTTTGGCGCCGTTTGCTTCTTTTAAAAAAGTAATCCATTTAAATCTGTGCCATCGTTGTACATTTCGTTGTTTTTGTGATCAAAAGATCAAAGGATACATACTAACGATCAAAAGGCAGTCTTATTTCGGAAAGCCATGCCATGGAAATCCGTCTCAAGAGGAAAATCTAACAGACCTGACGAAATAATGTAGCCTGTTTCCTGCCTAAGTTTGGCGCCGTTTGCTTCTTTTAAAAAAGTAATCCATTTAAATCCGTGCCATCGTTGTACATTTCGTTGTTTTTGTGATCGAAAGATCAAAGGACACACACTAACAATCAAAAGGCAGATTTATTTCGGAAAGCCATGCCATGGAAATCCGTCTCAAGAGGAAAATCTAACAGACCTGACGAAATAATGTAGCCTTTTTCCTGCCTAAGTTTGGCGCCGTTTGCTTCTTTTAAAAAAGTAATCCATTTAAATCCGTGCCATCGTTGTACATTTCGTTGTTTTTGTGATTGAAAGATCATAGGACACATACTAACGATCAAAAGGTAGTCTTATTTCGAAAATCCATGCCATGGAAATCCGTCTCAAGAGGGAAATCTAACGGACTGACGAATTAATGTAGCAAGCAGCACGTTCAAGTTTCCGATCATCGACCCTAAACAGCTCTACCTATTCCGACCACTGCCGATTACCCATCATCTACCGGTCACCCATCATCTACCATTGACTCGTCTTCCGCCGGTCACCCATCAATATCATCCACCGGTCACCCATCTTCGTCCGGACATCAATCTCGTACCGAAAATCTATTACTCTGATAACCCTTCTGACCCATCATCTACCTATCTTCCTCCGCCTACCCTTCATCACCAGTCACCCATCACAAAACAAAACTACCTAGGTATGGTATATAAGTAGGTACTTACTTGGTTAAAGGAATAGATATTTTTTGAATTTTTGACGGGATACATAATATTTATCTTTGCGCTTCCCCATTTCTCTAAAACAAACACTTTATAAATACAAGGAAAGAAATATCTTACTTTAGAAAATAGTAAAAACAAAGTTACCTTGTTACACTATGAAAGCAGAGAATGTGTATACGTTGAAACGCGATCCATAATTTTGGCGCGTCGCGGTGCAAACTGACGTGGTCTCACTTCGAGCTCTTGTGGGTATCGGCCGCGTGTCAGAGCTATTTATTAGACTTCGCGCGGTCATACTAAAAATGTATGGCGTAATCGTAATGGTTTTTAAAAAAATCATATTAAATATGTAAGCAATATTAAACCGTGATTGCCGTTTTGGTAGTTTTTACGTGGTGCAGTCTTAAGTAAAATATTTTCGGCCAACGATATTTTTACAGTAACAAAATGCTGAAGTCAATTCTTTTTATCTAGAAGTTTATTGATCTTATTTGGATTTTTTTTTTCTGTATGTAAGTTTATTTATTGCTTGCCATAGTTTCTCATTATCTTTTGGATATGGTTTTAAAAGACCTCGACTAACAATGAATACTTTCGGGCGAAATGCCCAACCGGGCGAACTTGCCTCGGAGGAAATGACCACCAAAACATGACATCGGAACATAGTAATCCACTTAGTTAGGAGGTTTAGTGATGGGCAAATGCGAATGATTGACTCGAATCGAACAACTTGTCGAACAAAAAATAATGGCCTAACTGATGGTATACTTTTTTACTTAAAACAAGCGCTCCTACTAGAAAAACAATTAAAGACCGCTATATTCAAAACTAACAGTGTTGCACTAGTCAAGTATTCTACACGGACACATCTGACTCCGTCGCGCTTTAACTGGCGATTGATTGAGTACCTAACCAAACCGTAAATTTTGAAAATTATTGAATCAGTGTTGCTGCGATAACGAGATCGATGGTTGAATTTTAAAAATACAGTAACTACCGAATATTCCTATAGAAAATATCGAGAATATCGAATTCTTAAAAGTACCGGTAATAATCGATACTAAATAACCGACCAAGTTCGTACTTCGTGTCAAGCCACGCGCAGTGTAGAGTTAAGGAGTGATCAGCTTTGTTCATCAGAAATTGGATTCTGAAAAGAAATCTTATTCGGGCTGAATTTCAACATCTTACTTTGTAAAATACCTGAGTGTGAAGATAGAAAAATAGCTGAATTCAAAGACTAATTCGGCATACATTGCTCGTTGAAGTAAGGATATTTCAATTAACATAACCAAGCCTCCCAGCAATGTATGCCAAATTAGTCTTTGAATTCAGCTAGGTGTGATCACTCCTTTACCTAGTTCTTTTTACGATTTTTTTTTGTCGCAAAGCAGGTTTATTAACTCTACTGAACAGTCGTATAGAAAATATCTGAACCTTTCAAGTATCGATGGTAATCTATAGTGAATTTTTAAATTTTTTTTTTAGTTTTTGTTATTACACCATGAATAATAATTATTTTTTATCGACAAGTTGTTCATCATCATTCGCAAAATTTACCCATCACTAAACTTCCTAAGTTCTTTACTTGAAGGGAGTAAGGAGGTTTAGTGATGTCCGAGTGCGAATGATTAATTTTAATTTAATTCCGTGTTCGCATCGAAATTAAATTGACCAATACATGGTCTAAAGGACTGGTTTCCGAAAACTGAAAGGGCGTGGTCAGTCAAGGTAACTGAATAATTTTCAGTAAATAAAACTCAGAAAATATTAAAATAATCCTCTTTTCCACAAAAAAGCCACGATCACACCTAGCTGAATTCAAAGACTAATTCGGGATACATTGCTCGTTGAAGTAAGGATATTGCAATAACACAACCAAGCCTCCCAGCAATGTATGCCGAATTAGTCTTTGTATCCAGCTAGATGTGATCGTGGCTAAACTGTCCATTTGCAATTTTATATGAAGAGTATTGAAGAGGCTGATAGTTTTATTTACTGAAAGTTGTTCAGTTACGGTGAATGACTATGTGCACCTGCAAGACTAGAAAAAGAGAAAAATGTATCCACTTCATTTACCACAGCCATTGTTTTTGTTTGATCATAAATACTCTCATTCATAAGATTTGGCACGGCAATGTTCAGGTCTCATTTGTCCATTTAAGGTAAATAAAAATAAAAACATCACGGAAATGTATTGTCAGCCTATTAAAGCCACGATCACATCTAGCTGGATTCAAAGACTAATTCGGCATACATTGCTGGGAGGCTTGGTTATGTTATTGCATTATCCTTACTTCAACTAGCAATGTATGCCGAATTAGTCTTTGAATCCAGCTGGCTGTGATCACTCCTTGACTCAACCGAACAGTCGTATACAATTTTTTTATAGTGAATTTTTTAAGTTTATTATTAGTACTTATTATTAAACCAAGATAATGCTTTATTTTTATTTTGCATGGACAAGTTGTTCGATTCGAATTAATCATTCGCAAAATTTTCACATCACTAAACCTTCTAACTCCTTTACTTGAAGGGACTTAGCATGTTTAGTGATGTCCAAGTGCGAATGATTAATTCAACATATCGAACAAAAATATACTTATATAAAAAAAAATGGTCAAGTGCGAGGCAGACTCTCGCTTCGAGGGATTCGATATTCCTGTAGTATTTTTAAAAGCAATAAAAGCCCATCTTTAAGACCGCAAATAAGTTTGTCTGTAATTTTTTCTTCTTTCAATTATCGGTTGTATTTGTCTTTAGGTTGTATCAGCCATTTTTTAACAATCGATAGCATTTTATTGTACAATAATTATTTTCGATAAGGCTATTCAACAGAGTTACTGTATTTCAAGATTAACTACCGACAGCGAAACTATCGCTATCGGAACATCACTATTCAGCAACTGTATTAGTAGGCACTTTTTCTACTTAGCTTCCTAGCTAGAACTCTGAATTCACAAACGTCTTTTTCAACGTAGCCTCCTAGGTAGATTTCTTATTCAGTCGTCAAATTCAAGCAGGTGTAATCGCGGCTTAATACAGTTGCTGAATAGTGATGTTCCGATAGCGATAGTTTCGCTGTCGGTAGTTAATTTTGAAATACAGTAACTCTGTTGAATAGCCTTATCGAAAATAATTATTGTACAATAAAATGCTATCGATTGTTAAAAAATGGCTGATACAACCGCAAGACAAATACAACCGATAATTGAAAGAAGAAAAAATTACAGACAAACTTATTTGCGGTCTTAAAGATGGGCTTTTATTGCTTTTAAAAATACTACAGGAATATCGAATCCCTCGAAGCGAGAGTCTGCCTCGCACTTGACCGTTTTTTTAATATAAGTATATTTTTGTTCGATATGTTGAATTAATCATTCGCACTTGGACATCACTAAACATGCTAAGTCCCTTCAAGTAAAGGAGTTAGAAGGTTTAGTGATGTGAAAATTTTGCGAATGATTAATTCGAATCGAACAACTTGTCCATGCAAAATAAAAATAAAGCATTATCTTGGTTTAATAATAAGTACTAATAATAAACTTTAAAAAAATCACTATAAAAAAATTGTATACGACTGTTCGGTTGAGTCAAGGAGTGATCACAGCTAGCTGGATTCAAAGACTAATTCGGCATACATTGCTAGTTGAAGTAAGGATAATGCAATAACATAACCAAGCCTCCCAGCAATGTATGCCGAATTAGTCTTTGAATCCAGCTAGATGTGATCGTGGCTTTAATAGGCTGACAATACATTTCCGTGATGTTTTTATTTTTATTTACCTTAAATGGACAAATGAGACCTGAACATTGCCGTGCCAAATCTTATGAATGAGAGTATTTATGATCAAACAAAAACAATGGCTGTGGTAAATGAAGTGGATACATTTTTCTCTTTTTCTAGTCTTGCAGGTGCACATAGTCATTCACCGTAACTGAACAACTTTCAGTAAATAAAACTATCAGCCTCTTCAATACTCTTCATATAAAATTGCAAATGGACAGTTTAGCCACGATCACATCTAGCTGGATACAAAGACTAATTCGGCATACATTGCTGGGAGGCTTGGTTGTGTTATTGCAATATCCTTACTTCAACGAGCAATGTATCCCGAATTAGTCTTTGAATTCAGCTAGGTGTGATCGTGGCTTTTTTTTTGGAAAAGAGGATTATTTTAATATTTTCTGAAAGTTTTATTTACTGAAAATTATTCAGTTACCTTGACTGACCACGCCCTTTCAGTTTTTGGAAACCAGTCCCTTAGACCATGTATTGGTCAATTTAATTTCGATGCGAACACGGAATTAAATTAAAATTAATCATTCGCACTCGGACATCACTAAACCTCCTTACTCCCTTCAAGTAAAGAACTTAGGAAGTTTAGTGATGGGTAAATTTTGCGAATGATGATGAACAACTTGTCGATAAAAAATAATTATTATTCATGGTGTAATAACAAGTACTAAAAAAAATTTTAAAATTCACTATAGATTACCATCGATACTTGAAAGGTTCAGATATTTTCTATACGACTGTTCAGTATAGTTAATAAACCTGCTTTGCGACAAAAAAAATCGTAAAAAGAACTAGGTAAAGGAGTGATCACACCTAGCTGAATTCAAAGACTAATTCGGCATACATTGCTGGGAGGCTTGGTTATGTTAATTGAAATATCCTTACTTCAACGAGCAATGTATGCCGAATTAGTCTTTGAATTCAGCTAGGTGTGATCACTCCTTAACTCTACACTGCGCGTGGCTTGACACGAAGTACGAACTTGGTCGGTTATTTAGTATCGATTATTACCGGTACTTTTAAGAATTCGATATTCTCGATATTTTCTATAGGAATATTCGGTAGAGTTACTGTATTTTTAAAATTCAACCATCGATCTCGTTATCGCAGCAACACTGATTCAATAATTTTCAAAATTTACGGTTTGGTTAGGTACTCAATCAATCGCCAGTTAAAGCGCGACGGAGTCAGATGTGTCCGTGTAGAATACTTGACTAGTGCAACACTGTTAGTTTTGAATATAGCGGTCTTTAATTGTTTTTCTAGTAGGAGCGCTTGTTTTAAGTAAAAAAGTATACCATCAGTTAGGCCATTATTTTTTGTTCGACAAGTTGTTCGATTCGAGTCAATCATTCGCATTTGCCCATCACTAAACCTCCTAACTAAGTGGCTTACTATGTTCCGATGTCATTTTTTGGTGGTCATTTCCTCCGAGGCGAGTTCGCCCGGTTGGGCATTTCGCCCGAAAGTATTCATTGTTAGTCGAGGTCTTTTAAAACCATATCCAAAAGATAATGAGAAACTATGGCAAACAATAAATAAACTTACATACAGAAAAAAAAATCCAAATAAGATCAATAAACTTCTAGATAAAAAGAATTGACTTCAGCATTTTGTTACTGTAAAAATATCGTTGGCCGAAAATATTTTACTTAAGACTGCACCACGTAAAAACTACCAAAACGGCAATCACGGTTTAATATTGCTTACATATTTAATATGATTTTTTTTAAAACCATTACGATTACGCCATACATTTTTAGTATGACCGCGCGAAGTCTAATAAATAGCTCTGACACGCGGCCGATACCCACGAGACCACGTCAGTTTGCACCGCGACGCGCCAAAATTATGGATCGCGTTTCAACGTATACACATTCTCTGCTCATTCATAGTGTAACAAGGTAACTTTGTTTTTTACTATTTTCTAAAGTACGATATTTCTTTCCTTGTATTTATAAAGTATTTGTTTTAGAGAAATGGGGAAGCGCAAAGATAAATATTATGTATCCCGTCAAAAATTCAAAAAATATCTATTCCTTTAACCAAGTAAGTACCTACTTATATACCATACCTAGGTAGTTTTGTTTTGTGATGGGTGACTGGTGATGAAGGGTAGGCGGAGGAAGATAGGTAGATGATGGGTCAGAAGGGTTATCAGAGTAATAGATATTCGGTACGTGATTGATGTCCGGACGAAGATGGGTGACCGGTGGATGATATTGATGGGTGACCGGCGGAAGACGAGTCAATGGTGGATTATGGGTGACCGGTAGATGATGGGTGACCGGTAGATGATGGGTAATCGGCAGTGGTCGGAATAGATAGAGCTGTTTAGGGTCGATGATCGGAAACTTAAACGTGCTGCTTGCTACATTATTTCGTCAGATCTGTTAGATTTTCCTCTTGAGACGGATTTCCATGGCATGGATTTTCGAAATAAGACTACCTTTTGATCGTTAGTATGTGTCCTTTGATCTTTCGATCACAAAAACAACGAAATGTACAACGATGGCACGGATTTCAATGGATTACTTTTTTAAAAGAAGCAAACGGCGCCAAACTTAGGTAGGAAAAAGGCTACATTATTTCGTCAGGTCTGTTAGATTTTCCTCTTGAGACGGATTTCCATGGCATGGCTTTCCGAAATAAAACTGCCTTTTGATTGTTAGTGTGTGTCCTTTGATCTTTCGATCACAAATACTACGAAATGTACAACGATGGCACGGATTTAAATGGATTATTTTTTTTAAAGCAAACGGCGCCAAACTTAGGCAGGAAACAGGCTACATTATTTCGTCAGGTCTGTTAGATTTTCCTCTTGAGACGGATTTCCATGGCATGGGTTTCCGAAATAAGACTGCCTTTTGATCGTTAGTATGTGTCCTTTGATCTTTCGATCACAAAAATAACGAAATGTACAACGATGGCACGGATTTAAATGGATTACTTTTTTAAAAGAAGCAAACGGCGCCAAACTTAGGCAGGAAACAGGCTACATTATTTCGTCAGGTCTGTTAGATTTTCCTCTTTAGACGGATTTCCATGGCATGGCTTTCCGAAATAAGACTGCCTTTTGGTCGTTAGTATGTGTCCTTCGATCTTTCGATCACAAAATCAACGAAATGTACAGCGATGGCACGGATTTAAATGGATTATTTTTTTTAAAGCAAATGGCGCCAAACTTAGGCAGGATGATAGTTGATGACTGGATGAATGATGATGATGAAAGGATGATGAGTGATACGCGGATTATAGTTGATGAGTGGATCAATGATGATGAGTGATGCGCGGATGATAATTAATGAGTGGATGAACGATGATGAGCGGATGATGAGTGATGCGTGGATGAGTGGATGACTGATGATGATGAGCGGATGATGAGTGATTCTCGGATGATAAGTGATGCGCGGATGATAGTTGATCAGTGGATGAATGATGATGAGCGGATGATGAGTGATGCGCGGATGATAGTTGATGAGTGGATCAATGATGATGAGTGATGCGCGGATGATAGTTAATGAGTGGATGAATGATGATGATGAGCGGATGATGAGTGATTTTCGGATGATAAGTGATGCGCGTATGATAGTTGATCAGTGGATGATGAGTGATGTGTGGTTGAGTGGATGAATTATGATGATGAGCGGATGATCAGTGGATGAATGATGATGAGCGGATGATAAGTGATGCGCGGATGATAGTTGATGAGTGGATCAATGATAATGAGTGATGCGCGGATGATAGTTGATCAGTGAATGAATGATGATAAGTGGATGATGAGTGATGCGTGGATGAGTGGATGAATGATGATGAGCGGTAGATGAGTGATTTTCGTATAATAAGTAATGTGCGGATGATAGTTTCTACCACCATGTCATTACGAGTAAGTCTAAAGTGTTTCTACTGACGTGCTGTTGAGTATACAAACTTGAAGAGCTGTTCCCTGTCGCCCCTCGCTTCCCCTCGAGTAACCCTCCGTTATACAATCGTTGCGCTGAGCTATATTAGTAGAGTTCATTAAAAATACCTTGAGAGAAAAAAGTTCCATTCAAAACACAGTTTTTCAAAAGGTGTCGTTTCCTCCGAGCGGGCGAGAACGCGTCTCGGGTGAAATGACGCACTACGACTCCGCGTGGACTGCGCGCATGTGTGTGTTCGATCATACGCACACTACTGTTGCTTCCGACTCGACGCGAAAACTAAACAGTTTTGATCCTATACATTTTTTTATGAAAGGGACAACTGATTTAGACATGAATTGAAAATTTTGTCAGGATTACAAGTATCTCTTTTAAGGAAGTCTAACAAAATTACGGACAAGTACAAGGTGTCAAACAATCTCCTGAAAACTTCATCAATGGACTCATACCATGAAAAATTAACGATTTTCACCATACATACATCTATACACAACAAAAAAAAATGTTAAAGTGCGAGTCGGACTCGCGCATCGAGGGTTCCGATATACCTACCTATAGTATTTTTAGAAGCAATAAGGTCCATTGTAAGGACCGCAAAACTAAATTTGTTTGTAAAGATTTGTTGCAAATTTCCAAAAAACTGTGCTACTTAGAGAGATTGTTTTTTTTTTCTGAATTATTCACATAAACCTCTATTGACTTTAATTAATTCAGATTTTTTTCTTCGGAAAACTTCGGGGATAAGGAAGGGGTAATTTTTTAAAACTTTTTTCATCATAACTTGAAAACTAAGAGTCGTTAAAAATATAAAGAACTATTTTGGAATGTACAAGTGAAGCACTTTCATATGATACCTAACTTGACTTAGTACTGACAATTAAAAACTTTGACCTACCCATTTGGGCCCCCTTTACAATAATAATAATATTATAATTATTTCAATTGCAATAAAGTAAGACAATCGTATTCTAAAACTACTTCTACTACTAAATATAAAAGTATAAACGAGTTTTTAGCTTGCTTTTCAATTTATTTTAAGGTCATTAAAAATACTCATAGAAGCCTTTATACAAAGTATCTGAACATATCAGTCGCGCTATAAAGTGTACCAGCACAGAAAATATAGAGGTATACTAACGTATAGCATTCCTAGTGAACTGACTATGATCCCTACTATGTTGATGTTCCTTAATAGTGACACAGAATTAATAATAGTAGTGATGTACAATTATTTCAAGAAGCAACAATCGAAATATTCGAATCTACTACTTAGTACTATCCAAATAATCTTTTATCATTCAATTGTTATTTTTCATTGGAATAATTATTCGCTTTTCGTACGATTTTGAATGAAAAATTTATTCTAACTAAAAGAATGAATAAAGCACTCAAATTCTTTGTGTTTACTTGACTGGTGCAACCTAATTTTAATTCCTTGTTTGTTTTTTAGTACACCGGTAATTCTGTGGTTTTTTTTTTGTAGTTATTCTAGTGTTTTTCTATACAACATAAATTAGCCCTTATTAATATTTTCCGTACGATGAGGTGTTCTATTCGTATTGGCCCTTCACTAAAGTTCCTTTCTGCGTTGCTTACTATGCGGCTTACTCAGTTAGTGACTTACTAAGTTCCATCTTTCTACCTTCCTTTCCTACGTAGGAGACTAACTGACTTAGTGTGTGAATTCAGTCAGGTGTGATCGGCCCTTAAACCAGCTGCTATTTTTTTCTTTTCTTGACATAATATTATTTATCGATAGTCGTGGCTATTAAAATTCTTTTTTTATTGAAAAAAATATTTGAACGAGTGATCAAATAAGTACTTAATCAACATAATTTCGTTATGTACACAAAAATTAACTCTAGGTACCTATATTAATTCCTCGTTAAAAAGGCATTAAATTCAATTTTAAAGATATTTTTCTTAAAACGGAAATACATTTTAATATCTTCAAAAGTTGATCGCCGTGAACATCAACATTATTCAACCATTGCCATGATGGCATCCGAAATTGGTGATCAATTAGGAGCTGCCATAAAAAACCAAGGAGTTTACCATAAAGAGCCATACAAAATAATCACTTACACGACCATATATAAAGAAAACAATATGGATTTCTGGTTTCTTTAATTTTGAAGTTCGAATCCTTTTGAGTTTTTAACCTTCAAATAATATCGAAAGCTCAGAATAATAAGAGTTATAGAAGTAGAATTTAAGAAATAATTTGTCACAAGGATATGTGATGTAAAGTCACAACATATTACATAATCCTAGTATATTTATAAATACAATGAAGGCGTCGTTCTATTAATTTGGTAGGGTTATTTTGAATATTTCATAATCATCGATGATGATGTGAAACTGAAAGGAGATGTGACATGCTGGCAGACCCATAGTAGGTAATAAATTAGCACGGTTTCTATTCCTAGCGAAGCAAGGAGGTCCGAAACCTTTGATCGAAAGTTTCGCTCTTCAGATTCAGATAATTTTATTCAATGTAGATTCTTTACAGAATACTTATTGAATTTCATGCAGAATACAATGCAAATAGAGCGAGTCTACGCCGTTTTGGATCGTGCTATGGCAGCGTAAAAGAAACGGCAAGAAACCACTGCAGCACGGCCTACTTTAAGAGTCGGCTTTTTACAATGTGTTTCTTGTGTTTCACTGGAATATTAGAGCACCATACCTCTTTGTCATTCATATAGTCATCTAATCTATAGTAAGCTTTTTTACATAACGTTTGCTCTACACATTCTTTAAACTTTCTCTCAGGTTGTACTATATTGTCAGGTCTTATCGGTGGAATAGCTGCCACGCCTCCCTTTCCTCTGCGATTTCCTTGACTTTTTTATACGACTTCCTCTGGGCTTTCCTCCAACCATAATTCGCACAGTCATCTACATTCATGTTATTTAGGGTGAGCGTAAGCAGAGTCGCAGATGGCGTGGCGCAGGGCAAGACGCGTCTTCCCTCTCGCTTTGTTACCAAGAAAACTGAAAGAGAAAAATACTGTGTGTAAAATAGTGAAAAAATGGATAAAAGATAAAGTCTACGATGATTTTGAAAAACAATTTTTAAAACTCTGCCAGCCAGGTTGGCCACTAACCTTGCAAAGCCTAATCTAGGATTGGGTCTGGTTTGCCCTCTGGGTTGCGGAGGTCTGATGGCAGTCGCTCTGTGTAAAAACCAGTGCCCTCGTCAAATCCCCTAGGTTACGTAGCCGACTCCGAAAAAAACAACGGATAGTTCAACAACGGAGTAAGGCTTGACGATGATGATGATGATGGTTTCCGTGCTTCGGAAAACATAGTAGTTTAACATAACTAGCGGAATCATAACAAACGGATCCATCAGACCATGTTAAAGCCAGTCAGAGGTCAGACAGACAGGTGCAAAAGCAAACTTTTAAGTGCAAGTCATTCCGAATGGTTTCCTTCGTTTTTCTCGATTAGATAAACCAACGTTACTGGTTATCCCGCACTGAATCACCTTTATAAATAAGTTTTCCTACTAATATTGAATATTTTCCCTAAAGTCAAAATACCTATTATAAAATTAATTTAACTCTCTCTCGTTTTTTTTTTTTTTTGACTTGAGTCAAAATACCCTGTAGTTCTATGTTTTGAAAAACCAACAAAGCAGGTAGGTAAATATTATGAAAATACTATCCAGGGACCCAATTTCTTAAATAGCATCAGGTGATACATATCACTTTTGCAAATTTACCCCGTTAAACTGTTAAAAGGTAAATCATCATACATGAAAACTATAATAATCTAACACTACCTACCTAACGTTCTTAAGTTCTTCTCTCTTCTTATCTCTTAAGTTGAAAGGTCGTTATCTGTTTGCTAGGTACCTTACCTTGTGGACACGACGCGGTAAATGACATTTATATTTATAATGAATGACTTATTGTGTGATTTGGCTGATGATTATTTTTTATAAATATAATAATTTTTGGAGTGATATTTTTGGATAATAGTGATGATCAAGAATTGGACTCTTGAGTTTTAAGTTCCTTCTTCCCATATTCATGACTGAAAAGATGTAAGGTGTTTTGTAAAAAAAAATGCACAAAAATGCGCATGATTACTCGCAACTTTTATGGTAGGTTGTGATCTACATTGAAAAAAAAAAAGCACCAATTTCATACGTTTTTCACGATTTCTGAATTAGTCCCGTAGTATTATAAAGTAGTTTAAAATCGTCTAATAACACCGTTCTTTAAAAAGCTATCCGAAAAGGTATCTTTATTTTGTATCTTTTTTTTATTTTTTTATCGTATGTTAATTTTTTTAATGGCATTTGATTTAAACTAATTCGTTTTTAATCATTGCTACGATTACATTTACCACAAAAAATGCACTAGTTTAATATAATAAGGTAATCTGTGTTGCAATCGACTCTCGCGCATGTCAGAATCAGGAAGTCACCTCACCTCGACGGCCTTCCTTCCTTCTACGATCGTAACTTGTTGTCGGTATTCGCGAATTTATACAAACGTAAAATCAGCTGTTGTTTTAAAACTGAACAACTTTTGCTTTTTAAATAATCAAATTTCTTGAATTTTCATGTCGAGCTAGATGCACCAATTTGCTGGTTTTTTTAATTTTACCTTTATACCGGGTTATTTTTGAACCCCTGGCCAAATTTTAGTATGTTGCTACTTTAGTATGTTGAACAACTTTCACAAAGGAACATGGGCCGAAAAACGAGAAAAAATGTTGTTCCTCCCATACAAATCTTGTGCCGGCAACATGGGGCTTTGTATGGGATGACCAAAATTTTTCCTCGTTTTCCTTTAGGAAAGTTGTTCAGATTCCTGTTCTGAGTACCGTACTAAAATTGGCTAGGGGTTCAAAAATAACCAAAATTAAATGTTGCAATTTAATCTACCTCACTATCATTCTGAAAGAAAGATTAGACGAATCTATGCAAACAAGTAACGAATGTTTGTTCTTTATTGCTACCCACATATTTGTCGAACAAAGAGAATAATCGAGCGATCTCTATTTAGTGCGCCTACGTCACTTGATTTTAAACTTGCATGTCCTTGTGAACTCTTTACTATACCGAGTATACCTATGGACTTTACTTATACGGGGTGAATAGTAACATTGTGTATCACAAAATGTTATTAATTTTTTTTTTATAAAAAAAATGTTTTTATATACCTAACCCGGGTTGATTTTTTTTCACCTCCCATACAAAAATATTTTGCTGATCGGGGCGGTTAGGATGAGTAGATAAAATGCGTAGAGGAAAAGGAAACAGAGCGCTGAGTACTCTTTGTTTCATTCACACCAAAAAGAGGGAAAAATATACGATAACAGCTGATTATCATTTACTTATGGATGAACTTATGACGTCAGTTAAACTACATCGCTTCAAAAACAAAGTGGCACCAAGTGGGAAAAAACCGGCCAAGTGCGAGTCGGACTCGTGCACTGAGGGTTCCGTACCACCACATAAACATAATTGTATTAGTTGAAATTTCAGTAAGTTAATGTGCTAGATTTTTTAAGTCCGACACGCGCTTGACCAAATTTTATTATTTGTTGTTATTTTATAGCTTATGCAGTATAAACATACCAATTTTCAAGTTTGTAAGTGTTCCCGTTTTTAAATAGACCTAAAACAAAAATCGCCTCTGCGACCATCCAACTTGACCCCTCTCTTATATGAATGTTCTTGAAACGGGAGCTCACCACAATTGGTTACCATTGTTGTGAGAAAAGTTGTAATATTTAATGATTTCAGACTTTTCCCATTATTTGTACTGGGAGACCTAGCTTCTTGCCAAATTTCATAATTTTAGGTCAACGGGAAGTACCCTGTAGGTTTTGCATTTTTGAATAAATGTATGGAGATGAGGACATAAAATGCCATATCTTTTGATTGCGTCGTTGTAAAAAATTAAAATTTTCAGATCTTGTGTGGTTCATGGATCCTAATATATGGTAATAATTTCAACCTGATACCTTTACCCGTTCGTGAGATAAAGGGTCTTGACAGACAGACAGACAGATAGATGGACAACAAAGTGATCCTATAAGGGTTCCGTTATTTTCTTTTGAGGTACGGAATCCTAAAAACACCTGTTTCCCGTAGGAATTACACGTTTTCCCACCATAAAGTAGCCTATATTAAGAAGTATAGTGTAAGAATTATAGGAATCGTCTTAGGAGATCCAAAGTTCTATGCTTTCACCGTGGGAATGGGATTTTATTAGATATATGACAATAAGATACCTATATAAAAAAAAAAATATCCGGTTGTACTACCCACAATACTAAGATTTTGGAGTTCAATGTTCGGTCATTGTTTATTATAGAGCGACTAAGTCAATTTGATGCTTGCTTAAATGAGAAGTTTTCAGTAAACTAAAACTTTTAATGGGTTTGCTCTCGACTTCAAATGTAGCATCGCTTAATTTTTTTTACTAGTAATGCAATTCAGACAGAACAATTTGCTTAGCATTATATTTTTCACTTGAAAATTCGCAAATAAGAGCAGTTCAACGTCAATATTTCTTAACCCTCGTCGAATTCTGTATAGGTATTATAATATTATATTTAAGTCATATTTTGGGGGAATTAGTCAAGCAGAATGACAGGCGCATTGTAGTCCCTTTTAATATAGTGTTTAAGAAGGGCTCTCAAGAAGACGAAGACGGTCAGTAGAGTCACTTTCAGTCATACTTTTTCTCCGCCGGGTGCCTTGATTCCCGAAACGATGCGATGCGACATTAATCTTTTTCCTTCAAATGTAGTAGATTAGGTAGATTCTTCCTTCTTCTAGATTATTAGCTCATTATAGTATAAAATAAACTAATGATCAAAATAAATATTTCTTGGGAAATGTTTGGGAAACCCACCAATTTGCAATAAACCATATAATGTTTTGTTTTGCATAAGTATCAAGTAATGATATTCGCTCAAATACCTAAGTATTATCTATCCTATTATCTTGTAACTGTCACAGAGATCTTTGTTATACTCGCGGATAACGGATGATCTAAGATGTATGAGACAGTCAATTACCTACCTACTCATGTCCGTTGATGGGTATAAGGGACGGTGTACCGAAAACTGAAAGGGCGTGCTTAGTCAATGAAACTGAACAACTTTCCCATATAAATATTTTCGGGAAATAAAAAAAAAATTGTTACCTCTCCATACAAACTTCTGCAATTTGTATGAAGAGATCAAAATTTTTTTCATTTCCCAAAAATGTTTCTTTGGGGAAGTTTCGTTGACTGCTTTTTGGTGGTATTTTTCATCTTTTTCGAGGATATTATGTAGATGAAGGTAAAGTATAGTATTTCTTTTTAAACGAAGACTTACTTTGCCCTAATAATTCATAGGTGGAAAGCTAGCATCGGATCGCGTTGACACATTTATAGAGCAACAAAACTAGCATAGTTAGTAAGCCGTACTACCGTTATTCATAGATCAAGGCGCCTGCTAGCAGTGCGTTGGTGGATGTGGGAATGGGAGGATAGAAAATGGTTGAAAAATCGACTGAAGTTGAGCCATTTTGAGAGCTCTAGATTTGGTGTGGTATTACAGCTGGTTATTCATTGAATTCGAATAATATATTGTCAGGCATTTTAGTTGGTGGAATAGTAATGGCAGGCCCAAAAAACTTGACTGATTTATAGAGAGTTGGGCTCAAATTTTTCATAAGAATGGACCTTAAGGTAGTGTGTGCAAAAAGGCAGGCGAAAATATTAAGACGAAAGATTTTTCAACCCCTTAGCTGTCTTACAAGTTTACAACTCTCACCTCCACCTACACACAGCTGGCAAGTACCCGGATAGCTATCAATAATGATGGTAGAGCATACTTATTAGAGGAATTCCGTTGCTCTACAAATGGGTCAACGCTTCCGAATCCAGCGTTTTGGCGCCTGCCAATGTCAAATTCAATGAATAACCAGCTAAAATACCACACCAAACTTGGAGCTCAAAAATGCCTCAGCTTCGGTAGATTTTTCAACCCCTTTGCCACCCCACACCCACATCCGCCAACGCACAGCTCTGCTGGCAGGCGCGTGGATCTATGAATAAATGGTAGTATGGCTTACTAACTAGGGTATTTTCGTTGCTCTATAAATGAGTTAAAGCGTTCCAGTGCCAGCTCTCAGTCTAACAATCTAAATCGCAATAAAGTTCAATTCAATCTTGATATTAGCCACTCAATTTGAACAGTTGGTTAAACTCAGGAATATTGGCGTATCTATTTATTTTCTGCTAATATTACTGCAGAAAATCTTATATTACCTTCAGTCACGTTTGACTGCACCAATAAGGGCAATTTTTATTAGGGTTCCATTACAATACTAATATATATTCTTTGCACATAGGGTGCTACTGAGTCTGCGTTGTCTATTGTCTGCCTGTCTCTCTGTCTGACCTTCAAATGGCTGTTAGCCAGTTTCTGTTAGGTTCTTAAAAATTTAAAGATATTTTAGGCCGTATTTTTGCGAAAAATTGTTGCACAACATGAAACTATAGGAGACATTTTAATGGTTTTTGGGATTTCATAGTCAACCTGGAATCCTTATAGTTTCGTCATGTCCGTCTGTCTGTTTATCTGTCTGTTCGCGGCTTAGCTCAGTTACCATGAGTACCTACTAAAAAGCTGAAATTTGGTATTCATGTACTATTAGTCACGCCGACTAAATTGTATAAAAAAAATTTGTTAGTCTACCACTCCTACACGTAAAGTGGGGATGAAAATTTATTTCTAGTCGACCCCATAGTGTGTGGTGTGTTTAGATAGGTCTTTTTAAAACATTGTGAGTTTACTGAGACTACTTTTCGATTTAGGGATGCGTTTGCGAAATATGCGCAAGTATTTGTTAGAGTCAAATACCAGACAGACAATCGAAATCGCACCATATAGTAAGGGTGATGAAGGACAAATTTCTATATGATTTTCTCATGTCTGCCTCTTTGACTGATGATAAGGAGCATCCTCTAGAAGATACAAAAAATATTGGCTGACATTCAAAACGCAGGGGTTTTTGAGGAATTAAGTTTTAACTATTTTGAACTTTAAAAAATGAAACGTACACCTGGCAGACTATGACTATCTGATTAAATACAATGTATAAAACCCCAGAAAAATGGTCTGCCACCATAATAGCCCTGCGTCGTAAAGTTACAGCGCTTCAAAATGCAAAAATTCACTACTTCGTCCCGTGATAATGCAGAGCCCTGCATGTCTGCCTCTTCGATTTTCTACATCTTCAGAAGTATTTTAAACAGGAGCCACAAAGGCAGACAAAAAAAAACCGGCCAAGTGCGAGTCGGACTCGCGCACTGAGGGTTCCGTACCGCCACATAATCATAATTGTATTAGTTGAAATTTCAGTAAGTTAATGTGCTAGATTTTTTGAGTCCGACACGCGCTTGACCAAATTTTATTATTTGTTGTTATTTTATAGCTTATGCACTATAAACACACAAATTTTCAAGTTTGGATGTGTTCCCGTTTTTAAAATAGAACTAAAACAAAAATCGCCTCAGCGACTATCCAACTTGACCCCTCTCTTATATGAATGTTCTTGAAACGGGAACTCACCACAATTGGTTACTATTAGTTGTGAGAAAAGTTATAATATTTAATGATTTCAGACGGAACGGACGGAGAGGTACGGAACCCTAAAAAATGAAAATAAGATACTAAATAACGTTTTTAGGGTTCCGTACCTCAAAAGAAAAAAACGGAACCCTTGTAGGATCACTTTGTTGTCCGTCTGTCTGTCTGTCTGTCTGTCTGTCTGTCAAGACCCTTTATCTCACGAACGGGTAGAGCTATCAGGTTGAAATAAATAATGTATATTAGGATCCATGAACCACACAAGATCTGAAAATTTAAATTTTTTACAACGACGCAATCAAAAGATATGGCATTTTATGTCCTCATCTCCATACATTTATGCAAAAAAGCAAAACCTACAAGGTACTTCCCGTTGACCTAAATTTATGAAATTCGGCAAGAAGCTAGGTCTCACAGTACAAATAATGAGAAAAGTCTGAAATCATTAAATATTATAACTTTTCTCACAACTAATAGTAACCAATTGTGGTGAGCTCCCGTTTCAAGAACATTCATATAAGAGAGGGGTCAAGTTGGATAGTCGCTGAGGCGATTTTTGTTTTAGTTCTATTTTAAAAACGGGAACACATCCAAACTTAAAAATTGGTATGTATATAGTGCATAAGCTATAAAATAACGACAAAAATTAAAATTTTGTCAAGCGCGTGTCGGACTAAAAAAATCTAGCACATTAACTTACTGAAATTTCAACTAATACAATTATGATTATGTGGTGGTACGGAACCCTCTTTGCGCGAGTCCGACTCGCACTTGGCCGGTTTTTTTTTTTGCTTTAACTCAAAAACGCAGCGACGCACAGAAAAACTTGTAAGGACCAAATTGATTCGTATTGAGCTGATCTATCATCCCAATTAATATGAATCATGAGCAAATCATATACCCAAATTGCAGCCAGCACCCTAACTAATAAGTGTTCCGTTTCTACCACTTTGGTTCGGGACCCTAGAAATCACACCTGACAACTCATTAAAACGTAACTTTTTATTAAAGTTGTATGCCTACTAGAGCGATTACAATGTTTTTCTATCAAATCGAATCAACTGCTACTTATTCGTGCGGAAAAGGCTTAAAGGTCAATGTTAGCTCAGCGTCAGAGTTTAATAAAGGGTGTTAAGAAGACTGTAGTAGTCTGTTAAATTTAAATACTAAAAGTAATGTCCCTCAACACAGAATCCTCAGAGAAAAAAACTGCATAAAAATTTATTTTGACGATGCCAAAAAATTGTCATGAAATAGTCATAAATAATCACCATAAGGAAAAAAATAATCGCGTTACTATTCTAGAGTTATAGCTATGGTTTGCTGAGGATTATGGGCATAGGCTATACACAGAATCCTCAGCTTGGATGCAACCAAACCGTAAGGACTATCGACTTGGTTTTTATTTTAAAAAATAGTCATGAAATAGTCGTCTTGACTTCCAAATTCTCAAAAATAGTCGTTCAAGGATTTCAGTTACAGGGGTAACTTGCTGAGGATTCTGTGCATAGCATTTCACGCAATTTCACGGACGCAGATTCCAGCAGAACGCTTAGGTTTTTCTGTTTGATACTGATGTCAAAAAATTGTCGACAAATAGTCGTCTCAAACCATAATCACTTTGGTCTGGTTTACCTTGTAGAAGTATGTTAAAAGTATTTGTCAAAAACCTACGTTATACGTCAGTTTACTATCATAAAATAATTCTATGCATCCAACACAGCCCGCACCGAACTGACAACCCTTTAATTTCGGTAACCACACAAAATTTCAGAACGATTCCGAGATTTCCCACGCTTCTCGATTTTTTTTTACTCCGTGATTTTAGAGAAATTATGAAAATTAAATAATTCTGATGAATTAAGATTAAATGGACCGCGGTTGTAGGTGACCGCAGTAAGTAAGATACAAAGGAGGATGCTGCTGCCCATCCTCCAGTTAACCCTTAGTCGCCTCTTACGACTCCCACAGGAATGTATGAGTTGGTACTATTCTTAGCTGGCACCACACGGGTCCATGGTGCCAACCGTAACGCTAACAAACGAGGTGACTATGCTACATTTTTCTCAGCTAAAGCTAGAATTCTGGAAGGAGCTCCCTGTCCCGTTTTTAGTGGGATGTTATGAAGATGATGATGATGAAGATTAAATGCCTGTTCTTTGAACCGCAACACTGCAGCGCAAACACCGATGTTTTGTAAAACGAGAATCATGTTTCGTCTCGATATTTACAAAGCTGTTAAAATTTCGTATTGTACACGCTTGATTAAGTAAAATGCTATAAATAAACTAATGTCTGACGCAAAGCTCAGAGACAAGTGGAATGAGATCATAATAATTTGAACTAGACGTTTAAAATTCTTTATTTAAAGACTAAATACAATATATTTATGGCAAAGTCCAGTTGGTTTTGGTGCATAGTTTATGTTTGGTTTCTATTTCTTTATTAGGATCACCATCAGATAATACATACCACACGAAAGTTTTATACACAAAAGTAACTATATATGTAAGTACATCCAATTATAGGTAACCACAACTTTTTCTTCATCAATCTTAGATGTATTAGATTAAATGATTCTGTAATTTTAGCAGCCTAAGAAGCACACGTCACTCATTCTGTCCGAATTGTATTGTACAAATCTTTGTCGTCGTCTTTAAAAAAAACTAAAATTGGCCTGGAACTGAACCTAGCATAATGTGAGTTATATATACATCCATCAGTTACTTCGGAGGTTAAAGACCACATTCTAAAGAAATTCGGTGACATTTCCCGATTGCCACCGCTTTTGGATGACTTGCGGAACTTGGCAAAAGCCTTAAATACCAAGAGCTAGCTGGGAGTTACATGTTCTTACCGCTGGGTTTTGAGACGATGGGCAAACTTTTACAAAAAAAAAATTGAAAGATCTTTCGGAGCGTCTCATCGAGACCTCTGGCGACCGCAGCTTCCTGGCCCAGCGTTTGAGCCCCGCTGTACAAAGAGGCATTGCTGCCAGTCTGCTTGGCACTATGTCTTGCGGAGACGCTCTCGAGGAAATATATAATTTATAAACGTAGGTTTTGACTTTAATTATATTTTAATTAAAGAAATTATAATAAATATACCTATAACGTGTTTTACTTTTGAATTTGTATACTTTTGAATTTGAACAGTCAAGTGCGCGTCAATCTTGACAAGTTGGACTTTGTACCGTTTTTATTTTTAACGCTTTACGAGCCAATTTCGAGCTAGACCTGCTCTTGACCATACCGTTTTCTTTTTATACCGCCTTGATTAGATATACATGTCAATCATTACATGCTATTGAAAATCTAAAATTTAAAAAACTGTTTAGATTAAAACAAATTTTACAACTATAAACACCTACTAAACTGTACAGCAATTTGTTGGCGGTGAATACTCGATTAGACTTCTTCTTGACTGCACCTACTTTATAATAATATGTCATCACTAGTTAAGCACATTCATACAAGATCGTCCGTTCTAATGTATTCATGTTCACACAATTAATATTCATAAGACGCTGTGCAATATAATAATTTAATTTACTTAAGAAAATTATCACTTAGTAATTTTTTTAGCTATTGCTTGAGTTTAGTTTGGGGTTATGCTCTGTGGTGCGACTGGATCATTTGTCTAAATACTTATCAAACAACACAAAATCGCTCAACTATCAGCATATCTTGACATTACACGAATACTGCCTCTACTTGCGCAAGAGTTGATACCTATAGGTCACGGATATCTTAAAACGGAATTGCTATTATTTGCCCTTTTCTTGCGCTTATCGATTCGTTAAATAGATCACGATGCAGAGTTGGGATCGGAATTTTAGTATGCGCAATATTCGATTCCAAGGCTGAATTTAAATTAAATTTTACCATGACATATTATAACAAACATGACTTAGAAAAAATTATGATAAGTAGATGTAAACATCCAAAGACCATTTTCATCAATTGACTATAAACAAATAATAGTCTGCAATTACATTGAACTACTTATGGTGCTATCCCAGGAAGATTGAGCCATATAAGGGGAATTAGCGGAACAAATTAATTGATTACCAAAAGTTTTAGCTTTGGATAGTCTTTGACTCTCTTCACAACCTCAAATAAATTCCTCTCGATTATTGTAAGGGCTACTCGCAGGACAGGTCGAGAAAGGTCCTTTTTTTAGGACTTTCGCTAGTAACTTGAAAACGGTGCGTCTTAAAGACAAGGCTTTCAGAAATGAATTGAAGCCTAGTAAATTTGCCACATCTTTTTCCTTATACATAACTAGCTGTGCCCTACGACTTCGCTTGTGTGAAGTGTTGATTGCGGCTGCGTCGCTTTAAACTTCATAATCGCATATCTTATGTTACGGTTATTCGTTTGCAATGAAACAAAGTTTATATGATGCACAAACTTAAGTTTCATACATGATTGAAAAATTAATTTGAATCGGTTCAGTACTTCGTGAGTAAATACCAGACAGCCGCTTGAAATTTAAAATTCGAATATTTCGTTTTATGGTGAACCGATTTCATTGAAATAATACTCGTGCATTGCAACAACTTACGGTTGACACATTATTGAAAACCCCGTTTAAATCTGATCAGTAGTTTGTGAGTGAATCGAATCTGTGTGTTTGTCTGTTTTTCTCTCTGTCGGCGGCATAGCTCAGAAGGCTTCAGTACTAGATAGCTGCAATTTGGTATGAATATACGTATTAACCACCCGGACAAAAAAGTAAAAAAAATAAAGCATTATCTCCCCTGCACGTGAAGCGGAGATTTTTTTTTTGTTTACTTAATAGTGTGGGGTATCGTTAGAAAGGTCTTTTAAAAATATTGTGAGCTTGTTAAGATCATTTTTCGATTTAGGGATCCGTTTGCGAAATGTTAAGTTTCAAAGTGCAATTTTTTTGTTAGAGTCAATTGTCGACGTCGGCGTCGTCGTCGTCCCCGCCAGTTAAACGGTTGTAATCGAATATGTGAAAAAAATCACGGCAGTCAGTAGTATGTATGACACAGGCAAGTTGTGAAATTCACCACTTTGTATAATGCCTAGGAGTTTTGCAAAACGTCACGTTTAGGATCTCGTTACGCTAATTCGTTTCTAGCATTTGGCTGTTGTGATCGGTGAACGGGATCGGTTAGATTGAGTTGGCTTTGGCTTAGAAATGAAAAATGAAATGCACCAGATGCCTAAACCCATGTACCACACTATAAAGTAAACAAAAAAAAAAAATCTCCGCTTCACGTGCAGGGGAGATAATGCTTTATTTTTTTTACTTTTTTGTCCGGGTGGTTAATACGTATATTCATACCAAATTGCAGCTATCTAGTACTGAAGCCTTCTGAGCTATGCCGCCGACAGAGAGAAAAACAGACAAACACACAGATTCGATTCACTCACAAACTACTGATCAGATTTAAACGGGGTTTTCAATAATGTGTCAACCGTAAGTTGTTGCAATGCACGAGTATTATTTCAATGAAATCGGTTCACCATAAAACGAAATATTCGAATTTTAAATTTCAAGCGGCTGTCTGGTATTTACTCACGAAGTACTGAACCGATTCAAATTAATTTTTCAATCATGTATGAAACTTAAGTTTGTGCATCATATAAACTTTGTTTCATTGCAAACGAATAACCGTAACAGAAGATATGCGATTATGAAGTTTAAAGCGACGCAGCCGCAATCAGCACTTCACACAAGCGAAGTCGTAGGGCACAGCTAGTTATGTATAAGGAAAAAGTTGTGGCAAATTTACTAGGCTTCAATTCATTTCTGAAAGCCTTGTCTTTAAGACGCACCGTTTTCAAGTTACTAGCGAAAGTCCTAAAAAAAGGACCTTTCTCGACCTGTCCTGCGAGTAGCCCTTTCAATAATCGAGAGGAATTTATTTGAGGTTGTGAAAAGAGTCAAAGACTACCCAAAACTAAAACTTTTGGTTATCAATTAATTTGTTCCGCTAATATTATCATTCTTCCCTCATTATGCGGTCAGTTAGCTGTTTCACGTAGACACGCCTTCCAATTTCACCACATTTTTTTCAGGTACTAGTTACGTACATAGCTCTCAATTTTTGATAGAAGCCAATTCTTTAATTGCCATAGAAAAAAAAATGGTGCAATTTGGTGCATTTTGGTGAATTTGGCGATATAAGACTATAAGGGACCGGACTATTAAAATTGTAACGTCCTGCAAATTAAAAATAAATGCTTGAGAAATTGCTAATCTAGTCTAAAATATATGCCTAAAAATTAAAAATAATAAAACCAAACCCCTTTGTTCATTTTGCGATAAATTTACAGCGTATGGTTTTCGCAAATTGGACTGGCCTGTTGGCGTGGTTGGTTTGGTAGTGAGTCTGCCTTCTGCACCGTGGGCCGCGGGTTCGATTCCCGCCCAGGGAAAATATTTGTGTGATCAACACAAGTGTTGGTTCTGTGTCTGGGTATTGTTAATCTATTGATGTATGTGTATCAGTCTCTGGTACCTATAGTACACGCTCTTATTCGTAAGGTATGAGATAGGTAGTGTAAAACGCCACGAGGGTTTAAGTGAGCTCCCGATATATCGATCCGGGTTGAGTACTAGTTTGTCTAGGGGGTCTCAGTATATAAACCAAAGGTGTCTCCGTATATCAACCATAGGTGTGTTTATGTTAAATAGTTTTTCAGTTAAGAAGGGATCAAATGTGGCTGCAAATTATTCATATAAATATACACTCGGGTGCAGCCGCTGCTCTCCAGTTTTAGCGTGGTGGCAGGGCGTGGCTTGATACGCTAGTCTGTATCTTGATATATCGTGGTAAGATCCTGTCAAACTTTTACTATAATATTAACGATCGTAACAGATGTACCATCTAACCATGTGTTGGTTTATTTTCCCATATTTCAATACCATAACAAAAACTTGTAGGTACGGTCAACCGCTTGTCGGTAGAAACTTTTTCAACTCTATTACCACGCCATAAGGTCCAAAAGTGTTTCTACTGACACGTGCTGTTGAGTGTACTTTAACGACGCTTGTAAAATATTAACAAGTTCAACTTCGTCCAGTACTATGCACAGTTACATGAGTCATACTTTGAACTTTTGTAAGAACCACACAGTTCTTTGTATTTAAACAAGTTATTCATACCAAAGAACCGTGTAACAGTGCTTTCACTAAGAATCATTGTAAAGCAAACGGTTCTAAGTTACACACAAGTTCTCTCAAACATACAACTATGTTACCTTGTTCTAGTGAAATGACAATACAAGATAGCAAACAAAGAGCAACCTACATTCTAAAATAAGGAACTTGCTCAGTAAGGTCATATTCAAATTATTACTGATGCAAAAGCGTGACTCTACATATAATTAAAGCACATCTTAATATAAAATATTCATAATTAGGTACTTATACAATGGTCTTATACTACTAAAAGCACACTAATATGCCCGCGACTTCGTCCACATGTTAAATGATTGTAAAAAATTGAACGAAATCAAGCTCACAGATGATTTGGATTCAAGATAGCAATTAACAGACAAAATCAATTTAAAATTTTATCATAGTAAAGATAAGAGTAAGAAAAGAAGCGAACTTGAGTCACTGTCCACATACGCCACACGATAACCGCATGATAGCGATATTACTTGCTTGTGTATTGCATGCATCCTGCATAGAAACAAACTAAACGTACGCCGCACGACATCACCTAGCGACATTAATCACTCAAGCGATATTAATCATTTGCTTGCAACTGCAGATGCACACATCCTGCCATTGACATATTATATCAGGACTGAAAAACAAAATTGACTTATGCCACATTTTCAGCTAATTTTATCTGTAACCCCGGAGTGCATAGATGGTTACGTCACTGTTTTATAGCTTGCATGTTATTTCAGAATTTGTATGCGTAGAATTATTATAATTCGAGAGATCCGCAAAGCAACTAACGTGATCGATGACACAGCTATGATCGCCAAGTTTAAGTGGCTGTGAGTCGGGTACATCAAATCAAATAATTAATTTGCATTCATTAAGTACAGAGATGACATTCTCAGTACGACTTTAGCTCCTAAGAACAGTACAAAGTTCAATTTATCAGGGTAGACGTGCTCTGATTGTACCATTTGGTTCTTACTCATCATTTTCTATCTCATACTCATCCTATTTCATAACATAACCCAAGAGTTGGTTTTCGGTTCTAGAATATCAGAGACGTTTCGCTAGCACGGGGCCAAAACCGCCCGTGAAAACCCTTGGTTTAACCATACCACTATGGTAATGATTACAGGTAAAAACCTGTCATTCTGAGTTAAATTTTTCTGGTCTCGGACATAGAACAA
Source organism: Athrips mouffetella (assembly GCA_947532105.1). Classification (NCBI taxonomy): domain Eukaryota; kingdom Metazoa; phylum Arthropoda; class Insecta; order Lepidoptera; family Gelechiidae; genus Athrips; species Athrips mouffetella. The sequence goes on from OX383977.1 coordinate 16,629,031, forward strand.
GGGCTAAAGGTAGTGCTAGGGAAATATCTCAGAATGGAACCCTTGATAACGAAATTGGTAAAAAAGTCATGTCAAGTTTTATGCTTTAAAGATGATTGATCTCTTTGCCCTTCACAAGAGTTTTTAGTCATTAGAGTAGGAGATAAATTGTATTCTGCGATGTCCCAGGCCTCCTTCAAGACATGAATTGTAAATAGCCTTATAAAAAATATATATAAACAATTAACCAAACAAAACATACTATTCAATGTTCATAAATATTTAATGATAAGAAAACAAAGTTCCTTTATGCGTGCATTCTTATCGCATCTGCATCTGTGAAGGTATCTCAAAGGATACCTTTACAGATGGTAAGACCAAGCATGAGAGAAATAAATTGATACCTATTTCTTTCTATCAGATTTATAAAACTTTCTGGCTGATAAGCTCGTTCTTAACAGTCATTGTGTAACATAAAGATCAAAACTATCCTAAACGACTTGAATCCGTCTATATAACAGAGCAGTTTTTCCTATGGAACACAGGTTTCAAAGTTTCAAATCTTTATTGCATCCATGTTGTACAAAAGATCTTATTTTAAAGGTACAGCTATAACATGGACCCTGATAGGGCACAACAATTTTAACTAAAACTAAAGAAAAATATTATAAACTAAGCTTAATTAAACTAAAACTACTACTTTTAATCTTAATTGACGCACTTATATTCTGTAATTTACATGCGTATTACGCCTTTTCACAGAAAAATTATTCTATTGAGTAGTAACTTTTCTGAGTAAGAAAAGTTTTTAGAGATCTTTTAAATAACTGGGTTGGTATATAAAAAAAAAACCGGCTAGATGCTACAACATTTGTTTTGCTTTTTTGAAAATTTAGGAAAATAATACTGCTTTCGTTCTCGTAATTCGTACTACAAGCACCATGCGATTGATGAATAAAGATTTTTATACAATAAACGTCAAAAACCTAATGATCAAATACCAAGATTAGTTTTTGTAAGGAAAAGTTTCATAGAAGCAACTGCGACTTACAATTTCAATCAAGCTCGGGGCACTTTCAAGGTTTTCAAGGTTCCGCACGCTTACCGTAGACGAAAAATAGTTTTCCTCCGCAAAAACATATACAATGGATAAGTACAGTTAGTGTAAAAATAAGTATTATTTAGCTTAACAGCTAAAAAGTGTGTAATCATGTTCAAATACACCTCATTGGTTAGGCTAACCTATAACTTTGACTACAAAGTAAGGCTAACCAGGTTAGCCTTACTCTGTAGTCAAAGTTTTAAGCCAAAAATCTGAACAGCTTAACTTGCGTCTTGAAGTTTGAAAACGCTTTAGCGCCATTAGCGGTCACCCATCCGGGGTATGACTATGACCAAGGGACCAATTCTTGAATATCACCGGTTGATAAAATATCACTCAAAAAATTTAAAATCACAGATTTTTCTTTTCAAACGTAGAGATTGATATAACAAAAAATATAAAGCAGTCCTTGATTATAAATTTTCATGTATTCTGATTTACCTTTTAACAGTTTATCTGGGCAAATGTGAATTTTTAAAGTCTCAAAAGTAATATTTTTTCACCTGGTGATTTTCAAGAATTGAGTCCCAATGCTTTACTTTCATGATCGTACTAGCTGTTGCCCGCGACTTCGTCGGCGCGGGATTCTATCTATCTGACCATCCATCCATCCACCCTTCCGTCTATCTGTCGTCCGTCCGTCCGTCCAACCATCTGTCCAACCGTCCGTCAAACACCATAGGTCAAACCATCCCTGTCCCTGCCCCTCTCCCCCTCCCACTCCTCCCTTTTCCTCTCCCTCTCCCTACCCCTATTCCAATCCCTACCCATATTGATTTTTAGACCTTTCAATCCTATCGCATCCCAATTTCACGTCCACCACGTTGGATTTCAAAATTGTTGTAGTTTTCGTAATCAGCGACCCAATAAACCATACAAACGATACCCAAATTGGTTTGTAGACTTTTTCACCCCATTTCCCTTTTTTAGGGGTTGAATTTGGGGTGGAATTTCAATAACAGTGATGAACGTTGCATAGAATTACAAACCTAATGCATAAATAATAAAATATGTGTATTTTACTTTAAAAATAAAGGATTTTCAACTTCATCCCCCTTTTCACCCTTTAGGGTGTCGAATTTTGAAAAACCCTGAGATACGTGAGTAGTCATTTTTAGTCGTAAGCCTAAATACAAAATTTGAAGATCCTAACTTTAAAACTGACGGACTTTTATACAAACATTCATCCCCTATTTTACCCCCTTTGGGGTGGATTTTTGTAAAACCCTTTCTTAATGCACCGTTACACCTCTTAAGGAACCTACATGCCAAATTTGGAATTTCTAGACCCAGCGGTTTTGGCTGTGCGTTGATATGTCAGTCAGTGAGTTAGTCACCTTCTTCATTAACGTTAAATGCGTTTTCCCGTGGGAATTAAGTGTTTTCCCGCGGTAAAAAGTAGCCTATGTGTTATTCCAGGACCTAACCTATATGTGTGCCAAGTTTCATTAAAATCCATTCAGTAGTTTTTACGTGAAAGGGTAACAAACATCCATCCATCCATACTTACAAACTTTCGCATTTATAATATTAGTAGGAAGTAGGATAGGATTAGTAGGATAAAAAGAACCACCACATACTTCTTTATAGAATTTATTTAATATAAAATCATGTATTGCATTGTAGAGTGTCTATGTCTATCATACATACTTAAAAAGAGACGGACTTGTTCACAGATGCGGATGTGGTCACGTGTTTAATACACAAGTCTGTACCAATCTCGCCCATTTCCTTAATAGGTTCAATAGGTACTTGGCACAAATGTTACCGAAAACACTATACTCAATCAAAACATTTTGTCACTGCCTGTACTGGATCGAAAGCAAACATTCAATCAAAATATTGGGTCCGGACTCGGAGCCAAATTTGCATCAATAAAGAGAATGTTTACTGACTTTTTGTCCATAAAATGGAATATTAATGAATAATTTATGTAGTATTACTTTGATGCTTAGAGCAACGCGTCAAACTGCGCAAGCCCGGGCTTTGCGCGCGAAAATCGTGGTACTCTATGCTTTGATGCCCCTAAAATTTAAACGATGATATCACAAATCACACAAACTAAGAATTTATCCAAGTCCGTCTGTAGTAACGCCACAGAATATATAATACTTAGTAAACAAGTAGCGCCAACCAGTTTTGACGTTTCCTTAACACCAACACACAGGATAAATTTACTTTTTAACCGACTTAAAAAAAGGAGGAGGTTCTATGTTCCACTGTATGTATGTTTTTCTTTTTTATGTATGTCCGCCGATTACTCCGTCAGTTAAGAACCGATTTGCAAAATTCGTTTTTTATCCGATAGGGTACAATCTAGAGGTAGTCCCATTGTCACCAAGTCAGGATCTGATGTTGGAATCCTAGGGAAATCGAGGGCAACCCTCAAATTTTATAGGCACATATAACATTTTTCATATATTTTTTAAAGCTTCACAAGTATTTGCGTCTGGTATTTATCATCTCATGTTGATGGTCTGATGATGGGAGGTCCAACCCCTTAACGGTTAGGAGTTGGAGGATAATTCTTTAAAATTTTAGTCACGTATTGATCGAAAGTTTGAAGTGGTCGTGGCGAAGGGGAAGTTGGTTTTTCTGTGCGATTTCGAAAATTAAATGACGTTAGCCGTGGTGTAGTCAGCACCTCGATGGGTGACTGCTAGTGGCACAACAATTAGAGCGTTCTGTCAAATTGTAGAACGATTTTCAAAATTATTTTTTTATCCGACCAAACATACTTCTGAAGTTGTCCCATGGTCACCAATTCAGGATCTCATTATGGTATCCCAGGGAAACCGAAAGCAACGCTCAAACTTTATACGCGCTTTATACCTACGTGTTTCAGAAACAACGCGTTAGGTAAATAATGCAAAATCTCTCAGGTGAAAGCTCTACACAGGAAATTGAACATCTTAGAGATGCCGTGACATAAAACGCACGGCAGCGTACACGTAGAGACAAAACCAGTGTAACCTAAAGTCAGCCGAACCTTACAAACGAATTATCCACCTTTTGGTGCCTGCACCTTACGGTGTTTGCTTAACACTAAAACTTGTAAAATAAAAAAGTTTTAACAAACTCTACACACCTCCTTCAATATATTTTAAGGTTTCTATTAGCACTAAAAAGTATAAAGTAATCATAGCCGTTAATAACCAGTAACTAAGTGAAGTACTAGAAAATAATCAAGCCTGTTATTATTTCCATCATAAATTTATAGGTACATTACAACAGTTCATTTTGGAGTCGGTGCCAGCTAAGTCGCAACTATCGTATAAATGCACTAACTCGCGGGTAATTCTACCGAGACATGTAATTTGCAGTAAATTTACAAAAATAGAAAAAATGTCTTTTTTACGTTTTTTTATCATAAACTGAAAGTTTGCAACATCTACAACAACTTTATACTTGAGGCCTTCGCGTAGCCTCATAACTGAAGAAATTATAGCCCCTCAAAATTTTAGAAGACATGGTAATGACAATTATCGGCATGGTAATTACAATTTCCAACACGGTAATGACAATTCGTGTCATGGTAATGGCAATAGCCCAGTATTTCAGTCTTATTATTATTAATGACTTACTAAATATCATTGATCACTAGCTACCTATATTAATGGTTGCATTGACTTGCCTGCGACTAGTGACGTGGTGAAGGTTTCGTCAGGCTTGATAGCCTGAAGATAAGTAGTTCTTTCTCGCTTTGTACTGACAAAGCGCGAAAGAGCTACTTATCTTCAGGCTATCATGGCTTGCGGCAGTCCGCTTCAAGCGTAGATTCGTGACGCTGTCTAGGTTATGTAGCCAGCGGTTGAAGTCTTCTGCGACTTTGGTGTGAATAGGATCGTCTCCACCAAGATTGCTGCGCCAAAGTTCTTGCAGGTGGATCTTCGCAGTGATCGTGAAGTGGCTGAGTAGCCCCAGCGAGTCATACATGGACATCACCGCGTTGAAGAATTCTCTCTTCGTTGTCAGTAAACGTACATCTCTCAGCACCCGGTTCATGGCAGTGTTGAAGGTAAGGACGTCGGGTCCAGCGATCCAGATGAGACCCAGGGTTTTCCCATTGCTCAGCGAGGGATCCAGGTTGGTGTCTTGCGTAGCTCACTCTTCATTAGAGAAGACAGCGAGTACCCGAGGGTCATTGGAGTTCGCGGAGTTAGAGGATGCGGAACCCAGCCTTGGAGTGCACTAGGACAACTTCCTTGGCGAGCTTGATGGCTTTGCAGTCGTTTTCACGCTGTCGACGTAGTCGTCCATGAATATCTTTTGGTGATGGTGACGGCTGCTTCAGGGACGTCTCTTGCGTGTTTTTCAGCGTTGCGGTTGCGGACACTGTGTGCCTGAAAAGGTGAAATCTTTGCTCCAAAGATCATTGTTGTCATGTTGGAAATCTTGGGAGGTTTGTTTGCGATCGTTGCCTCGCCGGAGAAAAAGCTGCGCAGGTTGACCCTCGGGTGATCTTGACGTGGAAAAACATTTCTTCAATGTCTGCTTTGATGGCCTGGCCACTGCTCGTTCTTGAAACCGGAACAGAATTCCAAAGAGGAGCTGTAGTAAGTCAGGCCCTTCCAGTAGATGGTCGTTAGGGTAGGTTCTTTTGCAGTTGGCGGCAGCGTCGAAGAGAAGCCGTATCTTGTCTGGCTTGTTCGGCTTTCGTACGGTAAGAGTCAACTCTTTGGGTCATCTAGTTCGTTGCCGGTGGCTTCTTCGGTGTAACCTTTGTCAATCAGGTTCTGAATTTGTTCATCATATTATGCACGCAGCTCGGGGTCCTTGTCAAACTTCTTTTCTATGCCCTGGATACGATTCAATCAGTGATGACGAGTAGCTGGGCGGGAGCTTGGGTTCTTGCTCCGTCCATGGCAGACTAACTTCGTAGCGCCTGTTTAGGTACTTCGTTGTGGCTTCAAAGATCTCGATGGCATGGCGCTCTTTCGGGTTCGAATGTTGCGTCATGGTCACCCCTAGTGAGTCGAGGGTGAAGTGGCTCCGCACCAGGTATGGCTGGGGATGGCGTCGGCTTACGTGTGCAGTACCTGTTTTTCGGCACCTATGGTCTTCGTTCATGATTTGGTGCCGTAGAGCACCCAGTCCCAGTTAGTGCGTGAGGCTGCGGGTTCCCTTCGTAATTTTTGCATGAAGATTAGGTGCTAATTGTCGGCACTGATGAGCAGCAGTTCGGTTCGGCAGCTGCGCAGCATTCCTGCAGGTTCATGTTTTTGAAATAACTGAGCTTCATGGCCGCTGGGTTGATGTCATGTCCTCTGATCATAAGTTGTGGGATGGTTCATGCGTGGTTCTTATGTTTCTTGGGAGTTTGTCCTTGTACCCACAGGTGGACGCATCGGCTGCTTGGTTCAGACTTTAATGATGAGACGCTCTGAATCTGGAAGGGGCTTGGTTTACCCTCAGCGCCAATGAAAAGCACGAGTTCTTCATCAATGAGGGCAACAGTGGAACCTTCGTGGAGGAGAGCGTGCGACTTCACTGTTCCTCTGGGTCCTTAGACTGTGACAGAACATATCTTATCACTGCTCACTGTGGCGTGTGAGGCTGCTGCCATGGTCTCGGGTTCAGGATCCTCTGTTCCGGGAGGCTGGGAATTCATCTCTGGTCGGTTTTTTTACCCTTGGCATCCAACATTTGCGAGTAATAAGCTATTATTTTTATTAGTAAACAATTAGCTAAGGTTAAATAATAAGTTATCCAAATAAAAGAAATAATAAGTCATTACCATGCACGATTGGTCATTACCGTGGTTATAAAATACACGGTAAAACATGGTAATCACGAATATGGTAATTACGATTTCTATATTTTTCCCAAATAACTTTAAATTGAAACAACATTCTTGAACATTCTTTCATTCAAGGATAGCTTAAACAGTCATTATATTATTATTATAAATCAAACACATTATGGTTACGTGAATACTTACCGAGTACGGAAATCCACGCAAATGATGAGTCTCCGTGACAAACCAACAGTTAACCAACTAAAAACAATATTTTTACTTATTTTTGGCGAGAACTTGTGATAAGTGTCTTTTTTGACGTTTCAATAGGCACTGCTGGGGCGCGGGAGATACCAACCTGTCAATTACGCGGTGCACATCATAACATGTCATGACATCGTAATTACGACTTTTTCTTGGGACAAAGTTTAAAAGTTTTTACGGGTATTGTATATTGTAACAAAATTCATTAGTTTGGCATATTTCAATAAAACAAATATTAAAGTTTGACGGTATTATGATAAATTGAGTATAAATTTAAAGGTTGAAAAGATATAATGTGTTAATAGATAATTTTAGGGCTTTGGGACAGCCACGGTGATGATTTTTTGACCCTTTGTTTATTATAAATATAAGAACCTTGAAATTACAATAACAAATTATGGTAACATATAGAAGAAGTGCTCATTATTGCAACACAACACTTTAAAATACCTAAAACCTCTGAGAAGTGTAAATTATTTGTCCGGACACTGAAATTGCATGTATCTGTAGAATTACCCGCTTCATAAGCTGTAGGTATGCCGTTACCAAATTACGACAAGTTTTAATTTTCCATCTCGGGCCTACTTTCCATCAAATCTTAACCATTGACAATTTAATATGGGACCCCTCGAAGGTAAATAAAAAATCAGTTCAAAATCTTCTGTAATAAAAGACACCAGACAGATTAGATACTGTTACCAGCAGTGCAACTTCTTGGCTGGCACCGACTCCAAAATGTACTGTTGTAATGTACCTATAAATTTTAAATAGAAATAAATAACAGGCTTGGTTATTTTCTATTACTTAACTAAGATACTGGTTATTAACGGCTATGGTTATTTTATACTTTTTAGTGCTAATAGAAACCTTGAAATACTTTGAAGGAGGTGTGTACGAGTAGTGTAGCTTTTGTTAAAACTTTGTTTTTACATCGTAATTTTTCATATGTTTGACAGCTGTCACAAAGGACTATTAGGTCCATTATGGCATCGACAGGGACTAGATAAGTATTATACGTACAACGGCATCGATGATATAAATTTTCTCTTCCTCTTTTAAAGAAATGATAAGTAGGGATTTCCAATTATAAGGTATGATTCCAGAAGCAAACATAGAGGTAACTAAATCCAAATAATATAAAAGGAAATTGTCACAAGCATTAACGAAGAAGGAGTACGGGATACCATCGATCCCAGGAGCAGAATCTTTTACAGATTTTAATACAAATTTAAGTTCTGTTAAAGAAAAGGGGCGGTCCAAATTATGAGATAAAGAGGGAAAATGAAGGGAGTTCTAATTGGGATGGTACAAAAGCTGGGGCCAAAATATCCATGTAGCTTTCGGCCCAATGGAGAGATGAAGGACAAAAATGATAAGCATAGGATTATAAGCACCCCGATACCTACGAATGATTTTGCAAACCAGAGTAGAAGGAGTGGAGGGGGAAATAGATAAACAAAAGGATTTCCAACCTTCCTGTTTTTTAGAACGTAGGAAAAGAATTGTTTTTGCGATTATACGGTTTAAATTACAATATTTGTCTAGAAAGAGATCAAAAGCATAGGCCAGTTCAGCTTCTTTACGGGAACAAGAACAGCTTGAGTGCACTTTCGGTCCCACCAAGGGGGAGAAGGGAGTTTTCCAGATGAAATAGGTTTAAGAGAAAAGGAGGAATCAGAGTCAGAACATAAATAAATTTTATCTATGGAAATAAAGGGTATAAACTAACACCCAATTAAATTAACACCCTGTATTTATTTAATGGCATCACGTCTCATTACAAAACGTATTTCGCCAATGTCAAAGTAAAGGAATTGTTACAAAAATATGGCGACACGCCAATGTCCAGTGAAAGAATGATTGACAACAAACAACACAATAGACATATGACAAGAGTGGCAAAAATAACAGTAAAAACTAAACCTAAAACATATCATACCATTAGTTCACATTCTCCTTCACATCCTCCCTTTTGGGCAGATTTTACTGTATTCCCAGTTTATCCAGTATCATTACCATTCTTGGCTTGTAAACTGGTTTTGTCAATATGTCTGCACACTGGAATTCAGTTGGAATATATTTAACTTCAACTTCTTTCTCAGAAAATAGCTCTCGAACATAGAAGTGTCTCAGAGCAGGATTCTGGGATATCTTGATTGCGGCGTCGTTATTAACAAATAATGTAGGTATCTCTTTTATATCAGATATTTCAGCAATGAGCCTCTTTAGCTATATCAGCTCTCGTGCTGTTTCACTTGCAGCTACAAGTTCAGCTTCTGTGCTTAAAATTGCGACACATGTTTGTCTACGACTTGCCCACGCAATGAGCCCTTGGGAATAGGTACATAATATACCCGAAGTTGAGCGTCCTGTATTGGCGTCACCACCATGGTCTGAATCGCTATAGCCAATCAAGCTTTTATCTCCCTTTTTATGTAGGACTCCGTGTGACATAGTACCTCTTAAGTATCTGAATATCCTTTTAACTTTAATGATATCCTCCTTCGTAGGACTTTCAAGATTTCTTGATACTACACTGATTGCGTAGGATAAATCAGGTCTCGTTCCTGTCATCAGGTACATTAGAGCACCATCGGCTTCTCTATACTTGAAGTCAGTTGTGTCTTCTTCAGACTCTGTTAGAACTCTATCCTTGATTATTGGAGTGCTTACTGATTTGCATTCATGCATGCCAAAGCGTTTTAATAATCTTTCAGTATAATGCTTTTGCGTAAGCTTAAGTGTACCGTTTTCCTTTGCAATCTCTAATTCTAAGTAATAGGATGCTGGTTTTACGGTGATCTTAAACCGTTTCTTCAGTTCATTTAAAAACCTTTCTGATTCTTTTGGATCAGTTGAAGCTACAAGTCCGTCGTCAACATATAATGCCAGAATTATCTTGTTCTTCTGTCTTGTTCGAATGAAAAGACACGGTTCATTTTCACACTGCTTGAAACCAATGTTTTTCAAATAATCGACAATGCATTTATTCCAACAACGCGGAGCTTGTTTTAAACCATATAGGCTGCGTTTCAATCTGTATACACGATTTGTTCCATCACTGGTAGCCATCCGGTTGTTTCATGTAAATTTCCTCATCAAGAGTACCATTTAGAAAAGCAGTTGCGACGTCAAATTGTGTAAGAGTAAGTTCTTAATTGATAGCAATATTACAAATCAATCTGACTATTGCCATTTTAGCTACTGGGCTAAATGTTTCGTAATAAATAAAATAAATAAATAAAATAAAAATAAAAATTGTTTATTTTAGACTTCTTAGGTCCATAGAAATGTTAGTAATATCTTAAAACTATGTTAGGCTATATAAGACTAAAAATCTAGCAAAAGCTTCCGGGGCTAGGGCGATCAAAGAAATGATCTTGTTTCTGTGATCACCCTCCGCACCAGACACTTCCATAGCGGCGACGTATATCTGTCAGCTATGGTCATCAGGATGATGTTACGACTACCCCGCAATCTTTTGATCAGGGATGCTGTTTTTTTTGCGTATTATGGCTGCAAAGCCATCGGTTTGATACTCAGCAAACATCCCTGAAGCACTACAGAAACGGGGCAGTCCCAGCATCATTCTGAATATATTATTATACTGGACGCGTATGGAGTCCAGTGACCTCTTAGTATGCCTAACCCACAGGTTCCCCGTGTACAAGTTCTGGCAGTATGCTTTAAATAGCGTAATTTTCACTTGTTCAGTACAACGGGAGAACCTGCGAGTCAGCATATTGCCTCTAACCGCTAAAGCCCTATGCTCCCTCTCAATATCGTCATCGTCTTTAAGGTCTTCGGTAATAATATGTCCCAGATATTTAAATTTAGTTTCTCGTTTGACGTTCATGCCATTTAGGGTAACATTAAATGTGATAATGGGACATTTACCGGCTCTAGTCTACACCTTCTTTTTGTATAAATCCACGTGCGACAAGTCTCGCTGAACTTATCAAGACTCCCATCTTGTGTTTGTCTTTACCCTGTAGACCCATTTACATGAGATCGGTTTGCGACCCTTTGGTAAATCTACTAAAGTCCAGGTTTTAGTTTCAGCTAAGGATTTTATCTCGCTGTTCATAGCTTTAGACCATTCATCACTTTGTGGACTTTTCAAAGCTTCCTTATAAGTCTTTGGCTCTATGCATGAACTCACATTCATTATGAAGTCATCATATCTCAAAGGCTTTCGGATAACGCTTCTATCTCGAAGAACTCTTTCAACAGTTTCTTCATCATCAGATTCGTCTGATTGAACATCCTCATATATCGAATTATTGTTTTGAGGATTGTCAGATGATTCGACATAATTGTCCATTGACGGTTGAGAAGAATTTGACGAGTCAGGAAACTCTTATGTCTGAGGCACATCGTTGACAGGTTGGTGTACAACTTGACCATTGTGTTCATCCTGTTCTTCCCCCTTGCTTCAGAAATTGGAGTACTGTTTATGTTTCTCGCGGGTAAATTCAATTCAATTTCAGTCTCTGGTTCATTATCAATTCCACCTAATCCGTCTGAACCAATAATCGACTCATTAAAGGTAACATCTCTTGATCAAATAAGTGTTAGTTTGCCTTTTTGGTCAAAATTTAGTAGTCGATAGCCGTCATCTCCTTCATAACCAATCAAAATAAATTTTTGTGCTTTCTTTGACAGCTTTTTACGGTTCTGCTTGGGTACATGAGCGTAGCATTCGCAGCCAATTATTCGCAAATGTTTTATTTAGCCCAGTCCTATTCAGGACATAAACAGCAGTATTCACCAACTCAGACCAGGAACTCTGAGGTAACTCTTCATGAGCATACATCATTGTACGTGCTGCTTCAACAAGAGTTCTGTTGTCCCGTTCACTAGATCCATTTTGTTCAGCAGTATGTGGCATGGTCAGTCTATGCGTTATGCCGTTTGCTGATAGTAGCTCCTTAACATTAGCATTGACGAATTCACCACCATTGTCAGATAACAATACTTTTACTTTATGTCCAACAACTTTTATTTCAGCTGGGACATGTTGCAGCTTTGTATAAACTTCTGACTTTGCTCTCAAAAAATAAATGTATCTAAAATTAGTAAAATCATCTTTAAATAAAACAAAGTATTTGTACTTGCTGAAGGAACTCGGGAACGGTCCACATACGTCGGTATGTTAATACATATGAGTATGAGTATGAGATAATTCTCGCCAGGTTCTTTAGCTCTTACTCTTGTTCCGAATTTCTTTCTGTGAGCCTTTCCATAGATACATCCAGTACAAAGTTCGGAATCGAGCTGTACTTTAATACCAAATTTATTTTCAATGATCTTTTTAACATGTCTTTTATTCTGGTGAGCGAATCTCTCATGATATAGTTGAAGGCTAGACAAGACGTTTATTTCAGTTTTAGAAGGATCTTCTATATTTACAACAGACTTGGCGCTGAGCTTGTAGAGACCTCCATTCTTTAAACGTTTACCCATTAAAAGGATTTGTCCATCCACTTTCAAGGAGCATGTTTCTCTTTCAGATGTAAAGACACTGTTTACTAGTCTATCTTGCGCAGCCAGAACAGAGAATAGATTCTTCTGAATTGTGGGTACAAACCAAACATCGTTAAGAATAATGTCCTGTATTCTATTATTTACATTAGCCTTTAAATGAAAATTTCCTTTACCAACAGCTTTAATTGAAGCTCCATTTGCAGTTGTCACCAAGTTGCTGCCTGCAAATTATTCAAATGATGAAAAATATTCTCTTCGGCTGGTGACATGATTACTTGCTCCATTGTCAACATCCCAACTGTCATTGGCTGCTTCTGCTGAAGAAGTTGCGTTCACGCTTTGCTCAGTCTCGATGCTCATGTGTGCCACATTCACGTTTTGACTAGCTTGGCTTAATGGCTTAGGTGGTCTTCCATCCGAAATCCATTTACGACATTTCTTTGTCTTATGGCCTGGTTTTCCACAGTAGCCACACTTGATTTTAGACTTTTGTTTAGGTTTGTGTTGTTCAGTAGCTAAGACTTCAGCAACCCCAGCACTACCATGCTGATTTGATAGGCACTTCTCATAATTACATAATTGAATAGTTAAATTTTCAATATTCAGATCTTCTTTAGATAGAAGCAGCCAGCTGGACTTAAAAGGGAAGAAACTTTCGGGTAATGTGCCCAGGATCTTGCAAATTAGCAAAACTTCAGGTAGATCACATTTGTAGTCCTTCAATGATTCAACTTTTAAGTTGTGCCACATATTTTTAACTTTGGATATGTGTGTAGCCATGTCATCTAAGGGATCTTTGCAAAAATGGAAGAAATCCAGAGAATAGGCATACGTCTTATCATCTGATGAGCGATCAAACATACGGTGCAGCTCATCCCAAACCTCTTTGGAAGTTTCTAAACGCATAACCTTCTCTAGGGTTTCATCAGTCATGTTGGCTGTTAATAATAATAAAGCATTGCTGTCTTTTTCATTAAACTTTTGTAAATCTTCCATGTACTTAGCTTTTTGTGCATCAGTGGCACTTGCACTTGGTAGGACGGGCTTGGTGAATTTGCCCTCAACAGCTTCAAGTCCTCCAGCACTACCTCGAAGCAGATGTAGCACTTTGTACCGCCAGGTGGTCCAGTTTTCTTGTCCTTGTAGACGCCCAATATCAATTTTGCAGCTTGTTGATGCTTGCATTTTGACTGACAGACGAAACAAAAGAATCGAAAAATTTGGTACACTGACTTCGGAAAAATTTGTAAAGTTTTACGTAAAATCCACCTAAACATCACTTGTGAAACGATCTGCTACCATATTAAAGCTGTTAAGCTTGCTGAGGTCGTAGAAATAAACCAAAATAATATTCGGTAAAATACGTAAATATATTGAAAAGATTGACAACAAACAACACAATAGACATAGGACAAGAGTGGCAAAAATAACAGTAAAAACTAAACCTAAAACATACAAAGTAGATTGCATACTTCGCATTAGTACGCATTCTCCTTCACATGTGTTTCTGATAATTTTTTATTTTATGTATTTATTTCAGCGTTTTTCTTACGTCAATGATTTATTTTCATTTGGATAATTTTTTGTTACCTTGACCTTGGCACAAATACCCTAGTAGGGTGATTGCCATAAATAAAAAAAAATTGATATGACGGAATAACGATGGCCTTACTTTTTATAATCATCTTGTTTTTGGAGCTGCATTCCATTTAAAACCGCCCCAACTTCATACGGGTAGCGCAATAAGTTTCTACGGAATCCTTTGCAACATTTTCCAAAATTGTTAGTACCTACACCTTATTTTTTATTTTCTAGAAGTAAACTTAAATGTCGCGAGTACATAGAGTACATACTTCTGGGCAAGCTCGTCCCATCGTCGACGTCATCTTGGTCCTCAAGACTAGATCGAGGTCAAGAGTAAGCCCATTTAAAATAATAAAGCCCAATAAAAAAAAACGGCCAAGTGCGAGTCGGACTCGCGCCCTAAGGGTTCCGTACCTATCTACCACATGATATACTAAAAGTTTTGCTTTTTGATTTTAAACACTCCGCGACCATTCAACTTGACCCCTCTTTTATAACAAAGTTCTTGAAACGGGAGCTCACCTTAATTTGTTACTATTAGTTGTGAGAATTTTTTTAATATTTAATGATTTTAGACTTTTCCCTTTATTTGTACTGTGAGACCTAGCTTCTTGCCAAATTTCATAATTTTAGGTCAACGGGAAGTAGCCTGTAGGTTTTGCTTTTTTGCATGAATGTATGAGATGAAAACATAAAAAGCCATATCTTTTGATTGCGTCGTTGTAAAAAATTTTAATTTCAGCCTGATACCTCTTCTCGTTCGTGAGAAAAAGGGTCTTGACAGACAGACAGACGGACGGACAACAAAGTGATCCTATGAGGGTTCCGTTTTTTTTATTTTGAGGTACGGAACCCTAAAAAAACAATGTCTCATATCTTAACAGTAGAACTTTTAAATAAACTTTCACGACTCTATGGGGTGATTTTTTTTAAATCGTTTCGGGACTTACAATACGACTTTTAAAATTAAATAAAAAAAAATAATTTAAATTAACTTTTAAAATTAACAGGTAAAAATAAAAATTTATACAAAAATTAAGGTAAAAAACTTAAATCAACTAGGTACTGCAGGTATTGGTACCTATTATCATTTAAAAACGTAATGATCGGATATCTAGTACCAAATTATCGGCTGCTTCAACGTACACAAATTTTTACTAACGACGTATACATTCTTACGTCACTCCTTTTTCCCGTGGTATAGTTTTTCGCTTCCCTTGTATCGATTCCTATTTTCCTTTTTTATTTCAATGTTCATTTAGGAATTATTTTGAGGAGTGTCTTTTACTCGGTATATCGATTTCTGACTTGCCAATATACAAAAGATTCTAAAGCATCCTTTCATTTAGTCTTTAGCAGGCGTTAATATGGTGTATCCTTGAAGAGTCATTCATTAGACGTCTTATGAATAGATGAAAGAGTTTTCTGTTTATCCCAATTAGTACCTAATTATATAGTATAAGAAGCACTTTTACTTTGAATAATGTCTGACAAACTGTAACAAAAAAATAAAAAGCGTTTTGAAAATTCAAGAAAATATTCATTTATTTTCTCTGCGTATAAAGAAATTAGATTGTTAAATGTTTTTAAACACTCATTCTGTATTATATCGCTTATAAAAATAAACCTTACTCTTCCACTACAAGAGCATTCACTCAAATAGAAATGGTTATAACTAGTCTCATTACCTCACCTTCCAGACCATGTCACCGGCAGCGTCGTTCGCCGAACGATGGGCCCGCGACAATCTCACCCGATCGGCCTCTAAAGAAGAATTGACCGTGCTTGACCTTTTCCCTCTGACATGCTACGGCGACGAGGTCGAAGCGGCAAAGCGAGCAAGGCGGTATTACACAGCTAGAGGAACAAGAGGCCTGACAGAGCTTTGGCACAACAGGCATCCGGATGATGAGGATATATTATCCAGCTGTCAAGATGCGTAAGTATCTCCTGCTCTAGGCTTCTAAAATGCTTGACCCCTTCTGATATATAGTTATGGCTGTGAAATCTGTGCGACAGAGCAAGCGAGGTGGTATTACACGGCTACAGAGACAAGAGGCCTGACAGAGCTCTGGCACAACAAGCATCCGGATAATGAGGCAATTTTATCCAGCTGTCAAGATAAGTAAGTATCTTCTGCTCTAGGCTTCTAAGAGCTCACATGCTTGACCTCTTCTGATATGTTATGGTCACTAAATATGGGCAGCGAAGCAAGCGAGGTGGTATTACACGGCTAAAGAAACAAGACGCCCGACAGAGCTCTGGCACAACAGGCATCCGGATGGTGAGGATATTATATCCAGCTGTCAAGATGCGTAAGTATCTTCTGCTCTAGGTTTCTATGGGCTCACAATGCTTCACTCTATCTGACATGTAATGGCTATGAACTACTGGCGGCGAAGCAAACGAGGTGGCATTACACAGGAACAAGAAGCCCGACAGAGCTCTGGCTCAACAGCCATCCGAATAATGATGATATTTATCCTGCAGTCAAGGTGTGTAACTATCTACTGCTCTAGTTTTCTAAGAGCTCACAATGCTTATACCCCTTCTGACGTGTTATGGCTAATCCGGGCGGCGAAGCAAGCGAGGTGGTATGACACGGCTAGAAGAATCAGAGGCCTGGCAGAGGACATTTTCTAATTTGTGAAGGTGCGTTAGAGATCCTAATCTTTTTAATTTATTAGTCTTGTAATCTAGGCTCCTTAGAGCTCACAATATATGACTTTTTCTCTATCGTGAGTTATGGTGACGATGTCCAGGCGGCAAAACAAGACCTTGGCGCTGCTCAAGCACAATCAGAATGTTGTCATTTTATGAAGCTTTCAAGATAAATTTAGTAGTTCTAATACTTCCTGCCATGCTGCAACATTGTCGACTTCTTTTTAATACTTTTAATTACCTGTGTAAGTCACAGAACGTATACATCAGACTATAGCTCATAGTGTATATGTCGTGGCCAGATCGTGGTATTGGCTATTTCATGATGTGGCCACTTTCATGTTGGTTACTTCATGAATTCATGTTGGTTACTTCATGAAATGCAACCTAACATAACCGAACCTTTCATGAAGTGGTCAGCCACATCATGAAGTGATCATTTCTAACGATCTGGCCACGACATATATACCTCCAGTAGAAGTGAGCGAGGCAGTATTACGGCTACAGGTCAAGATACTTGGTCAAGCTATGTTGCTCAAGCATTATAGAAGTCAAATCAAGTGCTACGAAATGTTATCGTAATCACAGCAAAAACTTTCGGCACTAGCATGGTTAGACCAAAGAGATTTGAACCTCGCCGCTCTCGCTGCTTTAGTTCTTTATCTGAGGGTTAGACAATACAGAAAATTCAAAAAGTTTGATTTACGAGTATCTTGTCACGCATCTACACGCAGTACTAAGCTTAATGTTTTTCCTGTTTTCAGATACATAGTACCCCTGAAAGCCCGAAGTGTCGGTGGAAGAAGAATGACTATAGTTCGTCTGCCTGCACCCACGGCATTAGACAGACCGCTCTCTGCCAGATCCTTGTTAGCTCGATGGCTTATGATATTGGATATAAGGTATTTACGTTCTTCCCTATTTATGCTTTCTATATTCATATTAAAGTTGTTATACTAATTTAATAATCAATAAAGAAATCAAGATCACGTTGGAAACCATCCTCAATGTAAACCTTGGCGAGGCTCAATGGTTACAGGCATCTCTGCCTGTCCGTTACGGTGGACTGGGCGTTAGACGCATGGAGGACACCAATATATCGGCATTTCTGG
The DNA here is from genome assembly GCA_947532105.1 of Athrips mouffetella. Lineage (NCBI taxonomy): Eukaryota > Metazoa > Arthropoda > Insecta > Lepidoptera > Gelechiidae > Athrips > Athrips mouffetella. The sequence continues at coordinate 16,646,957 of OX383977.1, forward strand.
CCTCTTCTCATGGGGTTGTCGGCTTAGTCACTAATATACTGCATGTACAGGGTGACAGTGTCGACATCCCCTATGTGGGAGAGGCCTTGAACGCTTGGTCCTCGATATGTCCTGATGCTGGTCGACCAGAGAATCAAACCATCCAGCGGCAAAGGGATGATTCGGTGTGCAGGGCCACATCCGAATTTCTAATGAGGACGGCCGCAGGTGTTGATATTGCTCGCCTTAGGTCGGCAAGTAGCCCAGAATCGGGAGCCTGGCTCCATGCCCTTCCCTCGCCTCACCTGGGAACTGCTTTCGATGATGGGTCGTTCGTTGAGAGTGGCTGTGGCGCTCCGACTGGGATGTCAGGTGTGCGTGGTGCGCAGGCGGACTCTAGGGGTCACCACGGGTTTAGCTGTATCAAATCAGCTGGGCGTTTCCCGCGTCATCACATGCTCAACGATGTGATCCGACGTGCCTTGGTGCCCGTCAGCGTGCCGTGTACCCTCGAGCCCCCGGGACTGAGTCGCTCCGACGGAAAGAGGCCTGACGGGCTGACTCTTATTCCATGGGAGAGAGGTCGTTGCCTAGTGTGGGACGCTACATGCGTCGGCACGTTTGCAAACTCACCTGGCGCGTATATCGCGGGCGGCTGGGGCGGCAGCCGAGTGGGCTGCGACCCGAAACATCAGAAGTATCATACATTTTTGTTCTCTTTGCGGTGGAGGTAAGCGGGACATAGTGTGCGGAGGCTAAGGAGTTTGTGCGCGAACTCGGACGGCGCCTGAGAAAAAATGGCGGGGATCGCCGCGCCGAGTCGTACCTGCCCGCTTAGCACGCCTCCTGCGAGAAAATATATCTCGGAGAAATGTCACTTTTAATCGATCACCTCCAAGCGCGAAGAAATGTCAGTGGAGGAAAATGTTTAGCAAATCCACTATTTACATACATACATACATACATAACATCACGCCTTAAGACAGAGATAGCTTTATACACTAATACATGTAGCCGTCCTTGTCTTACAAAATGTGTCGCACTGCTCGGACGTCAAAAAAAGTGACCATGCTTAAAGTCTTTAATCTATGGGCCTAGAGAAACTGACAACTGCAGCGTGCTAAGCAGGCTGGTGTAGCACATATCACTTGCCATACAACGAGGCAATGCCGCAAGTGTGATGGGCACGTTTGCATCAGGCACGACTCGGGGTGGTCGTTTACTAAATGTTTAATGCATTATTTATTTATTTTTTTTTGTATTTTGACCAATAAATGTATTATCATACTTTGTATAATAGTTATAGATCTACCCAATTTGACAAATAAATTTATGACTTGTAAAAAAAAAAACTATTATGCGAAAGTACCTTGGTTAGGGCACATTTTGCTTCGTATAAACTGTTTCGCGGGCTACGAGTAGATGTATCTTACCTGAAAAATAGCATACCATACAGAAAGGGCTAAGACCTTAAAGAATTTGAATCAGCCCGTAATCTGAACAAACTGTACCAAAGAACATAGGTAAATATGAAAAAAACATTAAAGAACTCCCATATAAACTGGATCAGATGAAAGCGCATTTTGTACTTTAAAAAATAAGGTTTGTTCAAAAGGATAATGAGGGAAGTTAAACTTGAAACTGTCCCAAATCTTAATGACGTGAAGCGACGTTCTTTTGTACAGGATGACAAAATCAAGTCGGTTAAATTTGTGGTCCAATCACATCCGACCACATTTGTGGTCCGACTAGCGAAACTGCCAAGAGGATGCAAGGCAGACCTGTTGTTTTTTACTTGTATAGGTACCTTCTATTTCTACGAATAGATTTCATTCGTGTTGTCTGTCATTTAACCACTTTTTTCTCCAACTGTACAAAACCTGCCAGGTTTCGGATTGGCAGACCAACGTTTTGTGGACCTATTAGGCCACTACTATCGCTACAAAGTTGCAAATTTCGTGTACTAGATGACGTAGGATAACATGCAGTGCCCTTATAGTCTATTAGAAGAATTCTGTCTGTCTTTTACAGATTGTACTTCCATCTCCCTTCTTCTATCGGGCGGGAGTGTAAACTCACCGCAGAATATCACCCATACTTGGTTGATATTCCGCACATTCGCACAAAGAGCTTTGAAACATATTTTATAAAGCGCACGGCTAAAGAGTGGAATTTTCTGCCTGCGTCTGTGTTCCCGAGTTCATGTAACCCGAATCTATTCAAGTCGCGAGTGAATAGGCTTCTTCTATAAGCAAGCTCGTTCCA